>CM066217.1:0-2400000 GCA_033675125.1 Athetis lepigone
AAATACCTGCATCATCCATCCGTACTAATATTACCTATAAATGCGAAAGTAACTCTGTCTGTCTGTCTGTCTCTTCTTCACGCCTAAACCACTGAACCGATTTAAATGAAATTTGGTACGAATATAGTCTGGGACCTGAGAAAGGACATAGTTTTCATCCCGGAAATCCCCCAGGAACGAGAACTATTATTCCACGCAGACGAAATCGCGGGCAAAAGCTAGTATACAGGCTGTCCCACGGCTATGCCACATGGAGGGAAAGTACCTTAAATATTGTAGATAGAACATTTTAAGGAAAGAAGACATTATTTGAATTTAGAAAACATTTTTTTTTTAGAATTGGAAAAGTCATACCGAAGATCTTTGTATTAAAATAAGCAGTTTATCTTTTGCGTTGTATAGACTGGCACCAACAGTGAACAAAGACCCATTACTGACTGCATATTATGGACTTGTTGAATAAAATATTACTTTGCGCTCTTGTAATACAGTCTACTATAAAAGTAACTACTACAATAGTAATACTATAATAGTACTATACTGCCGTGCTTGTGATAAATACAGTAAGTGCCTTGGAGACACTTTTGAGAAAAAGGCGGTTAAAGTTTTTATTTTTATTTTTGACGTTTCTCCTAAAATATAAATTAAACTTAAGTTTTCTCAAATGTTTAAGATAGACATAGGATTGCTTAAAAATTTGTATATTTTTGTTTTTATTTATTGATATTATTTTTAATTGTAAAATGTGAAAAAATATTTATGTTAAGGAATAAACAATTAAAAAATAATGTTTTTTTTAGTATTGGTACAGTAAGTGTGCGACTTACTGTAACAATCTTTACCAACAATGATTACAAAACGAGGTCAAGTTTAAATAGAATAACATAAATTACACAGTTTGCCTAATATATCTTAATCACTTACTGTAATTATAGCTTGGAGTAATATGTAAAATTATAGCATCAGCCATAAAGCACCCGCTCACTTGTCGCACACGCCGCATCATCGGCACACCGTCAGCGCTAAGATCTGACCTACTGAGATCTGTGCTTCATCGGCTCAATACACCGACAACACACATGTAAATAGCCGTCAATGTGTATTGACCACAAAAATTGTATATAATAACATTAATTATTGTAAATAAATTAGTCATCAAGCGGGAGTCGAGTTTGATTCATCTCCAACAACATCCTCTCACTGTGGCCAAGACACCTTTAGCCATCATCGATCCTATGAGTCTGTGGGATTGGCAGTGAGAAAACCATTTCCTGTGTACATCGCACGACGTATACAACACCCTATTCCTACCCAACTTCCGTCTGTTACCGTAGGTCTCCTTGTAACAGACATCCCTCACGTAACACCAACGTAGTGTACGACTGGTGTGGTTTGTATGGTTCGGTTTGTATGGTAGGGTAGGGCATTAGGGTAATTAGGGTGCGAGGTAATTGTTATAGGGCTAGGTTTATAGTCAGTAGGGTCTTAGGTAACTGATAGGTACTAAGCTCAATTGTCATAAACATAGCCATTCTGGACGCACTGGAGTCACGGCCGCACTAAGCAAGGTTCCAGTACGTTCATTTTGGTCCTTCGAGCGAAAAATTTTGTTAGGTACGTTGTATTTAATGATTGACGACGTACTTATTTACTTCAAACTAGCGCAATCAAAAGCGCTTGGTTGATGTATGTATAGTGATTGTCATATTCTCACGCCTTACTGAGACTGACATACCTACGTACTTGTGCGTAACGTTGTTAATGATTAGGATTAGTAGGGACAGTTAGGAAAAATGGACATACAACAAATAAATGAACTAATAAGAAGTCAAGAAGCAGATTACAATGAACTAAGACAAATATTCACCAACATCAAGAAAGACTCACCATCAAGAAAAACGTTAAAATACATAACGGAGAGAAGAAATCGACTCACAGAACTATTTACCAGAACATCCAAAAACCATGGAGTATTAAAAGACCAAGATGTGTTGTGTGATCACAAATACATCACCACCGACTACTTTAGTTCTATCAACACACTGTATACGCAGGTTATGGAATACCTGCTGAAATGCGAGAATAGAATACAAGTAGTAAACCAACTATATGAACCAGAAGATATAAAACCCGAAGAGGAAGAAGGCATGAGATCACCAAAATTGTTTATACAATTATTTCGAATTAATCAGCTTCAGAAAAAGTTACAATTGGCAACTCAGTCGATGACTGAAGAGAAAGCAAGCTGGTATTTGGAATCGTTAGTGACTACATTACAAAAACAATGGCAAGAAATTGAAGAAACTCATGTTATCATTCTAATGGAAGATAGTACATTGGAACATAGCTATTTTCAAGAAAATATGTTTGAGAAAACACAAACGGAATTCGACGTTGTAATAGAAAATTTGTCTACAAAAATTGGGCAAAAATCGACAAACAGCAACCATAAAACCTCGGCTAAGTTACCAAAAATAATAATTCCAACATTTAGTGGAAGTTACGAGTCATGGAATTCCTTTTATGATTTATTCTTGAAAATAGTACACGAAGACAAGTCATTAAGTGACACGGAAAAAATGCAGTATTTAAAAACACATGTTCGAGGCGACGCCGCTAAACTGATTAAGCATTTAACAGTTTGTGACGCGAATTACATAACTGCATGGAATCTGCTGACAAGACGATACAAAAATGAAAGAATGATTATTACTAAACATATTGATAATATTCTGAGTTTGCCAAAAATAAATAAAAATAATGCCACGAACTTGAGAAATCTTCATGATACGTTCAACGAGAATCTAGAAGCACTAAAAAGTCAAAACATCGACATTTCAACTTGGGACCCTATTTTAACAAGGATACTTAGTAGAATATGGGACTCGGAAACCGATGAAAAGTACGAACACCAATTAAAAGAGCCGAATAAATTACAAGATTTGTCGGCAATGATGCAATTTCTAGAAAAAAGATTTAAGTGTCTCGAAACTTCACACTCGTGGAGGGAAGAATCGGTGGTTCAAAGATCGCGCTATGAGTCAACAAATACATCAATCAAACAAATAAATAAAAGTGTATGCTGGTTTTGTCAAAGTCACGAACACATCATTTACCAGTGTGCCACTTTTAAATCGCTATCAGTTCAAGATCGAAATAAGATTGTAAACGAAAAACAAATGTGCAAAAATTGCCTGACACATGAAACGTCGACAAAATGTCACAGCATGAAAACATGTGGATACTGTGGGAAACGGGGTCATCATTCCTATTTACACCAAAACTACAACAATAGTACTATAAAACAAACTAAAGGCAAGTCAGAGAACATGTCAACCCCGTCTTCAAGTGAACCCATGAAGAAAACTGTGTCTAACATGTCTACTGTTCACAAAAATACTATACCAAAAACTACATTACTAGCGACAGCCCTTATAAGGATTTACTCGTCGGATGGGACATCGCAATTACTCAGGGTTTTATGTGACCAAGGTTCAGAGGCATCATTTTGTTCGGAAGAGGTTGCCCAACTATTGGCGTACCCACGTATTAAAATACATACCGAAGTAATCGGGATTGCTGACGAACAACCTAAGACATCGAAAAGCTGCATCAATGTCACGTTACAGCCTAGATTTCCAAGTGAATATAGGTTGCCGGTCACTCTTATAATATTACCAAAATTAACTGGCTGTCTGCCAGAGAAAAATGTACCAGAACTAAAGCCAGACTGTTTACAAAACAAACTATTTGCCGATCCTACATACTACAAAAGAGGTCCAATAGATATTATATTGGGCGCTCAAGAATACAGTAACTTACTACTAAACGGGTTATACAAGATGCAAGACGGAATAATCGCTCAAAATACCGAGTTTGGGTGGATTCTATCCGGCATTTGCGGCACTGTTGTCAATACTAAAACAGTTATCAGTATGATGACACGTACTACAGAAGTACAACAACTAAACAAGTTTTGGGAATTAGAAGAAATTCCCGAAAAATACCAATTATCCAACGAGGATCAGGCTTGCGAAGACTATTACAAAAACACTACTATTAGAAATCCAGATGGCACGTACACAGTTAAACTGCCATTCAAGAATCACGACGTAGATTACGGGGATTCGCGTAAAAAAGCGGTTGCCAGACTGTTACAATTAGAACGAAAGTTTGACAAAGATGAAAACTTGCGGAAGAAATATCAAGAGTTCCTTGATGAATATCTAGAAATGGGCCATATGAGGAAAGTAATTAGATCTGACTATTACCAAGGGAAATACTATATACCACACCAACCTGTGATCAAGGAAGAATCGTTAACCACTAAGCTACGAGTAGTATTTGATGCGTCGAGTAAGTCGAGTACCAACATAAGTTTAAACGATAATTTGTTTACGGGACCAAGATTACAACAAGATTTAGCAGTTATTCTGTTACGTTGGCGTAAACACAAAATAGCATTTATAGCTGACATCGAAAAAATGTATAGGTACATTAAAATCAACAAACAAGACTTTAAATATCAACGAATAGTATGGAGAAAGTCTCCAAAACATATTATCGATGAATACGAGTTAACTACTGTGACATACGGAACCGCATCTGCCCCGTACTCGGCGATTAAAACGCTGCAGCAACTTGCTGTTGATGAAAAAGCGAATTATCCATTAGCCAGCCAAAGGACTCTCAAGGATTTTTACGTTGATGACGTATTATCGGGAGATAGCAGTATCGAGTCGGCAAAAATCCTACAAGAAAATCTAATAAATATGCTGCGAAAAGGCGGATTTAAATTACGAAAATGGTCGTCTAACAGCGCAGAGTTATTGGAAAATATACCTAATGGAAGCAAAGATGACCAAGTAATGAAAATACCGTTCGATGAAACTAGAAAATCCTTAGGTGTACTATGGTCACCATTACAGGATAGTTTTTGTTTTCAAATTACTAGTATTCAAAATGAAAAACCAACCAAACGATTTATTTTATCAGAAATCGCTAAAATATTCGATCCTCTGGGATGGCTAGCACCTATTGTCATAACCATGAAACTCATGATCCAGGAACTATGGACAAATGGCACAGAGTGGGATCAGCCCGTAGAGGAAACTATTAAAACAAGATGGATTGAACTACAAACACAACTGAAGACTATTGAGAAAATTTCCATACCAAGATGGTGTTATTTTTCAAAAAAATCCATAGTGGAACTGTACGGATTTAGTGATGCTTCTGACAAGGCCTACGGAGCAGTTATATACTGTCGAATAAAAAATGATAATACCTATAATATAACCCTATTACAAGCTAAATCAAAGGTCGCGCCAAAAAAGCACAAAACTACAATACCGAAGTTGGAACTATGTGCTGCTGTATTATTAACGCAACTGACGGAGAAAGTAATTAATGGAATGGAGATGGAAATCGCAAACATCTATTGTTGGACCGACTCAATGATTACTCTCGGCTGGATCAAAGGTGAAGCGGAGCGATGGAAGACATTCGTCGCGAATAGGGTATCTCAAATACAAAAAACGTTACCACAAGCGAGATGGAATTATGTAAATACGTCACAAAATCCAGCTGACCTAATTACAAGAGGTGCTTCGCCAAGTAAACTACAGCACTCATCTCTGTGGTGGAATGGACCAGAATGGTTACAAAGTGATAACATTCCTATAACAAAAACAGTACCAGAGTTATGTGAGGAGATAAAACGATGTTATCATATAACCATTCAAAATCAACCTAAAAACGAAATCTGGATAAGGTTTTCAAGCTTCCAAAGGATGATACGAGTATTATCATATTGTTATAGATTCATAAATAAACAAGGGAACAACAAACCATTGAGTTGCATGGAAATTCATGCAACTACTAAAAAAGTCCTCCGCCTCGTTCAACAAGAAGTATTTGCTGAGGAATACAAATCCATTAAAACCGGACAATCATTGAGGAAAGGAAACAAGTTATCATGCCTTGATCCGTTTAATGATAGTGAGGGCATACTGCGAGTAGGAGGAAGGCTTCACAACTCCAGTCTACCATACGATCAAAAACACCCAATACTGTTACCTCACGACCATCATGTAACATTAATTATAGTTCATGATGCTCATTTAACTACATTACACGGAGGTAACAGCTTGACCTTAGCGTATATTCGGCAGAAATATTGGATACTTGGAGGAAAGCGAACAGTGAAAAGTTGCATCAGAAAGTGTGTAAGGTGTACTAGATACAAGTCAATGACTGCCGCACAAAAAATGGGCTCATTACCAAAACCAAGAGTGACAGAATCTTACCCATTCAGTCACACCGGCGTGGATTACGCTGGACCAATATCAGTAAGAGCAATGAAAGGCAGGGGTCATAAATCTTACAAAGGCTACATCGCGATATTTGTTTGCTTATCCACAAAGGCAGTACACCTGGAACTAGCAGGTGATTTATCAACAGAAACGTTCATCGCCGCACTACGCAGATTTATGGCACGCAGAGGACCAGTATCGCATATGTATAGCGACAACGCGACAAATTTCGTAGGCGCTGCCAATTACTTGTATAAAGAAATGTTAGACATAACCCAGTCTGACGACTTTCAAAATACATTGACCAACATGGGAACACAATGGCACTTTATTCCTCCATCGTCTCCCCATTTCGGAGGGATTTGGGAAGCAGGAGTAAAATCAATGAAACACCATTTGCGTAGAGTGATAGGAGAACAGACACTAACTTATGAAGAAATGAGCACGTTTTTACATCAAACGGAAGCATGCTTAAACACAAGACCGTTATGTGCAATAAGTGAAGAAATAAACGATAACATCGTGTTAACGCCTAGCCATTTCTTAATAGGAAGAGAAGCAGTAGGGGTACCAGACCCACTAGCGGAAACTAACACAGATCACATAAACAGATGGAAACAAGTGCAAAAAATGAAAAAGGGTTTCTGGAAAAGTTGGTCAAAAGATTATTTACACCAATTACAACAGAGGTACAAATGGAAAACTAATCAAGGAAATTTGTCAGTTGGAACTCTGGTACTGATAAAAGATGAAAATACTTCTCCCAGCAAATGGCCACTTGCAAAAATAAAGGAAATACATCCCGGTAACGACGACTTAACCCGAGTTGTGACACTGCAAAAAGCGTCAGGATCCACCCAAAAGCGATCAATTCACAAATTAATACCATTGCCAATCGAAACAAATACGTGCAGTAGTAGTAGTAATAAAGCCGGGCATACAACACAAACACACATCGCTACAATCACAAAAAATAAGAAAACTAATCAACTTAAACAATGTAATAAAATATCCAAATGGTTCGCAGTGCTTTTTATTATTTTACAAATATTGGGATCAGCAAAAGCGTCCACAACGACATACTCATTGAAAACAGTACCACCAGGATTCTATGTTGAACAAATAGGAACAGCAAACATCGACAGAGGAATATTTAGGATAGAAATTAATTATGAGAAACAACACCTAGAACAAGAGTCCGTGAAAATAAAAACAGTTACGTCACAGTTCCATCAATTATGTATAAATGCAGAAAAAATAACGAGTTCTGGATTTTGCAAACAACTACACCACCATTTGTTAGAAGAAGAAGGAAAATTTGGGCGAACTAAAGAATACTTGACAGAAGTAAACCAAACCAGGAAGAAGAGAGGGGTCTTAGGACAATTACTAACATCTATATTCGGAGTAAATGATGAGGCATACCGAGACATAGAGTCACTAAATTTAAACCAAAAGAAACTAATTGAAGCTGCCAACCATCAAACCAAATTTATGATATCAACAATCTCACAAGTCAACAAAACTGAAGAAAAAATAAATCAGAAACTTGTAGGATTTCAAACTAAACTAAACCAAGTAATAGCGTACATGGATAATTATAACAATTGGTACAGTACAGTCGACCACAACAGTGTTAACATACGGATCATGCAGACTTACCAGTTAGCATATAATTACATGGAAGAAATCATGGATTATTATAACGGACTGTTAGAAATATACTTAACCAAGGCAACAGTATATAGTGTACTAACACCCAAGAACGTCAGTGACTTGATATCATTAGCAAACGAGAAATTGCCTGCTAATCTGAAAATCGTTCAGCAGCAATTGCTAGACACCAAAATTTCTGAAAACAACACACATATAAAAGTATACTCATATTTTCCTATACAAGATATAACCAAATACACCTTAATGTATATAACAGCAGTTCCAAGGAGAAACTCTGATAAGTCTGTCCAAAGTCTAGAAGTAACTAAAGCTTACATAGGATTGGATTACAACAACGAACTATATTTTGACCTAAGCTATGAGGAGTTCAAAAGTTGTTTAGAATGGACTAACCATTTTATTTGTTTTCCTGGGGCCGTGAAGAACATGCAATTAAATGAAAATTGCATTGTTAACCAGCTGTTTAAAAACCAGACACAAACGAAATGCCCTACCAAAACGTTTCAATTATCGAATAAAATAATATGGAAACAACTGTACATGCCAAATACCTGGTTGTTCATTGTAAGAGATCGGATTACAACTTCGATACTTTGTGATGGACAAAGACAAGAACTTGAGCTCCAAGATGTTGGTGTAATACGACTCGCAGATAACTGCATTATTAAGACGACTAATAACATATTAACTGCCAAAAGAACTGTTTCAGTACCAATAGTAACATCATACTCAAAACAAATAGACTTTCCCATAAATACACACATAGTGACTCAACCTATTCTTAACATTAGCAAAGAAGAAATCATAAGTAGTTCAAAGGAGATTCTTCAGCATTTAGTTAATGAAGAAAACGCCCTACACACCGAATTAGATAGTACTGTTTGGAGTCAAATTAGTACTCACACATACGTAACAAATACAATAGCTTGTCTAATAATGTTTGTATTATTTGTGTTATTAGTGTACTACGGTCCATCAATACTGAGATGGACGAGAGTCACAATGCAGCGCACGAGCAGAAGGACAAGTCCCGAACCAGCTTACCATCCAGGAGGTGAACAAAACCGGGCAGCTGCCAACGTGACATCCAACCACCAAGCTACACGACAACCCACTGGCACAACGGAAACTGTGCACAGCGTACCACACCAACACGAAACCATTGAATTATACCAATTGGAGTCCAGCTCCTGAGAGGCGGCAGAATGTTCAACCTTTGAACATGCACTTGTCGCACACGCCGCATCATCGGCACACCGTCAGCGCTAAGATCTGACCTACTGAGATCTGTGCTTCATCGGCTCAATACACCGACAACACACATGTAAATAGCCGTCAATGTGTATTGACCACAAAAATTGTATATAATAACATTAATTATTGTAAATAAATTAGTCATCAAGCGGGAGTCGAGTTTGATTCATCTCCAACAACATCCTCTCACTGTGGCCAAGACACCTTTAGCCATCATCGATCCTATGAGTCTGTGGGATTGGCAGTGAGAAAACCATTTCCTGTGTACATCGCACGACGTATACAACACCCTATTCCTACCCAACTTCCGTCTGTTACCGTAGGTCTCCTTGTAACAGACATCCCTCACGTAACACCAACGTAGTGTACGACTGGTGTGGTTTGTATGGTTCGGTTTGTATGGTAGGGTAGGGCATTAGGGTAATTAGGGTGCGAGGTAATTGTTATAGGGCTAGGTTTATAGTCAGTAGGGTCTTAGGTAACTGATAGGTACTAAGCTCAATTGTCATAAACATAGCACTGGAGTCACGGCCGCACTAAGCAAGGTTCCAGTACGTTCAACCAACATTAATGACTTTCCTCAATAATTTTAGTACATAAATGAAACAAAAGACTTATTATTAAATCATAGTTAATGTAAAATTACACAGCTCGTGTCTACAAACACGAATTAATTAAAACTTTTGCTTCATACAAAAAAAAACCATACAATAACACATTGTTTAAAAAAAAGCAGTTTTCTTTTGGAATTCTTAATAATATGGCTTGCCTTCATTGACCGGCTTAGAGTGAGCAACGACGAGGAACAAGGCTCCCACCTCACTCTTGCCTTAATTAGCTGGTTTGAGTTGAGACTCGCAAGAGCAAACGTGCTCGGAGGAAGGAAGTATTCCAGTAAGATGCTGATAGCCGTGGAATACATATCCACTCCTCAAGCACCTCGATATATGTTGCCCCCCTTGTCGCTACGTCACTATGTCGTAGCGGCCGTTTTCGAAGGCCCATTTATTGAGTGTGCAAGTCACCCCCTGCCATTCTTACCGTGTTTGCAACCACTGGTTAGGCAGGGGCCATAGTCATGGTATCTGGTACCTTATTCACTAAAGAACGCAAATCCATAGTCCAATTTTTTTTAGTTGCCATCCTACACCAACCGCGGTTTGTCCTTAGGTGCACTTACATAGTGCATATAGGGATAATCGTCGGTTCGTGTCCCGTTTCTCAAACCAAAAGTTTTGCTCAAGGGGCCTCTGCGAGTTGGCTTCGACCCTCGTACGCCTTCCAAGAGTCCGGGTGTCCCTGGGTACCGAGATTATATATAATGATTTGCGACTGTTATAGGTTATAGTTACATAACTCGATTGATTGCCTATTTCATGAAAAAGTCATTTAATTGAGTTATGTGCACTTTGAGGGCTGTTTTGATTATTTAAATGATTATAACTCTGTGTATAAGAAATAAAGATTGAGTCAAAAGCGTTTCATTAAAAATTCACGTAATCAAATTCTGGGCCGCAACCACTGACACGCATTTTGAGAACATACATTGTGTTATAATTTATATCGACTTAAATTTACATAAGTTAGGGTTTACGAAGAAATTAAGGATATGTAGGTCTGACGTGATAAGATTACATCAGTTATCTGTCTTTAAAGTAATGTAAAATAAGTGCCAAACATATTATAAAGAAATGAAACAACGTATACTTTTATTAAGTGATTTTGGCGCCAAATTTAGTCTCTGTCGCACGTCGTCAGCAGACTCTGTGGTTGCATGCTGACCGCGACTGCAAATTTACGTACTTGACCCTCCCCGCACTACCCGGCCGAACCATAACCACAGATTAATAAATAGTTACTACGTAACAGATACTTCACTCCCATACAAAAACGAAAATACCTACGCTATAATTACCTACAAAATCATAATAATAATACCAGCTGTTTGCTGCGAGGAGAAATGTACCATAAGCACGCACAAAGACAGTTGAGATTGCTTTGCCCGCCGCGCGACCCACGTGCGATTGCGTCATCTAGCGAATGTACTAGGGTTGTACGTATGACGATAATGGTAATAAAACGAATGTTTTAGAATAACAATTATTTTTTTATTTGTTGATCAAATATTTTTTAGTTTAATAAAATGACTGATGCATATTTTTCGTTTCTTGAATTCCCGATTATTATATTTTAGTGTCGAAAATATCCAAAACCGCGTGAATAATTTTAATAAATAATCAAAAGGGAAACAGGAGAATTGGGAAACAGGGGAATTGCAATTATCACGCAATAATTACGTGGTTTCGGCATTTTGATAGTCAGCGCTGTACCCGTGACGCGCGAGCACTCAGCCGGGCGCGCGACAGCCCGGTGTTCGTTGTATCGTCGACGATACGCGAAGCGGTAGGCATAAAACGCGTGGCCTTGAGCGAGTGACGGACGCCTGCCATAACGCCTTAGAATTTTTGCAGTAAGTAACGCATTTACCTTATTTGGTCAAGGCAAGTCTACGCATAAATTGGAAATATTCCTAAACATAATTACAGTAATTTATCTTGCTGTTATTATGTCCGCGCATATTAGTATATACTTTAATTCGCTGACTACACACATGTACATAGTAAGTTCCACTTACTGTACTTATGATAAAATACTAGATACATACGTTGCGAATCTCTTAAGCAATAATATACTTACTGTACCAATACTAAAAAAAACATTATTTTTTAATTGTTCATTCCTTAAGATAAATATTTTTTCACATTTTACAATTAAAATAATATCAATAAATAAAAATAAAAATATACAAATTGTTAAACAATCCTATGTTTATCTTAAACATTTGAGAAAACTTAAGTTTTATTTATATTTTAGGAGAAACGTCAAAAATAAAAATAAAAACTTTAACCGTCTTTTTCTCAAAAGTGTCTCCAAGGCACTTACTGTATATATCACAAGCACGGCAGAGTGGTAGTAGTAGTGTACTATAATAGTAGATTGTATTACAAGGGCGATTGTATTATAATTGTCCACCTGGCTTGTTCTACGCCGGACAGTGTGCAGTGGTTATACTTAAACTTTAAGTTTAGCGCCACCTGTGCACGAGCGCGCGCACTAACGAGAACCGAGCCCGCGCGGCGCCGTCGACCGCGGGCGATGACGCCATGTCGCCGAGCTTGCATCTCTCACTGTCGCGCACAGATGGCGCTCCTGCAGTTCTTTCACGTAAAAGCCGATTATTTTATTCGGCAGACTTAGTTACACCCTTGATGCCATACAATTATGTTTCCGTCCCTTTAACTTGTTATACTATAGCGTTCACGCAATAAGAAATAAATTAATCAAACGCGAAAGGAACTAGTTCTTAAATATGCTACTACGACTGATGCCACCACATAACATTATTTTAACACTAGGTACAAATAAATAACTTATATAAGTAGCTATCTACCTACTAAAAATGGTATTCATACTAATTGATGTGTTAACGTATTAGTTAGAACACATTTAACGCTATTAGCCATTGTAGGTAATAGTCTACGCTAGTAGAAATATTTTCTTTCTACATAGGTATGTACCTACCTATTCATATTTTTTTAAGTTTTAGGCTCAGTAATTTGTGGGCGAGGGCCCGGGTTGGGGGGGGGGAGGGGGGGTATTTAGTTTATTAATCTAAAATATTTATTGGCCGCCCTATCGTAATCAAATTATCTAGGAATAATAATAAAATTACCTTATCAACACTCAGACTGCATACGCAACCTAGAGAAAGGAATTACGAACTAAGCAATATTATTGTTGTCATATTCTCCAGATCTTAACTATATCACTGGCAATGGTAATGGCGAAGGTATTTGACAGTTTGCTATAACATCTTAACATCTTATGTGCACTTGCATGATGCTCAAGGAGCACGCCGGTGTACGCGTACTTTCTGGATTTGTCTAGGGCGTTTGATACTGTTTTGTATGTTAAGCTCTGGAAGAAGCTGGAGGGTGCGGGTGTACCGGTGGAAGTAGTTTCAGTGTTAAGCCATTGGTATCGGTGTCAGAGAAACCATGTCTGATGAATGATGAGGAGTGTGGCGTGCGGCAGGGGGGTATCACCTCTCCTCTGCTATTCAACATGTACGTCAATGATGTCATCGATAAACTCAGCAGTACACATACTGGTTGCTTTATTGACGGGGTTAGTGTTAATAATATCAGTTACGCTGACGATATGGTGCTGCTAGGTCCATCGGTGGGAGCAATTCTCACATTGCTGTCTAAATGTGAGGCTTATGCGGCGGAGCATGGGCTGCACTATAACTGTAAGAAGAGTGAGGTGCTTATATTTAAGTCAGATAATTATAAGCCAGCACATGCTCCGCCTATTAAGCTAAACGGAGTGGCTCTGCGGGTTGTGAGGAAATTCACGTATTTGGGGCATGTCGTAACAGATGACTTGAAAGATGATGCAGATGTGGAGAGGGAGCGCAGGGCTCTGGCAGTCCGGGGAAATATGATTGCTCGCAGGTTTGCTAGATGTTCACGTGACGTAAAACTCACGTTGTTCAAGGCTTATTGCCAAATCTTTCTACACAAGCAGCCTGTGGGTAACTTACACTCGGCGGGCTGTTAGTGCTCTGCGCATCCAATATAATAATATATTTAGGATGCTGTTGCGGTTGCCTCGCTTTTGTAGCGCTTCTGGCATGTTTGTTGAGGCACGAACGGACGGCTTTCATGCAGTCGTTTGTAAAAAAGTTGCGTCTCTGCGACTTCGTCTGTGGGGCAGTAGCAATAGCATCCAGCAAATGATTGCGGCTAGATTTGACTACCCATTCCAAGACTATTGGATGCGAATTTTAATTTTCAATAATAATAAATGTTTGTAATTCATTTTGATTCGATGTAATTTTGTTATTAATTTTTATTATGAATAACTGTATACTAACATAGTTTTAAGTTAATATTGTTACTAACCATTTTAATATTATGTATATTAGTATATGAGTATAATAATTACTTGAAATAAATGATTAATAATAATAATTAACTCTCTGCGCTCCAACTAGAACATCATCAATTCTTCAAAAATATTTTTTTAACTAAATTCTATACGCTCCTTGTATTTTAAAGAGAAAAAGAAAGAAAAACATTTTATTCGCACAAAGTGAGCTACAAATAAAAAAACTTATCCGTACTAATATTATAAATGCGAAAGTGACTCTGTCTGTCTCTTCTTCACGCCTATACTACTGAACCGATTTGAATGAAATTTGCAACATATACAGAGTGGCCACGGCTATGCCACATGGAGGGAAAGTTCCTTAAATATTGTTGGTAGAACATTTTACTGAAAGAAGACAATATTTGAATTTTGAAAACATTTTAAACTGCATTCATAGTTATTTAAATAATGACATAGTTGAACCGGGAATCGAACCTGTTACTCGAGAAAATTAATCAGCCTGTAGTTTATCCTACAGATCGAAAGGCTTCATCACAAGGATTATTTTTTGCTTAATAACATAGTGTCAAAAATAACAGAAAGACCATGAATTTTAATAAAAAAATATTTTTAATACAAAGTTAGCCAATTTTTCAAATGCTCAAAAGTAGTCCCTTCTTCTTGAATACAAAGTGATAACTTTTGATTATTTCGTTCACTGATGATTTTTTGGTCTTCTGTGGTGGATATTTATTTATTTAAATGATGCGTACTACTCAAGTGGGTAGATTAATTAGTAATAAGTAGTTATGATTGTCAATTGTATGTCCTTAGGGCTGGATGTAAGTTTTTAACATTTCAGAACAAAATTTTACATCAAATGTTAAAATTCACGGTCTTCCTTTTATTTGTGACACTATGTTATTTAGCAAAAAATAATCCTTATGATCAAACCTTTCGAACGGTACGATAAAACTACAGGTTGATTATTTTTTTTTCGAGGAACAAGTTCGATTCCCGGCCCAACAATATAATTATTTAAAAATCTGTGAATGCAATATAAATTGTTTTTAAAATTCAAATAATGTCTTCTTTCAGTAAAATGTTCTATCTACAAGTTTTAAGGTACTTTCCCTCCATGTGGCATACCGCATAGCCGTGGGACACCCTGTATAGTCTGGAACCCGAGAAGGGACATAGGATCGTTTTCATCCAGGAAATCCCCCGGGAACAGGAGCTATTAATCCACGCGGACAAAGTCGCGGGCAAAAGCTAGTATACTATAAACCTTAAAACTAAAGACAAGTAAATGGCGTCCGTCAATACCGCGCGAAACGGCTAGCGCTCAGCATAATGCCGTGACCCATACATAAGCATGAGTAAATCGACTTCGAAACAGTAGGATGTTCTGAATGCTTGTCGCGAGGTTTAATTATATAGGTATCATTATTTAATTAAATTGTAATTGAAAATAAACTTAACGGATCAATTTACAGTTTATTTATAAATCGCGCGACAAGCTTTTATTATCATTGTATATAATGAGGTTATAAGTTGATAGTTATAATGTTTAAGAAAAAATATATTTTCTTCTTTTTAGAGCGTTTAAATAAAAGCTTTTCTTTTTACTTTTTTTACTTTTATTTTTTTATGGTGCATTAGAAAATTGTTGTTGCGATTGAAATACACCACGGCAGGTAAGACGAGGGTCGAGGACGACAGTTTTAGATTCTCATTCCAAATCCTACTAATGTTATAAATTTGTAAGTTTGTGTGTGTGTGTGAATGTTTGTTACTCTTCCACGCAAAAAATACTGAACGGATTTTAATAAAACTTTACAGTAATAAAAAATAAATAAAAGAAATAAAATAAAAAGTATTTTATTGTAACAAAAATAATACACTACTTTGAGTACTTAACTTAGATGTAAATAGATTAATACAAATCTGTGTATACTAACATCTAAACTAGAGATGCATCAGAATAGGACATAAGGCTCCCGTGTCATTCATAGCCTGATGTTATGAATTATCGTAACATCAGGCTTTGACTGACTGACACGAATGACGGGAGCGGAGCAGTAACGAAAAACCTAACATAACGCGGGTGAAACCGCGGGGGACGACTAGTATGTGATAAAATATGTAAATTGGCAAAGTGCGTGTCCGGCCACGCATACAATAGGGTTCCGTACCACTCCTAACTGTTTAGATTTTATTTTTGATATATACATGTTTACTTATTATTTCTTATTTCTACGAAGTTTTCCAAGTTAGCTCAATTTACAAGTTAGGCCTCTATAACTCGGTCAAGTGCGTAAGGGTTCCGTAAATTGTTTTTTTTTTTGTGAACTAATTCACGGTTTTCCGAGTTTTTCCTTTACTTGTGGTACATAACATTGCGTCCTGCCAAATAAGGATGACGACAGCATTAAAAAAATGGGATTCTGTTTAGTCCGTCTAATACATCGGCCGAAAATAAATAAAAAAATACAAAGATAAAGAGCAACAAAGTTCCGGAGTGGGGGCTTTTGACGTCACCGTAATGCAAAAATTGTATCTTATTGTGACGTCACGCGTCACAATGCACCATAAAGTAAATAAAATAAAAAGCTTATTTCGAGAAAAATACCCCACTTCAAAATCGAAACCAACACGAAAATCGAGTCGGTGGCAGTGCAAAACTAGGAGCCTTGTTTTTGAATGTGGATTATTATTTTTAAACCTTTTTTTGCAGTATCGAATCGGTGTAGCTTGTTGCCCAAAAGCGAGCTGCCCTGGTTTACATTGAGAAGCACAATACTAGAAATAAGTACAGGGGTGTTTGCGGTTGTGTTTGTAACTAAGGGATCTCTCATTAATCACGCAAATCTCGAAAAGTGGAGAGAAGGTCTTGTAAGAATCACGAAATACACTTTGTAAGACACGTTGTTACATTTAACTTTTCGTTGAACCATAATTCAATTCATTTTAATCCGTCTAAAACGAATATTGCTAAAAACACCGCGTGATTAACGGATGATCCCTTATTTTTAACCGACTCCAAAAAAGGAGGAGGTTCTCAATTCGTCGCTACGTTTTTTTTTGTATGTTTGTTGTTTCGCGATATCTCCGCCAATAAATTGTAAACAGATTTAGATGGTTCTTTTTTAACCGACTTCAAAAAAAGGAGGAGGTTTCTCAATTCGACCGTATAATGTCGCAGGTTTTTCACAAAATTAGGTTTTTGATCAAAAACCTAGGTTTTTGATGAAAAACCGGAAAATGACAAATTTTAAACTCAATTTTATCATAAACCTCTTACAGTCCAGATTTTTGATAAAAACCTGAACTAGTTTAGATTAATGATGAAGTTCTGGGCAAAATTGCTTAGTTTTATGACAAAATCAATTTAAATGAAATAAATAAAACAATCTATCATCATTTTCAACTTAGTAGAAAGGAAACAATTTTTTATTTAGGTAAAATTGAAACATTATCATATTTAGATTAAAGAACGAAAATATTGATTGTATTATGAATATAATTAGATAAAATTTTTTTTCTTTCTACTAAGTTACAAATTTTCTTATGTCAGACTTTTACTGACTAAAACCCACCCTTGTTTGTTCGGCTGCCCTTCATGTTCCGGGACAGCGGTAACTATTAGAACTATTCCGCAACCCCGGCAGGCATTAGTGGATCATGGATATACAATTTTGATAAATAAAAAATTGTTCCCTTCCTACTAAGTTACAAATGATGATAGATTGTTTTATTTATTTTATTTAAATTGATTTTGTCATAAAACAAAGCAATTTTGCTCAGAACTTACCTAAACTAGTTCAGGATTTGATCAAAAATCTTGACTGTAACAGGTTTATGATGAAATTGAGTTTAAAATTTGTCATTTTCCGGTTTTTTTTTTATCAAAAACCTAATTTTGTGAAAAACCTGCGACATATATACGGTCGAATTGAGAAACCTCATATATGCTTTTTTTATGTTTGTTCGCGGATAACTTCGTCGTTTATGAACCGATTTTGATGATTCCCTCTTTACGTTGGGAAGTAGACATTTTCAAGGTGGTCCTTTCATAAGGAAATCAGGGTTTGATGATAGCAGACCAGAGAAATCGAGGGGAACTTCAAAAAATCGTAGGGGCGAATAGTGCGTTTGTAAGTTTTTCATTAAGTATTTTATTAAAGCACTACAATTTAATAAAGATCTGGAGTAGCTCTGATGATGGAGCCGAGAGACAGTCGAGGGAACTCCTCAACAATTCACAGCAGCTACCTTGTGTTTGGGCTTGATTAATTTGTATTGTAAAGTTCTTATCTTTACACCTAGATGGGTTACGACTGTATTAGGAATCTGATGATGAAGACGAAGGATAGTTCAGGGAACTCTTCAACGGTTTACAGTAGCTCCCTTGTGTTTGGACTTAATTCATTTAAATTGATGAGAACTACGCACCCATATAGGTTGTAATTAAGGTCTGCAGTAGATCTGGTGATGGAAACCATATACAGTCGAGGGAATTCCTGAACGATTTACAGCATTGAAGTGAAACATAGGACAACAACTATCTACCTAATCGTCATGCTGATGCGTCAATCAATGAAAATCAAGAGACTGAACATAAGTTGCGTAATCGCGTCATCTCTAGCAATGCTCTTTCGTCGTGTGGCCTACTCAATACCTTGTTTAGGCTTCTCGAAAAATTTATCAATAAGAACAAAAAAAAAATCGACGAAATGTGCGTGCATTGACGAAATGTGCGTTACTTCAAGTTTCTATATTCGTTTTATAAGATTGTAAGTAGTTTTATTTTGAAAATAAATTACTTTGAATACACAGTCAACATTGGGACTCGACACTAATAAGTTTTTAACCTATGCATGCCTACAACTTTCCAAAGTTACCCTCGATTTCTCAGGGTTTCCATCATCAGATCCTGACCTCATGACAATGGGACCAACTGGGAAGTATACCCTATTAAACAAAAAAAAAATTTTGTAAATCGGTCCAGGCGTCTTTGAGTAATCGGTGAACATACATAAAAAATAAAAAAAAAGATCCCGACGAATTGAGAACATCCTCCTTTTTTTTGAAGTCGGTTAAAAATTAGAAAATAAAAAACTTTTTACAAAAAAATAATAACCGCCTTCAAAAACTAAAAACACAAAAATAACTAAAATTTCGGAAGCCGGTGGCTTCTCTTCTGCCAAATAATTTGTGTTGCCACAGACTTCCGAAATTTTAGTTATTTTTGTGTTTTTAGTTTATAAAAAACTTTTTAGAAAAAGGTTTTTTATTAATGTATTATTACTGTTATGTATTCATAGAGTTTATATTGAGTGTCAGGCCGAGACATGTAAACGATAACTAGTAGTATAGTAGTATTGTGCGACAGTGATAGGAATCTTTCCAAAAGTACGAGCTTATCTTAATTTGTAATGGTCTTTAACTTAATTCAGTTAAAAACTAAGTTTTTATCTACTAAAGGTCTCTGCACACAGCGGGCGTGGCGCGGCGGGACGGGACGGCGACGCGACACTGAGCAGTTGTAATGTACTAGATATTACGGACGACGCCACACAGAGCCGTCCCGCTCGACGCGACGGTAACCGTCGCGCCACGCCGCCGCCGCGCCGAGCGGGAATACAAGTCAGAAGCGAACGGGGACCGATGGGACGGTGATCGCGCTCGCAGTGTGACCGATGCCGCCGCGCTAGCGCAGCGTCGCCGCCACGCCACGCCACGCCCCGCCACGCCACGCCGGCTGTGTGCAGAGACCTTAAGGTAGGAAATGGTTCTCGGCCGTCGATTCTGATCTGTTTCGGTGAAGCACGGCAATGCAAAGTTAACTTGAGGAAGGGGATCATGTACAGGACAGGAACACAAGTCGATTTGTTGGTTGCCAAAACCTCTGATATGAGTGGTGTGGGTTGTAGCTAAGATTATTATTGTCAATGTTAATAAAAGGCAAGGACGCTTATATAAAAAAAACATGGCTTTTATCTTATGGCATCCCTGATCCCTCTACATAGTCGATCCTGATCCTTCTGATACCCTGTAGACGCATTATTGTAATAAAAGTTACAACACAGTGACAACATGTACGTGTGTGCGGTGCGGCACGAGTTGTTGTTGTTGTAGTGGCGCTCGCGGCATTGTTACGTCCAAGCGAGTGCGCCCTGCACTGGTGAGGAATGTTGAATGAAACCACTAGTAATGTCTATGATGTTTTATTGTAACATATAGATAGTTTTCTACACATCCACCTTACATAGTTGTCGCGTGGTGCGCTAACTGATATGAGCTCTGTACAGCGGCGGCGGCGACGCGCCTCGCTCCCACATAAATAAAATTCACGTAATAATATATAAACTTAGCCTAAGACAGGCGCAGCGGCCCGCACATACATCTATATACACGCTAAACACTAGTCTGTACACCGCGGCCGCGCCCGCGCACTATTTACAAAGAGAGGATATGTGTCAGGAACGGCACGCGCGGCGCGCGTCAGTCGCGCGGCGGCGCGCGCGCCAGCAGCGCCAGCGGCTGCAGCGACATCGCGTGCGCGTGCGCGTGCGGCGCCGGCGCCAGCGCCATGCCCGCCGGCGACAGCCCCGCGGGCGCCAGCCCCAGCCCGCTCTCGCCCGCCGGCGGGTTGATGCGCTTCTCCTTCTGGCGCCGGTTGCAGAACCACACGCGCACCACCTCCTTCTCCATGCACAGCGCGTCGGCGAGCGCGGCGATCTCCTCGCTGGTGGGCTTGGGGTTGTGCAGGAAGGCCTTCTCGAGCGCCACGCGCACGCCCGACTCGATGGAGGTGCGCTTCTTGCGGCGCCGGCCCACGGCCTCGGCCAGCCCCGCGCCCAGCGCCGCGCCGCCGCCGCCGCCCGCGCCGCCGCCCGCCAGCGACGAGTCGGCGTCCTCCAGCCACTTCTGCAGCAGCGGCTTCAGCTTGCACATGTTCTTGAAGCTCAGGTTCAGCGCCTCGAACCGCGATATCGTGGTCTGGGAGAAGTCGTTGCCGTACAGCTTGCCCATCGCGAGCCCCACGTCGCCCTGCGTGAAGCCTGCGGACAGACACAAAGTGCTCTATAATGTCACTCGTCTTCGTGACTTTACGAGTCGCAGCCGTCGGACGCTGGGCACCATGCGCTAGGACTCACCGAGCTTGATGCGTCTCTGCTTGAAGGTTTTGGCGAAGTGTTCTAGCTCCTCGAGGTCGGCGGTGTCGTCGGCGGTGGGCTCGAGCGCGCGCGGCTTGTGCGCGTGCGCGTGCAGCGGCGTGTGCGCGTGCGCGTGCAGCGGCGAGCGCGCGCGCCCCGAGCCCGGCGTGAGCGGCGTGAGGAAGGCGCCGGCGCCGGGCGGCGTGCGGCGCGGGGACGGCGACCGCCCGTCTGATACAGGCGCAACACGAGATCATAAATAATAAAGCATGTTTACTTTTTAAGCAATTTGGTCGTTTAAATAGAGTGAGGGACTACGCACACTTATTCAGCTACATTCGCGTTTCACTGAACGATTTTGGTCACACATGTACAGTTCGGCTTTAGTTCTATCAGCCGCGTTCAGCGTCATAAGAATGATAAAATCCTTCAAGCTGAATAGAAAAAAAACGCTGAACGCCAGACGAAGTCGTCGTTTTTGTATGGACAAGCTAGAGAGAGCTGAACGCGTGTGCGTAGTGGCAGTGCTGGTACTCACCCGGCATGTACTTGTAGGAGGGCGAGGTGTTGGTGGCGGGCGCGCGCGCCTGCAGCTGCTGCAGCTGCTGCGCCGCCGCCTGCGCCACCGCCTGCTGCACCTGCACACACACCACGTCACTGCACCACCAGCTCGGTTGCCGGCACTTTAGTCTACTCACACCGTCAGTGTTTACAACCGCGGAATGAACACTCCAAAAGCACTCTTTGAATGCGTTTTTCACACCGTGGTCCGAATCACGCTAGTCACTATTATTATAGGTTGATTCCGACAACAGAAAGAAACAGTGTTAACTCAAACATATACCAAGATAATGTTGATACCGGTGTCCTACGCAAATATACCATCAATTTAATATTTTTTTTCTCTGCGATGATCTTTAAGTACTTATTAGTCAATCACAATTCAAAGCATTTGTTTAGGAATTTGAAGCTAGTTGCTTGTTCTTAAAGGTAAACGTAGGTGCTCTATAGGGAAGAACAAGCAAGAACGTTTGTGAACCCTGTTTTCAATCATCTAGTTTTAATCCTGGATGGTGTTAGAGAGAAGAGAAGAGACAGCTTAGTGTGTTACCTGTGTGTGCAGCAGCAAGGAGTGCGCGCCGTGCTGCGTGAGCAGCAGGTGCTGCAGCTGCGCCAGCGCGTTGCCGGCGCCCGCCGCGTTCTGTGCAAACAAGGAGCCCATTAACTGGTTTGTCGCAGAAACACTACTTCTGAAAGGATGCCCCCTGCTAAGCCAACTATGTTCCTAAAGGACACGGTCGAGCACACGGTGGAGTTGTGCCCCGCATGGGCGAGCCATCACCGTGTCCTCGCAGAGGTGATCGGTGGCGGTGACCTCTCGCGCCCGGCGCTGGTTCAGGCCATGCTCCGGGGCGAGACTGAATGAGAAGCCGTCGCCTCCTTCTGCGAAACAGTTATGCTAATGAAGGAAGCGGCGGCGCGCGAGAGGCAACGACGAGCCTCTCGCTCCGGACAGGTACCCAGGCGTAGACGTCGAGAGTCGCAAGAGGACTACCGGCCACCGTAGGCGCGGGTCTGCGGATGGCGAGCGATGGGTAGCTCGCCGCCCGGCCAGGACCAGGCCCGCGTTAGTGTTCCACGCGCGCCTCACAGAGAAGGGGCGCAACAGGGCCAACGCCTGCCGGGGTTGCGGAATGTTTATAATAGTTACCGTGACCCCGGAACATAAAGGGCAACCGAAGGAACATGAGTGGGCTTTAGTCAGTAAAACGCTCACGCCCTTCCGCCCCGCCCAGGACGGGAGAAGTCATTTGATGATTTCCCACTCCCCAAAAAGAAAAGAAAGGCCAACTATGTTGTGGCTGGGCACGCCGTAATAGCGGCGGTAAGACCCCTCTTTGAGAAGTGGCTGGAGAGGCGTCATGGCACTCTTACGTTTCGCTTGACACAGGTCCTCACCGGACATGGTCAGTTCGGGAGGTTCCTGTGTCGGATTCGGGCGGAAGCGACGTCTGGGTGTCACCACTGCAGTAACGGTCGCCTGGAGGACACGGTCGAGCACACAGTTGAGGTGTGCCGCGCATGGGCGGAGCATCGACGTGTCCTCGTATAGGCGATCGGCGGCGGTAACCTCTCGCACCCGGCGCTGGTTCAGGCCATGCTTCGGGGCGAGACGGAATGGGATGCCGTCGCCTCCTTCTGCGAAGCAGTTATGCTAGTGAAGGAAGCGGCGGCGCGCGAGAGGCAACGACGAGCCTCTCGCCCCGGACTAAGACCCAGGCGAAGACGTCGAGAGTCGCAAGACGACTACCGGCCACCGTAGGTGCGGTTCTGCGGATGGCTCACGATGGGTAGCTCGCCGCCCGACTGGGAGCAGGACCGCGTCGACGGCGCGTTAGTGTTCCACGCGCGCCTCAAAGAGAAGGAGTCAGCACAGTAAGGGGCCCAACAGGGCCACGCCTGCCGGGTGTGCGGAATGTTTATCATAGTTACCGTGACCCTGGAACATAAAGGGCAATCGAAGGAACATGAGTGGGTTTTAGTCAGTAAAAGTCTGACACGCCCTCCCGCCGCACCCAGGACGGGAGCAGTCATTGGATGATTTCCCACTCACCAAAAAAAAAAAAACTATGTTGTGGCGAAATCTATCGCCCAACAGTTAAGATTGAAAACAAAGGATGATGTTAGTTGTCGTAGCCACATGGTGCTGGTGGCTGGTGGTGTACTTACGAAGACGGCGGCGGTGGCGGCGGCGGCGCTGGCGACGTGCGGCGGGTGTGCGGGGTGCGCGGGGTGCGCGGCGTGCGGCAGCGGCGCGGAGGGCGCGCGCGGGGGGGACGGCGGCCGCTCGTCGCCGCTGATCTCGCCCTCGCCGCTCGCCGAGCCATCTGTTTCATTAATGGTAACATTTCATCATTTCAAGTCATTTCGCGTTCCTTACTTCTATGAACAGCGCCAGATAGCGCCGACTGAGGCTCCTCCCTACACTCACGACCTCGAGAGCTTCGCTCCTGCACTGATTATATTGACAAAAATGAGGTTCCTAACAACCAGAGTTTACCAAAAATTCTTAAGAAATAGGAGGATTATTTGAAAAACATTTGAAAAACCAGCTTGCACGTGACAAATTTCAGCCAAATTCATCATCGTTTTGTCAATCCTTACTTCCATACTAATATTATAAATGCGAAAGTAACTCTGTCTGTCCTTCTCTTCTTCACACCTAAACCACTGAACCGATTTGATTGTAATTTGGTATAGTCTGGGACCCGAGAAAGGACATTGGATAGTTTTCTTCCGGAAATCCCCCGGGAACGGGAACTAAAATTCCACGCGGACAAAGTCGTGGACAAAAGCTAGTAAGATATAAATGTTCATTGCATAATTAGATATTTGCAGTCAAAATTTTGTAAAACAGTCATGACTATTATTTTTTTTGACTTTATTTTATTTTACTAGCACTTGCTCGGTTTACACACTAGGTTTCGCGTGAATGTCGAGACCTCAATAGTCAATAGTCAAATCGTTTATTTTCATTAGACCAAAAAAGGCACTTTGAAACGTCATTTATAAAAGTGATTCTAGTTTTTTAAATGACGTTTCAAAGTTTTCTTCCTTCCCCTATTTTATCAGTTTAGGGTAGGAATTTCCAAAACATATACTTATAGAATACGTACTAAGTACCTGCCTATATGAAATACTTAGTTATTTATAAGAGGTCTTTGAAATAAAGTTAGTGCTTAGCGTCACAGAAAATAACAGAACAGTAGTAGCATGTTGAGTCAACCCGGGTCGGGTTCAATAGGCGCGTATCCGGCGGGTAGCGCGGCCGGATATAGAATGGAGATGCGCGCCCCACGTCATCGCGGTGACGCGCACGACTCGCGCCGGACACCACCACATACACATTCTAATGACTGACACGGTAACAATGAAAGTTAGCAAGTTCGACCGTAGGGACAATGTAAAGTAGACCGGCCACATCAGCATCTGCAGAATTAGCACATCTTAGCTTGCAGCTGAGTGAGTGAAATACATAATTATAAAGTGTGTCGGTGCGCCGGCGCAGGTAGCTGTCTGTGCGTATATGAATCACGTCGGTTATAGTGCGTCAGTCGCACGCGCCGCGTCTTGTCGCGCGCGCATAAAGGGGTGATCCGCGTATCTCCGGCGCGTGCGCTTTCTTTCAAAGGGGTGAAGACGGTGCGGTGTTTTTTTTGCGTGGTGCGTGTGTCGCACGAGAACCAAACCCGCACCCGAAGCGAGGCACGGGACAGGTGACGCTGAGCTGCGCAGGGCACTTTCTAACGATTACACCGAGACAACAATACGTAAAAGTGAAAAGAGGGCTTCGGTGCTGTTTATTTAGATACGTATAACAATAAGCTGGGTACACGAGAAGTGTCGATGAGCGGGCGAGCGGCCCGTCCGCGGAGCCGCCACAGCGCACTCATCGGCACGCGCCGACGCATCGTGTACGTGCTAATGAAGGGTTCCTTCTTGTTGGCAAAATCTTGATACTCCGCAAGGAGAAGGGGACTTCTGGGCCTAGCAGTTTAGCAGTTAACTAGTTGAAATGTGTATTAAAAAACCAATACATTTTCCTAAAGGAAATCACAAAATATGGTACCATATTTCTACCTAGGAAGTGAGAAAACTTAAATTAAGTTAATGAAACTAAATAATCAATGAAATGATTATGAATAAATCGTTAAAATCTGAAAATATGTATGAAAATCGGGGTATTCCTCGGAGCGCTCCTGTTTTGAAGCGCTCCTAACGAAGCGCTCCCAAAATATTCCGCCAAGCGCTCCTGTTGGGAGCGCTTAGAAAATCAAACTAAAAATATTATTATTTCATTCCTCGAAGCGCTCCTATGACGTGACGATACTATAGGGCAGAGCATGAAGGATTTGGAAGAAACGATATCGATATCGACGTTTTAAAGTTCAACTATCACAGTTGTTAATTTTTTTAAAACTACTAGGGAAGCATAAATGAACTGGAACTACGTACTTTAGTGACTTTAGTGACACAAGATACTAGCCGCTGTTGTCAACCCCGCTTCCCTGTTTTATCCTAGAGAGTCGCGTGGTCGCGTAACCGAGTGATTCCGAATGCAGCCGAGCATTTCCGGAACTAGTTTACATCGAATACGCATTTTTTTTGTCTTCTAAACTCATTAGTTACGAGTGCGCCTACGTCACATGAAGTTGTGTACTAAGAAAAGTTTGTTTTATTAAAAAATTGGCGAAAAGTGAAAAGTTTGTTTTAATTTGTGATCAATCTATGGAACCTATTGCTGGGATGGATATGAAAGAAAGTAATAACATGAAAGTTAATTATTAAAACTATATTATTATAATATACAAGTTGAGTAGTATCGCATAAGGAATTACTTCTAGTTCATTTTTGTTTTCCTGATAGTACATTATAGTTATAAAAAATTACTAAATAATAAAATCGTTATAGTGAATAATAACAAAATAATTGTAGACTTTAATCGTTGGTGTACAATTTATATGAGATCATTTAGGTGCCTCCTGGCAATTTCTGCCACCCTGGTACTTTTCATCAAAGCTTTTTTTTTTACTATTCAGTTATTCTAGCTAAGTATTTCTAGTTTTAGTATAAGCAACTAGTAGCCGTCAAAATGTTTATCGATATAATTTGTTACGAACACTTCATGCTCTTCTCTATGTTTCGTCATAGGAGCGCTTCGAGGAATGAAATAATAATATTTTTAGTTTGATTTTCTAAGCGCTCCCAACAGGAGCGCTTGGCGGAATATTTTAGGAGCGCTTGGTTAGGAGCGCTTCAAAACAGGAGCGCTCCGAGGAATACCCCTGAAAATCTAGTGACATGTGCACAATTTCAAGATTTCGTGGAATCGTTTCAAAGTGATTTTTGATCTTCCGGCAACACAGGTAGGGCTGGTGATATTTTTTAAAATTGTATTTTCGATGTATCGATTTTTTTTTAAAATACCTATATTATCATCACCTGAGTTTGATACCTGTAAATGGTTTAACTGAATAAATGATTTTGAGTTTGAGTTTCAGTTCGACAAGGAGCATTTTTGAAACTGCAAAACCTCGTCAATAATCATACGATAAAAATACTATAGGTACTCGGGCAACATCAATAATACTTGTTTTACTTTTATAAAATGTTGACTGTTTTTCAGAATGACTGTCATAATAACCCTTGTATGCTTTAAATCTATGAAATTATCGTTTGCGTTTGTTTATGTGTGTGACCGTTCTGTCATAGGCTGGTTACAGACTAGCTTCGTTTTAAGAACGATAGTTTCATACCGATATGAAGTTTTAAAAAAATTCCTACACATTTTATTGTTAATCACTAACATAACGGTTTTATTTTCATTTTTTGTCGTCTATTATTAAAACTATAACATCATCGTAAACTTAATCTATTGTACTTTATTTACACTATATAACGATTTTCCACATTAACGTAATATATCAAGAAGAAAATTAACTCAAACAATTTGTGTGGTTTTACTTATTTTATTGTACACCCAACTTATTCGATGATAAAATTCTAATATTATCCGATTTATCAAAGTAACAATATTTTATTTAATAAATACGGTGAAATTTTAAATCTACAATAGGTACCTTCGACAGGAGGCCTTGTTATTATATCCTCTTACAAATAAGGCTAGTTTGAAGCATTTACCCTATTTCAGTTCAGTCAGTTCCTTCTCTTTTACTCGGCTTAACACACTTGGCATAATTCTTTAATCGAATATTTTTAAAGTATAAAAATATTTAACATAACTATTGTCTTGGAGAATTTTTAGGGTTCCGTGGCCAAATGGCAAAAACGGAACCCTTATAGATTCGTCATGTCTGTCTGTCTGTCCGTCTGTCTGTCTGTCTGTCCGTCCGTATGTCACAGCCATTTTTTTCCGAAACTATAAGTGCTATACTGTTGAAACTTGCTGAGTGGATGTATTCTGTGAACCGCATTAAGATTCTGATACAAAAATAAAAAATAATTAAAAAAAATTGGGGGTTCCCATACATAGAACTTAAACTCAAATTTTTTTTTTCATCATACCCATATGTGTGGGGTATCTATGGATAGGTCTTCAAAAATGATATTGAGGTTTTTAACATCATTTTTCTCTAAACTGAATAGTTTGCGCGAGAGACACTTTCAAAGTGGTAAAATGTTGGTCCCCCCCCTGTAACTTCCAAAAATAAGAGTATGATAAATAAAAAAAAATATATGATGTACATTACCATGTAAACTTCCACCGAAAATTGGTTTGAACGAGATCTAGTAAATTGTTTTTATTTAATACGTCATAAACCGTATATCGTAATTTACATTTCACTACGGAACCCTTCATGAGCGAGTCCGACTCGCACTTGGCCGGTTTTTACATATTCGAATTTAAAAAGGCATAGATATACTTTTAACAGGGCACAATTTGATTTGTCATTTTTAATATTACGCATATTTTTCTGGGTAACGATTTAATTTGTTGAAAAGTTAGTCAAGTATCGAAACAGACAGGTTAGATTAGAACTGTGACCACAGTAATTCATTTTATTTACCTAAATTAAAATGACAGCCTTGTAAAGCAGATTTTGACTGCGAATTTTCTGCGATATGATGGTTCTGCTTTTTTATTAGTTTGGACACGAAATATATGCCTAAAGATGATTCTGACAGACAAAATTATAAGTTTAGAATATGATAAATAAGTTATGCTAAACAACTTTTAGCGAAATGTAGATTATGTTATCCATTTTTATGCAAAATAATATCATGAGAAAAAAAAGTTCTGCTACAAAAGGTAGAACCGTTATAGAAACTGCAAGTATCCGCTGAACATGCACTTGTTTACACGGTTTTTTTTATAACATTAGTTGTTGAGTCATTACTACAAGTGCTACAATGAACTGGTCGTGAGTGACAGGGTGTGGGCGCAGTCCGGCTGCAGGAGGTCAGAGAGGGACACGAGGGTACTGACCGTGGCTGGGCGGCGGCGACGGCGACGACTTGATGAGCTCGCCCGACTCCTCTGCAACAAAACACACGCACGCGTTACTGGTGGGAACACACTACACGAGAACATTACTACTGACAGGGAGCTCTGCGGTGACAGTGCACAGTGACGCCACAGCAGTCCGCCCTAACGACGTGAGGCGACACGTGTGCTCCTCGAGAACTTTGAGCTGAGAACATTACTGACAGCTCTCGCATTACTGACATCCTACACCAATTAATCGTTATAGGTATCTGTAAGTCGAGATCTGTGCTCCAAAATGTAAATACTTGTTCTTATGGCATACTAATAAAGAGAATGTAACCCTATTTTTTAACCGACTTCCAAAAAGGAGGAAGTTCTCAATTCGTCTGTATGTTTCTTTTATGTATGTTCACCGATATTTTTAGAAAGGTCCTGTGTGAGGTGGTTAGTACAGAACGGATAAACTGTAGTTAGTTCAGTAGAGGCGCTCGTCTGCGCCAGACACAGTTGAATCAGTCAGTGACAACGACCGACGGCACAAAAAACAATCACAGCAGAATTAATTTTCCCATCGCCAGTCAGTTGTTAATAAACATACGATCCTACTAACACAAAACATAATCTGTGACTTCTAGATGCGAAATAAAATGAGATGACACTGGCTGTCACGGCATTGCTTGATACTGTCATCTCGACATCTACATACGTAGATATAATCAAGGCATGAGTATAGAACGCTTTTATTCTACTTCCATCATCCATCCATACACCACGATGTGTCAAACTAGTGTTTCAGAATCAGTAATGGTATCTACCTATCTACTAATATTACGATATTTAAATAGTGTGTATTGTTAGTGAAACCAAGTAATTAATCAATATAGTAGCCCGTCATAGTACACGACCAAAGCCTAATGGTACATTTAGTAATATTATTTTTTGTGTGATTATGTAATAGTGATTACAAAATGGAGAGTACCAGGCACGACAAACGGTGTGACAGAGCTAAGTACAGAAGGACAAGTAAAGCGGTCGCTAAGACGATAACACTTGTCGCGACACACAAGCTCGTGCCCCGGGGTAGCGCGGGATCAGCTCATTAGCGGCCCCGAATTAATGCAATTAATAGGATCAGCGCGAGGCGCCGGCACGCGCGCCCGCACGGCGAAGCCACAGGCGCTCGGATGATCAGGTTACTAGTAATGCTGATTAACGAGCGGATTAGATAGTCGCGCGATGTGATCCGCGCTCGACACTGCCGCGCTCCCGACATCCGAGCTGAGCCATGAGCCTACGACGCTGAGCGGAGCGCTCTGCGCCGCTACATACGAAGTTGTTGTAGAGCGCTCTACGGGTGTGCTACGTGGCTGCTACGACGCCCGCGTGAGTGATGCAGAGCTTTCAGTGAACACAAGTGTTGCATGCAGGCCGGTGAACACGCGCTGCGTGGGAACCGCGCCTACCTGCGGGTAATTCGCGCACCGCTCGCCGGCTCAAGGCAAGCCTTAGAAAAGGATTTACGTCGACACAAATGTACATTTATTCAAATAAATGCGAATTCATAAAAGAACGTATCCCTTAATAAAAGCTTCATCTGCAGTAAAAAGTGCGCTTGCATTGAGTCGTCATCGTCAGTTTTTTGTGGAGGTGTCACAAAGGGGTGCGGGCGCGGTATCTGATGGAAATCCTCGCTAAATGTAAAAAAACGCCAGTTGTGTGTTTTTTGCGCGATGCATCAGTTTTGTAGCTGCACCAGCGCCGCCGAGCGCTACACTCGAATAGGGCATTTTATATCATTAACCAATAAATGTTAGACACAATTTCGAAAAACTTTCTTAAGCCCGAAAAATGCGGTTGTTTTTCAATTTACTGTAAAATTCAATTTTTGGTTGCTTTGAAATCAATAAATAGTAAGTCAACTGAGTTGTTAAATTAGTGACGCCATAAGGTGGCATTTCCATACAAAATCTATCATACTCATAAAAAGTACGTCAATTGATGAATTGATGATGGTCTAAAATACTGTAGTATTGGTTGTTTGTTCAAATCGTCTAATCGCGTACGGTTAAATTAGAAACAGCTAAGTCTTACTTTTACCAAATCTTACTTTTCTAGTACAACTTAAAGTTTTTGAATTTTGTCACGCTGTATATGCATAGACTTGAATATAAATATTTTGACGCTTAAGTTATTGCAATTAACCTTCCTTCCTCACCTTCGAACACAAGTGATTCGCGACACGATAGAAAGTCAATAGCAGGCCGACAGCCGGCTGTCACTTGGTCGTTGAAAGGTTAATGGCATCTGTGTTAATTTAAATCTATACATTGTAATAAAATCGTAACGAAATAGAAACTGTACGTTGATTATTATTATTTGAATTTATATCTATTTGTATTGTACACATTTGACTTTATTTAATTTTGTTCAATTTAATTTATTTGTATTGTTATTTATTATGAATTTATATTATTTTATTTGTATTTGAATTTTGTGTGGCAATGGGTGTAATTTACTACTGAACGGATTTTGATAATTCTTTCACCGTTAGAATGCTATTTTATCCCTGAGTAACATAGGAGCAGAGAAGTTGACCAAAACCTGTCCTTATGCGGGTGGAACCGCGTGGAATAGCTAGTTTTCACAAAAGAATACTTGATACATGTTCTTCAACTGATGCCAATAACAAAAGTATTTTGTTTTTATTTTTTGTCTGTTTGTCTATCTCTGTATGTTATTCCGACATAAACTTTATAAATTCTGCAAAGATTTAATTATTGCATAAATATTCTAAGTGGTCGGGTCAACACATAGGGCTACATAATTATGTATAAACGCTTTGTGGAATGAACTTGTATAACTTCTATACGGGAAGATGATTAAATTGTGCGCGGACGGCTCGCGGGCAGTAGCTAGTATTTAGTATATAATATTTTTGTAGTAAGCAGGATATTATCAAAGTGACCATAGCGTACTTACTTGAACAAAATGTACCAACCGAATAAATCCCTATGTTTTAAAAATATAAAACTCAGTTTCTAATTTTGTTTCAGCATCAAGAAAAGAAACGACTTTAATATAAAAAATGTGTAAAATATGGATGCAAAATATAAGGGAAAAGTGTTATAAAATTTCAGATTTTCAGTACCAATCCAATCTAGGTGGGTTCCATAGTTTGTGAACATTATTAGAAATAGGATCGACTGCTTTAAAAAAATGGTAATGTATAAAATGAATATTTTCTTACCACCTGTAATTTTTTATAAATTTAAATCTGCGAACTTCAAATACAAAATACACGAAAAGTTATCTAAGTCTATTTCCGTGTATTGCAACTGTTATAGAAGCTCTTATTACTACAAGTCAGTTCCTCTACACAATGGCTCGCAATGCTGACTGTTCGCTTTTATAACACACGGCTATTTCGACGGTTTGTTACGATTTGACCAGAAAAGATGAAACGTAAGCGAGACGACAAGTGAAGTAATTTTTTACATTTTATGAATGATTAATATTACATCAATTGGTTATACTTGTAATTTGATTGTTTCGATACAAATAGTACCGAGTTAGTACCCGTCGGCTGACAACATGAATGACAAATAACTCGAACGCAGTATGAATGCAGTTGCAACATTGTTTTGGTTGCACAAGTTTTTCTTCACTTGTAATTGGTTTTGTTAGACATCTTATAACACATACTAGCTCGAAGTACTCCGTCACAGGCTGTCGGTTCACCAACAGTACAGAGCAGCAGCAGCAGGCAGCGCCTGCGGTGCTCTCATACAGCACAAGCTGTCTACATTTCAGCGGCACACTTCGGAGTCAAGGTCCAACTCCCAGGTCTTAAACTAATTTACATATTAGTTTGATATCTACATAATGATATGCTTATTTTGTGTTGATTCTGTTTTATTGAGCCGCAAACTTTAAGACTTTCCTATAAATTATAATATTATAGTAATATTATAATTGTTGCTGATTGTAGTTTTATACTGCAGCTTTGTATTAACGTCACTATGAGCCGAGTCTTTTCCCAAACGCGTAAAGGTCGCCTTCCCACCTGACCGCAAGTAAAGTAACTGAGCACAAGTGTTTTGAGCGACGGCTTCTCATATTTCCGCAACACTATTGCTAGGTGACACGATACCCTTGCTTAGGCTGATTTTCAAATTTTCGGACTTATGACTACCAGAATGTACGAATGACATCCAGGGGCAAGGTCTGTGCTCTCTCTCCGAGGACGACGTCACAACAACAAGCTCTAATCTCCGGCTGCTGCTACTGAGAGATTCCTTATCAAATAACCCAATAACAGTTCTGCAAAATATTACCCAGGAACCGAACTCAAGACCTTAAGTTCAGACGCAGACTTACAGTAACTTAACGTTTAGTTACGCGTAACTTAGTTTTCCGAGTGAGTATACCTAAGTTGAAGAGTTAAAGTGTTCCGAAACTATACTCTAATGTTATTGTAACATGCTTGTTTATTTCATGTGCAGACATGTATACAGATTAAAAGGAATCTCTAAAAAATATTTTTTTTTACATAATTATTGCGTAATACAGAAAATAATTAAGAACTCGTTAAAATCATTACATTCACAAACTTGCGATCGAACAAAATCAAAACATCAGAAAAAGGTAAGACTCACGGTAGCGGGCGGAGCAGTAGGAGCGCGCGGCTGCGCGGACGCACGCGGAGAGCACCATGGCTGTGTGCTGCGGGCTCGGTCTGAGCGGGCACTGTCGGCGCGCCGGCACTGCACCGCCGCCCCGGGCGCCGGCCCGCGCCCGCCCCGCGCCCCGCGCAACCCTCAACCGTCGAATTAAACATTTTAAACTTTTTGTACGAATCCGTTTCTTTTTCCGCCCTTTAGTGAATTTTTTTCGCGCGATCTTGCTATTATTTCGATTACCTGAGATGATTTTTTTTTCGCTTTCGCCGAATGGATCGAGCGCGATGCGCGTTTAAAAGCTGTTTAATTTTTTTAGGAAAGGGGAGCGACGGGTTCGGCTAACCGATGCGCGAATTCCGATATCGGGTTCGATCGAAATAAAAAACGGCCGGGTTGAGCCGCGTGTGCCGAGAGCCGCGCGTACCGCCGCGCACCGGCCGACCACGTCCTCCGGCCCCGGCTATCTAGCGCACATCTCTACGCAACACAACACTCCACAGTTGTGTTAATCAACCCACTCATTGTTTGTCTCAATTACTGATCAAAAACGCGATACGGCGATCGGTTCTATGACAACGAATGAAGCAACAGAATAGATGTATACACAGATACGTTACGGAGTTTTGTTAACAATAAAGAAACGTGGCGAAGTGTTTGTAATGGCGCTCGTGTTGACGCAGCGCGGCAACCGGCGGCAAGTGATTGTACTGAGATGAAAGGGCTAGTTCCTGTTTGATGTGAATCTGATAGAATAGCAAGTGCGGCGGGCGCGCCTGACCGCCACCCCGCGCCCCCGCCCCACCACAGAGCTGAGCACCGACACACAAGGCGCCAGCGCCACAGTGACCCTCAGGTGTGCCTGCCGACCCGGCGGACGGGCGAGGCGATCTCTGATGTAGTACGTTTGTTTTACTCGTTGAAGCTCACCATCGTTTCATTCCCACTAGTGTGTATTAGTCAGCGCTAAGTGAAGCGGCCGCGTCTAGCGCGCGCTGGTGCCCGCTTTGTGATGCTAATGTGCGCAAACAGCGGCCGATGAAACTTTAATTCAGGTTCCTCTGACCCGCGCCCCACGCGCCCCCTGCGCCCCCGCGCCCCTCGCTCATGCATCTCTATCCAAAGAATGCATTTACGTAATGTGGCCGCTGTTTGTTTAGGCGCCAACATATTGCTACTTTGAATAAGAAATTCGCCTTCTTTGTAGAACTCTTGGTATTTTAAAACTGAATAAAATGTGTTTACTTTAACGGTAACCGCTCCTCGAGTGTTATTGCAGGAGTATTTGTTTGCAGAGTTCCTGAGACGCGGCTTTATGCCTCACTGCTACAATGGGGATTTTATTATGTCTTTATTTCAAGAGCGGCAAGCGGCTTTATCAGAAACCATGTCAATTTTAACGGAACTTTTGTATTCCATTTCAAATATTTCAATGATACCATTATCTCCCTAGCCCGGATTCAGCTGGTAATCAGTGTTTTACGTAAAGCGACTGCCTATCAGACCTCCACAACCCAGTAACTGGGTTGTGGAGGTTAGACTGATCGGACTTTCTGGCTTCTGCCTACCCGTAACGACTGTCAAAGTTCTACCAATGACAACCGGAACCAACGGCTTTACGTGCGTTCCGAGGCACTGGATGTCAGTGATGTTCAAGATAAACTTTAGAAAGTACATATGAATTGAAAATGTCACATTGGTACTTGCCCGGATTCGAACCCATGACCGTGTAGGGGACACGGGAGGCCTTATCCACTGGGCCATCAAGACCAAATATTACAATGATACCACTATAATAAAATACTAATTGCATCTTAAACAATGACCCCTGTTACTATTGAAGACATCGTTGTCTGGCAACATGTGTCGCTGTGAGCTACGAGTGTGTCGTAGCGGTGCTACGCGGCCCGTAGCGGCTGTCCGGCCCGTAGCGGCCGCGTAGCGGGGGCGACCCTTCGTGTTTTACCATTCTTATGGGTTTTTTATGAACACTGATTTCTATATTTGTGCAGTTTTGTGACGTGTGAACCCTCATACCTTTAGATATTTAATTAAAGATTGGTAGTGTAAGGGTTATGAGGGTCCGTGGGGTCCGTGGGGTCGCGTGGGCGGCGGGGCGGGAGGGCGCCGTGTTGAGTGGCCTCGTGTGCGACATGAGAGGGTGTTGGGTATACACTTACTGTACTTATCGGATAACATCTTTATTTCATTACTCTCATTTGGCGCAGAGTGTTGTTCGCTGGCCGTGTGTCGGAGGTGCACACAGCACACAGCACGTCCGCGGGGGGAGGGCCGCCATGTTGGTCGAGCGCACTATTTGCATTTACAATTGCGCGTTGTTTCACGCGTGTTAGGTCGCGAGGGGCGCGAGGGATGTTGTAGCTACTAGCACAAGGATTTCGATAAATTGCCCTTCCTTTTTATTTGCAACAAATGTAGTAATGAATTTGAACGACGTCATCTCTTTGCATGGCAAAACATTGTGGGTACAGCATACTCGTACGAGTGTGTTCATGTACATGTTATCCGTTCTGTATTTTTGCATCAGTTTCAGTAAGTTTCAGTACGTATCTGTTGGTATAGAACTCATGCCCCTTGTATGGCTAACGACACGACTTCCTTAAGAGTCATGCTACGTAAATTGTCGACACAGCTAGAGATTAAACACATTTAAGATGATGCTTACGCGACGTCACAGTGTAATATGTGTCGCATACATCTGCGAAACACACTGATCTTCTACTGAACATACGTATGTACCCGGACTGTTCTTGCATCAGCTGAGACACATAAGTGTCTGCCACATAGCTGGCTGTCCTGTTCAGTACTTCAGGATGGATGCATCGTGTTACACCGCGTCGTAGTCATTTCATACAATTGACGATGACAGAAAAAGGATGGACGCTCTCACAGTTATCTTTAATAGTTCCGCATATACCGTTTCAGCATCCAAAATATAAAATGTTTTAAATGCTGACACGATGTACTGCTAATTAGCTAAGCAATAATAATAAAACATTAGCAGCTCGTCGTAGGGCAGTCATGTCCGCGCCTGGCCAGCAGTGCGCGCCAGCGTCCGGCGGAGATGTGGCGCTAATCAATAGCCGTGCAGCTGCAGCGCCCGCCCCCGCGCGCCCCCGCGCCCCCGCCACACACCTAGCTACTGCGAGTATCGCGCACTGATGCCTAATGAGTGGCTCCTCAACAAGAGAGGCCGCGCCGCGCTGCAGCACTGGCGCTGGACGCACTGCACGCCGCGGTGATCGTTAGTTTAGTCTCAAACATCGCTGATATAATTTATGGAAATGCTGTTTGAGTATCTGAGTTTCATGAAAATTGATTTCATTATTCACGCAGTTTTACTTAGACTCCGAAAAAGTTTAAAAAGTAAAAGTAAAAGTCATTTATTTGCCAGAATGTAGGTGTACACAGTATGGTCTTAAATCTAGATTGGCCCATTTACATTCTACCATTACACTGGTATGCAAATATTTGTTTTTGGTATGTAAATATTTGGTTGTAAAGCCGATGATGAAAAAAGTTTTTACCATAAAGTTGGCGGCGTGCGTAGTGTTATGTGCTGTTGACATGACAGTGAGAGCCGCGTGTCGCAGTAGGTACTGATTTACATACACTCGCGCTATGTAAATGTGCGCGGCGCAGGGATTGGTCGGCGCCGGCACCGCCACCCTTTGCCTCTCAGATAAAGCGACGCTAAAAAACCAACTGATTTGTTTACGCGACCCGGCGGCGGGGCGCGGGGGCGCAGGGCGCGGGGCGCGGGGCGCGCTATCGAAAGGGTTAGCGCTCGGCGCGTGATTTACGAGCGGCGCGAGCGGCTGTCATTTGTAAATTATTCCGTCGCGCGACAATATCGGTGACGGGTTTAATTTAAACCGGTATGATATATGACGCGCAGCCGCCGCTACCCTCCGCATACAGTACATAGCGGACAGCATGACGCTCTACTTCTATTTACATAATGACGTCGAACAACTGTTTCGTTCCTACAACTGGCGAGTCAACTTTGAACCTCATGTAATAGGTACTACACATTCGGTAATTAATATTAATAAATTTTCGACTTAATATAATTATTATACTAAGTTAACTTTATATTATACTAAGCATTTAAAATAAATAATTTACTAATGATGATGATTGAACTGCTCGCTCTGCTAAGCCTTTGAATTATGGCATTTGAATTATGATGCCTATGTATTATTATACTTATTATTGAAAAAAAAAAAACATTAACACAAATCTATTTTTAACCGACTTCAAAAAAAAAGGAGGAGGTTCTCAATTCGTCGGGATCTTTTTTTTATGTATGTTCACCGATTACTCAAAGACGCCTGGACCGATTTGCAAAATTATTTTTTTGTTACTTTGTTGTCAGGATCTGATGATGGAAACCCTGAGAAATCGAGGGCAACTTTGGAAAGTTGTAGGCATGCATAGGTTAAAAACTTAACACGTAGGTGTATGTTTAAAAACATTTTATAATAGTAAAGGATTAAAATTGACCTGACGATGGAGACGAGAGACAGTTGAGGGAACTCCGCAACGATATGAATTAACTACGTCGTGTTTGGGCTTATTATTTCGTATTGACGAGGACTTTCTACTAATATAGGTATATAGTCATTGAAAAGCTAAAAATAAAAAACTAACAACAACGTTAAATAGATAGATAGGGCTTGCGTTGTTGCAATAATACTTTATCATTATTATCGTTTTATAAGATTCTAAGTAGTTTTATTTTGAAAATAAATTAGGTTTGAATACACAGTCAACATTGGGACTCGACACTAAAAAGTAAAAAATAAAAAACTTCTTCCAAAATAATAATAACCGCCTTCAAAAACTAAAAACACAAAAATAACTAAAATTTCGGAAGTCGGTGGCTTCTCTTCTGCCAATTAATTTGTGTCGCCACAGGCTTCCGAAATTTTAGTTATTTTTAGTTTTTGAAGGCGGTTATTATTTTTTTTGGAAAAAGTTTTGTAGGACTATTTAGTCAATTTTCATGATATTGTGTTGGTTCGTGGAGCTTCTTAAGACACGAACTAGCCATCGTGAGCTCAACGCTCTCTACGGCTAGTTCATACGTGCTACTTGAGACAGGCTTACCCAAACTGTTTTGGTGCTTTACTCAAAATGCAAGCTAGAGTGCTATTGTAAATGGTTTGTTACACAAAAAAATTGATCATGTTGAATTTTGTCTTTGGACTTTAAAAGAGGAGTGAGAAGAGAGAGAAAAAGTTATTTTCGGCGTTTCTACTCAGAGGTAGTCAGTTAGGAAATGCCGTCTTCAGCTAGTTTATTTTTGGGTAGTAATCATCATCTAAAAATAAATCTTAAAAAACTAAAATAATATTTAACCAAAGTACAAATAAACCAAATATCACCACCTTATCAAAGAATCAGAGCCATTGTGCGTGTGCTGTATAAACTAACTAAAACAGTGAACGAACGGTATCACAGTACTAATAAACGTCACAAACGTGTAACGCTCCAGCAGCTTGTGTGTCGCAGGCACAGGAGAAGTGCGTACATTCGTTCAGCTCGCCACTATCGAGCGATAGTTGTAACTGTTGTAAGCCAATATTTAAGGAACCCAATCTGCCCACTCTACCGCTATGAACATATTTAAATGGGGAAGTTTGTTCGCTGTAATTTGCATTCATTTGAAGAACTACGCTCTGACCGTAATCTTATTTAAATCCTTTCGTGTTACCACTCATAAGTATAACCAGGTGTTTCAGTCAACAGAAGTGACAATAAACAATCACGTTTTAATGTTTAGATATCATCGGCATCAGTATTATCTGACATAAATTGTAGCGTCGTGTTTCAAATTGAATTCAGTATTTAGTGTGATGTATTGACATGCCTTGTAACTATTTATTGTTATCGCCTAATTATTGTTGATTTTGTTACGAAATATATTGGCAAAACATTGTGTGTATATTTTAGACATTATGATATCTGCAACTATATACATGTTTTACAGAAGAAAAGCCATTAGTAAATATAATGTACGTGAGCATAATAATTAGTAAACCACTAATCCATACATTTGTCATTGAATAATCGCTTTTTATAATCTCTTTCATCTCACGGATGCTTTCGTTTGAATAGTTGGTCGACAGAAAGAGTTGTGCTGCCAATAATACAATAGTGAAAACGAAATCTGCAGCGGCGGGCGCGTGGCGAGGGAGCGCGCGCGCACGGGGGCGCGGGGGCGCGGGGGCGCGGGGGCGCGGCACACGTCGCAACCCTTTAGCGGCAGTTAACTCTATTTAATTTAACAATCCCATGATGCGGGGTCGCGCGGGGGCGCGGGGTCGCGTGCCGGTGATATCACATGCATGCGGGCTGCGCGACTCGCTACTTACGCTTTAATCATTTATATCGCGGCCAAATAAATATTATAAATTGCTTTAATCACATTGAATGGCCGCTGTAGTCGTTTATCAACAGTAAGCGCGGCGCGGCCGGCGCGAGCCCTCGGTGCCTGCCTCTGTACTGCATTTACATAATTGTCTTTGCTGACGTCACTCTCGACAGATTTGCTAACGTAAATAAACTACAGTTGTATGTGTAGTGAGCACTCGTACAGTAGTACGTTTGATTGCAATCTTCAATCATGAATGCTTGAATACGAGCCGCAGTCCGTAGGTAGGTGTCCCGCTCGGGTGCGTGCGCGTGACAGCGCTGTGGGGTCGAACATCAAAGCGCGAGTTTAATATAGCGCTCGCGCGGAGTCGCCGATGTTTGCGTTCAGTGGCTCGGCGCATTCCTGCGACCCGCCCGCGGCCATACATATATATGTGCTTGAGCCATTGTTTACTTAATGTGTGCACATTAGATTCCGGGACGATCTTATATTCTGTCTAAATATTCAGTGGACCACATTTCCAGTAGTAACTCGATCACTAGAGTGTGACGAGCAAGTAACTAGAGCTTCAAGGATACGATAGGATAATAAATATAAGCACTATTAATGACAATGCGGTGAAGCGGTCGACTGCCTCGGACACCATGGCCTTTCATGCAGTAAGAGCGCGTTCGGATAGCACGGCACGCTGTCTCCGCCGGGGTGCCAGCTGTTTTAGAATCAAAAGGTCTGGTACTCGACGATGGGAAAATACCAGATGGGATGACCATAACGCCTTGGAAGTTGGGAAAGTTTCAGGATTTAGGCATACATAGGAACAGAGAGCGAGGAGCGACTTTGTTTTATTTATACTATGTATTGATTTGACAGACGCCTTTCGGCAAACCAAGAACTAGTTACAATGACTACTTCTAGTAATAGCGTATTTTAGGCAAACCTAAAAATATCTTCTTATTTAGTTAATAGCACAATAATATTCTACGTGCTTTGCTTAGTCGATCCTTGGAGTGACTGGGTTGCACAAAATTTGGACACATATGATATTAATTTTGAAACTAATAGGTACTATTAAACAGATTTAGCTTAAATAAATTGGAAAAATGACTCGTAGAAGCGATGATATAAGTATTTAGTTGTTGATTTTATGTCTTTTAAAAAATCTTTAATTAATTCCATAATGGCCCCATTTAAATCAAGTGCGGATTTGATGGTTTTGGAGAACATGATGTGGGTCTGCAGCAAATCCTTTGCAGGCTTTACTGCTGTAGCACATCTATGCATTGTTTACTCCAGCAAGTATTGTAACGTCAGGTCTGTACTCTATGGACAAGTAATAATTATAGATAATTACCAACCAATGACTAGTCTAGATTTGAACTAGTAATCAGCCAAATTATAATGGATCTCCACAATAAAAGTAAAAATAAAAAACATAAAAAAATAACAGTCCACAATAGTTAATAGTGGAAAATTTAGGAAGTCGGCAGAAATGTAAAACAAGAAATAGAACAGAAGCCGCCGACTTCTGTAATTTACGTTATTTTTAATAAAAAAGCTTTCATGAGGCATAATAAGAATTTGTCGCTATTACTGATGCCACGCGTCATGCTCGTGAACGGGCGCTGTCAGTTGAGATCGTTCATCTCTTAACTGCCATGACTTTTTTTATTTTTTTTTTCAATTGTGACCTACATTGTTTTCACATATAGAACCACCAAAAATAATGTTATCAAGATTTCGTGAAACATGTTTTTTTTTTACAAGAGTGTCTGTGGAGTTTCTTGCCTGTTCTTCGTCATAGAGATCTACGTTTTGGAACAGGCACTTAGCGGCACTTTTCTGACTGACCGACCGACTCTTTGACAATAATAATTCATAAGTGTGTAAATGGCCTAAGTGAAATAAATGCCTTGAATTCTGAAAATATCTTTTTACATTTAACAGTTAGGGTTTCAAATGAATTAAAGTGTTTTTTATCGTGTGATGTATATTAGTTTGTAAAAATACCCAAAGAAAGCCAAAATAAGATAAGTAAATAGAGTTGCACTATGTAGTGCTTGTGCATTTTGTAAAAACCAGTTATTTTTACAATACAGTTTATTTGGATAAGTGTTAGGTATAAGAATTATTTAGGGTAAATAATGTATAATTAGTTTTGTGGTTGTATCATTTTTTAGTTAGATATTTACTTTTTTACTCCCAATTTAAGGGGCGCTCATTACAGTTGAAGAGTTCCACGGGCTACTCGCAGTCTCAGTCATCTAATTTATAATAATGTTAGATGTAGGGTCATTTCGCCTGTTCGCGTCCATTTAGTGCAGTTGGCAACTTTGACGGCGGTAATAAAATTGTTGTAAAACTATTTTTTATGAAAAAAATATGTGATGTGTTAGTTATATTAGTCTATTTTAAGAATTACCTTCAGTTTTGTTCGAAATCTTTAGTGACTTTTTTTTTAAATAGGAAAGTTTCAGAAATAGGCGTTTTACCCAGTTTGCGTCCAAAAAATCCAATTTGCGTCCACCCGTGGACCATTTTGCGTCCAACCACTTAGAAAAGGAAAAGAGAGGTGATATTTTTAAGAATTTGTAAAAATAAGCTGAATTACAAAAAAAACTTTATTTATGAATATAAATTATAAAAAAAATGGTCAGGTGCGAGTCGGACTCGTGCAACGAGGGTTCCGTAATTATTATTTTTTTGTAAAATACATTCAAGTTTACGGTTTTCGGAGCTTTTTCTTTACTTGTGCCACATGACAATGCTTCTTGCTAAATTTCATGATTCTAGGTCAATTGGAAGTACCCTATAGGTTTTGATGCCCTTGCAAATGTCTAAATGTGCAATATAAATGGAAAGTAAACAGCCATACATTTTTGTTGCGTTGATTTAGAAATTCAATTTTTACACTTCTTTGAAAGTTAGCAGACCTATGTATGTGATATTAATTTCAGCTTGATATCACGACGCCTTTCTGAGAAAAAGGGTCTTCACAGACGGGCGGACGGACTGACAGCAAAGTGATCATATAAGAGTTCCGTTTTACCTTTACTAGAAACGGAAGTACGGAACCCTAAAAATTAACATTATTTTCATTAAAAAAAAACAAAAATAAATATATTTCATCTCAACATTGATTGTAAGTAGTGCATAAGTTGGGCACGCCGTGATAGCGGCGGTAAGATCCTTCTTTGAGGACTGGCTGGAAAGGCGCCACGGCGCTCTCACGTTTCGCTTGACACAGGTCCTCACCGGACATGGTCAGATCGGGAGGTTCCTGTGTCGGATTCGAGCGGAAGCGACGCCTGGGTGTCACCACTGCAGCAACGGTCACCTGGAGGACACGGTCGAGCACACGGTGGAGGTGTGCCACGCATGGGCGGACCATCGACGTGTCCTCGTAGAGGCGATCGGCGGCGGTGACCTCTCGCGCCCAGCGCTGGTTCAGGCCATGCTTCGGGGCGAGACGGAATGGGATGCCGTCGCTTCCTTCTGCGAAGCATTTATGCTAGTGAAGGAAGCGGCGGCGCGCGAGAGGCAACGACGAGCCTCTCGCCCCGGACAAAGACCCAGGCGAAGACGTCGAGAGTCGCAAGACGACTACTGGCCACCGTAGGCACGGTTCTGTGGATAGCGAGCGATGGGTAGCTTGCCGCCCGGCTAGGACCAGGACCGCGCCAGCGGCGCGTTAGTGTTCCACGCGCGCCTCAAAGAGAAAGAGTCAGCACAGGAAGGGGCCCAACAGAGCCAACGCCTGCCGGGGTCGCGGAATGTTTATAATAGTTACCGTGACCCTGGAACATAAAGGGCAATTGAGGGAACATGAGTGGGTTTTAGTCAGTAAGAGTCTGACACTTCCTCCCGCCGCACCCAGGACGGGAGCAGTCATTGGATGATTTCCCACTAACCAAAAAAAAAGTAGTACATAAATAATGATTGCACGTTTTACAATAAACAGTAATCAGTTCTGTTCTTTTTGCTAAATATCAGTCTTGATTAATAATCCGTTTGCCTGTCTGTCTCTCCTTCACGCCTAAACCACTGAACCGATTTGAATGGAATTTGTTACAGATATAGTCTGTCTGGGACCCGAGAAAGGACATAGGATAGATAGTTTTCATTCCGGAAACCCCCGGGAACGGGAAGACAATTGTATTTAACTAAAATACTTAGTGGACGCAATTGGATTTATTATAATCCACTGTAGGTACAGTTTGCGTCCATTGCGGACGCAAAGTGGAAGTTTTGTAAATTCGATGTAGTAATTCGCGTCCACCTTATTTTAATCGTTAAATGTAAAAAAACCTAAGCAAATTCATGATTAACATTATTCCTTTTTTCATTATAAAAGTCTAGAAACAGCTATTAATCCTAAAATTCACATAAAACAAAAAAAAACTTATCATCGAACGCACCGCTGCACACTATTTTTTATCTAAAAAACCGCGCTTTCGTGCTTTCTTGTTAAACAGCCGGGACTAAATATTTTTTTAAACGGGATTGGTTTTTCGCACGGACCTTTTGACCTTATGTGCGTGTCTCTTATACATTGAGGTATTACCGGTAATGACTATTCGTTTGACTGGTGTGTAAGTTTTCTTAATTTCAAGGATTTTTTGAAGGAGATCCGTAAAATGGACGCGAATTGGTCTATGGACGCGAACAGGCGAACTTACCCTACCTTATTGTCATTGGAACTTACTATGTTGTTGTAAGTTTCATAAAAATCAATTTAAAAAAAGTAGTTGAAAAATTTCTAGCTCAAATTTGAAACAAACACATAATCAAGTGACTCTAAATGAAGCCGTTTAATAAACAAAGCTTAGTTCAATTCGCTAATAGCGCAACACGCATGCGCCGGCGCCGGTGTGCGGCGTGTGCGCAGCTAGGTATGCACTTTGTTACAAAGGACAACTCGTTAAAAGTGAAATGTTATCCTTTCACAATAATATACAGCACGGTGCGCACGTGTGCGGGGTGTGTGGGGTGTGCGGGGGGCGCGGGGGGCGCGGCGCGGCTGCTGCGCGCGCGCACAATGCAACCCTTCGCCTTTGTGTCGCGGCTCACCCTTCACCGTTTCACTTTTCACGCGGCGCGGAACAGATTGCAGCATTTTTTTATTTAGTTTCCGTTAGGCAGGTCTGGGGGTCGCGCGGGGTCGCGGGGCGGCGCGCGGGGCGTTTTTTAGCGCTCGCCCCGCCCCGCGGCTCGTTTGCATACGACCTCCTCCCGCGGCGCCTCCCGCCCTCCCGCCTCACTCTCCGCGCTAACAGCTCGCACTCCACGGAGGACCGCTCACCTCTGTCCTGAACCTAGTACGTATGAACGAAGTATGTGCGAGTGCAGTAGCACGCCACAGCTCGGGAGGTCATCGTTACAGTTATGTGCGCATTCGTGCTACTACAAAAGATCATTTTAAGGATAGAAATGAGCTCTAGTGTCCCAAAAAAAACATAATTAAATTTTCGTGGAAGCATGAATAAAAAACGGTGACATATCACGCGAGTGAGCGGCGCGGCGCGCGGCGTCACTCGCGCTACTTGTAGCAGCACTAATGACGTTAATGCGGTTCCAGTAACTTCTATTTGGACAACATGACTCAATTGACTTACAAACAGCCCGTTTACTTTACTGTAGCTATTTTCACGATATTTCTTTTATTATAAACTCAATATTTACATAGGTATAGAGTCGTCGATACTCTCTCACTAAAGAGAGTTAAATGACGCGCTCTGCTGTATGAATAGGTTTGCAATTTGCAGTCATGTGGAAATATTAATCGGTACGAAAACTTTTTTTTTTTAATTGCTTTTAAAAACTAAAAATAGAAAACTTCCTTATTGTTTTTGGTTGATGTTTTACATTGCCACCGACTTCATCATCATCCAAATAGATAAACATAAAACAACAAAAATATTCTTAAAATGAAAAGTGCTGAGCCAAACTATGCAAATTCTTATGAGACGGCAACAAATCTGCATCAAACTAAATAAGAATCACGGAAATCGGATCATAAATCTCAGCGTAATCGGTGTACATACATACAATACTAATCGAATAGAAAACTGCCTCCTTTTTGAAATCGGTTAAAAATACAGCGAGAACCAGAGCACACGGGAAACAAGCACAAATACGTTATTTCTTCAACTAGTCCACAGAAAATATTTGGCTTAAATACCAAAGTGTTCGATATTATAAAAATAAACTTCCTAGACTGATTTCGCAACTAAGCATTTCTACATTGAAGTCATTTATAAAACGTTTTTTGTGTGAACCCTATATTTATTAACCTTTCGTGTGTAATTAGAGCATTTAATGGGTTAATACTCTAAATGTTTATTAATAACATTGATGTGTACTTTAGTATTATCTCTTATGTTTTATATAATTTTATAACTGAGAATTTTAGAACTTAATGTGGAATGTGGTCAAATAAATTTCTTTGTGGTCAAAAACTCAAACACAAATGAACGTGTTTCCACGTTAAGAGAGCACCTCGGTCTTTTACATAAAATGCTCCTTCCATAAATCTGACCAATATAATTGTATAGACTTCAATAGAGTCATTGACCTCTAAGTATGTTTCCGATGTTTCTTCTCAGAGTTGTCCACTAGAAAACGCTGGCCCTATCAGGCCCTTAAAGTAAGCAAAAACTATGATCTTGTGCAGAAGTGTTATACTATTTAACCATTTTTCTGAATAATTATTATTTGTTTAATAACGCAGCGCCTATTTTTACTATAAAGACTTACAGAACTCTTTAAAACCTGCAACAATCAGCCTCAATCTGAACGGACAAACTTGTGATGTCTAAGGCAGTGGACTTCCACTAAGATCCACGTAGTATTATTATCTCAACCAAAAACACAAAGTACTGACAACTCTCCAGCGGTGGTCAAACTGAGTATTGTCAATCGAATGAGCGCGCCTATATTATGTACTAGCAACTACTGCATGCTCGCCCGGTGTGTACTAGAAAACGTTTACAAGCAGTATTATGTAATGTCCACAAAGATGTGCTCAGCGAATACTTGAATCCGGCCGTTATTATGCAAGCCGCTGACACAATAACTAAACCGTCATCGGTGAGCGAGAGCTCAGTGTGACAGTGTGACATTGTGACAGTGTGACAGTGCAGCAGAGGGCGGCGCGAGGAGTGCTGGTGCTCCTGCAGCTCGGAGGGAGTGGGTCAGTGGGGCGCGGCGCAGGCGAGCGCTAACGAGCGATTGTCTCCTCGCCGAATGCAGCTGATTCACACTTTTTTGGCAAAAACCGTTATTTTGCACATAAATCTCACCCTTCCAAGTTTAAAATTTCAATATTCGCCGAACAATAGATGCGTTAGCATCGTGTTTTTTTTTGTAATCATGGATTTTTTAAAATGTGGGGTAATGCATTTTTTATTATAAAACATCGCAGCGGAGACGTTATTCCTTCCCACGGCCGGGAAATGGGTCAGGCATTGTTCCGCTCTCCGTTTTTGCGCTAAAAAAGAGATTTGGCGGCGACGCGGGGACCTGTCGCCTCCCGCCGCGCGCCCCGCTCCCCTCTGACACACATTTTTAGGGTAAAAAATGTAAAAATTACGACGCAGCTTGCGATCGAGTTTTCTCAGGAGTATGAACCAAACGTTTTTTTATTCGCCGATAAATCTAATAGCGGCTTGTAGTACAGGAGGCAGGAGCCTGAAGGGTTACGGCGCGGCGGGACATCTGTCGCGGCGCAAGATTACAGCATTACAAATAAATTTCAACGACGCTGGAGGGTAGAGCACGGGGCACGGGCAGGGGCGCGGGGGCGCGCGGGGGCGACCGGCAATAAAATGATTAGGTAAACAAAACGAAGGCTGCGGGCTGTTTACAGTGCAGGCGCGCGGCCGGGCGGGGGCGCGCGGCGAGGGCGCGGGGGCGCGCGGGTCACGAGGGCGCAGCCGAGATTACCTCCGTTTTAACGCGCGAAAGATTTCAAAGGCGGCCGGCCACTTCACAAATAATCCATCAACATCTCGTCGCGACCCTTTAAAAGGCCACTCGGCCCGAAGAGGGCGCAAATTCGATTCCGCCGTAGATTGGAGTGCATATTCAGCTAACAAGGTTTGCCCCCCGCCCCCCTGCCCTCCGCGCCGCACACAATATTGTCCGGTGTCCGGCACCTGTCCGCTGTGACGGTCCATTACCTGTCACCGCGCGCGTGTGAGGCTGCTTTACATTTTATTCGGTATTCGAATGTTATCTCGAGGCCAATCTAAAGGCACATGTGTGAATGTGTCGTGAACTCGTGACGTTCACGCCTGTGTGCTCAGAGGCCGATAGTGAAACAACAGACTGCATTATCGTTTTGTTGTGTTATCACATCGTGCTTGAGGCTGTATGCGCGTGCTGAGCCGGGGCAGCGCACGTGCTCGACACACACTACAGTGCTTAAGGACAATGTCGGCACTCCTAATTATGATTGTTTGTCTTCCTTTCTCCGCTGTAAGCTCGCTTCCTGCTCGCACCCACACACGCAAACAAGCGCGGCACACACCTGCGTCATCAATAATTCTGAACTACATTATGCTTTATGACGCGGCGTATTAGAAATTATTGAAAGCCCATACATATCGGATAACTCGCGTGTGAGTTAACGGTGCAACACCCCCGCACCCCCCACCCCACGGGGTGAGTAACCCGTCGAGCGGGCGGGTTATTGTCTTAACTGAGTAGACAGAATCAACTGTCGACGAACAAATAACTGTGTAAATCACAGCACTCGTCTCACGCGGCGGCAGCGCCTGCCCTCCTCACTACTGCCGGCAGTCACTCGCTCCATACAGACACTCCTGCTCCACGTGCTGGAAGGTCAAACGGGGATGGTGCTGAGGACAGCAGCCAAATGTTCAAGGTCTGACAGATTAGAACATAATAATGTGACAAGCCAGGCGGGACTTCAGTGCTTGTTGTCTTCTGTCGGAGAAATTGCCATTTCGTTAACAGTTGTGTGAGACCGATGTCCAGCAGTTGACGCTTATGGGCTGATGATGATGATGAATGTATTTTGTAGTGATGTGCCGACTATGAGTTTGGCCAACTTACAAACTAATTGGTTTTAAAGTGACCCACTAATCGGCCCACTTGTCAGTAGTCGGCCAAGCCGAACACATTCTAGAGTGTTCATATAAAGCTGATTCGCGCGCAATTTCAACGGCTGTTTACTTTTTTGTCTGTTTACTTTTGTTACAATGTTTCTTAATGTTAACCTTCATGTTATTTATATTTTAATTGATTCAGTAGTTTCAAGCTTTATTCGTTGTAAACAAAAACGCAATTATTTCCTATAGTTCATGTTATAATTAGAGATAATGATTTGATAAGTGCAAACTCGAAAATTATGTTGCAGAATATTTGAATGAGGTGATGTTGGTTAGATACCTATTTTTAATCGTTTAAACTTCGAGTATTTTAATGTAGTACCTACGATATAATAAAAAAATGTGGATTGGTTCTAAAAGGTATCCCTTTTTTCAATGTTACAGAGTCACATTAATAAAAAAGTTCATTGTTTTTAACAATGGTTAGAAAGGATAAGTGATTTTGTATTTTCGTTTAGATTATCATTATCTCATACCATACTTTCTTTTTCACACCAGACCTGGCCAAAAAAACTTAATTACAATATCTATTAAAAATAACCTCAGAAATCATTGTCAGAAATAGTATTTTTGCAATTCGACATCAGAGCGCAAAACCTATTTTTACCCGCTTGTAAAGTAAATTTGAATTTAGAACATCGCGTGCACTGAATATTTGATTTCAAATCATTATTAAACCTATTTACTTCCTTGTCATACAACTTTTTTTTTAAACTTACGTGTTGTAAAGATTTTTCACCTTGTACTCTTTTGATTCCCTCGCTAACGCTCAGGATTCTAATTTTTGAATCCTTTGCTTGCTCGGTCATCAAAGTTGAGCACTCAGTTAAAAGCAACTTTGCACTGTTGTTTAACAAATAACCATTATTTACTTCAAATAGTCGATTTACCACTTTTTTGTCTTAGTTTGAGCTTCAAATGAGCGTCAAATTTCGTCAAAATACAAAGGCTAAACCATAATTTGTAACAAAAATATATTAAGACTACCTAATTTTAAGCACTTTTTACAGTCTTCCGGTCAATACCGGTAGCTGCACAAAACTATTTATGAAATGAAACAAACATTCGAAACGTCAAACCATTATCTCTAATTATAAAATGGTGCTATACTATGTGTATTTACTAGATCAGTGTAAATGTGTTGTACGTACCAGGACTGGCGATTTGCGAAGTAGTTTACAAGTTGTTACTAATATGTATGGGTCATGTATCGGGTCATGTATGGTCTCACACATGGCCCTGCTAAGGTTATTTTAAATAAGATAAGTAATTTATTTAAGGCAAATAGCGATAACTATACTAATAATAAACATTGAAGTAATGCCGAGTGCGTTCCGGTGACACACAGAGGTGGCACACGCTACGTCTATAACATGCATCGCTTTGTGGAGCAACTCGCTAACAGCTAATGAAAATAATGATGCAGTAGGCTCCGTATCTAACTGCGTCACAACTAAGAAAGCTATTGTAGTCGCGGAGGAGAGGCTGCGCGGGCGCTGCTGACAATGCGCCGCCGCCGGTGAACAGTAATCGAATCATAATCGTTAATCGCACGAGCTCGAATAATCGGGCCGCGGCCGTCGACCGCGATTATTAATCGAGAGACGATGCGCGGGCGCCGGGCGGAGGCGCGGGGGGCGCGGCCGCGGTCACGAGCGCGCCACAAATGCCCAACATTCGAGATTTGAATACTAGATAATTAATATCGCTTTATTAGCGGTAGAAATATCGATTTATGAAGATATTATCCGCTTTGTGGATGCCGGCGGCGCGCGCGGTGCCGCGTCAATCACCGACTGTCGGCGACTGTGCCAGCTGTCCGCCGCCGCACACCGCACACCTCACAGTGCACACCGCACAGCGCACAGCGCGCACCGCACAGCCACAGTTTAACGATCCATACAGTTGGTAAACGCCTTTGATGTCGGACGACACCGCCGCCGCCGCCCGTGTAGGTATTTACGCTACCGCGTGCAAATGTGCAAGGGTTGTCAAAAAAGACAAACTTTATTTTTTTCATTATTGAATATTACCTACATGTGAGAATTACGCGGCTGTGGGCTTTTATAAAGGGGGGCAAAATTTTCATTATTTTTGCGATAGGACACACCGTTTTCGAGATACAAGCTTTAGAAGAAAAAAAGACAGGTCACAGCGGCATGCGACTACGGTCATAACCTGGAAACAGACTGGTACACAGGACAGAAGGTACCTAAGTACCTTTGCTTATTGTTTTATCCGGGTTTTTCGTAGTCAGGTTTTAGTTTTTTTAACTTTTGTATAAATAAATAAATAACCTAACATTGCGTGAACAGTGTCCAAGTGCCTGAGATAGCCCGTTCGCAAAGCGTATATACCTACAATACGAAATATAAATGATGCCGATTGAAATGTTTTTCCGATTGTAATAATATAACGTATACGAATACGTGTATAACTTAACTTTACTCGTACCTACTATAATTATTATATACGTAACTATAAACACGACGAGTTTATACAAAATAAATATTAGTAGATACCCACCTGTTTAATACGAATTTATAAGAATAAACTTACCTCGCGTCACGGGGAAATCTATGAAATCTTAAATCCTTATGGTGTCTCGTTGTCGAGGTACATACGTACACAGAACAAGAAGTGTGCACCATTATAATAAGTTTATTCAATGATTCTTGAAAACTCGCTGGCGATTTACACGGATGCGTTACCCCCAGAGTTTGGCCCCCCAACTACGCGCACTCGTGGGCAGCGATCCGCGCCGCCCACTTCCCCTCGAGATCCCCGCCGTTGCTCTATGCAAGTACATTCGTTTTACAACTGTATGGATCGAAAAACTGTGGCACAGCGAGCCGCGCCGCCGACACCCGCGGCATCGCGATACGTCGCGGCGGCGTTACACTGTTACATTTATATATGTTAATGTCGTTGACATAATAGAACAACGTTGTCAGCAAAATACATAGTTGCTGAGGTGAGCGTGAGACGGCTATATTTTACTAGCTATCAATGTACTGCTCCAACCCTTAGTGCGAAACGTAATGTTGCGTATAGCCTTCCTAGACAATGGGCTATCTAACATAATAATATTTATTTAACCTTCTAACGATCATCCGACAGCCGGTAGTCGCGCTGCTATTGTCTTTCTATTGTGTCTCGAATCGGTTTAATTTCAGTCAGTACTTGTTGAGATTAGTGCGTTCTACCAAAGATAAAGATATATTCATTCTGTAGGACATGAGTAGTCAAAGGTCTTAATTAGCATTATGTGGCTCCATGTTTTGCCATTTAGTGTGCACAATAAAAAACTGAAAAACAATGTAAAAATTTGGTTTACATTAAACTTCTATTAGATACAAAATTAAATAAAAATCAAAGTTTACAAATTACAAGCAGGATAAATGTCATAAAAACATTGTTAGAATAAACTTCTATGAGATAGAAGAGCTTTCATAATAACCTGGCTACTTACACAAAAGGGCCTGGTTATGTGGTCTTTACGATTTTCAAGTTTGGAGTAAACATTTCCGTTTGACAGAAGCAGAGGGTGAGGTAATAATCTGATGTTCTAGCACCAGTACTTACATAGTTAGATTGACCAGTATATTCCAAGAGACATGAACACTAGCAGTTGGTCGGTGTACAGTCGCTTCGTTCGCGACTTACTTTAATGTGTTATCTTAATTTATAAATCGCGCGCGGTCGTCGCCCCCCGCGCTTGATCGTATGCTCACTAGTGCTGACGTCACACGCCGTACAAAAAGCTGCGCGCACGCACCGCTCACTCAATACTTGTTGTGTATGTGTGGGAACATCCCCGCAGCCTGCAGCGCCAGCCCCGAGCGCGAGAGCACAGCGCCGAGTGTCTGGGAGCGCAGCACTGTTCCGCCACAGCGACTGTGCGCTGACGCAGCCTCCATATGCTCACATAACAAAACTAAATAAAGCTGTGATGAGCCGCCTGCTTTAGTCCTGTACGCATTGTAGGCAAGCAGAACTGCACGTCATGGCACCGACAGCGAGGGTAGCGCTCTGCTGGTCAAAAGCTGGTATGATGAAAGTGGCACACACTAGCTGTGCGCCAGCCTGGCCACTGTCCCGTGCGCGCGCGAGGCTTGCCGCGAGCTGTGCGCACAGAGCTGCGCGCGCCTGTTGCCGCCGTGACTGTGCGTTTCACAACTAACCAATATTTTATCTCAATTATCTCCAGTAATAGAGTTTTGTGTGGCCGATGTGAATATCTTGTTAGAAATCATGTCGGCCGCACTCTATTGGATTACACCGGAAGATAACGCGCCAGTAAGAACCGCGGCTACTCCATGAGACGAGTGAAGCTGCGCGCGGCAGCTCGTATGTGCCATGACGTCACACACGGCTCCTAATATACATTTTAACACAGTATTTTATTTCTAATAGCCAAATTTGGAAACAATAATTAATCGTCTCAAATAGTATGTATAATTGAACCATGTTCTCAAACCCAGTGTGTGTAACATCACACAGTCGGCGCGCGCGTTGATGTCCTTTACATGGAGCAGCGCGTGCGCACCCTCTCTAGTCTGACGGAACATTCCAACTGTCGTGACACTTATTAGAACCATCCGCGCTGCTTAACAAATGTTGCAATGGCAACCATTTTGAAACGAAATAAGAATGTGGTATTAGAAATCTGATTTTCAAAAACAAACGGCAGGGCAGGTATCACTAAAGATAAACTTTTGAACAACGAGAACATACGAGACATACTAACAGCACCCATTAAGTACAGAACCGCTCTGATTAAATTATGAGTTAATCTTTAGAGAACTTGCCAAGGGAAGACAGTGTTCAAACGGTTTGTGATGGAGGGGGCCACCCATAGCAATGTGTTGCACCCTCACAGTTCTCATAGACACGGCGGTACAGCGCATGCGCCGAACAATCTTCATTACTCAATAATGAGTATTATTATCGCGCAATCACAACGCAGTGGCGACAATGCACAAGCGGCAACTATGTACACACACTCACATACACACGCGCACACACTAGCGCGTACACGGATAGCATGGCGGGCTGAAGTATAACATTGATAATAAATATATTGAGGTGTGACTGTGTGTTGGTACTAGTACAAAGTGTTCAGTGGCGACAGCAGGCTCCTGGAGCTCCGTCACATCAGCACTCTGATGAGCGGCAGCATGAAGCACAGACAAGCTGAGCGCACACGTCGCCTGGTGACGGACGCATTCCTCACGGACGTGTACCGGTGGACGTGCATCTAATTAGGCAGGCCGTGGAGCCTGCCTAATTAGATGGATATTATAATATTCGAGTGTAGTGCCGCTTCTATTCAGATCTCGACACGGAGCGCCCCCCGCGCCCGCGCCCCGACCCGAGCGTGTGTTTGTTTGTTTATCACACCGTCATTACGTTTAATTAGCGGTCGGCGTGTCCGCTGTAATCATCGCATCCACAGCAGCGAGCCGAGTCCATGGCGCAGGCGCACTCACTCCCGCCGCGATGTAAACTGTGCCCTACGCGTGCAGCGCAAGGTGCATAGTCCAGTAATACCACGGTGAGAAGATATTGGTTAGCAGAAACAATGGTGCGGATTAGAGCTCTTAGAATAATCATTTGAATGCAAAATGAGAGATTAGCGGCCAGCGTCGCGCTAATTGACACGTGTCAAATATAAACACGTCCCGTACTCTCCGCGCAGTCGCCACACAGCCGCCACGTACCCGCCACGCAGCCGCGCCTGGCAGCGCGACCTTGCGTACGAATTATTGTTAACGAGTGAACCATAATGGGTAGCTAATGATGGCGTCGCACGACGTCCAAATGTTGGCGATCAATAAATAAACAGGCATTAGCGGCGGTGGTCGCGCTGGGCGCAGGCAGCTCGAGAGAGCTGACCCGTGCGGCGACTTGTGCTCCTCGAGCAGAGTGGCGAGGAGTGACGGCGTCAGGGACGTCATGTGTACAACGACTAGGCTATTAGGCAGGCAGTGTGTATGTGACAGCGAGTCGTGACACACGGCGCCGGCGGGGGGCGCGCCGCACACGCAACAACTGCTCGTCCACTGGCAGCCGCGCGCCAGCTCGCGCAGAAGGCCCACTGGCCGCCGCCACACCAGGTCATTTGCACTACAAGAAGCGTCACGTACAACAGAAAAACGTTAGTATTACAACTAGTATACATTCACAGCTTTAATGCCGGACGCAAAACTGTTTTAAGCTTCAGCAAAATAATAGGTCCCCGAGGGGGACGTATTGGCGCTGTCGATATGAATCGACCTCGTAGAGTGTATCCCATTAAAATATTCGTTGGTGCTCAATTGAGAATACCTTTGGCGCTCTATGCATAAGTGCCCAAAAACTAGGTGCTAAAATAGGAATACTCCAGCAGGATGAACCGACCGTGCTCGCTAGTGGGTGTTCTGCAGGCGTCTGCCGTGCGGCGCCGCCATTAGCGGCATCGAGCGCTCTGCGGGGGCCGCGCGCGCCGCGTGCAGCTCGGCACATACCTCATGCTGTCAGCACGCCGTATGGAGCTGCTCTGGACCAGCACGCGTACTGCATTAACACTATTATATGTTAATACAATACCGTGTGACACCACACTCAGGTGGCGCGGACTGTCACAGTGTAGTCACAGTACTGCCGCGACTCAGTCCACAGAAGCTGATGCGGCTGACATCTGCAACCGCTCTCACACGATCACCACCACAAAGGCATGCACAGTAGGCTCACTTCTTAATACAGCAAGTGATCATTATTCAATAATATCACGTGTCAATATTTTGTTACACTGTAAGCCAGCCAAGGGCGCCACAACCACGCCACGCCCACGACACTCACACGTGACATCATTACTGCGAGGATCTTAGTGTGAGTGTCACTCACTGCATCTCACGCGCACCCACCAGCGTGATGTTGGAACATAGCACACACACCGGACTATGTAAACTTATAAGTATATAACTACGTACTAACTCATAGTAGTGTTAGCCTGGGGTACATAATGCTACCAACTAGAAAGTTTTTTATAGAATTCTCATAAAAAAATAAAATTTAATCTGTTTAGAATTAGCTTTCTATTGTTATTCCAGCTTATAACTCCTTTGGCAATTAATCCTTTCGTTCAAGAGGCCCTTCTTTTCACATTGAATAGAACGAATAGAATATCAACTCATAATACTCCAACAGAAAGCTATTTCTAGTAAGATTAATTCTTATGAGATTCCATATTATATCCATTTGGAAGTCTAACGACGATGACAATGCTATAAGAAATGATCTACTTGGTGACATGTACGATAAGATTGTTCCACACAGGCTGACACTAGTCTAGTTAGTATAAGTTGAGTTAGTCCGGTGAGTACAATGTAGTAACACCCCGTGCACACAGTCATGACGCGCGCAGTTGCAGTCAGGTTCAGATCTCGCGACAGTTCGACACAACCACGGTAGACGCGACAAATCCGACCAGTTCAACATTGACAGCGATGTCAGTATGAGTTAATGTCTGAGTTGCGCGGGACTGAGGCACTGTTTTGATAAATAATTAATGCGGACGAAGCGAGGTGGTGGTGAGGTCAGTGAGGTGCCAACCTCTAGCACGGATGACGGGTTATTTCAAGCTACTGTTCGCGTTCAAGTTACTGTCCGTTGGCACCACAGACGCTCCAACGATGCTTTCTATAAAGTGTTACTAAAATCGAAATGTGGAGTCATGTTAAATGTATAACGAGCGGTAGTCGCCGCCGCCGGTTCGAGTCCGGGCGGTGCACGCGTCGGCGTTTCCCACGCCAGCATTAAATCAAATGACCAACAAATTGGAAGTTCTGAGAAGCGGCGCCCGCGCACTGTACCAGCCTGTGACCGCACATACCAGCTCACAGCGACCTACTGCTTTATAGGAACGTTCACGATTCAGATGCGGCAGTAAAATGGATCAATTATAACTTTACGAAATGTGGCTAAAACTAATAAAAAGTAAAGAAAAGGAGTCGACAGTGTCGCCGCGGCTGCGTGGCGGCGGCGTGGCGGCTGCGTGCTTAACTAGCTTTCTAAACCCAAAACAGTTTGTTAAAATGTTTGTATGCGTTGTGCGGACAGCGCGGGTAAAAGTGAAATCGTGTGTGTCAAAGCGGGGAACATCACAAAAATGGCCACTTGATTGCGTTTTTACGGGTGGATTGACGAGACCGCTAGGAATTCGATGCTGGGATGCAGGGTGCGGGCCGCACGGGGCGCAGGGGGGGGGAGACTGGGGGACTTGGACATAATTTAAAATTCAGATAAGCGGAATAAACACTCGCGCCGGAATGTGCGGCCGCCAGCAGCACGCACGAGCGCCGCGACACAACCGCTAACGTTTTGTGCGAGTCTCGTAGTACACTTGGCATATTGTTGTCAGTTGTTGCAGTCATTCACAGATGCATCTAACTCAAACTGAGAGTCTCGAGTGACCAAGAGATCCTCGCACAAGTCACAGCTCAGCTCGCAACACGTTCAACAAGAGCATTATTATGTTAATTCGTCAAAATTATAATGAGTATGCGTCTGGCTTGTCTACTCACGGACAGTAATAGTAAAGTAAATTTAAGTGCTGGTGTCGCTTTCGTACATTAGTGGAACATGGAGCCACGCGCCGCGTCAGAAGATTAACAATCATATTCATTTATCAAATACAAGTGTAGGATTAGCATGTGTGGAGACCGCCCCCCTCCCCCCGTTGGAAACGTACTCGTGCGGCAGCGACGCATTCGGAGCGGAACCGCGGCCACTATGTGAGCTCATTACCGCGCGCCGGATAATTGAAAATGGCGAGCTCATTATAATATTTAGACAATTATTCATAGACGTAATTTATTCCCAGTGCTGCTTACACGTCGGCTAATTACCGCGGAGAACAAGCGCGGGTCAATTATAATGAATTCTCTCGGTTTGGGAGCGTCAGCGCCGCGCCGCGCTCTGCTCCTCGGACGGTTGACCATTTCCTTAAAAGCAATTATTCAATATTTCTTGAGTGTGTCACTTCATACAATTCTCATTGACCACCTCATGTAGTGTTTACATATTTTTAAATAAAATATCTTTCTCTTCATCTTTCATTAGTTTTTTTTTTATACATAATTAAACTTTGCTCTACATTATGAATTTCTTCTGTATCTGCGCTTATAAAAATAGTAGCTTTCACCCGCGGACAAATATTTTCCTCGTGCGGGAATTAAACACGTGACACGCAGGACAGCAGCAACTCAGTCACTGTGTGAACCGTGCTGTTACAATTATTATATGATATTATCGCTTACAATGATACCGACGCATGCTATGACGTCACGTCGGCGGGTGGCGGGCTAGAGGATTTGGGCGAAGTGTTTTGCATGGTATTATGCTAATAGGAGCGATGTGGCTTCCGCGGTAAGCCGGGTATACTATGACTCATTGTCGCATTAGCAAAAAACTCTACTCCCCGCTCAGCCGCTGTGGCGCTGACTGACGCCACTGTGATGAGCGCGTTATCGCTCCGCGCCGTGTCTACACACTGTTTCAGTGCTCTGTGATATTACAATAATTAGCCAGCGAGCAGAACTGCAGGCAGCGCTGTGACTCTACTGCGGCACTTCGGTCACAACTCGTACGGAAACCAGACAACATTGCTGAGGAGCACAGCTTTACAATTACATTAAAAATGGTCAAAGTTAAACGCGTGTTTGACATACAAGATACGTTAATTGTCCAACGTAAAAAAATCTAATCGTACGAACCAATAAGGCCCTGGATATGTAGTTATTGCTAACTCAATCGTCGTAAACAAACTTGACATAAAGGATTTAATAATAACAATTACATGATATTGTGTTACAGAGTATCAGTGGTGTTGTTCACCGACTCATCACATTTATGACTTTAGTGCACTGCACCACAAAATATCGGATTGGCTTTGACTTTTAACTTAGCTAAATATACTCATCAGTCATCACGTTGACTGACAAAGTGAAATGTTGTTTGTGAGGGGTGTACTGGGATATATCTTTGTATGTTTTCAATAAGATATTAGTTAGAGTTAGAGTCATATCTACGAGACCGCTCTACGTAGGCTTTGCAAGTACCTAAATGAGTAGTTAATTTTTTTTTTCCATCATACATTTATCTTTACAGGTTTTTTTCCATCATACATTTATCTTTACAAAACTGCATTCAAATATTCTTGAAAATTCGCTTGCCTCTCTCCTGAATTGAACCGACTAAATCTGATAAAGTTATTTTTATGCCATCAGATGTTAGGGTCATTGATATGGACCAAACTACCAAACATGGTTTATTAAATTAAAGGAAAACTACATAATTCTAAAGAATATTATTATTTCCTTTACTTGAATTAAAATGAAATCGCTTCCGCTGTTTGTTCGCTTAAATATTTGTTGAACTGCTCAACTGATGTTAATGCAGTTTTTAGATAGATAGACTGATTCACAAGGTTGGTTTATATGTATATTACATGTATATGTTAGTAAACGAAACGAGTATTTCAAAGATTCAAAAATTTGTAACATCCGTGCGACACTGCGGGTCCGGGTGGCGAGTAGCTTATGAAACCTAAACCCCATACATACATTAGAGGAACATCACCACAATAAAAAATATATATTAAACGCGTCGACTGGTAGCCGTGTCCAATCTATGTATTGGTGGGGGGGGGGACGTTTTCCGGCTATGCTCTTAAAATAATTGATTAACTAATTACCTATTTTTACTAAGAATCATTTATTTTTTTATTAGAAAAATATTGATTTTGGGTATGAGGGGCAGAAGTTAGAATAGTTAGTGACGAAGCTTTCTGCTCGTAGTGCTGACCGGCGTACTGGCGGAGTATGCGGTGGACTCTTTACGACTGAAACGTAAGAAACGTTTAATACGGAGTGCTCCGGTGCGACACTCGCTGCCGCCGGACGAATTACAAAGCTGTCCAACTTGTGCAAGATATACGAGAGCGCGCGGTGTCCCTCGGGGCACATACATCGAGGCACAAGCTAACACTGCGCCTCATTTTATGACAGCCGGCACCGGACGCCGGACACCGGGACCGAACAGACGTCCGACACATCGCCGGACACCGCTACAGTATAATGTTGCTGGTTTATGTAGAGGTACGGGCACCCTAAGACAGAATAGGGCAGTAGCTTCACCAGTGAGAAAGGTCTTTTTGTCCATGTCTATTTCAAAGTATTTGGTTTTATGAGTATTACTCGATTTAGTTAGCAGTGTGCGCGGGCGCCGCTGCCGCGCGGGATCCGCTGTGCTTATTCGCAGAGTCACGCGACGATACCCACGCGATGGAAGCGCCAATTGAAACAACGACACTTCTCCCTCCCTCCCTCACCTCCGTGCTCCTGTGCATACCGACAACTTGAGCTTTCGAACAAAATAATGAAGGATTTCCTTCCACCGCCCTTGACTCCAGCGTGTCGCAGGGCTGACGGGCCCGCGCCCGTACTGACGCGCTTTATATTTCACTCCGTGTTATTTCATGGACATGACCCTATTGTTATAACGCGATTGGTAGCAGCCGGTGCGTATTACAATAATTCAAAAGTAATTTGTACGAAACAATATGACTGCAGCGGATCGAACGTATTTCCATGCGTGGATGTTAACGACATTGGTTTGTTACGTGCCTCTGCCACGAAATATCTCGCGCATAAAAATGTAGCGCACCGTGATCGGATCACGTCCACTCATCAAACTCACTCTGCCGGCGAGAGCGGGGGAGTGGGGGGGGAGGACACTCAGTGGTATGCTGAGCAGATAGTTGGTACCTTGGCAGATAACGTGGACTCATGATGACGTTAAACGTCGGAGACGAAACTGCAGTTGCATGTTTAAGTATACATTACATACGTTTTATATTGAGCGTCTGGCGTCGAGGATGCGAACAGAATATTTGTTTATATTGCAGCGTCTGCTTTCCTGTTGTGTCTGTTCACTTAGTGTGGGAGTGTATATTAGTGGCGGCGGGTGCACGTGCAGCGACCTTGACCCTGGCGCAGGTGCCGCGCACGCGCCGCAAATATCAACACATGTCACTCACCCCCCACGTCCCGTTACACCGACCGCTCACACCTCGCTCACTGTCGCGCGACAACTTAGTGTTGCCGTGAGTCGGGCGACATGGCGCGACGCCCAGCACGGCCGCAACACGAGCACGTCGTCGCGTAGGTCAGCAGGCCGGGCTAGCTATCACTGCGGCTTTTGTAAATACGTGATCCCACCGTAACCCAACGTTTCAAATTCAAAGACATAACTATCTAAAATGGGACTTGTAAGAGAGCTTAACCAATTCAACCTATTTATAATCTTCAAATTGAAAAAGCTAGAAATAATGTAGCAGTATAATATTAACAGTGGTGTGCGCACCTTCGCGGAATGTAGCGCTCGTGTGTTGCGTCCGAGTGCGCCGGCGCGTGGGAGCGGATTTGAATGTAAGTATTCTAATAGACGGCATTACGCGCGCGGCCGATTGATTCCCGCGCACCAAACTATTGGCGACCCGTGCGCCGCGCTACACTGCTGACGTTCACGAGATATTCTAATCGAGGCTGATTCAGAGGTCCTTAAATTTTGGTATTTTTTGGTAAACATGCTATTACCTGCCTGAAGCTGTCCGCATGAATGGACACAGTCAAGGACGCCGATGACTTCATGAACGAGTGAGTGATGCGCGTGCGCGGTGCCGATGGGATGTTCTTAACCAGATCTCAAGCTAAAGAGCTACCACCTTGTTTTGATTGAGCCGTAATAAATTTCCTTAACACAATAATCGAGAAAAATTAAAAACCGGCCAAGAGCGTGTCGGGCCACGCTCAATGTAGGGTTCCGTAGTTTCCCGTCCGTCACAATAAGTGTTCCCACTTATAAGTTAAAAAAAGGCTATTTGTTACGTTGACATACTAAGTACGCAGAAATTATTTTGTACAACCTTTTTGTCTTTTTTGTACAAAAACTGTTCTTCCAATCAAGTTCAAAATAATTTTCCCAGAAAGTCCTTATAAAGTTCTACTTTCCAGATTTTTTTTCATATTTTCTAAACCTACGGGTCAAAAGTTAGACGCTTTAATTTTTCCTTTTGGAGCGATTATTTCCGATATTATTGACATTATCAAAAACTGATTTTAGTAAACCCCTTTTCATTTTTAAATACCTATCCAACAATATATCACACGTCAGGGTTGAAATTAAAAAAAAAAACACTTCACTCTTTACATATACGGGGGCTACCCTAATAAAACATTTTTCTCCAATTTTTATTTTACCACTTTGTCGGCGTGGTTGATATACGTATTGGTACCAAATTTTAGCTTTCTAGTGCTAACAGTCACAGAGATTAAGCGAGGACGGACGGACAGACAGCCAGACATGGCGAAACTATAAGGGTTCCTAGTTGACTACGGAACCCTAAAAACTGGTTATTGTGTAGTTTGACTAACTTATTGTTAATTATTTTTTTGTTCATTGATTAAACCTTCGAACACACGTGATTCAAGACTCAATAGAAAGACAATAGTTGCCCGACAGCGGGCTTTCGGTTGGTCGCTGAAATAGCAAAATATAGGGTTGCCATTTCTACAATTCGCTAACAAGGAAAAGATGCGTGGAATCCCTGGATTTTAAAGCTTAAACTAGTACAAATCAAGGGAAACCCGGTCGGAAGGCAAAACTATGCTTATTATATACTTAATAAAAATTTTGAAGTTGATAAATATGACTGAATACATAATCTATAACAATATATTATGTCTTAGGGTTTCTAATTATTAGAGGTTGAGAATACTGATGCTGTGATTGCAATAAAGAAATGTTAAGTAATCACTATTTTCATGGGTTAGGCATCACACAGAAGCGTATAGCGAGCGAAATATAGCCACGTCAGTGTCCCGCACAGAGCGTCGCGACGCGCGGGCGGCGCGCCCTGAGCCCTGACGCGCAGGTGGCGCTAACGGGACCGCGCGAAAGGTCAGCCGCGCGGAACCCTCGCCCGGGCATCGCGCCACCAGAGGAACACTGGAAGTCCTCCACGTTAGCGATACCACATACCATCAGGCGTCCGGATAACGCGGGACATTGTTAGGCGTTTTCACTACGTGTCCCGCCAAAATAAATAGCGCCCGGTTTTGGTACAAGATTTATGGTCAAATCATTTAAAAAATATTGCCTTTGCGTATTTTTTTTTTGTAGCGGCTATTAATATTTACACACTATAATTTATCCTCGATAATAAAATAAAAAAAAAATGTCCGGCTAGCTGGTAACCCTGCCGGCCGCGCACTGTGCACAGGTAGCACTTAAAGTTTGCCAAGTGGCGGAGCGCCCCCTGGGAGCCGCACACCGGCCCGTGTCCGGCGCCCCCGCTCCGGGCCGGGCCGCATAACGCTTTGCGTTTTAGTTTTAAAGGGATTCTCGAGAAAGTTTCTCTTCGTTTATTACATTTTAAAAAACACTCCCTACTTTTTATGAGTCGTTTTGCATAATACGGGGATTATGAAAGCATGCGATGCGGCTCCGGCGCGCTTTCTTTTACGAGGCGCATTGTGTCTGGATAACGGCGCACACTAGCGTTTGTGCAATTTTTACTTTTGTATTGTTTTATTGTATTTTTTAACGCTTCCTTCGGCGCTCGAGCAATAAATTAGAAAGTCGCGGCGTCTTTTTGTCACAAAGCGAATGATTTTTTACAGCAATCGCTTTCTCCGACACGACGGATGTAATTGCTTTAAAATTTCCCTAATATTTAAAAAATGATGTCGTTTACCAAATAACTGTTAACTGAGTATTGAGTAGGCGACAGCCGAGGTTCAACTGAGTCCACAGTGACTATAGTTAAAAGCTTACGAGTACGACTGCATTGAAGGTTGTAAACAAATGAGACGGCGGTGAGCGACCCGGAGGAGCTGCTGAGCTGTCAGCTCGGCAGCGGCGCAGACGGTACGTTAGCGATATGAAGTGAGGCACTCACCGGGCTCCATGGCGTGGCGTGCGCGCGCGCAGCTCGGCGCCGACTGCGCCCCCGGCACCCCTCGGTCTAGGACATACATTATTCACCCCGCGACTATCGCAAAAACTCTAAATGTCAGGTGATTCCCCCGCGGCGCCGGGAGGGGGTGTGTAACGGGACCTGTACCGCTGGGGTGGCGCGACCTTTACACCGCGCGCGCATGCGGCGTGTAACGGCGTGTACACCATGTCAACACGCACCACAGAAGGAAAGAAAGGCAGGAGAAAAGGTGGATGACTGGGCGAACAATTATATGAAGGAGAAAGAAGAGTGACAGTATAACGGGTGACAGGGATGAAAACAAGTATCGCCGACACAAGTAACTTGGGATGAAGGCAGGAAGAAGAAGAACAACTCCAAAACAGACGTAGCTTGCGTGAAAAGCTTAGTTACTACGACCTTCTTCAGAGATCAGAGAAAAAAAAACATCTAAACAGTTAACGGTTATCAAAATACTCCTTCCCTTAACTCTTGGTATTATTTGTTAAATGATGGAAAGCATGCGAGTAAAACATGCTTATAATTTGTAGGTTGTATAGGGAACTTTTACAGTACCCTTATATTGTGGTGAGTGTCATCATCAGTCCATCGTCACGTCGAGTCACGCGAGCCACGCGAGCCATGTCGAGCCACAGTGAGCCACGCCGAGCCGGCGAGCCGCGCAGATTTGCCAACTGATAACTTTTTATTTGACGCAGGCTGACGTTATCGTGTAATCGTTTGACGTCATCGCTCTCACATTCAACTCTAACTAACGCACATTTTTTGTGTATATTTAGCCAAAATATGTTTGAATGAGTCTCGGATTACTAACTATATGCAAATGTAGTAATTAGTGTGCGTACGTAAGCGCGCTTACAATATCGTGCATAATGAGCTGACGTCCAGCCAGTGTCACGGTCAGCGTGCGCCGGCGCAGCGCTGCCAGTCGGCCAGTGTTCCACACTCAACCTGGGGAACGAGAAAGGGCTGAAAAAACGGGTCGTATTTTCAAGGCAAATTTATTACAATAGTAGCGAGACTGTTTTTATTGACTTACTAATAGACTCAATATATTACATGTGGCCGAGCTCCGTGCACACAAGTCGTTCACCGTGTGAATGGTAACTTTCGCCCAAACGTCACGCAGCCGTCGCCCCGGGCTCCCGGCGGACAGCTTCCTTAGTTTCTCACAAATTTTGAATACGGGAATATTGTAATGGCAAAATTTACGAGCGCACGCAGATCGTAGATTACGGCGCGTCTAAGAGGCGGCGCGCACTACACGACGCGTGAGGGAAAAAATGGTCCGTCTGCAGTACAATCTAATGTGAGCTCTAAGATCCTGCTTATAGGGTCGGCTCTCCTACTCCATGTGTGAACAAAAGATTTGCATACGTTAATTTCGCAGAGATTTTTTGCCACGAAGCTGTTTTTGTGTGGTTGTAGGAAAGGTATCAATCACGCCACAATGCAGGCTGGTGGCTACCTGTGGCGGCGCACTGCTGACACATCTCACGAGCTGAGCTGACTGTATTGTGCTATCGGCCATTATCGGTGAAATATCGCACCACTATCGGCGACCGAATTCGGGTGTACGTATGCAGGTAACAAGATGTTACCTGAATACGTAGAAAACTAGACTACACGGTAATGAGTGAAGGCAGTGTGTCGTCACTTGACATATAGATGAGGAGTACAGTTGCGCGGGAAGGTCAGCGCGACAGCTGCTCACGCGCCGTTACGCCGCCTCTTATTTATAACGCAGTAAGCTTGCCGTATTGTAGAACAATTCAAGATTAACAACAATTAAGTTCAGTTTGAAGTCAACCTTTATGTCGCATCAGAAACTGAAGCACTGTAAGTACTTACATATCTAACCGCCGAAACGAACCACATTGTAAAATATATTGTAAAATTACTATTTGTACGAAATACAGGTAGTTATAAGAAAAGACAGAAAGGTGCACCATGACACGTTGTGATGTGACTGGCACAGGCATCCTTAACCTGTGTGCTCACTGCGCCTGACACATTGTAGTACATGTTCTGAACGATATAGATAGAATTGGTAAACTAACTGATTGACACACTGGGTGATATATCGACGCACAGCTCAAACTACTAGTCCTAGGGTCATGGAACATGGATGGTGTGTTCTTTGTGTGAACAGTAAGTACCTACTAAGAAAGAATTTCTGGAAATTTGACCCCTAAAGGGTACAATAGTCTATGGAAATTCGACATCCACGCGGGTGGAGCCGCGAGCAAAGTCTAAATCAGTTCAGAACAATGGATGCGATACAAAAGGTATGTGTGACTTTCTTATTAGCATGGTGTAGACGAGCCGACCGCGCAATTTAACATTAACACCTGAACGCTCGCTGCCGAACGTTCTACGACAGCGACTTGAACCCTTCATACCTTCATACGATCATTAAACTTTAAACCCCAAAGTGATTTTAATTTGTTTAGAAATAATGTTGTGTTGGGGTTAAAAGTGCAATAATTTGGGCGTTAATGGCATAAGCCGGTTGTAGCACAGCGTAGGACACTGGCAGCACAGCGGTAAGAGTTGCTCACTCAGGTGACCGACAGCGGTGTCGGGTGACACTCACACGTGAGTACGTGACACAGTGATATATGTGCGGGCGCGTGCGAACACCACCACAGTGTGAAGCGGGCCTAATGTTAAGATTAATGCTGCTGTGGATGCACTAGCTGGGACCTATTTATATACGAGTCGTTTAAGTATGCGAAGACACAATCCGGTGATCAGACAATAAATAGCGATGGTACAGGGCCACGTGTCCCCGTTTAATACCGCCATTAGCGAAGAGCATTGTGCCAGCGATAGACGCCTAATGCACGTTTTGCAATAAATCTCGACTAGAAAAAATCGTATTCACGTCTCACCGGCGCGGGCGGCGACAAAAACTAATAGAAATAGAAAGAAATATGCAAGTGATTGTTCGGCAGACGGAGCCGAGGAAAAAATACAGACAGATGCGCGCGCGCAGGTAGGCGATGCATGCAAATGTACGTGAACAAATGTAATTTTGAGAGTTTTATGAATTTATTGCATATATTTGTTGTAACTGTGAGCCCCAGTGCCGAGAGGGATCACCTTATATGTATTTTTTTTAAGTTAAACGGTTTTATTGAAAAATAAATCATTTGTAATAAAAGCTACAAAATGCTCTCACAACTCTTCAATCTAGGCCCTAGGGCATTGATCAGATAAATGCAAAAACCAAATCGTAAGACGTAGTATATCCTGAAGAAATGAGTCAATAACATTTATTGCGCAACTTTGACTGTTTCACGATTTTTAGGCGACGGTGACGGCCGGTGTTTTCTTATTTTCAAATTTTTAGTTTTTCATTTAAATTTTTCGGTATTCTTTAAACTAGTCAAGCCCTTTCTTTTGATACTAATACGAATGTGAAAGCGACTTAGCGGCCATCTTGGATTTACAATAATTCGGAAAATACATTGTCTTATTATCAGAACCAAAGATGTACTAAATTTCAGGTCTATTGGTCAGCAGGAAGGAGTAAAAAACAACAACAAGTCGGGCAAGTTAAACAAAACTGTTTAAAAATAAATACGATTAAAATCCACCAATATTCTCCTTTCAGAGGTTCGTTCTGTTTCCTCATGACTTCACTGTTTCCCATGTTTATAGGGAGCAGCCTGCATGTCGGTATGGTTGTATAACTGATGAACAGACATCCGAATGATGCAGTGTGGAGCACTGGGTGAAGTGGAGCAGTGCGCCGGCGGCAGGTGCCACTAGCGCTGCCCCGCCGGCTCGCTCGCGCACCATTTACATATTACCTTTACAGTCGTAAGGAATGCTCCGCTAAAAACTAGTGGCGCGTCTTCACTCAACGGTAAAACGCCTCACTAGCGAGTAACTGTTGTTTCCCCCCGCACCCCCGCACATCGCGCCGTTTACCTTAAGGGTGTTTCGACCACAATAATTGTGTTAAGTTTATAATAATTATCACGTTCTATTTATGGGAATTGACATAGCTACCAGCTAGCCATTCTAGACGAACGCGAAATAATGTCAGGATGAGAGCGGTAATGTTGAAACACATTGTTTGGTGGCTATTGTCAGTTAGATTTCTATCAAGTGAGACGAGAAGAACAGGCCGAGCGCAAAAGTGCAACGTTACAGACGATGTCGTGCAACAAGCAACCTGTATAACATGTAATGTGTAACATAACTGAGGCATGCACTCTGCGCGCTAGTGGACACAGGTCACTATGCAATATTGCGATGAGAGAAAAGGTCAAGTGTACAAACATATTTCATTAAAATGTTATCATTATCTAATGGTGTCAGAAGGATGGCAGTACGTTCTCCTTCGAGTGGTTATTAACATTATTAACGTCAAACTACACATGTTGTACTAATTAATATTCCAAAATATTAGTACAGCACGTTGGTACGAGCGCAACATTTGTATGTGCGACACACAGCCGCAGCGCATTATAAAGGTGATTGATCTAAATACTACATTCAAATACATCGGCATTCGCTGTCTCCCTCCACTAATGCGGACACTGTGGTGAGCATACCAAGTGGGACGCCGATGTGTTAGGACAATGTTTTAAGATAGCATTAAGTACTTGTGGTGGGAGGTGGTGGTGGGAGGAGGCTCCAGGGCTGAGGCTCTCACACCAAGTAACTCGCTCATATAAAACTATGAGGCCACAGACAGACAGCGGAAAAATCCTGCCGCTATTGAAAACCTGCCCACCAGCTAATTAAAGAAGAATATTCTGAGAATATTTTAAGAATTTAAATGAGTAACGGTGGAACAATGCTAATTAATAACTAGAGATGTAATTAGCAACGATTTGAATGAGAAGCAAGAATACACGCGTTTGCTTTTATTGTAACGGTTAGTGCCGCGACTGTACAGCCGCCGTCCTACCGGGCGCGCGCACCGAGCTCCAGGTTCGATGCTCGTTCTGATAACATTTATGTGCAATAAACATTACACACTGACGATACACATCGACAGAAATACCTCAATACCAAATTATACTTATTTATAATCGCAATATCGTTTCAGCGATAACTTACGTCAATATTTTTTTATTGATTAAACGTCGGGGCAATTTTACCGAACTTTACTAACTAGACAAAGCATTTTAAATTAATTGTGAACTATTTGAGTTATTTTCTATAAAAACTGTCTGACGTTATTTTGAATCCACGAATATATGTACTTATTGTTCGAAGAAAATCGTGATGGCCTAGCGATTAAGGTGTTCGCCTATCATGGAGGAAGTTATGGGTACGAACCCATGCAAGTATCATTGTGTCGTTTTTAATTCATATGACATGTATTTTCTTAAGTTTATCTTGGGTATCACTGAAAACCCGTGCCTCGAATGCACGTACGTACTCCGTTGATCCCGGTTGTCATTCGTAGAACAATTTGGCGTCGTTACGGGTAAACTAAATTAGTTAGTCTTACCAGTCTAACCAAGAGGACCGTGTCGCCTAGTAACTTTGTAGTGGAGGTCTGATAGACAGCTTCACACAAGTATTAAGTGGCTGGAAGCCGACCAATATAGTTGAGAAAAGGCTAGTTTAGTGTTAAGTTTAGTAGAATTCACCTTGGAAGGTATATGTGACAGAGTAGGAGTGCGGAGAGACGCGACGTTGCTGACAGTAGAACTGCCTGCTGTTCCGTGTGATGGTGCAGTAGTGCCGCTGGTACTACCACTACCACATCTCATGGAAAAATGAATTGAAATGAAGTCGCCTCCGAACTCTGTAAGCTCTCTCACTGGCAATGTGGAATACAAAAGGCTATGTGGGCGAAGCCCTTAACCCTAGTTAGATATCAACAAGCCTCGATGTTGATCAGCACGGCCCTCCATGAAGGTGTGGATAGAAGCCGATGGAGAGAAACTTCAAGAAAAAGTTTTTTCAAAAAAGTCCCAATTCTCAGTAATGAGGAATCGACAGAGAAGGAGAACACCCGTGCAAAGCGATTCGTGTTGAACTGACTGAGATATCGTATCTTTCGGGATTGAAGGCAGCTTCACCTAGTCAGTAGAATGCTGTCTCTGGTCACAAGCGTAGAATGTATTCCCTGGTCACAAGTGGAGCAGTCAGCAGTTGAAGGCCGTTACGTAAGGAAGATGCAGCGGCGCGTCTAACTGCGCCCACATTATGCTAATTATAATTATTAATGTAACACAAGCTATATTATGCTAATCGCGCACTTAATGTTACAGACGCAATTAAGAAGCGCGTTAACCTCAGGTTCTCTCAGTTTACAGCGCCGTACTGCGCGCGCGCGGCCCATTGAACACGGCGCCGTCAATGAGACGCGCGGCCGGGGGGGCGCGGGGGACGGGCAAGTTATAGCAAATATTGGAGGCAAACTTCGTAAGTATTAACAAAATAATTAAAACATGACCGGCTGCAGGCCCCGCGAGCGCCGGCACCGGCTCCATGCATACATTATACATTCGTTATTATAATTAGCTACAAGTTTCGTCCACGATATAATACCGGACAGATAACACGGGCCGCGTTATCTGCCGCCACTTGTTCAGAACATTGTAGCACGTCATAACTACAGTGTAGAGAGACAGTGACGAGCGCTCAGCTGCATGCTTTGTTGAACAGCTCGGTAAGGGTCACCGCTGCAGCGTCTGCACTGTTAGATATTGTGCTGAAGCTCGGTGCCGTCGACAGCGAGCGAGCACTGCGTACGCGCACCTCATAATGAGTGTTATTTATAAACTACATAAAGTAACGCACTATTACCCTCGCCACTGTATTAATACGATGGACGCAACACAATTAATTACTGTTTAGCCATGAATATTATAGAATAGAGTATTAGACATGCCCGGCCATGTAAAGACTAGTGAAATATTATATGGTAGAGCGAGCGCACGGTCGCGCACGCTGGGAGACACGCACTCACGACAACCAACCAATTGACGAACAGCAAAGTAAACAACCCTTGCTTGCCCACTCTGACACAGAACAGAGAAGCTATGGCATTTTGTATTTTGTACATTTCACATAATTGCACTACCAGATTGCCCTTCCAAGTGTTCGCCATCTTGAAAACTACTGATCCGTGACTGAGCCGATTTTAATTAACTTTCACTATTCTGGAGTTGAAGTTATTGTAACAAATAAAAACGAACGATCACAAATTCAATTAATTAAAAGTTTCGGAGTCGAGAATCACATACATAAAATTAGGAAGAGCTTACAGATTACCTATTCATCATTATGCAATTCGAAATGACAATGAAACACATTGAAATGGTGTGGTGCTACATCTTTTAGTGGAGTGGTCTTCTATTTTTAACCGACTTCTAAAAAAAGGAGGAGGTTCTCAATTCGAATGTTTGTATGTTTTTTTTTTTTTTTTATGTTTGTTCGCGCATATCTCCGTCAGTTGCCAACCGATTTGAACAATTCTTTTTTTGTTTGAAAGGGTAGGCTTCCCAAATGGTCCCATTGTCATCAGGTCCAGGATCTGATGAGGGTATCATGCCGAAATCGAGGGAACTCCTCAATTTTTATAGAAAAACGTAAATTTTTTTTTTGAAAGTTACTCTAAAACGTAGTTGGGACTCTAACTAAAAAGTAAAAAATAAAAAACTTTTTCCAAAAAAAAGATAACCGACTTCAAAAACTAAAAGCTCAAAAATAACTATTTCGGAAGTCGGTGGCAAGGCAACATAATTCGACCGGCAGAAGAGAAGCCACCGACTTCCGAAATAGTTATTTTTGAGCTTTTAGTTTTTGAAGTCGGTTATCTTTTTTTTGGAAAAAGTTTTTTGTCCAATATTTTCATTTAAAAGGAGCCACTTGTAGATACATGTATTTAAGTTTAAATACACCTCGCAAGTGTTAAGTGAAGCCACTTCACTGAACTGATTGACTGTCAGCACTAAGTAATTCCAAAGAAAAACATTTTTAGCACGTATTATAACTTAGCTTTGCCCGTCCCTATCTGGCCACGACACTGCGCTGCCACACCTACAGTCATGTGGCTCAGGCACTCAGCAGATGGAAATGAAACGTATTTAACAACTTTTAACATTTTTAGCAGTGACGAGAGAGTGCAGTCACGGGCCTTTTTCACCAACTGGACACGAAAGAGTTCGTGAAGTTCAGAATTAGTGTCCTTTATTATTTTATCATCCGAACACACCAAGATTTCTGCGAGTTCACAAAGTTGTGTTTATTTAAATTATTGATAAAGGTACCACTTTTCTAATAAAAAGTATACAAGTTGGTGTAATATGGGAGTTAAGTGTCCAGTCGCCGAACGAGAGGTAATTAAAAAGCGGCACGCGCCCGCGCCACCTCCTAATAAGCGTGTAATACCAACGTGTCAACAACTCCGCCGTCGCACCAGAAATAACGGTTCTACAGTCAAATGAACTTTTAATTTGACTTCAGCTTATTACAAAGCCCATTACACCTTGTCAGGCCGCGATCATGTTCAACGGCGTCAAAATGGTGTCTAGTTAATGCCCAATTCTCAAATATGAGAAAGTGATTATTTTGTTTAATAACTACGATTATACTTCAGGCTTCGTCCTCGGGATTAGCAAATAACACTTGTAGTACCGCCTAGTGGTTCGCCAGTCTCACACTATAGTTGAGGGTAGAAAATAAAATTAAAAAATAAATTCACGTCAACAAGACAGTTGACCGACCCGCTTGCTTCATTCGCTTTTTAGTGCTCGCCACGATCACACGCTCGCGTCCCAAAAGTGCTAATTGTTTATTCCAAGTGCTTATCCAACATACCTAAACGGAAACGAAGAAAATTACGATCATCTGCTGCGGTAGTTCAAGAAATTAGAAAAGAAAGTGTTGCGAAGATGCCGTAAGTACGCTGAGTCGTTCCAACTCGCTTGATACTCGTTCCCGCTCGGAGTCTCCAGGTCAGTCATTGTGTATTTATTGTTTGTTAGTTTTATTGCTGCCGTACAAAGCCCGTTTAATAACGAGCTGGCGATAAATAAGTCGCCATAATGCATGTCCTTTAGGCAACGATTTTACTTGCCTTATTTACTTTTACATACATATCAAGTGTATCAAAACCTTTTTGTCACGGTTTTATGTTTACTAAGAAGTAACTTGTAGATACTTACTTATACAGTGTGTAACTGAATTAATGCACTTTGAGAAAATAGTTTGTTCAGAATCGTTTACTGAATCGATTTTTGTAATTTTTTATATGGGTAATATTTTATCCCAAAAATAATTAAAACTTCGTAAATTGCTGTCACACTTCCGCTGTACAGTCAAAACAAACTAAAATGGATGAAATATCTACTACGCTAGACCCTTATGCAAGTGCGACGGTATGCATGCGTAAATTTGTAATGTGACTATAAATTTCTCCCACAATCTGTACAACAAATTTATATAAAAAAAAAAAACACTGTTTTAAACTTAATAATAAAAAATCAGTGTATGTATTATGATTATAACATAATATTCTAATTTGGGTGTCTGGTGGTGTGCGCTTATTCCGGGACATATTGTATACAAATTTTTTACAATACATTTAATCAATCAAGAAAAGTGTTGACTAAATTAGCTAAATAGGTTACATTTCATACCTATTGGGTTTAACTACCATTCGTAAAAACTCCTACGATATTTTAAGAAATTTTATCTTTGCAAGTTTACCTACTCAATATCAAAATAGAATAATAGTTATGCGAACAGTATTTTAGGACTGTTTCTTAACTAATTGTCAATAAATTAGTGTGACTCAATCGTGATATTTTACATAAATTTTATTTTTATAATAAAACATTACTTACACCCGTGATAGTTATAGTCACCTAGCCGGGTTTGCGTACTTCTCTGGAGTTGTACTACCCATTAAAAGCTTTGCGGACAGTATTCTAGGACTGTTTCTTAACTAATTGTCAATAATTAGTGTGACTTACTTGTAACATGGTACTTACACAACTAAATATTATTATAACTTGGAGCTGTACTACCTGGCAAATTAGTCTTGCGAACAGTACTTTGGTCTGTTTCTTGACTAGTGTAGGTCAGTAATGATGACGTAGATGGGTTTGCGTACTTCTCTTTGGAGCTGTACTACCCGATAAATTAGTCTTGCGAACAGTACTTTGGTCTGTTTCTTGACTAGTGTAGGTCAGTAATGATTACCTAGATGGGTTTGCGTACTTCTCTTTGGAGCTGTACTACCCGATAAATTCGTCTTGCGAACAGTACTTTGGTCTGTTTCTTGACTAGTGTAGGTCAGTAATGATTACCTAGATGGGTTTGCGTACTTCTCTTTGGAGCTGTACTACCCGATAAATTTGTCTGGCGAACAGTACTTTGGTCTGTTTCATGACTAGTATAGGTATCGGTGGTTTTCAGATCAAGAACGTAATAACAACGTTCCAAACCTACTTGACGGTATTGTTGATTCTGAGCCATGTGCGGAGACGCTCGTCGACCCGCCGCCGCTAGCGCCGTGGAGCCGGTGACAAATACTGAAGAGCCTGAGTCAGCTGATACGCTAAACAGTACAATACTCGAAATACTGGGCGAAGATCCTACTATTTCGAATATTTTCGGCCCCGAAATTCATAAGGACTATTGCGGAGTAATTGAAAACTAGTTAATGCTCCTGTATTAAATGCCGAAATTAACGCGGCTATTTCCGACGTTAATGCCAAACGCGACAAAAATGTTGAAATTAGACAGAGACAAATTTCTACTAATTTCTCGCTGACATGAAAAAAAAAAATGACAATGATCCCGAGTTAATAAGCATTGTTTTCTTTTGCATTAAGGGATACAAAATCCCATTTAAATAACTTCATAATTTATTAGGTAATAGAGCTATGTCAAAATGTCAACCTACCGATGGTCAGTTTTTATCTAGTATATTTCTAGTGTCTAAAACAAATGGCAAATATAGTATCATCCTAAATTTAAAAAAGAACTTAAAAAAAAAAATTATTACAGCTGATCATTTTAAAAAATAACAGTATTAAAATTAATAACAAAAATAGATTTAAAAGATGCTTACTATTTTATAAGTATTCATTATAATTCAAGAAAATATTTAAGATTTAAAGTTCAACAACTGTACGAATTTAACGTTCTACTATTTTGCTTAAGCACTGCCCCATATATATTCACTAAAATAATGAAACCTATTGTCCGGTTACTACGTTTGGCAGGCCTAATATCTATTAATTACTTAGATGAGTCATACGACAATTGTTTGTACAATACTGTACAATCTAAGAAATTAATTACATCTCTCGGATTTTTAATTAATGAGGATAAAAGTTTAATGATACCTAGTCAAGTATGTACATTTCTAGGTTTTGTTTTAGACTCTGAAAACTTCCAGATCACGTTACCTTCGGGAAAAATAGTTCGCGTCAAATCAGAAATTAAAAATATGCAAGATACGTGAATTTGAACAAATGGTCGAATTACCAGTTTCAGTTTTTCCAGCTGTAGAATACAGCTTGCTATGTACTAAACTATTTGAACGCGTAAAACATTTAAACTTAAAACTTGATGATAACTATGATAAATTTATGAATATATCTAGTGTGTTACTACCTGATCTAAGATGGTGGTATGATGCAATACATATACCGTTTTGTAGCACGATACGCATGATCTGAAAATTTTCTCAGATGCCTCAAATACGGGGTGGGGGGCTGCCTGTGGCAAAGAGAGGGCTAGCGGGTTGTGGAGTAATCAAGAGAAGACACAACATATATAACTACTTGCGGCCTTCCTTGGTTTAAAAGTATTTGCTAAAGATTTAAATAACTGTCAAATTTTACTCCTCATCGACAACACTACAGCCGTCTCTTACATTAATAGGATGGAAGGTATTTCGTTCCCCCACCTCACTGACATCACTAGTCAGCTGTGGCAGTGGTGTGAATGTCGCAAATTGTACATCATAGCTCATTACATTAGCTCATTAGACAATAACACGGCAGATGCCGAGTCAAGGCGGACTGGGCATACCAGGAAATTGTCTCAACGTATGGGGTACCTCAAATAGACTTATTTGCCAGTCGAATAAATACTAAATACTCTGCTTAGATCTCCTGGCACAGAGACCCCAATGCAATGGCAGTTAATGCATTTTCAATTTCCTGGGCCAATATTTATTTCTATGCTTTCCCACCTTTCTCTGTCGTTTTAAAGACACTGAGAAAGATAATTACAGATAAGACTAGGGGCGTACTAGTCGTACCACATTGGCCAACAGCTACCCAATTTTTAAAAAAGCCTTTTATTGTCTGATCCAGTTGTGTTTAAGGCAAATGCAAATCCAATTTTATGTTCCAGTTCTAGCGATCGCGACATATACACCAAACTTAATTAAACCCCGGTGGCAGGGAACTTATGCGGACGGCGGCGGCGTGGGTAAGAACAAGCGTATCTCCGTCAGCAGTTAATGTGATGTTGGCGTCTATTTCTGAAAACTCCTATAAACAATATGATGTTTACTTACGGCTCTGGTATGGTGATTTGTATAACGCTTCGATTCCACAAATAATTAATTTCCTAAACATTCTCTATGAAGAGGGATATCAATACGGGACGCTTAATTCTTGTAGATCCGCGTTTGCCCTACTCATGGGAAATAATTTAGGAGAAGATGATAGAATCAAAAGGTATTTTAAAGGTATATTTCGGATACGTCCTCCTTTACCCAAGTATGAAATAACATGGGATACTACAATAGTAATAAATTATCTCAGCCAGTTTTATCCCAACGAAACGTTATCCCTTGAAAACCTTTCGAAAAAACTTATCACTCTCATTGCTCTTTTGACTGCGCACAGAGTACAGACCTTGTCAAAGATTAATTTTAAAAACATAGAATTGTACTCTTCTAAAGTAACTATCAAAATACCTGACCTCTTAAAAACAACACGCTAAGGATGTTTGCAGCCATTGTTAGTGTTACCGTTTTTTGAGGAACGACCCGAAATAATATGTCCTGTCTTGACTTTACTTACCTAACTCGAAAAATCAAGCCCGTTGCGAAAAAATATTGACTCCCTCTTCATAAGCTTTAGAAAGCCTTACAATGCTGTCGGTTCTCAAACCTTGAGTAGGTGGATAAAGGACACCCTGCGCAATAGCGGTATCGATGTGAACATGTCCACCGCGCACAGCACAAGGCACGCCGCTACATCCGCGGCTCTTCAGCTATGCGTCAGCCTAGATTGAATAAGAAAAACCGCTGGATGGAGCGGCTCGTCAAGCACATTTTGGTTCTTTCTATAATAGAACCATAGGTAATGTCAATAACAATGGAAATGATTGTTTTGCCAGAACAATTGTAAACAATAACTCAAATGAAGCTTAAGATAAGCTGATTTATAATTATTTTCTTATATCTGTTTGTAAAATTGAGGAATAAACAAAATATTTCACTCTACTATCTCTAAAAGTCTACAAGTGTTATTTGCTAATCCCGAGGACGAAGCCTGAAGTATAATTAATGATTAAACGAACTTACCTAGTGAAGTTCTATCATAATTATGCGAAGGCTTCGTCCGAAGGGATTAGCAACCCTCCCTCCCATTTGTTAACCCTTTATTGTGTGTGAAATATTCAAGATGCGGCTACTCTCTAAACTAAATGAAGCAAGCGGGTCGGTCAACTGTCTTGTTGACGTGAATTTATTTTTTAATTTTATTTTCTACCCTCAACTATAGTGTGAGACTGGCGAACCACTAGGCGGTACTACAAGTGTTATTTGCTAATCCCTTCGGACGAAGCCTTCGCATAATTATGATAGAACTTCACTAGGTAAGTTCGTTTAATCATTAATTATTTTGTATGATGTATACAAAATAATTGTAGTTATTAATAGCCTGTACCATCCACCATCTAACGCGTTAGTATATACTTATGTAAATAAATAAAACTTGTTCTATGCTTTGTTCAGTACAGCCCGACTACCTTAATTTGTTACAAATAAATAAAACACATTTTGATTCTTTTAATAAACGTATTGTACGTGTATAAAAAGGCTATGTAATGTATGTATGTAAGTAGGTACTCGTATTTGAATGAAATTTTGACATTCTCAACGATTGGACATTTTCAGAATGAGGCACATTAAGAATTTGAAATTTTGAGATTAAGATATTTTAACCTCGTGCTAAACTATCCCAATAGAATACCGCTACTTACTTATGTCGTAATGTATACCTAATATTTTTACGTTACCGTACTTTGTATTTTTTTATAATTTATCGCTTGACATTTAACCTTAAAAAAAGTTATAAAGACATTTTTTTTTTGGTGAGTGGGAAATCATCCAATGACTGCTCCCGTCCTGGGTGCGGCGGGAGGGCGTGTCAGACTTTTACTGACTAAAATCCACTCACGTTCCTTCGGGTGCCCTTTATGTTCCGGGGTCAGGGTAACTATTATAAACATTCCGCAACAAGTTATAAAGACATGTAATTATCCTTGAAAATCTTTGTTTTGGACACTAAATGACAAGTTTATGAGGAATACATTAAAGCATACATAAACGCACCAAAAGTTCGCCACACTTATTTAACGTAAGTTTAATTACCCAGTGAAACTTGGGCAATAAAGAGGAATCTATTTCAGGTTCTATTATTTAGTAGTAACGAGAAAGCATATGGACGGATATACGCAATCTTTAATGGCATCCGCCGGACAAATATGCAAATACATAGTTTAAATCAAAGTAACCTGGCCTAACTGATGTGTGCCGTGGGGCGGCGCGGCGCGGCGCGGCGTCACTAGTGCAGCGCGCAGGCGAGCAGCAGCACAGTGCTCACGTGGACATGTGTGCGCTTTCCAGTGATTACATTTACATAGGAAATTACAGCGAGCTATGTCGACCAGCCACCGGCTTGAGGAATCTGCGCACGACCATTCATATCTCGCTCAACGTTCATCTGAGAGCAGTCGCCATTTATCAACAACATATTTTAGCAATCTTGTCTTTGAAGGATTGATACGACTACCATAGCGCCCGAAATCTAAACCACGAGGCCGTGACGTCACGTGAACAGTATTCGTGTGCTTGTCTAATGCGTTTTGGAATTGAACTTGCGAGCCCTTGTGAGCAGGCTGGTGACATAACGAGCGTGGGTAACGCGAGCTGTCCGCTATTGGAATTGCGTCAAGTGCGACAGTGAGTGACGCAACGTATCAATAGTGATCCGCTTGGAACACGAGGTGTCTGGTCGTGACGGAGCCCGCCTGGACGTGCCGGCGACGTCACAGTTACTGAATGCAAGGCGCATCTTGATGGTAGAACATGTATTGCAATTAGGGCATATTGGACGGATATAATGTGATCGGCGCTCGTTGTTAATAAATTTAAACTTTGGTAACTGCTTACTAACTTTACTTTGTAAACAATATTACACAGAAATATGACGCAACCTAATCACAACTATCACAATTAACAAACACGCAATGTTTAACATTTAGATGTTTTTTATTAGATTAACTATAAACCTCTAACCTACAGCTTTAAAAGCCGTCTGGCGACGTGGATGACGTATGACGTGTGGTTATCGGGCGCATGCGCGGTGCGCGTTCCCACAGGTAGTGCGCACGTAACGCAGTAGCGAGTATCGTACAATAACAAACTGGCCGATAATTTGGGGATAATTGGTGCGCAGGCGGCGAGCTGCCGAGATGCTGCGTCACGCGACGTGGGAGCCGCCGCCGCCGGCCCGCTCCGGGGCTTGTCTAGCCGCTCAACTGTCGCACTGGTTACTGTCAGTTATGTAAATGCTCCTTGATGCATTTGCAGATAGGCATAACATTGTTGCATTTGGGAAAAAGAGAGCACTTTCGGCCATGAATAGTTCCAGTAAACTGTTGAGAGATTAGCGCGACGAAATTGATAAAATAGCGTGCACGGTAGTGATCGTCTCCGGCGCGGAGCTAGTAAAGCGAATCTCTGAATAAAGCGCCGATAAAGAGGACACAGATTCACAAAAACCGTAGATTACGAGCATGGACTGTGACAGATGGAAAATGTCGATGTCATCGCCGGAGTTTTTGTTGTACAGATTTTAATAATGGTGTGAAGCTGCGCGGCAGGCGAATCAGAAGGGCCAGCACTCGCCGCCCGCGCTGGGGGAGCGCTCTCTACTGTGACAGCGTCCTGCGCAGAGGAAGTGGCTGACCCAGTCCTTCACCGCACTGCACTGATGTACTGGGCACGTGATAATGCGAACACAGTTAATGGAGCTTGTTGTATAGTTTGGAGCTTTTGCATTAACTTGTAATGCACGCGGCGCGGGCGCGGGACGGGCACGCACAATACGCAGTAAGCTCCGTGACGCACGCGCATCACAAAAACGCGTCCCTCCACCCCCCGCGCCCCGACCACTCCGAGGCCACAAGCTTTTTACTTGCCGGCCCATTCATCTCGTAATTAACGCGAATAAAAAATGATTCTAGACGAAAATTAGAAATGTTTCGGTGTCGCCACGCGGCCGCACAAAAACCGATTCAGCTGTAAATTTATATTAATTTAATTATGTCGTAGTTTTGTCTCGCCGCGTGACGGTGAGGTGCCGGAGGAAGCCGTAACGTAACTGGCGGCACTCGCCGACACTCACGCGTCACATACGAGAGTGCGTGCTAGGCAGTTAGAGAAGTTATAGCAGTGGGTACTTACCGTTGAGGTCGAGCACCATCTGTGTGTTGAAGTAGTGGCTGACGTCACCGCGCCCCGACACTGAAACAACACGCTACATTAGTAACACCTCATCACAAGCACAACACACCACCGACCACGTCAACAAACAATATGTGCGCCAGCGCAGTGCGTCTTGTCCTAAGCCATAGCAGGTGCAATACTGCCGACCTCCACATAGCGGATAACTCCCAGTCAGTACTTTGCTACCTTTTGCCCGTAAACTTTGTCTCCGTGAATGTTAGTTGTCGCGTCACAAATTAAACACTATTTCCTTGGGGTTTAAGCTTGATCCGTACAGTCATTCGCTTTTCTTCAAAAGACAAGTGCCTGTTTGTCGTGTCCACTTCTCTAAGCGAGTAAAAGTGTAAAGTAGATCAGGGAGCTTTGATCTACTGTGAGTACTGGCAGTGACGCCCTGCTTTCTTGTCCCGCCGCACGACACGACATGTTGTCTAGCTCGCCTGACCCTACGTGTAGACCGGTGCTTACTTATATCTAGCTAGTCGCGTTTCCTCTTATAACTTGTAAAAATTGCGTAAATATATCTTGGTTGGCTTTTGTAGCGCAGCAACGTGTCATTTATTACACGAAAAACTGTAATAGTTCGTAAGTAGTGGCCTAATCCTAGACGACAATATCCTAACCTGCGCACAATGTTCTTTATACGAAAAGGTGTGGTGCATTGTCCGTCACAATTCCAGATTATATTGAATGTGTGGAAGGTCCGAGAGGCACTGGAGGCAAGGCCGGCCGGCACAGACACAATGGCAGGAGCTGACCGGCGACACCCGCCGGCGCGGCACCATCCGCGTGTCGCTGGCGCAGCTGCTCGAACCATTGTCACGAACAAAGCACGCATTGTGCACTGACCGTTGCGAAATCATCGCCATTATAATGATGATTGTGCGCCAAACTCGTGGGCGGCGCGGGCGGGCCCGGCACGTAGCGGGTAATAGAGCACACGTACACCCGCGCCGCCGCGACCCGCCACCGCCACTCATTGCCGTAATACACGCTGTTGCACTACTGCCCACTACCGGGCAACTCCAATTACTAATAATTGAATATTAAATTGCTAACCTTATTTTTTGATAGAACATTAATATCGATAGCTGAAATACTCTCGGAAGTCTACAATATAATGCGGACGAGTAATGGACTATTTGCGGTTCGGATAATTTGAACTTGTAGGGGTTTACACATTTTTAGAGATCCTCATTAAAACGACAAAAAGAAACCTTTAACTCAAATACACTTATTTATTTTGCAAGGAAATATTTTGAAAATGAATGCTACTTATTTTTATTCCAACAATATAAATAGGGTGATTACATCGTATAGTGAAGTCATTGAGTGAAGTGAGGCTACGATTGTCTACTATTAGTACTACATTGATGGTAACTACGCGACACGCTTTTAGGATATACATTCGGTGCAATAAAGTCGTAGCAGTGATATTTTCGACAGCCCGGTTTGTATTATATCGCAGAACTGCATTTCCTGCACTTGACACTATTCGCGAAAGGCTTCTTATTCACGTTGTATTCGTCCACACATCTCCGTGCAGGCGCTACCTGCGTGTGCACAATGGCACCGACGACGTGCTCACAAGCGGACGTTAACAAGCTGTGCAGCGTATCGCACCTATTATAGCGAGTACCCGCTCCTGTGTGTGTGTGTGTGTGTGTTGTGCGACACAGACATAATGACGCGATAATTGCGGCGTCAGCGGGCGGTGTGGGGCGGCGATAGCGATCGGCGCGCGTCGCCGAGCGAGCTATACACGACTTAACCTGATCTACATTACGAGCAGATTCCTGCGCCCCGCTCGCGTGCGGAAGGTAAGAAGCAGTTGCTGTACACGTCGATGTACCAACAAAGTAGCGTGCCCACGATACCGAACTAGTGGCGCCCCAGCTCTGAGGCACAGTAGCACATGCACGGCGAGCCAGCCACGGATGCTGGATGTACTTCAACGTATAGTTATATCGCAGGCTTCATATTGCGCAAGGTGTCCCTAAGTATACAAATTGTTTAGAAACCGATGATATGAGAACATTTATTAAATATAATGCTTAGCCAAAAAGGTATACGGAAAGAATCGAGTTGTTGCACATTGCTTGTATTATTACGTGGAGGCGAGGGCGCCCCGAACGGAGGCGAGCGCAGGACGACTGCCGGCTAACTGTATCGCTAATCAATTGAACCGTACATCTAACTACTGCAGGTAACCTCGATTGTCTCTCCTCGCTGGAAGGTACTGCAGCGCCGCGCGTCGGGACTTCAGTTCAAACAAACATTTTCCTCTCCGGGAGATTTAAAAGATAGGATCACATTAACCGGCTCGTATAATGGAGGTGCGGCCCGGGCCGGGGCCGGCGGGTCGGTTTCTATTTAAAGTGGGGTCAGTGCGTCCGCCATCGCTCACGGGACGCGCAGTAAATCGCGCGCGTGAATTACTGCGCCGCGCCGCATCCCGCGCCCCGCGTGCCGCTCCCCGGGGACTGCTCCACTGCGTTACTCCATAAATCGTCCCCATTTGGCTAACCCGCGAATCAAAGAAAGGTAATTCACAATGTTTAAATCCAATTTGAAAGAAGTGAGGGCGGCCGACCCCATCGCACTTTCAATATTATTGTAATGTAACAAGCTATTAATATACCGCCGCCCGCGCTGGATATCAAAGAAACAGCTTAACGCGAGTGTGAGTGTAGGGGTCGGGCGAGACTTGTAACGCTGAATACCTACATTTGAAATGGGTTTCAGAGCAGCCTGGCTGTCAGGAGCATCGGCGGCGCTGCCGGGACAGACACGCAGCACACACCTCGTGTATATGTCAAACACAAGAGTGTTCGAACTTTATTAAACATTTTTATAGTTTCACGCACGATATGGTGTGGCGGCACAATTATCCCTGTATGGGCTCGTCACCACCAAACAAAGTGTTTGGTGAAGACCTTGACGACACGTTGTCTTTCTGTTGTTGAGTTCACGGGGGACACTGTAGAGAGGTGCAGATACACAACACGAGTATAGATGTCACACAACGCAACGCGACCACTAATGCAAGCGGCGGTAATGAAGTTGCGGCTACACTCACTCACTAATGTAAGCGATATTAAAATGCAAAAATTAGTTAATGGACAAGTGAGTTTCACTTAGCATCAATCACGGAGCGCAATAGTCGCAGAAAAACTGCAAACGACGGCAACGCTGACCGAACTGAACACAAGGCTGCGCGGGCGCACCGGCGCACCACTGTCAGTGTAGTGCCGAAGGCCAGCTATTACTTGAGTATGGACAAACATTCAGACTGACAGACATGTACTATATAGTACCGTCGTCCGGCGAGCTTGCGCAGGGTGCCCGGGAGAAGGCCTGCTGCGCGATGTTGCACAGTGACAGCGCATACATTAGGCTGCACGCGCACGACATACGTGTTGCGTACGCGCGGTTTCTAAGAAGCAGCAGTTTGGAGCGCATCAATATGCGCGAATTCGCAATGATCACGCTAATGTGAGTCTGATTCGACAGCCACCAATCGAGGCGAAAACGTATACATTATTTCATAATTGTTGTCCATAACAGGTATACGTGATAATTTGACAGTTGTGAACAATGTCTGTACCGCCGGCACAGGAGAGCGAGTCTCTCGCGCGGGTCTGCCAACTGACTGACTGACTGAGGAGCAGTGCCCAGTGAGTTCTTGTTGCTCTTCCTCGCCACTGCCAGTAGATCGTGTTAGATCCTCGCAGCTGATGTGAGCTAGGTGTTATATACCCCCCTTATTAATAAAGTTTATGTAAAGTACGACGTTGGCGTCTGGATTTATAAATAAGGGACTGAGAGCAAGTGTAGCTTCGATATGAACTGCTCTGTGTGACAGCAGGGGAGAGCAGGCACGCGGCGCCGGCGGTGCTGACAGCACTGACCACGAAACAAACGACAGTCCACAATCAGTGGCTCATGAATGGTGCGTGACGTCACGGATCGATGTCGTCACAATAAGTCGCATGTATCGGAGGATAACGCGCGGGTCGATGACCGCGGCCGGTTAATTGCGTCCCCCCCCCCGCGCCCGGCGTCCGCGCCCCGCGCCCCCGCCCCCGCCGCGCCCGGCGGCCGACAGATGAGACCTTCGTGTTAAGAACAACATTTGGCCCACATCGGCGGCTGGCCCAGTTCGGCATCGATCCGCCTCACAAGTTCACACACGTCACTGATAACACGCCGCTGCACGGCACCTCAGCTGAGCGACACAGTGTCCACTCCGCACACCGCACTAATGTTTGTAACATTTGTTAATGTTTAGAGTGCAACACGTGTGTGTGTGGTGGTACAAAACACCCGCAGGTCCGCGCGGCCCCGGCTGACGTGCGGCTGAAGCACACGCGCCTCGTGGTTACGTTAGTGTTGTCTGGCGGCCACTACGTGCGTGCGTAGTGCTCTAGTGATAGTGTCGCTCGCAAACCGTCCTTTCAGTTATTGACGACACAAAATGTTCCACAGCCCCGCGTAAACTTCAGGTTGCCCGACCGTCAGTCACCGATACCATCTCCGTAACATCCTGTGCGATGATATCTTTCCGTCATTAAAATATGAGAATAAGTAATACAACACAATAATGAGTGGATCAACACGCTGTAATCCGAGTGTGGGTCGCGACGCGCCGCTAATGAATATGTAAAATGTGCTTTGTTTAAACGGAAACTGAACATAACTCGCGCCACTTACTAATTCTATGAGGAGCCCAAACAAGACAAGTTATTCGTAGACGGCTTTATATCTTTCATCCACTAACAATAACAAAACCATTCCCCGTCAATTTGAAAAAAATTCGTCAAGAGCAAGTCGACCGAGCAGATCTTGGATTCCGAACCAATCCCTAATACCTAGGTACACTAAACAGTGCACATGACGGAGTTGGCTCTGTCGTTACTACAGTTACAGATGATCATTGGCGGCTGGGGACCAAATAAGTACAAGGCAAACAGATTTTTACGATTTAAAAAAACTCCGTCAAATTTGCAAAGATACTTCTCCAATAACTAACATTTTAATTAAAATATCTTATTTTCTAATAAGAATCTCTTTTTTAGAGCCGGTAGGGGTAGCGCCCGTCTCGTAACTGTTCCGTTTTGTTACTCTACATATACTTGTTGTGCATGCACCAGGTAATGTCAGTGTTATAAGGCAATAGAAGATTCATGAATTTAGTCATTAATGATTTTAGTAGTGAATTTTATATTAAATGTTATTATTTATTTAAAACAAGCATAAAAAAACTAAAAACATACAGTTAGAATAATATAATAGGTATACTCAGTTTATATCTAATCGTGACAAGGTATTCAAATATTAAAAATCTACACAAAAATTATAAAGAGGTAAACTATGTTTTTGGTCAGGTCTCGAAAATTCTTCGTGTGTTTGATAGCTTATTTATTTAGAGAAAGGGTGCACTACGAGAGCGGAGTAGCTAGTAAAATATAAAATCGAACAAATTAAATTAGCAATAAACGAAAAAACAACAAATGCAATACGATAATTTGATAGAACCAGAACTCTTTGCTCTGACTGGATTATAAGTAGCGTTACGAAACGGGACAGCTACGAAAAGGGCGCTATCCCGCGCCTGCTCTAAAATAATTTAGCAAGTTTGTACAATACACCAACTATGCTATGAATATCTAACCTGACTTATCATGTTTAGGTTCATATTTAATGCAAATATTTATAAAAAAAGGGCTTTTAGCTAGAGGAGAAAACACTGATGGCTACTGACTATTAGTTTGTCTGCAATCTTTGCTCCAATTACTTTTGAAACTTAGAACTTAAAATGTGATCGACTATGTTTTTCGATATCGTATTTAATGTTTTCAGAAAACCCCTAACAACGTTTGTAATATAGAAACTATTTCACAGGCGGAAGAAGACTCAAAAACAGTGCAGACTCTTTGAGTGAGCCTAACAAAATTAATATAGAAGACAAGTGACAATCTCATCCCAGTTACAATGAACGCCGACAATTTGATAATGCCTCTTGAATTTATCTAAAACTGTTAAAAATAAAACCGGCCAAGAGCGTGTCGGGCACGCTCAGCGTAGGGTTCCGTAGTTTCCCGTCCGTCACCGTGTTTCCCACTTATGATTTTAAAAAAAGGCTATTTGTTACGTTGAAATAAAAATTATTTTGTACAACCTTTTTGTCTTTTTTGTTCAAAAACTGTTCTTTCCATCAAGTTCAAAATTATTTTTTCTCGAAAGTCCTTATAAAGTTCTACTTTTCAGATTATTTTCATATTTTTTAAACATATGGTTCAAAATTTAGGGGACACATTGTTTTTTTTTAATTTTGGAGCGATTATTTCCGAAATTATTGACGAAAAAGATTTCATTAGACCCCTATTTATTTTTAAATACCTATCCAACAATATATTACACGTTAGGCTTGAAATAAAAAAAAAACATTTCCCACTTTACATATCGGGCTACCCTAATAAAACATTTTTTTTCCAGTTTTTATTTTACCACTTTGTCGGCGTGATTGATATAAATATTGGTACCAAATTTCAGCTTACTACTGCTAACGGTCACAGAGATTAAGCGAGGACGGACAGACAGAGATGGCGAAACTATAAGGGTTCCTGTAAGTTAGTACTGTAAGGGTAGTTCACTACGGAACCCTAAAAATGCATAGAAATACTGTCATATTTTATATTACGTAAAAAAAGAACTAATCCACGTAAAGTGTGATAAAATTCGTTGTTCTGTTAATTATGTATATAAGTGAGTAGGACTGGGTTAGAGAGTAGACTGGACCCCGCTGGGAGCCGCGGACATGATGTCCGGCGGCGGTCACTTGAAACTGAGCAGTACAGCGCTCAGTTTGTGCTTACTTTATAACATCGTAAAACAACAGTGAGGCTGAGCGCCGTGCGCCCTGTGCGTTGTACCGTGCGCGTGCGTCGCTCCGCCGCGCAAACTTAACGAACAGATAAGTAGCTAATTACGGTGTAAGTGCATCTGTGAAGTAACTCGACATCGACGTCCGCGGCTACCAACTGAGACACACTCCCTCCTCACACCACCGGTGAAACTCACCTCACAAAACACTATCAAAGCAAGTCGCAATTTTTTCAACACTCCTAATATTAAAGTTATATTAAGTAGCAAAAGTATGCCAAAATAATTTCAGTGAAATAAATCTCAAAAGTATTTTTGTTTTATTGAAACTGAGATTTGAATGCAAGCGAATACAAATTCCAAAATGCTTATAGGCACTAGAGAGCCGTCCCAGCTTTTCACGGGAATTACAAAACTTAAAAAAAAATCAACCTTTCCGTACTTCTGTATATCGTGTATTTATATTATACCTACATAGAAACCTTCCTCTTGAATCAAATTGGGTAGTTTCCACCATTAACCAATAATTGTTAGACACAATTCCTTTAAAACCTCTATTAATTTCAGCCTAATAAATTCGGTTCATTTTCAATTTGCTATAAAATTAGATTTTTAGTTGTTTTGAAATCAATAAATAGATAGTCAACTGAGTTGTTATTTTAGTGACGTCATAAGTCGCCATTGCCGTACAAAATCTATTGGAGAAAGGCGTTTTGACAGCTCTTAAAAAGTACGTCAATTGATAATGGTGGAAACTACCGTATTATCTAATAAATATAACCGCATCAAAACCCGTTGCGTAGTTTTGAAGACCTAAGCATGCATGCAGGGACAGACAGACAGCGGAGAGTGACTATGTAGTGATATGCAGACCACTGCAGACTGCCAGAGACCCCGACTAGTACAATGGCCTAAAAAAGGCAACATCGTGTAGAACTTTCTCTAAAAACATTATGTGTTTAATCAATAATATGGTTTTAATTACATACTGTTTTCTCTGAATAAAAGACATCAACGAGATGCAATTTATTAAAATTTATAATGAACTACGAATTGTAAAATGATAAAACTTCACCGAGTGCTGTGTGCTGCGCGCGGGCACATTATCGTTACAATAACTGAACGCAATAGGAGCAGGTCTCGGCGTGACGTCGCACTGAGGCGGTCACTTGTGAACACGGTTAATTGTTAGTAATAAGTTAGCTTGAAGCGGCGCGTCAATATAAACTACCGCGCCAGTACAGGTGCCTTTCGTCGACGTGATCCTCGTTACAAACATCATCACGAGCATACTCAAATACACACACAGTGGCGCGTCCGTCCGTCTGTCACAACCTCAATATATACAAATATTAACATTGATAAAAGTATAATAGCTACTCGACGCTACAGTATTAAACAAAAGCGGCGAGGAAACCGTGTGTGTTTACATAATCATCGCATGTTACACTCAGATTTATAATAAAGATAAATGTATTTCGTGTTTTTAAAATAATTGCATGATTATTTTAAAGAATATATTATTACAATAAGTTGGTCGCGTCATCTAATTACTGGCGGGTTATTAACTGGTGCACCCCCCCTCCTCCCCCCCGTCGCCGTCCACTTCCCCGTATACTTGTTTATTTTAAGATTTTAATTGTATTAATCAACATTAGTTTATTTGAAGTCAATGTGCAAAGAATGCATGTACTAAAACTTTGTGTCATGTAACCTTCAGCTCCAACGCATGGTCATTATACTTACAGTTTTTTAAATAACTACTAACACCGGCCCTATTGACAACACAGTGTCGTATCCTACATCTTATTGTCACCGTAATCTGTAAATCTCTTCATTTAAACACGATATAAGTCCGACCTGATTATATCATTTAAGTAAGTAATATTAAAGAGAGGCCCGGCAACAACAACACAAGTTTAATCGTAACTCGGGGCCTGTGCTCGTTAACTTGTGAATAAAATAGAATATATTAACCTAATGCCTTCATGTAAGTGTAATAAAGAATTTTTTAAAGACGGGTCTGTAACATTTGTAATTCACCAAAACATTCAATTTCTGTCAGATATTTCGGAAGAGAAAAAATATGTTGTGAAGGCACAAAAGCATAGATGTGTTGTCTGATCCGCACATGTCGCTAAGGCTGCGGTAATACGAACATTACCGGCTCCGCGCGCGGTGCGGCTGTAGCGCGGATGTAACGCGGACGTAACGCGGATCACGGTAAACCCTGGCGCTGATACCAAATACCATAACACCACACGTTCACGGTTGCTGAAGGAGGTGGATTGAGACCACAATACGAGTACAACTTCTAATTTCCTTACAATCTTATTTGCAACTTTTAATTAGATGTAAAATTATGTGCAATGAACTTTGTTGTTGAATTCTTTGTGAAAAGAAATGTGAACACTAATGAAAGACTCACTATAACAGCGGACTACCAAGCCCTCGGCTAACATTTAGCACAGGGGTTCCTTTTAAGTCGTTCAGTGGACAAGGCAAACGACGGAATATTTTTCGAAATCCCCACGGGGTAGGGCATTCTCGAGCGGACGGAATTTATCATCAACGTACATCTCTAAGTTAACGTTAAAATAAGTACACGGTGTAGTTGAGATAGCTGACAACCTAGTAGTCAGTGGACCACATTTACTTTTCAATTAATTTCTTAATATTTACAAAAAAAAAATGACAAAAAAAGTTTATGAAATATAAAATGTAAAAAGTCAGTATACAATTTCAGCTGACTTCTATGTTTGTATAAAAGGACCTAATTCAAAATGATGAGTGCAATGTAATTAGTTTACAGTAAACATTAAATGTTTTCATGGAGTTGTTACGTTTGAAGACATCAAGCACAAAATGTGTTTAAATAAGAAACCGTTGTTATCGTTAGTTACTGGCTTTCTTATGATCACCATTATGCTTTTATATGCTTGCTGTTTCATTTTAAATATTATCACAAAAATTGAGAAATTATCGAACTGAGAGTTTTAAAACTTACTAACTACGTAAGAAAATACTAAGAACTTGATTTACTGATAGATTAAAATGTGCTCAATAAATATTACAGTTATATAATTTTGTGCTAGAATGACTCAGCCAAAGTCGTGCATTAAATAGATAACTTATTTAAAATTCATTGAGATATATGGCAAATATTTACTTTTCTGGTCATTTTCTATTCTCTGAGCGAGTGAGTGTTCACACGGGTCGTCTAGAGTGTATTATTTTAAGTTGTAGTTACGCTAATATAATATATTAGTAAACACAATAGCGTGGTGATAGCTGTGAGTGTATATCACACGTATTATACTCTCAGTACACCTCAAACAGTAAGGTATTTCAAAAGATATTGAAGCCGAGACGCACATTATAAGCGTTTCAAAAATATCACTTTAAATAATAGAGCTTCTTAAGTAGACAGTTTTAGCTTGAATAAATGCAGACAACGGTGTAGTCTATATAATTTAATTCTGAACTTTAATATTTACCCTAAAATATATGCATTTTCCAGATTAGAAAAATAGTTGATCGAAAATTAGTAACTTTATAAAACCTCCATTTTTGGTGAAAACCGAATGAAAATCTGAGTTTATCTCTTTCAAACAGACAAACGACGGATAGACAGACGTGATGGGGAACTTCGCTTTATATTGATGTAGTGAGGAGCGGGGCCGGCCCAGGCGCGGTGTGCCGGCGAGCGCGGCCGGAGCTCCGCTGAAGGGAGTATTGTTGACGAGCCGTCTGACCACTATTCTCTGTAGCTACCTACTCACTTCCAGTACGTGTGGCTGGTATTACTAGAAAATTAGTTACTATGATCAAAAGTGCGTGGGTTCTGAGTTTAGTGCGAAAAATATAATACATCAAATTCGGCAGTCGGTGGCAATGCATAACAGAACAGAATTTTAGGTTTTTTTTTTGAAGGCAGTAATTTTTAGGGTTCCGTAGTCAACTAGGAACCCTTATAGTTTCGCCATGTCTGTCTGTCTGTCCGTCCGTCCTCGCTTAATCTCTGTGACCGTTAGCACTAGAAAGCTGAAATTTGGTACCAATATGTATATGAATCCCGCCGACAAAGTGGTAAAATAAAAATTGGAAAAAATGATTTATTAGGGTAGCCCCCCTAGGCCCCTATATGTAAAGTGGGAAGTGTTTTTTTTTTTAAATTTAACCCCAACGTGTGATATATTGTTGGATAGGTATTTAAAAATGAATAGGGGTTTACTAAAATTATTTTTTGATAATGTCAATAATTTCGAAAATAATCGCTCCAAAAGGAAAAATCAATGCGTCCCCCCCCCCTCTAACTTTTGACCCGTAGGTTTGAAAGATATGAAAAAAATCTGGAAAGTAGAACTTTATAAGGACTTTCTTGGAAATTTATTTTGAACTTGATAGAAAGAACAGTTTTGGTACAAAAAAGACAAAAAGGTCGTACAAAATAATTTCTGCGTACTTAGTATGTCAACGTAACAAATAGCCTTTTTTTAAACTTATAAGTGGGAACACTTATTGTGACGGACGGGAAACTACGGAACCCTACATTGAGCGTGGCCCGACACGCTCTTGGCCGGTTTTTTTTAAGAGGTTTTTAGTGCCCATTGTCTGAATGTGTAGTCCAAATGTAGTCCAGTTATAGGTTGACGCTAAACTAAACATGATCAGTTGATCACATCGTCGAGTCAGACAACTGATAAATATGCTTAAATAATTTTTAAATACATACATAATCATTAATAAATTACACCCAGACACAGAACAAACAATCATGTTCATCACACAAACTGTTTATAAAATGAAAACTGCTGGGCTAAACTATTTAATTTTTCTATGAAACCAAACGGCAAAAAATACCCTACGAATTGTAAACCTCCTCCTTTTTGAAGTCGGTTAAAAACAATTTACTTGTTCTTCATTGTTTTATGAAAAAAAAATTATCCATTACCTACTTGTTTTTAGGTTGCAGAGACAATTGGCATTTACCTAGCTAAAGTTTTGAAACAACGTGTACAACGTGTATTAAGTTAACTAAAACAATATTCTATTCCCAGTCAACTTGAAGAAGTTAAATTAGAACTTTTTTTTTGGGAAACTCCTATTCCAGTTTTAGTATATATCACTAATTTACCAGTGACCTAAATAAGTGGAGCTAACTTACATAAACTTAAAAACAGAGACAAAAAAATATCTATAAATAAATTTTATGAGAATAAATGGTAAAAAATTACAATTTTATTGCCATTATAATGTTAGTTATAATTATTAAAGCTGGTATGTAAATCGCATGAGATTCCGCGCTTACTTACTTCGTTCAAACGAAAAAAATGAAGGTTTATCGCCTTTATTTTTTTTAATACAATATATTAATAGCGGCTCCTCAGTTTTTTAAACAGAAACATTATTTCTGTAGTTGGTTTATCATATATTTTGTTTTGTTGTACTAAAGTAATGTCTCAAATACGAGATATTAGTAGTGAAAATAAATATATTTGTCTTAAGACGAGTCCACTTTCTATCTGTTATTTTTTTAACTTTAGGAAAATTAGTACACGTTTTTCCGATCACTGGTCCAATAGATAATTCCTAAATGCCTGGTGGTAGAGTCAGTAGAGCATTGTTTGTTACTATCATCGTCTTGAAGATGGTCATGAACTTATGACAGATATTTATATTAAATAAATATAACATTGGCATAGTATACTACATATTATGGTTTCCGAATCGAATATTCGTTTCGTTCCTGGGGGCATGTGAATACTAAACGCGGCTCGAGTGTGTTTGGCTGACTAGTCGGCTGCCAATAAACTTGCGTCAAGTCGGAGGTTAAGGAAAAAAGAAAACAAGGAAAATCCGCTACTTGTACGGTCACGTGAGCGAAGCCGCGGGCACAGCTAGTTTAAAATATATCATCGGCGTCATTTTGTACTTTCTAAGCATATTCTTAATTTTTTTATTATTGATGTGTACAATATAAGATTAATTATCTCGTGAACAGCTCTGTTAGACTGCACTCTGTTAGAGTTGTATTTGAGATAATAATTGTGCTACAAACATTAATGTTCAGTTCAAAATAATTTAGTAAACAAGTTGGCTTTTTCCACTAAACCGCAAAAAAAATGTTTTCAAAACTCTACAGCCATACATTTATTATACTGTAAACCACGAAGCGATTTTAGGCTTTAAAATTAATTTAGGGTAAAAAGTCCTGAGCTTGAATTGGAATGCTTTTTGGAGATTAATGGCATAATGGCATAATACAAGTACATAATTATATTATTATATTCTTTTAACATAATGTACTTGTGATAGTAAAACATTAAGGGATATATTAATCCTTACTTCTTATAAAACAAAGTCTGCAGCCGCGTCTGTGTCCGTTTGATGAGATCAAAAACGACTGAATCAATTTTCATGCAGTTTCCACTAATAGTCAGAGTAGTTCATGAAAATATTTAGATAAATAAATATATATTAATATATTTAGATATATGTTTATGTTATTTTTATTTTATTATTCTTTCTCTATAATTTTTAAAAGTGGCTTCCGGTTAGCTAGTGCATGAAAAGATGCCTGAGCCTAATTTAATATCAGGTTATTTCACCACTATCTGGAAAAGTCTGAATAGTATAAATATTTTGAATAATTCAGTCAAAAGCTAATTAAATGTAGACAAACGATTAAGTTACATATTTATCAGATTCTGAATACGACGGCAATGAACTATTGCTACATCATCTTTGTCATCTTAAAATTACTTGGATAAACTAATACACGACGTATCCGGTTTTTATAATTCACGGATATCCAGATAAGTGGAATGTAAGGACAGCTTGACGTGTCGGTAACAAAAAGTAACAACCTCTAGAGAGCTACAACTGTTCCATGTTTTATGGTTTAAAGTTGATTTATATGCAAACTGTTTGTGCAAGTATAAACGTGCTTAATATTTACATACACACAGGACCTGCGAGTGCACACACTAATGGCAACGATAATTGAGAAGGCTGCTCGGGTTAACATGATCATACCATTATTAAATAAATATCGGAGGCCGCATTTCAAACTGTAATAATGCTCAGTATGCGAGGGCTCGGACAGAAAGCGAAAGGAAAGAAGCCAATCAAATGCGATCGTTATAGCGAAAACACAGTGTTTGTGATGGCGAGCAATTTGGGCGACAGGTGCGCGTGTTTTGGCGTGTTGCGTGCGCCGTGCCAAAGTTCAGCGCGCTCCCATGCGCGCGCGCACCCGCCCCTCCCCGCTCTGCCCGCTCCGCTCCGCCCGCTCCGCTCCGCGCGCGCGACGCGACCGACACGTGTTATTACACTCGTAAACAACGCGTGACTCCATCACCCGCTAATTCACTTACGTAGATGACATTATTACAACCGAATTACACCTCGCAGCCAGTCCGCGCATTCTACATCGATTAGGGTCATTTCGCCTGTTTGCGTCCATTTAGTGCAGTTGGCAACTTTGACGGCGATAATAAAATTGTTGTAAAACTATTTTTTATGAAAAAAATATGTGATGTGTTAGTTATATTAGTCTATTTTAAGATTTACTTGCAGTTTTGTTTGAAACCTTTAGTGTTTTTTTTTTAAATAGGAAAGTTTCAGAAATAGGTATTTTACCCAGTTTGCGTCCAAAAAATCCAAATTGCGTCCACCCGTGGACCATTTTGCGTCCAACCACTTAGAAAAGGAATAAAGGGGTGATATTTTTAAGAATTAGTAAAAAATAAGCTGAACTACAAAAAAAAATATTGATGAATATAAATTATAACAAAAAAAAATGGTCAGGTGCGAGTTGGACTCGTGCAACGAGGGTTCCGTAATAATTTTTTTTTGTACCTTCAAGTTTACGGTTTTCGGAGCTTTTTCTTTACTTGTGCCACATGACAATGCTTCTTGCTAAATTTCATGATTCTAGGTCAATTGGAAGTACCCTATCCGCCTTATTACAATACAAAGTTTTTCTCTAAACCAGGTTTAAACCATTGAGCTAGGTTTTGTATTTCGAATCTTGATCGTATCAGTTAAGTCGTGATGGCCTAGTGGATAAGGCTCCCGGCTCTCATGCAAGAGGTCGCGGATTCGAATCCGGGCAAGTACCAATGTGACTTTTTCAATTCATATGTACTTTCTAAAATTTATCTTAGACATCACAGACATCGGTGAAGGAAAACATCGTGAGGAAACCTGGACTTGTAGTTAATATAAGTCCGAAATCACCAACCCGTCTTGAGCAAGCGTGGTGATCAATGCTCGTGCCTTCTCTGTACGAGAAGAGGCCTTTGCCCTGCAGTGGGCCAGTTATAGGCTGGTATTATATATTATTATATTATCGTATCAGAATAAGATTCAAATTACAAAACGTAGCTCAATGGTTTAAACCGGTTTAGAGAAAAACCTTGTTTTGTAATAAGGCGGTTTAGGTTTTGATTCCCTTGCAAATGACTAAATGGGCAATATAAATGGAAAGTAAACAGCAATACATTTTTGTTGCGTTGATTTAGAAATTCGATTTTTACACTTCTTTGAGAGTTAGCAGACCTATGTATGTGATGTTAATTTCAGCTTGTATCACGACGCCTTTCTGAGAAAAAGGGTCTCGACAGACGGGCGGACGGACGGACAGCAAAGTGATTATATAAGAGTTCCGTTTTTACCTTTACTAGGAACGGAGGTACGGAACCCTGAAAATTAACATTATTTTCATAAAAAAAATACTTTTCAAAAATAAATATATTTCATTTTATCTCAACACTGATTGTAAGTAGTACATAAATAATGATTGCATGTTTTATAATAAACAGTAATCAGTTCTGTTCTTTTTGCTAAATATTAGTCTTGATTAATAATCCGTTTGCCTGTCTGTTTCTCCTTCACGCCAAAACCACTGAACCGATTTGAATGAAATTTGTTACAGATATCGTCTGGGACCCGAGAAAGGACATAGGATAGATAGTTTTCATACAGGAAACCCCCGGAAACGGGAAGACAATTGTATTTAACTAAAATACTTAGTGGACGCAATTGGATTTTTTATTATCCACTGTAGGTACAGTTTGCGTCCATTGCGGACGCAAAGTGGAAGTTTTGTAAATTCGATGTAGCAATTCGCGTCCACCTTATTTTAATCGTTAAATGTAAAAAACCTAAGCAAATTCATGATTAACATTATTCCTTTTTTCATTATAAAAGTCTAGAAACAGCTATTAATCCTAAAATTCACATAAAACAATAATAAACTTACCATCGAACGCACCACTGCACACTATTTTTTATCTAAAAAACCGCGCTTTTGCGCTTTTTTGTTAAACAGCCGGGACTAAATATTTTTTTAAACAGGATTGGTTTGTCACACGGACCTTTTGACCTTATGTGCGTGTCTCTTATACATTGAGGTATTACCGGTAATGACTATTCGTTTGACTGGTGTGTAAGTTTTCTTAATTTCGAGGATTTTTTGGAGGAGATCCGTAAAATGGACGCGAATTGGTCTATGGACGCGAACAGGCGAACTTACCCTACATTACGGTGATTTGATGCCGTTTCGATCGTAATTTTAATATAATTCGTGGGGAGTGCGATACAAACGCCATTAGTGTATTGTCTAGCGGTCGAAGAAAATGAAGAAATTAGGAATGATTGGTGTGATTCGCTTTTACGTTACGTTCCTGTGGTAGTGTCGAGAAATGTTCGCGCTCGGCGTGAAGAGAGGTCGCCGATGTAATCGTAGACACTATCAGCGAATGATTTGCTAATATAATGTTGTTATGATAGAGGTGGTTATCAGCAGTGAGCAGGGCGCGCCCAGCGGCCGGCGGCGCGGCGCGCGCCTGACTCATGCACACTTATATTAAACAAATCTGTTGTGTCGGCGACACTCGACAAATCAAAAGCTGAAGCGCCGCTACCGTCGACAGAGCGGAGCGGAGCAGAGCGGCGCGCGGCGAGGTGACAAAAGGCTCGCATAAAGGGAGTTAATATTATTTGCGGGGGGAGTGCAGGCTCCCGGGGGACAACCCTTGCCTGACCCCGCTAAATCACAATACGCCACCTGACCCTACATAAGTTTCGATAAGGGATTATTGTCGTATTACTTGCGAGCAGTTATTTATACGAGATGTGCACCTCAACTCCGTCTTTTGTTACCCTACACACCATTCTAACTATTTGTTTGGCTCTTTGAAGTTTGAACATTCTCGCAGCGGCTCTACGATATTGTCCTGCGTCTGAGGAATGTCACTTGTATTTATACACTACTTGGTACCCGTCAATAAAGTTTATGCCATACCTAATTGTTTTCTTAAGAAATTTTCAAAGCGACAAGCACAAAGACAACTTAACTTGTAATTACAATATTCATTATTTAAATAATAACCCAATTAGACAGGCGACATCATTAGTTTTCTTTTTAACATTAATTAATTAAGGTTAGTTTCAACGTCAGTTATCTGCATCATAAACTTAATGTTTTTTCGTTTAATAAGATTGTGATTTGTGTTGCGTGGAACTTTAACTTCTATGAATGCATTTAAAATGATGACGCTAACATAGCTGACTGACCACAGAACAGGAGCATTACCGAGAATCGAACACAAACGTAAGCGAGCTGCAGCAGCACTAGCAGCGAACAGACCGCGCTGCCTGCTGGTGCTCTTCATATTTACACAACTTTATTTATCTACTTAGGTATTTTTTTTATCTTTAAATACCTACATATAAGTTCATTATTGATTCTCAAGCCTAAATTATAGAGTAAAATTAATGGTCAAGCTTATTTTCGAGATCAAATAATTTAATGGTGGTTGTTTTCCTCGTGGTCAACAAAACTTTTCTGCCAAATGTTCACAATGCTTGTACAGCGTACTGAGGCAAGTGAAGCATTAAGTTCTTTTAACTTTTTTATTATGTAGTGACTACATTTTTTGTTATTTATGTAGAAAGTCTGTACATTAAAATTAAAGCTTACCAGAGACGGCGTCGTAAGTTCCCTGTCCGTACGGAACTAACGTTTGCGATTGTATGAACATCACTAATCACTAAATATTATTCAGGTAAGCAGTAATTAGGACGAGTGGATCCGTACGAGCGAGCTGGTGAGTTGATGACGTTAGCTGCGTGAACACTAACGACTTCTTATTCAACCGATAAACGACTAATATCGCACTTAACAGTTGCGTACGCGCAACACTAAATGCGCCTATCGCGCGTTAGGCTCAAAGTGAACGGGTTACAATAAGTCGGCAGAGGCTCGGGGTCGCTCCGCTGAGTGGCGGGTGCGAGTCCCGGTCACAACAATGTGCCCCCGACGTGACCCCCGAGGGTCGCTCACGTGGACACCGCGATCAAAGGCTCCGGAGCGAGCGCCTGACTTTATGAATGGGAGCCGCGACACAATAGCTGCCGGCCGCAGGGGAGCACTGTTTGTTTACCCTCCGCTGGTCGCGGACGCACACGCACTGGGCACTACTGTCGCAGGTCGCGGGCTGGTCTACTGACCGTGTCGCTGCTGGTCGGCGGCTGGCCGCGGGTGCGGCGGCGGCCAGGCGGGCAGCTCGCGCAGGCGCATGGAGCAGTCGAGCGGCTGGTCGCGCAGGGCCAGCGCGGGCATGGCGCGGCCGCGGCCGCCGGTCCTGGGTCGCGCCGTCTCTTCGATGCGAGCGTCCGCCCACCGAGCGCGTCCGTGAGACACTGCCGTGCGAGCGCCGCTTTTTTCCGACGGTTTTTTTCGCGGGGGCGGGGCGAGGCGGCCGGCCAATGGCGGCTCGGCCCCCCCGCCCGCCGCCCGCCGCCCCCGCGTCTCTACTCTTATTTACGTGCCGTATATTAAAAGGGTTTTCCGCGTGCCGTTATGGATTTTCCTCGGCGTCGTATGTAAAGCGGGCGCGGGCGTCCCGGCGGCCGCGCTCAGGAATGTCGCCCGGCTCACGATCCTCATCCGCGACAAAAACTTGACTCCGCCGTCCATTCATTTCGTCGGCGGCTCCAGTTTTTGTCAAGTTGAAGTTTGGCTCTGTCAAGGCTCACTGATTTAAATGAGGAGGCACGACCGCATGCCACCCAGCGCGCCAGCCGCCGAGTCTAGGTGGAGCGCGGAGGTAGGTAATGAGTGCCAGTGTTACGTCACAGGCGGCGGGGTCACTGACCGCGGCCAGACGAAGCCTGAACTTGAACCTCTCGCTCGCTAATTAACATGTCACACGACTAGTGCAGGCCCCGAGCCCGCCTGCCGCCGCCGAGCTGCTCGCTGCAGGGACTCGTCGAGCTCGTGTTACTACCATACTGCGTATCCACGGAAATAGGCATCGTTCCTGTACTCACATTACACATATAGACCAGACTGATACCTGCTGTGATTATCTACACTGTGTCTGAACATCTCTGCTTTGCTCATTTCGAAGTATTGGTACTAACGTAAATGTTTATTTATATTATTATAATATTATTGTAACCATCGAGAATATTCATTAAAATTGCATCAGTCACATCAGGTCATTAATTGAGTACTTAGTCAATAGATTAAAAATAAACTTTTTTCCCCCAAAAATTCAGACAATAAACTATAAACCACATGTTATTGTATTACCCATATTTGCAAATAAACTATCTTTATCTTCATAATTATGTTAAAGACGTACCTATGTTCCTTTAACTTTAATAAAGAGATTTGTGTAAAGAATTTCATTATTTTCCTAACGAAACTACATAAGTACCTTTTGGAAGGAGGCAACTAGATATATACAATTCTTTTTCTATAAATTATGCTCAGTAGTTCATTTTAATCCATTCCATTTTAATCCATTTTAATCTTATATAAGTTAATTTAATTTGTTATTAGATTTTAATTTTGACCTAAAGCTAAGGTCTATTCTGTAGGCACTCTACAACATAGAGATGTTAACTTTTGTTCAATGTAGAGTGTTGTCCGTCAGAGCACTGGTCACATAGGTGAGAGCTCTCAGGGTGCCGCACTTCAAAAATAGTGATATGATGGCCCGGTCAGTGCACCGCCAGCTCGTGACATCATGCAAACTACTAGCTCTTGAGGAAAGCTTACTTTTTATACTGTCTGTCTAATAAATATGGTATTGACAGAAATGACAACAGTTAAATCTTAGGTTATCTACTAGTGTCTCTTGAATTAGAATGAACCTAAACTCTACCTAGCTAGGATAACGATAGGTTGATATGGAAAAAGCTCGATTTTAAATATAAACATCACTTCACCACCTTCCATAGCATCAGTGACCGGCGCCCTTCTCTCATTCGTCGTGAGCCCTCCACAATGTTTAATTGTTCTCTAGTGCTGCCCCTCGGCTCGTGCTGAGCGCACCACTGTGAGCCAGGCAGCAGTAGATCAACTCCACACAATGTGCACACTCACGGCACAGGGAACATTTTGATATCAATAGTGTTAGCCAACGGTACTTCTGTGCCCAACACAGTGGTGTGTGGTGATGGTTGTGACAAGATGTGGGTCAGTGACGTCACGCTGACATCTGCCGCCCCCGCACCTGGACCAGCCGCCCCCGCCCCGCACCCCCGTCACACCCGCACACGACGCATGCAGATTTATGTCCCCACGCGCAAATATAACTCAGATAAATAAAAGTACAAAATAACCGATAATACTTATTGATCACTTATTAAACTACACTTATAAATGTGGCATCAAAGTTATGTAAATCTTGTTCTCTTTTTGTAGCTGAAGCGAGTGAACCGCGAGTGTTCGCGAATGAAAGTAAGTAAGCATTCACCTGAGTGTGCTCAGTGCTTCCAGCAGATCAGCGTCAAAACAATATTAGGTCAGAATAGCGTAATACTGCAAATCTATTGTCAAGTGTAACAGTAACAAAAAGTTCGTCCAGTGAGCGACACAAAAGGCCCAGGTTACGGTACACAGCTACCTCTGCTTTAGAAAAAATTCAATAGTAATAATTGTCGGAGATAAAACAGTTTTTGTTGAAAACTGTTAGTTTTTTGTTAGTAAAAAAGCTTTTTAATGTTTATTGTATTTATCGAAATGTTCATTTCTTTTGTATCTAGTATTGAACTATTTATGTCTATCGATTTTGTTATAATTAGTTTCGAAACCTTTCTATTAGTGCAAGTGTGGATAGCGATCTAATCTAGACACCGGAACTACAGCGGGCAGATAGTGATCGTGATAGATATAGTATTGTGTTACCTTCACTAATGAGTCGAGATAATGTTAGCAATACTTGCGCGGCTGATATTATTCAATACTTAGTTTATTAGTGTTCATGTACACATCAGTCACTATTTCAAAGCTAATGTTCGACTTAACGCGTTGAGAAATATTGAACAGTGTGTTCGACTCGTGTGCAGCACTGACACCAGCTACACGGCACATGCTGGCCCGCATGCGAGATGTGTCCCCACACGCCTGCCCGCCGGCGCCGCCTGCCCGCTGACGACTCTATCGGTCGACAAGGTGTCCTCACGCAAAAACCGTAACAGCAGGAGTTCAGCAGAGTGCACCAGGGACGCACTTATTTATTTTTGTCATTATGATACGATAACGTTATACTACTACCTGAGCGATTGTGTGACACTGTGACAGAACTAACATGGCGCGCGAGTAACGAGTACGGACCATATGGATAGACGTGCCTCATCATTAAATATTAACATTTAACAGACACTAGTCCAAATGTTAGTTCAAATGTTGTAAAAAAAACCAGAGCAGTAAACGTGTTCGTTTGAGAGTGTTGATTACTAACATGAAACACGTAGGGGAACATTAAAGGTGTCAGTCGGTTTAGATGACAATGACGTCGATGTGTTAGCCAATGGGTCAGTCTTAAACTTTTATTCATTCGCAGTCCAATCTCGGTCTCAATCCAATAAAAATATCTTTGAGGGTCATATTGACGTTTGACAGATTTTTCCGTCCAAAATTCAATATTAATTTAACAGTCTGTCGAAACCAGCTCAATAGCCAAAGAAGAAAAAAAACAGACACTTTTTTACTGACTTTTAACTTGGAGAATATTCGATATCGGCATTTTTTATTATATACAAATATAATAAAATAGAAGCGACTTTCGCTGACGTTAAATACTTTGATGAACGTGAGGTCATCAAACCTAACCTGCCAACACATTGCCAATTTTTTGACGTTGACTGTCGCAGAGGAAACGTGTTTACCCTTGTGTAACTTTAAAAAGTTTATTTATTTATTTTTTGTCATCTTGTTATACACTTGTAAGCTGTGCATTTGGATAATTGTACTAGTCTTTGTTACATTGGCTGGATACTTTTTATTTTTTATTTTTAGTGTATTTTAAGTAGCTTGATGTATTTTTTTAGCACGATGTGATTTCCTGTAAGTGAAGAAACACAAGGACTTTCATATTTTAGTGCATGTGTATACTGTTTGGGTTGTGTATTCTTTGTTGGAAATCCAAAATAAAATAAAATAAAATAAAACAAAATAAAAATAAAATAAAATAAATAAAGGTTACAAGAGGTTCATTTACAATTTAAACTATCTATTTACGGAATAAAAACATCACAGTGTTCCTGGGCTCCCCGTCACCCGTAGTATGACGGATGTTTACTTTGTTTATCCTTCAAGAAATAATAGTTCCCGACTTGAAAGCCAATTTGTTAACAAGTTACTTAAAAACTGCGGCTCCCTCTTAGCTCGCTACCCTTTATCTGAGACCCCTGCGGACCCGCAGCACAGACCCGCGCGGCATGTCACAACACAATATTAAGGGACACTTATCTTCATATTGCCCTTCCCGCGTGTCGCAGTTTTATTGAATCCTTACAATGTTCAGCACAAGTGGAAGTCACGGTATGAGTTACACGTGCGCTCCTGTGACAGAGGCTGCACTTGTCGTCTATCCCAACTGTCTGCTAATAGGGTATTACACTCTTTTTTTTAAAGTTGTTCAAATAACTCCTACAGTACTTAGAAACCACAAAAAAAAATCCTAAATTTTTATTTAAACGCTAAGTACCCTAAAAACGCTTTTAAAAATTGCATTTTCAAGTTTCGCGCGGAAATTGCCAAAAACGGAAAACGCCGTGGGCGTGGTTTTGCTTTGGCGATATGACGTCCTCACGTCGTGTAAATAAACAAATGCGCTGTGATATTTTACATCATTATTATTGTTTTTATCTAAAAAATTAGTTACTGTTCGACTTACCGTTGGTGTGCGTTTCGGAATGCAAGAACACAAGTGTGAAAACATCGGAATAATTGTGAATCTAGTGTTAACTGATTCAAATTTAAGAAAAACTTAGTTAAAAGTTGTGGGAAGAGTATTCCAACTATTACACCATAAAAACCCGTTTGTACTTTAGTAAATATCACTTTGATGTAAGTACCTATGTGCTTTAGCCATCTAAAATATCTTTCACAATAACTTCCATGAAAAAGTATATTTTTATAATAAAGATCGTATTAGGAGGTTATAAATAAAACAAATAGAGACGTCTAGTTGACACTGTTGACAGTCGACAGCTGTCACTGTCTATGGTCTGTATTTCGGTGTGTTCAAGAACAGATAAAAAAAACTGAAAACTTTGAATGGAATTTAAAAAAATATTTTCTAGTTTTATGAACTAAAACTAACACTGTTCGGCTGCTTTTTGCATAAGCTATCTCAATAATATATTTTTAGATTATTTCTCTTATACAGTGTAATACCCTATTGTTATACGTAATGTGTTCGATCTAAGCTTTAGACGTTGTTTTTATTAACACGATTAACATTTAGTGACGCAAACAATTCCATACGAAATGACGACTATTGAACTGAGTGAAAGAGATTTTCTTTCCTAAGTAACATATTCTAACAAATTTTTCTGAGGAATTCAATATTGTAGTAAATATTAGATTTCAAAGTGCTTTAGAGCTAATAACATTGGTGAGTAGCTCCGCCAGCCCTCCGCCGGCGCGCGGCAAATCTACTTACTGCAGAGTGAAGGGACGCACATGTTTGTGGGCGACAGGTAAACGAGTTCGATTCCCGATCACTTGAGATGAACCGAGGTGTGCTCAGGGTTCAAGTAGAGCTGTTATCTGTTAGATATCGATGAAGAGGGCTAGTTTGGCGGCGCGCCAACTCAGCCAGGCGGGCACTAAGTAATGACTACAGCCGCTGCTAACTACGGCCAGCTCGAGCGCAGCCCGCGGTCCCAGCTCATTCTAGCACTATTTGTTATATTGATGCTTTTGTCCAGAAAGAAAGTAAACCGCTCTGCACTATCTGATACTTGAACTACAAATCACGATTAAACACAAGTAAGTGTGAATTAATGTGTACTATCAGAATAAATTTATACTATTTAACTAATCGCGGACGCATAAGTCGATGTAATAGTGGGTATTTAGTCTGAACGGCCCAAATTGTATGGCCCGCGGGCCATTCGACCGTAAACAAAATTCGCCTACGTTTGAAAGGACCGGTGATAAAAACTGGTAAACAAATTCAGTGTCATAAACTGCATCAAGTACATTCGGATGCAAAAGTTAAAAAGTTGAAATAAAAGTTTGTTTTTTTTTTCTTAAATTTGTATTATCTTTTTTATCTTCATTAGAAAAACAATCAACAATAATATAAAATGTTTTACAAAAGTTGGTAAAAAAATATTAAATAATAAAAATCAGTCTTATTTTAATAATTTAAAGAAACAAATAAACAAAATATAAAAAAAATACAATTAAACTATAAGATTTAGTAAAAATCAGTCTTATTAACCGACTTCAAAAAAAAAGTAGGTTCTCAATTCGACCTGTATGTATGTATGTTTGTCCGCGATTATCTCGCGTTTGGCTGAACCGATTTTGATGCGGTTTTCAGCAAAGTGTTTGTTACATTCTGGAGAAGGTTTTAGTATATAGCACTAAAGGATATCCCGTGACATTGCCCGCATAGGACACGTTTTGCTTGTAGATTTTAAAGACGATTGTATGTTCGACCGCGATTATTTAAACAGACATTGAGACTCTAACTAAAAAGTAAAAATAAAAAATAAAAAGCTTTTTCCAAAAAAAAGATAAGCGACTTCAAAAACTAAAAGCTCAAAAATAACTATTTCGGAAGTCGGTGGCTTCTCTTCTGCCGGTCGATTTGTGTTGCCACCGACTTCCGAAACAGTTATTTTTGAGCTTTTAGTTTTTGAAGTCAGTTATCTTTTTTTGGAAAAAGCTTTTTTTTAATTAAAGAAACAAATCAACAAATCGTCAAAAATAATTAAATATTTAAATAGTTAGAACTCATAAACTTAGCGACTATTACAATGTATGCGACTGTACCTTTAAATTAATTTTGAAATCATTTTATTACCGGTCCTTTCGAACGTAGACGATTTTTGTTTACGGTCGAATGGCCCGCGGGCCATACGATTTGGGCCGTTCAGACTAAATACCCGTAAAAGTTTGATAAAAGTAGGTAGTTATCCTTAATTACCATCAAAATCGGTAAGGTATGTACATTAGCCGTAAACGTGTAACAGACACGGATGAACAGACAAGGAGAGTTATTTTTAATACTACTCGTAGTATGGACAGGATATATGTACTTACTAGCAAGATTTATTACAAGGCACGGCACTACACAGCGAGTGTGACAAGCCGTTCACGCGTCTCCACCCACTGTGTGTCGACTTACTAATATTTGACTACTATAAACCGTGTATAGTATACCAGTTAAATCTTGGTTTTTATTCATTTATTTCCTGCCTTTTCTTTATTATTTATTTATTAAGACAACTCTTTAGGGGGAACGTGAACACTTTGGCCTCGAGCTAGGAGCTTAGCGGGCAATTTCCTGGACTTAGCCGAGATCCATGTCGCTTAGCGAGTGCTTCAGCTAGCAATATTTTTGTAACCGTCACACAACTTTCAAACTACTATGCCAAGGAGAATATTTAAGCCAAGGTCATGCTAAAATACTTATTTATCTCTTAGAACTGATGCGAAAGTGTATCGCACTGTCTCGGCGCGGCATTATCTACCAATGGTCCTTATTGTTGAGTTGTTGTTAGCCCCTCACAATTATACTCAAAAAAAGTAAGAGTACATTTGGCAGATGGTAGTGTGGAGCGACAGTCTGTCAGGTAGAGGTCTTCACCGCCTGCAACTAGTTGTGACCAGCGGCACACAACTGCGCAACATGTGTCTTTGATGTCGACATCGCTCTATTAGCAGATATAATGAGTGACGTCGGTTGAGCAACCGCCACACGTTATTGAAATATTCAGTTTAGCAACCACACCGCTACTCGAAAACTCGAGTTTTTGCATCGTGCTCCTGCAGACAAGTGTTGCCGGCTCATTTAATTGATATATATTATCATTTATTCTGTTTATAACACAGGCTTGCTTCACGAGCCTCAATGAATAATACTCTTGAGGCCGCGTGTGGACATAACTGGTGATCGTTGAATTTAATATCGGAATATAATTAAATCAGTCAAAGACCGTTAATTATGAATGTTGTCATTAATTGTGCTCGAGATGTGCTGTGGACCAGTGATGGACATCGCACGTGCCGACACACAACAAACGTGTTTCCATTCAACAACTATGTTATCGTTTGACATCATTCAGTACATCATTGGAAAAATGAAAACTTCTCTACGAGCATCGCTTACAGGAACCAGAAAGACCTCAGACCGTCAGTATATCACAAGTGCAACATCACGTCAGGTGTGATGCGCTGCAGCCACGACGTCAGGTGTGAAGACGTCGGGTATTATGACGTCGGGTGTTGAGGTCTGATGTGATGACGTGAGGTGTGATGACGTGAGGTGTGATGAGGTTTGATGTGATGAAGTGAGGTGTGATGGCATACCTGTGATGACGGAGGGCCGGCGCACCTGCGGCGGGGAGGACGCCGCCTGCAGCAGGCGCTGCAGGCGCGACGCGGGGTACACCAGCCATGACGTCGGCTCGCGACGTCTCTGCAACAACACACGTAGACCAGTCAGGAGAGTTAGTCAATAAAAATGACAGAATTGCCTGTACGCACTGGTCGTTATAATTTAAGATTCTTTACAATATCGCAATACAAGTTCATCCTGCACTACCCAATAGCTACAATGAAACAAGTAGGCGTACAACTTGTTATAATCTCATAAATCAACCCAAACGTCGTGAGCCCCTAAAGTGTGTGAGATTAAGGTCACGTGACCGAAATCGTGTCCACGTGTGTGTGTGTGACGTGGTGCGCGCGCGCAACCCTTCCGCACAGGTGGCGCCAAGACGTAAAAACCCTTAGAAAAACTCGCAGACGCGCGTGCCGACACAAAAAACGAGCAATCCTTTGTCCCCGGCTTCTATTGCACGTTTTTATGCGGCAATTATGTGGCTATCTAACGCCGACCCTCTGCCGGCGCCGGAACTAATTAGCTGTTACATTCCCACGGTGTTTTATTGTTAGCGGTTATCGTCTAATTCTATATCTATAACTCCTAACCCTTTTACAAAGAGGACTCAGCGAGCGACCGAGTGCTCCATACATAATTAAATAGCCTTAAAGCGGTACATAGCGCGAGCCTTCCCTTCAGTGGAATCAAAATATAAGCAGTGTAAAGTACATAGCGCGGCGGGAGGCGTCGCGGCGGAGGCGGTGCTCCGTCTCGCTCGGTAATGTATTCACGTTTCCCGAGCCGCTCATTTTTTATCGCAGTCGCGCGGCGCATTAGAATTTCCAGGCGAGAAAATCTCACGCACACCGCGGCCGGGCCCGCACGCCGCGCCACTTGCGACCTTGTACCGCGCGCGTAGGGTGCACAGTGCTCTGCTTGGGTGCTTTCATCTGTGTGCGGGGGGTGGAAGGAGGAAAGCGGAGAGGGGGCGGGAGGTTCGCTACATTGTAAATTCGCGCGGGGAAAATGCGGGCGGGTTGTGACGCGGCGGGGGAGGGCGCGGGGGCACGTGGGGGCGGCGGGGGGGCGCGTGTGCGGCTCGATAAGGAGCGTCCTCCGCGTGTTCCAGCGCGCTCGGCAGCGGCGCCGCTCCACCGGCCGCGCCGCCGCATGGTAATGTGCTCCGTCGCACTAAACACTGACCCGCAGACGACCCGCACACTCCTAGTACGACACACACAATGTTCATAACTGGTACCTGTTTATAGTAATTAAAAAATGCCAGATGTATATCGCTCATCGGATAGCAGGGAGGCAGTAAAGCCTTTCATTCAAATGCCAATACTTCAAATACATCTAAATAAATATAGACACGGACGGACAAGACCTCACCAGTATCGCAAAACAAGCTCAAAAACAATGACAAGTTTTCCAACAAAAATGTTGATAATACTTTTGCATGTCACCATTGAAATCAGTTCATGAATCATTCGGGTACCGATGCACAGGGTGCCCCTCCAGTGGAGCGCGCTGGGCCATGCGCGGCCAGTGCGTGGCCCACCACGATACGCAATCGACGGGGAACACTCTCGCGCTTGACCGCTCACGCGAGCCCCGGAAACTGGGCTTAGTCAGATTTAAAAGAAAATGGGTAAGATGTGACATTCTGTTAGCTCATCGTATCGAATTAGGATTATATCTGTATAGCAGATTAGAATGAATTTATCGAAAAGTAGGGTTCGAATGTATCGCTTAGTGAAACTTCACCGAGGCAGGTAAGTGACAGGCAAGAAACCAGATAAATGGTATGTCACAAGACAACACAAAGCACAAGGCAAGAGGCAGGCAAGTAACAACGCGCCTACACGTTGTGGGAGCATGTCAGGTGATCACGTACTCTGTGTGCATAGAGGGCAAGCACTGAAACTTTACAACAACTGAGTACAGACTACTTCACAACGACACCAACTCCTGCCCTACGACATGCTCGAGTCCGTATGGTCGATGACAACAGGCACTACAGCTGCTCAATATCTATCCACATCGCAACACGACGAAGCGATAAACTATACATTCTGTACAAAGCCTACTACTGTGTTTTATGTGTTGAACTTGAAACACTGAATAGGAAAGCCTGTGAAGCATCGATAAGCCTGCTATGTCGCGCGACGTCGCCTGCCGCCCCCGCACCGACACATCGCTTCACCGTCATGTTAACATTCTCGGTACGTAGTCAGGTGACTCAGTGTTCAATGAGCGAATACCCTATTAGGCACCCTGAAAGCGCGCGTCTTCACCGGTCACGAAGGAAGCAAGGAGTTTCCTCGTAATTTTGAGAGGCAAGGCAAGACAACTTTATTAATTAAATTTAAAAACCACAGAAACTGTTTATGATATTTTAGTTCTCAATAATTTAATTTAGTTTAGTAATTACAGTAATATTTCAGTTTAATAATTTATTCTCAGATTTATTTATTATTGTAATTTTATATGGCCATGTGGCTGATCACAAAATGTACTCTATTTATATTAGTATTTAAGACTATCTATACCTTTGAATCACAAATAAATTATATTGTGTTTTGCCTTTCAGAAATAAACGAGCTCTCTGTTTTGCGTTCATTATACGTTCCTGTCTCGTCATTTGAAAGTTGTATGATAATAAACAAAGCCTCGCCAACTTGAACCAACCCCCCACCCCCTCCCTCTTACACACACTCCCTGTCACCCTCCCCCCCCCACCCGCGAGCCTCCATCCTCCTTATCTTTTGAAATGTTATTTAACGGGACATTTTGTTTGTTGGGCTCGGGAGTTGGTACCATCAATATAAATATATTTCAGGAAGGATTATCTCCTTTGAGTTCGCCGGGTAATGTAAACATAAGCGCTGTTTTCAATGGCCGTTTAAATCATGCATGTATAGTGTCCTCACACTGTATCAGCAGAACCTCAAGTCTGTGCCATCAGCGGTGAGGTTTCCACCAGAACATATGTGTTATATACATTATAGTCAACAGAACCAACGATATAACATTGACGATATAACATTGACATTCAGTGGCGATATTTTCCTCATTGACGAATATAACCGAGTCGGCGGCATAATGCGGCTCGTAACCTTTCCTTAGCGACACATTCATAAATCTGTATTTATGATTGTTCCAGTGTGTCTCCACAAGTGCGGTAATGACCGCGCACTGACACGCGGTGTTCTTAAAACCATACTCACGCGAAACACGATAGTACTTTCAGCTACAAACAGATAGTCAATTCGTAGTAAATGAATGTCGTAATAACCCAGTGGCTAGGACGTCAGCCTCTTACGTATGAGGATGCAGGTTTAAAAGCTGGCAAGTACCAATGTGACTTTTACCATCATTTATGTAATACTAGCTGCTGCCCGCGACGTCGTCCGCGTAGATTTCATTCATTAACACAAATGAGACTTATAGATAATTATGCTGTTACGGTTAGGTAGATAGATATAAGAGTTACTTTTTAGATAATATATAGCCTAATAGCTTCTATCCCTTATTTAGTCTCATTACCTGAATGTTTAGGAAGTGTTTGCTTGAGTTATGAATTTATGATTAAACATAAAGATATTGTTAACAAAGGCTTAATATATAAGATTTAGTGGTTGTTATATATAAGTAGTTCTAATATAGTACGGAGACTCGATCCCGCAGTTAAACCGATAACACGGTTTTGCGGGGCAAAGTTTATAGTTATAATGAACTTACTGTATATATAAATAAATAAATAAATAAATAAATAATAAGGGTTAGAATTTCCAAAATGTTTCTAGGACCTGCGGTTTGGACTGTGCGTTGATATATAAACTACTAGCGAATCGCCCCAGGTTCCACGGGTATTAAAAATCTTCGGAATTTCCGACTTTTCTCTGCTATAATATGCACGCATTACACATTTATAAACCTTTATCTTGAGTCACGCTATCGATTAAAACCGCACGAAAACACGTTGCGTTTTTTTTTTTGGTTTTAAGATTTAGGCATACCTAGGAACAAGAAGCGGGGAGCGACTATGTTTTATACTATATATTGATCAGTCAATGAATCAGTTAGTTAACTATTTTACAAATATTTGATGGCTTTGTTAACTCGACCTCTTAACAATATTCATACGAAAAAATGAAATCTATGCAGTTATTTCATCATAGGCATCGTGTGTAGAACGTGTATCAAGTAAATTCTTTTTTAAAAATATTCAATGTCCATTCCGATTGTTTTTGGACATTACTGACAACGTTTAAGGAAATTTTCGTGAGAAAACTCGGACTTCTAATGAGTATAAGACTGAAATCGTCAATCAGTTTTGAGCATGATTAGTGAATGTATGAATGTCTTCCTATAAATAAAAAGATGTAGGCTGGCATTTTTGTTTGTTATTCAAATAGAAAATAGAGCTGAGAGAGCAATTTTCAAAAGCTCTCACGTTACATTACGCTGCGCGCCGTGTTTCAACACACGCGGGGAAAACATTAATATTTACTATTTCGTTAAAATAGTGACTGTCACGTAAATTCTTTCAGTTGAAAAATCAACCTTAAAATAAAAAAAGTCTGTCTATCTGTGTGTGTAAAAACTACTGAACGTCTTTTAATACAGTTTTCATACCTACTAATGAACGATTGTGGTCCATAATGATGGTTTTTAACCGACTTCTAAAAAAGGAGGAGGTTCTCAATTCGAATGTTTATATTTTTTTTATGTTTGTTCGCGCATATCTCCGGCGTTTACCAACCGATTTGTACAATTCTTTTATTGTTTGAAAGGGTAGACTTTCCAAATGGTCCCATTGTCATCAGGTCCAGGATCTGATGATGATATCATGGAGGAAATCGAGGGAACTCCTCAATTTTTACAGAAAAAACGTACATTTTTATTTTGAAAGTTACTCTAAAAAGTAGTCAGACATTGAGAATCCAACTAAAAAGTAAAAAATAAAAAGCTTTAAAAAAAAAAGATAACCGACTACTAAAACTAAAAGCACAAAAATAACTATTTCGGAAGTCGGTGGCTTTTCTTCTGCAGGTCTATTTGATGTGTTGCCACCGACTTCCAAAATAGTTATTTTTGTGCTTTTAGTTTTTGAAGTCAGTTATCTTTTTTTTTGTAAAAAGATTTTTAGATATAGGATATAGGCATAATATTGATTATGATATTAATGTCAATTGGTTAAATATGATGATTGTTGATGATGTCGAATATATCATGTCGATTGAAAACTTTTATAAAAAAAATGCTGACTGAAAACTTTTGTATGAAAAAATCTGTTAAAATAAAAAAACACATCATCCTAAGCTGAGACGATTTTGATACTTTATTTTAAACCTCATGAAGGTAAAAGGACCCAGAGCGTCAAGTGATAGTCAATAATAAATTACGAAATTAATGATGGAAGTAATATGTTATGTCAGTACCTAAGTTTATAATATCCAGTGAACGTTATTGACTTAAACAAACATCAGGTATTGTTATATTCTTACATCATTGTATGGCAAACAAGCTGATCATGATCTGAAGAACTGATGTGCAGAAGTCACCCCCGCCTTCTCTACTGCAGTACCTGAGACCTTACAGGCAAAGATGAGATGATCACCGGCACCTAGGTATGCCATCAGCAACTCTACTAGGTAGTAGGTACCATTTATAAATATGCCATTTAGTTAAATTATTATTAGTATTAGTTATGACCTGTTGGGGGCCTGTTAGCCTAGTGGTTCATTTCCCTGACTGCTCAGCTGGAGATTACTTTGTGTGATAAGTATGACCGTTCGTTCTGCTTCTGGGTGTAATTTATTTATTTATTGTACATAGACCACCACCGCCTTCTCTACTGCTGTACTATTTACAATAATATGTATATGTTTTAATTATAAATTGTTATATGTTTCCGAGTTTGTACACAGCTATGACCCGCCATAATGGCATACAACAATTTTTGAGTAGGTCAGTGACATTTTATAAGATAAACATAGCACAATTAATTAGAAAATTAAAATAATAACATTTCAAAATGCAGCACTTTCGAATTAACGGTCATTTTTACATGTCAAGGCAACAATTAAAATAATAAGACACAGACATAAAATTATAAATTCAATTAAAATTACTTACATCCATACTTAATTAATACAAATTAAGAAATATACGGGAACAATTAAAATTAAATAACATCATCGAGATAATCCTTTAAATTATAGTAACATTTATCTAATAACAATTGAAATAATTCCTTTTTATAATTCTGCAAATCTAAGTCTCTAATCGTCTTTGGCAGTTTATTATATATATCGGGGATTAGATAAAAAATACTTTTGCGGAAAAGAGCAGTTTTGTGGGGTTCACGTGTCATTTTGTCTTTATGTCTGGCTCTATTTCTAAATTTGAAACGATGAATATTTAACTTAGCGAAAATGGCACATTCAAAAATAAACAGGCAAGGGAGTGATAGTATTTTCAGTTCCTTAAAATGTGGAACACAGGATTCCGTTGAATTTATACGTACGATTGATCGGATACACCGCTTTTGCGCCTTAAAAGCTAGGTCTTTGTTGGTTGAATTGCCCCAGAAAATAAGACCGTACCTTAAGATGGAAGAGACATAGCCATGATACGCACTATGAACAGCAGATCTATCTGCTATTTTACTTAATTTATAAAGGGCATATGACTGTTGATTTAAGCGTTTACAGACATAATCTACGTGATTTTTCCAGTTAAGTCTTCTGTCAATATGTAACCCCAAAAACTTAATATCATCTATTTCTTCAATATTTATATCTTTGAATATTATATTTAAATTCGGCAATGCTAGAAAATTTTAGTATGTATTTTAGTATGTACCTAGAAACAATCAAAGTGGTCCTTTCCAGCATTTCTTATTACTGAAATAAATTATTATTAATAGTGCTTTAAAATATTTATAGAGATATCCAGTAGATTATTTCTAATTGAAATGATTATAAATTTCTGTGATCACTGTTATTACAATAGCATTACCTAATCAGGCGTTTTGTTGTAACGACTGTTTTTCTGATTGAAATATCGTAAGGCCGCGGTATATTCTATAATATAATGCAATTTAGCATCGTCACCTCCATAGCCTTTTAGCTAAATATCTTGGAATCGTTTTCTAACCTAACGTCCGGTTTAAGCTGGATACCAGTGTTTTACATGAAGCGACTACCTATCAGACCTCCACAACAGAGTTAACGATCAACACACTGTTGTTGCTGTTGTGGTGACTTTCTGTCTTCTGACTGCCCGAAATGACTGTTACAGCTCTACAAATATCAAATCACTACGATTTATAAGAAATCGAAAACCAAATCGCTGATTAAATAATATTCATTTAAATATTTGATAGCTTTCATTCGCCTTACCAATACAAGATGTCCGACAAAATAGCAAACTATAAATAATCAATATGGAAGTTAGCCTTTTAGTTTTTTAATTTGTGTGTAAGTCTGCTGAGCTCAGCGCAGCTCAGTACAGCTAAGCGTAACCCAGCACAGCTTAGCACAGCTCAGCGGATAGTTGTTCATTGAACCGCCCAGCGTACCGATCAGATCTCAAAGTGTCATGGCGTTATCGATGCTGTAAACACATAAGTACACGACAAAACGCTGAGTGATTAGAATAATAATAAACTTATGCATTATAATATCGGCGTATTAGATAAGATATGCGCGTCGACACGCTATGTTACTGGTTGATTACTGGTTATCTCACAAATGGGATAGTTGGAGGACAATCATACTACATTATGTTTATTATTCAAAAAAAATAATTAATCAGTCAAACAATCGATTGTTTTTTGCCTAGGTAGGTACTGTTGATCTTAACTGTTCGAAGAAACTATCTGCTGTAATGTAACCTCATCTTAGTGAGTCCGTTGTGTTCGTTTATGCCGTCCAAGTCATGACCCAAACACACGGTTTTGAATGTAATAAGTTTTATGTAGCAGCGAGCGGTCTCGTGTAAGTCGATAAATACAAACTAGCTGCAGCTTCACTCCGAAATTCAGAGGTAAGTAAGTAGCTATACATAAATAAGTGGGTAGCCGTGTCCGTCGCTCTGGAGGTGGGAAATACTTAATGGAGTGTGAAACATGGCGGCGCATGCTTGAGCCGGCTCGCACAGGACCACTGCAGGACGGCCACACGTGGACGGCAAGTAAGCGAGCACTCTGCGAGATCAGTGCTCAGCGAGCACTCAGTCAAGCTCGGTAAACACGCCACCGAACCAGATACATTAAATATTAAATTTGAGTTTAAAATGTGGACGATCCGATACTTGGCTAACTATGCTGAATGATTACTGCGGCGCAGGTGATACCAGGTGCAGTCCCGGGCGAGATGACGTTCTAGTTACTACAGGCATCTTGTCAATTTAAATATCAACGTATCAAGGCTTTCTTAACTTCTTTGGGAAGAAAATGAGGATCCATTTAGTGCATACAAAATTTTATTCTTTATACTTTACTGTAGACTTTACAAATTGCAATAGCTTTTAAAGTTCATAGTTATATTATCGATCGAGCACGCCTGGATAATCCAACATTACTCAAAAGCTACAGCACCACCTCCTATCATCCTCAGGTCCTAAGTCCTAACAATACCTTAAGAAATAATGGGAGATTATATTCTCTAACATTGCATTCGAAACGTCGTGTTCATTATGACAAACCGGTTCGAAGCAAGTAATCAGAGCTCGGGGAAGCCATACCGGTTATTTAAAACAATACTAAATTTTAAAAGTCAAGGTATATTAAAGAGTGTGAAGCATACGATGCCCAGCTGAACGCAGCGCACCAGCTCACGTGCGGCGGTACAGTGAGTAGGTAACAGTGCGACTATCTTCTCTAACATCATCAAAACGTACATAATTAAGCTTTACTAATACTTTAATTCGGATTAGCTCGCAGGCGGAGACACGTCCACATACTGAGTGAATGCCGCGTACCGTTGTGTCCGTAGGCAAGTGTGGCGATTAATAATAACAGATGCGCCATGTGCATGCGCAGCCGAGGTCAAGGACACTCCAACTGGAGCGATTAACTGCCTGCAAAGGTCAGCCGTCGAGTAACGGGACATGGAGCGCCTGCGCTGACCCGCCCGCCCCGCGCCCCGCGCCCCCGCCGGCGCTCATTCACACGACTTATTAGTGTTTTGTGTGAGACAGTGAAGTGGAGCAATTGGCAAATACCTAGATATTTATAAAGACAAGCCACACATTATAGTCTGATACCTTGCCCGTTCAGCTATTTATTTTTCTGGAATGCTGTCAGTTAGCGCACATAACTTAGTACTTATTTATGCAATTTAGAGCATATGCATAGACGTTTTTATGCTCCAATGTAACTTAAGCACTAAATATGATTTCTGACACGACAAATAAAATACGTTACCCAGACAGAAAAACTAATATTTTGCACTTTATGTTGAAGATGACTGCAGGACTCCTATCCGTCTGTGAGCTGGAGCCTGCGCCGGCGCATCTCCTTTGTCTCCGAGGGCCCGGGCAGGTCCGTGGGAACACAAGTACTAAACCGAAGGCTGGTGTGACGAGTATGTCAAATTGTGACTGTTAACATCAATGTCTGCGGTTTATATTGCACTCGAGTTTTTTTGTGGCGGCGATGTAAAGGTGCCGCCACAACGCTGACGACAGAAGGTCCACTCAGTACAACTGGGCAGCTCACCTCTGTGCCGGTCATCTTGCAGTCTGTAGTGTAGCTAATATGTTGTTGCGTACAAGACCAGACTGAATAGTATCTCAGTTTTGTGGTAGATACTATCATCGCGGGGTGCCGTATCAGTGCCAGTCCTTGTGTTCTTGTAGCAGTTCAGAAGTACAGTTGCGCGGCACTGCGCGGTGTGTGCAATCAGCGCGCTCGCATGCGCTAATCGCGTTTAATTGCGCGCGCGCTCGGCGACCGCGCCGCGCTCGGCCGCGGCACACACTTTATGATGCCCGCGCATCGCCATTAACCGTGCTTGTTAATCACACATATTATCTCTTTAGTTCACTCTGCATTTTCGGTTGATGTTTCTTTACTGGTACAAAACCAATGAATCACGCAGGCTCTGTATTGCTAGCAAAGGTATTAAATGTGTATAGAGGCCTTTATTTTCATCTTCAATACTACTTATCTGGGATAAACAATGATACAAGAAGAACATAACATTGATTTCGAAAGTTGGTCATCCGAGATTAAAGTTATTTTCCCCTTTTAAGTTTGTTTTCTCCACCTCATTGAGTCATAGAACATGGAGTGTCGATGCTCTGTGAGAGGGCCCCGGGCCGAGAGTGGCAGCCCTCAGACAGAGGTCACTAAGTATGTGCGGCGCGTGTGCGCACAATGGCGCGGTTCGGGGAAGGAAGCGCGCCACCTGCGCGCGCGCACGCCCCACATACCAAGCCAGCGCATTAGGCGATGCTAATCGATAAATCACAATATTTCTAATAACCTGCTCATCAACATGCGCGCCCCGTGCGCCCGGTGTCAGCGTCTCCCTACACTCATTACACTCACTGCACTCACTCACTACTAACTAAGTTCCCATGAAATATCTGTTTAATGTTGCCGACGTTACTGACTGATGGCTGTGTGATATTAATTATGTTTACTTTGTTACAATACGTTGTGTTTTCAACAGCTTGACATTTACGACTAAACTACAATTAAAACAGGTCGAAAAAGAATGATGTTGTTGAGCCACATGTCGCCGGTCACCGAGGACTATGTAGCTCATTATCTTACAAGTACATTTTATAACTGACAGTTTGAGTATTTATGCGGCCTACTCAAATGTCCTTGCTTTGGTATTGTTCGTCAAGAAATTGAAGTCCTCAGGTTTTTAGTTGAGCTAAACAATTATTGACAAATGCCTGCACAGCCTCGACCTGCCACTTAAATATAAGTATGCCTCTGTTATCAAGAGAGCACCTGAGTCATTAATCTAAATGGTTCTTGCATTTGATCAAAACAATTTTTACTTTCAAAGAGACTTTACCTGCGAAGACATCCAATCAAACAACCGTTTTTATGTAAATGTATCAGGAACCACAAATAAATCAAGCCACCTGCTCATGTGTATTTCCTACAACACAGTATTGCGTCAGTTTATAATGTAAGCCAGCGAGCACATTAGTTAAGTAGCTCGCTGCGTACATACGTAATGTCCGTCTGTTCTCAGAACTGAGCTCGGGAACAAGCTACCAGCTACGTTAGCGACGGGAGCCTCAGCTAGGAGTCGAACCCGCCATTGGTTGTTGCAGTGCAATTACACGCATTTGCATAACGTCACTGTTGGCAGCGCGCCGCTGATTGGCGGAGCCGGCGCGCATCCGCCACAGTTCGCATTCGTATTGTTTGCTCTGTCTGGACTTGAATACTGATCACACATTGTTAGGGTACTTCCCGTTCGTCCACACCCCGTCGTCCACACTGCGGACGACTGGGAATGTTGCGTTCTGTTCGTCTACACTGTAGATGAACAGAACGCAACATTCCCAGTCGACCGCACCCCGTCATCTCACGTCTAGTCTAAGAGTTAGTAAAGAAAATATGATAATAGTATTTCCTTTATATAACAAACATACTTTAAATATATTATGCACTTAGCCTTATTACTTTAGTAAGGCAAATACTTTAAAAGTACATACCAAGTAAATGTAAAGCTTTTTTGCGTATATTATACATAAGAATTTTTCCTTATTATTGTTTCACATTTGAATTTTAGGTTTAAAACTTAAGAGAACAAAAGTACTAGGCGCGCAGTAACGTGAAGTAGTCATGTGCGAAAATTTAAAATTCACAGTAATTTTTAATTTTTAGGATCACGTCTTCCATTAATTACCACTTCACGTTACTGCGCACCTAGTACTTTTGATTGAACTAAGTAGTCAAGTGCGATAATTTAATATTACTGTGAATTTTGAGTTTTTGCAGATGACTACTTCACGTTACTGCGCGCCTAGTATTTTTGTTCTCTTAAGTTTTCAATATTTAATTATTATTGAAGGTGATTCTTATTACTCGAGGTAAAGTCGTAAGTTTTTTAAGGTTTGTAAAGTTCTACTATGATGATTTTTAATAAAAAAAAAACTTAATGAAGTCATTTATTCAATTTAAAATTTCTTTACACTGACTCTTAAACTAGACATAAAACCAGGTGCGGTCGACTGGAATGTTGCATTCTGTTCATCTACACTGTGAACGAACAGAACGCAACATTCCCAGTCGTCCGCAGTGTGGACGACGGGGTGTGGACGAACGGGAAGTACCCCTTTACACTGACTCTTAAACTAGACATAAAACCAGGTGCGGTCGACTGGAATGTTGCATTCTGTTCATCTACACTGTGAACGAACAGAACGCAACATTCCCAGTCGTCCGCAGTGTGGACGACGGGGTGTGGACGAACGGGAAGTACCCCATTGTTAGTACCTGGCCATTACGATATGGGGCATACATTAGGAATCAGTATACCTAGTTGGATGCCTGATTAATAAATGATGTGTCTGTAATGTTTCTACACGTTTCACGTTAAAGGTGTCGTTCGGAAACGAGATCCCGATCTCTAAGCTTCCCAACTGTACGTGATGGATGTACTGACGATGAGATGACGTACGTCATCTCTACTCAAATAACAATCAAACATGTTGTACGGGCGTCGTCGGGCGAGCGCTAGTGACGTCACAGTCCCGCGTGATGCGCCGAGACCGCGCGGAGACTGCCGCTACTAGATAACGTCTACTTTAACCATAAATAACAACATCGTGTGAATACGTCGGTTTTTATATAATTTTATAGTTTTAGTAGGTAGCCCCTAAGCTAGGTACTAGTCGTTATGTGTAGGTGCCAAGAGTCTATCAATTAGTCTATCCAAAGGGTGGGTTAACATAGTTGGGGAGATGACTGCGAACTGTAAAAATGCATGTCATATACCATTACATAGTAAACCCTGCACTCTGTCTGATGTCATGTGACACTTTAATGCAAATCGTCATCATCCCGGCACAACAAGAGCAGCCCAGAACAGAACAGCACTAATAACAATAGACTCGCTCAGTCTCCGCGTGTCTTCCCGAGCAGGTGTTCCCGCCTCATTCACATAATTAAATAATTAGTGCAGCTCACAGCGCCATATACAACTGTCGCAATAAACATTTTGGTTTACTTCCTGGCAGATAATCGTAATATTATCATAATGGGCAGAGTTCAGGTGCGCGGTGAATCAGTGCGCATGCGCCTCACGGGCCGCGCAGCTGTGTGGCGCGCGAGCAGCATTACAAACAAACCCACACATATACACATATAATGTACAGACTAATTGAAACCCTAAAATGTTGACCATAAGACACAATGTTCCTGTAGCATCATGCCACGCGGGATATTTCGACTCCACTATCAAGTTTGCGTACCGACAACAAACGTAGATGTTGTATTGAGTCGGTTCTCGATACGTCTCCGCGGATTAAACGAATGCGAGACGTGAATGTGAAGCATCCTCGCCAATTGTTTAACAAACGATTTCATTTGAAACACATTTACAATTTTGAAATAAATTTATTACATAATAGGGTTACGACTTTATAGTCTAGTTACCTAAATCTTTTATCGAATCTACTCGACTCTTTTTTATTTAGATTGGGCAATGAATATAATCCCGACGTCAGAATTTGAAAAAAAAAACAAAGGAGAAGAAGTGTTGTAATACTCAAGTTAACATCGGCGTAGCACTCGCCTACGCAGTCGTAGATCGGCGTAGCACCGCGTAGACACTACCTATCTATTGTTTACCTACGTACATACATATACAGGTTGTGAAGTAGTATAATTAGAAAGTACTTTCTAAATGTTTGTCTGCAATTTTTTCCCCGTTTGCAAATCTCCGCCGCAGCAGTCAATCGTTGATATAATTTATTACCTGCTACAATTTTGCAAAATTTTCATAAATGAGTTAAAAAATAATTTTTATTTTTATTTTTTGTTACTTGTTTAAAACTGACTAACATTAAACCAGTAAGGTCAGCCCTACTACGTAACCACCGACGTTTGTGTAGACAATTCTAAGAAATGCCACGTAAATCGTTAAATGTAGAATATCAAGTGCTATAATCACGACAATCGCCGGTCACCTACTGGCGCACCGCCAGCCGCTGTGCGACTAAACGCGGCTTACGACATGTTCTAGCCAATTCAGGACCAGGGACGATCGCTTTTGTCGATTTTGTCTTTCTTCATTAGGGGTTCTCTAAAAATTTCATCAGCTTAATCGAGTAGTTGTAGTCACACCAACTGTACACAAGAGCTGCCCAGTCAGTGAGCCGATCTCGTAGCGGTGCTTTGAGCAGGAACAGGAATGAAATGGTTCTCCAGACGAGGAAACATTTCTCCACTAACATTATACAGAGTTATGTATTCGTTTAGTCCATAAAACATCACACGACGTCACAGCATATTGATTGAGACGTGTCATAGTAACCCTCGGATCATATAATTGGTTCTATGTATAATTATGGAACGAACTATATGAATAGCTCACTTGACCTCCTGTTAATAATATTTGGAAGGCGATCAGGCCGCTTGGTATCGATGGCTGCGCGTCGATGCGCGATACAGCGGGTATGGTAATATTTCGCGCGCTCGTGCGCCGCCGAGCGTTTTAATTATATCATATCGAGCGCACAGGATCTGCGCTGCCCGTGTGCACTGAGCTTGCGCAGTATCACCACTCACCACAGACGCATACAACTCATGCCTCACTATATTAAAATAGTTAAATTAACTTTCTTTTGGTAAACATATTATTAAATTCATTGAATTGAGAACCACTTACAAATATTTTGAACACAATGTTGGTCTGCATAAATCAAATCAAATACAAGGTGGATCAAGTTAAATGGATATCAGTTAGTAAAGAAGTGTATCCCAATGTGTAGAGTAGACGTCACATTTGAAATGTTATCACAGCTGTAGCTAATGCAAGACGCAGTGCAGTGGGACCACTGCGCACGCGCGCTGCGCTGTGCCGCGGCGGCCGGTATCGTCGGCCGCGCAGATAAATCACGCGCACAGCTTCATAATTTAATGCACTTCCCAAAACTGACTCAAGCGCTAGATAACTTATCACGCAGCGTACGACGCGGCGCACTACTTTATCATACAGAGCATGGCCTTTGTTTAATAAGCCATATTACCTGAAACGTGAAATGCCTTCGATCGCACAGCAGCACAATGCGCCACATTGTTAAAGCACGATAGTTCAGAAAGTGTTTTAAATAAAAAAAGAAAGGTAACAATAATTCCAGCAAAATGAAGCGCCGCGTGAGTTCACACGTGACAGCGATCTAAGTGCCGCAGAGTGTCGCGACGTGCGCGCGATACCGCGCCGCAGTCGCGCGCACGTGCGATGTGCAGATAGCGGAGTTCCCACGCGTCACCGCGCGTCACGCCGGGGACATGAATATTTAGGCAGATAACAGGAGAAAGTGTCACGTCACCACCTCCGAGCTGCGTGCTGCGGCCGCCACACGAATTTTGACACAAATGTAGGCCAACCACTTCATAATAGCTGCAAACATCAACAGTACGAACTCCTGTGTAGAACAGTTTAAAGACAGTCACACGATTCCCAATGCTGATTGCTACAAATCCTGTCACATCTTTGGTCTTATTGTTAACGTTTTATCATGTGTTTGAAGTATGAAAGTCCACAACGAAAGCACAGTTTTGTGTGTTCAGTCCGCGGGTGTCAGCCGAGCGCTACTGGTGTCGTCGTGGAGAGCGTTGCACCGAACAGTGAGCAGATGGCAGAGATAAGGAGTCGCTCGGAGAGCAGACACTCACTTAACGCGAAAACATTGAAAACCTTGACCTGGAGGAGATGTTAAAACAATCACAGCAGTATAGTATACATGTAACGTCATAGTAAGTTAAAATAAACTTATCATTCCTGAGCAGATACCACAAGTCAACTAGTAATAGTCACAGAAACAAACTATAAATACGAAATTACGGACCCTACTCTGTGCGGGACTCGTCACTGACTTAGCCGGCTATGACTTGGCCAGTTTTTATATTATCCCTCATAATACTTGTGTATTTATAAAAAAGCCGTGATTTACTTGATTAATATTGACCGACAGTCAATCGAACTTGTATCTACTACAACGATCAACTTACAGATGTCGTTGCGATGTCGGACCGTGATCAAAGTGATCGATCTCAGTGACCTCTCAATAAAAAGCCTAATTAATATAACGACTAACACCACCGCACTGCGGTCTCGAGAAAAAGCTTTAATCGAATTCACAATCGTAATTAACATTAGTATGCCTAATGTCATGAGGTGATAATGACGACAATCACCTCCGACTGGTCCATGTTAGGAGTCTGCGGCGGCGCGACAGAAAAACGCGGTCGCAGCACGTCGCGCCCATTAAATGTGTCGCAGTGGAAGATGGCGGCGTGAGGAGTGCACCCGCACCAAACGGGACTGTTTGCATTTACACGGTTAATTTCCGTGAACGTTTCGCTTTTTGTGTCCGCGAGCGCTGAGCGCCGAGCGGAGCGGAGCGAGCGACGATGCGACTTTAAAAGTGTTGCTGTTCAGCCACTTTTTATCACGTCGTTAACATAATTATTCGATGGTCGCACGCGGTTTATGTAAACAATGAAGGCAATTTCATTTCATCGGGGCCGCACGCAGGCGAGCGAGGATTATGCGCAATGGTAATGAGTAACGCACGTCTTAATCGAGCGATATCATATCGAAAGCGGGTACAACTGCTCTTGCTCATTATTCGCGTTCAACTTATATGAGTGCGTTAGCTGCGCGCGCGCCGCTGCACATCACTTAAGCTTTGTTTCAAATAACAACTACTCGCTATAATATGTGCCTATTTTAAGTAAAATTGTAGTGGCAGTAAAATAGTGAGAAGAGTCAGTGAGTCGTAACGGGTTGTGTAATGAATGCACGGGCGCAGGCTGCCCTTTCATATGATTAATGTAACTGTATGTTTTAGGCAAAGGTCAGGCCTGCGGGACCCTGTCCGGTGTCTGTTGTCCGAATGTCCGGTGGCGTGTCCGGCTGACGTTTTACCACCTATTGTCATTTAGATATTTTGTTCTTGTCTTATTACATTTTACTACTGCGCTTTTATAGGTCGTGACGTAGTATCATACTAATCGCCTTTTTGTATAAGTGGACTAACCAACATTACAAAAAATATTTTCAATTCGGACCATGTAGTTTATGACAGTAGCACGTTCAATCAAATAAACAAACTCTTCAGCGTTATAGCGTTAATATAGATCATCACCATCATCTCCCTAGCTATTTCCCAACTATGTTGGGGTCGCATTCCACCCTAACCGGATTCAGCTGGATACCAGTGTTTTACGTGAAGCGACTGCCTATCAGACCTCTACAACCCAGTAACTGGGCGACACAGTACTCCTTGGTTAGACTGGTCAGATTTTCTGGCGTCTGTCCACCGTAACGACTGTCAATGTTCCACGTATGGAAACCGGAAACAACGGCTGTACGTGCTTTCCAAGGCACGGGATGTCCGCGATGTCCAAGATAAACTTTAGAAAGTACATATAAATTGAAAAAGTCACATTGGTACTTGCCCGGATTCGAAACCACAACCTCTTCCACGAGAGGCGGGCGCCTTATCCAGTGTGGCTAGGCCATGACGATATCATCATTCATCATAATCAGATAATTCCACAATAATAATCTTGCGCAATTACTATTTGCTCGATTCTTGAACGTGTGTAATGAAAAAAACCGTTAAGCTTTAACTACTCCTGAGTAGGTACCTACATAATTTATTTATTTATTTCTTAACATAAACTGTCCCCTCTGATGGTAGAATCTAGTAAGTCTAGCCTCCAACTATGCTTTCAAAAGATATTCAAGAAACCCGTTATTATTTGTCTTTAATAATTTACCGAATGGCATGGGGGACATTCGTGGTAAATAATAGGTAAATTATCCGATCTATTAGTATAACATTATAGAATTTAATATTATTAATAAAATAATTTAAAAAAACAAACAAGTTTAAATTAAAAATGCCTCATTGTAAATTACAGTTGTTCAAGAAAAAAATATACATTATTGCTGCCATGCATAAATTGCACATAAATTGCCTTAAGGAGCTTCCTATCCCCAACTTTAAGTAAAGCGATCAAATGACTGCTGTGTACTTAATTGTTTTTATTACTAACAATGAATTCACGGAGTTTTGAACAAACTCTACTTAGTTGGAATTTTGTTTAGTCATGACATTCTACCAGATGTTACAACTAACACCACCATTACAATTCTACATTCTTAGAAATAAATTAATTCTTATTCTTTTTAAAATCCTTATTTTTTCGTGGTTTGTAGTGGTTTTCATTCCAACAATAATTTTCATATTTTATGAACAGTGATCCTTCCTAAGAATACTCAAATATGTGTGTACGTCGCCGTCGGTCCGGCGCGAGTAGCCGGCGGCGCGGGGCGGCGCGCACCTAACGTCTTCATGCGCTGATGAGATCAGATCAGCTACCAGCTGAGACAACACGCCGCGGGCTGCTCGTGCTGCGCCACCAGTAGCCGGCCAGCGCCTGGGGAGCTGATTTCGTGCTGTGTCTGAACAGCACATTTACATTCTACACTGAGTATCGAACTCAGTGCCGCGGAAATAAAAGCTCCGCCAAAGACTCATTCTGTTGTGAAGGTGCATGTTATGAATCAAGTCTGTCAACATTCCAAGGTGTACTCGTATTACATTATAATTATGTGCGACCCTACTTAGCTCGAAATATGAGCGGCGCACCGTTGAGTAATGGATGACGTTATTACAATAAACCGATGCTTAATTTACATGTTTCTAATAAAAACTGGTATCGCTTCACATAAAACTAATTGAATGATCAAAAGCAATTAATAATCAAATAGATTAGATGGCCGTTTAATGACGCGGGCAGATGTGATGCGGGGGTGCGAAGCGGGGGTGCAAGGGTGCGGGGGGTGCCGTCCGATTGCGACTATTACCGGCGATTTCACGCCCATCTGTCGCGACTAAACGCAAATGTTTCACAAATTGTGAGTAGCTGCGACATACGCGACGTTTGAATGAAACATTCATGTTACACATTAAACTTTATTGTTAGAAGAGTAGCAGGAGAGTAGAGAGAGAAGTAACCAATATGCTTTGAATGTAAAAAGAAGAACCGATCAGTAACTGCAACAATCTGGAGCATGAGGGAAGCAGTCATCGAGTTAAAGCACGTATGGTGTCAGCTTCACAGATTACTTATCGCCACCACAGTCGACATGTTAACAGCCTCGGTTACGGTTCACGAACTATTAACTGCTCTCAACGGCATGTCTCAAGTATTAGCCGAGGAACCGCAGCGAGTGACATCACATCGCGTCAGTCGACGAGCACTCGTTGGTGTCACGCGTATCAGAAGGCCATCAGAGGGGCTCAATTGACACGTTTCCTCGATGTGGTGATACTGGCGAACATTTACATACGCGCGTCAGTGAGTCAGCGCCGGAGGGAGCTCTATCGCGACAATCTCACAATCGTTGAACTCCGGCGCCGTATCTTACATCGCTGACACACTGAGCAGACAGGACCAGAAGGTTAGGAACTGTAATACATTGTATGCAATGCATTTAGGATTCCAATGCATGTAAACATTATAATACGGCTTATATGGCAGTTTTGGCTAAAGTGAGACTATCTTTTCAACACTGAGAGATGATTAGATAAAACACAAATGTAAATAAATCGAAAAAAGAATTAATCCATCCAACGTTCTACGTGGATCTACATCATCTTAGGCACAGTTACTGCAAATGTTAGTTTGTGATCTCACAACAAAAAACAGTTATCGTTTTTTGTTTCTTGTAAAAAAACAGAATTAACTTCACTTATACAATATACTAATTCTTTCCCTCTAAAGTGTGCTGGCAGAGACGGTGGCAAGGTTCCGGACAACCAGTATTTCATACCCAAATGGATGTGACCTGATAAGTGCCTACTGACAGATCCTTGTTCGTCGCGAACTCGCGAATCGCTGCGACTGCGCCTGCTGCGATTGCCTGCAACATGAGATCCGGTGTAGTTGTCGCAGTGTCGTCAGTGTGTCGCGCTCCGCTGCGCTAGCCGCAAGATGGCGTCGCCAATTAACGCCAGCGCATGCGACAACGGCACTTGTGCATGATCCTCAGATTGTGACGTCCGCTGTCATGCACACTGCCAATCATACGATTGTAGCCGCTCTGCCGACTCGCTAGTAGCCCTGCAAGCGGTCTTAGTGGCTCAATTAGTACAATAAACCACAAGATAGATCGCCGGCCTATTGACTGGGACACCTCACAATATTTCTATAAGCATCTCGATTGAAGGACCATATTTTAAACATGTGCGAACAAATTAATACTATTAGGGAAACCAGCTGAAAATAAATATCCTGGGACAACTCACACACGGTCATTTGATCCCAAACTAAGCAGAGCTTTTACTATGGTAACCAGATGAAAATAGGTAATACCCGATGCAAAAGGCTTCTTTGTTATTCATACTACGAAGCATTTTTCTTAAAAGAAAAAAATAAAATGACTATTGTAGTAATATGTCTCTCTGAAGAAATATTGTATCTGACAATGAACGCGTTAACCGCTACTCGCCAGTGTACGTAGATTCGATCGCGAGTGCGACGACTGAAGGAAACAGTCCCACTCATCGTAATTTATAAAAAATCACAAGTCATTCAGACATAACATTAATTATTACAAAAAAGCAAATTGCAACAAAAAAAATTCAAACATCTTAAAAAATATGTCTGCATAATGAATAGGCTTCTTAAACCTATTCGCAAAACCTTTGGACAAGATATATACACTGGAGAACTATTTAAAAATCAAGTTTGTTTTGACTTTGGTTGTGCATAAGTATTTTTCTATATAAATTTTTCACTACTAACCGAAAGTAATGGCGATGAGAAGAGATCAACGAAAAGACGACGCGATCATCGATCGACAAGATCTAAATGTAAAATCAAGTCATAGGTAATTGTAAAAGAATTGACTTTTAGAACGGAAATCAAGAGTGTGTCGGTCACTCTGCCGAATATACTGAACTCTTCGCATGTCTACATCCAGTATCTATCCTATTCTTTGCCAAAACTGACACAGTAACAAATAAATGGCAAATATTAATTGGTAATAGTGAGCGCTGCCACTTCCTGGGCGGGACTACAAAGAGTGCGCGGGCGCGTCCGCGGCGCAAGCCGAGTGTCGCCTGCTCTAATTACTGCTCAAATATAAAACTCATCCATATTCGTGGCGGCGCCTTCGGCAATTGTCGGCGTCTTTCGCAATTATTTTGCCGTGCGTCGGCGCATCACATGGACTGCCTTTTTATTCGACGGAATTAATTCAGCTTTGGACACAGGCAGTACTCACAGATGAAGACGTTAAGCTATACGATTAAGGACTTGGGATTAAGTCATAAATTAAAATTGAATTACCCTAAGTACAAGTATGTATTAAAGTAGTAGTATAGTTGTTGGTTATCGTGAGCACAATCACGTGTTTAAGTACTGTACACTAATTATCAGTCACTCTATATACATACAATAGAACATAATACTTTTAATAGAATACAATATATATATAATACTTTTAATTGGCTGTCAGTCCCACACTCTGTTTTTTTCTGTATATTTTAGCTGTAAGTCTTCCATGTTTTCTAAATAAATAAATAAATAAATAAATAGACAAATTCGTATTTAATTCGTGAACCGGAGCCAAAAAAGCGTTTGAAGCTGTTAACTTAACTGTATTTGAATGCCTTTAAAAAAAATATCATATTTTGATGGGTCATGAATTAAATTTATCGATTTCACTTAGCTAAACTATGGTTAAAATCACCGCGTACAGCCGAAACGATATATTAAATTTTGGCTCCATAATTCATGTTATGTCTATATCATAATTCTAAGTATATCATAATGCATAGTGATGTCCTTCCCGCGCATGCGCAGTGACGCTGGCGGGCTGCCCGTGACGTCATCACATCACTCACGCGCTGACGAGGTGTTGCTCAGTGTGTTGACATGCGCCGGAGCAGAGCTCGCCAACTACTACAGCTCAGGAACTACGAGATTCACACAAACCAACACTTCCTGTCTTTGAAACAACTTCAAGCGGTTACAAACGTTTGCGTTTTATGAGATAATATGATGAGGCGGATTCTTTAAAGGGATAGGCAAGTGACTCCCTATTATAACGCCGTTAACTTGTGTGTTTGTTCGTCATTACTTATACACTTATCTATACTTGGATCGAACTGAATATGAACTGACATCGAAAAGTTCCATTATTCATAAAATTATAAAAGATGAAGGTCAGTAGTGGATGAGGTCGACTCCGTGAAGAAGATGCGCGCGCGCAGTGTGCAGGAGTGAAGCATGCGCAGTCATCAGCAGGCGCACAGTGCGCCGGCGCAGTCACGGGCGCTAACAAACGCAACAGTATCGCGGAACATCGGCGCGCGCGCATTGTATGCAAATGACCGACACCTTGCGCCCGCGCGTCTATTACCAACTAATATTTAATCGATTCAATAAGACAAATTGACTCGCTTGTTTTTATTCTTAAGATGTAATACAATGGTATAATTAGGTATGTATTTTTCCAGTACATTTGAATGAATAGTAACAGTTTATTGAATAACAAAATATGAGATGCTAATATCAGCGACGATCTGTCGACTACAATACTGCAGGTGCTATATTTAATTGTCTCCCACTCGTAACTTATCATTTTCACTGAGACCGTCCATTATGACGCTAGAATAAATATTGATAAAACGTGTTTTAAAATTCATTTTGTATGAATGTGAGGTTGGTTGCGCACGCGCAGCTCCGTGCCAATTACAGCATCGGGCATCAGATAGCGCTAACAAGACGATGCGTATCTGTCGCCTGCGCACCGACGCAGCGACCACACCGCGCAAAATTCAAATTCCGATACCAAACGCTAAACTTCCCCGCGACATAAATCTCTCTGCCGCACTCCCAATATGCACCTTACACTTTATTGCGTAAGGTTGGAAATTGTTCAAATCTTTCAGCACGCTCACTTTGCATGATGAACGCGGTGGCGTGAATTACGCGGCCACAGGTCGTTATTGTGAAACCAACAGAATTGCGTCGCTGCGCGCACGCACTCTGCACTGTATTCTCAGTGGGGTAAGGGTGACGTCGGCTGCATCAGTGAAGTTGGTGTGCAGGCCAGAGCATTGTAGCAACGGCGGAATATTTCACGCAGATGGCGCGATAGAGCGCGATTGTGCGCGGGCGCAGCGATAGCGCTATCACTGACACACTACAGGAAGGACAAACGAACGCTATGAATCAATGCGACAGCCGCCACACAAATAACTAGAGCTTTGTTCTGGATTGCGTAACAATGGGTGCGATACCCAGCGAGCGGCTAAGTGAGCGCTGAACACCCACCGAGCGCGCATCGATACCGCCTGTCAGGGGCTTCATTACAGATGTCTCCTTGCGGCGTCACTGTGCAGCAGCGAGCAGCTCCGCCAGGCTGAGCTCGGCTTCTCACAAGCAGTTAGCGGAGGTCAGGCGAGCGGCGAGCGCGCGGAGGCGGCGTCTTTGAATAATTCGCGGATGATTCCGCTAGATTTATGGCGTATAACCATAGAGCAGCGCCGCCGCCGACAATTAAATAATTTGCGTATGCGCACCACACGCACACACGCGCGCACACAGACGCACACGCGCGCATGCGCAGGCGCAGGCGCCTCTTATTGTGATTTGTGTGTTTAAAGCCGTCGTTTATTAATCACGCGGTCGATTATACGAACAATAACGTTACGTTGCGCGTTGGTAACCCACAATTTTGTGGCGTAGCGTCTCGGCCGCGGCTCCCTTTGACATAATTTATTGGTAGAATTGGGAATAGAAGAAACTGGACAAAAAATATGCAACGACGAAATGCTCGGGAAGAATGAAATTAAAGATAATTGGAGCGGCGCATTAAGTAAGACGGCGCAGCTCGACTGGGCGCGGAGTATATGACAATACGTTGTGCATAATACTTGATGGAGCAGTGAAAGTCGTGATATTAAAGATAATCCCCGGTGGTTCACGAGATAAGGCAAACTGCAGTGGGAAGCTAAGTTTGACGTAATGATAGTGAAGGGTGGTCGTCATCTCTGATTACAGGGACCAGCATAATTTGTGGCCCCTTTGTTTTAGAAAGTGGCTCAGACACCGCACAGTCGCCGATCACACTCACTGGTAATCTCGCAAGAAACTGTTAAATTGTCGTTTTGATCAGCGATTAAGATAATATGTATTGTGGGAGAACGGCGTCAATTTATAAGTGGTTTTGTGAAGACAAGTGGGAACACTCGATCGACAAAAACCCACAGCAATTAGTGCGTGTTCCCAGCGGGCGCGGCGCGGCTGCGGGGCGAGTGCGGGGCGGCTGCGGGGCGGCGCGGGGTGGCGCTGCACTTTTATTGTATAATTGCGCGACGATCAATTGGTGCGTCGGCAGCGGTAGCCCCGTGTGAACACTCAGCAGCTCCTACTGCGTCACCACGAACGAAAGACAGCTCTTATTATTTCTTAGATAGGAAGGACTATTACTGCTAACTAGTCATCATCTACGCCCATTCCCCAATTTCTTTATTTAAATTGAACATGTTTTTCGTGTACTCGAAGTGGTGGTAAAATTTAATTTCCTTGCGCTTACGTAGTGATTGGACGGGCCCTTTAGTTAAATCTGTATTAGAACGTATGTCTGTCAGTCACAGCACGAGGCACAACAGAAGGACTGCAGTCGAGACAAATCGTTACTGTAATGAGAACTGAAGGCAAGATTAACGGCACATTACAATAATGTGCTGAGTATCTATTCAACGTATTATTTATGGGCGACCTGGAGTCATGATATTTAGTCAGATCATAATTTATTGGTATTTGTAACACGCGTTGATCGACGACTTGTTGTCAGCTGCAATTAATTCATTCACCACAATATATTACGCCTGTTTATAAACACAATGACTGAAGATATAACACAAAGAATAAAAAATATATAAAGAGAGAGAATAAAACGTGGGGCGTATAACTGAGAGTATAAACTTGAAAATTGTCAATCCAATATTTGTTATACAAGTAAACAGACGCGTCACGCGTGTTTTTTTGATTTTATAAAGACTTTTGATTCAATCAGGGAGCAGTCCTATTGTTATATTATTTAATTATTATCACTACTTTGGTTTTCAAAAACTCTCAAGTAGTCTACTTGAGAGTTTTTGCAAACCATTAAAAGTTTAATTTGGTCCGCACACGGAGCATTTTCTTTTTATCATACAGCCCAATCAATCAATTACGAATATACAATGTTAATAATTAAGTTTTTTTAAGTGATAGAAAATTCAAATTCAAATTTCTTTTCGACCCTAGGAATAAAAATTAACTATTTTTCGCCTTCGTCACGAAGAACAAACCAGTTAGCTAGTATTTTTGAATAGATGTGATAAAAATGTTTTTTTTTTCTTTTTTATGACTTAGTTTACTTCTTATGGCCGTTAAATAGATCAGTCATCTTTTTCATGAGTTCTTTGAAAATCAAGCTTGAAATTGAAAATTATCACCGGAACTCAATATGACATGTTTTCAATGTTTCGTATCATTACTATCTAATGAAACTAATAGGAGACTTGTTTCAGATGCTTGCAACCTAAGTGTTTTCAGCCACAACTGACTGTCTCAGTCACACTCACGATGAAGACGACAGTTGTCACCGGTGCCGTAACGCTCAGCGTGACGCACCGCTGAGTGCGCGCGACGGAGGCGGCGCGGTGAACGACCGTCCGCGGCGGTACCGATCACTGCGATATTATTTAAAGCGCTCCAATCTCGCTCCTTATTACCGGACGATGGGCCGATAATGCGCCGTCCGCCGGCCGGCGCTCGCCGGTCCGGCACGCCACGCGGTAATCCCCTTATCGCAGATGAGTTACGATTAGTAAATTGGCGAGCGGAGAAGGGCGAGATCGGCTTTCTAATAAATTTAGTTGGAATTACAGGCGCATCTCCTGCGATGGGCTCTAATCGCGATCGAAACAGATATTCCGTTGAAAATTGTTATTCCAATAAGCGGCGGTTACCATTTACTTAATTGGAAAACTCATAAGTACAGGCACGGGATGGTAACTATGCACTTTGTGTTCGTCCAGACATCGGCTAAATAACAGCGCGCCGCCCGCCGCGTGCCGGGATTACTTCACGACGCGCACTAACTACGCTACATGTTCCGTCAGTAGACTATATTATAACATTACTCTATACATTAAAGACAGAGCAGAACAATTAGAAAGTCTGTCACCCGGCAGGGTCTGCTGTACGAAGACGATGGGCTGATGTTACAAGCGAAGGGGCTGATGGCACAAGGAACCAAATATGGCTATGTGAAGTTATAAATATAAAGGTCTCGAGAAGTATTGATTCTATAATAAAAAATCTTTCACAAATGAAACATGGCGCAATATTTCATATTCTGTACATTATTGTCCATCCATGAAATTTTACCCAAAAGCTAAATAAATACAAAACAAGCCTTCTAACATAAATCTTGTTAGAACCTTCTTACTCGAGTAGGAACATCAATTGAAATCAGAATCAAAGTCCATTCTGATTCTGATTCGAAGTTTATTTCAGTTCAGATTTTGTCTCACTACACCGTTCTAATATTGTTCTATTCCGTTCAGCTTTGAATACGTTAATGTGTTAATAAGTACAGAACTTATTAGTACCTAAGCCCACGGGATACTTTACTTATAAGAGAAGGACGACGGTACAGTGTTGTAGTCTAAAACAAAGTAACAGATCAGGTATTAAATACTAAAGTCCATACATAATAAATAATAACAATGTATCTCGGTGCAAACAGCAAACGGTTGATTTTCTGAATCAGTGAGCGATCGTGTGGATTGAATATTAATAACTTTACAACTTCTTTGTGCTTCCCATTTAAAGGGAAATACACACCGGCGGAATACTTATGTACCGATATCATCGGATCAGATATAACTTCATGTGTGAGACAGCTTGTATTCGAGCTATTCTGATGAATTTAGAGATAGACTTAATGATGATGACTGAACACGATTGACGCAGTAGCTGCGTGATTGGATGCTGTGCTGCATTTTCGATTTCTGCACTAGACCAGAATATAAGAGTTTATAAAATAATATAAAGGCACCAACACAGGTAAACTTATTAGAATATAATTATTGGGTAAATGTTATAAAAAAGATCTTTGTCTGTGTAGTTAGTGATCAATTGATTCGTCTGCAACCAGTTTACTTATAAGATTTATCATTAAATGAATAATATTCCGTATTAGTGAATATTCCCATAAACAATAAATATTGGTATAAGTAGTGCACACAAGCAGCACACCCGTGAGCGGCTAATGGACGCAGACGTCGCAACGAGTTAATATCTCGCGCTCCCGCCGGCCGCCGGGGCAGCAGCACCACTCCGCACAGATACTCAATGAAATTCTAATTTCGCTTTTTTTCAGTCGGGTAACTATTCATCGATGTTTGTGACTTGTACTGGAGCATACTTCGAGCTACTTAGTACGGAGCATGTAGCGTTGCGTGGCGCGTAGTTTCGTGGCTTGTTACGTAGCGCGTGGCAATTATTGTGTAGGGTTTCGTAGCGCGTAGCGCGTATCGTGTTGGGTTTCCTAGCGCGTAGCAAGTATGGTTTGGTATTGTGTAGCGCGTAGCACGTATCGTTACGAATTGCGTAGCGCGTCGTGTAGCGTACTTTGACGTATCGCGTAGCGCATTTTGTGTAGCGTCTCGTAGCACGCTGCGTAGCACGTTACAACACAACGCGTAATACGTAAATTGTAATATGTATCGCAGGACGTGTTGGCCGCGATATTAAAAATGAACCTTCTGCGGTGTCGTTGCTCGTTGGTTAATATCTCAATAGTTGGCAAGTAAATCAGAGCTGGTTATGTGGACGTCAGTTACGTGATTAGGAACAACTTCCGGTCGACATAACCGCATTACAAACTTTATCATTTGCACTCCCCTTGCCGCCCTCTCCGCTGCCGCCCGCTACCCCCCGGCACCTACTTCTCGTCTCGTAATTGATATTGATGGCAAAAACTATTGTTTCAACAACAGACAGGACGCGACAGGTGGGCTGCAAGTGCGCGGAACCAAACCCGCGCCACGTCGCTTGTGCTAGGTATTGCTATCAGCGCCGCTCGGAGAGATAGTTCTCAAGCTGCACGTGAGCGGTGCGTGAGCGCGAGCTCAGCAGCCATCCATCTAAATTATTCAAATGTAAAGATGAGCCGTAAACAATTGTCGCTTGTCGCTGATGTGTTTATAATGCACTGCGCAGGCGGCGCGGCGCGTGGCGCGCGATCATTTCCGATTTCACACGAGCATTGCCGAGCGCAGACCGCGCACGCGCATCACCTACAGCGACGCAACATTCATATGGGGTAAATTGAAACGAATTGGAAATTAATATAAATGAGAATGTGAATACTGAACACGACTCCCATTTGTTTTTATTATTGAGTTGTCAACATTGTATCTGCACTCAGTTCTTTTATAAGTTTACGTTTTATAAAGGTACTTGTCTTTTTTAATCAAGTTACAAAAAAAAACAAAAAGCAAAGAATACACTTATATCAGTGAATCGCAGGACTTGCACAGATTCTATAATAATAATATTTTCCGTAAATAATAATAATTGTGAAAAGCGGCATCTGAAACATGTCCAGTCCGCCGGAGCCGGTCGCGGTCATAAGATACACCTAATTACCTACATGAAGATACGTTCTTCACGAGTGACGTCTAGGTATCGAGCCACATCACTCGATAAACACATCCGAGACGCTCGTAAACCCGATAATGTGTAGGTACCGCGAGGAGACGCGGCACGGCACGGTACGGCACGGCGCGGCACGGCACGGCCCAGGCGGCGCGGACGCACAGCGCGCCTGACGAATGCGGAGCGCGGAGCTAATGCCGAGATCTGCGCGCGCGCATTATACCGCATTTACACTTTATTACGGCGCGCGCGACTTTTATTTAATTTTTAACGTGCTCTGAGTGGCGACCGTGGGAGCCGTAATGACGAATACGCTTCACATCGGTCGCCGGCAACAAATAGCTCCGCGACTAACCGCCGCTCAGAACACTTTAAATTACTTGTTCGTACGGCACGTAATTAGTGTACGTCAATGGTTTTCGGTTTTCCCATGAGGCGACATGACGGGCGAGTTTGTGTACATCGACGTGTTTGTAAGTAGTCACGACCTGAACAGCAAATCATCGGCTCGTAGAGAACAGCGGCTGCGCACGCGGCCCGCCCGAGACAGTGGCTGTCGATGTACTAACACTACTGTTAGTGGAGGAATGCTAGATGTCGCACTACCGCGTGTGAACACAGGCGTAAACTAAAATAGCTTGTATGGACTTTAATAAACAACAAAGATATAACAGTGACCGGAGTGTTGTTTCAGGAATTACGTTCTAAGTACCACCTACAAGACTCTTCTCCTCACGGTATTCTGACAACGCGAACTGTATTCCATCTGATTAGGACTTTGGGTATTTAACTAAATGTAAACAATCTTGATATGTCTTCTTATTTAATCAGCTAAAACAGATGAAATACAAATGCATGTATGAATGAATGGAACGTCTCACAACCGTCACTAAGCCATAGGTATTTGTGTTTCAACAACAAATGTGACGTGTGATTGCAAGTGTGTGCCCCGCAGCTCTGCCTGCTGCTGAAGTGTGACGGCAGACATGGCCATCAGTACCTAACTCTTTCTTTAATTAGTGTATACCCGTACTTAGTTGCTGTTTATATTTCTTTCTATACTAACATAATTAAGAGGTAAAGTTAGGTTTTATTTATAGAGGATTGAAAGAGGTCATCTAATTATGTACCGCTCGGATTACAATTAAAAATTTACTAATAGTAAACACAAAAATAACCAAGTGAGGGATAGAGTCTGTTACCAGGAGCAAGTTGTAGTTTGGTCGTATAGATTAAAAAATATATTTCTTTTGTATCGTTCACATTAAATGCGAATATTTACTTAGGCCGCATTGCAACCCTTAAATCGGTAACGGATAAACGGTAAATCATAAAAAAACACCTGTAATAAAAAACCATTACAACGTCCCCTGAGATCCCCTTTAAACCCGTCTCACATTCCACCTGCTGTCAAAACACATCACCCCTTCAGCCACTAAACAGTTTTAAACACAGCGCCGTGCGCGGGCCGGGCCTGTGCCGGTCCGGTGCCGGCCCGCTCCGCGCCTACTTGTAACCATTTAACACCTCGTTCACCGGAAGGGTGCGCGACACCCTGTCCTTATGCGTGCCCCACAAAGAAAGAAAATGACAGAAGGGTAACGAATGTCTTGGATGAGAAAATTCACGGAATAATATAAAAAACCGACCAAGAGCGTGTCGGGCCACACTCAATGTAGAGTTCCGTAGTTTCCCGTCCGTCACAATAAGTGTTCCCATTTATAAGTAAAAAAACCGGCCAAGAGCGTGTCGGGCCACGCTCAATGTAGGGTTCCGTAGTTTCCCGTCCGTCACAATAAGTGTTCCCACCTATAAGTTTAAAAAAAAGGCTATTTGTTACGTTGACATACTAAGTACACAGAAATTATTTTGTACAACCTTTTTGTCTTTTTTGTACAAAAACTGTTCTTTCTATCAAGTTCAAAATAATTTTCCTAGAAAGTACTTAAAAAGTTCTACTTTCCAGATTTTTTTCATATTTTTTAAACCTACGGGTCAAAAGTTAGAGGGGGGGGGGACGCTTTAATTTTTCCTTTTGGAGCGATTATTTCCGATATTATTGACATTATCAAAAAATGATTTTAGTAAACCCCTTTTCATTTTTAAATACCTATCCAACAATATATCACACGTCAGGGTTGAAACGAAAAAAAAAACACTTCCCTCTTTACATATAGGGGGGCTACCCTAATAAAACATTTTTTTCCAATTTTTATTTTACCACATTGTCGGCGTGGTTGATATACATATTGGTACCAAATTTCAGCTTTCTAGTGCTAACGGTCACAGAGATTAAGCGAGGACGGACAGACAGACAGACAGACATGGCGAAACTATAAGGGTTCCTAGTTGACTACGGACGGAACCCTAAAAAAGGCTATTTGTTACGTACATACTAAGTACGCAGAAATTATTTTGTACAACCTTTTTATCTTTTTTGTACAAAAACTTTTCTTTCTATCAAGTTCAAAATAATTTTCGTAGAAAGTACTTATAAAGTTCTACTTTCTAGATTTTTTCCATATTTTTTAAACCTACGGGTCAAAAGTTAGAGGGGGGGGGGGACGCTTTAATTTTTCCTTTTGGAGCGATTATTTCCGATATTATTGACATTATCAAAAACTGATTTCAATAAACCCCTTTTCATTTTTAAATACCTATCCAACAATATATCACACGTCAGGGTTGAAATAAAAAAAAAATCACTTCCCTCTTTACATATAGGGGGACTACCCTAATAAAACATTTTTTTCCAATTTTTACCGACTTCACAAAAAGGAGGAGGTACTATGTTCGGCTGTTTGTATGTTTTTTTTTTTTTTTGTATGTTTGTTCATCGATTACTCCGTCAATTGTCAACGGATTTTGATGGTTCTTTTTTTGTTTGATAAGTCATGATTCAGGGGTGGTCCCATATAAATTTTGTGGCGATCGGTTCAGTGCTTCTCGAAAAATTCACCAAGAACAAAAAAAAATTGACTAAATTTTCATAGACGATGTGTGCTTTGTCTTCAAGTTTCTATTTTCGTTTTATAAGATTGTTAGTAGTTTTATTTTGAAAATAAATTACTTTGAAAGATACTATACACAGTCAAACATTGGGAGTCGACACTAAAAAGTAATAAATAAAAAACTTTTTTCAAAAAAAAAATAACCGCCTTCAAAAACTAAAAACCCAATAATAACTAAAATTTCGGAAGTCGGTGGTTTCTCTTCTGCCATTCAATTTATGTTGCCACCGACTTCCGAAATTTTAGTATTATTGGGTTTTTAGTTTTTGAAGGCGGTTATTTTTTTTTTGAAAAAAGTTTTTTATTATTTTACCACATTGTCGGCGTGGTTGATATACATATTGGTACCAAATTTCAGCTTTCTAGTGCTAACGGTCACAGAGATTAAGCGAGGACGGATGGACAGACAGACAGACATGGCGAAACTATAAGGGTTCCTAGTTGACTACGGAACCCTAAAAAACAAGTGTAACTACAGTCTCATAAAAAAGTGTTCTACAAACTAGTCCTTCACTTTGACCAAAATTAATACGCTGTGAAAATAAAAATGTATACAAGATAAACATATATATGTTGTGTAGCTTGATTTTGGTCACTCTGAATTATGTGGGACACTACACGACCTTTGTTCAGTAGGGGTTGCGTGTGATGAGCCTTCTGTGCTTCTCCACAGTGCGTGGTCAAGAAGGGTTGGTGACAGGGCTGCCAGTGTTTTATGATAGTGATCTGCGCCACAATATGGCGCACGTCGTAATGGACGCCGTGATGGATGGCGCGCCACCGGCCCAGGATCGGGTTCTGATTGATTGTCCCGGGGGCGCCGCGCTTTCACGAATATCAATATGATGATGTCAACCCGTACAAACATGGAAATATGTAATGTACTCAAAAGTACCGCCCTTGACTATGTGGAAAAATTATAATTGTAGCAGTAACTGTACAAAATATTAAATTCCTTATAATCCAAGATGCAAGTTTTTTTTAAACCCAGAAGATCTTGTAACTTCTATAAGTTTAGTCAAGTGACTGTACAAAGTGTAACTGAGCAAGAACAGACATCTGAAGGCTATTGAAAACCAACACAAAGAATTACTAAAGTCCTTAATTTCAATAACCCCCTACAAAAAGAGGGGTGTTATAAAATTTGATAGTTAATTCAGTGTCTGTCTGATTACCGTAGCTTCTTTCAGGTGAACTAATTTGTGTGCATTTTTTCGTTGTTAATAGATTTGTGTTAGAAAGCCTTCTTGTATTAGCTGTGGTTTTTCAAATGGCCATGTGACGATAACGAAATGGCCAAGGGCTTGTAGAGTTAGAAGCTTGGCTCCTCATGGGATTTAAGAACAGTGTGAGCCATGAGATCTAGTCTTGACAATATTTTACATGAAAATGCTATTGTTGAGATTTCGTACTTTTTGTAGCTTATGACAATATTATATTTCAATTTGTTATATTTTTTCGTTTTTTTTTTTTGATTGTTAATAAAATACAATGGTTTTCTTAGATAGATTGAATGTTGTAAATGCCTAGTGGTTTAGACGCTCGCCTCTCACGTGAGAGGTTGTAGGTTCGAATCCAGGCACATACCAATGTGGCTTAGCTAATTCATATGTACTTTCTAAAGTTTATCTTGGACGGAAAGCACGTAAAGCCGTTGGTCCCGGTGGTCATTCTTAGAGCTTTGACAGTCGTTACGGGTAGTCAGAAACCAGAAAGACTGATCAGTGTAAACACAGGGGTATCGTATTGCCCAGCAACTGGGCTGTGGAGGTCAGAGACTAATATTCCACGACCCCAACAATGTTGGGAAGGAGGAGCAGATCCTAGGTTTATCAATTATTAGGTCTTTTAGCACAAAACATTTAAGGAAGTCTCATCGATCCCCTAGTTTAGGATTTTGTGCGGTAAAAGTTCCAAGTTTCGTTTTTGTAATGTGTTTTGTGTAAAAATGGCTTACGTACCGGAATACTTAAAGAGTTTTGAAAAAAATAAAAAAAAATAAAAATAAAGATTAGAATAAAACGTTACTAAGCAAAGAAGCTAAGAAGAGCTAAACTAAAGTCAGTACTTTAGTTTAGCACTTTTCCTGTTACTGTTACACAACTGCCAAACGTCAAGTGCACGATAGAGACGGAAATATGGCTAAGCCAAAGTCATTGCTTAATAACTTCTATTTATCTCGCCAAAAGAATAATGCAAAATAAACTTCACAAATTCTACATAAGTATCAGTAAAAATGTATGTTTATTTTTACTGTTATGTAGAATTTGTGAAGTTAGGGTCGGTATAGTTCGGCCATGACTGGTCGTGTAGATTCAGAAGCTTGGCTCTACATGAGATCTGATATATTTTTCACAGGGCAAAGGTAATGTGTTCGTCTTGGCAACATTTTACATGAAACGTTTTTGGTGGGATTTCCGTTCTTTTTGTAAGTTGCTAGGCAGTAAGTCTTTTTAGTTTTTATTTTTTAATTCTTTTTTTTTTTTGGAGATTTTCTTGCACATGGGCAGTGCCGGTTTTCAAAGCCCATTCTCTTTCTTTGCCTTTTTACTTTGATTATTTATTGATTACCATACAAATTTCTACCACCCTATTTTAGGGGATGGGGTGCGAAAGTAATAAGTTTATGATTTTTTTTGTAGGTTGCATACTAAACTTAGATTACATACCCAGCTTTCTTGCACTTCAGGAAGTAGCCAAACATTTTGATGATCATCTGTGTGTCATTTACGAAATCGATGTGTTTTAGATATTAATAAAATCTAAAGTATTAGAGCTATTCAGTTGACACTTTGTATGTATAATGAGTGTATTAATAATATCATATCCTGAGAATATGAACTATCTGGTACATCGGAAACCAACTCTATGAGGGTTCATAAAAACAACGAAACACTTCGAGAAAAGGTAGGATACTGCCCTTGCGCTTCGTAAAGTTGTGGGTAAAAATCCACTTCGTACTAATATTTTAAACAAAAAAGTAACTCTGCTTGTAATACACAATAGATTTAATCCCAAGCACTAGACATTACGATTTCATCCAGAATTTTATGTTTAACTTTTTTTTTGCACAAGATGAAGTATAAAGAATGTTATAGTATAAAGTTGTAGCATGTGACAGTCAAACCTTTACAGCCCGCACGTCTAAACTGCTTAGTTAAGGCTCATAGATGGTACAGCTGGTGTTGGTCGAGTATCATCAGCTCGATCAGCTCTGATGGAGTAATTACGCGCGCCGTTTCATCTGCGCGCATCACCAAAGAGAGACAGAAGGCGCGCTTTGTAACATACGCCACTCATACCTAACATGCCTGGTAAAAATTGGCCAAGGACCCCCAAGTACTAGGCATTAGTCAGGCACTAAGCCTTAAAAGAAGAAAACTGCGTTTGATCCCCTGTACTTCTTCAGTTAAAATGCATTGAGTTTGTATATGACGGTTGTAGCTGAATAGTAGTTGCTAACGGGAAGTGCTTTAGTACCCTTCAATCAAATACAGCTCAATCACGATACTTAAAAATAGTAGTCAGATTCTGCAGGGCTTTATGATATTCTCTAATGAATTGAATTTAAAAAGTATTTTGGTGATGTGCTGTGAATTCTAAGCATACGAGTGTGCTCCACATGCAGTAGACTTTCGGTCCTGTCCGTGGTGCGTAGTGGCTGCGCGCGCGACCCCGCGGTCACGGCGGCGCATGCGAGATGCTATCAGGTCTCAGCTATTACTGCTGATAACGCACATAGCCACGTTACACATTCTCCTTCCTTCATCAAACGATACCTGAACGGTCGTAATTGTGATGTGGTTTATTGTGAAACTGTCTCCTTTAGGTCTAGTTGTAGACAATGTCATAATTCGACAAAGTATTTGTAAGCCGTCACAACCTGCAACTCGTACCATATGGGTAAGTATGTGCTACGATTGTACCAATTACTCAACGTGATATACTGGCGTTGGTTTGTCTTATGTTTCGTCCCGTCACTTGCTTGACCACATTTCACTTTTCAAAACAATCAATTTAAATGAAACTGGAACGGAATTTAGGCCTAAAAGATTTACTTTTATTTTGATCACATTTGCCTTCTATCCAAGCTTTTTTTTACGCATTAATAATTTATAAATTAAATAGGTATTGAAAACCCATTTCTTACATATTTTAATTTTGAAACCCTTCATTTAACTTCAGCTATTTCATTTTCCCGCTCGCCAGATGTACTTCATTTGTTTATAGACACAAACATTTGCATGAGCATCTTTTTTTAAAACAAATACCTCACAGACTTGACGTAAACAAAACTATAGACAGCATCGTATTAACAATTCAAATTCTGTAGAAAAACGTCCTCATGCATACAAACAGCTACCTGGCTCTATAAATAATACGGTTTGGTACAAACTCGCTAATATGTCAATAGTTACGTATGAGATGGCACGCCATCAATTTCCCATCGGGGAGTTTTTCCTAGCGCGCCATGTTTCACTAATCGATGGTAATGAGCCCATCGAGAGGGCTGCCTCGCTGCCTGCCCTCATTTGAATACGAGTCGTGAACACCTGGGAGTACTAACATTATAATAGCTATGTAGTCGACAGGAAGGCACGGAAGTCGATGTTGTATTATAAACTGTTTATGTTTTTAATGCGACAGGAACATACTTACAGGCAAATCATTTATTTTAATTAGGCCATTAGACCATAAGTGTTGACAGACATGAATAAAGTACATCTATTTGCTCATTACATACAAAATTAGCTTCCCCACTAAGTTGGTTTCTGGAATAATAAAAAAAAATATCAAGAAAGCTACGGACTTAAAATACACATTTAGGAAGAATTTAGTCTTTTAATTATGGCGGAATATAACTAGTACTGAAAATATTTACATTTTGGCAGAACTTCATTTTAGTGTTTAGTCCTAGACACCCAGGTGGTAGCAAGCCACTTGCAAAAATATGAAGTATGACATACCTTTCGACGACCAAGCGTCAGCCGGCTGTCGGGCTGCTATTGTCTTTCTATTATGTCTCGAATCATGTGTCTTCGAAGGATTTCAATTTAGATGTTTCTTTTGACGGCACTGTTGAAGTGATGCTTGTGAGTGTTATTAATTTAAAATCATGCTGAAGTTTAGTATGGGAAGAACTGAGTTCAAATTAGCCCGAATGTCTTAATTTCTGCTGTAATGGCAAACTAGCTTTCGCCCGCGACTTCGCCCGCGTTAATGTCGATACTTTGGTACTTTTTACTTTGCTTCTTTAGGGTTGGAATTACCAAAAGAACCTTCTCAGTGGTTACCTACTCTTTACAAAGAACACATCCTGCACGTTTCATGTCTCTAGGAGCAGCGGTTCGGACTGTGCGTTGATATATCAAAGTCAGTCAATCGGTCAATCAGTTTAATATTTTATTTAGATATAGCAGATAAATAAAATTTTATGTTTGAGGTTTGTTGAAGCAGAATAAGAACTTTTGGAAGCGCCTAGAAGTAGCATTCTGTAGCACTTTGTATGTGACGAGATTCGGAGGACGTCCTGAGGAGTGCGGCCGGCGCAGGATGCTCTGCAGCCGCTTCGTTACGGAGCCTCTTGTCATGCCCGCGGCGTCGCCAGAACACAATCATATGAGAATGATGACAGCAAAACAACATTATAAAAACGTCAGCGCGCCGCACTCCACACAATGCGTTTTTGTTCGTGCTCCGATGTGAGCGCGCAAAAACTTATGAGCCGGCCGAGGATAGCCTCCCAATTATTACATATTTATTTGATATCGTTGAAACTAACCGAAGAATGGACTATCGTGTTAACAGACAGATAAGACATAGTGTACTAGTAGTTTAAATGTGGTCAAAAAGGACCTTGCAGATGCTTTGCAGGCAGCGACAGGAGCAGTGAATAGCTAATCATTGCTCATCAAGGATTAGATTGCTTAGCTTAGCTTCAGTTCTAAAATGCATTGCTCAGATAAACTCCGCTGAAGCTGTGACCCAGTGCGTCGTGCTCATGTCGTAAGTTACACACATAGTATACAGTCACGTAGTGTGCAACTCTAATGGCGGCTGATTAGCATTCGCGACAATTAGTCGCGTCGCATTCACTCGCACCAATCGCGCGCGCCGTGTGCCGCCGCACGAACTGAGTGGGAGACGATGCAATATGCATATCACTGCGCAATGTATGTGACGAGAGTGTGACAGTGGGTAGTACTTCATTTAATGAACACCGCTTGTAACAGAGAACAATGATAGACTTCCTAATATGAAGAAGTTGAGATAAATGCCATGCATGTGAATTATAATAATCTGTGTCAAGTGTATCATGTTTAGTGTTGTGCTCTCCAATAGGTTGTCGACATTAGAGACAGCGTACCTACACTGAGAGGTGCGCCGGCGCGTGTGTCTCTGACACAATGGCTGGTGTGCTGCTGATCGTCATTAGCGCGAAAGGCGTACGCGCACACTTGCGCGTGCATTAGCATTAGATAGTGCGTGCTAGAGCGGCGGGTGGCGGGGCGGGGCGCGAGGGCGTGGTCTCGGCCTGCGATTGGCCGCCACATGCAAATGTGGCGCGCCGCCTGCGCGCGCGCAATCACGGCCGCTGCCTTCGTGAGCTCACCATTGTTTCCAAAGCAAAAACTGGCGAACTTGCCCGAGCTTGTTTGTCGGGAACACGCGCGAGCAAAAACTAAGAAATGCGCATAACAAGAAACTGCAAAAAAGGCCGGACGACGGCGACGCGGCACTTTTTACTTACGATTTATGTCCCCGCGAGTCCTCTCACCGTCGCCCCCTCCCCACCCGCGGTGCTCCCCCTCCCCGCTGCCTCCCAGAGGAGCGAGACGCGCACGCGCATCTCCTACTCGTGCTTGTTATCCTAACATCGCTTAGCCTGTCGTCACTCGGCCGCATTTTCTCGGCGGCGCAAAAACGTCCCGGCCGGGTACTGAACCCGGCGCGTTTAAATTGCACAGCTCTTAGAGCATGTGAGCACAGTCAATTGGCAACAGGGCCATTACTTTTAAATCACATTTACATTGAATGCGCTAGGACGGCACTCGGCGCGGCCCGTCGGGATGCTACGCTCAATTAAAATGCGGCAATAAATTAACAGTCGCAGTACGTGACCGCTCCCACTGCTACAGGACCGCTCACACACACAGCATACACGGAGCGATGCTAGCCGCGCTAGATACGCGACACACTGCAGGCCACGCGCGATGAAGCTATGTCGTTCTATTGTGCGATACCATTGCGAGAAAGGGAATGAGTGCAGTAAGCAAATTGCCGGCACAGAGCGGTGAGTAGCCGGGGCACAGATTGGCCGGCAGCCAGCGAGCGCCATTATTCGCCTTTTATTTCCTCTACTGGTACGTTTACAACACAATTATTATTCGCTGTTGACATTGGCCGCTGTACGCAAACCGTTCGTTTTCCCGGCGTTTGGTTTGTATTCCCCGGCGGCACTTGTAATATTCCTCTGTAAACTTGATTAACTCCAGTAACTGTGGCCAGTGTTTGCGTAGGTTTGAATTGTAAATAGTGAGTTATTGTTAAATGAATAATAAAATATACCAGTTTTTATATTGAAATTTAATATTGCGGATGTTAGAATTCTTGAGTCATATGAGCAAGTCTTACTCAGATGTCAATGAATATTACAGAATAATTACCATGAACCGATATCTAGCACAACATAACATATTCTACCTTTATTAAGGCTCAGGTGTGGCATGAGCTCTCTGCAACCAATAAATAAATAAATATCCTGGGACATCTTACACACGGCCATCTGACCCCAAACTAAGCAGAGCTTGTGGTATGGTAATCAGACAACTGATATACATACTTATATATTTTTTAAATACATACATATATATAATAGAAAAAAACTTTAACCAAATATAACTAAAATTTCGGAAGTCGACTTCCGAAATTTTAGTAATTTTTTGTTTTTAGTTTTTGAAGGCGGTTATTATTTATTTGTAAAATGAGTTATATTTTTTTACTTTTTAGTGTTGACTCCCAATATCTGACTGTGTATTACAGTATCTTTCAAACTAGTTTATTTTCAAAAATAAAACTACTTACAATCTATAAAATGAAAATAAAAACTTGAAGTAACGTATATATTGTCAATGTATATTTCGTCGATTTTTTGTTTTTGATGGATTTTCCAAGAAGCACTGAACCGCTAGCCACAAAATTTGTATGGGATCATCTCTGAATCATGACTTATCAAACAAAAAAAGAACCATCAAAATCCGTTTACAATTGACGGAGATATCGCGTAACAAACATACCCTTGTGACGATTCGAAAGTACCTGTAAATGGTTTATTTGAATAAAATAGTTTTGAGTTTGTTACAAAAAAAAACAGACGAATTGAGAACCTCCTCCTTTTTGAAGTCGGTTAGTAAAATATATATATAATATTAAATATTTGTATAGGTATGTGTATTGTATATCTTTATGTGTACCTAGTACTATCATAAAGTATTCTAGTCTGAAACAATACCTAAAAGATTAAAAAAAATAAACGGATAACGACAAATACCACAAAAAATAACTACTAAACAGAAAAAATACCATAAACTTCTCAAATTGCCTCCCTACATGATATTATGTGGTATCTGTCGCAGTCATTTGGTTGAATCAGCTATTTGTATGACTAGCGCGTTCATTATACTAAATTAGACTCCCATATTTTAATAAATTACTTTAGGAAAAATATGATATATTTTTAGCCTATCTTAAGACTTAAAATACAACATAAAATCATAATTAGGTGTGTTATGTAATGTCCTAATTTAGCTGTTTCAACAAGATGACTGCGACATAATATCCACTCCACTACACCCTGTTCAGAGTAGGTGATGTCGCGATACTTTAATAAAAACCACAATCGTATTATAAACACATCACATGCCATAGCACGAGCTAAATAGAGCATAAAATGTAAAACTGACCATTTCATTGACTCTTTTGAAAACTGAATTATTATCGTACACATAACTGTGACCTACTAATTAATCATTTTGAGTGCTAATGCAAACAAATATGTTAAAGACTGTTCCCGGTCAAAAATGCACTGCCGCGGTACTGATCTACGAATTTGGGTGATCATTTAATTTCTAAATAGGAATGTTTTTGGGGGTTATTATTAGCATCAGTGCGCGAGCTTCACTTGCGGCTGCTGGCCGGCACTGAGGTCATCAGTGGTCACTGGTCCTGCAGTGCAGGTCAGCGCCGTCTATAACGATCATAACACGTCTCATCTGAACGCATTAGAATCCTTCCGAGTACGCATTCGTATTCAATTATGCGCCCGCGCAAAAAGTAGTCGCGCATTTGAATGACGCGCTGGGTCTCGTTACGCGGCGTCCCCGCGCCGCTCCCGCCCCGCAGCCGCTCCGCCGCCGCGCCGCGCCCGCGCCCAATTTACAAATAAAACGCGGGGAACGTCCGGCCACGCAAAAACTGACCGCACTCCTCCCCGTGCATATGAATGGAGCGATTTTTTGCGCTCGCGCCGCAGCGCTAAGATGTCGCCGTGTCAATCACTGTACGCACTGCTTTAAGTACTGATTGTTCACGGAGCTGATGGATCAAGTACCTGGATCCTGTTTGCTGAACTCTAAAAAGTGGCAAACTAATGTCTGATACGATGACGTTAAAAAACTTTATGCTACTTAAGTAAGATCAAGAGGAGTTCTAAATCCTGGTGGTTCCATAGCTCCATTGACAAATCCATTAATTTTTGTTTTGATAGAGAAGTTACTTTCTTCTTCGTTCTCTAAAGAAATGAGAAATAATCTATCCGCAAAATAACATGCAATACTGTAGAGCTCTTAATTGAAATGACTGGTCAGTTGTCACAGTAATGAAACACAGATTCCCTAGAGCAGGCAGCGGCCAGGCCCTGCAGCGGCACGGTAGCGGCCCGGCGGCGACAGCAGATCGCCTGATTATGTAACAAGCTCGGATTCACCGCCGCCGGTTTTTGCCGCGCGCCGACGACGCATGGAAAATGCAACAGATTATCTCTCTCAACCTGCCACTGCAGCCGCAGCTTCTGATATGAATTTATAATCGCCGCATTGTGTTTAATTTCACTGTCATCTCGTACGCCTCTCGTATGAGCACATTCGACGTTTTTGCTCCAAGTAATCGAGGTACCGATCTATTCAATTAGTTAAATGGATTCTGCGAAAACAATGTTAACATATTCGATGCATTAACTCTCTCTGCATGTCCTACGCTGTATGATAATGGCCGGCCGAGTAAGTTGACAGCCTGCGCGCGCGCACGCGAGCGTCGCGGTACTATCGTAGATAATGTGCATGTGCATAAGAAGTTACAATTTATGTTGATGGCCTGTTTTATTTACCACCAGTGAAGAAGCGCGAGACGTCGCTAACATGCAACACACAAAATTACATTTCCATGACATTTTTTTATATCCGGTCTATCTAGCTGGTGATGTGTGGATGACAGATCCACACATGACTATAATAAAGTATCTCCAATTGGAGAACTCCGAGCACTGACTACAATAGAATTTATAAACAAGAATTGCAGCGGCTGATTGTAAAGCTAACAGCACGTGGCTCAATATATAACAGTGCTCTTCTCATTGTCACAGCATTCATCTAAGAGTACTCATCTCATGGTACTAAAGTCACAGTTTCATAATACGTATGAATTAATTAATGAATGCTTTTATTTTCTTTTAAAAAATCTTAAAAGCTAAATACATAGCCCCACAAAACTGCTTACGCAGTTTAACTGTGAGATCAGCGAGTCTCTATTACAATATTAACTCATAGCTATTGCATTATCTGCAGAATATTTGTGCTACTTACTCATAAACAATCTGGTGATAAAAATACTAATCCCACTAAAAACATTTCATGTAAAATGTTGCCAAGACAACCAAATAAGGTTTGCCCTGTGAAAAATATATCAGATCGCATGTAGAGCCAAGCTTCTGAATCTACACGGCCTAAATCTACCGACCTTAACTTCACAAATTCTACATATCAGTAAAAATCTATGGCTTCGCCGTTTCGCTACCGTCGTCGTGGAGGTGATGCGAATATTTACTTTCTGAAGTAAGTTACGAAACAGCCAAGCCATACATTTTTACTGATATGTAGAATTTGTGAAGTTAATGTCGGTAGATTTATAGACCATTCTCTGTCTTTGCATTTATACTTAGATGATTTACTTGTTTCTTAACAAAACTTCCACCCCCACCTTAGGGGATGGAAAGCAAAAAATTATAGGTTTATGAATTTTTTTGTTGGTTGTATGCTAAAGTTAGACTATATACCAAATTTGAGCATTCTAGCACTTCAGGAAGTGGCTAAACATTTTGATGATCATCAGTGTGTCAAGTGTGTCAGTGACGAAATCGGCGTATTTTAGATATCAATAAAATCTAAAGTATTAAAGCTATTCAATTGAGACTTTGTATGTTTAATGAGTCAATTATTGACATCATATCCTGTGAATATGAACTGTCTGTTACATCGGGAACCAACTCTATAAGGGTTCAAAAAACGAAGAAACACTTCGAGAAAGGGTAGGTAGTGCCCCTGCACTTCGCTTTCTTGTCTTGGCGGGGGCACTACCGTGCCCCCCGATTCCATAAATTGAGCTCCTCTTCTCTCTAGTCTTCTACTCATGTTTAAAGCTTCTCCAATACTGTAATACAACATTGTAATGCCTTACATTATGTACCAATAAAGACTCTATTTTATTCTGTTTCTCCGGGTTTTTAAATTCAACTACAAACGCCAGGTTTCAAGCTTACAATAAGTACTATAAATAGTAATCTTAAAAATGAGTAAACTCTAATCCCTGTGATTATTAAAGGAAATTATTAAACTGTTCCCATCGTCCATTGTAACAGGACTGGCCCCTCTAGGCCTGTTGGACGGGTCAATGGGAATAGTGTCATCGTGACAATACAAACGGAAAATACGAACAACGTATTGTGAACCAAATATAGTGGTCGCCTGTAAAGGAAAACCTGTCAGGTATATTCTAACTTGTATGACCTGACCTACAACCTTTAAATATTGGTCAATGTATTTCATGAGACTGCTTGCTAAACATGTATTTGCGATGATGAAAGTCGTAAAAAGGTAAGTAAGTAGTAGCCATTATAACTATTATGATGGAACAAGTAATTACTATCCGTATTTGTTTTACTGTGTGGTAACTGAAGTTATAGACTTCCACTAATTCCACATCGTGCTGCTATGTCTTAATTTATCCTAATAATGAATAGTTGATGCTGAAAATACGCACGTATACCTTGGAGTTTTTGCCTACATGTCAGTGTGCAATTTAACATCGTCACGGATATAGGCTTATCTTGTAAACCTCTTTACTTTCCATTAAATCTCTAGTGTGTTTAAAAGGTATTTTTAACCGACTTCAAAAAGGAGGAGGTTCTCAATTCGAGAGTTAGTTGCTTTTTGGTCCCATAAAATGTTTGCATAGTTTAGCTCGGCAGTTTTTATTTGACCACGACGCTGAGAAGGTGTATGCGTTCGACGTGAGAGGAATGAGGTGAATGTTCCCATTTATCTCTATATCGGCTTGACCGATTATCATGCAGTTATCTGCAGTAGATTTGTAATCTATTAACGATAGTTTTTAAATAGTCTCCAAAGTATTAATTCCTATAGTAGCGCCCCCGCAGTGGTTACCATTTCTTTCACTCGTAAAATCACCATCCAATGTTAGTACGGATCAGCGATAGTTATTAGATAGGCATTACAGTATTAATCTTCCAGGGGACGCTGCAGTTACCATTTCTATCGCTTCTAAAAATGACCATCGAGTGTTAAAATTTTCACTTCTTTCAATAATGAGGTTGATCATATTGAATCACATGCATGAGAGTAAAAATACATTGAAAAAGTTTAAAGTAAAAATCAAATTTAAATTTTTTGAAAAAAAAAATTTCTTTAACATTGTTATTGTTGATCAAAACAGTTTTTTTTTAAATCTTCCGACTAAAAGAGAGTTAGTACTACGTATTTTTGCTGAAACTGATTCAAGATTTGACACGAAAACAAGTCTCCTGTGTGTTCCCCAGCATCCGAGCGTCCAGCGCTACTTAACGATAAGCTAACTTTAATTGATATAATATATGATATTAATTAATAATTTGCGATTATCTGCGGTGCGTGGCGCGGGCGGCGCAGTACGTCGGCCGCGCATGCGCGATACTCATCGCAGAGCACGCGCGCACTGACACCCACCGAGTTATGAAGACGCTGCTCTGCTGCTCATGTCCATGGAATAGGAAACTGAACACTTTAAAGCTTTTAAAACCATGTTCCGTCAATGTTCCTGTCCGTTCATCTGCGTCGCATATTATAAGGCACACTATCTGTCGTTTTATGACGCAGGAATTTATAGTTCATTTAAATCCAGGGTGCCAGGTAAACTGGACTTCTCCAAGTTGTAATCGTCCCTTTGTGCCTATTGGCCCACGTTTACCTATACTTCTGTTCTGTCTCCAGCTTGCTATGGAGGGAATGTAAAATATGTATTTTCTCTCCTCTTTTCTTATTATTTGTCTGTTCTTTTCTTATTAATTTCGTAACGAGATCAACAACTCCGGGACACATCGTTGAGCTTCATAGTCTCTACGATTTTCTGGTGGTCAGAGCGGTCACCACTGTCGATTCTTAATATTCTCGGTTGCTTTCAAAAGTGCTAGTGATAGGAAATAAATGTAATGTATAATAACAAATGTTCTAATTTCACTTCAAATAACGTTCATATTATGATATAATAATAAAATTGTATGCAATTATCAATTTCCATATGACCAAATGTTTATACCTATCAAATAATTTTCTAATATAACATCATTTAGTATAACGTTCATTTTATATAATTTTAAATATGCATAACAATCTTTTTATATAAAGCTCATTAAAATTTGACCTAATGTTCTTTTAGCCTAATTTTAATGTTTAATTGTCACAGTTTAACCTATCTCGAATGGCACTCCAAAACTTAAAATATTCTATACATAATTGGTAGAGGGCGGGCTACTTTTGAGTAGTTAATAAAATAATTAAGTGCCCTAAAGTCCAGATTTCATCCAGTTTCTCCTGGTAACAATAGTTAAAGGTGGCAGGTTCAATAAATTATATGAAATTAGATAAAATGAAATGCTATCCAATCCATTATCTCAACTGTTCTTTGTTTAAATAAAGGTATATTAACAGAAATGAGTTCAAGTTAACGTTAAGCTTTTTGTTATTATATCAACCGTTACACACCCATTGTCCCAAAAAAAATCACAATGCCTGGTTTAAAATTTATTGTGGTAATTTTTACCACAAGCATTGATAACCACTTAACATGAAAACCCCTAGTTTAATTTAATGAGATGGTTAGCAAAAAGCCACGAACAAACTGACTAACAAGTAGTTCTTAATCTACATTTTGGAATCTTCCTAATATACACATTTCAATAGATAGGGTCAGTAATTGTAATGAATGACTTTAGCTTTGACGGCACTGTAATTGAAGATAGTTACAATTTACGAGTTCTATTCACACGTTTACAAGTGATTATATCAACTATTTGCTCGTGATTAAGGATTTTGTGATGGCCCAGTGGGTTAGGCGCCCGCCTCTTGTGTGAGAGGTCGTGGGTTCGAGTCCGAGCAAGTACCAATGTGACTTTTTCAATTCTTATGCACTTTCTAAAGTTTATCTTGGACATCACTTATCCCGTGCCTCGGAAAGCACGTAAAGTCGTTGGTCCCGGTTGTCATTCGTAGAACTTTGGCACGGGTACGGGTAAACGAAAGGCAGAAAATTTGAGCAGTGTAACTAAGAGGTATCGTGTCGCCCAGTTACTGTTGTGGAGGTCTGATCGGCAGTCGCTCCACGTAAAACCCTAGTATCCAGCTGAATCCGGTTAGGGAGGAATGAGACCCCAATATAGTCGGGAATAAGCTAAAGAGATGATGATGATTTTTGATGAGTTTCCTATTTCGAGTGTCACTGTTATTGTAACGCGTTTATTCATTATAAGTTAATTTAGGTCTTAGACTATCCCTACTACGCAGTAAAATTTCTGACCTCATTCTGCAGTTCTTTCTCACTGCTTACCTGACTCTAATATTCCTATATTACTTACACGGTCTGTAGTTCGGAACCTATTCCTAAAGCTAACTCGCCGGAGTCCCACACGAGCGCTGAGCTCGACATCTGCTCTCCCCGGCCGCAGTGTTTAATACAGAAACAGTTTGAGATAGAAGGCACGTGATAAATATGTGTAGGTTTTCATAATTTCCACGTGGCGGTTCGTGACCGGGCCGTATCGCGATCGGCCCGGCGCGGCGCTGCGCCCGCGCATAACTCGCGATCATTACTGCGATACAACCATACTGACTTATTGATTCCACCTTCAATTAGAGCCCCGGTGCGCGGGAGGCCCCTATCTATCGCAGGGCTTCCTAATAAATTGCAATAAAGAAAATTAACAGTTTATTAAAAACTGTAAATGTGTTAGGCGAGCGCCGCGAGTGCTCGCATTGATAACATTCTAAATAAACTAATTGTAAACATCGCGGACATCTGCATACCTTCGCGCTACCCACACACTAGTGCGTCCTGCGATTCGACCAGTGGTACCACGATTGAACAAAGGACGGTGTAACATTTAAAAGAATGTAGATAAGCGTGGAGACATTTTACATAGCATCAAACTATAATTCAAGTTGATGCCGATCGCTATCTCGTCTATGAATTAACGAGGCCGGCCGGAGCGCTGCAGTAAAAATGTGGCGTTTATTTAAACAGAGCTGAATATTCAGCTGGACGCGGTTAATAGTTTATTAATAATGTTATCGGGAGCGGTTCGATCGCGATGTGCCGAAACGCGTGCGTGGAGCCGGCGGGCGGACGGCGTGGCGGCGGCGCGCGGCAGGTGTGCGCAAATGTCAGCCGAATGAGGCACAGCGCAGGGAACTGTGCCGAAGGACCAGTCCACTTGCGGGTGTGTCACTCCCGCAAGAAAACGTCAGAGCTGTTCTTGTTATGACTGGCATGAATATGTCCATTATCAGTACAAAGCAACGCATCTAATAGCTACAACACGTGCCCAAGGCATGTTTTAGCCTTTCGCTGTGAGTGAACCATGTGAGTGTAGGATCATCGCCTCAGTTGTACTAAGCAGTACTTCTCGGCGTGCCTGCACTGCACATGCACCGGCTCTGACAACACTCCTGCGCACACTGACGTGCGTTTTTTCCACTATTTGTCCTTGAGTGTGAACTTTTAGTACAATTGGAAGAAAGTAGCCGGGCTACAAATTGTTACAGTTCATATTAAAACATTATGAACACGCTTTCTATAATAGTGTGTTGCACCTTGTTCGCACGAGCCGGTAATATGCGTTTATTATAAAATTTATATTTGAGAATGTAATAGGTCATAGTAACGGTTATAAAGTACTTTCTGTAATAAAAACGTAAAATACTTAATTCGCCGCTATCTATAAAACATAAACACTTGACAGCTAGCTTGTAGTAGCACTGACTGCCTTGCATTGCAAATGGGTGCACTATGTAGCATCACAGTAACGGATGTTGTTTAGTTTTTATACATAAAATGGTTTTTAACTGATCATCTCCAGCTTATGCAAGCGACAAGCAGAGTGGTGGCTTAAGGAAAAAGTCGAAGAATGAAAAACAAATAAAGATAACTTTATATTTAAGCAAGTTTAACTCGTGACTCGAAGATAACAATAATCCCAAAATGTAATCTATAAAATCTATCGTCACCGCCATTCTAAATTATCGCTTGTAATTAAGACAGTGTAGTTAACTAGACATAGATGATTAGTTAATTATCATACTAATTGGGAAGTATGAGTACTGTACTGACAACAGTTACCTATAGTATGAAGATGCTATGCATGAAAGATCCGTCAGAGAGAGGCACACATCACATCACAGCAGGGTAGGCAGAGTCGTGTGCTAGGACGAGTATCAGTAAACACAAACATAGAAGTCAGTCATCCTCTGTAATCCTTTGCTCGAGCAAGGAATTGTAACCCTATGTTCAATAACACGCAAGCTCTTTGTGTTCAGCTCACTAGACAAACGGAAGCAGCGAATTTTTCTTACAATTTACTCAAAGATCTCTTTTAATAAAGAACGAATCAACAAATTATTAAATAAAACAATTAAACGACTTCATTCTAAATGTTTCATGTACAACCGAGGTACATAGTCAAGTAATATAAATGAATGATGGCCAGCCGTGGTGATGATTAGTCAACGTTGAACTCACCCAGTATTCGCGGGTGCAGGGCGTCATGGCGGCCGCTACTCATGCTCCGCCAAATATTTACTAGTCCTGTGTTCTCCTAACTTTAGCTAAACTTCCGAGGTTAATTTTCACGACGACGTAAGCACTCGTCCTAGCTAGGTAATAGATAATATCAGTCTCTCTACAAGTAATGCAACACGTCACAATGTTTGTTTGTCCGTGTTGGCGCGCTGCGCGGGCGCAAAGGGCAGCGCTGTGCGCTTTCACCGCCTGAGCAGTGGCGCTGAACTGCGCTCCGTCACATTATCACCACAGATAATGAGCCCAATGTTATCACTACTGCTTGCACTGCTTATCTCACAGTAGCGTGAGGTTAAGCCAACCCTTGGCACGTAGCTCTTCATAATCACAACACATGGCGGAAGGCAGGTGAATGTAAACTTGTGGGTGGTCAGTGACAACATGATGAAAAACGGAAGTGGAAACTGAGATGACGGGTCAGGGAGGAGGGATAAAGTAAATAAACCTGCTGTTGCACGACGGTGATTATGTATTTGAAAGCGTTTATTAGAAACCATTAAGATAATGCACTCTACATAAAATATAAAATGCTCCGTTGTCAGCCACAGGTGTCACACACACTAGAAATAAATACAAATCGACGTGTAATCTATAATTATCGACACAAACATTATTCACTGAGAGTGATACAGATCAAACATAAAGCTGTAATATCTCGCAGACGTTGAGACAAATTAAGCCAATATAGGTATCAAATTAAAACATTGATATTAATTGAGAGCGGTCGCCCTCAATTATGCGTCGAATCAACAGTTAATTAGATAATGGTCGCCAGTGTGCGGTAAATGATGTCCCACAGAGCCGAGCATGGGCTGGCCGGAGCTAGCAAGAGCGAGCCACGGCGAGCCACCTCGAGCTATGGCGAGCCATCCCGAGCCACTATGAGCGCATAAATATAGCAATTCACAAACAAATATAACGGTAAAGAAAAAACGCGGCTAGCGTGCGTGCGGCCACCGGGGCGCGACCCCGCGCGCTGTGACACGCCCGAGTATCGATACATTAATATGCGCTGTTTCCACAAGATAAATACAAACGCTAACAATAGCGATTAGTGTTATTCCAGTTTTGCATTAGAGAATTTCTATCATCCTAGTAATTACTGATCTAAACTACGATAAACACAGTTAGTTCTTTACGATCCGTGTTTGAAGTTATCTGCGATCATCGACGTATGTTTCACTAATAGAAAACTACCTAATCTAATATCTACATCAGTGATTTTATCGAGCCGACCTTCAAGTGTATGTCCGTCTTTATGAATATTAGTTGTCCTAACAGCAATACCGTGTAGACACGATAGCGAACAGTGTCGAGGTTGTCGATACCCGCGCGCAACACTAGCGCGCTGCAGACGGCGCGCGGGCAGCGACACAAAAACCATCAAACTACCGCCAATTACAGTAGCAACTAGTTTTTAAGCCGCGAGAACTTTCTTCTATTTCCATATTCATTACAAAGAAAGGGTGAAATTATACTTGCTCGCCATGAATATGCCAACGGCTGCGTGGTAAATGTTAAAGTTGAATAACACTGCGTCAGCGCGGCGCGTTGCGTGCGCGCGCGCTGACGGACGCGGTATCGTGCTGACGGCGCGGATTAAACATTCGCAACTACTTATAGAGAGCTATCTACATGCTATTAATGATACCGCTTGCTCCCACAACTACCGTGAAAAACTATAATTACTAAGTGAGCGTGTTTGAATAATCGGTCGCGACCGCGGCACAGCTTTGGGAATGCTCTAGTATTTATGTGCTCATAACAAGTTCCGGCGGACGGAGACGATGCAATAGCTGTAGCGATTGAAGAACCTTTGAATGTTCCGGAGCGTAAAGTTTGTCAAATAAAATTTTATAACTGCTGTCATGGAAGTTCACAAACAAGGCCAAGCAAATAAGATCGTCCGCCTGCGCGAGGTGAGGCGGCGCTACGTATTGCACCTTTAATAACTTCTATTGTGTTTGCGCGCTCCGGAGTCGCCAGCTCGGGGGGTGAGACAGGGCTCCGGCAGGGGGGGGAGCGGGGGTCAAGTAATGATACATTCGCACGCCGAAGTGAGGCGCGAGGTAATAATGAGTTATGTACGTGATCCAATTATTTGGGCGCGCGCTCATTACGCGCTAAGTGTGAAATATGGCCGGCTTTATTACTAGCATCGCTGACTTCTTGCCACCCCGGGGGTGGGCCCCGGGCCCGGGTCCCGCGGGGGGTATCTGCAGCGCTGCAACTGTGCTCCACTAAATCATAATAATGTAAGGTGCGGAGCGAATACGGGTCGTGAAAGGAGTTGCGACTATTTTTACGTGATATATAGGAAGGAGGAGGCGCCCCCGCACGTTACTGGGAGCACGACGAGTCTATTTAGTTAGTCGGAGATGTGGCGCTGTTGATGTGCCGCGACGTGGAGTAGTGAGGCGACAGACACCAGGTCTGTGTATTACGAAGCGGACCTCGCTGGATTTAACCACCAACAGTCTTACTGTTTTGTAATTGGTACGATTCTAATGACCACTGCTTCTCAACAATAGTAGTTCAACTGAGCCCTAATGTTACTGTTTGAGACTGTTATCTGGAGCTGTGCGCGGGCTCGCTGGCCAGCAGCCTGCGGGAGAACTGGCGAGCTGCTGCACCAGCTCGTCCATAAATCGAACAAACACATTAGTTGGAGGCGATACTTTAAAGATTTGCCGTCGGTGTGCAACGGGTGGGGGCCGAACTCGCCCGAGCTCGAGTTATTCCATTAATTAAACCCGGTGGGCCCCGCGAGCCACCCCGCGGGGCCCGGGCCCCCGCCCGCCGCGCAAAAACAAAGCAAGCAATAACGAGCGCAGGGCTGCCACATTCACGACAATGTCGATTTATGATAACTGTTTAAAAGTAACAACATTCTTTCCAAACAATTAGTTATTATTGGATATTTTATAAGTTCACAAGTATTCAGTAACGACTGAAGTTAGTCGCAAGGTATTCTGATGTGTGCCGTGACTGCGCGGTAATGGCGACGTCTGTACTGGCCAGTTGGAGTCAGTCGCCGAGATATCTTTATAGGTTTTATCAAAGCTTGGTTCTTTACGATCCTATGAAACAAACAAAATCAACCAAGAGCAAGTTCCGCCGCCGAACTTCATTGGACTCGTGAGCACTATCTGTTGCACTATGAGCAATTATTTTTGATTGACATCTTCATGATACATAACAATGTTAGATGACATGTGGCTAATTTCTATGATGGATCGAGGTGTATTAATTAAATCATAATCCATACTTCCATACTTATATTATAAATGCGAAAGTAACTCTGTCTGTCTGTCTGTCTCTTCTTCACCGTCAATCTTCTTAGAGATAAATCAAGGAAGCCGTGTAACGACTCACCAGGTAAAAAAATACAGTTGCAGTTTGACATACCTAATACAATGAGTGCCTGGTAAGAAAAAAAAACCGGTCAAGTGCGAGTTCTACTCGCGCAACGAGGGTTCCGTTAATTTGTTTTTTAGTGAAATAAGTTTTCTCTTTACTTGTGCTACATGACCTTGCTTCTTGCCAAATTTCACGATTCTAGGTCAATGGGAAGTACCCTATAGGTTTTGAGTTTTGATTCCCTTGAAAATGTCTAAATATGCAATATAAACCGCCGTATCTTTTTATTGCGTTGATTTAAAAACTTGATTTTTTCACTGCTTTGGGAGATAGCAGACTTGAGTATGTGATATTAATTTCAGTTTGATATCTCGACGCGTTCCTGAAAAAAAGGTTCTTGACAGACAGACGGACAGACGGACGCCTGATGTGAACTAACTACAAATTTACGGTTTTCAGAGTTTTCCCTTTACTTGTGTTACATGACCTTGCTTTTTGCCAAATTTCATGATTCTAGGTCAATGGGAAGTACCCTATAGGTTTTGATTTCCTTGCAAATGTCCAAATTTGCAATATAAACCGCCGTATCTTTTTATTGCGTTGATTTAAAAACTTGATTTTTTCACTGCTTTAAGAGATAGCAGACCCGAGTATGTGATATTAATTTCAGCTTGATATCTCGACGCGTTTCTGAGAAAAAGGGTCTTGACAGCCGGACGCACGGACAGACGGACAACAAAGTGATCCTATAAGGGTTCCGTTTTTACCTTTTGAGGTACGGAACTTTAAAAACCGGCCAAGTGCGAGCCGGTTGTAAGTAAAGAAATGTTTTTTTCAGTATTTAATTTTTATTATAGATTCATCAGCTTTACGGTTTTCACATTTTTTGATGTAGTTACTGGTGTTATATGACATTGCTTTGTACCCTAGGTCCACGGCAAGTACTCTATGAGTTTTGATTCCATTGAGTGTGTCGAAATATAAGATTCTTGCAATATAAACAGCCGCAACTTTCTTTCCAGAACTTAGAAGTTGTTTATTTTTACATCTTCAAGGGACCGCAGACCTGATTTCAATTCGATACCTCAACTGTCTTATTCTATAGGTATAAAATATTGTCTTTATGTAAACCTATCAACTTTTGATAAATCTCGTTGGGGGGAGGGGGGACGCGTTCTCGAGATATAGGGTCTTGAAGACAGTCAGGCAGTCAGACAGACGGACGAAAAAGTATTCTTATAAGAGTTCCTTTTTTTCTTCTTGACTCCTGAACCCTAAAAATAACACAAATAAATGAAATATTTATTTAATTAAACTTCGTAATTTGAATTAATTAGCATAATTTTAATTAAAAAAGTTAGTAATACAAAGATTTTCCATAAGTAGGCATTTATGGCGGACTTACATTATGACTCAGTTCCTCTTATTCAACTTCGTCCATTAATGCGTGCTTTTCCGCCCGCTGTAATAAAATACTAATTTTTCTAAACATGCAAGGAAAAACACAATCAAGACATACTACATAAAGGAAAACGTCACTCAAACATTCCTGTTTACCTTTCAAAATCGCCAAAACAAGTTAATTACTATAATAATACGATGTATCACACTGTGTTGTGGTGTCGCTAGCCCTGCGCGCATCTAGGTGTACCACTATCATACAGTAACTCAATATCAAGATAATGTCGCGATTTTAAACTGTCTCTATTTTAGTTAAAATGCCTCCTGTCTACTAACATAACCGAAACCTCACACTTCAGTAACTTTGACACTCACTGTAATGTATAGTTTGAGCTGATAGTCGGCAATAACGTGACTATTTGAACAGATCTCGGCTGGTCCCGCCTCAGCCTTATCATGGGCTAGCAGATTCTTTACACCAACATTTGGAAAGCCCATCACATCTAACTGTTTGCAGACGGAAATACGGGAAACTGAATATATATCTCCTTCATTTAAATACAAATGACCTCCACATTGTTACCCCGCCATCAGCGCAGCCCTGTGGTGCTGGGCGGCGGCAGGGCGGGGGCGCGGGGGTGCGGGGGGCGCGCGGCGGTGAGGGAGGGGGTCGCACGCTCTTAGAATAAAACATTATTCATAAATAGGATATTACGGCAGGTGGCTGCACCGCCCGCCCAGCGCGCCGCCCTGCGCCCTGCGCTGCACTGCCGTGCTTACACTGTATGCTACAGCCTTTAATGCCACTACTTGTATTTAATATTGACTTCCTGAACAATGTCATGTGCATGACAGAATTGCATTACATTGCGCTTCTTCTAAGTTTATGTGTTATATGGTCATAACTGTTTAAGCTACCTTCATAATTTAAACTGTCCATAATTTTGCCAATACTTACCTGTAGTGTTTTGTTGCAGTGAAAGTGTTAATGTTTGTTACACACAATTTATATCGATAAAGTGAAAAATAGAACAAGAATACAAAGTACAAAGTAAGTCCTTATATGTCAAACAAAAATATTATTTGCAACACAACAATCTAACTCAAACATACAAAATTTAAAAAAATCAAGGCATTTTTTTCACTTATTCCATTTACAGTACTTATGGGTTACCAGTCAGTTGGTTAGTGAGGAAGGTGACGCAGTTACTTGTTCCAAAACGTAGGTAGATTTTTATGGAGAAGAATAAGCAAGAAACTCCACAGACACTCTATTCAAAACTTTGTATTTTAAACATTAATTTTGGTGCATATGTGGAATGTGCATATGTGGAAACAATGTAATTTAGTGTTGTATGAGAGATCGTACTGAACGAAAGAAGAACATCAGCATCAACATCTTAACTATCAGCATTGTACTAAAACGCCGCGACTTCAAACAATCAAATAATACAAGAAGTCAGTTCTAGTTGTAGCTAGTTCTCGTAGCAAGAAGAAAACCTCTTCTCCATCTAGACCATTTTCAGTCTTTTTAGGGTTCCGTAGTCAACTAGGAACCCTTATAGTTTCGCCATGTCTGTCTGTCTGTCCGTCCGTCCTCGCTTAATCTCTGAGACCGTTAGCACTAGAAAGCTGAAATTTGGTACCAATATGTATATCAACCACGCCGACAAAGTGGTAAAATAAAAATTGGAAAAAAATGATTTATTAGGGTAGGTTAAAAGTGTTTTTTTTTTAATTTCAACCCTGACGTGTGATACATTGTTAGATAGGTATTAAAAAATGAATAGGGGTTTACTAAAATCATTTTTAATATCAATAATGTCAATAATTTCGGAAATAATCGCTCCAAAAGGAAAAATTAAAGCGTCCCCCCCCCCCCCCTTTAACTTTTGACCCGTAGGTTTAAAAAATATGAAAAAAATCTGGAAAGTAGAACTTTATAAGGACTTTCTAGGAAAATTATTTTGAACTTGATAGAAGAGAGAGTTTTTGTACAAAAAAGACAAAAAGGTTGTACAAAATAATTTCTGCGTACTTAGTATGTCAACGTAACAAAAGCCTTTTTTTAACTTATAAGTGGGAACACTTATTGTGACGGACGGGAAACTACGGAACCCTACATTGAGCGTGGCCCGACACGCTCTTGGCCGGTTTTTAATTTTTTCTTTTTTTTGAATCCCGGACATCTTACACACGGCCATCTGATCCCAAGCTAAGCAGAGCTTGTGTTATGGTAATCAGACAACTGATATACACACTTATATTATTTTTAAATACATACATATTATGGATAAATAACACCCAGACACAGAACAACAATTATGCTCAAGTCAAGTCTATTGTTCTTCCACCTTAGAGGAACATTGCTCGTGAATTACCAGCTTATTTATTTTTATTTTATTTTATTTTATTCATTTTAGGAAAACTTACAGCTAATATAACACGATAGAAAACATCATAAGCAGAATAAGGCCAATTACAAGTTTCCACTCATATACTCAGCTTACTAGCGGATTGGCGGTTAGAAACGAATGTGTATAATAAGTTTTCTTCTCCATTTTCACCTTCAACGAAGAAGTTAGTGATATCCAAAATAAACTTGAGAAAGTGCAATAGGTGATATTGTTAATTTCTCATAGAAACTGGCTGAGGTCCAGCTGCATACTCTCATATCTTAAAATTGTAATATTGTGAATGACATTTTCCATTATCATAACTCGTTATCAAGATTGTAATCACAGCCTACGAATTAAATTATAAAGCAGTTTTTATTATTGCTACATATACTATCGAGTCTATAAATCAAACCCACGAAGGCACAGCTGGGAAAATCCTTAGATTAATTTACTGTATGATACTCATAGGTACTAGTGAATTAATGTAAGGATTTTTCTTATTCATAGAAGTACTAACAGTAATCATGTATGCCAACAATAATATAATATTCCTCAAGAGTCTGCAGTTATTCAACGCATCGCGCCGCACTCCTTATACGTCGCGTTGGCGTTTAAATACAATGCAATGCATACATACATACATAATTCAGTTTGATTATTGGCTAATTGCGATGCGGGCCGCGCGGTGACACTGCAGCTTTGCATAAACATTGCGTTTGAATGGTCGCGTAATGGCCGCGGTGGCGATGACGTCACGCGCACAAAAACACACTCTTATTGAAATTATTGCTAACTCGTGATCGTACATACAACGTACACAACGCGCGATTTAGATAATATTACGGTAATTCATTTTTTGAAATAGCTGGAGCTAATATCAGATAAGTGAAACGTTTGATATTCGGTAAGGGCATGGTGTTCTTGGCTGCTAAGCACTCTAAGTTAAGTTCCTATTTGCTGTTTACTACTACTAATTAAGATAGACATTATGGTGAGTAATAGAAAAAAATATTATAATGGTCACCCGATTGACCAACATCAAATTACCTTCGAACATTATAGTTGAAGTAATCAATAATAGCTGACGAAGACCAACGCTCTCTAGCTCAGGTCCTCTAGCTAGTGAGCTAAGCTCCTTATCAGTGATCAAAAATATGTCAAAAGAAGTGAACCTCTCTTTTGTCTGAATTTGAGTGCAATCAAAAATGTGCTGATAGGATTTGGACCGAAATTACTTAATCCGGGATTACCCTGATGACTGTGGAATACCCGGTCACCACCACTTATAAAAGAGCCAACTTCTGAAAGCAGATTTATGAGTGCGCTAGGCATTCCCTGGCGTTGTATTCGTATTAATAATATTGGTCACACAGAGCCCCGACAACCCCCTTCCTTAATGTTTAGTGACCAGTCCACTGTATATACATTTCATATTATGTACATTTCGATGGTCCTGCATAATCTATAGATGCACTTATATATGCGCTAGCACAGAGATAATACATGTGTAACGGTCCTCATCTAGTTGGCTACAAGCCCTGCTCCACCTGCAGAAGATCCAAGTAACCGCTAACGAAGCCATCCAAATACACAATAAAATATTACATGAATCTTTCACGTGCTTAATTTGATAAACAGGTACTTAATAAGACACCTAATTGCAAAGTATACATATATTTCATAAACAAAACATCAAATATTTTGTATGATCTGTACGCACAGCGCAGTGGCAGGCAGTGGCGCGCATGCGCGGGCGCAGGCAGGCGACGTTTAAGGGCATCTGTGCCGTGGGAACCGCCGTGAGACCACACCACCACATACCGCCTCGCACACACGCACGCCGCACATGACCAGCGCCATATCACACGCCGCACCAACACTGACTGCTCTCTAGCACATCCGGAGAGGTTTGATGACGGTTGACAAGCAATGTATGATGCGTTGTGATGAACCGTCGCGGGCGCGCTGCTCGGTAATTAGCAGAATGTCATAGCAAATATTTAACATTCACGTTGCGCCGGCTGGCGTGATACGTGTCGTGGCATTAGCAGCGACCCCCGCCCTCCCGCTGCAGCGCTGCACACCTCGCGGACCATATGCTACACCTAGATTAATGGCTCACATTTACATGTCGCGCGCTTTTTGCAGCTGATTTATATATCTGCAAACTAAGCAATTACTTCGTCACTCAAGGTTTATTATGTCAGCTTTATGGCTAACAATATTTATAGCATTTACCAAGTGAGCATGAATACCGAGCAGGCGAGCACTTCTTATGAAGATGCATATTAAACATTTATGTATTCACCGACAGGTAATGCTACTATAAACTAATTTGTACCCTCTGAGTAGTCTCTACTTCATATAGAATGAACTGTTATGTCACTTCGCCCACCAACCTGCTCGAATAAACATTAGAAAACTAGATTGTATATCAAGTGAATGTATTGAATTAAGTAATCGTTAAGTATTCTTTATAAATGACGAGATCTCAGAACAAGCTCTAACGACAGCTTGACATATTCTCTGTTTAGACCTGTTGTTAAGTAAAAACTTCGTAATTGACTTTTACAGATAACACTATCTTAACAAAAACTCTAATGGGAAATATCGCTTCAATCTTATGTTATGAAGGCTTCTAAGCTTTGCGAGGAGACTGCGTTCCAGCAGGCGCCACAGTGTCGTGTCGTGTGTGGACACTGAAGTACAGTAACACCGTGTAGCTCAAGGGGCGTGGCGGCGGCGACACGGTGGCACGGGTGTCAGCTGTGTGAGTTCATCGCAAACTGTATATCAACGTCTAAGGCGCGGTCACGTTGGGCTTCCAGATTAACATAAAGTTTTAAGGAAAAACTGTTACTGTGACTGTTATCATAACTAAGTATTTGAGTATTCTGTGATTTTTGTTCCTGTGTGTTAGTAGATAGTGTCCAGTGGGTCGCGGGGGCTGCGCCTGCGCTGCGCGGTTCCCAGTCCAGTGCCCACTATCAGATATGATTGACGGACGAGAAAAAAATATAATTCATTAGCAAGTGTGCGCAACATGGAGAATGTGGCCGGCAGCAGGAATGAGATCGTTTGTACCGCGCCGGCAAAAACGCCGCATGCCGCGACACACATAGAATATAATTATCTAAGCGCTCTATTAATATTTATAGCGCACTCTTAGCGTCCACTTCAATAATTACTTGACGTTTGAGAGCGTCCTCTCTGGCAGTCCTGAGAACCACAGATCAGATAACAAATCTACGTTTTCTTGCCTTCACTTTCTCTTCTGCGTGTTTAAAGTCCGACTGCTTTCTTTGATGTTACGCTCATGTTAAAACTCATCAGCTTCTCATAGCTATTGGACTGCCACCAGTAGGTACTTTTGATTTGTCAACAGAGATGAATGTTACAAATGTACTGTGCAACAAAGTTGTGACAGTTGGTCTAGCTAGTGGTACGAGTCCTGCGCGGCCGGCAGGCGCCGCTGAATGGACGTCCAGCTATGTCATTCACGTGCTTCAGGGAAGGCGCTGGGAACCGCCGCCATTACTGCGCCCGCGCCGAGACGCCGCGTTTTTACCGCCGCATGCACATGCATGAGCCGCTCACCCACCATTTGTCACGTGCACCTCTTGGGAAAATATTGAAACGTTTCCTACTCAATTTATTATGTTATGATGTCACTATTTATTACATTCAGTCGTAACGGTCCGCGCGGACGAGCTCTCTACGCATTAGTCGGTATCGTTTATATCATTCGGACGGACTATTATTTGGGAGCAATTTACGGAATTACGAGCAAGTTGTTAGTTGGTCCGCGGCCGGCCGGAGCCACTGGGAGCTACTCATTAATCAAGCTCCGTATTCAAATGACTATAATTTGGGAGGACGAGGGCCAGCTCAGCTAAACGGTTTGCTATTCAGCCATCGATTAGCATACCGCGCCTGCATACATTCCGCCGAGCGCCGACTCTCAGTAATAATAATTGTGATTAAAATCCTGCCAAACGTTCGTGATCAATTACTAGCATCAGATATAATAACGCGGTCGAGCACGACAATTACTTACTTCACTCAGCAGTTTTTTAATTTTACTTTGCGTCAATAGATTTCATAAACGATATCTTAGCCATAATTATATCTCGATTACTACTAGATTATAGATGTCTATCGATATCCAGTCGCGTGCCTACAACTAGTGTACTAATGAAAAATTGTGTCACATTGAATAATATTATTGTGGAACATTATACACAGACATGAGACTCTCCCATGAAGACGTCACCACAAGGCCTTGAGCATCTTCCTAATGCGTTTTTAATAGCGCCACCTTCAAAGACTAAGTGCCACACAATGTAAAATCACTTCTAAGCTGTATAATGTAGAGTTAGAAATTGTCTGCCAGAAGAACGAGGTCGAAAGAATTACTCTATTAATGAAGGTGTTACCGAATTTAACTATTATGTTTGTGCGGCGGTGATAATTGTTACAAATTAAGCTTAATGGATGCGCGCGCACCGCTGCGGGCCGCGCCATTACGCGCGGGCGCAGGCGTCCCGAGTGTGCGTGTTTGTGGACGAGCCGCTGTTACAACATTATACTATTAGAAGTAGTCCCGAGGCTCACGGTGCCTTTTAATTATACAGACGTGTTTTGTATAAATATGATGGATGATCCACAATTTGGGACTTTTGTTATGCTGTATCACTGACGAGAGCTCTGTCTGTTTGCTCTCGCTCTTGAACTCAAGTATTCTGTAGCAGTGATGCAATGCAAATCATACCGTATAATTTGGCTCATTCGTAATTGTCACCACTGGCTTCGTTTCCACCGATGAATTAAAATCCCATACGTTTTATGTAGTGACTAAATTTCTTCGAAAATATATTTTGCATGTTGCCGGCTTTTTGTAGATGGATTACTCTACACAAACGTTGTTTAGACAGTCTAGTCATTTTACGTAATTAAGAAATCAATTTGTTGTTCTTGGGTTTGAAGTGAAGTTCACCAACGACAAGTCTGAATACTAGAGCCCTAATTTTATATCTACAAACATCTAAAACAACAGAAAAAGATAGTACAAAATTTGATAGACCAAATCTATTCCGTGGTCCTGGGGTACCCGGGATGTAAATAGTCTTATTAATTCATGAATAGAATCAACTTGAAAGTGCCTAAGTGGAACGGAGACTTGACGCAGAAGCAGGATGGCATGAGCAGCTGGTTGACATTTGACGAAATTTTGAAGAATTGCAAGTATAAAGGACTATTTGTCCAGCAGTGAATTGATGTCGGATCGCTGGAAACGCTGATATTACTACAAAGTTACAAACCCAATAGTGCGAGGAACTCAGAGAATACTCAAACGAATAAATCAATTACATTTTGTTGTTTTAACAAATATCAGTTTTAAGAACCTTTTTGAAAGTTTATTAGCTTTTTCTGTAACTAAAGGACTTCATTATTTTTATTTGCCTAAACTAAGGAAAATGCAAAACCCGAATACCTATATTTTCACTAGGAATTAGCTGTACCATTTCATTTAAATCTTTAAATAATTGTTACATTAGAATTTTGAATGAAGATCCAACTCTCTGTGTTGGAGACCATGAAACAGAGTATTTAATTTTTTTACAGGAAACGAGGTTAAGAAAAAAAAAATATTCTGTATTCACAACAGATTTCCAACACCTGATTTCCAATTAGGTGGCCAAAGGGATTTAATCTACTGCTATGCTGGTCCAACTCCTTCCAGAGTCCGATAAAAGATATTTACCAGCCATTAACCTTTTAACGACCAAGCGATAGCCGGCTGTCGGGCTGCTATTGTCTTTCTATTGTGTCTCGAAGATTCGTTTGAAGATTCAAATCATGGTACACTGTACGGTAAAACAGTTCTTAGTTCAAACGTTTTCAGTTAATATGTATTTTTTAAAGTTTATCTAGGACATCACGGGCATCTCGTGCCTCTGAAAGTACGAAAAGCCATTGGTACCGGTTGTCATTCGTAGGATTTTGACAATCATCAGAAAGTCTCACCAGTCTAATCAAAAAGTATTGTATCGCCCAGTAGTTAACAAAAAATATTAGTGTTGCTGAGGTCTGATAGGCAGTCGCTTCAGGTAAAACACTGGTTCGAAACTGGATTTTCTCAATCCTGTAAATAACTATGTACTACAATGCTGTTGTATTGGATAAATAATTTGATTTGATTAAAAAATGTGATCGCAACAATTGCGAGCTAAATTCTCTTTGTACTTATAACGTGCGTACACTAACGGATTACTAAACTACGAAGATCACATTTCACTACTTATTAGAAGTAAAGTTAGTTAGAACGTTCCTCTGGTCCATTTTCCCTGGGGTTCACCACATAACGTATGTGTCGTCACAACATCATAAGCGTACATTTAGTGTGACGGTGCGCCGCCATGATTGATGACCAAAGTGTTGCGCTCGGGTTACGATAAACAGCGAGATGTCAGCCGCCCCTCGGATCCTTGTTATATCAACACACTCCCCAGAGCTAGGTCAAGGTATTCTTTTTTGGCAAACTAGGCACCAGTAAATGGTACTACAATTTACTGCCACTGTACTTAAAACTTCAACGCTAAGCATAATACTCCCATTAACACACAAAGAATTTTACGTCCACGTTTTATTTGCTGAATTTCACAAGATGCTTTATTCCCAATTGTTATGCCGCAAAGCTTTTCAACATTGGCGGCATGTTGTGTGTTGCACCAACATACGAAATGATGAACACGACCACTCTGTCAAGCTTGTTACTGACGAAGAAGAACATACAAATATTTATCAACAGGCTAAAAACGTTTAGCTATAGACTCAAGTGATCTGGACTGATCAGACAACAACGAATTGCAAACATTAAGGAGAGAGCCAAGTACAAGCAAGCGTGGCTAGCCAAGCGTGATCTTCCCGAAGTACATTTCTAGAAGGTCAGCGTTATCTTCACCAGGTAACCATAAAAGGTTCAATATAATTATGTTCCGAATCAATTAGATATAATTAGTCAACCTGTAGTATTTATTGATAAAGTAACGTCGAATCTAGATCAGCTAGCGAGATGTGAGCCATCGCTCTCCAACAAACTGAATAACTTGAGACGAATCGTTCCGAATAACAAACACAATGTGGCAGCTTTTGAGATCAAGGTCAAAGTTAATGCGGCGCAACAAAAAATGGAGCAATTTTTGTCGCTTAATCCTGGACGAAGAGCGAGCGGCAGGCCGAGGCATTCCAAATATGAGTAGCGATGATATTTAAATGACCGGCGGCGGCTGCGCGGCGCACCGCTTTGACACAGCGCGCACCGAACGCGGCGCATTCCGAGCGCCCGCGCGCCGCCCGTCCGCAACGACCTGCTGTTTTGCGTTGCCGACCTGTCTGTCGCAGGCGAACCCACTTTTGATGACAGGAATTCTAACTCATTTGAATTTGTCGCCTAGCCTTTGTTCCCGTGCCTCGCTAATTATATCAATCTGACTTTGATGTAGTCCGCTTGAAATTATTTTTTTATTGTTAACTTGCTACCTAGTTATGAAAGTGAATATCAGTCAGAGCTTATTTTGTGACTGTTTGTTAAACGGTAGTATTTATAGGTAGAATGCATGTGGAGTGTTGATAATTAGCTATCTATGTTGATGCATGTACCCACGGTCTAAAGATCGTCCTACTAATGAAACACAAAGTAACATCACAGTTAGCAGTTAGCTCTCAAGTAATTACAGTGTTAGATAGGTAATTATGCAGCAAATGGAAGAATATTTATGTTAACTGGTCAAAAAACGTTGCAATGTTTCCTTTCATCAGCCGCCGCTAACAGCACGTAGGTGCTTGTGCTGGTGTTCAATTAATTGTGCACATCTACATGCGACCTATTCTTATCTACTGATATGGACAGTAATTGTAACTATGGAGATTCCTGCGGCGCCACACCAATTACACCTTATAGGGATAATTGAGCGGATAACTTGATGCTAAGTCGTAATAACTTCACAATTGCGTTTAGTTTAAAGTTCTGTGGGATCTCCAATTTTAACAAAATATTGACTCAAAATCAACAATTTATACATTGTAAAAAAAGAGGCGTCGCAGTGATAGTGTATAATTGGACGTGTTTGACTAGTGTTGCCCCGAGTGGACACCTGCTCGTACTCTCCAGATCGAGGAGTGGAGTGGCGCGAAAGGAAGCAGCGCCTTGCTCAGCAACTTGTTCACACCTTAGCGGGGTATGCGCGTGCGCACACCCACTGTAATGACGCTAACGTTAGCGCGCATGAAGCCATTTGGACGACACTGCGCTGAATGGAGTCGAACCCGCTCCGAACAAGGGCACATCGTTTGAATGCGTCACTTTTTGCGACAGGCCAGCGACATGCGAGCCGAATGTTCCGAGCCAGTTTTTGGTCAGTTTGAATTAATAAAATATTCATTGTAAGTATGCAAGTCGTCTGAATGCATAAATTCATATTAATGTGTGGAGGGCATGAAGTTTTTAGAATAACGTAGCTCACATCGCAGGGCCGGTCGCGTGAGATAAATCTGATGATACACTGCCAGCTCGATGTGAATTCATTAACTAACTAAAAACTCGCTTGTCGTGGACGGGCTCAGTTTATATTGTAAACGTTCGTTACGAATTGCCACTTTATATTGTAAAATTATATAAATGCTGGCAGCATTTATTTGTCGTGGAGTGTCACTATAAACAAATTTTCAATGAATTTGGTTGTGAGTGAGCTGAAAATTTGCGTACATAGAGATGTATATCAGTTGAAAGTATAGTGATGTCTTAGAGCAGGACTGGTGAAAGAAAACGCAAAAAGATCAACGAAACGGCACAATACAATCGACAATACATTCTTTTTTTTCACAATGTTAATTCACATTTTTTTTAAGTTAGAGGAGAGGAATTACCACTAGTGTACAATGTGCTCCATCACTCATTATAGAATGTGTGTATCTGAATGGTTTTGTTATACCTCAATATGGTTTTTCGAAAAGCAAGCTTAGTGGATGTACAGAAGAGGTTGGATGCATCTTGAAAGACAATTTACGCAAATCATTGAATTGCGTATATTGGCAGTGGTGTTTGCATCACCATCAAGTACATAGAATGTCTCCGTGCATTGCATTGCGTGACGCATATCTGAGTTTATCGGGGGAAGGTTCACTTTATCTTCGTTTTCCTGCGACGTCACCAGTCAATGCTGAGCCTACGGAGTATCGTACTTATGCCCTGCAGCGTTGCTCCTGCCCTTACGGCTCCTCGATTAGCTCGCTAAATTCAACCATAGGAACTACTAACCGTGCCTACATTTTTAGCAAAATGATCTTTGTCTTTTTTTTTTTGGTTAGTGGGATATCACCAAATGACTGCTCCCGTCCTGGGTGCGGCGGGAGGGTGTGTCAGACTTTTACTGACTAAAACCCACTCATGTTCCTTCGATTGCCCTTTATGTTCCAGGGTCACGGTAACTATATAAACATTCCGCAACCCCGGCAGGCGTGGATAAACATTACGCAACCCCGGCAGGCGTGGAAACATTCCGCAACCCCGGCAGGCGTGGATGATCTTTGTCTTCGGGTATGTCATCTGCCAAAACCTTGGCTTGTGCCTTGCAAGGTAGTTTTGTGACCATTCAAAAGAATAATCGCCAGGTGCTGGGGCACAACCCTTGTGGAGCCCGATACCATACGTGCTGTGAAGTCTGACGCCCTGATGCACATCTCCTGCTAATAACTCGAACCCACGACCTCCGGCTTAGCAGTCAGGGTCACTAACCACTAGACCAATAGGTCCGTCGAAAAAAGGAATGGTGAACACTTTGCTTTATCCGAAAATCGAACCCAGGAGCTCACGTTCTGTTGTCGCACTTGCAACCACGAAACTTACAGGAAAGTTGGTGATAGGTTTAGATATAGTTTAAAGTGAATTATTTACATTTAAACCTATACAAATAGTTCGCTTCAGTGGCGGTACAAAACGCTCAAGTGAATAACCAATTATGACGAGTTCGACTCTGTAAGGAAGCATATTTGAATGCTCGTTAGTGGCATTCGTGTGAGCGTCCGCGTAGAAATGTTAATTCTGTGCTGCGGCGCGAGAGCGCAGGGCGGGGGCGCGGGGGCGCAGAGCTGTCCCACGCCGCGCGGGCACGGCGACGCTCCAGCACAAAAACAGGCGCCAACACATGCGCCCGCGCACTGCACGCAGTAGTACAGCTTGTGACAAGCCCCTAATTCTGACTGGTCCTGGTAATAACTATGAACACTTTTGCTTATGTAAAAAGCACTTGGTTCATTAATTAAACATAACCTTCATTAAGAAACAACACATCCATTCTTGTCTGGTATATGTCCATCTGATCTCTCAATCTCTAATAATATAGCATGGAACAACCAGGCAATTGTAAGTGAAAGAGAGGTACCTGACTACTGATCAAGAGTCAGCTTTTATCTGAAATAGATAAGTAAGGAAGGTGCATACTTCTTCTCAGCTTTATATTTCTCTGTCTGTCGTTTTGTCCACGCTGGGTAGGCGTATACCCAGCGACATAACTGACAGCAAAAAGGGACCAGCTTAAGGTTACCAGTGTCACGAGCTTTTCGCACTCAAACATCTTCCAAGCACTAGTCTGTTACTGAAAGAGGTAAAAAAGACATTTTGCCGTACATGGGCATTGAACTCATGTTCTCATATGTTTGCTACTACGAGACGTACGTTGTAAACCACTTTTTGTTTCACCGGCACTTGATAAATATTTCTAATCTTTGGGCAGTAGCAGAAAACTTCTTTTTACTATAAAAATAAAAACGGTGTGAAATCATTAGTGTGTCATTTCTGAAGACGCAGCCGATATGTCCTGCTGCGCGTTGCGGGCGCGGCGCGGCGCGGGGCGCGGGCGGCATGCGGGCGGCGCGGGACGCGGGCGCGGGGCGCGCGGCTGTCCGTGCATACAGATGCGACGTAATTGTCGCGCGCAAAAACTAAACGCATGATAATCGAGGAAATGCCACCTGAACCGGACGCCGGCAGGCTGCACTGATTGTCGCCGGACCGGTGCGCACATATGCAACGCGTATGTCCCGCCGGATTATCATAATTGGAGCTGGTCTATGAGAACAGTGCGCTTGAACTGAATGACTACCGGCTTCTAATTACGTTTTTTAGAGTTTGTTAATTTTTAGAGTGATTTCGGATGGAGTTATTAAAGAACTTTTAGACAGCATTGTGCAAGACGTGCGCAGTCTTACTAAACTGGAAACACACTTCATGCATATAAGGATATAAAGCAAAGATAAATTTGAGGGAGCCCAAATCTGGTCCGTCATAAATTGATACAAGATTGTTCAGATCAAGCTTTGACCCTTCTAGTCTGAGAATGGTAAGTAATAAAAAAAGGTACCTACCTTTAAAGGTGAAAAGTTTCATGATGGCTCGGTTGCCCAACTCTACTTCCACAAACGGGAGATGGTCCAGAACGGTTTAAATTCGCGCAACTAACGTAACTCTTTCTGTTCATATGTGTACTTTCTCAGTAAATCTTGTACATCACAAGCATCGGTGCATGCGAGGTGATGAGTTACGAGCACTAATCACCACTTTCTCTATATGAGAGGTGTTTGACCGGTTGTGGGACATTAAAAAACTGGCAGTAGCAGTAGTACTTGCAGTGGTAGAGACAATAACTTTTGTCTAAAAGAAATGCATGCATCGTCATCTCCTTTCCCAACTATGCTAGAGTTGGCTTTCAGTCTGTCTGGATACAGCTGGGTGGCTTGGCTAGGTTTATCAGACTTTCTGGCTCCCTAACTACCCGTAACAAGAGTAATGGTTATATGTGCTTAAAGGCACAGTCAGTAATGTCTAAGATATAAACTTGAAGTAGAACACATGAATTGAAAAAGTTACATGGTCCACAACCGCTTACATGAGGCGTTGTAACCGGGTTAGGGGTCATTCGGCCCAATAAACAAGGCATCAGTTTTTTTACTGCACTAATTTTATGCATCGCTGAAATACAAATTATTATATCATAGCTTTTAGAAATCGATTAAATATGTTATTGCAGTCGCAAATTAAGCACGTCTTACATTCTCGTATTACCGGTACTGGCATACCGCAGTGGTCACTCCCCCCCTCAACTTTGTGGTGTATGTTCCGCAGCCCTCGCAACATTCCCGGCATCGCTCCTCTATGCATCATTAACCCCGGTTTTTTAAGGACCCGCAAATTTTAGATCAATTGTCTGCGTATTCATGAGGGCCTGGATGCGCGCACGCAAGTTTTTGTCCCCCCCCCCCCCCCGCCCGCCCCCCTCCGCCCGCGCACACCGCGCACGTAGCGTCCAATCGGCGGCGTTTTAATTGCCGTAATCAACGTCTTGTCATTTGCCTCCGAGTGATTGAAACCGGCGAGTTTTTGCGTCTCGTGATACACCGGCGCTGCTGACTGCCGGAACATCAATGGCTTCGTCGGAAACGTTTCTGTGTTGAATAAATTAACCATTCACATTCAATGAAACGTGAGATTCGGCGAAGATAAAGTGCCTCCGATTATATCTGATCAAGTATTTCGAGTAAGAAATATGTATCGATTGTGACGCGCGATGCACCCTACTTACTACGTCGGCAAAACATCGCTCGTTACAACAATATGTCACGTTCGTCACTTTTTAGTGACAAGTCTGACTTTGTGTGCAATGCTTGGAATTTCCGTTGCTATTGAATTTGCAGTAAGAAAATATTTATTAGACTATATTAGTGGCTGGAATTGTAATGAGAAAACACCATCCAAGATCCTTGCATATTAGGATTTAAAGTAAACTGCGTGTGCTTCTTAGGATGGTATATCGACCCAAACTGTACGTAAGTACTTGCCGAATAACCACAAGATGGTCGTCCGCCGCTGCACGCTGCGCCGGCGCACATAGAGAGCGACCGCTACGTCGTGAATACTACAATTTTTATAAATAATGTTTGTGTAAACTCTGATCAATTTAACAATATTACAAACCGCGCTATCTTGATCACCATTATGTTTTGTATTACGATGACATAGAGTTTAATTTGGCTTGTTCTAGGAGTAGGATTGTTTAGCAAGAGCCCGCGCATTAAAGGAGTGGGTCTTCTCACGCGGCCGCGCGGGCGCACCGGAGGCGCGCAGTATTGTAATTGCCTGCGCTCTAACACCCATAAAGCATGTGTTTTGAACTTGAGCATTGCTAAATTATTGCGTCCCGGACGGCAGGTTGTAAGTAGTACTCACATCACTATTAATTAGGTTAATATTAATTAATTTTAATGTAATTTGAACTCTTCGTTAATGAGATATTTTAACTTTTAAGGTACTTGTGTCCACTGTAGACAACACAACCCCGACGGTTCAAATAAATGAATATGGTAACCGGTACAGTTCTCGTTAGAAAATTAAGAGGTAAAAAAAAAACGTGAAAGCATAACTTGTGTATTTAATTTCAGTGGTTGGCGGAGCAGCAGGCAGTAAGTTACAGTGTAGCGCCCGCTCAGGCGGGCGGCCGCTGATAATCTAGTTAAATTTATTTATTGAGGCCCGCGGCCATCCTCGCGGCCCCACGCCGTTCATTACCAACACTTCAAAAAGTGCAACAAAACATAACAAGCGCAAAAATAAAGCCAAGCGTTTTATAAAGGACTTGAAGTAAACAAAGCTGAGACACAATAACAATGAATGTTCACCTACGAGCGCAGGTCTGATCAATTTCATTAACATTCAAATGAGTAATTAGCGTGTTATCTGTCGATCGTCCGATACGCCGCGATACGCGCCGGGCCCGGCCTGATCCGGCGCCACCGCAGCGATAGCGACATATCGCGCGATGTGTATCGCTATCAGATCCACAGATACGCGATCTGCGGCGACTACACAACTTAATATGTTAAAATATGTAACGCGACGTGTTACACTGATAATAACATTATACAAGAACTGGTAACTTAACATTTTCTGAACTCTGCCCTGATCCTCGTTAAATCTCTGAATTTTACTTGCTCGAATGTTTTTGATTCATCGCTGTTTGTTCGTACCTGGCATCCAATAATTGATTATTACTGTGCCCATGCACCCACACATTCACACAACTCAGATGAGGTACGCAAGCAAATGTCAATTTTGACAAATCAAGTTTACATTGTGTTTAGCACAGGGGTAATGTAAAGTCCTGCAGGCTCGTAAACCTGGCCAGTGCGCAGCCCTACAGGCGCGCGTCGTTTTATGAATATCGGTGCGTCCTCGCCGCGGGCTGTGGGTCAGCTATCGCGATGCGCGCGCGCACGCCGGCTGCGCCTCATAACACGCCACGTGATTTACTGCCGCATCGCGCCGCATCTCGCCGCGCCGCTCCGCACCGCTCCGCGCCGCCACGACGCCGCTATCTCAGCGCCTGTCACTGCGGCTATTACTTACAATATTGGTTGCTGTTCTGTCTTCATTTATGGCAACATGAAAAGTCCTGTGCTCCTATACTCAGCTTCTTCATCTACTGGGAGCGCGAGACGCTTGTCATCGGATTAAGTGGTTCCGGATATTTGGTGTTCACGAATTACGGACTACGAAAATTACTATACTTATAAGTTGATGGCAGTATGAGGACTATTTCGTCGTCAAATCTAACTTTACTGTCTCTACCAACTTCTCGCGGCATACAATCAAACAATGTACCTCTATCATTGCACCATAATTATTATGACATCTCTCTATAAATCTAATCATTTACCTAGAAGGTGTGCGTTGACAGACAGAGTCAAGTGTTCATACAGTGTTTGTGGACATACTCGACAGTGCCAGTAACATTTTTATTGACATACCCATCACCTGCTCGTGTTAAGGGATGGTCACGCCTTACATACAATTCTTAACCTAAGGGTTACCCTCCATCAATTCAAGCAACAAAAAAATCTCTATTCTTCATTTACTTATACGAGTAATGTAAACAGGAGTTGATCGATGGTACCTTGACTAATATTTGTTTAATATTCTAAAGCAGACTTTGGATCTTCGAATAACACGAACTTAACCCTTCAGCCATTACGCAATAAACAAAATGGCGGTGGAAATTCCACAACTACCCCTAAAAGAAAAACGTACGAGCATAGATTATAAAATTTTATTTTTTCATGTTGTAGGAAATTATTTTATCGAAGAACGTAAAAAACCAAACTTGTTCATACAAAAGTAGTCTGTAAGTAATAAAATTAAGGACTATAATGAAATGGGATACCCCCAAAGGTGGCTGTCGGTTGGTATTCAAATCATCATGTTTTACATATTATTTGAGATCAGAATAGTACTAGACCTACGAATATCTACTTGTTTTATATTTAATATTAAAATTACTTTTGCTTTGTTTGCTGTTGTTTCGTACGAAGTTGCTAAGACTTTCCATGTTCTATATCGCATGCTTCTTAAATCTCATAAAGGTCAACCGTATCACATTCTTATGAAAAACATACAAAACCAATCGAATTCAGATCCTCCTACTTTTAAACCGATTGGATTGGATTGTTGTTATCATATAACATTATGAAATCAGTTTTCGAAGATTATTTTCTTTTCCTTTTTCAAATACAGTTTTGTCTGATTAAACCAGCCTGCACCTTGTACAGCACCATTAGAAACACTTTCAATTACAATCAGTTCATACAAATATTCCGTGTAATGCAGGTCTGTGCCGCGTGCGCCGGCGCACCTCCCTGCGCCGGCGCACGCGGCGCGAGCGAGCGTGACTTATCTGTGCCAAGTCGCATTACATTATTTGGGCAAATTGTAATGTCGCTAATGTAACAAGCTTGTTGGAAAAGCAAATATTACGTACGTCATTATATCAGTGCCTCGCCGATAATAAGGTTATCAGCGCAAACACGGGGATTATCAACTGTTCAGAGAACAGGGAGTGCCCCGCAAGCATGCGAAGGAAATTAACTCAAGATAAAAGAGCCAGTGAAAGACTGTCTTGTTCACTGTCTCTGTCTTACCACTGGCTAGAGCTCTTGTAGTGTACAGGCTTTATGTCTACATACATCTTAATACTATGTTTTTTTTGTTACAGCCTCATCTTCAGCATCATCCTAGCCACTCCATCAACTATGTTGGGGTTGGCAGTATAACCGGCTTCAGCTAGACGGCCAGATAGTAATCTTTTACGTGAAGCGACTGCCTATCAGACCTCTACAACCCACGTTACTGGATGACACGAAACCCCTTTGGTTAGACAGGTCAAACTTTCTGACTTTCTGACAGCCAAATTTCTACTAATGACAACTGGGACCAACGGCTTTCTGAGGCACGGAGTATCAGTGATGTCTAATATAAACTTAAGATAGTACATATGAATTGAAAAAGTCACATTGGTCAGGTTTCGAACACACAACTTCTTACATGAGAGGCGGGCACCTTAACCACAGAGTCATCGCAAAATTACTGTTATAGCCACATATTAGGACAAGGATTACAAAAGAAAAGATTTAGTGTCAAGAGTTCCTATTGACTAGAATATACTGGTTTTGAAGAGAATGCTCAACCAGTTACAAACGTTCCTGATGTTTTTTTTATTAATGTTTTGATTAATGTTTTTTATTCAAACTTCGCTTTTGTACAGTCTAGGTAATTTTATTTAGTAAGAGTAATAAATACAGTGGTCATTCGTAGATCTTTGACAGTTATTACGGGTAATCAGAAGAGTGTCCGACTTTACGCCGACAGACTGTACGCCGACAAGACTTTATTCCGACGGGACTTTATTCCGACGGGACTTTACGCCGACAAACCTCTTCGCCGACAGGGCTCACCAGCGACGCAACTTGTCCTCAATGATCATAATTACTTGGGAAATCGATATAATTATGCCTTTCTTGTAATTATACAATCCGGACTGACAACAAACCTTACCAAGGAATACCCTGTTACTCATTCGCTATGACGTCGTCAGTTAGTCAGTCGCTCCATGTTATTAAATAACTGTTGAGAAAAGGACTTAGCAGAAGAACAAAATCATGAGCAAAATTCCAATTCTGAATGCTCTAAAAACATATTCTGAATCACACAATCCACTGTCTTATAAATAATACCTATGTAGTGTTGAGTAGTATCACAAATCGATAAAGTACTCGTATTTATAAACTGATTACGATTACAATTATACAGATTACAGATATTTATTATTTAACATTGTAATCCCAACAAGGTTTGTCTGGTCAGATTATCAATATTGTTACACACTGGTATGGGTTATCTACCTGGTATTTATTATTATTTATATACAAGTACTGCGCCTCTATATTTACTCGAGTCACTTTGAAGATGCTAATAAACTGCAGGATATCGTTACAGACTATCGCTACAGCATATTAAACCAAGACAAATACTTAAACCAGCTCCGACATAAAATAAACTAATAATATTAATATTACTGAGCACATGCAATCAGTTAATATGTAATCAGCCGTGTTACACAACGACAGCGCTCACGGAAATGTCAGAGTTTCGTCAGTGTCGACCTACTCCAGCCGGTCACTACACTATCAAATCATTTCACAAAAACAACTAATCGCGCCTGATCATGCATACGTAATGCAGTCAAATTACAGGGTACCCGAAATCTGTGCGTGTCGGTCGCCGTATCGCACGGTCGCGGCCGCCGGTCGCTGGTCGCCGGTCGTCGGTCGCAAACACAAGGTATCATTTGTAGCGCTCACCCGCGCATTACTATTGCGCAACTAATATTAAAGAATATTCTGCATCGGTTATATTTATCCTGGGCCCTGGATGTGAAAGCATTGATTAATATTGTAATGAGCACGACGAATAACATCCTCTGTACCACTGAGCGACGAATACACTTAAACGTTGTTCATCGAAGGGTAAGACCTCAACGATTTGAATAATCTTAAGGTAGAGTATCGATGGATGATGCGCATGTTGCAGTAGCAGTGCTGTTCGCTGATCGCAGCGGCGCGTGGTGGCGGCAGCGGTCAGTAATTGTGTATAGTTTGAGATAATGGCGGCGCGGCGGTCGCGGCAATTATTTTGATCCGGCGTCCGGTCCGGGGCGGGAGCGCCGTGATTTGCGTACGCGCATTATGCGCCGGCCCTTAATAACACGTTCACGACCGGCGCGGGCGCAGGCCCGTGTCCCCTAAATTACACTATTGTTGTACATTACATTGTTATTGACATTATCGCGGGACAAGTGCGGCGACAGCTAATGTCTCTATAAGTAACAGGTGTCACCCGGCGTCACCCGGCCGGCGCGAGGGGACAACTACACTTCATTACAAAAAACAAATGGTTACACTATCATTATTTACGATTGTCAAGTTTTATTAGAACTCTTCCAAGCATCAATTTTGTTTAAATCAGTGTCACTCGGGCCACAAATTACTCAGTAGGCTATAATTGGGATTACCGACCTTAAAAAATGACCGCACACTTTTAGAAATACTATAGTGGCACAAGGTATCTTAACGTCTATGTATGCTCGTCAAACCTTTCATCCACCTTCTGTTCTCGAGCGACCATTCTCTTGCAAACAGTCGAAAGCAATGAAAGTGCAGTTCCCAGCGCGCGCAGGAAGTTCCCCATTAGATTACGCAGCAAAACAATAGCAACATTATCTGTGTACACATGTAATAACATAATATGTAAAGCCACGATACCTACCGCTGCCCATTACACAATCAAACACAAGGCAAGAGATAACTACAGAAATCTCAGAATTCAAAAACAAAACATAATCACTAATGTCAAATGTCTGAGGCTTTCTAGGCATTGTGAGCTGTTGACGAACATTAACCTGACTAAGCAAATTAATCAGATCATTTGTCACCACTGCACTGTTGCAACTACTTTGCCAATTTGTGCCATGGTCTAAGTGAAATAATTGCTTTAAGTTATTTGAGTTTCAACTCTGTGTGCGCTTTACCAACACCTATCCGTACTTCCGTACTAATATTATAAATGCTAAAGTAACTCGGTCTGTCTCTTCTTCACGCCTAAGCCACTGAATCGATTTAAATGAAATTTGGTACAGAGATAGGTCTAGGACCCGATAAAGGACATACGATAGTTTTCATTAAGAAATTACCCCGGGGAAAGCTATATAAAGCTACGTGAAGTTACATGTTGATCGCAACTTACTAATACTTTAACAATCATCAGTTCAGCGAACAAAACTGTCCTGTACAAACTCTTATGTATTCAATGTTTTCTATTCATCTGTTTTACTAAATTTCTCATCAGAGTGTAATTAGAGTAGTTGTTGTAGTATAGCATAGATTCATTTGGTTGAGATGTAACGTTGAGATCAAGTGGGAGAGATATTCTTTTTAACATTTTCTAAAACTGGCTATTCTGTTCCACCTGTTACATGGCACGGCAAACTTAAACCGCGCTGCGCCGGCGCATCGCTCACCGATAGAGTTGCGTCTAAATTGTAATTGTATCCTATTCATCCTAATTGCTGGCTATTCTTAGTTCGTCACAAATTGAGCAATGAATTGGTCAATGTGCGCCTCACGTGTAACATTTATACCTATTCTGTTTTCGAGAACCGCCAATTATGTTATTGCCTAAATGATTCAGACTACTATATTTTCTGGATACAATTTGGTACAGACAATGAAACTGAACATTTATAAGACTTCACGAATAGCATGTAGGATCAACTCACACGCGCACTGATCTCAGGAGTGTACTTTCATATTGTTCAATGAAGTACCAAAACATAATTCCATTCTGTCGGCGTGTCTCAAGTCAAGTGTTACAAGATAATACGTTATCATTACACCCCTGTCGTGGCGCACATCAGATAATGAGCTGTTCTAGCAGGAAGTACTTCTAGCGTAATGCAACAATATTCCTAATTAGTATGATCCAGGCGTCGGCTGATTGGATTCAGTTTAATAAGCATAAAGCACACGCGGCGCGTAACCACAGGCTGCGCAGGACACGCGGGTAATAGACCGCGCGCACGGCGGGGAGATCAGAAGGTCTACTTTATAATGTGCTCTTGTGTATTGAGTACAATTGTTTTTAGGCAATGATCATCGCCGTAGGATGAACCTTCCCCACAAGAGTCGAGGCATTTCCACACACATTGTCTCTCATCGCTTAACACTATAATATAGACAGTGTTAGACGAACTCTTTGTTGATGGTATCCAAAATATTCCTAGTTATTATCTTAGCCAGTTTTATTGTGTTTTAATGTAGCTCCGTGAGGACAAAACTGGCAATTTTGTCATCAAAGTGTATTTTTCACTGAACTAATCATTACAATGTAATTTTTATCCACGTCTGATATTTAAGTCAAGTAACCCTGTTTGAATGTACTACTGTAGCAAGTAATGAATTACTGATTGATTTTAGACATATAATTAATTACACACACATAATAAATAGGCCTGAGTGTCCTAATCTTAACTTGAATTCTGCCGTAACCATTATGCATAAAGTAACAACTCTTGCAACGAGGTAAGTAGAGCGGAGCTAAACTGACTTAAAGATGTACAGAATGTAGGTACCAGTGACTGCAATAGATGCTGCAGTACATCTCTTCAAGTATTAATGTTCAGATATTTAGTATCTATTCTTATCTGTTTAACAAAACCAGGTACACTATTTAATTCGTACGTGTACGTGTGTGTGTGCGCGGCTTGCTGCGCTCGCGCTGTGATTAATATGATTATTTGATTGTTTAATCACGGGGGCACGCAAGCCTCCCATATGGAGCAGCGATCGGCTGCCTCCACCTAGATAATAATAATGGAGCTTGAAGTCAGATGAGCTTCTAGTAGCGTACGTATGGGAAAACAAAACTGTTGGCCCTTCAATGATTAAATTTGATCCCATTGAATTACAATGGTATGGTATAGTATATTTCTGGCTTCCAAACATGTTCGTACCATCGCTGTTAGCAGTAGTGTTCTAACCAAGCATCAGTGCATCATAATATAAACTGGTGAACTGATTGACTGGGTGAATATCAACGCACAGCCATACCGCTGTTCCTAGGGCATGAAACTTGGAAGGTGTGTTCTTTGTAAGCATATAAGTACCCGTTAAGACAGAAAATTTGAGAATTTCAACCATTAAAAGATAAAATAGGGGATGGCCATTTCGATTTCCACGGGCAAAAGCTACTTAATTAAATACAAGTCTTAGCCACTGATGTTGTCAGAGGTTGCTAATGCATGTAGATCTAACTGGCAGGAATACTCCGCCGAGCTGGCGCGATGGCGCTGCAAAAAATACACATACTTAAGTAATGCCAATCAATTAATAGTATCGTAGAGCTGCGCTATGCCGGGACACGACAAGAATCCCGGACACGCGGCGAGGCATCCCGGACCGGCGCGTTTCCCGGTACCGGCCCACCGGGGGTAGTGTGCCTACAAATTAGTTTGGAAGTTTTCATTGATTATAAGGATTATTGCCAAACTGTCCTACAGATTCCTACGAAAGTTCGTGATTTTCAGAACGTTGAGTTTACATTCCTCCTAAATGAATATAGAAATTAAAAGTCAAATGAAATTTTCGTGATAGGAAAATAAAATACTTTTCGACATACACAGAATTTTACAGTGTTTATGTTAGTCGTGGTGCGTGGTGGTGATTGCCATTTTGAGTGCGGGTGGGCCGCGGCGCGACATGTGTCCGCGTCGCTCGACACCGACGCATGCGCGCGCAGACCTCGCATGCTTCAGACCCGGCCCCTGGCCCCGGGACAAACAGAACACTAAATGTATGTCGCAATTTCTACAGGTGTTCAAATTAAACAAACATTTATTCATTGTATTTTATACTTAATTGTTCATGATCCTATCATAAATAGCAACCCTACCATTAATATTTATGTCGGTACATAGTTACATACACACATGGTGTGCCGAAAAACCTAATTATCATTGTTGAGACAATGGCTCAGGACAATATAACGCGTGTATCCATTCTTAGAGGCGATTAATAGCTTGAGCCAATAAAAATATAAGTTAATTGATAAGAGTGGGCTGCGCGCGCGCCGCTCACGCACGCAGCTAATGGCGCTGTCCCACTGTGACGCTGATCGATAGCTCCCCGGGAGGACGGCGCTCACGGATTATTGCTTAAATGATTGTTTGTATTTGAATCTATTGAGTGATATGAAGATGTTTTATAGTACTATGTAGTAGATACAGTTTACAGCAGGGACCAGGGACCAAAATAACTTAACTATTTTTTTTATTCATCCAGGACGTCACATCTAAACGCCGAACTCTATGGCGTTTCCCTAATATTCATGTTATCCCATGAAAACGCCGCGATCAGGTGGGTGGCAGCCGAATCCGGGAACCAGATGAGCACAAAAAGTGAACAATGCGTCAATGGCCCGCCGTAAGAACTGATCATCGACCATTGACGGCAGATACCGGGAAATTACTGGTATTTACCATTTAGTGGTCCGCGGTAGGTGCGCCCTTCATTAATATTCGTTGCAAATGGCTCTACGACGACAGCAAGAAGTGTTATTACTGAAGAGTGATGTAAAATGTAATGTTAATAGCTTCACTGACTTACTCTTAAGTAACCAATGTTCAATTCCCTGTGTGGTCAGTCAATGACCATTTATACAATCTCCACGGCTCTCTCCAGAATGAGCAGAAACTTCAACTTGTGAATAAGTGTTGTTATCTGATTACCGAAACGAGGGTTATTTTATCATATTCCAAAAGCTCTCAAGAAATATTGTAAGAGTCCCCGTCTGTTGCGGCTGGCTTTCTAAATTATCTGGTCATTCATAATCTTTAGCAACGTTTCCCTTCGTGTTCTATGTAGTAAACTCTATATACAATACGTGTACAATTGACAACACTTGCACTCTGTTGTTTCATTGTTTATTTACATACCCGCAATTCTACGTCAACGATAAAGTGTTGAATAGATTTAATGTAATTTGCACGGTTAACAATTTTATCTCTAAAAAAGAATAATTGTTCAAATCGGTTGGTAAACGACGGAGATATGAACAAACATAAAAAAAATACAATCATCCGAATTGAGAACCTCCTCCTTTTTTTAGAAGACGGTTAAAGAAAACAGCATATTATTATAATGTATAGTAACATCAACTATCAGCCAGCGAAAGTCTCGTCGTCAAATCGAATCTGCCAAAAACTCATAGAGAGACCAGCCCCCTAGACAAGTGGCATTGTAGAATAGATAGCGAGACGAAAACGATTGTCAAATGTATGGAGATGTCAAATTGTTTAGCGAAAGCTTATGTCAATTCCATACATTGACAATCTATTCGTTTTCGTTTTTTATTCTACAATGCCACTTGGCTAGGCCCTCAGATTTATTTAAATTAAATTACCATAAATAATTTCTTATTAATTTTAATATAAAATCATATTTTAGTATTACAAACAGGCACTTCATTTTTATTTATTTTTGGTATGTTTAGGGATTGCGGTGGTACTTGGAAGGTAAAGAAGTACATGACCAATAAACTAATCTCATAACTATAAGTAGTCACCTGTAAATCACACCTCACCGCACATAACTAACACGTAGCACATTATAATCATACGTTTTTTTTTCACAAAACAATAACTGGCCTCATGGAGCCCCTTGCCTAAAAAACGCACACGTGTCGATGAAGCTGATAGCAGACCCTCGCCAGCCAGCGGGACGTCATTAATTAATTGAAAACATAAACAAGGGACATTTGTGTACCGGCAGCCGGCCATAGGGGTCGCCACTTGTCGGAATTTAAAAGCCATAATGCACCCGTGGTGTCACCAGGTAGTTAGTTAAATCAATGGGGTCTCACGAGGGGGACGATACCAATCGTTAAATTAGTTAAAAGTCCTTAAATGGTATAATGTGTAGTTCAGTATTCAATTAGTTGGTTTGTGACGGCAATTAGGAGATAGGGATCACTCAGACGATTAATGAACAGTGAAGGTTTTAAGTGTACACTTTATTTTAACTTGTGTCACTTAATTAGTATGATTTAGTTGTCACTTCATGCAAGTGGGTGAGTTTTGTAATAAATTACTCTAATGACTAGCCTGTGACACTAGAGCCTTGGCTTTTCAATACTTTAGATTACATTTTATGGTTTAAAAACATTTTTAATCGTGGTTTACTTTTTTATTTAATGTTGCATGCATTAAACATTAGTCTAGCTATTCAGTATGTCTACTTCCTAAGTGGAGTTTGCAGTTCTACAACAGGTAGAATGTACTAGAGTATTGTACTATAACTGTGATGCCAACAATTAAGCACCAAAATGCCCAACTTGCGGAGACTCTACGTTTGAAACTTTTTCGGAATCCTTTCTCAAATACCTAACAATAACAAGAGCGGTCCCACATCCTAAATGCTCGCATACATATCAATTGTGCATCGTTTAGTGATCAAGCCTGACAGCGGGCGGCGCTCGCGCATCAGATAAGCGCGCAGTTGACCTGCATCCTCCGTCAGTGTCACGCCGATGAAAACAGATGAGCGCCAGCAGCGTGACAGCGTGTGCCATGTGCGTCACGCCTAACTGTGACAAACAATATCTATGGTTACATTTAATTTATCATTAGTCTTTCGTTTCGAGTGTTGTACTTGTACCTGAAAGCGAATTTAGAATCACTTTATTTGGTCCGCCCATTTTCATACAAACTCCCGCCCCGTCAGAGGATTTTCAAAAATAGTGCCATTGTACACTTCTACGTCTTACAAAGTATCTACCGTACCAATTTCTTTTCAGTAGTTTCCGCTTTACATTGATAACCACGAAAACGGCTTAAAGTTTTGTTTAGTTAAAGTAAAATAAATTTAATCTGTCCACACATAGGTAGAATAGATACCGACTTACAACATGAATAGTGTTGGCACACTTTTCAGGCAAAACTTAACTATGTAATGGGCAGGTAATTAAATAATTATACCTCGACGGTTGCAGCTGTTATTGAATAGTTGCTTTAATTGAACTATTGAGTAAAATCAATAGGCAGGTATCTGTGTTACAGGAATTTTGATGACGAACTGATGCTTGATTGATTGGATATTATATCAACATGTGCTGATGATTAGTATATTAAAGAGAGCTGCTAAAGCATGCCCTAGTATTTAATGTAAAAAAGTGAGTACGTGCCTCTGATTAAACTAAATGAAAACGACATATTGCGAGTGCCACTTTAAATACGTAGCACATGTGCTCAGTAGCAGTACACTAGTTATATAAATTCGCAATTATTGTACTAACAAATAAGAACCTTTTGATTTTGAAATAAATGATTATTTATTTATCTATTTTTATTTATTGATCAAGTGAATACCTAGAGGGGAACCTGAGACTCTAGAAGTTTGATGTAACATGTTGGTACGCAAGTTTTCACTTTGTATCAAAGCAGTTAAATAGCATTTTTTACTGCTGAGTATTATATTTTACACGTGCACTGAGGACTAACTATACTCTGATCAGTGTGGGTCTAATAAATATACGGGTTTGGGATGTCGATGGGCTGCCTCACATCTGCAGTGCATCAGATAAGTTTGCACAAGCATACGTCGATGGCTTCCACTGTCAGCACAGCCTAATCTCTAAATTCACTATAGTTTTTAGTTTGCATTTTGTTTACTAACCTGTAATGATGGATACTGCGACCCAAATTAAAGTTTTATGAACTGTATTTGTATCTTAATGAACTGTGCAAGGTTGTTGTTTTGATTTTGGTAATTTTTTTTTTAATTTTTGTATATGTATAGGTGCTTAGTCTGTCGGTTTCGTAGTCGTGGGATCAATTCCAGCCAAAGACACTGGCTATTTGCAATCTTTATATATTTATAAATTACTAGTATTCGATGTTGAAACTTTCATTTTACTGCCTTAGAAAATACAGCATGATTTTTTTTAAATCCTTTCTTAGTTGCCCCCCTACGTTATAAAAGAAACCCCTGTGCAACCTAACCCTGATAGTCTGAGCTACGCATTGATGTGTCAGTCAGTCAGTCAGCTTCTGTGAGCTTCTCCTTTTAAACTATATCTGGCTACCAGACATGTACATGTCTGGTAGCCAGATTTAGTACAGACTATGTCTAGGATCTAGGACTCTGGGAGCAGATGACCGTGCGTGAGTTTTTTCAAGATAATAATATTTATAATCATAATTATTTCAATGTACGTTGTATTTGAAATAGTTATCTATCACCATTAATAAGTTCAAACGATCATTTATTTTAATTTACAATAATAGTAAAATGTAATCATTTCGACGATAATACAATTGTATCAGTAAATGATCTGATAGTAAAGGTTTTGACCAACACCTTCAATAAATTTTAGCCTCAAGAATCCGATGCATCCATGATCCGATTATAATGGACATTATATTGCACCATTAGAGCCTTATATTTATGGTGAAAATAAACAAGTGCGTGACCACTGCTACAAAGCACATAATATAACTATGAAACTATAGTGCAATGAATATTGTAAACATAGCAGTAATATTTTATTGTAAGTACGAACTCTATGGTGCTAATCCTAATAATCCTAGGTAATCCTAGGAAAAGTCAGTACTGTCTCCACAAAAAGCCATCGGGCACTTACATTTATTTATTCTTAATTCAGTATTTCTTAATTCCTTGTTACAGTTTAAATTTTATTTTATCATACTGTCATATCTTATAAGGCTTCTCAACAATGCGTACATAATTACTTCATAATTTATAAGCAACTGTTTATAAATAAATGTTTTATTAATATTTAGTCAGTCAGATCTAAAAAAGGTCCCCACCTTCCCCCTGCCAACGCAAAATATGCTATTTGCCGATTTTTTTATTTGAGATTTTTCTCTAGAGCCGAAGTTTTTAACTATCTGAAGCTGTGAAAGTGATAAGTATATATTTTTTCATCATTTACCTACATTGATTAAACTACCTCTTAGACATCTGACAATAATTTCATTAGGGGAGGTTCCTAAAGTATTATACTTACTCATAAGTGATTTATCTAAAATCTACAATGTGTAACTGAATTAATGCACTTTGAGAAAATAGTTTGTTCAGGATCGATTTTTGTAATTTTTAATATTGATAATATTTTATCCCAAACATAATTAAAACTACGTAAACTGCTGTCACACTTCCGCTGTACAGTCAAAACAAACTAAAATGTATGAAATACCTACTACGCTAGACCCTTATGCAAGTGCGACAGTGTGCATGCGTAGATTTGTAATGTGACTATAATTTTCTCCCTCAATCTGTACAACTAATTTATAAAAAAAACAGTGTTTTAAGCATAATAATAAAAATTCAGTGTATGTATTATGATTATAACATAATATTCTAATTGGGATGTCTGCTGGTGTGCGTTTATTCCGGGACATGTTGTATAAAAAATCTAAATTAATTTAACTTAACTTAAACTAGTTAAAAAGTTTGAAGAAAATAATCCTAATACACGTCCACATTGACAAATTATCAACGTTGAAGTTGATCATCGCTAACATGATCACAATTTGTAATTAGTAAAACTGATAACGTACAGACTTTGAACGTGTTTAGTTACGAGAATTTGTTTTCAGTTTTGAACAGGATTCACAGAGTACCTTCATCAATAATGATGGTACGCTGTGAACAGGGGCCCCAGAGGCCAGCGTCCTGCTCGGAGCGACCTCGCTAAGTATTTATAAACATGCCAAGTCTACATTTAACTGCTATTACCATCTTAACGATCGGTGTCGCAAGATAGCAATCAGAGCCGTTCGCTAATTTATATTAGCTTATTAAACTAATTGCCCCAAACAATGGAGCCTGCATTAATCCGCTGCAATTTACATTGAATACATCGAGATGCTGAAACATTTAGTATTACTTAACTACTACCAATCAAGTGCGAGGGTTTTGAACTAGGAAGCCTGCGCGGGCTAATGGCGAGGCGTCTGTGTGCGCGCGCGCCGCCCGCCGCCGCCCCGCCACGCCCCCTCCTCCGGCTAGGCGGTGTCTAGCCGACTAGTTTTAGTCTAACTATACATGTGTTTAAGATAAAACGATGCTTATTTACTGGGAAGCTGCAGGCCTGCAACCGCAGAGTTACGACACACTGGCCAGTCGTTTAAACTACCTGTATCTGTAGTTATTACAGGGTAAAGCTCTGCATCGACTTTTAATTAAGGACATACCAGAGAGAGAGTTTGATCACAAATACTAGCACAATGAGTCTACATCGCAAACCACACATAGTAGTAGTAGTATACTTACCAATTACTTGTCTTATTATCTAATAAATACAAGTACTTAGACATCAATAATAACATTAATTTTACGTCTTATTTTATCTGTTACCTAACTACGTTTTAAGTTTCTAAAGAAAGTACCTAAAAGCACCTTGCGTGTTGACATTACATCACACCATCGTAAAAGCCTGACATGCCTGTCAGACTGCCTAGCTAACACGTTGTCGCACTGTTGTCTAATATGATGCCTTTCCTAGCTGCAACAACAATGTATTGACGCGCACGCTAACTCTCATCTTCCCAAACTCCGCAAGACTTACGAAACACATTGCCTAACAATAGTTCTTTATTCAACTAATTAGCATCAAAATGAGCTGCTAACGATACAAGCGCTGCCCTCGGTGGTTACCGCAGGTATTCGCGATGGCGCGATACCCCGGTATCAATCATCGCATAATGCCGCTAATTGTGGGTGCCTGTCGAGGGGCCAATTTGTACCCCATCACCTGTGGGCCGCTATGCTAATGAGGCCCCTCGCGATCAGACACGTGCGCTGATAATTAGTGATAACACACACGAACGCTTTGTTCCCGCCATGATACTATGCTTAAATGTGCATTCCTTGACAGCGATGTTGACTTAATATGAGTGATGTATCGGACGATGAGTATCGTGCTGCACCGACAGACAGATCTAGATAATTTATGTATGCGTACATGTTATAATGGGTATAATTAGAACATGAGGTGATTGATCAGTTAGCTGCTAGTTAGCATCTAGATCACGATATGACTCAATTACAACGACGTTGGAAAGTGCAGGTATTCATTAAATATTTGCAGTTTCGTGTAATTTCGTCTGATCATTTTAAGTCAAACTTTCATCCTTTGTTTTACCCTAGAAAGGATTGAATTAACTGTGCAAATTTCGTGTATTTCTCGTGTATCCACCAAAAACCGGTCTCTTTGTTATGAAATATCTAACTCAACATTGAAAAATTAAGCTAAATTTCTTGTTATTCCTTACTTTACAACAGTGTTGTGTGTGATTACTACAGTCAATCTATTGTCTGGGTCTTCCAAAAAGAACCAAAGCCCACTAGTTGTTCGCTCTAGAAACAATTCAAAGACGAAATTCGCGACGTTCGTTAAAAAAACCGGTCATGTTGCGACAATTACACTTAGAGCTCGAAAGACAGTTAATGCAGAGCGATGTACCACAGTTTTTTTTTTTCAAATAATCAATGAACGTTGTTAATCTCTCCAAAAGCGATGCATAGTCCCACACCACGACAACGCAAGCTCACACAGCGCTCGCAAAACAATTAAGTATGGAATGTAATGAAGCAGGAAAATATGAAAAGTCTTGACCATCCTCCAGACAATCCTGACTTAAGCTCTAACGATTTCTCTACATTTACTAAAATTATTAAAAATCTTCGTGGTCAATAGTCATAGTTCGGTAAAGAAGCAGACGTCGCTTCCAAGTCAGCCATATCAAAAACCCCTACTTTGAAGTGAAATAAATGTTTTTGAACTCCTTCGAGCCTATATAAAAGTCTATTAAACTACGTAGCGAATACTTTTAAAAACAATAAAAAGTACTATAAGGTTCTAGTTGCGTTTTTTTTTCTTTAAACGACAAAACTTAAAAGTCGTGCCATGTATTAAAATAAATTCAATTATTACAAGAATACATTTGACACGCAAACTTAACGTTTAATTGTTGTCGAATATCGACCACACGACGACCATTATAGTACCTACCTAGCTTATCAACCTCTTGTATGCCGTAATTAATTAAACAATTCAAAATTATTGTGTCTCGCGTATTTAATACACAACTAAATGGTTCCAAAACACTTGAAAGTCCCAGCTAGAGATGTAACACGTGCACACGTGCACTATGCTAACATGTAATGTCCTTCTGAAGTACCCCCATACTCACGTAAGCAACTGAAATCATACTAGGTTTTGCCCGCCATTTCATCTTCATCCACGTTTATATATTTATGATCACTCAGCATAGCATACTAATAATCACTGTGTAAAGTTATGCAATGAATAAAGCCTGTGTAACCATACATTTTTTGACGTATAAACCTGTCATAACTTTATGCAGCGATTATTAGTAAGGCGCTTAATGTGCTAGGTCAGTTAAACCTGGTATAATATATACACAGTTAATAATGTAGATTTCCAGAGATTTCGCATAAGTATTTGTAAAAGAAAAACTGATAGACTGCACTGATTGATCGATCAACACACAGCTGAAACTGGTTTTAGAAACTTTGTGCCATTGTAAAGTTCTATCCCTTAGAGAAATCTGTGAAACATTATTTTAGGCTCAGCGATTTTAAACTCATAGTTTTCGTGGTGTTCAACAAAGACCTAACATACGGTTGGTGTAACCGCGGGTCACAGAGAGTTACCTATATTTTTTATTCTATCAAAAACACGTTACAACTACAACAACACCTCACACTCTGGCGTTATTGTATTTATAGTCAAAGTCAAATCATTTATTTCCATTAGACCAAAAAAGGCACTTTGAAACGTCATACTTATAAAACAAAAATGAATCTACCGCCCATTCGGAAATGTTGTTACGTATGGAGAAGAATGGGCAAGAAACTCCATACTTACTCTTTTAAAACAAAACTCTTTTATATACAAAACAGTACAGTTAACCTGGATAATGGTCCCTCATCACGACCACGTGTGACATCAATAACATCGCACTGCAATGGTATTCTTAATAACCTCATAATTATTGGATCAGAAAATGAATGGCAGCAAAAAGTTTGGAACTATCATACTTTTCTTGATTACTTGCACGTACCTAAACGATAAATTATTAAGATACAAACTACAACAATAAAATTTACAACCCATAGCATGGATCATTGAGCAATGATCACCGCTTGCTCGAGACGGATTGGCGACATTACACGTTTAGATTTTCTCACGATATTTTCCTTTACTGATATCTATGATGTCCAAGACTAACTTTAGACAATAGTTAAATGTCGTGGTAGACCATTGTTTAAGGCTCTCGCCTCTTTTGTGAGATTCAAATTCGAGCAAATACCAATATGACTTTGTCTATGTATGTGTACTTTACAGCTAATTTACAGCTTCAAAAAGTACGTTGGTCGTTCAGTCGATCTATCTCCACCAGCAATGTGTCACGTGGTGATAGCGATGTGTCGCTGCGCACGTTAGTGTCTCCGGCGCCATAACCGCGCGATAGCAGCTCATGACGCATGGCGCTGGCACGGCTCCTAATGACCTGCTCTTTAGCAGCGCTTACATGCATTGTTGTTACTTCACAGGGGTCAGATGATTTTTGATGTTAGCGAGTTAATGTATGTCACATTACAATGTCAAAAAAATACGAAATATGTTAACTGAAATTCATAAAATATGTTGTCATTCAGTTATTTTCAGGGTATTAATAAAATATTTGCGTGTTTGCAACGCAATAACAACCTTACTCTAATAAAATTAGAGTACAGATAGTATTACCCAAGTAACGCAAATAGTTTTTCAAATACGCCAAGTGAAGCTGCTTCACTAGAACACTAAAACACGGCCATCTGATCGTAAACTAGGCAGGACCTGTACTATGATGACCAGGCAACTGATACAGGTACATTATAAAGCTGAAAGATAATAGGGAGGAAGATATAGGTGCATTGTATGATGATGATGATGAAAAGTTGTTTTTACTCTAACTTAGGAAATAATGGTTCGAATTGAAAAAATATTTTTGTTCTGGATAGCCCATTAGGAACTATAAGACATATATAAAATGCGGGTGAAACCGCAAAATAGAGCTAGTACTTAGATAATTTATAAATAAATTATACCCAGCCAGACTAGAAGAAACAATGATGCTCATTACACAAAGATTCGTCCTGGGTGGGCATCGAACCCACGACCATCGGCTTACCAGTCACTAACCATGCTGGCCCAAGAGATCAGTCTAAAGTATAAATAATAGGAATGTATCTATAGATTTATCATAATTATTATATAATAGTCATCTGCAGACAGACTATCTGTGTCTGTGACAGAACTGTCCTAAGTTCGGCGTAGCTTCACATCGAAACAACTGGCAAGTTTTATGGGTTTTCTCAGTTATTAATAACATAACTATTGAGAACCCCATAAAATAATAGAATATATACGGATAATTATTTTATTTTTGCAATGCTGCACTTAACTTTTCGCTTAAAAACCGGGCACATTATATAATTCTCGTAATTCATAAAGATAAGAATCAAATGTTCTTTTACTTAGTTGTAGTCTGAAGGATGTACAACTAAGACATATTTTCTAGAACATACTTAGCACAATCTTTACATGGTGCACAATGAAGATTTCAGAAATGCATTCATGCGAATTTCTGCGCTGAATAACTTCGTCCTCAGACTGAGTGCTCCATCTCGACGAACCAGACACACTCAATTGTTCGACGTGCCACACAGTGGTACCAATTACGCGCAAAATTCAGTCATCAGTAGGATGTTAAGAAACTATAATAAAAAATTCTCTCACCTTGATTTATTTAACTCCAAAAAGGGTATATTTAGGAAACAATTACTAACCACTATAGTTGACGAGTTAACAGATACCGATATAACAAGTTATAATTAAATTAAGAAACAATAAGTATCTCCCCATGTATATCAATTTCTATATCAATTCTATATACATACACACAAAGTATCCTCCATTTCTGTCTCACTCTCTCTCACACACACAAACACACATCACACTCACACACACTCACTTAGACAATTAGCACATGTATACTTGCCTATGTTTAGATGGTACTAGCGTGCTATCCTGTTTCTGTGTCTGTTGCATAAAATATGTATTGTTAATAAATTATAAATCCGTAATTGGCTGTAAGACTAGTTTATATAAGTTTATTTGTAATTGTTAAGAGCTGTGGATTTTGTGAATAAATAAATAAATAAATTTCTGTCTGTCCGTTACATATTTAAACTACGAAACAGATTTCTTTTCGTTCTGTTTTCTGTTTAGTTTACCCAAGAACTACCGACTACTGAAATTTATGTATTTTTTTCAGTTTTCAGATTTTAAAGCCGTTTTTAGGGTTCCGTAGTCAATTAGGAACCCTTATAGTTTCGCCATGTCTGTCTGTCTGTCCGTCCGTCCTCGCTTAATCGCTGTGACCGTTAGTACTAGAAAGCTGGAATTTGGTACCAATATGTATATCAACCACGCCGATAAAGTGGTAAAATAAAAATTCGAAATAAATGTTTTATTAGGATAGCCCCCTATATGTAAAGAGGAAAGTGATTTTTTTTTTAATTTCCACCCTGACTATATCGTTGGATAGGTATTTAAAAATGAATAGGGGTTTACTAAAATCATTTTTTGATAATGTCAATAATTTCGGAAATAATTGCTCCAAAAGGAAAAATCAAAGCGTCCCCCCCCCCCCTCTAACTTTTGACCCGTGGGTTTAAAAAATATGAAAAAAATCTGGAAAGTAGAACTTTATAAGGACTTTCTAGGAAAATTATTTTGAACTTAATAGAAAGAACAGATTTTGTAAAAAAAAAGACAAAAAGATTGCACAAAATAATTTCTGCGTACTTAGTATGTCAACGTAACAAATAGCCTTTTTTAAACTTATAAGTGGGAACACTTATTGTGACGGACGGGAAACTACGGAACCCTACATTGAGCGTGGCCCGACATGCTCCTGGCAGGTTTTTTTACTTTTAGTGCACAGTTCTATTTTTATGTCTGACTTCGCAGTTCAAATCTGGTCAAGAATTTTTTTGACAAATTCCGGTGGTCATTTATTGGTCTTCTTCATCTATCTATCTATAATACTTTGTGAATGTAAATGCATAGTTTTGTTTATAAAATAACATAATCACCATGTGGGTGCGCTTACAAAAAGCTCCCTCTATTTCTTCAAGATCCCACCATCAGATTCTGTCTGATTCAGCTGAATGAAATTGAAATCGTTTATTTTGCAAGTAGGATCTTAAAATCACTTTTACATGTCATATTTTTTATGCTAGTTGGAGCCGACATTTCTTAACTGGACTACCTCTGAGAAGAAACGCCGAAACAAACTCAGGGATCATCGTCTCTTTTAAAGTACAGACAATATCAATATTTTTGTGCAACAAACCATGCAGAAATAACATTCGGGCTAGCCTTTGAGGAATATGAGACTTCTTTTAAAGATTACTCTTTTAAACTGCAAAAGAGTTTTTCAAATCGGCCCATGCGTTATTGAGAAATCGGGTCATACAATAAAAAATATTCCGATGAGTAATAACCTCCTCCATTTTGAAGTGGGTTAAAAAGGAAAACAAGCGTAAGATTGACTAATCAAAACCTATTAAAACATACTAATAACTAGCTAATAAGGAAGTTGTTGAAGGATTTCCTTAATTTCCTGTAGATTATCGTAACATATTCACAATCGCAGTCGATCACTATCGACTAACGCATAGCGCACTACATGAGGCTAACGACTCGATACCATCGCCACTCTAGCCGAGTGTTGAGCTTATCGGTCAACAACCATTCACTAACAATCACTTCTTAGAAAATTATAATAAGACTTTAAATACACTTCAGTTTCAAAATTCCAGTGATAGTTTAATTAAAACTTATGAATAACTTATAAATTAACCAATCCATTGCATAAATGTAATCTGTGTTTCCTAATATTATTGTGTTATACTACAGTTGAGTAGTCTACAACTCTATTCATGGGTAGAGCGCGATAGTTACCTGAAACAATTAAAAATAGCTAAATAGTCTCAAAACTTTGTTTAAGTAATGTAATAAAAACCTTTGTTTTATATACTTGAAAAGCATTATTTCAATTTTGTGAATGTGAGTACCATAGAGCCGTTGCGGAAGTTCTAATAGCTACCGCGGCCCCGGAACATAAAGGGCAACCGAAGGAACACGAGTGGATTTTAGTCAGTAAAAGTCTGACACTTCCTCCGGCCCCGCCCAGGTAGGGAGAAGTCATTTTATGATTTCCTATCCCTTAAAAAAGTATGTACCGATGAGCCAACGAATATTAAGTTAACTGTTTGACACGAATAAGCATGGCAGCTGAGGGCATTTCCATGCTCCCTTAAAAATCTCGGTGATGGTGGCGTATGCTCCTGATACGACGCCTATATTTGCGATTGTTCAATTCTTTACTGTCATAGTTTAATTCTTTTATCATCTCCCTAGCCTTTTCGGTCGGCTTCCAGCCTAACCGGATTCTGCTGGATAACAATGTTTTACATGAAACGACAGCCTATCAGACCTCCACAACCCAGAAACTGGGCGACACGATATCTAGCTCTTGGTTAGACTGGTCAGACTATCTGGCTTACCCGTAATGACTGTCAAAGTTCTACGAATGGCAACCTGGACCAACGGCCTAACGTTCTTTCCGAGGCATGGGATGTCAGCGATGTCCAAGATAAACTTTAAAAAGTACAAATGAATTAAAAAAGTTACATTGATACTTGCCCGAATTCGAACCCACAACCTCTACCACGAGAGGCGGGCACCTTATTTACTGGGCCATCACGACACTTCCCACAGTTTACTAACTAACCTAAATTTAAGTTAAGTACATCTTTCTCTTTCTATTTCATTAAGAAAAGAACAGAAGATAAAATATTAGTTAAGACACTACATAGATAATTTAGACGCAATTAAAAACGTGGCGACTAAAAATGCGGCAATTTACTTTTGGCGCTGTCTAATTTGACAAGATTAAACGAATATGTATCTTCTGTTCTTTTCTTAATGAAATGAAAAGAGAAAGCTGCACTTAACTTAAATGTAGGTTAGTTTGTGAACAAGACCATCAGCACCAGTGACTATATTGTCAAGATAAGTAATCTGTTAAGAGTAACACGTATGTTCTATCAAACAATCACCGCTTCTTTACTTTCTAACTTTGTACTTCATAACTAATAAGCGATTTAACTTATTGGATACATCACACAGATGGCCAATTATAATCAAGAAAACGGTGCGGTGACGAATCAGGCGAAATCATTAAAGAGTTTTATTGTTAATTAACTCATTATTACTGTGACGGCTAATCAGAGAGAATTCTTGCAATCTCCTAACTAGCGGCAAGTATGTCTAAATCGTGGGAAATACTTGTTCGCAGCAGTTCAGTTTCTCAGTAGCGTCAATTATCAGCTCCCACATCCTGGAGCACAGGTTCAGCTCCGTGCACGTGCCCAACTATTTGTAAATTAAACTGTCGGGGTTTACTATTGTCTATTGACTCTGGAATGACGTAGGTATTTGCTAACAATTAGCACTGTCTTCAATAATTCCAACTATTCTTAAAAAAAAACTTGTTGATCCAAATACATAAGGTATCTTGCAGTAAGTTATTGAATTACATTATCCACATAATTATCTAAATAATAATGTTGACAACAACTGTCGACCTATATTTCGCAAGTCGCCAAGAGCGGCGTATCGCTAAGTAAACACGGCTCCGCTAAGAATTCGCGTTAAACCGCGCGAAACTGTATCGAAATCAATATTCACGTGGATATTACAGAGTTATCGTTGAATAAACATGTCGATAACGTCAGGTGCTTGTTTGTGCTTTGAAAAATAAAAAATATGTGGGTCAGCGACGCACCTGTGAGTGTGCGCAACCTGCCTACTCGCTGGAAGAGCGGCGCGCGCGCAGCCCGGCCAGCGGGGGTGGGACCAGGGGTGCTTCTAAACAATAGTTATTCAAATTATTGTTTAGAAAGATGACTATAATAGTTTTCGGTAGATCTGGATTTTAAGAAGTTTAAGAAGATTTCACCTTAGCATTTTTGTCGAAGAACTAACTACTTTGTGATATGTAAATTGTAAAGCCAACATTGCAAATGTTCAGTTAAAGATCACCAATCCGTTACACAACTCAGATTAATATGATGAAACAATAATCAATGCGATTTATGAATATAATTATGGTAGGTATAGGATTATTTAAGTTATTACAACACGATAATAATAATGATTCGTTTGGTGAAAACTTGATAACGTTTCCGCTGTTTTCTATTAGATAACATATCGTGTCGATTCGCAGCTAATTTATTCATTTGTGTGTTTATCGGAAGTGGGTCACGTGAGACTGGCGCCACACCGCATCAGCGAGTAGGTGCGGTCCGTACCACAGATACGCAGATTATTGACTTGTGATTCATTGTAATATTTTAATTCGCATAAGTTGTTGAATAGATAAGACATAATGTGTTTATATTTGTAAAACAGAAGAAATATAAGAGGTAAAAATCGTCAGTTTAAATGGTTATTTTGGCAGTCTGAAGAAGTTAGAATATAAGATTTGTAGATTCGATAATAAGCTCAGAAATAACAAATGAAAGTCAACTATCATTCGATCTCATAAGATAATTTTAACAACATAACCGTTTCGGGAGAAAATTAATTTATGTAATGATATTAAGTGTTAAGACAGGTCCGAGGCTGCGGAATCCGAATAGTTCGAATAATTACCGTGGCCCCGGAACATAAAGGGCAACGGAAGGAACATGGGTGGGCTTTAGTCAGTAAAAATCTGTCACGCCCTCCCGCCCCGCCCGGGGGAGAAGCCATTTTGATGATTACTCATCCAAAAAAACAAAAGTGTTAAGAGAGATACCAGACCACGGAGTGAGTATCTTACCTCGTGTGTCAGACTCCCATTTTCTGAACAACGGGGCGACAAAGGCACACGGGAGAGACATATGCAGCAAGCCACACTAACTAAGGCTGGTGACGATGACTACAATGAGCACCGTGCTCATCAGCTGACTGCTAAGCCGAAAGTGCTGGTGTCGATATTCACCCGGGACAAATCCTTGTGTGATGAGCATGATTGTCTCTTCTATGTCTGCGTGTGATTTGTTCACTAATAATAAATAATATGTATATCAGTTGTCTGTATACATAGTACAGGCACTGTCTATTTGGGACCAGGAAGCCGTATGTGAGTTGTCGCTATTAGTTTAACTAGGAAAAATTTCCCTTATTTAATCAAAAACAAGTCGGACAGTAATAATTACCAATAACTCTGCGTGTATGTAAATGACATTCCTTCAAACAGTCGTCACGTCAGTAACACACATTTACTGTGAAGCGTGAGTAATCAATACTTCTGACATTATCGCTATTTAAATATTCATATTAAAGACAACTCACTGGTCGACTCATTCGATTCCTGAAAGTTTCAAGTGGGACATGACAATGATATTCAAATATTAATTAGTATGGATTTTAAAAGGCACAAAAGAAAGTCTAAAGTTAAATGTTCTTTCAACCATTGTGCTACTGTTTTTATTCTGGACCCTACCAGGTGCAGATATTCAAGGTCAAAATTTCAGCTTTTCTTTACTAATACGAATAAAAAAAAAAATAATAAAATAAAATTTATTAAAAACAAGGATCACAACAATAAAATAAAATGGCTTAGAGATGTTATAATTATAAAAAGTCTAAGTTATAATAATCGTAATAACTAACATAATCTGGGAAAATACATTTTTTTTTATGTGCGAGAAAAAATAAAAATAATGTTCTAAAATTAAATATAGGGACCACTCGAACTAGGTTTATTTAAACCTGTGTTTCAAGCTATCAAATCGCAAAATAAGTATTTGAGGGATATTGTAAATTTAAAATAATAATCATAATACATAATTAATAAAAACTAAGCAAGGACAGAGTATCTTACATTATTAGATTACACTATACTAGTTAATATTATAGTTTACTACAATAAAACAATTTATTTTACAACTTCAAGCAATTTCTCAGTATCTGAGTAATTGAGGGACTGTAAATATTCTGTTAACGTTATATTACACTTATTTAAACTTACACTATCAATTGTTAGCAGTCTGTTAAGTTTGTTATATAAATAAGGTCCTAGAAATAAATAAAATCTATTAGTAAAAGCATGTTTTGTGAGAGAGTTAGTCCAAACTAAATCCTGTCTTCTCTTGCCAGAAGGTTCAGGGCTAAAACCAATTTCAGCATGCTGGAGCAGTACTACATTCAAAATAAATAGCTGGCGTACTGTTAGCAGTTTGCATTCCCTGTAAAGCTGGTGGGTGGGAAATCTGAATGGGCGAAAACTAGCGACCTTCAGGATTGCTCTTTGGGCACGTTCCAAGGGCAAAAGGATAGTTTTAGGGGCACCTCCCCAAGAGCTAATGCAATAGTTAAGAATAGACTGACATAGAGCCATATACACCTGCCGAATTAGCGTGAAGTCAGCTATGTTACGCAAATTTTTAAAAACGTATATTAATTTACGTACTCTAGTGCATAATAGGTCAATATGTTTACGGAAGTTAAGATTGGCGTCCATCGTGACACCTAGATATTTTATATGGTCAGTTTTTTGTAATGTAGGGCAAGTGCATGCTGTGTCAGCGGACATTCTCATATGACAATTGTGTGCATAAATGTTTAGGTTAGTAGGCAATATGTTATTATTTCTTATAGTAAATAATATGTACTTGGTTTTATCCGAATTTAATGTTAGTACATTATTATGTAGCCAATTAGACACTATATTGAAACCATTTTGGGCAAGGTCATAGACCTCATCTTTTGATTTTCCTGAAAACACAAGAGCTGTGTCATCAGCATATGACATAATGACACCATTTTGAAGTGACAAGCTACATAATTCATTTATATAGATTAAGAAAAGGGTCGGGCCCAAAATACTACCTTGAGGAATCCCGAAAACACTATTTTTTAGGTCAGAACTGATGTAGCGGCCAATTTTTACACACTGGTGACGATTACTAAGATAGTCAGAGAGTAAGTCTAATTGTGCTCCTCTTATCCCAATTTTTTCCAGTTTGTGCAATAATAGGGAACAAGAAATGGTGTCGAATGCTTTGGCAAGATCTAAGAAGATTCCAATCGTGAACATGCCTTTATCCAGATTAGAACAAATGAGATTTGTCAATTTATGAACTGCTTGATTTGTTGATCTTTTAGGTCTGAATCCGAATTGTTGATCAGATAGTAGATTGTTCTTTTCAAGATAATTAATTAGTCTAGTGTTTATAATTTTTTCCAAAATCTTTGAAAGGCCTGTTAATACTGCAATGGGTCTATAATTAGTGACATTGGTTTTGTCCCCGGCTTTAAAAACGGGGCTTACGACAGCTTTTTTAAGCAGATTCGGAAATATTCCTTTACATAGACATAAGTTAAAGATGTGTGTTAGAGGCGGTGCAATAAGGTGTTTGCAAGTTTTTAGTACGTTATTGGGGATGTTATCACATCCAACGGCACAAACGTCTTTTAGTCCATCTATAATGCATAACACTTCCTGGACGTCTGTTTCTAATAGTACAAAAGAGCCCAGAGAGCTATGCGTCACAGGCGTACATTGAGTGATTGCATTTCTGGAAAAGGATTTCTCTGCTAAATTTTTGCCAGCGTTAACAAAGTAGTTGTTGACTTCATTCGTTGCTTCTGATGGGTTTAAATAGTTTGATAAGAGATCAAGCGGAGTGTCTAGCTTTGTTTGCCTGAAAGTGTTGCTCTTGATAAATTTCCATATAAGCTTATTATTCTTTCCCGCTTTCTGAAGCTGTGCTCTGTCGTATTGTATTTTTTGTTTTTTCAACAGTTTATTGCAAAAGTTCCTGTAACGTTTGTAGGTAACTGTAAGTATTTCATTATCAGGTGTTTGTTTTAGTTTTTTGTGAAGTTTGTCTCTATGTCTTATACAGCGGACAAGACCTGGCGTTATCCAAGGTTTGATGTTACTATACTTTCTAGGTATTAATTTGCTTGATGTGTTATTGCTGATAAGTGTTTGTAACGCATCAATAAAATACTGCAACGAAACATTCGGATCATTGGAATTGTAAACATGGTCAAAATTGATGTCATGCATGTCATTTTCAAGACTCGTCATGTTTAGTTTTACAATGTTACGCAAGCAGTTTTTTCTAGGTGGATATATTTGTAGAGTTAGTAAAATAGCCTGATGATCAGTTAGCGATGAATTAGTAATAAATGTTTTAGCTGATGATTTTGTCTTAATAATGATATGATCTAAGCATGAACCACTCTGGTGAGTGGGGTGATAATGTGCTGGCAAAAGTCCATGAAATGTGCAGATATTTAGGTAGTTATGAGCATGGGTGTCTGTTTTCCCAGAAGCTATATTAATATTAATGTCACCTAAAAGTACAATATTTTTATAACAGGATATTTTACTTAATGTAGCACTGAGCGAGTCTAGAAATATGTCCATGTTTTGAGAAGGAGGCCTATAAATAGCCATAACTACTATATCGGGGTTAATTTTAATTAATAGGCAATTACAGCCCTGAAATAAAGGTTCTTCTACTGTTACTTCTAAGGTATTTTTAATATAAACAACTAGGCCATCGTTTTGATTAGTATTTAAGTTAGTTTTATATAACGTATAACCGTCCAGCGATGGCAAATTGTCTGCTTGTTTTGATAACCAGCATTCTGTTAGCACAATAATATCACAGCATAAGTCGAGTTCCTGTAGTAGCAATTGAAAACCGGTAAAATTACGATTTATACTGCGAATATTTTGGGTTAGTAATGTAATCATTTTATTGTCGGCCCGTAAAAAGTTTTTGCACTCCTCAACATTACAAACTATTACTTCAGATACGGAAAAATGATCAATGTCGCTGATTAATTGATTTGTCATAAAGTTAGAAACTATACAAATAAATGAAGGTAAAACTTACTGTGTATGTGCTTATTAATAAGTGTATGAATGGCGCTCTTAGGCGCCTTCATAATCTATTGAATTAATGTAATTGTCTTCAGCATACTTGCGTGCAGGGCAGTTCATATCACCTGTGGGATGATCGCACTTGCGCTTAAAGCGTTTACAGGTAGCACAATTGGGAGGAGACGATTTGTTGGGACATTCTTTGAGAGCGTGTCCCATCATGAATAAATCATCCATGTTATCTAAACTTCTAGATCCCTACGATCCCTGTACGGTGTAACAGTACAATTCAGGGGAAAATATTTTGTACGTACTACAACCAAAATAAAAGTTTTTTACAGTAGTGTTTGTTAAATATGTATTGTGTATTAATCCACATAGTATTATATTTGACGGCACGGCTTAAGTTAATCCGTACTATCCGTACTAATATTATCAATGAAAGTAACTGTGTCTGTCTGTCTGTCTGCCACTTCTTAACGCCTAAACCACTGAACCGATTTAAATGAAATTAGGTACAGATATAGTCTGGGACCCGAGAAAGGACATAGGCTAGTTTTCATCTCGGAAATCCCCCGGGAACGGGAACTATTAACCACGCCGACGAAGTCGCGGGCAAAAGCTAGTAAATAAATAAGTATCCTGGGCCATCTTACACACGGCCATCTAATCCCAAGCTAAGCAGAGCTTGTGTTATGGTAATCAGACAACTGATATACATACTTATATAATTTTTAAATACATGCATATTATAGATAAGTAACACCCAGACACAGAACAAACATTTATGCTCGTCACACAAAGTTTGTCCTGGGTGGGAATCGAACCCACGACCTCTGGCTTAGCAGTCAGGGTCACTGAACACTAGACCAACAGGCCCGTCTAAAAATAAAAAAAATATAGTAATAATGATAAATATATTTGTAAAATTCTTTCCACAATTTCAATCTTTTAGGGGTCGAATTTGCAAAAACCTTTTTTTGGTGGCTACCTACCCACTTTTTTTTTGGTGAGTGGGAAATCATCAAATTACTGCTCCCGTCCTTCGTGTCAGACTTTTACTGACTAAAACCCACTCATGTTCCTTCGATTGCCCTTTATGTTCCAGGGTCACGGTAACTATTATAAACATTCCGCAACCCCGGCAGGCTTGGCCCTGTTGGGCCCTTTCTTGTGCTGACTTCTTCTTACCTACCCACTAAGACCAGCGGTTAAGGCGGTGTGTATATATCAACAGTCAGTCAACGTACTGCTCAAACCTCTGGCCCTAGTGATATGTAACTTGGAGAGTGTGTTGTTTATGAAGAGTAGATAACCACTAAGAAAGCATTTTTGGAAATTATATCCTTAAAGTAGTAAAATATGAGATGGAAGTATCGACATTTGCAACTCCGCGGTTGAAAACAAGTACTTATGTAAATAAGGAACACTAGTTGTGCACGTGCAATTTGATTTATCGGTGGTTTCAATTTGAGTTTTACCTAAAGCACCCTAGTATTGCAATTTTTGCAGTTCTTAAATCCATAATAAAATTACAAAATACCTATCTAGTATAACACTCTAACATAGATACTTATAAATAATATGATTACATCCTTGTGAAATAGTTGCAATTATCAACAAAATATATATTGGTAACGTTGATTCGTTCTGTAAAACGAAGACCAAGCCTTACGAATCCCAGATATTTCAAAAGGATTAATTTGTAGTTACCAAAGTAAGATTTGTTTAACGATTGACATGAAGAGGGATATCAACTTATTATAATTTTAAGTCCATCAATAATAATATAATTGACACAATGGTCGATGTAGCCATAATGCATGTCGTGGGTTCGTTTCCCACGAGTCAAATATGGATTTCTATGGCCTATAGATATTTGTTTCAAATCTGTTTGTATGTTTCTGTAAATTTATATGTTTGAATGCTCCCACGTCACCGAAGTAATTTGAAAAGTGGGACAACGTTGTCATAAAGAGTGAGAAATAGTAATGAGTTTCTAGGTATTGTACTGTGCCGTGTAAAGCCGTTATTATAAAATCAATTAGTATTATAAGTTTCAAGTACTCTATAATAAATATTGAATAACGATTAATTGGTTTTCCAAGCACAGAAATTAATTAACATCTTAAAGTTGGCTGTAAAGGAACATCACTGTAACAAGTTGCCTTAACTGAACATTATTCAGCGAGATAGCTGCCCGAATACTCGTAGTGCAGTAAACGTAATGGACTAATTATTAGCACAGCTTCATCCGGTTCGAGTCCATGTTAAGTTTTCTAAAAGTAGTATTTCCAGTTTTGGCGGGAAAGCCCCGATTTTTAACTTGACATTGAATGTGACGCAGGCGCCATTCGGCTCGTTGTGGTGTTTTACGCAGTTGGTAATAGAGGCAATTAAAGTCTTTAAACTAATAAAAATGAAAACTTGTGATAACCATCTTATTATAATGTTTTCATTGTTTAGATTGCTAACTTCTAATTATCCCCCCCCCCCCCCCAAACCAGCAATAGAGTCTACTGCTATCTCCTCAATCCACCAATTGATGGAGCATGCTTACCACGAGAACTGCCACACGATCCCGACACGATGACGTAAACTCAGTATAAATTGTGTATCAAAGTATATTACATATGTACTAATAATCTGAAAGCTAATTGTATGAACCTTTAAAAAGGATGGTATGTTCCGGTGAGCATTAAAATCTCAGTTAATAACTATATCTCTATGGTATGTAAATACCTCATGGTGTATGTTACAAATGTCCGTAATTTATCCAATTAAATAAAACATTTTAATTTGCATAATTAGACAAATGCAAATATAATATTTGATTGTCATGGATTTCCGCAAAGCAACGCTTGATTCTATAACTTATTCCATAATTAGGTAAACATTGGATTCAGTGTAAAAGTTACGAAGTAACTATTTAGTAATCTGTGGTCAAAATGACTCGAGTAAAGTAACCGCCACCAAAGAACCCTGAAGTCCTACCTGACTGAGGTCCATGAGCGCGACAGTCGCAGGCACAAGATGCACTCGCGGCACTAACACGGATGCAGATCGAGCGCGGTACGCGAGAGAGGTGCGGCGGAGCTGGTGCAGGTGCAGATCTAGCACAGACAGTGAGGTGCCGGTGCAGAGACGGCACAGAGCGACAGTGAGATGCCGGTGCAGAGCCAGCACAGTGCGACAGTGCGGTGCGCGCAGGTGCGGCGAGCGGCACTGAGTGACGTCGCGCGCATCTCACGTAGAGCGTAAACTGTCGCACACAGGACGCTTGCCAAACTTCCCTATCTTCAACGTAGCATTTTCGTAATCTAGCTAAACGGCTCTTTCCGATAAATTAAACAAACATTTGCGTTTTGTTAACTTAATTAAAATGTATGAAGTGTTAATGACGGCACATGAATATGCATTTGGTTTCGTTCGGCTAATGACGCCGCTTACAATGTAGTTGATTATGTACACACTTCCTACAGTAAAGTGATGTGTTCCCGGAGTGCTGTCTCCGCGATGTTTGGTAATTCGAGGAGCATTAGCCCTATTTTCCTTCATCTTATAAACAACAGTTCATATATAATTTGTTAATTATGCACACTGTCTCCTTCATATCTACATATTTAATCGTAATCTTCAAACAATATTGGCGATAATTGTAATCATAATTACTACAAAGTTACGGCATAGCTGTGTTACACAATTCAACGATAGCTTGTGGGAAATTCAAAAGATTTCTCGTGAAATTCAGTTTGTAACATAGACAGACCTATTTCACAATAGTGCGGTGTTAAAAATAATATACGTAGATAGTATTAATGTTTGAGTCATACGGTTTCTTGACGAAAATTCAGGAAATAAACGGTTTTAATTTTACAATTATAGTAACATAATGATACGTGTTACAACACATACTACGTCAATCATAAACAAAATAAATTACTGCGGGAAGTTATTCACATGACAGTTTCTCATCATTTACTTAAGCATTGAATATTAATAATATATTTAAGCAAGCGTAAAGTTTACGTGCTATTGAGGTGAAGATAGCGAATGTTTGCTCGATCGATAACGCGACTATCGAGAAAGTTATCGCGAAGTTATCGTGAGCAAACAGCTTGAAAGCGGCGCGCACGCAGCCAGCGAGCCGCTCATTATCATACAAGTGCCATCACCTGGGGACATGGGACATCTATGTGGGTCGGTCAGACACCTTTCAGGAATGATCCCATTATTTAGAACCTAGAATAGTAGTAGGAGCGAAATGAACTCTAGGTGTATGACGACTGATAGACTCAGAGATGTGTGTAAGGCCCTACCAAGGTGATCTGAATACAATTCGGAAAGGGTGAATAATTTAACCAACGATGATAAATGGTTGGTCTTGAATTGTTGAATAAGTAAACGTCGTGATGCCCTAGTGGTTAACGCCCGCCTCTCATGTAAGAGGTTGAGCGTTCGAATCCGATCAAGTACTAATGTCTCACTTTCAGTTCACAATTTGTACTTTACTTTCTCAAGTTTATCTAGGACCTCACTGACACTCTGTTCCTCGGAAAGCACGTAAAGCCAGAAAGTCTGACCAGTCGAAATAAGAATATCGTGACGCCTAGGTTGTAGACGTCTGATAAACCTCTAGCTTAGCAGTCAGGAGCATTATTGCTAGATAAGAAGACACAATGAAACATGTTTAAATTTTACAAGACACTACTCCTGACCTAAGAGCACCCGCTCTTAATCCCGTTCATAAATCTCTGCCTACCTATCAATACCAACAGTCGTGCGTCGATAACTCTCGCAAATGTGCGCATTACGAGTGCGGTACATATTCATGAGTGCGAGCCACGCCGCGGCATCAACCGATAGCGCGCACAAATATTGACTCGCCTCCATTACACATGATTGCTACAATATTAATAAGTGCTAATGCCTATTGTTTAGCCGGAGCTCGCGTTTTAATCTAATTGCTAAAGGCTACTTAGGGAAAATACCTCGTCGTTGTATTAATTGATTACTTATCTATTGGCTATAATACAGGTTTTTCCCGATGGGTAACATTTCGTTGGGAAATTCTTATGGTTATTTCTTCATGGTCAAAGTTGATTTTCTGTGTCTTGATTTTTGTCGCTAGTTCTGCATATTCCTGCCATCATAGAAAGTAACTCTGTCAGCCTGTCTATCTATCTCGCTTTTACAACGATTAAAATGCCACTCCTGATAGCGAAACCGTATACAATGGTCATTTATAGTCCCTAAATACTATTTACATGTCTATGTGTTATTCTATTTAAATACATAATTACATATGAAACACAATATTTATAATGGTGGTTCGGTTTTGTGATGGCCTAAAATATAGTAAACTATGTTGTGATAGATAACGTATAGTCTACTTTCAACATCATTACAATTTAAATCACTGCGATCCAAGATTAAGAAAAACCAAGTGGAATTGCATGCATGTCGAACTGTAGTAGAACTCAAGTGTTTGTGAAAGTGACTCAAATCAATTAAAAGAAACTGTTTATATCAGCATAATGTATAGACATACTGGATTATTGTTGCTAGAAATTGTTAGTATATTTGGCTTAGTATGAGGCAAAGCATATCTAACCTAACAAGGGTTTTATTTAAGTGTTTTTATAACAAATATAATATGTTTATGATTAACATATGTAATACTAGCTGTCCCCGCGGTTTTACCCGCGTAGTTCCCGTTCCGTTGGAATTTTTGAGATAAAAACTATTCTATGTCCTTTCTCAGGCAATAGACTATCTGTGTACAAAATTTCATATAAATCGGTTTGGTAGTTTTGGCGTAAAAGCGAGACAGACAGCCAGACAGAGTTACTTTCGCATTTATAATAATATTATGGAAAGTATGGATATGGATGTGAATGTTACACGGCTGCAGAAAAAGGCAGTATAATGTTTTCAGGGTTCATGTATGTATGTAACCTTTTTTCTTTTCATGTTTCTTTGTAAATTTATTGCAGTCTGTGGACAGTTCTGTATAAAAAATGTATAACGTTAAACGTATTACTGCATAAGTCGGCCATAATTAAATAAATAATACACGATTGCAATAAAAATAACTTGTACAACTATTTTTAACTTTTTAGTTTTATTTTAAACATGGCATGCGTGCTTTTGGATAACTATAAATTAAGTCTATGTACTTAGTAAAAACTGTACAGGTTACATTAAAGAGGACATTCTCTGTTCTTAATTTAGTACTTTCGTAAGAAAAAAATTAACTGTTTTATTCGTTTATATTCGCACTAGCTTTTGCCCGCGGCTTCACTCGCATTAGAAAGAGACAAAAAGTAGCCTATCACTCTCCATCCCTTCAACTATCTCCACTTATAAAATTAAGTCTATTCGTCGCTCGGTTTTGCCGTGAGAGACGGACAAACAAACAGACGTTTAGTATGGATAACCCGCACCTGTCATTTAGTTCGGTCGCTTAAACCTTCAAACACACGTGATTCGAGACACAATAGAAAGACAATAGCAGCGCGACAGCCGGCTGTCGCTTGATCGTTGAAAGGTTGAATCTCCCCTGGGCCAGTTACCTGCTTAGGCTTCAAAAGAATAAGATGTAACCAGCAAATCTCTTAAACACCTCTCATACCTATTATCATTCTAATATCACCTTTTTGTGTTTTTCATAATTGTTTACAGATAGTTAGGCTCAGGCCTTTTATTAGCGCAACCTATGTTTTTAGTAGGTATGAAAGGCACGCCGCTTCCTTACATTCCCACGGCACATTCCAGTAGTTAGGAGGAAACAAAAAGAAAACGCATGGTTAGAGTAAACGTCTATTTGTATGATGCAGTTTTACCGACTAGTGAGTGCACGCGGCTGCGCCTGCCTCCTGTGAGCTCACAAGTGCTGCGTCATGCGCCGGCGCCGCTGGACCGCGGAATGCCCGCGCCGCTCTGTGGGAAAATGCTTTAATCACAGGATTGTCACGGTAACAAGTTGTCTTACAATAAGGGTATCTGTATATCGTTAGATCACAATATTAACTATTTCAAGTGCCTTTGCAAATACGGCAAGTGAAGTCGCACAATAATTTGAGACCATACTATGATCTAACAAATTGCAATCAGTGCGAAGTTTTCTAATTTGCTGATGCCAATAAAAACACAGTAAAGGGAATATTAACAAAAAGTTGCAACGTTTACAACTTTAAAAACAGTATTTATTATTACGTTATCCATCTACATTAATTGCAAATGTAACAAAATCGTTTATTATGCAAGAAGGATATCAAAAACAGTTTTCCTATTAACAATTTTCTCAACAATTATGTAACTGAAATCCTGGCTACTTGTGAGAAGATATATAATAATAGGCTAGGCATCAGCTTGTCCAAAAATCTCTATTACCTAGATCTCTTAGAGCACAACCCTATCGCAAGTATGTACTCACACGCCGAACTATTTGTGGATAAGTACGTAGTGTTGCGCGGGAGGCAACCAGGCAAGTACCGATAATTTCATCTTGGACATCACTGACATCCCATACTTCGGAAAGCACGTAAAGTCGTTTGTCCCGGTTGCCATTTGTAGAACTTTGACAGTCGTAACGGGTAAGCCAGAAAATCTGACCAGTCTAACTAAGGGGTATCGGCCCAGTTACTGGGTTGTGGAGGTCTCATAGGCAGTCGCTACAAGTAAAACACTGGTCCAGCTGAATCCGGTTAAGCTGGAAGCCGACACCAACATAGTTGGGAAACGGCTAGGGAGATGATGACGGGGAAACGCAACGATTTGGACTCATCTTTACTGAAGCCGCAAGTTCAATTGACTTCTATGCGTTGAGTAGAACACAGAAAAGATTCACAGAAAACAGTCAGTCAGTATGGCGATTCACACACGGCACCGCGCGCCGCCGCGGAGGGCGGTGAAGCGGATGTCATGTTGTATGAGACACTTAGAAATCCGTTGATACCTAACACACGTACACCGCTCGATCGCGCGGTCGAGCTAAGAATATTCGCTTCACCGCCACTGCCCTCCGCGGTGGCGCGCGGTGCCGTGTGTGAATCGCCTATGTCCGCCGCAAACAATCGCGTGATAAAGCTTACGACCCTCTATCGAGGCCAGAAAGCAGAGGAAAGAAATTCGGCATGGCTTTGTGGGTTATATTATAGCCATTTTTTGTTAAACTAGTTTTAAGTTCACGTAATGTAACTGTTACTTACTTACTAACCATTTTATAAAAGTTCTTGGGTCACATAAATAAATGACTTCAACATAGTCATTAAATATATTTGATGTCTTTATTGTACGAAGAGTACTTACAACAAGTATAATTAATGTGTTGATGAAGTTTACAACTTGGACTACTACGTCCTTTTTATATTAGTAAATAATTAACTATCCTACTTGTCGACTTCATTGCAGGAGTACAGTGGAGACTTTTTTTAGAGATATTTTTAGACAGAACTTGGACAGAATGTAGGTACTTTATCAAAATTTTTTGCACATTTAAAAAAGTTAATGTACAACGGTAGACTTATGCCTTGGGCTTTTCCTACCAGTCTACCTTAGGGTGATGCAGAGACAAAACATGGCAAGTGCAAAGATGTAAAAATAATACCAAAAGTAAGTGGAATGTATTATGGGTCTTGGAATTAAACTACTTTCAAGCCTTGATATATTTTACTCAAAGGAAACATTCCTTTATTTGTAAAAAAGACAAAAAACTGCATTTCTATTATTGTATTTAAGTTATCTAGAAACTTTTTTTTATTATTATATTAAGAATGCGCAAGTATATAGTGTAATTTTATAGGTGTGAGCCTGGAGTTTCTTGCCTGTTCTTCTCCATAGAGATCTACGTTTTGGAACAGGCAATTAGCGTCACTTTTCTGACTGACCGACCGACTCTTTGACTATTCATAAGTGCCTATAATTGGTCTAAGTGAAATAATTGCCTTGAATTTTGAATTTTGATCTGTCATAAAGGTCCTGAATCCAGCTCTCACTAAGGTAAACTTTGGTCCGGTAAACCATTTATTATATACCAATTTCTACCAATTTCTATTCTATTCTATTTTATTTCAAGATTTTTGAAAATGTGTCATACGCGGAAGTCGACAAGCTTTAATTTTTTGACATCAATCGATAAGGTCATTCATAATGATCAAATCTTTCAAACAGACATGGTAATACAATAAATTAATTGAAATAATATTTTTCAGGGATAGATTTTCCTTTAATAAAAGGAACCGTGTATGTTAGAGAGATTTGGTCCTTATGAATATCGTCTGATCGCATAAAAATACAGAGTGTTACTTTTTCGGATTTTATCCGGTTCGATTTCCGAGTGTAATAAGCGAAATTTTGAATGCCATTTTGTTTCTTTTCAAAAATAAAAGAATAATTCCTTTAAGTAAAATTATTTAAAGAAGTATTTCTACAATGCCCATTGAAATCTTCCACTCTGTCTATTTATATATATAATAACAATAATAAGATGTAGCTTGTGCAGTTCGTCCGTTACCTAATTGGAAATCTCCAGGGCCGGACGGGCTGCACAATTTTTGGATAAAATGGTTTCTAAAATCACATGATCGCTTGGCATCCCAGTTCCAATCAGCCTTAGAGTCTGGATCATTACCCCAATTCTTTGCAACTGGAGTCACACACCTGCTCCATAAAGCAGGTAGTACCACAGAACCCAAGAATTATAGACCAATAACTTGTCTTTCCACGGTCTATAAAGTTCTTACATCAATTTTGAGAGCTAAAATTAATAATCATATTAATAATAATTCTATCATGTCTGCCTCTCAAAATGGATGTAGAAAAGGGTCTCGAGGTACTAAGGAGCTGCTCTTCATTGATATGGCTATCAGTCAGCAGGTTCGTCGTTATCGAAAAAACCTGTCGACATGTTGGATAGATTATAAGAAGGCCTACGACTCGGTGCCACATACATGGCTCATGAGGGTGCTTGAGTTGTACAAAGTAGATGCAACTCTGCGCACCTTCTTGATGTCGTGTATGGGACAATGGAGGACGGTCCTTCACTATCCAGGATGTCGGCAGATCCGAGAGAGCGGCGAACCCATAAAGATCGAGTGAGGTATATTTTAGGGCGATAGTCTGAGTCCGCTGTGGTTCTGTTTGGCCCTGAATCCTTTAAGCACATTGTTGGAGGGTTCAGGGTTAGGCTATCGGTTGCGAAGAGGCGGCCAGGTCATATCTCATCTTCTTTACATGGATGACTGAAACTCTTTGCCCCCACCGATTTGCAACTGATGAAGCTACTGATGGTAACAGAAACTTTCAGTAGCACCATCAGGATAGAATTTGGTGTGGACAAATGTGCAGTCATGCATGTAAAGCGAGGGGAGATTGTGGAATCCGAAGGGACCCAACTCTCGGATTCTATACACTTTAGGTCCCTCTCCACAACCGAAACTTACAAATATTTGGGTATGTGGGAAGCGATAGCCATCAATGCTGCCGACATGAAACAGGCGTTGAGGGAGCGCTTCTTTGGCCGCCTGAATAAAGTAGTGTTTTATCAGGCGGAAATAAGGTGCGCGCTTTCAACGGTTGGGTCATGCCGGTTCTGATGTACTCTTCCGGCATAGGGGGTCCGCAGTCGGCTGACTGCAAACCGGATGCATCACCCGCGGTCATCAGTGATGAGGCTGCATGTATATCCCATGGAAGTGAGGTGGTCGAGGTTTCTTAAACGCTAAGATCCTGCACAACCGTGAGATATGCAGTCTCAGGGAGTATTTCCTATCGGCCACCGTGGGGATGCATCGAGGTGTAGTTTCGGAGGACAAGGGGTTCACCCCGCTCTCCTTAGCGAGCGAGAACTGGCGCAAACCTGTGGTACTGGACACTAACAACCACAGGACTGTATGGCAGAGCAAGGAGCTTCACGGGCGCTTTTATCGGGTCCTACATGGGCCCGATCTGGATTTCCTGGCGTCCGTATCTTGGCTGCGTTTCGGTGACCTCTTTGGAGAAACCGAATGTTTTGTCTGTGCAATAATGGACGAAGTTATGATGACTAAAAACTACCGGAAATATATTGTGAAGGACGGCACGGTTGACATCTGTTGGGCATGCCACCGTCCCGAAAAATCGATACGTCACATTATTTCTGGGTGTTCTAGTTTGGCTAACGGGGACTATTTGCACAGGCACAATCTTGTAGCCAGGATTAATCATCAGCAACTTGCTCTGAAATACAGTCTTGTGGAATCGGAGGTGCAATACTACAGATATGTGCCCGACCCAGTTCTTGGGAATAGCTATCACATTGTACTGGGATCGATCTATTATCACGGACAGGACTATTGTTGCCAATAAGTCTGACATTGTGGTAATAGATCGTGTAGAGCGTCGGGCAATGATTATTGACATAGCCGTTCCACATGACGAGAACCTCGTGAAAGCCTTTTACTTTTTGTTAGTAAAATAACATTATTTTAAAAATGTAAAATAAATTGTTGGTAACGCAAAGAAATTATAGTCGTGATTTAATTATTTTTAGACATCAACGTGTGCCCTTATAGATATAATATGTAATCTATTAGTTAAGACTGATTATGGGAAAGTTTATGAAATTGGCAACACTGTTTTCACTTAACTACGCCATTAAAGGAAGAATGCAAGAAAGTCGAATAAATAACTTATAAATATAAAATATTAACCCCCGGAAAGATTTTCATGAAGTTATTCTAGGAAAATCAAAATAATATGTTATGATTTATGAGTATATTTTTGAGGCTATACCCTCTTATTTTATAGCGATACTAGATTTGGTCAATCTCTTTTACTATCAATCGAGTCTGCCAACTCCTTATGTAAATGATCACAAGCTTTTTTCTTATTATGTGAACCGATTAATGACCGTCCTGATATGGTGTCTGACTATACAAACCCGACTCTATATCATTATCTATAAGTATCTCGTTGATATTTTAGTGGAGCTACAAAATAAACTAGTAGATGTTACTATGAGCACGTACAGAGGTCGAGGTCAGTTCGCCGCGAGGTACTACTTTTGGCAATGTTTACTTGTTTTGTACTGTGTCACGTGACCTCTGACCTCTCGGTGAGACCTAGACTTCGGGTATCGGTGCTTGGTTTTAGAGCTTCTAAATAGACGCGAACTCTCGAATTGGCCCAGTTTGTAACTGCTCCAAAGGGCTATACATTTAGGACTGTTCAAATATAGGTATATTATTGTTCAATATGTCGATGACTCGCTGCAGCCACACTACAGCTGCTACCCTGTGTGAACTGTCACAGCTAGACACAGCCATCACGGCTAGATTACAATTCATTACCGCGTTGCAGCCGGGGTGCAGGCGCGATGACAAATTTATCGCGCGCCGCGACAATAGAACGCGCTCGTAAAAATATTACTACATAGTACCTACACCCTCCCCCCTGCCTCCCGCACCCTCCCCCCTCCCCCCACGCCTCGCAGGAACCCCCGCGACCCCCACGGAGGGATCCCGCGAGAAATAACACACTTTGTCTTAGAGAGAATCGCGTTCAATCGCGACTTACAGTTTGGAAGCGCGAAGCTTTTGATATGGTATACACTGCTGTGGGCTAGCGCCCTTGTTTTTTACACAAGGAGAATGTATCAGATGCGCCGCTATCAATTGTTAACAATAAGAGAGACTTTCTATAATCCCCTACTGTACAACGTGTCCGTCCAACATTTTTTTAGTAACTTAGCACAGATCTCTTATTTATTAACAAGGATAACCCGATTACCATTCGATGGTTGCCCGTAGCATTCCTTAGCGAAAAACTTATGGGCTTATCATGTAGACCGTACGAACAGAAGAATGAAATTGAAATTGAAAGAAATTCCTCAATTAGTTCATAATATGTCACGGAATGCCGCATCGCATAGTTCCCTGTCCTGTCTCCGGCACGTAAGTAGTGCGCGTTATGATATGATATCCTGGCGCGCTCGGCTCGCGCGGCTCTGCGCGGATCTGCGCCGCCATCTAACGCGCTTTACTGTGATTGAACCGATACAACTAACTGCCACTTGATCTGCTATTGCGTGTATTCAATCCCAAATAACAACAAATAAACTTGTATGTTTACCGAAACGTCGCTTCTCTCCGTCTTGTCTCCAGCCGCGAATGAATGGAACCGCTCGCTCGTCACTCAGCTCGCCATCTGTCGATTGATAAAGTAATAAGCTGTATTATTTAGTAAAAAGCAGATGTTTTATTCAGAAACCTCTTTCCTGAGATGTGGAAGTAAAAAGGGTAGGCGCGATAACATCGTTCCGATGTCGACAGACAAGGCCAGGATAGAATTTCTATCGCTGGCTAGCTAGCGCGGTGAATGGGTCGGGTGTCGTACATAAGCACTCAATGATAACCAGATTTCACAAAAAACTTAGTGCAATAACTCAAACATAAACGTCAGATATTGTAAAACTTTTTCTCTGGCCGCAGACTCCTTAAGACCATAACGTTACTTATATGGGTATTGAATGCAGTATTAGCATTTAGTGTTGCCCAAATTCAGTCTTGGTCTTGCAGTCTTGGTCTTGTTCTTGCGTTTTTGCAAGACCAAGACCAAGAACAAGACCGCGTATTTTTAGCAAGACCAAGACCAAGACTGACCGTGCAAGACTTGAGCAAGAACAAGACATAGCCTGCAAGACTCTTGCGTCTTGCAGCTAGGACTTAGCGCTATTTCACTGAGTAGTTAGGTGTAACAGTTCGGTGTATAGGTAGGTACGCTTAGGAATTCTATGAGACGCAAAAAACTGTATCAAAGAATATGAAAAACTGGACCTATGCGCATTACGACTAATACCATAAACATAGCGAATAAAAAAATATCTATTAAAATCAAACTGAGTGCATGCATAGTTATGTTTTAACCATCGGCACTTTGATAATGCGGCATCAAAGGTTTTGTACTTACTTCTCAAAGAAATTTGCCGCTTTTCGGAAGTACATGGTTATGGTTATGATACACGCGCCGGCGGCTTCTTTTGAAATCTAAAACAATCGTTGCCGCCACGCCGAAATCATAACATTTGTGACACTATTTGATTGCCGCTATAGGGCGTAGGTATACTCATGCAAAATATATTTGGAATTTTTTTAAGAGTACCTACAGGTATTCCAAAGAATAAATAAGTTTCAGAGTGCTTACAATGAAAATTTACATGTTTTAGCAAATGTAAGCTTATATTATCATAAATGTTTATTAAGAAACAGTTACTTCCATGGAAAACGACATATAGGTCAGTTGATTTTTCGAATTTCTTATCAAATCTTCAGTTATTTATTAATCTGCTTGATCTTTACTATGGCTATGTTAATTCAAGCTCACAATGTTCCAATTCTAATACGTTTTTCTAAGATTTAAAGTAAACTTTAATAAATAGTAATAGACTAATAGGTAATTGCAAGACTTGCAAGACTCTTGCTGCAAGACCAAGACCAAGACCAAGACTGGGAGCGCAAGACCAAGACCAAGACCAAGACCAGGTGTATTGGCGCAAGACCAAGACCAAGACTGGCTAAGTCTCGTCTTGTTCTTGCATTTGGGCAACACTATTAGCATTACCCACCGCTGCGTTCGACGCCGTTTAGTGTTTTGTGTCGCGTTACAATGTACGCAGCCATATGAAACAATAAATAAACTTCAATAATTTCCAACAAAATACCTATTTGTAAAGTGCGTTGAATATACTAGGTATTGCGCGTTTTTAACTTCAAGCCTTCGGCGCAAAACTCGGTGTTTTCCGTTTCTATTTCCATAGAGCTTTGTGTTACTTTAGAGTGTTCGATTTTCAAGCGATCTTCGTCTAACACTCATGTATAAAATGACAAGCTAATGTCGGTAACGTACTGTAGTAAGTAATAAGCGAGTGCCCGCGCGGCCGCGTGCAGCCGCGCGCGCTCTTTTTACGACCATATTTATAGCTCGCCCGGACACTTGGCCGTTTTTTACGATATACATAAAAGCTGCCGTGAAAGATTTACGCCAAATATATTCCGGCTAATGCTGATTGCGCGTTTCATTGTACTAATGTTATTGCTACGATTTATTGACAAATTACCCGAATGTTTATGTAGATTATATTATTTAGGCCGACAAATCATCGTTTTGGGGCAACTTATAAATTAACTTTTTTAGCTCACCCAGTTACAGTTATTCTTTAGGGGTCCCGAAGTTGGATACTGTTAGATAGACTATATACCAATTGTGTTTCTTTTTGTTGAAGATTTCACAGGCACACAATAGTTATTTTCTTATTCACATATCATAGACATTTTATAGTTTTTCCTAGTATCAGAGTTCAGTAATGTTATTGTATTGTAATATCCAATATAGCCTGCAGTGAGTACTACTGCTGAACGATTGTGTTCTCATAAGCTGGCGGACGATCAATTTTTTGATAGTGTCAGTCGCGGCGACAAGTCATTTCTTACGACAACATTTGATTTGAGTCCCCGCAAATTCAATTTGTAGCACAATGCCGCTAAAAGTGAGCTCGCCGTCGCCATACATACATACGTCATACATACATACATGCTCACCTACATACGGAGCGGAGGCGCGGGCAAATGGAAAGCAAACTGAAGCCCAAATAAATATTCGCTTTAGCAACAATCGAGCTCGCAACTCACACAATTACGACGGAATGGAAAACCTTAGATAAATAAAATCGGAAGCGGCGCGGGGCGCGGCCCCGGGGGAGGGGGAGGTTTTTTGCGCAAGAACAGAAAAAGCGAAGGCAGCAAACACAAACATCGGGCGAATGTAGCGAATTTCCAAAGTCCATTCGGTTTATTGACAGCGGAGGGGCCCAAACCGAATTCAAATCCCCGCCCGCCGCGATTTACAATAAATTTCAAGCGGAGAATATGTTTGCAATATGTCGGAGGTAGGGCTTCGCCCCTCGCGCCGCTCTCGAGACCAATTACTTTGCCCTTTCGCCCTCTCGCGGAGCCTCCGGCGGTACTTTAAACACCGCGAGGAGCCAGTTGTTTACAACGTAATCGCATGTCGAGACCCTCCTCTTTGAATTTTCCGTTCAATCTTTGAATGGCGCTCAAATCATGTGAATATCCAATTTTCTCGGTGAGCGAATTATTGTGGAAATGTTGTATGTTTATTTATAGCTTCATTTAAATTGTTGTCGCAGATAAACTACTTTATGAAGTTGGTTTAATAACGTAAATATTAAGAAATGCTTTCTGTTTTCACTTTTATTTGATTTTTCAAATTACTTGACGACTTGACGACTTGCTCGCCGTTTGTTTTATTATTTACCTGTTACCTAAGACAATAACAGGCACTTGGACTGACGAGGTTTGGATTTGAGCTAATTTCACAACAGAGATAGAAACTCTGTTTGAGACGCTAAAGTCTTTACAGAGCCATATAATTAAACTTTAATAGAGATAAATAACGATTTTATGTAGTTGAGAGCTAGCCCAGCTCCGCGCCCGATGCTGCCGCCCCGCCACAGATGAAGAAATAAAAGCAAAACAATGATAAAGTCATAAAAAGTGAGGGAATCGTTATAAAAGAGCGGGTGGAGTCAGCGGGTCGCGCGGGTCCTGCGGGTCGCGCCGGCGGCCGACACATGTACAGATATATCAACTGTTTTTTTATATGCGAACATGATCGTTTTTTTACCTCCATACAAGGTTCTGAGCCATCTTGTCAAAATAATTATCATAGATTATACATCTACTTATATTTTACATATTTGAATGTTTCGTAATAATTCTTATCGATATAATGAATCTAAGTGTCAAATTCATATTGGAATGACGATGTGAATATTCTTCATGAAGTCATGATAATATTTAAAAACCATACTGTCAATAGTGTCAATAGAAATAAATGTTGGTTATTTTCCGATATTCGTAGAAATATTCAAGTTGTTATTAGTATGAGCGGAGAGCCTCTCAGAGTCAGATGTATTCATGAGCAGAGCCGCGAGCGCACCCGCGGGACCGCGCTAACTCACACACATTGGAAATATTTATGTATTCATACCTATCTATTTGTTTATTTCAGTATTTCAGTAACGTCTTTATAAACTGTATCGATAGTTTTATGTGAACAAGAACAAAAATATTGATATTTTAAAACAATTTATTAATATTGATTCGCGATTGTTTTCAATATTTAGTTGGAAAGTATAGCAAGCTCGTTAATTAATAACGCCAAGTTGCATCAAAATGAGATTGTTACCCTCACAATAAGCTCGCTCTAACAGTTGCAAAGTTTCCCAACGTACCGGACACTGGCCGCCGCCTCATTACGTCGCGGGCGGAATTCCACTCTTTATTTATGAAATAAAAATGAAAACATTTCTGCGGAGAGCTGACGAATGGCCGTCCCCCCCTTGCATTCTCCCACCACCACCCCATCCCGCCTGCCTTCTCCCTGTCCACTAAGGGTAGAACTGAGATGCCACGACACTACCCACCTTATAGTAATATGACAGCTGTGTGGTTTTCAAATTACCTACGCTACGGAACTCGTAGCATAGGTAATGCTGCTACGACATTGCGTAGCACGGATTGTCCGCTACGGAGGCTCTATGCTACGAGTTGCTACGTCATGCCGTAGTACGCTTATGCGTGGTTTATAAATTTTATTTTTATTATTTATTTATTCACAAAATCCACAGCTCTTAACAATTACAAATAAACTTATATAAACTAGTCTTACAGCCAATTACGGATTTATAATTTATTAACAATACATATTTTATGCAACAGACACAAAAACAGGATAGCACGCTAGTACCATCTAAGCATAGGCAAGTATACATGTGCTAATTGTCTAAGTGAGTGTGTAAAAATACGTGATGTCTGATTTATTTTAGTTTTTTTATTATTATCTTTAATTACGTAATTAAAGTTACTTTAATTTATTTAAAGTTAGTAGCAATCTCAACACATATTTGAGTTTTAAGATTTTTTCAGTTCTCCATTCACACTTAATGTTGTTATACTGACTTGCTGTCAATTTTTTAATATCACGATATCTATTGTTTGGCGTCACTGTGGACAGCGCCCACAACTCGACAATGGTATGAATCCGATACTTTAAAAGCGGCGGAAACAATAACACAAGTGTTGAGATATCGAATGCTTGCTGTTATTGTCTGTCGTGTGTCAGTATGGACCTATTGAACATGTAGTGCGGCAACTAGCTGCAAGCTCCAGGGTTCCAATCCCCGATGAATTTAGATTATTAATGAATTTTTGATTAATCTCATTATTCAATAAGTAAATTACAGATGTGAATAAACCATTGTTTTTAATCCTTTTTAGAATAGGATAAATTAAAGATGCATTGCGATTACTGTTCGATATTTTAAATGGTTACAGATATGGCTTTTAAATACTTTATTCGTGTAAACGCCAATAGCAACTAACTCCTGAAGCTTCCTCAGTACTCACACTTACATAGGCAGGTACCTACCTCTAGCTACTCGACCGTTTCTATGTACTTGTACAAAGCGTCCATTTTCCAATTAAACATAACATGTGTAATTACAGTTAAGTTTAATTCCCGCTGGGGTTGGGGGCGCCGGGGGCGGGGGTGAGGGCGCAGGGGCGCGCGGGAGAGGACCGGAAAGATTTTTCAATTACCAACTTTGTGCCGTTCGCTCCAATCTCAGATTACAGAGCAGAGTCGCGGGACAGAGGCAGCGCGGGTACTGAGGTCGGAGAATCTACAGAGATATACTTGTTAGAAAATGGATGTAATAATGTGTGATCCATAGGTCATACACAGACAAGCTCTTGAAAGGTAATTTCGATATTCATTAACCGCCTTTAAAAAGGAGGTGTTTTTTTATGTTTGTTACGCGATATCTTCGTCTATTGTAAACGGATTTTGATGATTCTTTTTTAGTTTGATAAGTCATAATTCAGAAGAGGTCCCATATAAATTTTGTGGCGATCGGTTTAGAGCTTCTCGAAAAATTCATCAAGAACAAAAAAAAATCGACGAAATATACATACATTGACGATATGTGCGATACTTCAAGTTTGTATTTTCGTTTCATAAGATTTTAACTGAGTAGTTTACTGTAATACACAGTCAGATATTGGGACTAAGACACTAAAAAGTAAAAAATAAAAACCTTTTTCCACAAACTTATTGAAGGCGGTTATTATTTTTTTGGAAAAACTTGTTTATTTTTATTTTGCATTCTGGCCTCCTGCCATTTGTGTTTTCTGCTTGGTATGGAGGGAAGTGTATATTACTTTTTCGCTGTTTTTGTTTTTACGACAGTACATGCTCATAATTGTTTTTGAACACAACATGACTTCGACAATTTAGTGAAATAAGGTTGACAAAATACACGTGTAATCTAACCACGAGATTAGTGTCCAGCTAATTATTACATTACATTATTGACAAAGTAGAACTTAATGGTTTTATTTGAATAAACGTATAAAAAACAATTAATTTTATAACATGACAAAAAATACATTCACCCTACGGAGGTCTTTTTATATTAAATTCTAATATTAAATATCATCAACATATTTAAATACAGAAGTAACTAATACTGTGTTCACAATAGTAACAGTAGAAACAACATCAAAACGCTACTTCAGGTAAACGTTTTTAAACTAGTTCGTTCGGCTACTCTGTGCTCTGTGGAATTCTTAATATCAGTGCGCGCTAACTACGGCCGTATAATATTGGCTGTTGGGCAGCTGCGCCCCCGCGCCCCCGCCCTCGCGCCGCGCCCTGCGCCCCCGCGCTGTCGCGGCGCGTGCAGCGACTTAGGCTGGACGCACATGCAACTTGCATCGCCAAATAATGCATTTTAATTTATGGATAGCATAAAAGTGGTCTTCACGATATTTTGCAAATTTATACCACTCACGTAGGTTGCAAATGTACGACTAACAAATGTACGTAGATAAAGTAGAGTAAAAAACCTTATATTTTTAAAAGATTTGTCTAATAACGTACCACATTATGAAAAGGAAGCTACCTCAAAATGATACCCTTTCCAAAGCACAGCTTTCAAGTTCTAAAATTCTCTGCGCTAAACCGCAGACGTAGCCGCCAACAGACCGGCGAATATAATGAAACTATAAAGGTTCACTACGAAACCTATTACTATAAAAACATATCAAGTAATTGTTATAGATCTAATTACTTTAATTTACTGTTGGTTCTTATTTGTACTCCCCCTTTCCACTTTCAAAAGTCGTAAAGCATAAGTATTGGAAAGAAAAACAACGAAATGAAATAACAAGAGTGCGCAGCTACGTGTGTTTTAGCGATTGGTCAGAATCACGGGCCTGTGCCGGCAGCCTAACGTCCACTAACGATTACACGCCGAAGTAAACGCTACTTTTAAATTGGATTCCAGCAACTAGGGCCTTTTGTTCAACGCCACAAAGGAGCGTTTGAGCCCGAATTTTTGCGCGCGCCTCGCTGCGCCCGTGCTGCAGCCACACGACACACTAACGCTAACATAGAGTAAACTATTCAGTGTGTGCTCATCAACTCATCTCTTTTCAAAGTATCTACACCGCAGTTTCCCTTAGCCAACTTTTATAAAATTAAAAAAAAGAACCTTATATCATAACGATTAAATTTATAACGAAACTCATTAAATTTATAACGAAATAACATCCGACAACAATCAAAGTTCTCTGAATCTCAGAGCGTAACATTCGCGTTAATTACACAATATTAAGAATTAAATCCTTAAAGCGCAGTAAAGCGTACATAAACGTCGGTCCAATATCGGAACGGCGTTAAACAGCTAATAAAGAAGGTCATTTAATAAAGCGATGCTCGGCCGGCCCCGTCCGGCGCACCACGACACCGGACGACCACACCGTTGCTGTAAAATGCTCTTAAATTTATTATTATTGCGGTTTATGAAAGATTTAACTTGTGCTGCCGGCGACCAGCGAGTGGTCACAGCGACCGGCGACCGTGTCGTGAACACGGCCAGGTCACTAATATTAACGAACGATAATGACAATAGTTTTGTCATTAAATTCATCGCAAAATCATGGGACCGACCTCAAGCTTGATTACCAATAATTAAAATATTATTGAAAAGCAATAAACCTTACTACGCTGGGAAATCCTTGTATCTTCTTGCTAATAATGATAATAACTAAGACCTTTCTCATTTTATTTTTAAATCATTTTGGATTTTAGATAAGTAAGTACTGTTACCACACTATACGTTTTAACAAAGACTTCATGCATACATTTATTTTACCGCCTAAGTATACTTATAGAAAAGCAATAAAGATATTCACTATATAGTAACGTAGACAAGATACATTATTTAACAAAATACAATTAAAAGCACACATAAACAAACATCATCCTAATCTAAATTCCGACCGTGTTACATTGAGCTTGCGAGGGAGTGCATCACACGTGCACCGATCGATGCAGCCCCCCGACTATTTGCATAAGCTGATGAGATGCGCTCATTACGTCCCCCGCTCGATGTGTGCACACTGGGGGGACGTGCCCGGACCGTAAGTATTTGGCGCAGATCTGTTGGTGTTTCTGTCTGTAACTCTGTACGGTGTTTATGAATTATATGTTGATATTTTTTATTTTAGTTATTAGCTAATTTCTTGCTCGTTCTTCTCCCCTACTGTTTTGGAACAAGCAAATAGCTACACTTTTTTGACAGACTGACTTATTGACAATTCAAAAGTACTTTTAAATGGTGTAATAGAATAAACAATTTTTTGTTTAAGTTTGCTATGAATTGGAATTCTGCTACATATATAAAATATGTTGGATATATAATAAAAGTGCAAGACTTTAAATTACAATTTATTTATGACAAAATACAGAATTACTATTACACTAAAAAGTAGCATAGACAAAAAAAATAAATGTCAAAAGGCACATAATTTACTCATAGAAAAAAATGAAGCCTAATAAGTTTATTACTTTATTTAAAGTTGAACATAGTTTCACATTCCATTTGTAAATATGACATAATTCATCTCACCAAAAAAAAAATGTAATTGTTAGGAGGACTGTACCATCGGTCTCCATAGCAACGGTGTTGTTTATAGTTGACACATAATATAATTCTGATTCTATTGTATTTATTATTTTACTTTAATATGGTAGCAGAGCGTGGTTAACAAAAATAAATACAATAGAAAAATACGAATCTCGATGGCGTCGGGCTCAACGAAAATTGAGACTTTAAACAAAGAAAATTATGACACATGGAGAATTCAAGCTAGGGCCGTACTCATCAAAAATAAATTATGGAGTGTTGTTGAAAAACCGCTGGATCTTGAGAAAGCTGATGAAGAGAAGAGAGAGAAGGATCTTTTGGCTCAATCTGAGTTAGTACTTCTGATTTCACCTTCTGAATTAAAGCAAATTAAAAACTGCGAAACAGCTCATAAGATTTGGACTACGCTTGATTCCATCTATGCGAGTAAGGGACCGGCTAGAAAGGCTTCACTTTTAAAGCAGTTAATATTGTCCAAAATGGAACATGGCAATATTAGAGAGCATTTAAATAAGTTCATGGACGTGGTAGACAAATTGCAAGATATGGACATTCATATTCACGAGGATTTGCTCGCTGTTATGATGTTATATAGCTTACCATCTGACTACGAAAATTTTCGTGTTGCTATAGAATCCAGAGACACGCTACCTAAACCTGAACAACTTAAGATAAAAATTTTAGAAGAATCAGAAGCCAGACAAATAAATAACAACAATACTAAAGATGAACATGAAGAAGAGTCGAATTTCGTGAAAACTTGCAAATTTTGCAAGAAGAAAGGACATGTTATCAATGAATGCAGAAAGCTGGAAAGTAAGAAAAAGAAAGAAACGAACGAAGAAGTTCCTAAAACTTCCCACGCTTTATGTATGCATTCCAAAAGTAAGAGTCCAGATGATGAAAAGGATACATGGATTCTTGATAGCGGTTGTACGTCGCACATGTCTTACAACAGAAACTATTTCGAAAAACTCGACAAATCTAACTTTCAACTGCTAAGACTAGCTTCCCAAGATGCAACAGCTGAAATTTCTGGTAAAGGCCAAGTCACCATCATGGTAGATGACGTTGGTGGCAAAAATAAAATTCAAGAGATCATTTTGAAAAATACTCTTTATGTGCCAACCTTATCCTCGAATTTACTATCTATTGGAAAAGCCACAGAATGTGGATGGACTTTCTTATTTACAAATAAAAAGGCCACAATTACTCATCCTAAAGAAAGAGTTATACTCGATGCGCCAAAAGGCAAAGATGGGCTGTACCACTTAAATCCTGCATCATGTAAATACAATAACAAAGATAAATGTAACTTGGCAGAAGAAACGAAAATTCATAAATGGCACAAATGTTTAGGTCATATGAATGAAGCCGACATGAAATTGGCATTGAAAAATGAGACACTTGTCGGTTTAGATTTCAAGCCAGATGAGAAACTTGGAGACTGTGAAATATGCATTCAAGCAAAGATTAAAAGACTGCCTAGTAAACCCAATAACACACCACGCACGACGAAACGACTCGAGATAGTGCACAGTGACGTTTGTGGTCCGATGACTCAAACCCTCGGTGGAGAGAAATATTTCATAACCTTTATCGACGACTACTCTAGATACAGCCGAGTCTATTGTTTAAAACAAAAAAGTGAATTATTGGACAAATTTAAACTCTACAAGGCAGAAATGGAAAATTTCACAGGAAACAAAATTGTCAGTCTCCAGTCTGACAATGGTTTAGAATACTGCAATCAAAATTTTGATATTTTTTTAAAAGAGCATGGTATTACAAGACGATTGACAGCACCATATACACCACACCAGAATGGTGTTGCAGAACGCAAAAACCGTACCCTATTGGAAAAGGCTAGGAGCATGATGATTGAATCCAAAGCACCTCAAAGCCTTTGGGGAGAAGCTATTCAAACTGCAAACTACCTTTGCAATCGGAGTGTCAACAAAACTATTTCTGCACATTTTGGTACTGTTATTACACCTTATGAAAAATGGGTACAAAGGAAGCCTTGCATCTTCCATCTGCGTCAGTTTGGAATAAAAGCCTTCATACTACTTAAAGATGGCAAAGAACATAATAAATTCAAATCGAAAGCTATACCTGGGATGTTTGCAGGCTATTCAGATACATCCAAAGCTTATAGAATTTGGGTGCCTTCAAAACATAAAATCATGATTGCCAAAGATGTTCGATTCACTAACAAACTCTACTACATCGAAGCACAAAATTCAATTTCGGAAATTAAACAATCTTTGAACGATAACGATAAACATTACGCCGAAATAAATTTTTTTGATGATAATGTTGAAAGTGAGTATGAGTCAGCGCAAGAAAATTATGATGAACAACCTATCCCAGATACAGATGTTTATGACACTATTATTGAAATAAATCCAACTGAAGAAGTTACAAATAATGAAGCTCCTCATGAACAACGAGTACTTCGCGATCGCAGCCTTCTGAGAAAACCACAAAGGTTCGATGAATTTGTTCTCGCTGCTATTGAAGAGTTTAACACATATAGAGAACCTTCAACCTACCGGGAAGTTCTAGAAAGCACAGACAAAGACAAGTGGTTGGGAGCGATGCTGAGCGAGATAAATTCTCTTAATAAGAACCAAACATGGGATCTTGTTTCTTTACCAAAAAACAGAAAAGCACTGCCTTGCAAGTGGGTATTTAAAGTTAAGACCAATCCAGATGGTAGTATCGAACGATACAAAGCAAGATTGGTAGTAAAAGGATTCTCACAGAAACCCGGGGTAGACTATGACAAGACGTTCAGCCCTGTAGTGCGTCTTACTACTGTCCGTGCCCTATTAGCAGTGGCTGCAAAAGAGAAATTATCCCTCTGTCAATTTGATGTGTCTACAGCATTCCTTAACGGAAACGTTGAAGAAGAAATCTACATGAAACAGCCCGACGGTTATAACGATGGAACAGACAGAGTGTGTCGCCTGAAGCGGAGCTTGTACGGCCTCAAGCAGGCTCCAAGATGTTGGAACACCAGCATACATGAATTTCTTGTGAGCTCCAATTTCACACAGAGTACTACTGATCCATGCCTATATATTCGAGAAAATGAAAAATCTAAAGTGTTGATTGCGCTTTACGTTGATGATGGGCTAGTTGCATCAACTACAGAGGATGATGGTAAAAAATTCATAAAGGAACTACAAAATCGCTTTGAAATTGTAACGAAACCGGCTTCATATTTTCTTGGTTTGGAAATCGAAAGATCTGATAATGGGAACATAACATTAAGTCAAAAAGCCTATACAAAGAAAGTGCTAGAAAAGTATAAGATGTCTGAGTGTAAACCAGTCAAGACTCCAATTACTAAAGAAACGACGAAAATAAATATTTCATCAAGCGAAAAGGAAATTTTCCCTTATAGACAAGCTGTAGGTTCTTTAGCCTACCTCATGGTCGCGACTAGGCCAGACATCAATTTCGCCGTCAGCTGCGCTTCGAGAAACCTTGATAGTCCATCAAAAGCAGACATTCTAGCAGTAAAAAGAATACTACGCTACCTAAAAGGTACAATGAATAAAAGCCTAGTATTCAGTACGTCAAATAATGCCATTAATAAATTAGTCTGCTATAGCGATGCGGATTTTTCAGCAGCGCACTCAACGTCCGGCATACTTTGTTTGTATTATGGACCAATTAGCTGGCGGAGTAATAAACAAAAGACGATAGCTTTATCATCGACGGAGGCGGAGGTAGTGGCAGCTTCGGAGACAGCCCGGGAAATGATATGGCTACAACAGATGTTGGAGGAAATCACAAAAACTGAAAAGCCACCACTTCTTTATATTGACAATGAGTCAACGATAAAGTTAGCGTATAATCCGCCTTATGAGCAACATAGCCGAACGAAGCATATTCAACGGAGACATCTCTATGTCAGAGAGTGTGTGGCAGCTGGCACGCTTGAGGTCAAGCAAGTTACAACTGAGGACCAACTGGCTGATTGCTTTACAAAGCCTTTATATGCGCCCAGACTAGAAAAGTTATCTAACGCTCTTGGCCTCAATTCATAAAAGAGGAGTGGATGTTAGGAGGACTGTACCATCGGTCTCCATAGCAACGGTGTTGTTTATAGTTGACACATAATATAATTCTGATTCTATTGTATTTATTATTTTACTTTAATAGTAATGAATAAAAGTTTATTAGGTAACTATTTATTACCTACATATTATAAACTAGCTGTCCCCTGCGGTTTCACCCGCATTTTTCGTTACTGCTCCGCTCCAGTGGGTTGTAGCTTGATGGTATATAGCCTACTAGCTTTTGCCCGCGGCTTCGCTCGCGTTAAAAAGAGGCAAAAAGTAGCCTATGTTACTCTCCATCCCTTCAACTATCTCCACTTAAAAAATCACGTCAATTCGTTGCTCCGTTTTGCCGTGAATGAAAGACAAACATACAGACAGACATACAGACAGACAGACACACTTTCCCATTTATAATATTAGTATAGATAGCATTCCTCGATAAATGGGCTATCTAACACTGAAAGAATTTTTCAAATCGGACTAGTAGTTCCAGAGATTACCCCCTACATACAAACTTACAAACCTACAAACTTACAAATTTTACCTCTTTATAATATTAGTATAGATGACATGAATATTTATACAGTACAAAATGAAAACGCTTTCCAATTTTCTATCTGTATTCCGCTTAGATTTTTAGAACTAAGATCTAGTATAAATTGTGAGAGTTTCAAGAGGAAGGTTTATTTGGTTAAAGTCAAAAGCCTAGGTTTCCAAAGATTTGTAACAACCCTACGAACTCACGAAGCTGGGGCGAGTTACTAGTTCAAAAATATAAATCAATGCTGAAGGGTACTTCTCCCTGAATTAAAATGCTTAATTTTGATCAAAATTGATGGTATTATAAGCCCCTAATTACATACATCACAATAAAAATCGTTGTTAAAATCAAGTAAAATACATTTGAGTATAATTCTGTCGATTAGCGAGTTTCTTAGCAGGCGATACGCAGTTGCGTGACATCACTAATGCATGAGTCGCACACACAGACAGCGTCACACACACACACGTGTACCGAGCAGTGAAACCGACTGAACCTGACACTGCATTGTGTACTACTATTAACTAAATAATAATGTGCTATTCCTACAATAAAGTATCGACTGTATTACAATTGTTGGTGTACGCAACAATTGTAATACTGACCTATGAAGCGATATAAAAAGTAAAAGAGAAAGTTTGCTTTTGTTATTTTGTTGTAGGGGGTAAACTTTAGAGCTAAAGGTCAAGATTTAAAAAGAAGTCACTTATAGATACATTTAGATATATTATTTATTTATTTAAACTTTATGTACTAACACCGTACAGAGGCGGACTTAATGCCTTAGGCATTTTCCCTAATATCGTCGTATATTTCTTTTTGTAGATCAAAACCAGCCATATTTCAGTCAGATTTGGACGGACACGTATACGTAGACGGTAAGTATTGTAAGGAAGCCGAAACGATTATATTTATTTTTGTTATATTATTTTAATTATTTGCAATTAACATTCTGAAAATTTCTACTCTTTATCGAACAACAACGACGTAAGGGCAGCGGAAGGAATAAGGTCCTTTGAATACGTAAACCTAACACCCAAAATACATTACACTCATTTTCTCATACCCAGTCCCTCTCAAATGATGATAAACAAAACACCGTCGGTACCACACGTCACTCCCCCTCGCCCCGCGCCCGTGCCCCCAGCCCGCGCCCCCGACCCGTAATTAAGCCTCTCGTGACACTTAGCAGCTCGTTACGGTAGGTCGGGCCTGTGCCTGTGCGTCTGTGCGTCCCAGCGTCTGTGCTTGTGCGTCTGTGCACTCCGCTGTGCTCCCTGGAGCGTGTTAAGAGCTCGTTTAGTTGAAGGGATTCACTGTGCTGTTCAGCCAGGTGTAACAAGTGGACGATCTCAACGAGATTCTGGACACACGACAGTTTTATTCATCTTTACTGCTCATTTAGATGTAAACTATTATTGGCTACGATATGTTCTAAAATAATGTCGTATATCAAAACAGTCCTTTTCGGGTAAAATAAAATAAAAATATAATATTAGCAGTATATATCCGCGGTAAATAGATGGAGGAAAACAATCACAGGCAGTCCGCTAATTACCATAGTTAGTGTATCAAACCGAACTATCTTGGAACAGAATAACATTTGGGCAACATTCTACTAAAGTAGCGATAATATCAGAGACGAACATTATCACACGAGACTTCTCTCTGCTAGGCAGGGGAAATAAAAACCACGTCATTAGTGCAACACGCACTTATAAAGATAATATTTTAAAAGCTGCAATGGTGAATTGTGTCTCACAGCGACCAACACACACACAATTGTCTATGCCACGACATTGTGCTGACGCTCGTGTCAGTAAATGGTTTGAAGATATTTGTCTATCACCTAATAAGCCCAGCCGATAGGCCAGAAGTCAGGTATAGGTTCATTTTAACAGTACCGTGTGGTTTCCACTAAACTACTCGTAATTACCTCTTCGCTTCGGGGAGGCACTATTTTCATACAGCATATTTATAAAAACTCTTCACTAGAAATTAATTTCTTTAACGTAAAATAAATGAGTACTAAGATATCAAATAAAAATATAATAAGTTCCTGATCGAAGACACGGGTGCAGGGCTTCGTCTTTATCACAAACTTCAATCACGTAGTTACCAAACTAAGGATCATTGAATCAATTCAGGAGGCAGGTGGCGGGGGGTGTGGAGGAGCGGCTCAGTCGGGGGGGAGGGGGGCAGGGAGGCTTATAATTAGGCGGAGGATTAGCCTCCAGCGAGGAAATTAACTTGAAACTGGATGGCTTCCGGCCGGGGACCCTATTTAGAGGCTCCCTATTTTAGAGGCTCGCAGACAATCGGCGGCGCCATTACTGCGCCAATTAAGACAGGTATTCGATTGGCTCCGTTCAGCTGATTGAAAATATTTCGTGCCGACGCCGAGTTTATTGCATTCTGAGATTTAGGATTTGCAGCAGCGTCGTGTTTAGGTCAATACTGGTTGTTAGGTATTTCTGTGTCAGTGCTCACAATTACTTCTACATTTCTTTTGTTTAGACGGGTTCCAGCAACTAATTTTTTTTACTACGTTACATTTAATATAAATCATTTATGTAATATGTTTATTAAAACAATACTTGTTGTTGATCTGCGAAGAGAAACAACATTTAAAGCTATTGCTTTTAAAGCTGTCGCATATAAACACAAATCAAATAATTATTTCTTTCTCAAAAAAATATTGTGTGTCTTATTGCAAAGTCATTGTTAGAGGGACTTTTTCAGTTTATGAATGCAATGCCCAAAGATAAAACTAAATGAGGATACAAGAGCTGTTTAGTTACATATACCTATATAAATTATCAACCCTATTTTTTAGGGTTCCGTAGTCAACTAGGAACCCTTATAGTTTCGCCATGTCTGTCTGTCCGTCCTCGCTCTAGTCTCTGTGACCTTTAACACTAGAAAGCTGATATTTGGTACCAATATGTATATCAATCACGCCGACAAAGTGGTAAAATAAAAATTGGAAAAAAACGTTTTATTAGGGTACCCCCCTATATGTAAATAGTGAAGTGGTTTATTTTTTAAATTCAACCCTGACGTGTGATATATTGTTGGATAGGTATTTAAAAATGAATGGGAGTTTACTAAAATAATTTTTTGATAATGTCAATAATTTCGGAAATAATCGCTCCAAAAGGAAAAATCAAAGCTTCCCCTCCCCCCTCTAGCTTTTGACCCGTAGGTTTAAAAAATATGAAAAAAATCTGGAAAGTAGAACTTTATAAGGACTTTTTAGGAAAATTATTTTGAACTTGATGGAAAGAACAGTTTTTGCACAAAATGACAAAAAATTGTAAAAAATATTTTTTTCGTACTTAGTATGTCAACGTAACAAATAGCCTTTTTTAAACTCATAACTGTGGGAACAGTTATTGTGACGGACGGGAAACTACGGAACCCTACATTGAGCGTGGTCTGACACGCTCTTGGCCGGTTTTTTGTCTGTAAATGAGGTATCAGAAATAGTATCATCTTCGCTATGATGGTTAATGTTTACGACCGAAAGCTTGTCTGTGGCTAGACAAACACGTTTCTTGTAATTCGTGCGAGTTGCGCAAAACACTACGATTCATTTTATAGTTAGTATTATTTTTACTACTCATATCAGACTAAAGTAATCATACAGTCAAATCTTTAGTACATAATATAATTACAGTTGTAATATTTATGTGGAAACAAAAAATGAAATTAATTAGCTAGCATGCTAATTAATTATATTTAGATGCTATACTTGCCAATAAATTACTGGTAACGGTAAGTATTAAATTGTAAGTTCATTGCCCCTAATGTTGTATTGTTATATTCTTCTAAAATTGTTGTCTGTGTCAAAATTTAGAGGCAACAGATAATATGAGGTTAATGGTGGGACTTCTCTTGACGTATTTGGCAAACCCTTTGCGTGTTCGATGCAACGTAAAATGAACCTTATTCTAATTGGTTTAGAGTATGGTTTTTATAACCCAAGGAACGCAAAGATTTTTTCAAATACGCTAAGTGAAGTAGCTCTATATGGGGTGCTTGGACAGATAACCTCCTCGTGTGCCCGAGGGCTGGAGTTCGCTTATGGATCCTTCCGGGGCGAAGGCCAGTCCGAGGGACGGTGCACCCTGGGAGGTGGGCAACGACTCGTCATTGGGTACGTTGTGCCTGTGGGGTCTCGTTGCCCACTTGCCAATATTCTGTCGCGGAGGACTCCACCACTTGTCCCTCTGAGTAGCAGAGGGCAGTGTGTGTTGGAGTCGGGAAACGGGCTCTGCGTGCACTTACCCTGCCGCAGAGCAGGCAGCTGGGGGTCGTCATCCCTAGCTGCCCCCGTTGATCTCGTAGCCCCGAAGACTGTTACGGTCATGTCTCTGACTTTCGACGGGGGTCGAGGGCCTTGGCTTAACCGCCCGGGCCGCGAGGAAGACAACCTCTATAAAAAATTACCTCTAATACCAAGTTCTGGTGCGTGGCGAAGGTACGAATGGCTGAGGAGTAGTGTCATCTATTACGGATGGCGCATCAGTCTTTAGCGCACCCCCAGCCAGGGAACCGGTGGATCCTCTGGTTGGGTTATAAATGTACACTTGCCCAGGGACAGGGGGTTACCCTGGGTGTACATTTTAAATCCCCCATACTCGTGGGATCAAGTATGGACACCAAACCGAAGAAAAATAAAAAAGAGAGGAAGGAGAGGAAGAAGGAAGTGCGGTCGGCGAAGATGTGCCCGAGCTCAGAAAGCTCGAGCTCAGAGAGCCCGAGGCGTGGGCGGAGAGACCGCAGCAGGAAGCGGACAATGTCGGAGGGCGCGTCGTCGTCCTCCGACAGTGAGGTGATGGCTCCGGCTCCCAAAATCCCCACCAGCAGGCGGGATGCGGGCCGGATTGGAGGAGGGGGGCGTAAGCTCCCCGCGCAGGAGGCTGCGCGGCGAGCCGAAAGGCTCGCCCTGGAGGGGCGTCACCCCGGAGCGGCTTCTGCGCCAGCTCCGCGGGATGAGCCAGCCGCCGTGACGAGCGCCACGGAGTACCAGACCGAACTGGAGAGGGTGGTGAGAGCGGCGCTGACGTCGGTGGCCTACAAAAGGAAGAAAGGGTCAAAAGACAAGGCCATCGTCGAGGCCACCGCCTCGATGAAGGCAGAGGAGGCCAGCTTGCCGGCGTCTCAGGAGCTGGCCGCAATGCGGGCGGACATAGAGGCGCTCCGCAGAGAGAATGGCGAGCTGCGCGCGGATTTGGCCGGGCTCCGGGGCGATGGGACCCGCACGGAGGAGCCTATGGAGGTGCTCCAGACCCAGATACAGACCCTGGTGCAGGGCATGGCAGACCTCCAGCGCCGGTTCACGGTGCTGGAAGGCATTGCCCTCCGGCCCCCGCTCGCGGCCAGTCGAGCGGTCCCGGCGGCGACGGCGGCAGAGCCAGCGGCATCGTTTGCCGCTGTGGCTGCGGCACCAGTGGCGGGGACGTCGAGGCGTGCTGCCGCGCCGGAGCCGGCAAAGGGCAAGGCGGCGAAGCCTAGAGTGGTAGGGGCACCCGCAGCGTGCGCAGCTGCGCAGCGCTCCTCACCGCCTCCCCCTCCTCCCACGGATGCCGAGATTCCGACCGAACCCGGTTGGCGCGTCGCCGGGGAGGAAAAAAAGGCGGCCAAGGCGGCTAGGGCCGCCAAGAAGCGGCAGCGGCGGCAAGAGCGCCGCAAGGCCAAGAGCCTCGCGGCCAGGCTCCGCGCCCCTAAGTCTGCAGCGGTGGTAATCACCCTGCAGCCGGACGCGGAGAAGAAGGGGGTGACCTACGGGGCGGTATTGGCTAAGGCGAAAGCGGCGGTCAACCTGGCCGAGATCGGCGCGGCGGAGGGCGTGCGCCTGCGGGTCACGGCGACCGGAGCCCGCATGCTGGAGGTCCCAGGGGTGGCCAGCGGCCCCGTCGCCGATGCCTTGGCCGAGAGGCTGCGGGCGTCGCTCCAGGCAGAAGAGGTGCGAGTGTCCAGGCCTACAATGCGCATTGATATGCGCGTCACGGGCCTGGACGACTCCGTCACGAGCGAGGAGCTGGTGGCCGCCGTCACCAAGGCGGGGAGCTGTCCTGCTGGCGACGTGCGGGTGGGCGCCATCCGCTTCGACCGCTCCGGGTTGGGAGCGGTCATCGTAAGTTGCCCCATACCGGCCGCAAAGGCAATTGCGGGGAAGGGCCACAGACTCCTGGTGGGAGACTGGACTTCGGCGCAGGTCAAGCTGCTGGAGCCCAGGCCTTTGAGGTGTTTCAGGTGCCAGGTGGGACACCATGTTGGTGTCCGTTGCACCTCGGAGGTAGACCGCAGCGGTGACTGCTTCCACTGCGGTCAGCCCGGTCACAAAGCCGGCTCGTGCATCGCCGCGCCGCACTGCTCCGTATGTGCGGCAGCTGGCAAGCCGGCCGATCACCGGGCTGGGGGCAAGGCTTGCGCCCCACCCGCCAGGACCAGAGGAAAGGGAGGGAAGCCCTGTGCCGCCGCTCCCGCTGTTGCCGCCGCCGCTCCCGCTGCTGCCGCGGCCCCCGCCGTCCCCGCTGCTGCCGCGTCCGCCGCTGCCGCCGCGACTACCGAGGCCGCAATGGAGTGCCAGTAATGGCCCCATTGCGGCGGCGCGTTAGTGTTCGCGCGCCGCAAGGAGAGCCAGCCTAGGAAGGGACCCAACAGGGCCAACGCCTGCCGGGGTTGCGGAATGTTTATAAAAAGTTACCGTGACCCCGGAACATAAGGGGCAATCGAAGGAAAATGAGTGGGTTTTAGTCAGTAAAAGTCTGACACGTCCTCCCGCTGCCTTTACGGCGGGAGAAGTCATTTGATGATTTCCCACTCTCCAAAAAAAAAAAAAAAAAAAAGTAGCTCTATATCTTAAATACCCAAATATCAAATGAAAACGAATAAATAAATGTTAATGATTTTTTACATGCAAATAGTATTCTTAGTATGTACTAGCTTTCCTCGCGGGTTCATCAGTGTCTATGGTCACTACTCCGCTCCCTTAAGTCATAACGCGATGTTTTACAGCCTGTAGTCTTTCTTTATAAATGGGCTAAACATTGCAAAAAGCATTTTTTTTTTCGAACCAGTTCTTCCTGAGATTATCGCGTTCAACCAAACAAACAAACTTTTCAGCATTATAATATTAGAATAGATTAACAGTACATTAAATTGCAAATCATAGAATTACAGCAAAAACACATAATTAAAAATATTTTCTAGTTAATTAAGGGGTTATTAAGCACATCTTGAAATTATAACCGGCACAGTTGTAATATTTTAAATTTAAAATATAGTTGTGTATTGTAGCAATTGGCAATAAACAACGAATAACCTCGTAAACTGAGCTAACTAAAACTGATGCAACAAGAAAGCGGAACGAAGCATTACTAGGCAAAACTAACCAAGTGCGAATCGCACTCATGCGTTGAGGGTTCTGTTGTCGTGACAGGAAAATTATTATTCTATTTTTGACCGACTTTGGGCACAAATTACTAGGGATGAAGGATTTTTTGCTGTCAATTGCAAAACAATTGTAGTTAGAGACCGCGATTTTTAGCGTTTTTTTTTTAATACCTTGATTTTACATATTTAATTAGTTTTAGCTGTACTAATTTGCAAGGTAACGGTAGCATGACACCCATATATTTATAAGGTTAAATTACCGTCGATGATGGGATCGTAGAACATTTGATTAATCATTGACTTAGTAGTTAACAACAAACTTATTTTTCGAGACAGAAAATATCATTAATTTTTTGTTTTACTTGTTATGTAAATGACTAAAAAATGTCTTGATATTATGTAATTAAAACCAACACAAATGTAAAAAAACTTTTTTACCAAAAAAATAATAACCGCCTTCAAAAACTAAAAACCCAAAAATAACTAAAATTTCGGAAGTCGGTGGCAACACAAATTGACTGGCAGAACAGAAGCCACCGACTTCCGAAATTTTAGTTATTTTTGGGTTTTTAGTTTTTGAAGGCGGTTACTATTTTTTTGAAAAAAGTTTTTATTTATTACTTTTTAATGTCGTCTCCCAATGTAGATATAGAAACTTGAAGAAAAAACACACATCGTCTATGAATATTTCGTCAATTTTTTTTGTTGTTGGTGAATTTTTCGAGAACCACTAAACCGATCGCTACAAAATTTATATGGGACCACTCCTGAATCATGACTTATCAAACAAAAAAAGAACCATCAAAATCCGTTTACAATTGACGGAGATATCGCGTAACAAACATACAAAAGAAAAAATAAAAAAAAGAACATACAGACGAATTGAGAACCTCCTTCTTTTTTGAAGTCGGTTAAAAAGTAGTATAAACAAACTTTTGAAGCTGCGCCTTGAGGGTTCTTTTGTTATTTATTACTTTAGTACAGATCTCTAAAATGGCTTATAATTATTGCTACGATGGCACGGCACGCATGTCATTTTTTTGTGTATCATGTCAAAATTGTACACTTTTTCAGCATCTTACATTCCGACCTTGTTACTCAGAAGAATAAATTGTATTAATTAAAAGAAATTAATTAATATAATATAATAGTAGTCGTATCACAGTCCAGTGCCCCAACGGTGGCACAGGCCAGTGTCTGCTCATCTGAGTGCTCGGCTAGTTCCAACATGTTAAATGAACGTCATATTGCACATTCACAATAGATATGTCAGCACCAACGTAACTTATGTCTAGTACAATGAGCGTAGTGCGCGGGGTGCGGGGCGCGGCGGGGGCGCGCGGGGCGCGGGCAGGCCGGTGCAGCCCGTTGCCATGGTGACCGCCCCCGTCTAATCAATTGCAGAAATATGTACGATCCATTACCAGCATAACTTGGGCTGCCGCCCCGCGCTCCGCGCATTGTAAGTGTTCGCGCACAGACTGACAGAATGCGCCGCCGGGGCTCCCGCTACAGCGGCCGATTTATACAGGAGAGCTCGGCGACATCGACATTACACACACTTGGGAAGCGAAGAAAAGATGTATAGAGCACAGCATCGATACTATTACAGCTAACGAGACGACTGCGACCGTGAGCTTTGATGCTAATGTACTAAGGGATTAACTTCTTCTACATCATTGTAACCGTATAAATAATACACATCATACAATCTATACCAACTTTTGTGAGTACCTATTGTAACACAAAGCACACAGTAATATTCTATTCATAAATTACACGAACTTGAACATGCTACGAACCTTATCGTAGCCCACGGTGCTCGTAGCCCGTAGCGCCCACCGGCCGCGCTACGCCGTAGTCCGCTCCGCCCTGGAAAATTAATGAGACTCCATAAATATCTGGTGACATTTAATTATAATATTACCTGTTTCTCTTGCTGTATCAGTATAGTATGAACAGTGATATTTATAAATTATTATTGTTTCCCAACAATATGAACAATGTGTAATAAAGCTGCATAAACACAAACATGCTTTTGAATGTTGATGTTTGAAACATTCGATTTAATAGTAGTCGTGTGACTACAAGTCAATACGTAGCAATTACGATAAAACTTTTTTCAAAAAAATAATAAACGCCTTCAAAAACTAAAAACCCAAAAATAACTAAAATTTCGGAAGTCGGTGGCTTCTGTTCTGCCAGTCAATTTGTGTTGCCACCGACTTCCGAAATTTTAGTTATTTTTGGGTTTTTAGTTTTTGAAGGCGTTTATTATTTTTTTGAAAAAAGTTTTTATTTATTACTTTTTAGTGTCGACTCCCAATGTAGATATAGAAACTTGAAGAAAAAACACACATCGTCTATGAATATTTTGTCAATTTTTTTTGTTCTTGCTGAATTTTTCGAGAACCACTGAACCGATCGCCACAAAATTTATATGGGACCACCCCTGAATCATGACTTATCAAACAAAAAAAGAACCATCAAAATCCGTTTACCATTGACGGAGATATCGCGTAACAAACATACAAAAAAAAAAAAAAAAAAAAAAAGAACATACAGACGAATTGAGAACCTCCTCCTTTTTTGAAGTCGGTTAAAAAGTGACTTTAGGATTGTGTAAGGAGTGTATTTAGGATCATTATTTGCTCTCCAGTAGAAAGGTGATGAACAAGGGAGGTCACGACCCTCAGCACTGAGGTATACGACGCAAGGAGGAGGAGTAGAAAAAAAAGTGTGACTTACCACCATGTGTGTGACCATTAAGATGAACTTTATAAAAAAATTAAATAAAACATGTATGATATTAAAGCACGAATGTATGTATTTACATTTATAAAAGTAGAGTATAAGTAATAAAATACGTACCGCCACTGTGTCAGAAAGCCGGGCCGCAGACAACCAACCTGTTGTAAGCCAAGCGCCGCCAACTGGCCGCGCTGCCATTTTGTTTAGGTGACGTTACGAGCTCCATCAGGCAGGCTCCCAGGACTCCATCATGACACCTTGTTGACATGCAGACTACCAGCAATGCGCCATCGCCGGCCATGTCTGAAAATAACAAAATATTATTAGACTTCAAAAACTAAAAGCACAAAAATATCTATTTTGGAAGTCGGTGGTTTCTCTTCTGCCGGTCGAATTGTGTTGCCTTGCCACCGACTTTTTGTGCTTTTAATTTTTGAAATCGGTTATCTTTTTTTTTGGAAAAAGCTTTTTTTTAACTTTTTAGTTAGAGTTCCAACTACATTTTAAAGTAACTTTCCAAAGATAAAAAAAATGTACGTTTTTCTATAAAAGTTTAGGAGTTCCCTCGATTTCGGCATTATACCATCATCAGATCCTAGACCTGATGACAATGGAGCCATTTGGGAAGTCTACCCTTTCAAACAAAAAAAGAATTGTTCAAATCGGTTGGCAAACGAAGGAGATATGCGCGAACAAACATAAAAAAAAAATACAACCATCCGAATTGAGAACCTCCTCCTTTTTTTAGAAGTCGGTTAAAAATATGTTCTACAAAATGTATCCTAGATTAGAAAATCTAGATTCTAGAATATAAGGAAGGTGTATAGTTAGTTGCACCGTCTTTGGTTGAATGGCTGTAAATATGGTATATATAGGTAACAAAAAATACCAAGTTTGCATAATAATTACATACACCTATATTGTCGGAGGCACATTCATAAGGAACAACTGATTTTAAAATTTCAAGAACGGTTAGAGCTATTAAACCTGAAAACACACATGATTCAAGTCCGCGCCCGACAGCGGGCTGTCGGTTGGTCTATGAAAGGTTAATCGGCCTTATTTAATACTATAATAATGGATGGGCATAATGGGCATAATGGAGATAGATTCCTTCTCCATTATACCCTTTTAGGTTTATAATTTCCTAAAACTATTTCTTAGCGGATACTTACTCTTCAAATAGAACATGGCCTCCAAGTTTCATATCTCTAGGCCCAGCGGTTTGGGCTGTGCGTTGATATATCAACAACCAGACATTCAGACAGTTTACAATTTAATAAATCTTTCTTATTATGACGAGAAAAAAAAGGAAACCAGCTCAAAATATTACCAAAATCATAAATCCTTTTTCCTCAGTTTGGACAGGGCTATTTCTGTAGGGTCTGCCAGTCTATGAGGGACTAACGAGTAGAGTAAAGCAACGATTGCTATACCTGATACAACTTCATTCTCACTCCCAGTATGTCTGTCTATTTATCTCATCACAGTAAACTTACTAGCTATATTGATTATATTAAAACTTTTCAAAGAGATGGCTTTAATCTGCAATGTCATCGGCATTAATGATATCAGACATTTACTACGCAAACGAAGTAATGGGCGAAAGCTAATTCTTTTTCTTTAATTTTTTATCTTCTATAAGTGTTGTATCAAAACTTTTCCTATGCAACAACGTGCCGAGCCCTTGCTCAAATTAATGAGGCTGGGTATCAGTAAACTGCCGCTCATGTTAATGCCCCGAGCAAAACAAAACAAGCGCAGAATACCTACAATTAACATAATATGAGTGCATATGACAGCGAGAGGTCCGTCCCGGAGGGGTCGCCACCCCCGCACCCCCGGACCCCGCCCCCCGTCCCCCGTCCCCGTGTATAATTACACCACCCCGCTGCACTCCGCTCAACACATTTCTCATATTACCCGGCGATTATTGACAATCGCCGCCACCTGCCAGTGAAGGCTGAGATTAACATCGTTTATTGGCGCACAATTAATCGTTTGTTTAATCTGCGACCGGCGGACCACGAAATTAATTATAGTAATTATATTGTGGAGCGCCTCCGACCAGCACCGCCAGCGTCCGCGCGACAGACTCCGCTTGAGACTGAGCAGGCATTACGTTAATTGCCCTTAAGTTATTTATATGTTTATGAGTCCAATAAACAACTTGTCCCTGAGAAGAAACGCCGACACAAACATTCATAGTTCACGAGCCGCGACCCTCGCCCCTTAAAAATAACTCTAAAAAGGCGAGTACACTCCATTATGTGATTTAAAAATGATATTCAAAATCGCTATTAGGGCCAAAACGAGCGTGGCCGCTATTCTATTACGGACCCTTGCTGGAATAAATTCCATCGAAGCGCAATAATAATAAAAAAATGTCGAGAGCTTGTCGCGTGCAAAAGACGTGCGGTCACGCGGTCCTCCCTGCAGCCCGACACCCTCCCTCCCCCCTCTCACCGCTTCATGCCCCCGCGGACCCGTGTTCCCCGGTCCCCCTACCCCGCGCCCCGCGACCTCCTCACGCTCGCACCCTCACAGCCACCCCCACACGAATATAATATGCATTATGCGAAATCCGTAACTCTTATGTCGGGTCCGGAGAATACCTTAAACAGGCAGACTATCAATCGACTATCAACCTTGCTACCTAGACACAGGGTTGAAAGTCATTTCAGCAGCGCGGCCCGTAGGCCTTTTCAGCGTGGGCAGTTGGTGCGGTTTCCTTAGGGCGGGCAAGGCCTGCACTCTCAAGATAACGCTGGGTATTAATCATAGTATTATCGGCCGGTGGCGGCGTCTTTGTTATGACACCGCGTTATTGCAGTTTTTTCTCTATCTACCCTCGAGGAGCCGATAAACGGCTCGAGAGTGAATTTTCCGGGACAGATGTTTTAGTAATCCAGGGAGAGATAGCGCGCATAACGTTACAATAAAACATTCACTATTATGACAATGACGTCACTCGATGGGGTCCCGCCCGCTCGCGCCCGCACAACATTTTATTAAGTCATAAAATCTAAAAACCTTATAAAATGGAGCATGAATTGTACATCACCAATATTATAAAGTTTTATTTTTATTGACCAATGTAATAGATGTTGCGTTTGGCTATCTAAATTATTGACGGCTAGTAGGATTGCCAGTGTCCTTGTCTTGACATTGAAACAGGATGATCATGATGAAAAAGGAGGAACCAAGTAAGGCAATACTAGTAAGTATAAGGCCTGTAACAGTCTATGTAGTTTTTCTATACCTATAAAAAACTGTTATATTAAAAAACGCCATTTCACAATGATTTGAAAATTGTAAACCGTTTAACGGGAACTATTTGCAATAATCGGCTCCCGTCATCCACTGGCTTCCAGTCAGTGGCTTCGCTGAGATATGAGCGATCTTCCGAGGAGCTCTCAATAGGGCGCGAGATGACTGGCTCAACTGGAGCTTAAATATCAAGGGACAGGGCGAAGGGACGCAACAATTTGTGTATGATTAATGACTGCGTCAGTCCCGGACAAAAATCTGGAAGGCCCGCGGGACCGCTTCAAACTATAAAAGTTTTCACACACGCCGCGCCACGAAACGGTCTCCGCACGAGAACGATTGCTTTGGAACCACTCGCGAATATTTCGTTTTGAATGGCGGATAAAAGATGTATTGTTCGTGGGGTATTGTGAGCGTGAGGGCACACTTCGAATGTTGCCTCGCTTGCTCGTTCCATTCTTAGTTTTGCAGTGCCTAGAATACACTGTATTTAAAAAAAAAGGTACGATTTTAAATTGGTAAGTACCCATCATACGCGATAACCATCCAATCATACAGATTCTTTTTTAGTTCTTGTAAATGACGTTTCAAAGTACCTTTTTAAAAGCATAAGGAAAAAAACGACTTGAATTTGAGTTTAAACATATACATAGCCTCCGTCTTTTTTGAACTCGGTCAACAATCAGCTTTTGCCTACGACTTCATCCACACGTCATTTTATAGACTATAAATAAGCCGTGATGAATATTATTCAGCTTTCTATCAGTGAAAACACCATTTAACAAATATTCTAATTTAACAACCCGAACATAAAATATTGGCTCAAACACGCTATAACTTCCCAATTGGCGCACACATAGGCATGTCTAGCGAGTGTGTGTGTGTGTGCAGTAGGATCATTTTTCACGTTTCATGAAGCGGCGGGCGTGGGGCAGTGGATTAAAATACATTTCGCTAGTCGTAGGTGATGGATGGCCCTCTCGGAGGGAAAGGGTTGCTACCCTCGCCCTCCCCCGCCCCCTGCCGCCGTTATAAGCGAGCAGTAGCCAGTTGGTATGTATACGAGTGAAGTTTTATTGTTCTATTCTGTTGTGACTGGAGGCAAATTAAAAATTGCTCGGAATGAGTTATTTTACCAATTTGTTGCACTTACAGTTCCTTAAGTTTTTACGAAACGTCTCATTGTTTCATAAAAACTTGAATGCTAAGTACCTACCGGATTTTAGGTTGACCACCATTAGATTTTGATTATAAGGCAATAAATTATGCAACTCTTTTACATATTTTGTAAAATCAAATCTTATTATTTATTTCTATAGACCATAAAAGGACACTTTGGAACGCTATTTACTCATACTATTTAAAGTAAAAAAAAATGAGCCCAGTTGAGTTGCAAATGGTTGTTTAGTAAGTATAGATGCGCAAGAAACTTCAAACTTTGAGCTAATTGTGAGTGTTACTGGTAGAGCAGCTACCACGTCCACCACGCCAGCTTTTAGCACAAAATGACGACATAACAAATAAAATCTGTCATCAAGCACAAAACCGTTGACAATGGATATGATTGATGTGTGCGCGTGTAAACAACGCCGTATCGCGCAACACATTCCGCCAGCCAATAAGGAAAACGTATCAAAGTTAAACCCAATTGCGTGACAAAATATATCCGCTTTGGTAGTAACGTTAAAATTTCATGTCTCTCCCGATATCAACACTGTAACGTGAACCGTCTCTGAAAATAATTTCAGGCAAATATAGCAAAGTGAACGCAAATACAAGAAAACGGGAATATTTACGTTGTATCGTGTTTACGGGAAAAAAAACGTCCGTCGCTTCCGATGTTTGTCAAAGGAAAGCACGGACGTTCAACACACGCGGCGCGGGAAACGCTGCGTTTTTAATATTCTCTGATATTTATTTATTTCTATATCTACATCTCGATTTTGTTTATCAATGAAAACTTAATCAAAGATAATGACAATTACCAACCGATATTTAAGACATCCTTTTCATAATGAACGTTTATTGCATATTTATAGCAATTCACCACAGTTATTAGGGCAGACCGCATAAAGCACTGCAATCTTTGTACCAAGAGAAAATTATTTTTGTTTTCGATTTCAAATCCACTTTAATTCATCAGTTTGCTTTCCTTCCTTTAAGTAATTTAATATCGAATGCTATAAACGTTATATTGTTAAGGCACAGTAATTAAATTGACTTTGTGCGTCGTTTCTGTCGCCTAGTTCCCAGAGGCTGTCGGTCGGTGCGTCCGCTCACAGAAGGCCGCGGTGTGGTCGCGCCGGATATTTCATTTCCTACGTTAACCGCGCTTAATGCGCCCATATCGCGGATATTATCGTTAATGGAGACAATTATCCAATATTTACACGATATTCTTTCACAAATATTTATCCTGGACTGGTAGGTTAGGTTGGGTAGCTAGTAATCGATTATTGTGACGACTATTGCGCCCTGCAAATGGGTGCAACTTTCTGGCGCTTCTTTTCTTGTATTCTTCTGTGTCATTAGCATTGATGCCTCTAATTTGTTGGCTCATAATATTTTTGTTGTTTAGTGTCAAATAACGTTAATAGTTTACTAGATATTTTTATATATAGCGAAATCTAGCAGAATATAATGGTGATTTAGAATTAAGGTAGGACAACAACCTTGCGAAAATCTGTCAATTAAATAACTAGGATAATATAATATAAGTCGTATCAAATTAAAATGGCGACTTAATAGCGGCTTGACATATCTTTACAATTATCAGGTCAAACGTCGTCTTTTTTATAACTTGTCTCTTTAGTGGCACTAGTACATACATTGCAAGTATGCATTACTTGTAGAAAGTCTCTCTACTCTCTGAGTCTAAGTCATCGTTTCTCACTGTAAGAAGTAGAGGTAGGCACTATACCCAATAAGCCAACAGCCCCAGAGTGCGGACTACAGGCCACCGGCACGGCGCGGCGTGCGTCACCACAAGTCCGCAACACGACACCGCGGCACGTCGCACATTAGCTGATTGTCTGCCAACACCTCACATATTTGCGCACACGCCTTCTTCCGAGCTTTTACCTAAACCAACTACTTTTATGGCGATTAATTTTATCGCCACTAAGTAATAGCGGACTCCTTGTATACATTTTTAGAAGCACATGTGTATTAAATATAGCGGCTTTATTTTGTTTCACCTTGAGTTCATCATATTTTACGTTACGTTACTTAAATTCAGTGGAAAGTTTTTAAACTCTAAGCGCCTTACTAATAAACGCTGCATAAAGTTATGACAGGTGTATACGTCAAAAAATGTATGGTTACCCAGGCTTTATTCATTGCATAACTTTACACAGTGATTATTAGTAAGGGCATAAATGTAAACTAATCGTACAACTAACACAAACAGCTGAGCAGCTTTTAAACTTTCGTTCGGCAAAATTTTATACTTTTGTTGGGCATGACCCAAATTATAAACAAATAAAGTCTACGCACCTCCTACGTCATATCTAATCCGAACTAATTCGATATCCAAACACAAGCCTCGGAATCCCTTTCAGTGCTCAAAACTGTTGCCAAACTCTAAACTAACAACAAAGGACGCGTGTTGCTAATAAATCACCGAAGAGATAACAAAAACCAGCACCAGGTGTGCGCCCGCCACGTGATTTTAAAACTATTTTATAACACTCCATAATAATGTCGGAACAAAAAACGTGTCAAATGCTAACGTCGCGTGGCACCAACTAACACATCATGCTAAAAAACAGCTGCAACCCAAAAGGGTTGCGGAAGGGTTACATCCCCTCGCGGTAAAACAACCCCTATTTTTTAACGCTCCTTACCAAGTCGAGATATTATAAGAACCCTTTGTATGCAAAGCGCCAATAAAAAGGCCCGGCGCGTGCATGCGCGTTCTGATTTTAAACTGATTTGAATATAGAACATTTACATAGCCGGTGTGGTGCTCTCTCATTGGCCGGTGATTTGCGTACGGTCTTGCGCAATGCGAACCTACGCAGGTTTTTTAAAGTGTCATTTTAAGGAGCGTGGCATTTGATTCGCTGTCGCGTTGTGATGTCATATGGTATATATTATGATGATGTGTAGGTATGTAGACGAGTTTTGCATATTGTCTCGCTGTGTGCTATTGTGTGCGCATTGTACATGGGTTACAATAAATGCTGAGAGGAAGAGGAGGGGACTCAGCTTAGTGTTTTATTATTCGTCTTTCTCTTTTAGAGAGATACATATTTTTACTTTAACCTGTTGGATGAATGATTTATTAGACAGAACACAATCAGTTGTTTTCTGAATAGGTTATAGGTAGTATACACCAGGTATGAAATAATAATAAAATAATAAAAAAGGTCTTTAATTCTGAAGGATATTCGATGTTTCAGCTAAAATCACGCTTTAAAGAAGTAGTATTTATTTATTTAAAAAATCAATACTCAATACTCAATAACTTTAATCATAGAAGTACTGTCTATGAGCCCATAAGCTGTTACCATTCTCCTCTCTTAAAATAATATTAATCATCTTCATTCCGCTCCCAGACATTATTAAGACTAACAACGTAACTTTTAATAAGTTCACCTACCGGTCGTATAAAATGAACAATTTTCATTGGAGCTACGTGACATAGTACAGACGGAGTTGGTAACAAATACTGGCCCTGGGCAAACATCACAACTTCATGTAGCAGGACTATGAGACTCATTAGAGGGGACAGCTCCCTTTGTGGCGCAATCAGGGCCCGCCAGGGGGCGCCATTATCGAATTGTTTAAAATAACGAGGGACCAGTCGTTTGTGTTGCCTGTTAGTCGTGCGCGTACATATATTACGATATGAATTGTTTTGTTTATCTTAAAAAAATGCGGATATTCCAGGGATACAACTACGGGATGTAAGACTCAAACGATTGGAAGAATGTGATAGGGACAAACGAGCCAAGGCAACCGAAATTTAGGTATGTACAATCTATGTAGACTCTACCTTTATTTAGACTTAACTAAATAAATGCGAGGCTGTCAGCAAGTTAAACATAATGACCGAAAAATCTGCCTGTACGTACGTACGTGTTTAATCCCGGAAACAAAACAAAAGCTTTCCGTAACACAACGGCTCCCCCCTTCAATTCCAATTAAATTCCAAATTAGACTTCTAACGATCCGCAGTGTACAGCCGAACAGGTGAACATGTACGCCAGGAAGAACAGAACAGTTCCGACATAAAGGAGCCCTCCACACACATCGTTACGGCCTGTTTACACGGCTCAAAGATCACAAAAAACGGACCATTTGGTAATTAAACTGTGCCCCGAGGCAAGGCACCGCAAACTTTAAGAGCAAACAGCGCCCGCTCCTATAAAATGTTGCTACTCTACCAAATTGGTCGTCAGTTGTGTCCCAAATTGTTGATCTAGGTAGCTGTTGTTACAATAATGAGGTGGTTCAGGAGCCCTCGTATGTTTTATGTGCCATGTTTTATAAGTACCTAGTACCTACCTGTTATTGTATTGTCATTAGTTTTACTTGTATTGGTCTTAATAAAAAGCGAGTATCTTACATTCGCAACTTTATGTTATAAGAAGATAACCAACTTATGTACACGACTATTCAAACGACCGTGACGCACCTGCCTGCCGTTTGTAAATATAGCTTAAACTCAGATTTAGTGCCTTTTGACTGCTTCACTTTTTTTTTTTATTTATTTAAATCGTTTCTTATGGACTTCAATTCAATCGGGTAAAAAATAAAACTTTTAAATGATTTTAGCATAAGGTCGTCGTAACAAAAGCCATATATTTGTGCAAAATCGTCCCTACAAGAATCGCGAGAAGAGTGAATAAACAGAATTTCCGTTGTAACGCACGTCCAGACGAGGGTGGCACAACACAGGGGACGGACAGACGGACGGATCGCTCGACACACCACACATGAACTAAACACTGCTTCGATTCATACTAGTAGTAACAACAGATGGGAGATGGTATGTTAAAATTATGAATACTAAATGGCATAGGTACCGGATCAACGTATAAAATTACTTCGATCCGGTATTTAAAAAAAATCATAAACCCAACTGCAATTTTTTTAATGTATTTATTCAAAATCTGCATTAACAATAATACATTATAGTCTGCCAAACTGCATAACAGTTTGTTAGCGATGTTTTCGTACAACAATTAGTTTACAAATTTTGTTGTAACAATAACTATTATAAGTGAGCGTGCAAACAATAGTAAAAGTAACATGATTTTACAAACAGGAGCCATCAATGTCAATATCAGGATCCGACATTATCCATCCATGCACAACTTTCATTGTTATTTCGGAAGTTGGTGAATTCAATTCAATGAGACCTCATATGTCGATATCTGTTAAACGGTTTAAGCTGTAGAGCGTGCCATAGAATAAGACATACACACACACATACATAAATACGCTAGAAAATCATAACCCTCCTTTTGGCAGTCGGGCGAAAATACAAAATGGCTGTTTGGTAAATTGTTCAATGCTTAGTTAATATACTCTGACATCGTTCATTTAGCTGTCTACCCAAAATTGCACACGTTATTCACGATTTTTAAAAAAAAAAACAAAACAAAATTGTACAAAAAAATTAAAAGCAAAAAACTAGAACCGCATTCAAAAATTTAAAAAATGAGAAGCCGGCTTCCGTTCTGATTATTGTTTTGCATTGCCAGCAACTTCCGAATTTGAGGTTTTTTTTTTAGTTTATGCAGGCGATTATTTTTTTTAATGCTTTTTACTTTTTATGGCCAAATTTAACATAATAACGTCGATATAAATCAGAGAAACTACTGGGCCACAATAAGTAAATTACCAAATAGCAACTAGTCTGCATCAAACTTAATAAGAATCACGTACTTTATCGGATCATAAATATCAGTGTTATCGGTGTACATACATAATAAAAAAAAACATTGAATTGAGAATCTCCTCCTTTTTGAAGTCAGTCGTCAGTTTCAATCCTGTTTCCTGTGCATTGCCGAGATTAATAATGTCTTTTCTCTGTTTTTTTTTTCAAAGGCCTTGTTGGTCTGCTTCTTAACTTCAAAACTAATGAAATACGGTAACACGAAATAATGAAATAGGGAACATTGATACTTCGTCTACTTCTGACAATAGTAAATGGTCAAAATACTGAAGTTCATAATCGGATCATGTCAGAATTTCTTTGAGATATGTGATAAGTTATAACAAAACAATTATCGACCCGGTCCACTACTCAAAATAGGTACAATGATATGCATTACCTACTTGTATAAATCATACATGTATACCTTTGAACAGACTGCCGAATAGGTAGCCTTTGTACATTATTATCAAGCTTATAATAAGCTTGCAATGTAGTAACTTTATTCTCAAGCTTCAATCAACAAGAAGTGTAAAACGTGAAAAACACCAGCTGGAAATGTGACATAGGTATTGAATTGCTTTATTTCACCCAAAGTTAATGAAAAATACAAAAACAACATTTTATTAGCACTTAATGCTAATACTCTCCAAGCCGACGGCTCATGGCAAGTAATACTTTCTTAAAAATCATCACACGATCGGCCGTAAGTAAATGTACATATTTAATAGTAACGAATAGCGAGAAATTAAGTGCATGCTTTCTTTGTCCTTGAATGGTAAAGGTCGCAGTTCACAACCTGCCGCTCGAACGTGCTCTACCTAAGGTCCATTGTTGCTCATCAAACTAGTTCCCCTAACTGTAGGTACACAGCTAACTGTTAACTGGGTAAATTATCATTAATTAGGAGAAAGTAGTAGGCAATGGAGTGTTCAGCTCACGCAAAAAATTGTATAAAGTTTAAAATGTGATCATTGTTAGCACGTAAAGGGCACCGAGCGTATGAGACTGACGAGCTGATCACTCGGCCACTTTCTGTTATTAATTAAGTGCTAAACATTATTTACAGCCTTGTATAATGACCATAACGTACACATGCATTGTGATCAGTGTCGCGTGTGGCAGTGCGTCTCTGTGCATACAGCTCTCACGCACAGGCCCCGCCTGCAGACGTCCAGCTATGCCACACCTTCGATTAACAATACTCGTGATGATCCAAGTTCCACACCAATAAACTATTAGACACCTAGAACTGAAGCACGCACGTGACGCATGCGTGCACACTGTTCATCTTGCAGTTTACTCAGCGTTTAGAGAATAAAACTTAAGCATTAAACGCACGTTACACATTTAAGATTTTAATTTAGTTAATAATGCAGTAGCAATAACTATAATTGTATTGGTAAATAGTGCGTACACCTAATACCTAATTAAATTATAATTTTTGCAACATTCCATTCTTTTTGTTAATTATCTGCCATAGTTATAAAAAACGGGTACAAATAAAAGTTAGTATTATCCCCACCTATACAAATCCGTGTCATGGCTACATTAGTGTTCATAATTAAACAACATTCACTGATAATGGAAACATCACAATCGGACGTCTAATTAAGTGAAGCGGTGATGTTTTTCCCTGCGAGGAGGTCATTTCAATTGCAACTGACTTACCTAACTATAATTAAAAGTTATTATTTACGAATATTTACTTTTTTTAAAGAAAATTCTTTACCTACAGCCCTTCCATTTAACATTCCGTTACCATAGAAATGTTCACGAAACACTCATTAGCTATAAAGTATAATAAATTCTTACTCCATAACTAATTTGCACTCGAGAAAGCATGTAAATTCTAGCTAAATACAAACAAAAAATCTTGATTATAGTTAGATGAGCGTTTCTTGACGGCTGCACAATCTAATTATGCTAAAGATAAACGTTAAGAAGAAGCAATTTAGCTTAAATTGAACACGAAACATTGCAGAAACAGTGAGCTGCCGCCATCTACCGGCCATTGTCGTCTTATGATCGTTCGCATAATCACTTGAAAAATTTGCCTTTGCGATCAATTTGCGCCCATTACCAGCAGGTCAGAGTTCGACGCCTGACGATCCTAATGTGCGCACTTTTAAAGTTCACCCAACAGCTCGAAACCAACCTTGTTTTAAAGTCCATAAGAATGAAAATGCAGATTGCTAGCCAGTATTCACATCAATAAAACTCAAGTACAGCCGAAATAAATATGAATTTTATGAAGAAACACTTAAGGTTGAAAATAGCTTAGTGTCGGTGTTTTCTTTGATAGTAGTGATACAAGGCGAATTCGGCGGCGCCTCGGCATAAGTATGCTAATACAGGCAATTGGGAGCGCGCTCGGTCGGCGGCATACTGATGATGTTAGAGGATAAGACAGCCTCGACCCGCGCCACGCGGCCGGGTCACACGCGAGACGGCTCCGCGCTCAATGTCATGATTCAATTGTATCAGTTTATGTGCTGACCATGTGTTGATTACCTATGACGACACAATAATGCTTATAAAAATATGATTCGGGTTTTCGTTTCAATTGGTTAGTCAATACGAGACCATTTCGTTAAAGACTGTATTGTTACCTTCACAGATATATTAAAGAAGGTTACCTTTCATTACCTATACCATACCATACCATATACCATATAGTACGGCATTGTGAGCTTAGTGGTCTATGAAACACAGGATAGAATGCTGGAAAAAACCCAGAGAGGTTATGAATACTTATCCCTCTAGCCAATCCCTTTTTGCAGTGCAGGATTCGGTCATCGGTTGACTTGTTTTGCTTTAATCAATTCAAACGTTCTAAGTTTATTTTTAATGAAATTTCAATACGGCATTAAAAATAAGCCTGCTTATTAATTGATTTACATTAGCCGAATGGCGCATGGTGTAGCACTCAAAGATATGGTGGACTATATTTTTATGACTGTATTTTTTCTTTGGTACCTGTTTTGCAATTCTATAAGCCGTTGTTTTAATAGTGACATTAAGATAGATGGCGAAGATTACTAGAGTTGATGCATGCAACCTCGTTAACGTATCCCTTGTTTGGACTTCAACTACTCGGCATTCGCTTTGAGCTGCTTATAAAGAAGGGTGCAATAAGATAGTCATGATGAAACTCGTCAAACTTTCTGAACCAGATATAATCTCCAAGAGACCTTACTAAGTTTCATAAGGATTTCGCATTAATCAGTTATTTTTACTGCGAAAATCAAGAAAGAGATGTCCTACCCCATAACAGTTTAGGCATTCTTAAGAGGACTCACTTGAATATTAGGGTCCTGAAGAAAAAAGTATCAATTACGCAAAAAGTTACAATGAAATATAAAAAATATATTCTACTAACGAGACATTACGAAAATTACCCTAAATATTCATCCTGACCAAGATCAATAGAATCCCTAAGTGGTGCATCCCTTTTTTGTCACAACCATCATCTGAGCTAGTCGAACCGCTCCAGATTGGAATGCGGCCTGTTACTGTTTTGTTGCGTTCCATCTTAGTACCGTTAAATTTGAATTCGCGAGAGGAGCGTGCGCGCGCGCGGGCAGTGCGGCCGGTATGCGCATGCGCGTTGTCGCCGACTGATGGATGACAGGTGACGTCGGCGCCGTAAAGGACCAGGGCCGGATCAAATAAATATAAGTAATCTAGAAAGACAAGGAATGTTACATGACTTTAATTAGTCTACTTCAAAGAAATATTGCGACTGTTAATGGGTAATCTCAAATTCTCTTGTCTAGGATAATACTGTAGGTAATTGTCATCAGTCACGATTCCTACATTTTATCCCGTAGAATATACGTAGCATATATTTATTGGTACGTAATAAAAAAAAAACTTTCTTGACCATAAAACCTGGCGCCCATTCCAATTTGAATACCCATTAAACGCATTAATCAACTTTTTTGACGGCATGTGTTGCGGAAACGATTTCCAAAAAATACGGTTTTTCCTAGAATCGTGGGGTAGCCCTATCTGGTCGGAACTCATTAGGCATTCGCGGGCTGACCGGCCGGGCCTCGTCAGATCCTGCGGTGCTCACAAAGACGCCGCCCGCAGCCACCGCATCTTACACACCGCCACATTTAGCGTAATACCGACTGCAGCGGCAATGCCGATACCAAATGATAAATCATTAGTATGGTAAGCATTACATGATATCAGAAATCGTTACAACAACGCCCGTAGTCCTTTTAAATGCCTAGTCACGTAGCGCTGTTGCCTAAGAGAAAGTAATTTAAAATAAAAAAAAAACAATTACAATATATATAGATAGATAGTTAGTTGTGTTTAATACATAAGCAAGCCAAAACGTTTTAATGAAAGAATTGACTATGTGAAACGGACAGTACAGGGTCGTTAAAAAAGCGTATGACCTGATTTTTAAGTCCTGAAACAAATAAACTCTGGGAAAGTGAAAACGCTCATCCAAAGTTCAACAATGCTGATTACATGGTCAACTGAATGGGCGGCAAACAAGCACAGGACCTCAGATCATTTAAAGCCTTAAACTCACGAGCTTTAAAAAACATTCTTCTCAGAATCCTACTAATCTACACAAAAGTTTCTTTATACGTTAATATGATTGAGATACTAAAAGCAGACTTTATCGGCGTCAGAACCATGTAATGCCTATAATTAAAAAGTAAGGAATGGTACTCATAAGGTCATGAAATAAACTAGCGTAGCCGTGCCGCCCGGGGAGCGGCGGAGGGGCGGGGGAGTATTCTGAGAAATTGCGCGTGCGCATCTCAACGATCATAAATCGCTGAGAGGTATTTGGACATAGATAGCACCAGAACGTAAATTGGCTCGGGTGAATCGAGATTTTTACATCGTACAATTTGTTGGTCACACTCATGCTTATTATGACGATTTGATAAACCGTCGTGATGTTACATTACATAATATGCTGCAAGTCTCTCTAAGCGTCTTATGAAGTTCGACCTATATGTAGCAGTATAGGTCATGTTTCACACTTACACAGACATTCTCCAATAGTGTTATTTTTCAGAGTATGCTTGGAAGAAATATATTGTTTATTTTACTAAATGGGATCTGGTACACTTGCGCGAAAGACATTTGCGCGAAAGACACTTGCGCGCGGCCGTTTGGGCGAATGGACACATGCGCGAATGGACGTTTGCGCCCATAGACATTTCCGCGAATGGACACTTGCGCGACTAGACGTTTCCGCGCCAAACCACTTGCGCGAAGCCCTTTGCGCGACGGACACTTGCGCGCCAGACAGTTTCGCGAGAGACGTTTGCGCCCAAACACTTCCGCGACTAGACACTTGCGCGAACTTTTTTCCAAAGGACATTGGGCAAATTTAAAAATATTATTAAGGGGTACCTATATTTTTTTATTTACTTAGTTTTTATTATATGGCGTCCACATACCTACCGAGGGTGGTAAGTCGTTTTCAAAAGCAAGATGGCGGCCATGATATTTTTCACAAAATACGTCATGGGTGTCAATTTCAAGGTTTTTTAGGGTGCTAAGGTCGAAAATGAGGTCCATTTGAGAATCCAAGATGGCGGTCGTGACCTTTTACACAATATGCATCATGGGTGTCGTTTTCATGGTTTTTTGGGGTGCTAAGGTCGAAAATGAGGTCGATTTGAGAATCCAAGATGGCGGCCGTGACCTTTCTCACAATATGCGTCATGGGTGTCGTTTTCATGGTTTTTTGGGGTGCTAAGGTCGACAATGAGGTCGATTTGAGAATCCAAGATGGCGGCCGTGACCTTTCTCACAATATGCATCATGGGTGTCGTTTTCATGGTTTTTTGGGGTGCTAAGGTCGAAAATGAGGTCGATTTGAGAATCCAAGATGGCGGTCGTGACCTTTTACACAATATGCATCATGGGTGTCGTTTTCATGGTTTTTTGGGGTGCTAAGGTCGAAAATGAGGTCGATTTGAGAATCCAAGATGGCGGCCGTGACCTTTCTCACAATATGCATCATGGGTGTCGTTTTCATGGTTTTTAGGGTTCTAAGGTCGAAAATGATGTCGATTTGAGAATCCAAGATGGCGGCCGTGACCTTTCTCACAATATGCGTCATGGGTGTCGTTTTCATGGTTTTTTGGGGTGCTAAGGTCAATAATGAGGTCAATTTGAGAATCCAAGATGGCGGCCGTGACCTTTCTCACAATATGCGTCATGGGTGTCGTTTTCATGGTTTTTTGGGGTGCTAAGGTCGAAAATGAGGTCGATTTGAGAATCCAAAATGGCGGCCGTGACCTTTCTCACAATATGCGTCATGGGTGTCGTTTTCATGGTTTTTTGGGGTGCTAAGGTCGAAAATGAGGTCGATTTGAGAATCCAAAATGGCGGCCGTGACCTTTCTCACAATATGCATCATGGGTGTCGTTTTCGTGGTTTTTGGGGGTGCTAAGGTCGAAAATGAGGTCGATTTGAGAATCCAAGATGGCGGCTGTGACCTTTCTCACAATATGCATCATGGGTGTCGATTTCATGGGTTTTTGGGGTGCCAAGGTCAATAATGAGGTCGCTTTGAGAATCCAAGATGGCGGCCGTGACCTTCATCATAATATGCGTCATGGGTGTCGTTTTCATGGTTTTTTGGGGTGCTAAGGTCGAAAATGAGGTCGATTTGAGAATCCAAGATGGCGGTCGTGACCTTTTACACAATATGCATCATGGGTGTCGTTTTCATGGTTTTTTGGGGTGCTAAGGTCGAAAATGAGGTCGATTTGAGAATCCAAGATGGCGGCCGTGACCTTTCTCACAATATGCATCATGGGTGTCGTTTTCATGGTTTTTAGGGTTCTAAGGTCGAAAATGATGTCGATTTGAGAATCCAAGATGGCGGCCGTGACCTTTCTCACAATATGCGTCATGGGTGTCGTTTTCATGGTTTTTTGGGGTGCTAAGGTCAATAATGAGGTCAATTTGAGAATCCAAGATGGCGGCCGTGACCTTTCTCACAATATGCGTCATGGGTGTCGTTTTCATGGTTTTTTGGGGTGCTAAGGTCGAAAATGAGGTCGATTTGAGAATCCAAAATGGCGGCCGTGACCTTTCTCACAATATGCATCATGGGTGTCGTTTTCGTGGTTTTTGGGGGTGCTAAGGTCGAAAATGAGGTCGATTTGAGAATCCAAGATGGCGGCTGTGACCTTTCTCACAATATGCATCATGGGTGTCGATTTCATGGGTTTTTGGGGTGCCAAGGTCAATAATGAGGTCGCTTTGAGAATCCAAGATGGCGGCCGTGACCTTCATCATAATATGCGTCATGGGTGTCGTTTTCATGGTTTTTTGGGGTGCTAAGGTCGAAAATGAGGTCGATTTGAGAATCCAAGATGGCGGCTGTGACCTTTCTCACAATATGCGTCATGGGTGTCGTTTTCATGATTTTTTGGGGTGCTAAGGTCGAAAATGAGGTCGATTTGAGAATCCAAGATGGCGGCCGTGACCTTTCTCACAATATGCATCATGGGTGTCGTTTTCATGGTTTTTTGGGGTGCTAAGGTCGAAAATAAGGTCGATTTGAGAATCCAAGATGGCGGCCGTGACCTTTCTCACAATATGCGTCATGGGTGTCGTTTTCATGGTTCTTTGGGGTGCTAAGGTCGAAAATGAGGTCGATTTGAGAATCCAAGATGGCGGCCGTGACCTTTCTCACAATATGCATCATGGGTGTCGTTTTCATAGTTTTTTGGGGTGCTAAGGTCGAAAATGAGGTCGATTTGAGAATCCAAGATGGCGACCGTGACCTTTCTCACAATATGCGTCATGGGTGTCGTTTTCATGGTTCAAATCGAACTCATTTTCGACCTTAGCACCCCAAAAAACCATGAAAACGACACCCATGATGCATATTGTGAGAAAGGTCACGGCCGCCATCTTGGATTCTCAAATCGACATCATTATTGACCTCAGCACCCCAAAAAACCATGAAAACGACACCTATGACGCATATTGTGTAAAAGGTCACGACCGCCATCTTGGATTCTCAAATTGACCTCATTTTCGACCTTAGCACCCCCGAAAACCATGGAAACGACACCCATGATGCATATTGTGTAAAAGGTCACGACCGCCATCTTGGATTCTCAAATCGACCTCATTTTTTACCTTAGCACCCCCAAAAACCATGAAAACGACACCCATGACGCATATTATGAGAAAGGTCACGACCGCCATCTTGAATTCTCAAATTGACCTCATTTTTTACCTTAGCACGCCAAAAAACCATGAAAACGACACCCATGATGCATATTGTGAGAAAGGTCACGGCCGCCATCTTGGATTCTCAAATCGACATTATTATTGACCTTAGCACCCCAAAAAACCACGAAAACGACACCTATGACGCATATTGTGTTAAAGGTCACGACAGCCATCTTGGATTCTCAAATCGACCTCATTTTCGACCTTAGCACCCCCAAAAACCATGAAAACGACACCCATGATGCATATTGTGTAAAAGGTCACGACCGCCATCTTGGATTCTCAAATCGACCTCATTATTGACCTTAGCACCCCAAAAAACCATGAAAATGACACCCATGACGCATATTGTGAGAAAGGTCACGGCCGCCATCTTGGATTCTCAAATTGACCCCATTTTTGACCTTAGCACCCCAAAAACCATGAAAACGACACCCATGACGCATATTGTGAGAAAGATCACTACCGCCATCTTGGATTGTCAAATCGACCTCATTTTTGACCTTAGCACCCCAAAAAACCATGAAAACGACACCCATGACGCATATTGTGACAAAGGTCACCACCGCCATCTTGGATTGTCAAATTGACCCCATTTTTGACCTTAGCACCCCAAAAAACCATGAAAACGACACCCATGACGCATATTATGATGAAGGTCACGGCCGCCATCTTGGATTCTCAAAGCGACCTCATTATTGACCTTAGCACCCCAAAAAACCATGAAAACGACACCCATGACGCATATTATGATGAAGGTCACGGCCGCCATCTTGGATTCTCAAAGCGACCTCATTATTGACCTTGGCACCCCAAAAACCCATGAAATCGACACCCATGACGTATTTTGTGAAAAATATTATGGCCGCCATCTTGCTTTTGTAAACGACTTACCACCTTCGGTAGATATGTGGACGCCATGTAAACCAAAAGTAAATAAAAAAATATTGGTACCCCTTACATAATATTTTTAAATTTGCCCAATGTCCTTTGAATAAAAAGTTCGCGCAAGTGTCTAGTCGCGGAAGTGTTTGGGCGCAAACGTCTGTCGCGGAACTGTCTGGCGCGCAAGTGTCCGTCGCGCAAAGGGCTTCGCGCAAGTGGTTTGGCGCGGAAACGTCTAGTCGCGCAAGTGTCCATTCGCGGAAACGTCTATGGGCGCAAACGTCCATTCGCGCATGTGTCCATTCGCCCAAATGGCCGCGCGCAAGTGTCTTTCGCGCAAATGTCTTTCGCGCATGTGTCCTGATACCTACTAAATGTGGTTAAGAAAGACATAGTGCACAAAAAGTTCAAAGAAACAGAATAATAATAGCCATCCACCGAGCATTAAAAGCATAAAACAAATTATATTCGCCTGCAGATATTTCGAAGTCTCGAATGAAACCTGTACGAAACGCATCAGTTACGCTATGTATCTGTTTGCGAAGCATGCACAGCGTTTAATTGTGTTTAATACTAATTAAAGCTATAGTTTATCTGTGGCGCGGCACTGCACGACACAGCACCAACACGTAACACAACTATGTATATGTAGCAGCTCGCCAGATAACTGCTCGGGTCTTCAAAACTTACTGCATTTTTAAAATTGCCAGGACTTTTGACCCTTGGATGAATACACACCATTTATTACAGCAAAAATCGCGTTTAATGACAGTTTCAGTCACAAATTCTAAACTAGAATATTTAATTACTTGACGGCGCCTAGAGCTAGAGATATTAACCTGACTGCAATACAGGTTGACGAGACAAACAACGTCATAACTTGTCCTGATCCCTATCTACATTGTTATGACAATAGGCTTAAACATAAGTGGTGTCTAGGTAAACGTTAAAATGTTACATTGACAACAAAACACGTATAGATTATGAGCACAGGCGACAACTGCGAACAAATTGCCTGTATCGGCGCTGGGTAATATTATTATAATATAATAACAAAAACAAAATCAATATCGGTGCACAGCGCAAGTATTCGGAAGCCCAGACATGTTTATCTATGAGCCCAGCGGGGCCCCGGCGGACCACCGCGGAGCCTGCCCGCGGACCCCTACCGACGCACAATATGCTAATAATTGCCTCATAAAAACTGCTGATATTTCACTTGAAACGCTTCATACAGAAATGGTCATGGTAGGTAAGTATAATAAGCTATCGTAATTATACGTTCACGTTGCCGACTAATAGAATAGGCGAGATGACAAAAAAAAAGTAATTAGTCCGTCAGTTAGATAATCAAAAAATTTGGGACACGTATTTTTTCTTTTTTCTCGTAAACAGAAAATGACGACAATACAGTGCGTTAAAGTTTCGTGAAACGTCACGCCTTTGTATAATTTTTACTCAGAAGTGACGTCACAAGCCCCCTCTCCGGAACTTTGATGCTCTTTATCTTTGTATTTTGTTATTAATTTGATCAAGCAAAAAATATGTGTCCAGTATTTTTGGACTGTCTAACAGACGGACTAAACAGAATGTCATTCTTTTGATGTAGTCATCATCCCTATTCTGAGTTAGAGCAGCCCATAAATTCATAAGGTAGAGAGTTTGAACTTCACGTACAAATCTACCTGAAAAACTTGTGGAGTGCATACTAAGGACAAGTTGTAATACTGTCACACATCAAAATTATAAATATATCGAAAAGGATTTCACCCATGAGTTATTAAGTATGTTAATTTAAGTAAATGATCAGTACCTATTATCATTTCTGCTATAAAGTACGTTTACTAAGAAACATATTGAATGAAAACGGCGAGTAGGTAAAGTTTCCCCTCGCGACAGAAGCTGATCGGACGTGCAATAACAGAACAATGCCGTGAATGCTAAGTAACCCCGAGCCGCTCCAGGAGACGCGAGGTCAAGAGGAGTCGCCTAGCTGAGGGGTGACACAATGCGCGCATACGCGAGCAACCTGACCCTCACTGAAACAAAATCTCCAGTTTGAATATCTTAACACGGGACATACCTACCGTGACACCTTTTATTCGATTTCGAACAGGCACCTTTTATTAGATTTTAAGAATACGATTCAACTTCTGATTAGTTCTTACCTATATCTAGGTATGGAAAAGAGATTCGTAAATTGGCTAGCCGCGCAAAGCCATATACTAGCAGAAACTATAATCTTTAATAATGAGAGGGACCAAATAAGTAATAAAGAATCATAAAGAAAGATTCATATCTTTATCTACACTAACTTCTCTAAAAACACCCCCAGTAGTTGATGCTCCCCTCTCGTAACTGCGCATACTCAATAGTGGAAAACTTAAATCCAAACATACATAAAACATGCCCTACGTTTATCATGGCGGGAACACGCGTGTGAGATAAGTCGCATCAATTTTTTCGGCCTTCGCGCCGTACGAAATCCCTCGGCGTCGTCGACTGCCCGCTAAAATATTCCCCGGTTTATGCGTTGAATAATAAGACCCTTACCACAGGAGCCGGACACTGGAATAACATAATACTCGTATATTCCGACGATTTCAAGCTTGAATGCTTTGAATGATGATTTGGACGAAAAACACACAGAATTGCACACATTAGGAGGATGCCCAAAATACTTATTCTCTACGAGTGGCTCAAGGTTGTCTGCACTGCTGTGGTGACGCTATAATATTCTTGCATGCACATAACTAAAATTAAATGCAAAAATCATACAATTGCTTACTTCAACCGCAAAAGAAACGTATAACATTCAACTCCTGGCTGCACAAAAACTAAGTACTACAGAAGAAGTTTGAACAAAAAAGCGCGGTTGTGTCGCAGCGACAAAAACGTCGCTCGCGACTTACCAAACGATGTTTATTGTATGAGTCGCTGAATTTCAAGTGTTTTTTCAGCTTTAATGGATTGCGTGCCGTCTCTACCACTAGCCACATAAAAAATGATCGCCCAAAAAACCTTATCCCTATTTAGGTACGTACTTTTGATAAAGAAAAAACGTTAAATTGATTCAAGAGTATTGTAATCGTGCTTCACTGCCACTATAAAGTGCTAATATCGAAGTAATTTGAAAAGTACAAGCGGGAGACTGGAGACTGTTATTAATGAATATGTAATACCCACATGGGTATGTGGGTGTGGGTATTATATATTAATTAATAACATATATTGCTTCCAAAACAGATCGGAGCATCGTGTCAACTGATGGCAATATTTTCCATCATAAATCAATGCTTGAAAATTGCCATATGTAGGACACTATCGAACTGTGGCATAGATACACAGCTTTACGTATGTAAGAGATAAGCGATATATTCCGCTCGGTTAGGTCCGGCCAGTCACGGTTCAAATATTAATCATGGAGCCGTTTCAGGCTTCGGGAAATTTCACAAAGAAACTATATTATATGTTAATGGAATAAATTGATTGGCCGGGTGCACAGTCATGTCGAGTCAGGAAGTCGGTGCCCCGCGCCAAACTGTGACACCTACGCGGATGAACAACATAGCTGCTTAAATGTTAGAGTCTTACTAGCGCTGAAGCACCACATAGGTACTTAAATTCATTTACAGTTTTCATCAGGACTCTCTATTACCTGCACATATAAGTCAGGAAATAAGGTGCCTATTTGCCGGTCTCAATAAAATTCTTTTGTTGTTGTAGTGGAAGGTTATATAATTATATCTATTGCTTAATTTAAGAATAGCGTAGCAATCTCTATCTAATAAATAAGAACGTAATAAACAAAGCAAAGATAAGTAAATATATCATAAACATGAAACCTAATGGCGATATCAAGTCACGAGGAGACAAAGAGCTCATCCATCATTTACGGCTAATGCGCCGAAGACTCCACAACCCTTTTACTGGAGATCACTTCGGGCGCATGTCAATACATACATCAGTCATCTCCATCCGTCATTCATCATTAACTGAATGAAGTGTGGGGAAACCATTTACGAAATCAAGCAACGCTATTGAAAGCTCAAACTCGGATAGGATGCCAGAAGGCTTGCGAGTAGGTAATTTGGTAGTAATCTACTTTGAATGAATTCATCTGTAAATGCTCATTCTATCCAGAATCCACAATACATAATGACATCCAAAATTCTTAACTCCACTTGTAATCATAATTGCAAAGAATGTTAGCCATCGTAATTTAGTTTCCATGGGCGTGTAACCATACCATAAAGGGACCACAATTTCGGCCGAACGATCTCTAATGAATTTCCATTGAAGCATTCCGCTACCAATTGATTAGAAAGATTCATCAGGATACAAACAGGTTTTGAATGAAATATCATCGTCGAGTCCTTCTGACAAAACATTACTGGATGTTGAACACACAAACAGTTTTATAGCCCCTTTCCCGTGTGTGCCATCATCTACGTGGAAAAAGATATTATAAACGTTTTACGAAGCCTAATTTCCGTGGACACGGTTCGACATAACATGGTTTATGTCCGCAGGTTATTGTGTACTAAGCAAAATATTATAACGCAGTACTAATGCTGCGATACGTCGCCGTGAAAAAACAATAAAACGATTTAACTACGACACGCGTGGCGGCCGCTCTCACTATAACTACGGTGGACAATATCCCATACCATTTATAATGTATCTTTTTAGGGTTTCGCTTCAAAATGGAACAAAAAGAAACCACAAGTCTGGGACTTTGACAAAATGCCTGTTATAACACTGTCGAGTCTGCTGATTAGTTCAGCGATTTCGAAAGTTGCGTATAAAATTTATGGAAAAGTAAAAACAATATTTTTACTGCACGAGAAAAACAAATGGGAGTTCGGTTTTGTATATAAAATATACTTATTGACCCATTCAGCATAATAAACGATAGGCGGGTAATATTTTGCGGGTACTTTTAAATTAAACAAAGGGTCCATCCGTTAAGGAGTTACAATGCTACAGACACTAGCACAGATTTTCAAAACTTGGTGAAAAAACCCTCTCAGATACGTTCCACATTATAAAAAATTACTCTTAAGAATACTTTTATTATCTACGAATCCTCGATGCGCGATCAAGGTTCGCACTTAACTAGTTTTTTTTATTACCATAGGGAGGCGGAGTGATGTAACCAGCCGAGCGATGTTTTATTACTTGCAAGCTATCGTTTTGTTTGATTTAGGTACCTTACTATTATTTCGAGAGACATACCAATAGTAGGTACCTAGTCCCTATACCTGCATTTATACCATCCATATATACCATTCGGCAAATACACAATAAAACCAAGACTGTGTTGATACCTCTTAGAATACCAGAAAAATATACATATGACAGGCAGTTAATGCTGTGTTAATTATGTAAAATTAATATGCAATTGATTATCAATAACATGGTTAGTGACTTTAATAAGTAAATAAGTACCGAAAGAAGATTAAAATCTACCTAATCTGTGCAAGTCCCAATTGGTGGACGGCATGTAAGAAAAATATGAGTATAATAATGTTTGTTTGACATTTCGGGTAATGACCAGTGTGGTATTACAGTCGGTTTATGTGCTTCCAAGATGTAGCAGTAATAGTAAAATGATCTTAATACAGCATAAACCGCACATTACTTTTGTTAGCGACGTCCGGTGGCGATAATTCGACATGATATTGCACTTACTAAAACATTTTAACAGTCGCCGGCTTGCTCTCGTATTTAGCCAAAATCAATAATGATGACTTACACCTTGTTGGTTACTGCGTGCTTTTGTAATATTAGCACTTATCTAATTACTTATCTAATCATAATATATACCTAATTGGTAAAAATAGAAGTTGACTATTGTTTTGTTTTACCTACACTATGTATCAATGATATATAGTCAATATGAATACCTAATTTTTGGTTTATCCAATGGCTTCTGTCGTGGCTGGTGAGTTATTCCCGCCAGAATTCATATCTTTATCTAGTCAGAAATAACATAATTAAGTATAATATATCATTTTAATCTCCCACGCCTAATAGCTTACCTGCTATTATGTAATAGAGAAGTTTTACAGTTGTAGCCGTTGTAGGCCCATGTTAAATAAAAAAAATATAACAGTTTTATTTGTAAAGACTGTAAAATAAAGTGTGTCTTTTAAGCAGACTAAGTTAAATGGTAGTGACATTGCAAGGATGTGCATCTCAATCAATATTATCAAGCTGATTGACATTTCCGTCTTATTCGTATACAAAAAATACTATCTTTGAATATTAGTCCTACAACGAGTGGCCACCTGTCACGCACCCACAATAGTTATTGTAGCACGAATGTGCGGACGAACGAACTCAATAATCAGGGGCGGACGCAGTTTGAAGCAGGCCCCTTGTTGTTGCAATTTTATCGAAAAAAACTCGCCTTGCACCCGGCTACTAATAGCTATTCAGTCAATTTAGTTCAGTATGAATAAATAACATAGTTCTACTGAAGACTTTCTTTGTGTGATGTCTGATACTTACCTATTTATTTTAAACTAGCTTTTGCCCGCGACTTCGTCCGCGTGGTTAATAGTTCCCGTTCCCGGGGGATTTCCGGGGTAAAAACTATCCTATGTCCTTTCTCGGGTCCCAGACTATACCTGTACCAAATTTCATTCAAATCGGTTCAGTGGTTTTGGCGTGACGGTGAAGAAGTAACAGACAGACAGAGTTACCTTCGCATTTATAATATTAGTACGGACGGATAGGTAGGAGAGCAAACAGTAACGATGAAGATATACCTACTGATGTGATGTTATGATCGGTTCAATTTTAAAACATCGATCCCAGACAAGCAGTGTTATGGTTAAGACTACTTTTTCAGTAACAGCATTAGGTTTCAAAGTTGGTGGTGAGATGAAAATACACCTATTATTAGCCGTCATTCCTGCGCCTCATTTATTTCCGGGTGTATCAGATACCTACCCTAGAATAAGTGTAAAGAAAGTGCACCTGCATTTGCACAAACACTTGTGAACAAAAATATCCTTTGCATCTGACCAGTTTCCATTCATTCGAGATTTCGTCGATAAATGTAATATTTCTGTTTTACACTCTACAAAAGCATTGCTAATTGTGCAAACTATAAACAGGGGTGGGGGCGACTCGAAAATTTAAAGTAAATCCCCATTGCTAACGTTGCAACTGCAGGGGATAATCGCCTTCGTTCCCACCGTCACAATAAGCGCACAAAATTAGACAAACCTAGCCTTTAACACTGACACAATAAAGATTTCCTCAACAGCACGTTAAAATAGCAATTGAAAGAATATTCCTTATTCGGCAATCGTCCCGAGCTTTGTGCTTACATCAACTTCACACGAGTAATGGTCACTTGGAATATCGGCCCCATTGTTCGTTACACGATATTTTTATACCGACGTGGGATTTTTGCAGAGCAGGCTTAAATAAAGTACCTACAGGATAGGGCGTGACGACACCGTAAACAACGCGAATTAAATAAGCAAAAGTAAGAAGCTTCCAGTAGAATACTTTTGATGGAAGTACCTAATAGCAAATCCGACAAGAATTAAATCATAGAATGTGAACCAACAATAAAATATTATTCAATCACACACAACACAAATCCCACTTGATACGAACACATAATAAAGAAAATTTTAAGAATGTTAAACACAAAACAGAGTAATGCGATCCCTTATTCCCAACGCCCAACATCGGCGCACACCTCCGCAAATCGTAATCCTCTTAGAAAACATTTCCAATTTAAAAAGAATTCCTCTTATCCCTCTGAGGAGGGCACGCGTAAAAAATAAAAGGAAAAACTGTGTGACACGCACTACACAAGTCGCTAGATATATATAACGCGGTGTTTCACTGGGCCCCTCGATTCCTTACAGGTCGCTTCTTCCGTCGAGAAAGCATCTATTGAAACTCCACTCAGGCCGTGTTAGCTATCTATTTAGTATAAAAAGGGTCGAGAATTTTTCGAGATCCTTTTTTATCCGAAGGTGGGCACCCACCCTTCACGACCGACCCAACTCGGCGGCTCGTTCAACCTAACTACGGGGTATCTACTTACATCAGTTACATATGTGTAAGTATTTTTAATAGTTGAAAGAGAAACCTCAATTTAACTAAAACTGTTTCGAACATTTGTAAGTCATTCCAGCAGCATAAATTGAACATGAACAATTTGTGATTATTGTATCCGAGCAGCCCCATCCCCGGCAGCGACCGGCCCCCGCTAGCCTCTAGCATCAGTTCAAATATTTAAAGGGAGATTGAATTTGATTCGGCTCTAGAGCGGTTCGCAATTGGATCACACTCGCGGTTACTACAGCCAGTCTCCCCAAACTTAAGAGTTATTTGGCTAAAATCAACTTACCCAAATAAATTTGATTTCTACAGCCCTAAGTAAACTTAAAGTTTCAATAAAATTCATCCCGACGGTCGTCTTTAGAAATGTGCGAACAAATGGACCGTACGCACTACAAACTATTCTAGTGAAAATAGCGAGCTATAGACTAGACATCTTGCATTTGATGACTTTCCACCGTCTGAATATAAAACATTTCATGTTTTGTAGTAACTTTTTTATGTAACTTAAAACATAAGCGTTCAATAGGTATGCTAGAAAAATGATAATAATATATCGCTGTTACGTCAATCCCCGAATAAGAAATACGAAATATAGTACGTACGGCTTGTACATACAATCCACATAAGACGGGCGGGACGCGCCTGGGGATCGGTTAACCCACGTTACACGACGCTCGTCCCAAGCGGAGGATTCCGACTTTCCACAAAGAAAATAGCAATCAAAATTTGATTTACCGCCACCCGCGGCCATACATCAAACCGCTCTAATCCGCGGAAAGAGAGAAAGCCTAAAATCTAAGGGGATCCGACGTCGCTGTCGAATTGAAAATCCTAGTGGCACGAACCGCCTTAAATATTTATGACCAAGTAAAAAATACGCGCAGGCCTATGAATAAATATGCGAGAAGCGTCGGTGGTGGCCGATCTTGGGGAGAGCGAGTAAATAACTCAGGAAGTAAAACCGATTTGCACATTATACTTTCCGAACTTGCCTACCTACATAAATCCAATTTTTCCTTTTCATCTGTTTTCAATACCTTTACATATATTAGAATAAAAATGATGCGGTGACCACTTATCAACTTATCTGGGTCTACCTAAATAAGGGTGCTAAAATAAAATTAGCCAAGCGCAAGTCAGACTCGCACAGGAAGTTTCACAACTTTATTTTTATATTTAGGTATTGTTGTAGCGGCAAAAATTTTATTCCGACTGACATTACGGTTCATAGTTTATATCACAGATAGAGTTCGCTGGCAGTAAGACGGACGAATCGACAAAGTACATTTAATAATAAGGTACCGTTAGCACCCTTAAAGCACAATCTAACAGTTAGTAGAACGGATATGTGATATTACCCACAAGAAGATAAAACGTTGTTATCAATTCAGGAGAATTATTCATGTTTTATGCCACCCACCGCCTCCCTTACCCCATCTCATCCCACTGAAATCATTGCGTGTAAGAATTTCATTGCAAAATAATCTCATGTTCTTATAGCAACCCACATTTACCACTGTTCAATATTCAGTGGCGAATAAAAACTTATCGAACTTTATGGGCAATACATTACATATCGTATGTTAAACAGCTACTCTAGAAACAAAGTTTTTTTTTGCGAATATTTCGCAAAAAAAAATGTTTTAAATTTTAGATAATAAGTAATTATATGAAATGCAATTCCTATTATTTCCTTTGTTAAAACCATCTATTTCTGTCCGTATAAGCGCATCTTCAAGCATGCAACTTTTTACGGTAAATATGGAGAGTATCGATACAGCACAATAAAATAATTACGTACAAGAAACAAAACTAGCATCCCCTATCGGCAATTTTGCATCGAGATCGATCGCCGGAGGGCAGCGCGGAGGGACCGGTGAGCGATGTCGCATTAGGGAGTTTGCATGGGGTCACCGTAAGCCGTTTCCGATAAGGCCCCCCGGCGACACGGCGGACTATTTCGGACTTTCGGTATTTTCGGCTCAATACTCGCTTATCTGCGTGGCACACTCGCCTGCAATATACGTGAGCTGAATAATGCATTCGTGTGTCCACCACTCACACACCAAATTGAAATTATTTTCCTATAATACATTATTGATTGCGAAGCATAGGTTCGTTCATAGCCCACTGTGGGAGCGATTTCTGAGGGTATTCATATTTGAGATATTATTTGATTGTATGGTTTGTCAAAATTAAGGGTTTATTTATGAATTATGTTTAGGTTTTGCACTGATAACTAGTTACTTCCTTGATAATTTTAGCAGGCACAGATAATGACGCCTATAGTCAAGCAAAAAGCAACATCAATGCCGTTTAATACTGTTGTTCTGCTACTATTTATGCTTATATGTAACTAGGTACTTCAATACTATTCTTAGCCCACCATTAGATGCTCAAGCCTTTTACTAACTCTGTCTACAGTCAAATTAAAAGTCAGATTGTTCATTTACCTACATTAGACTATGAAGGCACTTTGGAACAACAATGACATTTAAAAATAGTTAAATTTAGTAATCGGCCTAGTTTTTAATCTCTATAATATTGTCAGTGTCAGTTTGCAGTCTAACTGGATTTAGCTGAATGCGACTGAGTTTCCCAAAAGCCATCGCTGTCCGCTACCCAAAGGTACCCTTTGGTAAGACCAGTTGTAAGATTTTCAGCGTTCTAACTGCCATTAAAAAAGATGATCAAGACCAATAGTTTGTTGTTCAATACATGTACTTGTAATGTAACATACCAAAACTCAACCCAACTTGATAAACCAACCCATTCAAAGTGTAATTTTTAAGCCATGAGCCTCTTCAAAATATGACCTATTATTTTCTATGAGTCAATTTCACTACTAAAATTTTATTTATACAGTGTGCTAATAGTGCACTACCTTGAAATCATCAGTAATTTTCTAAAATCACAATTACGTTTATTTAGTAACGTTGCAAAAATCGCTTGGTTTAATCACTCAAACATCCTTAAGTATCTTTAAATACAGTGCTTATCTATTTCTTGCTCTCAATGGCCAAAGCGTTTAGAGCGGTACCTGTACTAAAAAAATTTGTTCACGACACCACCAAACCAAGATTAAGATCTCGCGAGAGCCGCGTCCACCAGTCTCTCCCACATGACAAATGTACGTTTCCCCGCTTTTTACGCGTCGAGGGTGTCACGCAAAAAAATGTATGAGGAAATTTACCTAATGGCCGCGATTCTTTATTCTCTATCGCCATTGTCGCGCGGACAATGCTGTAATGGAGGGATGACGTGAGTGGACTCCTCACGACACGGGGTTTTATTCTCTTTTCATTTTATTTGAAAAGTTCGTGCGATACTTGTGAATATGGAGCATTACGGAATTCATTACCTTTCTTTACAAAGAAAACATTGATTGAATAGGTGTGGTTTTGGCAAAACATTACCTAGGACTAATGACTAATTTGACAGATTTTTTATGTTGTTTTAATTTGTTTGATAGACAGTTTATTTTGTTTTAAGTACTATAATATCCAGTAAAATACTAACAACTCTGTAAAGCTAAAGAGTTTGTTTGCTTGAACGCTGAAATGGCATAAACTACTGATCTGAATTAAAAAAAATTTTTTGAGTTCGGTAGCCCATTTATCCGAGAATACTATGGACTATAAAATAAAATATTACGTTACGACTTAACCGAAGATGTATGTTACGAAGTTTTTCTAATTACATTAACCTTTCAACGACCAAGCCACATGACTTTTGCTTTACACACTAACTCTTATAACATAATTCCATTTTATACCGAAACAAACGTAGGTCCAAGTAAGTACTCAACATAAGATTTGGATATTTGGATAAGGTTTGGGCTAATTCGCCTCAAATTTCTGTCGTTTTTGTTTGTAAAATTACTTGAAGTTTTCTATTTCCATTTTATAGTACAGTCATCCCGTTTCAAAACCTACTAAACCAAAGTTTTTTTTTTACTTTTATTTAGGCAGACATACTTAAGTATCGATACCTAGTAAGTGCATATTGCACTTCCTCGTTACGGCTTTGAAGCTTAGTACTTACTTAGGTTTACTTTCACATAAGTAAACCTAGCTTTGTGGCTAATCTGGATTATTTCAAGTTTTTGAGCTACCCTGTAAAATTTTGTTTAAAGTCCTTACTACGTTTTGAAATAGGGCAGCCGAGTAATATAAAAACCTGTTCATCTGAATCATGTAACAATCGGTGACACAAAAAAATTAAATTAGCAAATAAATAGTGTTATAGGTACGCACTTAATGTACATGTCGCAGTCATCTGGTTAAATCAGCTATTTGATTGTATGACTAGCGCGTTCATTGAATGGCAACATTTAATTGAATGACTAGGCCGATAGCTAATTGAACAAGCGTCACTCAACGTCCAACTAGATAGCTGATTGATTGAAGCAAAGCCCTTTGAACAGAGCGGACGTAAAATCAGTCAGGTGATTGTAATTTAGTTCATTTTTTTCCACTGCGGCGTTAGTAGTCACCAAAACAAATATGGCGTAAAATAGCTCGCGCAGATAGCACAGACTTGATATTATTATGATTAAATTTACTTTAAAGTGAATTATTCTGGATAAAATAGTGTGACAGCATTAATTTACCTATAAATACGCCACCTACGGCAACTTTTAAAGTTTTTTTTTTTTAATAAAATCATAATAAAGTGTGTCATGTCATGTCCTCATATCTGTTAAGTAAAGGAAGTTAAGTTTTTAAGTTGCGAACTCATGGTCACCCTGAACAAACATTACAAAGTCGACTATATCCCATTTACCGACAATGCTAAATGACGTTCAGTCAAGTCGTTGTACGTTACATTAAACAACTTGACGAGTTATCGTTTAGTCATTCAATTAAATGTCGTCATTCAATGAACGCGCTAGTCATACAATCAAATAGCTGATTTAACCAGATGACTGCGACATACATATAAGTCTTGTCTTTGACAGCTGCTCAACATTTTCCTAATGTTGGAGCCGGCTTATAAAATATACAGTAAAGTAAAGTAAAATAAGTGACAGGCATAATTTTAATACCAGAAATAAGAACAAATTGGATCAACCAAGTTTTAGATTGTCAAAAGTCAAGTTCAGTATTGTGTAAAATGTTATAATAAAATACCACTCGAAATTCTCCATCTAAATGAGAAAAAATTTAAAACATGCATTAAGCGCACGCTATGTAATCAAGCTTAATATTAAAGTTAGAAGATTATATCAATGACAAACATGCTTGGCTAAATGCTGGTCCTGCTCCTCATAAGCTCACAAATTAGAAATTTTAATCATTGGAAGATAGAAAATGTTTCTTGTCCCCTTAATTTTTGACATTAATATTCAATATCGTTATTATTCTTTTTTTATTGGTAATTAGATTTCACTTATTTATATTTATTTACAGTACAAAACTTTGGTTTGTGTAATTTAGATGCATATTTGAATTTTTTTTTAATGTGACTACGATGCAGTGATTTATTACGATAGTTTTCTACTGACACAAATAGACATGGCGGTTAGGAGCATTGTCATGCTCGCTCAAAAAGTCTCGCTGATGGTGGCGAGTGCGTTGGATCATTCGGCTCCCTTCAAAATGGTTGAGCTAAATGGTGCTGATGCCACGCGTCATGCTCGTGAACGGGCGCTATCAGTTGTTATTTTAATTTTGTATTTGTTTATTTTGTTACATACTTACATTGTTTTCATAATTATGTAGAAGCAACAAAAAGAAAATGTAACCAAGACTTTGTAAAACATGATATTTTTAAAAAGTGTCCGTGGAGGTTCTTGCCTGTTCTTCTCCATAGAGATCTACGTTTTGGAACAGGCAATTAGCGTCACTTTTCTTTTCTGACTAACCGAACCGACTCTTTGACAATTCATAAGTACCTGTAAATGGTCTAAGTGAAATAAATGCTTTGAATTTTGAATACAAGTATCGACTGCCCATGTTACCTCCACAACACAGATACTGGGTGACACGATACCCCTTAGAAAGACTGAATGTTGGGCTTCCTGGCTACTAACTACCCGTAAAAAATATCAACGACCTCCGAATGAAAAACGGCAACAACGGATTAACCTGATTTCCGTGGTGACTAACACCTTGACTGATACGAGAATCGAACCCAAGACAGCTGAGCTAACCATGAATGAGACTATGCCATTTGCAAGCAAGAGACAGTCGGGGTAATCCTATGTCTTTTTTAATGGCAAAATGATGGTGGAACGTAATTACCAACACAGTTCCGTGAAAGCTTCTGTCTGACATCACCACATTTAATTTGGTAAGACTAAACTTACGTTGCAACCGCACCGTAAATTGAATGCAAAAATTTTGCCAAACTCGTGTTCAAACGTTTGGGTCAACGTTTAATGCCGGCCAAATATAATGAATCTTGTGTAAACACACATTTGTTTTCGGTGTTATTCTAAATGACGTAATAGGTACATACCGGAAAATCCGGTTTTCCAAATTAAGATCAAAGAAATCTTAGCAGATAGGGATATAGTAGATAAAGTACTTTATAATAGAAAACACAAATAAAGGAAGCAAAGTACTATAAAAAATTGATAAGACGCGCCATTTTCACGATCATTTTGTTGCTGTTTTTTTTTTCTCCTATGTTACCGCATACAGGCACGCTTTATTTCTCAGCCATTACTATTAAATATTAAAAAAAAACCGGTCAAGTGCGAGTCAGACTCGTGCAACGAGGCTGCCGTAAATTGTTCTTTTTTTTGAGAAATAACTAAAAAAATCAGTTTTTCGGAGTTTTGCCTTTACTCGTGCTACATGACATTGCTTTTTGCCGCATTTCATGATTCTAGGTAAATGGAAAGTACTCTATAGGTTTTGATTCCCTTGCAAATGTCTAAATATGCAATTTAAACAGGCATATCTTTTTATTGCTTTGATTTTTTCACAGCTTTAAGAGATATCAGACCTGATGAGTATGTGATATTATTTTCAGCTTGATATCTCGACGCGTTTCTAAGAAAAAGGACGGACGGGCAACAAAGTGATCCTATAAGGATTCCGTTTTTACCTTTTGAGGTACGGAACCCTAAAAAATATTAAAGAATCTCGACCGAGATTTTGGCGAGATCTCGTATAGTAAAAGAAAAATCTTTAATGTAACTATCTGACAAAATTACTCGTATTTTAGGGGGTACGGGAAACAGTCAAATTTTGTGATGGTATAGGAAATAGCTTTTCAAAAGACAAAGAACACCCTGCAGCTGAAAATGACCTCTCTGATTTAACGCTGGTCTGCACCAGCGTGAGTAGGCAATTATAAGGTAATTATAATAAACTACCCCTTGTTTGTCCACACTCATGGTCATCTCTATCACTGAACTATCTAAACTCGCAGTTACACGCAAAAAAGGGTTTTTAGATGCTCTGTTTCTTGTAATTACACTTGAAGAGTCGTTTGAATATTCGCTAGAGTGGTATTAATTTCATTACCAGAAGGTTCCATTACTTAGTTAATGTACTGCCGCCCAATCCCATTAATCTCAAACGAGATCTCGTCATATTATTATGTTTCGAGATTGATTTAAAAAAATTACACAAGAACTCGCGAGATCGAGGTACCGCTATATTGGGATAGCATGCGCTAGACTACCTATTATGGATCATCCATTAATTACGTGAACTCTAAATGGAAGGACCTTCTCTGGTCCGGTAAAATTTCATCAAATCTCAAACTGACGGGGTCATAATTGAAAATCTAACATCAACTTTTAAAAAACTTAAATTATTAAAACAAGAAATGACTCCCGAAGTAGGTAATATTACGGACTTATACATTAACCTTTCAACGACCAAGCGACAGCCGGCTGTCGTGTTGCTTATTGTCTTTCTATTCTGTCTCGAATCGCGTGTGTTCGAAGGTTAAGTTTTTTAAGGTTTGATAACTGGTAATCACGTAGGCCGAGGCGGGGATGACGGAACGAACTAGACACCTTTGATACATAGACTGGTTCCAAAAAGCTCTATGTACTGAGAACTGATGCCATAAATAATAAAATTGATGTTGATTAATGTTAATTAAGTTTGATTTTACACAAAACACACAATACAATTAAGAAAGGAGAAGGACTACCTAGGTAGTCAAATAGAGGACAGGAAATAAATTTACATGGTATCACCTGCCAAAAATATAATAGATAAATTGGTATAAGAAACCTACCTAATATAATTTTATTATGTAAATTTTGTCAAAGACATGTTAGGCATGACTTAATAAATGATAATTGTCTTGTAAATAAATAAATGTTGTGTTGTGTGTAAATAAATAAATGGTAATGAGTGATGTATGTCTTTGACAAAATTTGTAGAGGTCTAAAAAAATTTAATAGAAATAAAATTATAATACATATAGACAATAAAAAAATAACTCACCCACTTAAAATAATCTAAATTGCAAACACTCCATATTAATTGAAGTAATGGAATTGAGCTGCTTATCACCTATAAAAAAATTATTTGTAATATGATGGTTTGATACTGACTAAAATCACAATTTCACTTTCAATATTTAAATATTCAAAACCACATTTCAGATAAATCAAACACATACAACAAACACATTACACCACCTTCATTTAAATAAACAGGTTGTTACAAGCTCTTCCTTGGGAGAACTGTTGAGAGACGGTGTCCGGAGCACCCATGGAACAGTGATCGAGGTTCTCCGGACAAATAAAATTCAAAATCTTTCAAACTCTGCCCTGCCATTGGACAATCAACCCCTTACCCTTATGCGCGTGTGCTAAAAAATGAAAGGGTTAAAAAACTAACCCTTTTTTAAGAGCTCCCCTCATTTTGCATCTCTTTCTACAGCCTCACCCATGTGTATAAACATTACTCTTGACTGTGACTGGACGATTATTATGAAAATATCTGTAGCAAGTAAGAAAGGACTCATTCTGTAAAACAAAACTTATGATAATATTATAATAATTTAAGAGTATTTATGCAACAAGTCAAGGCAACTGTAATAAAAGCAACTCAAAAATCAAAATAAACTAGAAAGCGCATACAAACTTATCAACGTAAAACAATGTAATTTAGTTACCATTAATAACATTGATAGCATCAACAAAATATAAAATAAAAGAACCAAATAATAATCACCTTACGGCACAACAAAATCTTTTTCAAAGGCCAAGCATTGGCGCGCTGTCAGCTGTCATTTTGCTAGTGATGCTAATTTCACGCAGAACTTTTTAATAATTTTGATTAATTTGCCAAATTTAAACTAAATTCAGGTGCCTGGGCTTAAAACAATTTGAAGATCATACATACTTGACCGACTTTGTTAATAATAGCATAATATATGTGACTAATTATTTTTAAAATAGTTTGTAATTATGTAGTTTCGTTATACATCTTTACATGTTTGGAGAAATGAAACGTTCTGAACGTTTCTCATCATGCAGCGTATTTTAAAAACTCGTTGATTTATTTTTTTATATTTGTACTTATTCAGTAAAAAGTTTTTAAATTAATTCTTTTAGTATTATCACATGTAAAGGTAAGAGGTACATTGCGTGGATATATTACACACTCGTACTTGAATTTTTTAAACCTTTTGGAATTTTGTGTGGAAGTTTATACGTTGACGTCGTTGACACTGACAGATATTGCTTTCGCGTCCGTCGTCCGCGTGAATTCGCTTGGGGTGCGCTCCAAAACGGATAAGAATTACACAGAGTAGTGCGAAAGTTACTCTATAGCGTTCCGTAATGAGCCGAGTGAAACCGAGCGAGGGTAACCGAACAATTTACTCGTCAGCTACCCCCCGAACAATTCCTCGCACGTTTTGGAACGCACTCTTGGTTTGCATTTGCAAATAAGAAAGTGACAGTGACAGCTGCTAGCTTAGCTCTATGAAGATAGCGATTAGTAGTGTCACTTTTTGAGTTTATTGCCCTATTTATTTTATAAGAAGTCCTAGTTTTTATGAGAAATATAGGGAAACTAAAATGACTCTTTATCATTTTGGAAATTGCCTTGCACTGGTGTATGCACCATATCACATGGCATACAAGTTCTCTGGGATGTAAGTAACTTATATTTTAGGTTACTACCGACTACTGAACTGTTGTTCAACAATGTTTTTCTCATTTCAGATCGGAATACGCTACTTTCTCAAAATGTGTGTATGCTGGAGGCCTGTACATCTTCACGCAGCTGTGCAAGATGCTTTTGTTGGCTACATTCTTCCCCGATTCCGACAGTAGTCACATTACAGGAGAATACAATGTGTTCTTGGTAATTATCTTCATTTAACTCAGTAATTAATGATTTAGCATGATTTTGTCTGTTGTGTGTATGAACTTCCAAAAGATATTCTCGTCATTCAGTTCAGTGTAGGTCAAGTTAAATGTTTCACACAAATCAGTTGTAACCTCAGTTTTAACCTTGTTTTAATACAATGGTTTGCTGAGGCTTAGGTCAGTGGGTCGTCTGATATTTTTTTGTAAATATAGCTGGGTTGTGGAGGTCTGATGGGGTGTCACTTTACATAAAATACAGATATCCAATAATCCAAGTTAATCCAGATAGGCCGAAAACCAACCCCAACAACTTACTAGGGTAAAGGCTAGGTAGTTCAATATTGCAGACCTAATACAATATTTTATCTTTATCCTATAATACTTTCTTGTTCTTACTTTTTTCAAAATGTTCTATTTCTCAATTCCAGGAAATTCTGAAAGCAACTGTGGACTTTGCAGACCTTCTGGGTATTTACTTTGCACTGAACTCGGTTCCGGGTAAAGGTCATGCCAAAATCCTCACTTCGGCTATTGGATGGGCAAGCGCAGAGGTAAACACTACACAAACTCACTGGCTAAAAGTGTACTGTCAGGATGGAGATCCAGACTAGTGTTACAATACTATAAATATGTAATAGTACATGAGTACATTGGAAGAAACTAACAAGTTGTTCCATCTGTACCAATATGAAGTTGATATTATTATATGAGATAGGTATAGAAAATTGGTTTAATTTCTGTATTAGACTTTGTTTAGATTTCAGCTCTTTGACTGCTGCACCAGCAAATCCATGCAAAACACAATGCTTTTTAATTGTTTCTTTAATTATAGCATTGTGACAAGACAATCTGCAATAGATAACCCATTTGGAAGATGTTTCTAATGAGTTATAGCTCCACATGAAGTGTAGATGTTAGGAAATCTGTGTGACTTAAAATTTATGAAGTTATGGACTTCAAACAGAGACTTTGACCTATGCAATTGTTTCGAAAGTTCCTTCTCAGCTGGGAAACAGCAGTCAAATTATTAGAAAAAATAATACTGACATGTAAAATTGTGGAACCAATTTTAAAAGTAATGGTTTTAAAAAAAATAGTATCATTTTATTTTTAAAATAAGTATAAAAATATTTTTTCTATATTGCTGTTTGCAGGTGGTGGTGACGCGCTCGGTGCTGCTGTGGGTGGGCGCGCGCGGCTCGGAGTTCGACTGGCGCTACGTGCGCTCGTGCGCCGAGTCCAACGTGGCGCTGCTGCACACGGCGGCCACGGCGGCGCTCGTGTGGCTGGCCACGCGCTCCGACCTGCCGCGCCGCCACGCGCCGCTCGTGCTGGCGCTGCTGGCGCTGGCGCCCTACCGCGGCCTGCTGGAGGACGCCGTGGGCAGCCTGCTCGCGCTCAGCGCCTGGGCGCTGCTGGCCCTGCGCGCGCTACACGCCAGCGCGGTGGGCCTCACAGCTCTGGGCATGTACGCTGTTCTGGCGCAGCAGATCGGAATATAATCCATTCCTTATGGGACTTTTTATTGTCTTGTGGTGTTGAGTGTGGTTTTAAGTTATTCCTATTATAAGTGTTATTGAATTACGATTTTCAGTATGATATTGCAAAATATAGTTTTTATTTTTTGAAAAATAAAAATTGGTCTATAGCAACTCAGTGAACTAAATGATAATGATTTTTATTTTTTCAAATTAATTGCTTTTAAATACAAAGCAATGCTCTTTTACATAATTGCAACTGTGACGCAAAATTACTAAAATAATATCTGAATATCAATGTGGATTGATGGCGGCAGAGAAGAAACCAAGGAATAGGAAATACTAAATAACCTAACCAGCACATATTGTATTTCAGTATCACATTTCACTGTTTGTGTCACGTACTGTACGTCCATGACAAATTCCATTGGTTAGTCACATCTTTGAAGCCTTAAATCAGTTGATCTCCGATCGACGTTGAACTTGCATTTGTTTTTTTATCTAGAATAAATGGGGCTAAACATGAAAATATATCTTTCGATAGAAGGGTTCAACTGGTCTTCTTCACCAAATGATACTTTCTGAATGCCAATGTTACTAAAAACTACTGTTGTTAAGTCAATTGCTTATCAAATGTAACAGCATGAGGAGGATGGTGGTATGAAAGAAATACTATGTTGAAGAGCAACATAATTTCCTTGCCTTGCCACTTAGGAGTTAATGAATGCACAAGGTAAGATAAAACGCTGCTAGATATAACAGTCCTCATACACTTACACCTTTTAAAAACATACACTTTTATTACATGTCTCTGTGCCCACTTCCGAAAGCTAAAAGGGACGTGATATTATGTGTTATCGTCCAGTAGTCTAATTAGTCCTGAGTTCACTTTTCGAGAATGGAGTGTGCGTAAAGATGTTAAGAACTCGAGTCTTTTGAGTCTTAATTTGATAGACTCGGTACTAACAAAACTCAGAGCCTTAAGTCAAGCCGAGCTCCGGTCCTTTCTCGAAAACTCGAGCGCCAAAATTGAACTCGTATTTCAAAAATAGCTCGAGTCTTAAAAACAAGCTCACGTCTCAAACAGAAATCGAGTGTTAACAAGAGCTCGAGCGTATGGAGTCTTGAGCGGTAAAGCCGTTTCGGAGGAGTAAGGTTACTAACATTGTGACACGTGAATTTTAATATTAGATTGTTCTATATTATATTTTTCCTAAATTATATTCCTATGATATTTTTATTCTGACTTATATTTTATTTCCTGTTTATCTCTATAGGAACTCGAAATGGAAAAGGACTCGAGCGCGACTCGTCGCGTGACGAAGACCCTGGAGCGCCATGTTGCGCTCGAGTCTCTATGTAGAATTAAGTGTTCTAGTGGGAGAGTTGTTGTAACGAGTCGAGCGGTGTAATTTGTCAGCTGAGCCTAAAATTTAGGACTCAAAAGACTCAAGTTCTAACATCTCTAAGTGTGCCCCTATCCTAACGATTTTAACTGTTGTAACAAGGGCGAGGCGGTTATTTCATTTTATTTTAGTCTGTTATCTCTGACTAGAATATTATAGTTATCTGTGGTCTGTTCACACCAGCCAACAAGTTTAGGCCGTTGTTTGTGCCCCTATACCATCCCTATATTAATAGTTACGTAGAAGTCGTTCGGAGCTAGTATATCGATAGACAATCGGAACCAAAAGGTTTAAGTACTTACCGTGGCACGAGATATCAGTGATCGCCAAAATATACTGTAGAAAGTACATAAGAATTGAAAAAGTCACATTGGTACTTCTTTCCTCAGATTAGAACCTACAAACTCTTATAATAAGAAACGGGTGCCTTAACCACTAGTCCACCATGACTTCCTTTTATCGAAAGTCACTGTTAAAAGAAAAAAGTTTATGCTTATCAATAATAATACGCAATAAATAATGCATGGTAGCGCACTAATGGCATAAGAATAAACGGTTTGGTCTCGTTGTCCATAACTGCGCGCAGTTAAAAACTATTACTTACTAGCTTTTGACCGCGACTTCATCCGCGTGGAATAATAGTTCCCATTCCCGGGAAATTTCCGGGGGTGAAAACTATCCAATCGACAAAGTCCTTTCTCGGGTTCCAGACTAAAACTGTACCAAATTCCGCTAAAATCAGTTCAGTGGCTTAGACGTGAAGAAGAGACAGACAGAGTTACTTTCGCATTTATAATATTAGTACGGATTAAAATCTTTATATGTAGCACAGTAACATTTAACTGGTAATATTGGGTCTCGAAGAGACCAATGTAACCGAAGGCAGAAATCATGTCTAAGATTTGCGGTTGTATGTTGATTGAAAGATAATATTCTAGTCTGAATACAAAATTATGAAAGACCGAATACTTTTTGAAAACATCACATATCGATAAATCAAATCAGTAACATCACTACAAGTAGTGTATGTCAAACTCAAATCAGTCAAAAAGTTGATCTAACGTCAATTTGACAGCCCTAACCTGAATGAAATTAAGGGTCCGTTCCAAAAAGGGAAAAATTACACGGAGTAGTGCGAAAGTTACTCTAGAGCGTTCCGAAATGAGCCGAGTGAAACCGAGGGTAACCGAACCATTACTCGACAGCTACCCGAGCAGTATTTTGGAACGCTTTCGGTAGAGTAATTTTCGCACTGACAAGTGCGATTTCTCACCCTAGGCTGAGCGTCGTTAAAAATTACCTGACATATGTCAAAATCATATATGCGCCAATGTTGAAGTTTGATGTTGAAGAATGGATTTATTAAAGTAGAAACGAACAGGTAGTACTTATTTATTTGCAAAATATGCTTAAAAAACTCGATTTTCCTTCTTTGCAATAGAGAGAAAAGGTTATGTTGACAGTGTCATCATACGACCCTAACCATCATGACCCTAACCCGTTCCAAAACAGTAAATCGCTCTGTAGCGTTCAAAAACAGTATAGCCGTTCTCTTTCTTTCGTTGTTTCTATCTCTTTTTAATTTCCGAGTGAACTAATCGCACGTTTTGGAACGCAGCCTAAAATGTTTATGTTGGTAATGCAATGCAAGCAAATGAAAGAAAATGGCGAATTAGCGATTTGCGAGCGATTGGATTATTGTTGTGTTGTGTGTTATTTAGTGGTGGGCGATTATGAATGATCGGCATAATCGATTTATTTTGTATTACTAATGTTGATAATCGATTATGGAATTAGTAACTAATATGTTTTCATAATCGAATGATGTTACTAATTAGTACTACTAATCCTGTTTTATGAAGTCGACAGCTCCGTGCCATTAGTAGTAGTAGGAGGAATACCTATACTATAGAATATAGATAGACATTGTGGTTTGGTTTGTTTTGTTTTGGTTGTGGGTTTTTGGTACTTTTAGTGGATTTACCGGGTTTTAAAAGATAGTTTGTTTTAGCCTTTTACGTAACACTTTTCGCTCGCTTTATAGCTTATCCAAATAACCTTAATAAAGAAACAAATGTTCATTTTCTTTCGTGTAGTATGAATTAATTGACTGTTTTCTGTTTTGTTTCTATTCAAAACAAATATTTAAACAACCTACAATACAAATCATTTTTCTCTATCAAAGAAAGAAGTTTAGTCAGGTACGACAATATACAAGACGCAGTAGTCGGCAGTAGTACACTATTAACAAACCGCATTGTGTTGTCGTTGTCCCCTTCCCACGCGACTGTGCCGTACGTGCGCGACTGAAGTGAATACTCTAACTTCATATTAGTAGTAGCTTAGTATTAGTAACTACTAATTGTCATAATCGAGATATCTCGAGACATTTCCATAATCGAATGATTTCATTAGTATATCTCATAATCGCCCACCGCTAGTGTTATTCTTGACGTGACAGTTCGCAGTAGCAGTTGTGTTATTTTTAATTAATTTATTATAGTTATGACCGGTTAAAGTTAATGTGTTAAAAGTGTACACGTTGTAGTTAACCGTGATAATAATAGTTTATGCATTAATGGGAATGTCGTATTTATTCGACTGCATTCTCGTCAGTCGTCATGAAGTTATTTACATAATTTAGCAAGAAGCTTTCGCGATGTTTGTGGCTTTGTTTATAGTGTTTTTGTTGTGCCACCAAGGTAATGCTGATCCGTTTGGATTGAGGTACAGGTGTAATGATTCTTCGAGTAATTCTGGTGAACAGAATGTAACATTCAAACCCTCCGTGGACGGGGTCCCGGGTCGGTACACTGCCGAGCTGTGTACGTCCAACAAGCTCGATCGAACAGAGTTAACGATGGACCTGACGTACAATCCCAACTTGAACATCTGTGATGCGGAATATCGCAAAAAAAGAAAACGTGGTGGGGCTTTAAAGCCCGGACCCCAACATTCGTCCAACAGAGTAAATGTTTCTGGCCTCACTGACTGTCCCCACGTAAGTACCTACTCGTGTAACATTGAGGCCTATTTTAGTTCCTTAGAACATGTTTTTGAACTGCAAATGTAAGTTTGTATTTACAACATTTTATCATGTTATTTCAAAACTATGGGTTTGTTACAGGTTTTCCTGTAATCTGTTCTAAGTATTTATTACTCTATCTTTCTTAATCCTTTGAAGACACGTGATTTGAAACACAAAGACAATAGCAGCCCGACAGCCGGCTGTTGGTTGAAAGGTTAAACTTTGGTAAAACAGTTTGAATCAAAATTATTAACAGAGAATAAGGTTATCATTATTAAAAAACAAGCTTGTTTATTTTTGTCATATAGCACTGTACTATTTGCAGAAAGTTTTGTTCTTAAATTACTTCAAAAGTCCTACCAGTAACTCTAATGTGCATGTTATTCACATAAGACAACCCTGTTGGATTAAGTTGAATTACACATCCATATTTTAACTTATTGATTTAGTGGAAATCTGCCAAATCTTTTTTTTTTACTTAAATTTCGTATTCTCAACAAGTGGAGAGAATATAATTTATTTGTAAAAATGCATCCATATACTTTAAAATCATGGACACAACAGGATTTGTACTCCAACTTTTCCAACAGTTTTTGTAAATGCTTCAGCCTGTTGTGTACACATATTATTAATGATCTAACAACTGTAATATACACAAATTTTCACACCACAAAAGAAAGGCCTTCCAACAGTCATACTATAATGTAAAAGAGTCTAATTTATTCTCCCATATCCACCTGGTTCTGCCATTTTCCCCATAATTGTCTGATGTACAGCAATGGTGTCCAGCTCCTTTTCATTTCCAGCATGGCAGTTTTCCCAGTAATGTGTATTTTTGTGATGGAACAAATCATAGTATTTCTAACCCAGTGTGGATAGCTATCTGCTGTCAAAAACAATGTTTGTTACTTAATGAATACCTTATTTTTATTTACTAATCTCATTTCTTAGCTCTAGGTATTGAAATTATTATTTTACTTAACACACAACTTTAATTGTCTGCAGGTATGTTACTCAATGGATTTCGATCTAATATTCCGCAGCTGCTATCTACTGAAGATCAGTTCAAATGGTCATGGGGACTATCCTATCGACTCTTACCACCTCGTTCAGAACAACCTCACCTTAGACCACTACAACAAAATAAGTGCACACATTAACTTCTTCAAATATAAGTAAGTCTCTGAAATTATTTTATTTAATATCATATTAAATCAATACTTAGGCAATAATAGTTAACATGCATTTGGTTTGCAGTGATTACTTTAAACTGGAGTGGTTCCTGGGAATTCCTGCAGTAGAATACACAGTTTCACTACATAAGATAAACAACAAAACAGGGGTAAAGTATTATTTTTTTGATTACTTTTAGTACTTCATTCAAGTACCTACTCTCTAAAATATAATTTGACAAATGTCAAAAATTCTAAAACTAGTAAGTTAACAAGGTTGAATCTAGTTGAAACCAGCTCAATTGCAATAGCAGAAAGCAAAAAAAAAAAGAAAGGTTGAATCTGAGGGGCAGCTTCACCTGCATACTATTAGGTTTTTTACTACTTTACTCCCATGGTTCATAGTGTGTTGAAATCTAGCTTGTGTTATTCTGATGTATAATGGCCCTCTTTCTGACATCATGTTTGACCAAAAATATATAAAACCTCTTAAATCATTATAATATTAGTTGTCATCAGTGCTGTTCTGTTTACCTGCTACATTTGAAGTACTTCTGTAACTTCCTGGGGCTTCAATTTATGTAATGTAACACAAAATTTGAGGTAATAAAAACTTTTTCCACCAGGACTACGACACCGCCGTAGACGTGACACAGAACTGCTCGCTGCAGGCGGACGTGCGGCAGGTGCACTGCACGCTGGCGCCGCTCTACGGCTGCTACCACGCCGAGCTGCAGCACGGCGGCCTCTGGATCTTCGGCGTCTTTAACCAGAAACGAATGTCCGTCTTTGATCTGTGTGAGTTTCCATAACGATTAAGCAGACCGCATATCTGGCATATATTTGTATCTCAGTAAATGTGGATTAGGTGTCTCAAGACCCTCATTCGTGCTCGTGTGAGAATCATTTCCTAACACTTCATTTATGTGATTAACATCTTATTACAGTTTATGGGTGAACAATGATAAAGCTGTTTGTTTTGATATCACAGGTTACACATGTTGTTTTGAGGTGATAGGTTATACATGGTTCTTATTCAATGTAATATCTTGTTGATGTTTTATGTTTTATCATGTGTGGAAACATTGCAGCTAAAGTTGATGATCTATGCTTGAAAGCTAGTAGGTACAAGGTAAATCAATATGTCTGATGGTCCTGACCTCCCTGTGATAACACATTTGTGTGAATGGGAAATCCAAGTTGTTACATGTTATCATTAATTATTTATTCTTAATACTTAACTTTAGTTGAGTGCGTCACGATTGCTCAAACTCGCCCGAATTATCGTTGTTTGCCGAATGTTAGTGCGTATGATTGCTCGAAATCAGCTTAACTGTAGAATAGTGTTTATTCAGGCAATGGCAAACACTTTTACGCAGGGAATGCGGGGATCGTATGGTCCATGGCCCTCTACGGGGCTCCGGTGTGGGCGTCCAACCTAGCCCTGGCTCCGGCCTGGCTTCTGAGGGCGCCCTAGAGGGTCATGGCAATTCAGATGGTGCGAGGATACCGCGATTATTTGACGATTTTTTTATATCGGTTTTAGGGACTCTACGCACACTTATTCAGCTTATGCCCATAGAAAACAACGATTTTGTACGAAAGCTGAACGGACGTGGAAAGCTACACGAACGCGTACGCGGCTTCATGCAAAATCTTTGTTTTCTATGGACATAGCTGAATAGAGCTGAATAAGTGTGCATAGTACCTTAGTTATGTTTTGTTTTGTCTCCATAACATCCCTGGTGATATATAAAACTGGTATCCAGCTGGATCCGGTTAGGCTGGAAGCCAACCCCAACAAAGTTGGGAAAAAGGCTTGGGAGATGATGAACATCCCAGGTGATATACTATGTGTATATTTGGTCTTGAATAACCCGCTCGGAGATAATTCGACTCATAAAAACAAACAACTTTCAACTCTGAAATCTCGAAAATTGAACTCGGTAATTGAACTTTTGTTAGAAACACCTGATATTTTTTTTGCGATTTCAGAGTTGGTTCCATAAGAAAAGTTGTTTGTTTTTATGAGTAGAATTATCTCGTAGCGGGTTATTCAAGCCTGTGTTACCCCCCAGGCTACTGGGCAGTGCCCGCGCCGCTTGTGGTGCGCGGTGCCCGCTGGGTGTGGTGGGCGCTGGGCGGCGGCGCGCTGGCGCTGGCGGCGCTGGCGGCGAGCGCGGCGCTGCTCCGGCGCCTGCGCCTGCGCGACTACCACAAGCGCGCCATCGTCTCCTGGCTCAGCTCCGCCCGGTCAGTACACCACGCAGCAACAACATTACTCACAGATCAAGCGTTCAGCGACGCGTGCTATTTTTCTCGCGCCACACGACACATATCAAATATAATCAAACTCTTAATTCACCTTCTCGTCCCTTACATATACCATCACACATACATTACAGACATCCATCATACAAACACAATCACAATACCGCTACTCATAAAAACCAATTTGCCTTGTATTCTTTTAATTTTACTTTTATTTATACTTTTTGTACTTGTTTATGTCAATAAATGATTATTATAATATAAATAAAAAGGCGTAGATAGGTTATAGGCAGTCATCATGTGGCATTTTAAATTGTAGCTACTTGATCAAATTATATAATTGTTGCAAATTATATTTGTCCCTTTTACACTCGCAATACTTGAATCATGTCATCCTAATAATTGTATGTGTGCGTTAGTGTACCGTTTTTTAAGATAGAATCTCGTTTAGGTAACCTATCTCCTTTTCACTTATAATATCATTGACACAATATGGAAAGATAAACAGACACGTAGCGTGTACTTTGGCTTAGCTATGTGCACTTCTCTATCGTGCACTTGACGTTTGACTGTTGTAGAAAAGTGACAGGTATAGTGCTTGGCCAAAGTACGCGCTAAGTAACATCTATTTATCTCGCCCCTAGTGTTAATGCATCTGTTTGTCAGGAAGCCACGCTGCGCTGAACGTTTGATTTGGCCTGGCACTCAGTTTATTCACTTACACTTTGTGGGTGTTTAGTTTTTCGTTCTGCGAGTGTCTTGAACCGCGGTGTGAACAGCCTGAAGACACGTCTTGAATGGGTCTTTTTACACCGCGGATCGAATTACCCAAGAATTTTCTGTAATGAGTTGTAGGTGCAGTAGAAAACAGTTCTCTTTTTAAATCGGTGAATTCAAACAGATACCAATCACTCAATATTGTGATTAATAGATAGAAGTATTGGGTAATTTCGATCCATGCTTCAAATTGACCTATACTGAAAAACCTTGGGCTATTCGCATTCAAAAATAGTTTTAGGGCGAATCGAAAACCAGAAGTGCGAAACAACTGACCCCACTTTGTGTGCATGTTTATCATTAAAAATAATAAAATAATTGACGTACTTCATTGATTAACGTGACGCCGTTATCAGTGCGCACGCGCTGGTGTGTGTCTTATCTTAGGTATTGTGTAGTCTCTCAAATCTTGACGCCTAATGTAGATTATAATACCTAGTATAAAAGAGCGGGTCGAGTAAATTGCGTTATGAACAAAATTTAAAGCATATATTTTACATGAATAGTGACTAGGTACATGTTGCTTTATATGCAAAATTATAATGGCCGCCATAAGTTAAATAGGTATTATAGTTTACAAGTGTACTTTTCTCACCAAAAGTAAATAAAGTTAAGGAAAGTTGTTTGAAAACTTCTAAATGAATATATTTTAAGGAAAGTGTATTTAATTATCTTCAGATGATTTACCAGATGGTATTTCAATCTCCAAATTAAAAATCTTTCGATGAGTAATGTGTGTTGTTTCCACCTGAACAAATATCAACTTTGAAAGGATTTAAGTTGATTTCAGAGTGACGAGTTCTATTGAATAGGTTATTAATAAAAAGTTATTTAAAGTTGCAATGCTATACAAAGTTATTTTACAAGTACCTACACATATTTGTTTACAAGTTTGGAAACTGAACTGAATATGTACAGAGAGACGGACACATGACATGCGTAAATGCGTCACATATCGACTCTTTTCAATAAACAGATATGCGCTTATTATTTTCAGTTACAAACAAGTTTATTAATATTCTTATCTCTCGAAAGGTCACGATAGTTTCGTTAAGGAAAATTACAATAATTTCCTTCTATTTTACGCTAAATATTTTGACTCATTAAAATTTATGTGTTTTCTATCGCAAGCTGGCAAGGATAAGCATCCCGTATAAGGTAAAATAAATATTATTTGTTATTATAGTTCACCTTATTGGGTAAACCAGGAATGTAGTCTAAATAGTTCTTTACAGGTTGTTGATGTGTAAGGGCCTTTTCATTTTCATGCGTGTTTGCACCCCGCATGCGGGCCACACGTGCGGGCCACGGGTAACATTTAAATGTCCTGCGCAACAAGCATGGCGCCCCGCCCGCACGCGGGCGCAAACCCGCATGAAAATGAATAAGCTCTACGTTGGCTTTAGTTCTCCTGCAAGTGAATAGTAGTTCACTATAATGTTGACATTTTGAGATATGCGTTTGGTACTAGATGTTGTGCTCAATGTACGGCAATTGTTAGTCCATATTAGTGCAAAGAAACAGTAAGTTGAAACGCTGCCAGATACAAACGTTTAAAAGTCCTTCAGTGAATTCAAATCACCTATCTGAATATTTGAATATACGTGGAAGTTAACAGAATATTTTGATAAGGCAAGAAGGACTTCTTAGAATTATTCGTTCACCATGAGGGCTTTAATGATCGCTATTAAAAAGATCTACGAGGAGCATAATATCACTCTCTACTCAGAATATAGGTATCTTCTAGTTTTAAAAGTCAATATCGATTGTATAAAGTTTTCCTCATTCCTTGAACTCTTAACAAAATGTATCTTTAACAAAAGAGTAGAGTAGTAAAAACTATTGTTGTCTGAAGATATCACAACCATGATCTTAGAAGTATTTAGTTTATACTGAATATGTATGCAGTTATGTAACGCACTGAATAATAATAAAACTGACACGGTCGAGCACACGGTGGAGGTGTGCCGCGCATGGGCGGACCATCGACGTGTCCTCGTAGAGGCGATCGGCGGCGGTGACCTCTCGCGCCCGGCGCTGGTTCAGGCCATGCTTCGGGGCGAGACGGAATGGGATGCCGTCGCCTCCTTCTGCGAAGCAGTTATGCTGGTGAAGGAAGCGGCGGCGCGCGAGAGGCAACGACGAGCCTCTCATTCATTCTCAAATTTTAGTTTTAATATTTGTATAAAACTAATTACTGTGCGAGATTAGCCTCTGTACCAATCTGGGTCAAAGACCACAGACCAAAACTGGGGATATACATACTTGTCAATTTCGGGTATTTTTGTTTATCAATCTATAATACTACAGTGCTGGGAGAAGTTATTACTTGTTTAAATTGCGGTCTTCACATTTGTGCGCACTTATTTCTTCCATAAGTAAGTAAGAAATTGTAGGAATGTTGTTTATCAGATTATTTCACAAGTAATGTAGGGATGACGGTAGACGGCTAACTCATATCTAAACTAATCTAACTCTACAATTGTACAGACACACATCTCACACGGTCGTACTCGCCTTCTGTGGAACCTGCCGACACAGGAAAATATTTAGAAGAAAACTTATACGTACGTGAAGGATACTCTGTTATGTGTTTATCTTTATCACACCTAAAAACCCAAAGCCGTATATTAACGAATATTTAATGATGAGGAAACTAAAGCCCACTCCTGCTAGTCAGTTATTATTTCAGGTTTTCACACAACTAGAGGTAACAGAGGTATTTAGTTTCCATAGTCCTGTGTTGCCACTCATCGAGATCACCTTCTGAAGTCTTTAAGGTGGACACACTAATCATAATCAATTTTATTTACTATAAGGCTGACTACAGATTCGACTCGTAGAGAAGTCACTATTTCCACTCCTTTAACCCAAAATACATTAAGCTTCTTCAGTTATAAACTTTATATAGCTTGTACTAATTTCATATCTCATGTCTGTAACAGTCCCTCTATCTAGGACATCAGTGTAATCAATTAAAGCCAATGCTGATTACAATAGGACTCCCTAGTTCTGTAATCTTTGTTCGATAACAAAGCGCTGTACTTCCTTACTTTTACATTAATTAATGATTCATCTGTTAGGATTCATGAAATACCGGAGTGTATGATGCGTGTTTTTATAGATAAGGTTGAATAAATAATTAGTAGACAATGAATACTTAGAACCCGCATTCGGCGCTGTGTGTCTGTGACACTTTATGGCGTGAATTGATTAGAACTCCTTTGTATAACGCATTTGAATTACTGTCACGACAGTTTTGTATAAGTTATAATAACGACATTTCCTGGATCTATACAATTGTTGTACAGGATATTACTAAGCGTGACTTCTAGGGGTCGGTCTCCCAATGCTTAGTATAGAGTGGGGTATATTTTTTAAGTTCTCTATTTGCGATCTGTGGCAAAAAAGTAACAAAATATTCGTTCTGGGATTTTGCTTTGTGTTTTCAAATATACCACCTCGTACTGTCTCACAGTAGGGCAAACGCATCTTCTCAAAAAAAGAAGGCACGAGCTTTGATGACCACTTTTGCTCATGGAGGATTCCCGTTTGCGGACTTATACTTATTTTAAGTCCAGTTTTCCGCGCGATTATTTTCCTTTATTGATGTCTGTGTCCAAAATAAACTTTAGAAAGTACAATAAATTGAAAAAAACAAATGTATACTTTGCCGGATTCGAACCCACAACCTCTTTCATGAGAGGCAGGCACCGCTGGACGATGACGACATAAAATCTAATACTTTTTTAATACTCCTATCAACGACCAAGCGACAGCCAGCTGTCGGGCTGCTATTGTCTTTCTATTGTGTCTCGAATCACGTGTGTTTGAAGGTTTAATTATGAGGTCAATAATAAGAGGAAATTTATATAAATGTCAAATATTTCGAGGATGCTCCTTTCAGCGTTGCAACATGGTTTACCTGCTTGTGTCGTCCTGTCCTGCGCATGTTAAAGCCACTTATTTTAGAGATCATCCGTCCGTCGCAGCTTATCCGCCTACCCGTCCGTTAACGTCTGGCGATTATCGCACTTAGTTAATAAGCTAGTCGAAATGCTTGTGAGTGATCTGAATTCATAATTTTTAACCTCTAGTTTTATTCTAATCGTAACTAATAAGTTGACTACGCGGCCTTCCTCTGCACCTTTAAATAGACCTCGATTTGTGTGTATTGAACCTTCCTTACTTTTATCTAAACAGTCTCAGAAGTTCTTCTTTCAAATCTTGAATGTGTTAGATTTACGCTTTTCGTTGACAATACACATGTTTATTCCCGAGCCCATACGTGTTTATCTTTACAAACACAAATATTTCTCCTCCACTCGTTCTTTGCAGTATATGACTATGTTTTGTAGAATATTCGTATAATCGCTAAGATGTTAATTGGTCACCAAGGCTCTGCAAATAGTTAAGAGTCAACATGCGCTAGAACAAAGACGCCGCGTCCTGCCGCTAGCGCTGTGCCCGTGCCTCTTTACCGACAGCCGTTGTCTCGCCGTTTATACCACTGTATACATACTGGAAAGGATCATTGTGCGGCACAATTTGTATCATTCAAAGAATGCACAGTTAGAAAGAAAGTATAGATTTTTCACAAAACCATTTTTCTATGAAAAAATGATTAAATTTCTTCGGGAATTCTTAATTTATTAGGGAAAAAAAATTGCCTTTATGGCAATCCATTCTATTTATGTATCTGATCCAAAGCTTCTACAGGACCAACCCGGATTGTAGTGCAAAAATAGTCAGAAAATGAGTCGTGTGTGGCTCTTGTAGAAGGAATAGAACCCGATTGTGGTTTTAGATGTTCAAAGGAATTTGGAAAACTACAGTATTGATTTGAAGATGGTCACATGAAGAAAAGATAAACTGATACGCGTGTTGCACAAATTATGATTTTCTCATTCATACGGTTATCTCTCACTCAGACATAGTTACAATCAATTTGATCTGCAATTTGTATTGTTTTGTGACTTTCATGTCATTCAAAGACTTACTATCAAAAGAACGTTCAGGTTATCGATTACAATAATTCGGCACTTTGTCTTATCAATAAAAGTATTCCAGTTATCGTTCAATCTATTTCGAGTTCATTGTTGATTGATCTATAACTTTTGTAAACAGTACTAAGCGGTCATGTCTAGCTTTATTTTTTAATTCATAAACAAGTAATCGTTTAGTAACCTTTCGATTAGATTGCAGGGAAATAAATAAAAACGTTCAAAATGTAGTCGCAATCTCAACTCAGCGACAATCAATGTCAAAAATTTCTCGCATATGTATATAAGGTATTTTTAAGAAAGTGCTTCAACACGAAAATATTATATAGATAGAATAAGATTAAAATAAAAGCCAAAAATTCAAATTCTTTATTTCTATTAGACCATGAAGGCAGTTTGGAACGTCAATTACATTAAAATAGTTGATTCTAGTTGCCCATTCCAAAAAGTTGCTTATATGGAGAAGAATGGGCAAGAAACTCCATATGTACTCTTTTAAAATAAATATGTTACAATTATTTATATACATGATTACATTCTGTAAAGTAAATAAAAAAAAATTGTATCAATAATTAATACAATTGGCCCTTCTCATTGTAACGCAACTTTGCAGGATGATTGTGGATTTGAGTTCGAATTGCCTTTCAAGCACTGACCCCGCGATAACCTGCAATTCTTCGAAATTTTGAGTTAATAATATAAAATATGTTATTTGTTTTCGTTATGATTAGATATCCATTACTATCGCGTCAGTCAATACACCTCCTCAGGCTAGTCTCTTTAATATTTAACAAAGTAAAGTTGATAGCGACAGTATGATATTAAAAAAAAAGCGTTTGCTCGATAAAATGATACACAAAAAAGCTCATCAGTTCTTAATCTCTAAATTAAGTTTTGATGTTCGCGATATGGTTCGAGTAAAAAACAGCAAACGTGCTATGTTCTGTTACAAGTGAATGCTAATGTTTAAGAACACCTATATAGGGTGATTAGTAATTAGCGTGCGATACTTAAAAACGTACGATTTCTGGTTTGTTCCTATAGTAAAAGTTGTTGGTTATCATGAGCACAGTTACGTGTTTAAGTATCGTACACTAATTACCAGTCACATTATATATTATGTTATACGTATGTTACAATGTCCCTTGTGCTTATTACAGCGCGGAAGCCCCGCCCCCGTCGCGCGACACTTGCGACTCGCGCGACGTGCTGTTACTGTACGCGCGCGAAGGCGAGCTCGGCCAGCAAGCGGCCGCGGCGCTCCGGGACCTCGTGCAACACACCACTGGCGGCACGGTAACTATCTCCTTGAGAAAAAGACAAGTAAATTGTGACACGCATACTGTGCTAACTATGCTTGCATTCCTCTTGCAGACTTATTTCAGACTCTAGGGCCTCCTTAATATAGGAAACTAGCTTTTGCCCGCGACTTAAAATAAAAAAAAAATATCCTGGGACAACTCACACACGGCCATCTGATCCCAAACTAAGCAGAGCTTGTGCTATGGTAATCAGACAGCTGATAAACATACTTATATATTTTTTAAATACATACATATTATAGATAAATCACACCCAGACACAGAACAAACATTTGTGCTCATCACACAAAGTTTGTCCTGGGTGGGAATCGAACCCACGACCTCCGGCTTAGCAGTCAGGGTAACTAACCACTAGACCAACAGGCCCGTCAAACTTCATCCGCGTGGATTAATAGTTCCCGTTCCCGGGGGATTTCCGAGATGAAAACTATCCTATCCGTCCTTTCTCGGGTCTCAGACTATATCTGTACCAAATTTCACTTAAATCGGTTTAGTGGTTTAGGCGTGAAGAAGAGACAGACAGACAGAGTTACTTTCGCATTTATAATATTAGTACGGATTTTCTAGGGCCTCCTAAATAAAATATAGGAAATTCAATTTGGAAAACGTATGAAGTAAATTGGTGTTCTACTTAGCCTTTTACTTATTTATTTATTTTATATTTATTTATTTATTTTACTATCAAATTTTCGTCGATCGATTTTCAGTCTCACTGGAACCTACTCATTTATCAAAGTTCTAAATTCCAGTTTTGCGAACCTGTCTTTCTGGCTGCTAACTACCAGAGACGGCTGTCAAAGATAGAATAAATCTATCATAAAATTTTATAGAATAAAGATATAAAAATTTCTTATCCTCCTATTCTATTCTCTTTTTATATATTGGTGAGCAAAGCCGATGTTGACTATTCTACCAAAGTCAAAAGTACATTGGAAGAGCAAGTGCGCAAAACAAAAACAAATAAATACATAAACAAAACATAAAGATTAAAAAAATATCAATACATTCGCCCACAAAGACCTTAGTATTGGATTATAAAAAATAGGGATACCTACATAAAGATTACATTGTAGTTATAAAATATTATTAAAATATATGCACAGGTGCATATATTTTAATAATATTTTCAGGTGAGGTTCAGCTCCAAAAGTCGCTGAACACGTTTCGATTTCCAAAATCACTGTACACTATATAAATATAGTGTACTTTCCCATTTATAATATTAGTATAAATACTAATATTATAAATGGGAAAGTGTGTCTGTCTGTATGTTTGTCTTTCTTTCACGGCAAAAAGGAGCGTCGAATTGACGTATTTTTTTTAAGTGGAGATAGTTGAAGGGATGGAGAGTAACATAGGCTACTTTTTGTCTCTTTTTAACGCGAGCGAAGCCGCGGGCAAATGCTAGTAATCTATAAATGACAAAATGGTGTTCAACTAATTTTGAACTATGATGTTCATTCAATACTGGCGCCTATCTTGTTGAGAGGTTTATAGATTATATAGTATACAGTGATTTTGAAAATTGAAACGTGTTCAGCGACTTTTGGGGCTGACTGTACATCACACCCACGTAAACAAACGCATAATTCTATAGCACTATGATGACGAGATAAACTTTATCAGAACAAAAAATATATTTTTCAAGAGGGATCTTTAATATAGACAGGCAGCTATATCGCGGGGTGAAGTCTACTCGTCAACATATTATAACTACACACTTAAATGTCACTCCCTTCACATTATTGTAAATTATCAATATACTAGCTGTCCCCTGCGGTTTCACCCGCATTTTTCGTTACTGCTCCGCTCCCGTGGGTCGTAGCGTGATGGTATATAACCTATAGCATTCCTCGATAAATTGGCTATCTAACACTGAAAGAATTTTTCAAATTGGACCAGTAGTTCAAGAGATTACCCCCTACATACAAACTTACAAATTTTTCCTCTTTATAATATTAGTATAGATGATTGATTACTCTCCTTGTTGCTGATAAAACTCGATATCTATTAATTACTCCATTCGAACAGTTATTAAACTAATTCATCAAATTAATTGATTTGGAATATTCCAAGTAATTACGATTGATATCACATAATACCTAATTTAATTTTGCAAACACATCGTATTTTTTAAAACAATCCTGGAATGCTAAGAATACTCAATTATTTTATAGTAGGGAATTAGAAATGTAATTAAAATAAACACGAACTAGATTTAGACAAAACTTACTGCTTGCCCTGGAGATGGAGAGTTGTAATATTTATGCAAATGTTTTTTGTATGATTTTCCTGTAATATAAAAACTGGGTACTTGTATTTGCCAAAAAATATAACTGGTTTTTGGTCTTATCTATCAGCCGGACATTATATTACGATATTCGCTAACCAAACCAGATAGTATATGGACCTATCATTGTTATACACCCGAAGTTTAGCTAGCTTTAAATACCTAATGTTAATCAAAATATCATTGTCATGTGTGCGGTTGGCGCCGGCGCTCGGCGTCGATTAAAACAAAACTTAAAAGTATGTTAGAAGCTCGTCATTTATAGATATGTAAATGATTACAAATCATAACATTTTTTGCACCATCTGTTAGAATAGGTACAATAGGAATATCGTGATCAGTTTTATCCTTATTATATTTTTTTTTACCTGGGTGTATACCACTCGGTTTTCAAAAACCTCTTCAAAAAATAAATGTTATTTATGTATGAACCTGTTTCTGAACACAACGAGTTACCATCTCTGCCGATTAGTCCGCATTTAAGGAAAAATAATGCACGTTTAGGTTTCAATCAATAAATTAGAAACCGATTTCAATGAATAAATTATTTAAATTAGCTATCCATCCCTTTTAAATTGTATTAAATTATTATCAATCAAGTTCTCTCAAGTATAACCATATCTATGATATCTAATTAAATTGCTGGGATCTCAAATTATTAAAAAAATAACTTTAAACTATATGCCAGTGAGACTCGTCACAATCGTTTTAGAAAAGCTTTAATGGTAACGTAACAAACAGACACGTCGATTACATTTATTTGTTCACATAGAAATTATGAATTATATATGTGAAATGCTAGTGACAAACGAAAGCGTGCCTAATGCATGCAACACCCGGTAGGACCAGTTCTGCGGGTTTGGCGCAGGTTACACCGCGACCTAACTTACTTCGCTTAGCTTAGTTTTTGCAATATTGAATCGTCACCAGTTTGTTTAAGTAACATATTCCACTGGCCAGACGTGTTATGAGCAGGTAGCATTTTCAATTCAATAATTTAATTTTTGTAGTCATTTATGATTGTTTATTTGGCAAGGACAATGAACTTGAAAGTAACATAGCTATTAGCTATTTAATTAGAATTGTGTTAGTGTCGATGTTGCAGTCAAAACTGCTTTTGACTAGCAAAATCAGCCAAAAGTAGTTTAGCCGTCATAACTATTTTTGTTGGAAAGAAAAGTTAAGGTGATAACTCGATTTAGAGCAATCCGAGTCGGATAGGTTAGGTTAGAAGACTGAGGCGGGAGATTCTCTTCGCCCTGTTCATTTCCGTCTCAGTCATTGTGGTATTTTTTAACTCTTACTTGGTGCCGATTCCCTTGGTCACAAACTAGACTAATTTTAAGTTAAATGCATCTTTCTCTTTTCATTTCTTAAAGAAAAGGACAGAAGATACAATTTAGTTTAATCCTGTCAAATTAGACAGCGCCGGAAGAAAATTGACGTATATTTAGACGCCATGTTTTTAATACGCGTCTAAATTATCTATGGAGTGTCTTAATTTGACAGGATTTAACTAATATTTTATCTTTTGTCCTTTTCTTAATTAAATGGAAAGAGAAAGATGCACTTAACTTAAATTTACATTAGTTTGTGAACAAGAGAATCGGCAACTCCGAATATTTTATCCAAATGTTATACAACGTTGATGTAACGTAGAGGCATTAAATGACACCACATATTCCATTCGTGTTTAGTACTAATTCGATACAGTATAAAAGTAAAAAGCACCAAAAATGAGAATTTGATTTTTTCAAACAAACTAAATAGGTTACAAATCAGAGTAAAACGGAACCAGCCTTTGTAAATCAAGTTTACTGACCTTAGATAAGCTAGGTAACAAAGTGGCAACATCGCGCGTCGCACACGCACCGAGCGCAGCGGGCAGCGGGGGCGCGGCGGCGTGTGTTCTCTCAAATCAAAGTGCACTCTGGCTTTTATGTTGGTTTTGAAAAAAAAAACGCGCACAGCAAAAACTCAATCACAACAAACCTAAGACGGCCCACTGACCTTCACCCTTAATGTACCCATACAAAAAGAATTCCATAGGAGTGAGGTCTAGAGATCGCGATGGCCTTGGTGGCCATCGCCACCCTTGTTAAACACTTCAATTGCACACACAGAACCAAAGTTAAATTATTAGTTCATAAATTATTATTAGTTAAGTGTCGTATCACAAAATCGGTAAATCACAAGAAAACACCAACACTAAATAAATAAATCCTCCCTAGTTACGTGTCACTCCTGGTCACAATAAAAAAAGAAATACTCTGTCTTAAATTTTTTAATGTCCTAGGTATCACAATAAATTGTAAACGCGCGAGTTCGACAAAGCGGCGCGGTGTAGGCAGGAACTTCCTTGTTAAGGTGAACGCAGACTTGGCCGCACCGCACGCGCCGCAGTCTTCGCATTCGAATTCTTTATATGAAGTTCTATGCCACCTCGCACACCTACCCGCGTCGCAGTTGCCGCAGACCCTGAAACGACAACAACGAAAATGCGATGACTGTGGGGACTGCGGCGCGTGCGGTGCGGCCAAGTCTGCGTTCACCTTTACGTAACGTGCGACCACTAAGGGTTGCGCCAGCGCACTGAAGTAACCAAACAATTTTTTTAGACGCCCACTTATCGACCGGAACTCCGGAAGGATCTAATGCAGTAGCAATACAGTGACCTATTTCTATTTCTTTTACTCGCGGGATATTTTGCTATGATCGTCACTTTCGTAATGAAAGAGTAAGTGTGTGTTTTTATTGCTTCCTTGTTTGCATTGCCGTCTTGTAGCGAAAATGTTTGGTTGTACTTGTGACTTACGTCAGAGCGGCAACATCGCCTCGTAGGATATACTCAGATTTATCGTATAAAGGTGCATGACCTTTGCGTATAGACGTAATCAGCAGTTACGAAAGATACATCGTGTTCAAACGGGAGAAAAACTAAAAAAATCATTTGCGACTAAACTATTGCTCCTAGTCTAAGAGCCGGTGAAGATCGACCTTCACCGATTTGATAACCAGATGAGACATATTTTTTATCAAATATAATTTATAAACAAATATGCCTATAATTACTTGCCTATCTCAAACTGGTCAAAAAAAAAAGTTTTTAGCTAGGCAACAGTACTTTAAGAATGATTTTTTGCAGGCAAGTCTATATGACTGATTTTGTAATAAAATAATCTAAAATTTGATATAACTTTCGATAAGTTAGCAGAACGATGGAGTCACCTATATTGAGTTACCTGCTCACATCGACTTGCCAGGTAGCTATACACAGAAATGAGTAGGCAAGCCTACTGAGGCATATTCTGTGTGTTAAAAACTAACAGTGAAATTCATTTGGTTATCAAAAGAATGAAAGTGATGAAAATAAAACGATTAAAGTTAATTTAATTAAAAATAGCCATGACCACTTTGAGATAGGCAAGTAATTATAGGCATATTTGTTTATAAATTATATTTGATAAAAAATATGTCTCATCTGGTTATCAGATCGGTGAAGGTCGATCTTCCACGTCTCCTTTACTATCCTGTTTAATTGATTTTTGGTACAGAGCTTCAAAATGGTGTCTAGTATATGCAGTTTGAAGAAAAGCCTCTAGGTCGTATCAACTTAGTATAACCGTAAAAAAATAAAAATTGAGCATTATCTTTTGGCGAAAATATGAGGGCTTAATTTGTCAGCAGTTAATGCTCGTAACATGTAGCCCGTAACATATAACTTGTAATATATATCTCGTAACATATAACTTGTAACACGTATCTCGTAACACAAGTGTCAAAGTCCCTCGCTCCCCTGGCAGGTGTACGACATCTTCTCCCCCGCCGTGATGTCGGCGTGCGCCGCGGCGCCGCACACGTGGCTGCGCGCGCTACTAGCGCGGTCTGACACTCGTGTGTTACTGCTGCAGTCGCCCGCGCTGACCGCGCTGTACCAGGACCAGCTGCACGACGACGAGCACGGCCTGCGACGTGAGTGACGTTGATTTATTGTGGCCCATTTTTTCGTATAATGTTGTTACATTCTGCGATGACCCTAATGTATTGAATTAATAATTATATACCGGGGCTCCATCACTAATGTTTATATTTAAGAAAATCAAAAAAATTATCAAACTAGGGTATAAATTCTAATTATATCTATATCGCTCCGTTTCCACCTCGATCTGAACTAATAGCTGTCAGCTACGGACCCGGTTTCTGCCTGCCAGACGGCCTTCAGATAGTTCTTCAGATTCAGAGCGCAGTACAGGCTGCAACGAAATCTGCCTTTCATGAGGCAGTCGAATATAAGTCCTGTATGTTGAGTCCGTGTAAAAGCTTAGTCAGGCCAAGCATAGTAACAGTTTAGTTACCGTGACCCTGGAACATAAAGTCAAACTTGTACTGACTAAAACTCACCCATCTTACTTCCTAGCCATTTGTATCCGGGGCCGCGGTATCTCTTCCAAAGAAGCCGCAGCCCTACAAGTTTGCTGACGAGAGATTGCCAGCCTAACATAGTGTATTGTTTATTACGCAGTACGTGAGCCGCTGCTAGGCCGGCGCGCTCTGTACCGCGTGCCGCACTTCGGAGACCAGCTGCTGACCATGGCGCTGCGACAGCTCGCCGAGAGCGCCGACGCGCACCACGCCTACTGCAAGTACTACCTCGCCACGTGAGTACTATACTACTTACTTGTCACTGCTGACCATGGCGCTGCGACAGCTCGCCGAGAGCGCCGACGCGCACCACGCCTACTGCAAGTACTACCTCGCCACGTGAGTACTATACTACTTACTTGTCACTGCTGACCATGGCGCTGCGACAGCTCGCCGAGAGCGCCGACGCGCACCACGCCTACTGCAAGTACTACCTCGCCACGTGAGTACTATACTACTTACTTGTCACTGCTGACCATGGCGCTGCGACAGCTCGCCGAGAGCGCCGACGCGCACCACGCCTACTGCAAGTACTACCTCGCCACGTGAGTACTATACTACTTACTTGTCACTGCTGACCATGGCGCTGCGACAGCTCGCCGAGAGCGCCGACGCGCACCACGCCTACTGCAAGTACTACCTCGCCACGTGAGTACTATACTACTTACTTGTCACTGCTGACCATGGCGCTGCGACAGCTCGCCGAGAGCGCCGACGCGCACCACGCCTACTGCAAGTACTACCTCGCCACGTGAGTACTATACTACTTACTTGTCACTGCTGACCATGGCGCTGCGACAGCTCGCCGAGAGCGCCGACGCGCACCACGCCTACTGCAAGTACTACCTCGCCACGTGAGTACTATACTACTTACTTGTCACTGCTGACCATGGCGCTGCGACAGCTCGCCGAGAGCGCCGACGCGCACCACGCCTACTGCAAGTACTACCTCGCCACGTGAGTACTATACTACTTACTTGTCACTGCTGACCATGGCGCTGCGACAGCTCGCCGAGAGCGCCGACGCGCACCACGCCTACTGCAAGTACTACCTCGCCACGTGAGTACTATACTACTTACTTGTCACTGCTGACCATGGCGCTGCGACAGCTCGCCGAGAGCGCCGACGCGCACCACGCCTACTGCAAGTACTACCTCGCCACGTGAGTACTATACTACTTACTTGTCACTGCTGACCATGGCGCTGCGACAGCTCGCCGAGAGCGCCGACGCGCACCACGCCTACTGCAAGTACTACCTCGCCACGTGAGTACTATACTACTTACTTGTCACTGCTGACCATGGCGCTGCGACAGCTCGCCGAGAGCGCCGACGCGCACCACGCCTACTGCAAGTACTACCTCGCCACGTGAGTACTATACTACTTACTTGTCACTGCTGACCATGGCGCTGCGACAGCTCGCCGAGAGCGCCGACGCGCACCACGCCTACTGCAAGTACTACCTCGCCACGTGAGTACTATACTACTTACTTGTCACTGCTGACCATGGCGCTGCGACAGCTCGCCGAGAGCGCCGACGCGCACCACGCCTACTGCAAGTACTACCTCGCCACGTGAGTACTATACTACTTACTTGTCACTGCTGACCATGGCGCTGCGACAGCTCGCCGAGAGCGCCGACGCGCACCACGCCTACTGCAAGTACTACCTCGCCACGTGAGTACTATACTACTTACTTGTCACTGCTGACCATGGCGCTGCGACAGCTCGCCGAGAGCGCCGACGCGCACCACGCCTACTGCAAGTACTACCTCGCCACGTGAGTACTATACTACTTACTTGTCACTGCTGACCATGGCGCTGCGACAGCTCGCCGAGAGCGCCGACGCGCACCACGCCTACTGCAAGTACTACCTCGCCACGTGAGTACTATACTACTTACTTGTCACTGCTGACCATGGCGCTGCGACAGCTCGCCGAGAGCGCCGACGCGCACCACGCCTACTGCAAGTACTACCTCGCCACGTGAGTACTATACTACTTACTTGTCACTGCTGACCATGGCGCTGCGACAGCTCGCCGAGAGCGCCGACGCGCACCACGCCTACTGCAAGTACTACCTCGCCACGTGAGTACTATACTACTTACTTGTCACTGCTGACCATGGCGCTGCGACAGCTCGCCGAGAGCGCCGACGCGCACCACGCCTACTGCAAGTACTACCTCGCCACGTGAGTACTATACTACTTACTTGTCACTGCTGACCATGGCGCTGCGACAGCTCGCCGAGAGCGCCGACGCGCACCACGCCTACTGCAAGTACTACCTCGCCACGTGAGTACTATACTACTTACTTGTCACTGCTGACCATGGCGCTGCGACAGCTCGCCGAGAGCGCCGACGCGCACCACGCCTACTGCAAGTACTACCTCGCCACGTGAGTACTATACTACTTACTTGTCACTGCTGACCATGGCGCTGCGACAGCTCGCCGAGAGCGCCGACGCGCACCACGCCTACTGCAAGTACTACCTCGCCACGTGAGTACTATACTACTTACTTGTCACTGCTGACCATGGCGCTGCGACAGCTCGCCGAGAGCGCCGACGCGCACCACGCCTACTGCAAGTACTACCTCGCCACGTGAGTACTATACTACTTACTTGTCACTGCTGACCATGGCGCTGCGACAGCTCGCCGAGAGCGCCGACGCGCACCACGCCTACTGCAAGTACTACCTCGCCACGTGAGTACTATACTACTTACTTGTCACTGCTGACCATGGCGCTGCGACAGCTCGCCGAGAGCGCCGACGCGCACCACGCCTACTGCAAGTACTACCTCGCCACGTGAGTACATCCCGCTATCTAACCGGTGGGATGGTTTGTCGACCACATGCCAGTCGAGTACACTACAGATTAAACTACACAATAGAAAGACAATAGCAGCGCGATAGCCGGGCTGTCGGTCGCTTGGTTGGTCGTCGAAAGGTTAAACAACAAAATGTCAATGATCATAAGGGTCAGTTACGCGTGGCAGTAATATGAAATCTGACATTAATGCCAGCTGTCACATTGACATTAGGCCAAAGCGGAGGCTTTATACTACTTGTCACTACCGATGTCGCAATTTTCATTTTACACCATTCATTTTTTGACTTCCATAAAATATGTTTGAATGAAAAACAGTCTTTATAGGATTATTTGCGTATCTGTCAGATGTTCACCGTCAAAAATTAAAAAAAAAAACGGAAATTGTTCTTTATCAGTAGATTTTTTGCAAGGTTTTTTTCGGTAGATAACATGATAACTCCGATCTCCGAGAGAGCCCGATTCGAACTGACGGCATCTAATTTATAGGGCATATTTCACATTGAGCATTTTTGCGATTTGTTCAAAGCGTTGTATTGTGTTCTCCATGAAAATGTTTTAGGAAACTACATCACTACAGAATTTAGGCCTTCTCGCTGGATTTTCTCATTTCGCGTCAAAAAAAGTTTTTGTTTAAAATAGCTATTTTCTTGCTGCCTGTACATTTTAATAAAAATCTGTTATGGGAATCAAAATTTTATGAAAAACGTGTACGAAGGGTGCAACGATTGGGGTAGTTCTAGAATAAAGCTTATATTTTTTTTGTTCCTCTTTCAAGAGTAATCTTTTTTTTATTTTTCAACCGACTTATAAATAAGATGTTCTAAGTTGGACCTGTATGTATGTATGTAATAGTATGTATGTATATTTCTTCGCGATTATCTTGCTGACGCAAGATGAGCTGAGCCGATTTTGATGCAGCTTTTAGAAAATAATTTGTTACATTTAGGAAAAGGTTTAAGTCTAAGCTAACCTATTTAAAAAAGGAGGTAGGTTTTCAGTGAAATATCGCATTAAAGAGCAAATACATTTTTTTTAGGTTAACTGTTTTATTTGAGTTTTAGGTAATGCAGTTCAATGGTTGTTATGAAGATTCATTAATAGATCATTGGATCAATGGATTCATTTTAGATTTTTAGGTATATTTTTGAAGGCATACCAATAATGTTGTTATGATACATTTTGGATTATTTTTTTGTGTTCATATTATTGATTTGGATTTTATAATTTCGTTATGAAGTGACAAAATTCAGTATCGGTATCTCATTTCAATTATAGTACTTAATTTTATTACTCACAGACTACTTCGGATGAACAGGTTTGGTTATTTACGTTCTTGGATAATTTTTTTCTACTACTTGAACACATATTTTATAATCTATGTGTGTACGTTTTTTTTGGGGAAGATGTGGAATTTCCGCCGTCATATTGTTATTGCGTAATTGCTGAAGGGTTAAGGTCGTAGCTCATTAGAGCCACCCGGCACCCACTCCGCACCGACTCGCCTCCTGCGGCTAGTATTCTTTATATGGACTTGTATGGGCATGCGCTCACTATATCAACTCCGTACGGTCACCGGATCGCCTCGGTTATAAGGCGAGTCGGTGCGGAGTGGCTGCCGGGTGGCTTTAATGAGCTTTGGACCTTTAGAATACGTAGCTAGCGGCATAGCCTCGTTGTCTTAACTCGGCTGCGCTGTAACAGTGTTGTTGCTGTTTCAGGTACGCGGGGCTAGAGACGGACGTGTTGCCGACGCTAGTCCCGTACCGGCGCTACGTGCTGCCGGACGCGGCGCGCGTGCTGGCGCGGGACCTGGGCGCGCAAGAGCCGTGCGCCACCCGCCTCGCTGAGGCCGCGCGCGCCGCACACGCACTCGTCACGCACGCGCAGCAGCACCCCGACTACCTCATGGACGAGATCTACGTCAACTGAGCAGCCGGCTACAGTGCCGCCCACTGGACACAGGCTGATGGTTTTTTTTTTATGACATCTCGTAGTTAAGCTCGCTAAAGCGGTTTACTGTTTAACAGGTCTGTCCTGTGGATGCCAAAAGGCCTCCAGCCAGGGTAACACGTAGATGTCACTTTCGATTTATTAATGTTCGCGTAACGAACTCTCGGTCTTCCAGAAACGTCTACAATTTAGACGATCACGGACTGCTGCAGTCCTAGTATAACTGCTCACGAGTAATTATAATTTTTCATATAAAAAAATTAAATACAAGATCGTGGTTCTGTTAGCAGTCAACAACAATGCAATATATCGTCTACCTCAGTCGTTATTCACTAATACGGTAAAATGAATGGAAATCACTAAAATTAAATCGAACTGCGACCGCCTACTTTTCAAATAGTTGTTCTGCTAGCAGGTCGTAATAATATCGCAACAACTATGCACCGGCAGTACAACATCAACCATCTAAATGGAAAACGCCGAACGTCTCGCCACGATACGGATACGCTAACTCTAGTCACACTAGAACAAATCGTTAAAAACTTGATAATATTTCGCAATTTCAGACCATCGGTGGCATTTAGTTTTAATTATATTTAAAATAAATTTTACCTAGCGTTAATGAGATCAATAATTCAACGTAGCCGTAATGTTTCTGATATTTTCACTTTCAGAGATTTTAGTGCATCCATGACACGCGAGGTCGTTATTTTAGGCGCTGTGCGTCGAATCTCCTTATGAATAAGTTTTATTTTTATATTGTAAGCAAAGCGTCTACTTATAAGTCTTCACAAGTCCTCATTTGAATGAAACTTCTTCAAAATGTATCTACACAGTTGTTCTTATTATTAATCACTAGCTGTCCCCTGCGGTTTCACCCGCATTTTTCGTTACTGCTCCGCTCCCGTGGGTCGTAGCGTGATGGTATATAGCCTAAAGCATTCCTCGATAAATGAGCTATCTAACACTGAAAGAATTTTTTAAATCGGCCAGTAGACCACTTACAAACCTGCAAACTTACTAACTTACAAATTGTACCTCTTTATAATATAAGTATAGATGAATTGATAACTCAATCAGCTCTAAGCAGTCAGTCTATGTAGTGTACAACTTAGGAACTGCTGTTTACCATTAATCTTCAGTTAGTTATTTATTCGAAAACAGTCTGTTCCAGAAATCAACTATTCTCTAGCTAAATAAAAAATAATAAATAAAACAGAATCCTTAAAAATGATTTACCAAATGAGTTAACCAGACGTTATAATAGTCGTCTTCTTCCTATTTTGGCCTGATCCGTACAAAAGCTTACGTTCGTTTATTTATTTGATAATCAGCAAACAATCCGTGATGTTATGCAAATGATCATGTAACTTGTATTCAAGGTCGCGTCTCTTGATTGTGACTAATGAGTGGTCGCTCGTGACTCGAATCCAGCCGGTTTATGTACATAAACATAATACATGACATGTTACACCTACACTTCATAACTATATCATGTATGTATATTTGATATCATAAAACGATTGACGTACTTTTCGCGAGCTGTCTAAACGCCATTTTGTATGGTGATATTGCAATGTAATGTCACTTCTTAACCAACTCAATTGAATATTTATTGGCTTTTTAAGCCCCTAAAACTTTTATTAAATGTTATATGAAAATCAGCGCTGAATTGCGAATATTTGAGAAGTACCTATCATTTGTTAATGGTGTCAAATACCCAATTAAAAATATAAGTATATGTATTTCGTATTGGTGATATGACCATATATGTATATTTTATACACAAATATTAATAAGTTTAATTAGATTTTATTTTTTGTAAATATTGTGATTTATCATTATATTTTCCGCTGAAATGAATGTCGTAAAAATCTAAGTAAACCTCTTCTAACATGACATCCCCAAAATAGATTGTATTGTAGTGTAATTTTTGTTCTAAAAGTTGTACGATAATCTGTAGCGTAAATATACTATAAATAGTAGCATGAACAAGTAAATACATACATACAGTTAGGACCTACTTGTAATAGTACATAGTACACAAAATATGGCGGCTACTAAGTTACGTTATTTTTACAGAACTTTGTTAAGTTTCAGAAAAAAAGGTCGACCGTTATAAATTAACCATGCTTGCACTTCATGAATGGGTGACAACTCAAGAACCCTTAGTCGATAAACACTTTCCCAAATCAATTAATTGACAAAAGTATCTGTATCAGCATTTGACTGCATTAACAAAATATTCCGCAAGATATGTTCGTCCGGACAATCTGTTATGTTCATGAGTACTAGATAATAGTTATTTTATTATAATGAAGATCTTGCCTGTTGAGTGATAAAGAGAAATAACATGAATATGACAGTTGTCTACTAAATATGATAGTATGTAGATGTAGAGATTATGTATATGTACGTAGTATATTGTAATATGTAGTAGTATGTGCTCGTTGTTAGCGAACTGTTGTTGTTTGTCGTTATGTTGTTATATCTATTCTCGTACCTATTTAGTGTTAACTAACATTTTTATACCAAGATATACCTCTCGGTAGAGAAATTTGTTTCTTGTAATATATATGCGTACGAAAAACCAGTGTTCCAATGTTGTATTAGTTGTTATTTGTACATATAGTGTCGTAACGTAACAGAGTTATATATTTTACTTAGTTATTAGATACAGAATACGTAGTAAGTGTATACGTACATAATACGGCTAGTTGTTTACAAGTGTTCGTTCGCCCAGTAGCTGGGAGGATACTGATGTATTGTCAAGCTGTCAGAAGATTTTGGATGTTTCTTTATTTTAATCGCTTGTCTCATTATTTTGACATTAATTTGATGACCTGTCAGCTTTATCCTTTCAGTAAGGCCTTATTCACACGGAAGCTTTTTTAACGCCCGTTAAAAAAGCGTTCAAATAGAACAAATGCATTTCCCTTATTATGTTCATACGACAGCGCTTTTAAAACGCGACGCTTTTTTATCGAGCAGTGTTGCATTTTGAGCGCTGGGCGTTGAGCGTTATAGGAAATAGATCATATGAAACTTCGTATTATTATTCACACGAGCGGTAAAATAACGCCAGCGCTTCACTCAGTGCGCCGCACGCTCGCTCGGCAGTTGGACGTGTTTTTTCTTGTTTATGTTAGCAGAGCGGCATGACGATGTCGTGGGTTGTGGATCCCGAAGTCCTAATATAGAGGTGGAGTCTCGTCAAATTCTATATGCAAAAATATTGCCAGATTTCCCAAATAAGATTATGAAAAATAATGCCTGGCAGTCTGGGTATTGCCTCAATTCTTTGTACAGTGTCACAAACTGTCCTTTTAAGTATCTGAGTTCATTCAGAGGATGAACCCAGAATGCCTTTTGCTTTCTTTTTCGTCTTCTAGCAACACAAATCGCTATTGCTAGTACTTTAGCAGAAACCATTTCCACGTCTAACTGAAGCGAGAAACGAAACAAGAGTGATAATAAAGCGTTCGTATGAACAGTCACATCAAGAACGTTATATAAACGCCAACGCCGAGTTTTAACGCAGCGTTAAAAAAGCTCCCGTGCGAACAAGGCCTAACGGGGTTTCTATCGCGTTGGGGCAGATATCGACGGTAACTTCTTATGAATACTTATATAATTTATAAATACATATATATATTATAGATACATAAATTACTCTCAGACAAAATGAACAATAATAGTAGTAAATTATACACAAACACCTGCCGTTAATCTTTCGTAGAAGTTTGCACGTCAATGGTGCCGATTCTCTTGTTCACTAACTATCCTAAATGTAAGTTAAGTGCATCCTTATCTTTCCATTTAGTTAAGAAAAGAACAGAAGATAAAATATTAGTTAAATCCTGTTTAACTTTCGAACACATGTGATTCGAGACACAATAGAAAGACAATACCAGCGCGCAACAGCCGGCTGTCGCTTGGTCGTTCAGATGACAAATTAAGACATCGATAATTTAACCTTTCAACGACCAACCGACAGCCGGCTGTCGGGTTGCTATTGTCTATATATTGTGTCTCAAATCACGTGTGTTCGAAGGATTAAACGCTATTAAAAAAATGGCCACTGAAAATACACCAGTTTACTTCAGGCGCTGTCCTCATTTGATAGAGCTAAACGAATATGTATCTTCTAATCTTTTCTTAATTAAATGAAAAGAGAAAAATGTATCTAACTAAATTTTAGGTTAGTTTGTGAACAAGAAAATCAGCACAAATGTCTCTCTTCTGCATTTGTTGGTTATGCCATTCGGACACATATATTTTTAAGTTAATTCTCATCGTTACTGCCCTATTCTGTGAATGATATTGTAAATTTTACTATAATTTTATTGTACAATAAAAATGTTGTCTTTTTGCATCATTTTCTTATTTCTTAATCTGCGTTCGTTTTGTAATTAATTTAGATAAATCTTCTACACCTTTTTTTATTAATTATTTAATCGGCCAAAATATCAAATAAAGGCTTAGATTGGTACCATATTTGGAAAAGGGCCCACTTTAAATAAATTTAAACTCACAAATAAAATAAGAAGACGGATACAAACGTTAAAAATATATAATTTGAACAGTGATCGTATTTGGCAGGGCTCCGACATACAAAAGGAGTTAATCATCCGACAGAATTGATAGTGATGGGACTATTCCGAAGCGGAAGGTCGCGGATATGTAATTAATTTAATTCGGTGCCGCGGTAGCATGCCAATGCGTTGATTACATGTTTGGTATTGGATTATTTTGGTTGCTGTAAAAATGCATTATTGTAAAATCAAGAGCACTTCCTATTTAGTAGTCTTGCCTTATTGTGACAGAATATACAGGATTAATTGTAAAACACTAATAAAATCTCAGGACTATATTATTAGTTACCTGTATTAATTATTAGCAACATAAATAGTAGGACTTTTTCGTTTGACTCTTCAAAAAACAAAAACCTACCACAATTAGATAAACCGTCTTAGAGCTTTTTTTAGTAGGTAAATAACGTCTTTGGGTTTGTAATAAAATAAAAATAAAGTAATGCGGTTTAAATTCTCTAGTGCTTTCTTTTGGTAGCACGTAGCCTACACGTAGCACGCACGTAGTCCTGAGGAGTTTTTTTATTACTCTATTTTAAATAATCCTGTACATAAAACACTGTCTAAAGTCACAAAGACAGGTAAACAACATTTAGGTAAGTCTTCATTGTTATTACAGAATGTGTCTTCTGTCTGAAATATCTTCTCACGATCTGTAAATTGAAAACTCAAAACATCGGCAGTAAACAGTATGGAGGATGTTATTTGAAGTAGCGCGCGGAACCGGCGTGCGAGCGAGACGGCGCGCGTGCGAGCGAGACAGCGGCAGCAGGTAACAGACATGGCGTCGCGCTATTCATTATGTCGAGCGGAGACTGCGCGCCGGTAGAAACGTAGGGATACGGCCGCTGTCACTAAACAACCTCACACTAGCAATACCTACCAATTAGTGATCGTGTTGCTCTGAGCCATAGATCAATACATTTCTAACATTTTTTCCTTATAACGTAAGGATAAAATCTGTTAATGATAATAACATTATTATCAACACAACAAATCCCACCGTGAATCGTTGTAAATTTCGGAGTTGACAAAGAAATACTACATACCACAACTGAACATACAATTCGCAAAATATGTTGGCATCTGTACATAAAAGACGGTGGGCTGTAAGTATTTACGCAAGCAGAAGTCAAATTAGTTGAATTCCGGAATATGTATGAAACAAACCCGTTGATGAATTATAAATATTTACACCAAGTCAATATTTTGCTGGTGGCAGTGTGACCGGAATGTCCATAGAATGCTAACATGCGCAACTTTTTTATCAGCGATTTATTATCAGGCCGGTATTATATAACTGCCGGGCGCGAGCGCTCTGTCTCGCTCGCACGCACGCGGCGCGCGCGCCCGGCGAGTGTGCGAGCGAGACGCAGCACGTTGCATTAAATTTCGATCCTATTCTGTAATGTTTTGTCCAATCGCGTCCGATCTCTGCGTGTTCCGGTTCTTTGTCATCAATGGGTTGCCGGGCGAGTCCATTTGGAGTGCCACTCGAAAATGTTTTACGCTATATTTAAACGAGATTTTGAGCCATGAAACGATTAGTGATCCGTCCGATGGTTGTATGTATCGTTTGGATGGTGAACTCTGTTCCGGGACGCAGTATTTAGCGCGGTCGCTCTTAGGCCCTTTCGGTATTAATGAGCCGTGCCCACTTCAGCTGACTGCGTCGTACGCAAGGCTACTCTAACTAAACTAGTAGTAGTCCGGTGTTCGAAGGCGACGGTCGGGTGCGGTCGCGTGCGAGTGATATGCGGATATGTTATTGAGGTTTAAAATGTTTTTGGAACGTTTCCCATAGGCGCCAGGGCTCGTGAGATCGCGCGGTGCGGGCGTGCAGCGGACAGTGGCACAGTGCGCAGTGGGCCGGCCCACACTGAGTGCGGACGCGGCGAGAGCGAGGACGCTCAATAATGCTCAAATTCCTGACTCACAAGCTGCGAACGCATTCGTTGAATGAGGAGAGCGTTTCCGAGAAGGTGGGTGTCGGCGCGAGCCGAGCGGTGAAGGTCACTCCGCCACCAGAAAATGGCCGCCGCAGAACAAAGGAGCCCCACTCCCCACGCCCAGCGCTGGCCCTGCGCTGGGCCTGCAGTCGGCCTGCACTGAGCCGCTCGCTTCTGTTGCAGGTGGAGGAGCGCGACTCCGGCACCGAGTCCGACGACGAGGCCGAGCGCGCCCAGCCCGGTGAGTGTCACACAGCACACCGCACACACACCTCACTGACACCCAGTAACAACTACCGGCTGGCACCTTACTCCACAATTATCGAAAATCGATTTTGCAATACGTCACATGAATAGGAATCAGCATTTGATAACGCTCAGGTGATAATGCCATGGAATAAAAACAATATACAATGTAGGTGGATAGGTGTTACCTTGTGTGTATGTTAATCGGTGGTATTATTAGAATCTTATTAGCATACTGACCCACCCAGGTACGGCTCGTATTGTTTATTTTCTATTGAATTTACCAGAGACGCCTGGATTGTACGGTGATCAACAATCAGTGACCAGTTCCCCTGTGAGGTTTCGACGCCTGTGCTTATCGAACAGTCGATAGTCTATGGCCGGGTGTTTGGTGTGATAAAGGCCCATTTCTTTGTTAATGCCTGAGATGACCTTGACGGGCGACCTTGAACTTTTATAGACGTTATCCGAGGTAAATTGAAATATTACGATTATTTCTTTTTGGAAATGGTGCAGGAGCTCATGTTAAAACAACTGTTAGGCTCTACTGAGTACCGGGCGTAGGTTATAAACTGTCTTTTCAGTTTTCCGTGCTTAGCTATCTCTCTCAACACCACAGGTACTATTTGAGAACCGGTCTTTTAAACAAATGGCGGAATGGCCTACGTATTAAACTTTTTCTAATGACATCATGGTTTGTAACATTGGTTCCAATAGTACCTACATGAGTTGTAGTTTTTTTTTCATCACGTTCTGCCACCATGGCATGCTTCCTACGCATATTGCCCTACGCACACAAGCTATATTGATGAGGTGTAATAAGTTTAAACATAAATTTTTCTGTACTTATATGCAGAGTGCCCGGGCAGGGCCAGGTCTTTCACTACTCAGTAGATACTCTCATTGCGGCCTCGCACTTTTTTTTCAAGTAGGAAGGTAGTTAATTCCCATTAACATGAAAAAAAAATTTTTGTTTGTTTTCTTTATGTGCACACATTTAATTAATACTCTACGGAAGTTAAAAGGTGTGGTTCTTTATAAATGGTAGCAATGAGAGCTAGACGGAATGAATAGTAGGTATGTGCTTTTTATGACAAAAAATATGTTTTATGCAGGGTGTCACCCAAATATTTTTTCATGTGCTTAAACTTGGACACTTGTGTCAAAACCGAATAACTAACATGTGGATAAAACAAAAATGGTGTAATTTTTACGTTATTCGCGATTTGCGCATTTGGGCCTACTGCGCGATATTCTTTTAGTTGTTTTTAGGCGTACTACAGGGGTCCTTTGTCTTTACTATCGTTCTGACATAGCTGCTGTTACGCTTATAATTTCACATTTTTAGCACATTTACTATTCCATTTAGGGTCTATATTTCGCATAGGTACATGTTACATTACCTATCAAAAACTATTACTGGCCATGGTTAATGCTTGTCTACAAAGATATTGATCAAAATTAGAAGTGTATACAACACCAGATCGATGGGTCAATCTCGAGTCTCAATATTTCGAAAGCATAGAAATATTAATTCGAGCGCAAGGCAATCCGATTTCAGTATATTTTAATAAACTGTAATTATAGACAATAAAGCAATCAATTTGTTTTAGCGAATTTACGGAGAAAACTTTAAGTATTAATTGGCAGTGTGGCATAATTTTATTATTAAACAGCACTTAAGTCGGTGAATTACGGTAGCGGATATTGGTATTGGACCTCCTGGAACATTAGAAACTGACGAGGTTTTATATTATTCGATTAGTTTTTGATGCCGAAAAGTGATACTTCTGACAGGGCTGATGACTTATCAATATAAATAATACCTTATCTCTCAGAGCCAGCGATCACCGTTGGTCGAATGCTGTCTTGATCAAAAGGTAAGTAATCATTGTAGGCCTACTCGTGTTTCTTTTTGACATAGATTCGTGAAGGCAGTTTAACCACGAAGAATGAAAGCATTAGCAGGTGTACAATCATGAACTATCCACTGCTGGCTTTACACCTCGCAGGTTGCGCGTAGCAATTAGATTTTTCCACATCCAGTCGGTCAAATTTTTGGATCTTGACTTCTTGACATAAATATTGGATTGAATCGAAAAATCCGCCACGTTTCTCTGGCAAGCAGTATTACACACAGTTGTCAGAATTGACTGATGGTTTGACTCGTTACATAACATGTCGTACGTGCATGTTAGGAAGTTCATCATAATTGAGCGTGCCAAAGTCTGCTTTCAATACGCGAGTGATTATCATTCGGCTGGCGAGATGGCTCTGATTTGTTACTTGTGACGTACTCACTTGATAATTTAGGGTGTGTTCAATAAATGGTACCGTCAATAAACATTATACTCTAACAAACACAGATCGTGAGAAGTTCTATTTACTTATAAATAATAATCCTCATAATACAGTGCATCGTCTCGCGAGTCGCGTCACTGTTCTTTTATCTGGTCAGTGACGTTCTATCGATTCGCAGATTACCTCTGCCTGAGATTAGGCACTCATTATACCAGGTTTTGCTGACAGTTCTTCTACAACGAAGATAACTAGTGTCTGACCGTCTAATACAGTGACTGTTGATTGCATGATTGTGATTGTTGAAACCAAACCATCATTCTTTCGTCATTCGTGGCTTTTGGAATTGATTGACGAAAAAACTACCGTGTAATGAGCACCTCAGATCATTATGTGGGTCTTTTCTGATATTTTCAACCGACTTCAAAAAAAGGAGGAGGTTCTCAATTCGACTGTATTTTTTTTTATGTTTGTTACTCGATTTCTCGAAGATACCTAGACCGATTTCAAAAATTCTTTTTTTAATCGATAGGGTATGTTTGTCATTTGGTCCCATTGTCATCAGGTCAGGATCTAATGGTGGAAATCCTGAGAAATTGAGGGCATCTCTAAAAAATTGTAGGCGAGCATCGGGTAAAAACTTAATATTAATGTGTATATCTGATGAGACTACAATACCATGGAGGTTTAGGGCAGATCTGATGATGGAGATGACAGAGAATCAAGGGAACTCCTCAACGGTACATCTTAGCTACATCGTCTTTGGGCTTATTTTATTCGTGATGACAAGATCTTTACACCGAGATGGGTTATGCAGTACAGTTTAGGGAACTCGTTAATGGTTGATAGCAGCTGCATAGTGTTTGGGCTTATTTTTTTTGTATTGATGAGTAATTTCCACCGAGATTGATTACTTGTACTGCAGATTCGATAGTGCAGACAAAATACACTTTAAGGATATCCTAAATGGTTCGTAGCAGCTACCTCGTGTTCCAGCTTCACTGAAGTGAACTTAAAATTGAAATTGGTTATGATATGTCGTTTTAAATCGATGATTTATTAAATGGAGCACATTCAGAAGAAGAAGTTTCATTGTATATTGTCTGCGTTGTTGAACGTTTGAGGTTTTTTTACGCTTGGGTGAAACTATTGGTATGAAACTTGGTATGGACTTTAGTTAGACATTGGGAATCGACACTAAAAAGTAAAAAACTTTTTACAAAAAAATATTAACCGCCTTCAAAACTAAAAACATAAAAATAACTAAAATTTCGGAAGTCGGTGGCAACACAAATTGACGGGCAGAAAAGATAAGCCACCGATTTCCGAAATTTTAGTTATTTTTATGTTTTTAGTTTTGAAGGCGGCTAATATTTTTTTGTAAAAAGTTTTTTATAGTGATAATATCGACCTCATAAAAACTATGCTTCCAGCCTTGTGTTACATGTTGGATGTTAATTTCAAATGCGATTCCTTAGTGGGTTCTACGGTCATGCAACTCGGCAATTATACGCTGAATGTTTGAAATAAAATTAATTTCTGTCATGACAGGCTCTTATTATTGTTAGTGTTCAGCTAATGGGTTTAGTTTACAAGCTATCTTTATGGCCACATCCGTTTCCATGTTGAATGTAAACAGGCTGGCTGATACTATGATTACATTAATTACATCTATAATATCTTAAGTGTGTTATTGTACGTATTAATATTATTTACTTTCGTCACTTGACTTTATGCTTCATTGAAGTCAAGCAGAGTTGGCATGAGCATTAAAATTGTCAATGCAACATCATCTGAGATTTAAATTTGACTTTTGATTTATTATATAATTGTTTTTTCCTGAGGCTTAGACACGTGTGCAAGTTGCGGATTCAAAGTAAAAAAACTATATTCTTTTCCAAAAATATGTAGTTGAAGTATTGATCGTCACACAATTTATTGAAGACAGCAATGGTTAAAAAGGAGTCTAGACCATCAGGAACGAACGTCGGTGCCGGTCACTAAAAAGATATAAAATTAATGTTATGTTAACGATTGTCATCGAACCACCTAGCCATTAACCGTGGGCTATCTTATCTGGTCGGCAAGCCATGTTATTGGAGAGATAGCGCAATGTGTGAATTAAATCAGCGGTGGTGGGTGCCAGGTGTACTCGTGCTGAGTGCTCCATGGAAGAATCGTCAACATTGTCAGTATTATCAAGCTCAGTAATACAGCTCAAATTTGTCGGCACCGAATTATCCTCCAATATTTTTAATCTAGTACCCTCCTGCCCTAATTCAATGTTCCTTTTATACGCTATTACTAAGGACTTCTTTAGCCACTTCCCTTTGGCCTGCTTTGCTAAGTATCTAGGTGTGTAAAGGACGGCTGTAACAGGAGCTAGTTTCGCAACGTGTCCCCAATTATCTCGTCAGTATTGAAGGCGATATTTATTTACTGCGAGGCCGGCACGCAGTCTGCGACTCTTCACCGTCACAAAGAAGTCAAAGCAGAAGGTTCGCTTTTGTTAACGTCGCAGATACCCAATAATAATAAAATTTCCGTGACTATTTCTAAGACTTGCCCAGGCATGATGCCACATGAATATGTCGGTCGATCTGATGGAGGTTGCTTGAATTTGTTAGTTGAAAGAGGTGTATAGTTCATCACCATCGTAATGTCTCATAATCTTTTAATCATCGCAAGTGCACTCTTCAACTCTGGGCACATGTTTGTTGCCTAGTCTATGGAGACACTCCTGAGTCATAGGAAGGCATCTCATCACTGTACTATTATTATATTACTTCGTGCACTTTCATAAAATTTAGTAGCCACACAGCCGGCTTTAGCACTTGAATCTAGGTTATTTTACTTTGTGACGTTTCCATAAATCGTGCAGAGTAAACTTTCTGCTAGTACCCTGGCGTAGCACAGTAAGAGAACGCACGCAATACAACTAATAACATAATTAGATTGAAGCCCGCCACACACGTGGCGCTGCTCATATCTACTTGATTTATTAAATTTTTCCACGCGGCTGATAAGCGACGCTCAAAGTGCTGTGTCAACATTGTTAGCTGTCATATCACCTATGTCCTGGTCAAGTGCCCTAAAATATATGTACCTATGTCACGATGGAACAGCATCGACACTGGTTATAATTGATTTTATAATACAATTTACCTTATCATTGTTACAATAATAATTCTGTTACTTGAGTGAAGGTCATACTAAAGAATTCTGATCGCAGAATGCAAAAAAGAAGTACCTACCTTGTCATCGTCCTTAGATTTTTACAGTGCGCACTATCCATGAGAATAAAACTGGTTTGCATTATAAATCGCCTTTTATGAATAAATAATTTGCTAGAAATGGCAAATTTGCAAAAACACAAGTTTCTTTAGCTTTTTTTCTGAACCGCTACACAATGCACAAGCAATAAATAGTAACCAAATATGAAGCGACTGGTTTCCAAAAAAATGCTTCGCATTGTTCCCAGACCTTGCTTCTTACGACGAGGAACACTGCCCCCCCGGGCACTTGACCCCAGATTTTACAATAAGTTCCCCTTGCAGGTGACCCTAAACTTTATTGTTCAAAAGGGCATTTATTTTATAACCAACGTTACACGGAACAATCGGAAATAAATAATTTATTTTTCGATTTTTCGGACCTTGATAGTTAAGATTGTTGAAATTTTCACAGATGAAGTATCTTTTTCTGTTGCCGCTATAGTAACAAATACTTGAAGAATAAAAGAAAATATTTAAGCGGGGTCTACAGCAAACGTGATTTTCTTATCAATAGTGGTACGGAACCCTTTGTGCGCGAGTCCGACTCGCACTTGGTCGGTTTTTTTAGTTTGCAAGAGAACTAATATCCACTACTTAATTGCTTATTTTACTTTCGATGAAGTCACGCACACCACTTAAACTCTTATTTCTAGAAACTTTTATGTCTAGTGTAGGCCTATTTCACTAAGTAGGATTCTCTTCCTGTCTAGACTTCAGCCACCAATACTAGGAGCCCTATCCCTCGTCTGCGTGTACCGGAGGCAGCTGGCTGTTAGCACAGTGGTCAGGAGTGGGATAAAGAGGTTGGCTCTCAGGATTAACTCCATAAAACTCAACAATTACTTGCATTCTGATATGAGTTCTACTTGTGTTCACGTTTTGTAATAAACTGTAGCTTGAACAGCAAAATAATTTAGTGTCTTCCTAGTCGCTTGGAGTATATTATGGTTTTGTTATATTTGGCGTAAGTTGAGCTCTTCGTTATTTTTTGTGCTCACCAGTCCATCAAATCCTCGTGGTAGCTACAACAAAGCATTATACGTGTGCTTAATCGACCCATTTATTTTTTGCAATTAAACTCTTTCTTAGATTTGACACACATTTTGTAAAGTTTCTGATTAGGCTAGACTCGAGAGATAGTGAATAATGTCACATCAGTGGCATCTCCCCATAAGGTCATAAAAATCATGTTCCAAAATTGATTGATAGTGAAGGCTTGTTATCTCGCCCCACATCAGCATTGTGATAGCACGTTATCATAGCGCACGGCTTGCCTTTGACATCGACACTTGCTCTTGAACGTTGGAAGGTCAAGCGTTTGTCACATTTTGTAACTCTGCTGTCGTTTGTATGAGTCATGCCTTAAAATATTGTTCTTGCGGTCTTGCCAGCTTCGTGTTGATTAGTGTATAGATCAAATCAAATAAAATGAAACTATAGTTTTCCTATAGGTGTAAACAAATTACGATGGTCTTTTCCTGCAGTGACTGCTGAGATTTTCTTAGTAAACTTTAACGGACTATCATAATTCAAATTGGCTGGTCCAAAGACCAGCAGCTTTTCTCTCAAATGGGTCACATCCATGATATACAAGGATTAATACAAAACCGATGCTTTGCAACTGAGGCTTTTATTAAACAAAAACAATAGTATATTTTGCTTTTTTTTACTTTTTTACCCATGTTTTTTTTACTTTGCCAGTATCAACATCTAAACTGAGCTTTTTCAAACACCTTACCAGTGTTTGAAAAACTATACTAGTCTTATAAGCTAGTGCACGTAGGCATTACAGGTCTCAGACGATTAGATCTAGGTCTTACTTTTTCTAACCGGTTCAGCCTATAGGTAAAGCCAGATACGGCACTTAAAAACCAGTTGTTTGTTCTCTTTACCACCTAAATGTAGAACATACAGACTGCGAACGTGGCGGTAACGCCGGCTAAACATAGGACACAGGCTTTCAAAGCAAAGTTTATCCTGGAGCAATAAAATAACATGTAGCCTTTTTGCACTATTCCAAGAATTTAAAATTAAGTTAGAAATCAAGCTATGGCTGAGGAAGAAATAATGCCAAATGGCGGGATGGTCTTCTTGCCAGTTATTAACCAAAATAAGTAGTGTTTAATGTTACAAAGTAGTGTGTTATGTTATTATGTACTAATCCAGCCTTGAAGTTTATCATGTAAAAGTAATGAGTATAATCAAGTATGTGGACTAAACATTACAAGCTATGATAGTCCGAAACTTCTGGCAAATTGTTATGTACTCTCTTATCGATGTTATTGTAAATTGTATTCCATAAATCAACATTACATATCGCGGTCTTCTGGTCAATATTTGTTCAATTAAATGTTTCCTTTTTATTTATTTGATTCATAGGCCTATCATTTGCAATCCCTTCCAAGTCTTAGATTAGAAAGTCTTGTAGTTTTTAATCTAGTCATCACGTTCTTCCTCGTGCTCCTCTTTCAAAAGAGTGGTTGTTGGTGCAGCAAGTCTTCTTCCAACATTCCTGCATCTATTTGCCACCATATTTTGGTCATCCTATCATCTATCACGTGATCTGGTTATCGTTTCTTGGGGCTTCTCTCTCCTACAATATTTAGTCCAGGTAGTCAAAACTAAAACGTTGTGCATGGTAAACAAGTGTTATCAAGTGAATGTATTATGTTTTGATATTAATTCGCTATCGAGCGGCGATAACCCGCACGGCGGAGTGTATCGAGCGAGCGTGTCCAGTAGCCGGCATGCCGCGGAGCCGCCTGCACACCAACCTATGATATTGTGATATGTGCTACTAGAACTTGTTCTCCACGACTGAGCGGTGGATATGGGTGAGACTTGTGTTCTATTTTCTGGGAATAAGTACTACGAGCTCTGAACGGCTGACATTTTTGAAGAATCAAGAAAAGTCTGTTTGCTTTGTGATGAATAGAATTGTCGTTTGGAATTGATGTATATGATCGTGCATGCTATTTATAATAATGTTATCCGTTCTGCCATCTTGATATCTAGTTATTCAAAATCAAAAGTAAATCTTGTCTTCCACGGTTTAACTGAACTCGAAAGTAAATTTTAACCAAGAAAGGACATAGGTAATTTTTTATCTGCCACGTATTACGCTATGACTGATATTCCCGCAGACATAATATAGTCGCTGGAAGAAGGTAGGTAGGTAATTTGTTATATTTGAATCAGGAATGCCTACGCCTGCTTTGTTAGACTACCTGTCAGTCCTAATAATCAAAATGAGTCTTGCTGAGCAGCTAGCAGTACACGCCAATATCTTGGGAAATTCCCACCATCCGGACATCGCACTTCTCACCTCTTACTCTGAATGTCCCTCAAAAATTCAAACCCACACTGACAACGCCAATGATCCAGCGCCAGCGCTCAGGATCCTGCACATATCCTACAAAACAAAGTATACAGTCGCACGTAAGAAACGCAAGATTTACTACTGTCTACATATAAATCACATTCGGCGAAATGCTCGTCGATCATGTTTAACAAAAAACAGAGTGGAGTGAAGAGTCGTGGGATCGTACCCGCTACGCTCGATATCCACTCATAACAATAAATAAATACTACTTGTACGTCATGTCATGCTATTGCGAATTTACTGATTATTTTATTTTGTATGCAGTTTTCTGTTGTGTCATGCTATTTATGCGATAGGATTCAGCTCCAACCTTCCACCAAGTACTTCTGTGTTCACGTTTGTTGATACTAATTCATCATTATTCTATTAACCCCAATGGGCTTGGTTTTATAGCTTTGTTTAATCAGTAAAGTTGGATTTCGTCACCATAATTTGAGATTTTAGCATAGCAACTTTGTTAACTTCTGCATGATTTTAGTTTTATGACATTGGTAGATGTGAGTTATCTAGCTGTACCTTAAAACACATTTTGAAGCCATGTTTGTGGAAGGATCGTGTGTCATTCGCATATTTGATCAGCTTATATTTGTCTACGCAAAATGTGTAAAAAGCACAAGTACTCGGTAATAATATTAAGGCTTGTCCTTGACAGTTATCAGGGTGTGTTGCGTCGTGTTTGTTCAGGTGAATGCGCGCGCGCAGGCCCGCGTACGCCGCGGTTGGCTAGCCTCAATGTTGTCTTAAACTATGTGACATCATGCTTGTAAATAGCCTCATTATGAGACGTGTATGGAGCGTATATTGTGTCGGGGTACCTCTATTTTATTTGTATGGTCACCCGGTACCTATTAGTAGTATACATTTTACGCTTTGATTTTATGTTCCAAAAACTGTGCGCAATATTGTGGTTCTATTGTTCTTCTCTGTCTGATTTCATACAGTAGACTGGCTAACATTATTGGGGGTTTGCAGAATTTTTAGTTCCAAAAGTTAGTTTTTCAGCTCTGCCAAACCGTCAGTACGTACAATACCGTATAGTAAGCAATTCAATAAATTCTGATCCATACTAATATTATAATTGGGAAAGTGTGTCTGTCTGTATGTTTGTCTTTCTTTCACGGCAAAACGGAGCGACGAATTGACGTGATTTTTTAAGTGGAGATAGTTGAAGGGATGGAGAGTAACATAGGCTACTTTTTGTCACTTTCTAACGCGAGCGAAGCCGCGGGCAAAAGCTAGTTTACTATTTTTTTTTTTTTTTTTTTTATAACTTATGGGCTTGCTCTTGGTCCCAGACTTGTCCGAGGGCATAGACGGGGCCTACGATGGAGCGAGCTCACCCAAAAGATGCCTATGCACTCTTCTCTTGAATACATCCGGGTTATATGCTTTTGGAAACACAGACGCCGGCAGAGAATTCCATTCCTTTGCGGTGCGCATAATAAAGAATTTCGAAAAACGCTGCGTGCGGATTCGAGGAATATCGACCAAGAAAGGGTGGTATCCTGCCGTACGTCTGGATGTCCGGTGGTAAAACGGAGACGGGGGAATGAGCTCGTGTAGCTCATGAGCACACTCACCGAAGTGCAATCTGTAAAACACCGCCAGGCAGGCAACTTTACGCCGATGTGCTAGAGGTTGCAGTTGGGCCACCAGCTTCTTGTCGCCAATCAACCTCCTGGCTCTGCGTTCTACCGAATCCAATGCGGCCAGTTGGTATTTGGCTGAGCCATCCCATAGGTGACAGCAATACTCCATACACGATCGGACTTGAGCTTTATAAAGTGTTAGAAGCTGTCCCGGCGTGAAATATCGCTTAACCTTGTTAAGGATGCCCAGCTTTTTCGCCGCAGTCAGTGCTTTGGACTCGATGAAAGCGGCGAAGTTGAGGTCAGAACTCAACTCCATGCCAAGGAGTTCTAGGGAGCCGGTTAGATTTACAGGTGCACCTCGGAAAGTAGGAGCCAGGTCAAATGGGCTCCGTTTAGCGGAGAACAGACACGCTTGCGTTTTGGCGGCATTGAACTGCACTAGATTGTGATCGCCCCATTGGGACACACGGCTCAAGGCAAAGTTCACTCGCTCTACCATGGCCTCTCTCTGTGAACGTATATCGTCCCTACTGTCTTTTGCGCTGGCCAGATATCTCTCTACAACGGTACTGTCATCTGCGTAACCGACTATGCTAGGATTTAGCATATCGTTTATATGGAGCAGGAATAGTGTTGCAGAGAGGACAGACCCTTGAGGAACACCGGCATCAATGGCCATAAGGTCAGAAGAGCAGCTGTCGACGACCACTCTTATCGACCGTCCCGTTAAGAAGTCTGATACCCAGCAGCAAAAGTCAGCAGGGATGCCATAAGCAGGAAGCTTGCTAAGGAGACTAGCGTGCCAGACCCTGTCAAAAGCCTTTGAGATGTCGAGCGAAACGGCAAGGGCTTCGCCGTTTTTCTCAATGGCTTCGCCACAGCAATGAGTAACATACACTAGAAGATCTCCAGTAGACCGACCACGGCGAAAGCCATATTGCTGGTCACTGAGTAGATTGTTGTCTTCTAGGTATGCCAACAATTTGCTATTTAGAACCCTTTCCATGACTTTACAGAGCATGGAGGTGATGGCGATTGGTCGATAGTTACAGGGGTCGGCACGGCTACCCTTTTTGGGCACTGGCTGCACATTAGCAAGCTTCCAGGATTTTGGCACCGTTCTAGTTTGGAGAGAGAGGCGGTATAGACGTGTCAATACAGGCGACAACTCAGGCGCACACTGCTTAAGTACTCGCGCAGGTATTCCATCTGGTCCGCTGGCTTTATTCACGTCTAAATTCAGCAGAACCCTCCGTACCTCTTTTTGGTGAACAGCAATATCCTTCAATGAGGAATCGCAATGAGGTAAAGTAGGTGGTTGATCGAGGCCTGCATCAAGACGCGAGTTGCTCGCAAATAGAGAAGCAAACAGGTTCGCTTTCTCTATCGCGGAGTGGGCCAGCGTACCGTCGGGTTTCTGCAACGGTGGAAGTGTGGGACGGCAGAAGTTAGATTCGACCGCTTTGGATAGGGACCAAAATTGCTTGCTACCAGGAGGGTAGGACGCAAGTCTGGCCCCTACTCGACTGATATGGTCAAATCGAGCCTTCCGAATCACCTTTTTGCAGGACTTGGCGGCAGCATTATAGGCTTTCTTCTTCCTACGAACCCTCTGGGCCCTTGCTTTGGTGTCGCGGGCTTGCACCCAAGCCAGGTATGCAGACTGTTTAAGGGCCTCAGCCCGAGCACAATCCGCATTGAACCATGCTTGGGTTCTGTGATCAAGCGAGAGGTCGGAGAACGGAATAAAATATTCCATTCCCTGCCGAATCACATCTACGACAGCCTCAGCAGAACATGAGGGGTCGCCAGAGGAAAACCAGACCGGCCGCCAAGGGAAAGACGCAAAGAAATGCCGCATCTCATCCCAATCTGCTGACTCGTATCGCCACACTCTTCTCGTGCCCTTTGGGCTGAGATCCGGAGGGGAGCAGACCGATACGGATTTCACCAGACAGTGGTCTGACGACCCCAGCGGAGCTGAGACCGAGACAGAGTGCCGATCCGGATCCGTTGTCAGTAGAAGGTCTAAGCAATTGGGTAAGCAAGGGGTGGTTTGGGTCTACCTCCTAGCGGTCCACCCCGGGCAACGACACCACTTGTGGTGACGGCTGAACGACCCAACCAGCGGTGGTAGGTCTCGCAAGAGTCCGCCTGGTAGCTACCACCTTCCCGCCGGAGTCAGGTGTCAAGCAGCTTGCTGTGTTTCATCTGTGCGCGGGAACACCAGAGCCTTTGGGGGATGAATGGTTGTTAGTTGTGTTGCATATAGCCGATTCTGTGGGTCCTTGAGTGACACCGGACCGGGTAGCTCACTCTGGAGGGTAGCGGGATCCGTGGCACGGTCTTGCCGGTGACCGACCGCAGGTAGTTGGGGGCCCAAGTAGCGCGCTAGCCACGTGCCAAAGGCTGCCCCGCCACCTCGCGAAAAATCCTGGAATAGCTCCACCGTGCCAGCTGGCGACTGGATGGGAGGATCCGGTGGCTATTTCGGGGGGGCTCGGGCGTCCCCGCAGTCTCCAAGTGAGCTCCTCATTGTTCGGTTTTTACTCGTGCAATCCACTTGGCGAAAGCAGCGCCTCGACATCCAATCGTCCCCCAACCCGCACTACTTAATATGAAAAACAAAAATAAGAATAGGGTTAAACACCGGCGGCACTTCCTCCCGCTGAAAGTGCACCTAACCAACATACGTGGGTTGCACTCAAATCTCGACGCAGTCCACCACCACCTCGAGACTGAAAAGCCGCACCTGTTCTTCATGACGGAGACGCAAATTAAAACCCCAGCGGACGTGGCGTACCTCAACTACCCAGGCTACTCACTTGAACATAAGTTCAAAGAGAAAGCGGGGGTCTGTGTGTACGTCCGCGACGACATCTGCTGCAAGCGTCTTCGCTGCTTTGAAACTTCTGGGTTCTCTACTCTGTGGGTCATCGTAGACACAGGATCCCAGAAGACCTTATATGCCTGTGTTTACCGATCGCACGTCGGTGACCAGGAGACAACCAGGCTATTTGACCATCTTGCTGAGACTGCAGATAATGCCCAACAACGGTACCCTGCTGCGGAACTGGTATTTCTCGGGGACTTCAACGCCCACCACAAGGAGTGGCTGTTCCCGTTTGAGAAAACCTGCCACGCTGGCAAGGAAGCACGCAAATTTGCGCTGTCGCTAAACCTCACCCAGCTGGTAAACGTTGCGACGCGGGTACCTGATGTTGCTGACCACACACCCAATTGCTTAGACAAACTATAATTGTTATAGTAATTCAGAATTCATTAAATTGCTGACTGACAATAATATGCGGTTTTTTTAATTTGTCTTCGCAGAGCTTACTTTAATCGGTATGTCATATTGGATTTTACTTTGTAAAATCGTCGTATGCAGGTTTTTGAAGTTGTGGTTGTAAATAGTTTCATCATAGAAATTCTATTGGTGATATTTTTGATTTGTTCAGGTTTGCTGGTGAAACTCCATAGTATTCAATCCTAAATCTCGCTGCACTGAATCGCAGTGTGTGCGTCGTGCGTCGTTGATATTATGAATAAAACATATCTCCAAAAGTGGATAAATTAATTGGTGGGCATTTCTCCGAAGCCTGGCTCACGAGGAGATGGCTACCGGATGCGATTCCAATAGGGCTGGCACGACCACTTCGCAGATACTTAGCCAAACGATTAATATTCATTCCGTGATTGGTCGTATTTTTATTTATTGTCAAATAAAAATACTGACGGTCTGACAGTTTCGAAGTTGCCTTGTCATCCGGACTATTGTAGCAAGCAAATATGCTTGCTCTTGAGGAGCTCTTGCTATCTTGTGTTGTCTTCTACCTATGCTGCTTTTAACTTTCAGTTAGGCTGATATTAATATTTATTTGGAGTTGCCAAAACAACCAGAAAATGTAATTTTTTCAATATGCTGCTGCGTTTTTATGAATGCGACTAATGCAGTTTCTGATGGCAGCCCTGAGGCTCGTGAGTTGTGTTGCTTCCCATCAATTGACAATTGCGCGGTGAATGGGCCCCCTGCGCGCATCCCAACAAGGCGCGTCGTGTACATACTGCATGTACTGCTGCAAAAAGCACGCCGACGTGCTCGCGCAGTCGCCTGCGCCACCTAACTGTATCCTGTGGACGGCCAGTGAGCTCACAACTCTCGCCAGCTCTCAAGCTCTCAACTTCACAGAAAGTCATGAATCTTTAGGGTTTTATCATTTCAAATCAATTTTTGGGTTGTGTTTGTATCCTTTACACATTTGAGTAATGTAGTGGTATGTGCCAACCTCATTCCTCCTCCGTTAAACCAATTTTATTCTCATCTATTTAAGTAAATGAGTCTCAGATATATGATTACCTAAATTGCTTAGATATATGATTACTTAAATTCATCAAAAGCGATATTACCGCGGGTAATTTGCCGAATGTCCGTTCATGGATTGCATTGCTCCGGCACTAGACACCGCATTTAATGTTTAGTTTATAATTGACTGCATTCCTTGAGATGAGCGGCCGCTGAATGGCAATAGTTCGCAACGCGCCGCTAATCTGGACACAACGTGGAAGATTACATGCATTAGTAATGTGGCCGGCTTGTATCATTAGCGTGCCGATGATTCCTGGGTTCGAGGTCGTGACAATAGCGCGATAACTAATTCTAACAAACAATGCTCGCCGGTTGGCTCACCCGGCGAGCTGATGTTTTGCTCTATTGTAACTAGTAAATGTATTACAAAATATTTATACTGACTTGTTTAGTTGTTTAGGAAATCGTGCGGAGCACAGTGACCGGACGAACGGACCGCCACGTCTGTCGTTCACGATATTATTAAAAACCAAGGAATTTGTTCGAGGCTTTGGTCACGTGAATGCTATTTAGAGGTCCATGCTCCGATGGTCTGATTCTTGGTCGTAATGCCACTTATCCTTATAATATTTTAAGCTAGAATGTTTGCCATATACGCTCTAATGGAGCTCTCTCAATGAACAAACAAGTTTAGTTGAATTTTTATAAAACGTGTTTCTTATTGGAGTCTTCGTAAATTTTTATTCCGAAATGTCGCAATGCCAAAATCCAGGGTTGAGTTGAGCGATATGTTTAGAATACAAGAAAAGCATTTAGTTGTGATTGTCATTAGGATGGCCGGTGCGTCCGCACATGGCTAACTGATCGGCATTGAGGCAGGCATTAGCTGGCCGCTGGACGTACGGGCCTTATCTTAATGTGTAGTGTGTCCTCGAGCCCCGGCGTCCGGTGCTCCGGTGCCGGACGACCTCACATTATCTCTTTCGGGATTACTTTGAGTGTTGTTTAGTTTTGTTTACATGACTGTTAAGGGGTGCTTCTTTATTAGCGGTTAATGCAATGATGCTCTAGTAACATATACCTACCGCAAAGTAGAAAAGAATGTATTTCACATCAATTTGAAATTACCACCACCAACTCGTTTCAATTTTCAAGAGCCAACCTGGCCTAACATACTTACTCTTTACTAAAGCTAGGGAGAAGTAACGAGGCGAGACAAATCTGTAATCATTGAGCGAGTTAGATTCCACAATTTATTTATTTATTAGAAGCAGTCAAGGATAAACATATCATGATCTGTAATCTAAATGGAAATGAACAAGGCTAATGTGCCCAGCGCCTGTATCAGTTCTTCATATCGATCTAATTCCCTAATTTATATGAATCGCGACCAGATTTGAAATATCTGATATAAAGCTGCACCTAACTCGAAACCTGTGTAATTTACAAGGTATCCCGTCACATTAAGCTAGGAGGTAGGCACGTAAGTGTCGCGACTTGCCGACGCATAAAATGAACATTTTGAGTCTCAAGAAGCAAATACGAAGAATAATAAGAGTCGCGTGCGCAGTGGTCAGCCCATTCGTGCAAGATTATGAGGCTGACGGCCAATCGCCGCTCGTTGCGCCGCGCTCCCGCGCCCCCGCCGCCCGCCGGTCAGCTGGGCCCGTAATCGACGCATAATCAAAACTTATACGAGTGATAACCATATTGCGTGGTGACGGACCGCCCGGCACGGTGAGACTTTCTAGTTCTTAAATTGCACTCTGCGTCGAGGATGTCATCCTCGCCATAATTATACCGTAGACACTCGGTGTTGCATCTCTTGCTCGATGTGCTTGATGGTGGTCACAGCTTTGACTCTTGGGAGAACGCGTGCGTAACGTGACAAGTTGGAACATAACGTCGCTATCATTTCCGATTCTCTTTGAATTGCTCAGTTGAGGTGGACTAAGCACTAGAATTCCTATTCATGTTTTGAGATTTTCAATATTGTTGCATATGTTATCCGTGGCGTCGGCTTCGTCCGCCTGAGCGTGAGTTATAGCTTCGTTATCTGAAGTGTTGTTACAGCAGGCTGCAGCACACGGTACGCTATCGGCACGTGGCCGGCTTTAGGAGCTAATCAGCTGTTCACATTAGCGCGCGCTGAGCACTCACGTCCACGTCGCACTTGTGGGTCATCCGCGAGAGCCATCAGTCCGCTGCACCTAGCTATACATGCTCCTCCGGGCGTCAGAGCAGTTTTTACAGTTAGTTAACTTCCTATTTAGTTACGATGATGAGGTTTACGTAACTCACTTTTTGCGGTTGGTTAGGTATATCATTATAAAAGTGTGCTATTGTTGACTGCTTTTGTAAGATGTGGTCGCCGACTATTGGTGAAGTTTGCTCGTAATGTAACAGGTTTTTTTTTAATAGGTACCTAAAACAGATTTTTGGTGATAGCTGGTTTTTACATCGGTCATAGTATTTTTTATGTTTTCGATAATGGTTTGGTTTTTGTGTTAGCTATTTTTGCGAGCACTCATTATGAAAGCTAGCAAACATACAGCTGTATTCTTAAATCAGTTGCTGAAATACTTCTCAGATCTAACCTACATCGACATGTTCGTTGTTGTAAATCACAATTTAAGAGCAGTAAGAATGGACTTTCAGAGACTCCTCTGACAGTATGTCGTAGTTACTAGAGACCCTTTCGCGTAGTTGTGCAGTTACGAGATACTTGTGAAATAGATAGCCAGTGCACAATATTGCGCAACTTCACATTGCCATCAAGTTGATGAGCCCTGCCCGTTTGATGTGTTGCCGTAATAAGAGCTCCGCAACTTTCAGCATTACGGCTGCGACGGCTAATTCAAGATAATATCTGTTAATATTTTCGTTACGCGGAAAAGGGAAGCCCGTAATGATGGTAGTTTGTTACTTCAATTTCCTTGTGCCAATGTGATTTTGCTTGAACAAAAAACGTCATACACTCACTATGGCTGTAATACGTGATTTCCGTCAACATATCTCATATCTTAGCGAGTGGTTATTAGTATAAGTTATGTCACGGCACCGGTCCGGCTGGTCTCGGGGGCCTGTTTTTACTCGAATATCGTTTTTTACGAGACGCCGGTTGGGAGCGAGCGCCGCCCGCCTGCATCGGCTTCTAGTTGGCTTCTAGTAATGAGCAACTCTACGCCTCCGCACGGCCGATGGGGTTTTAAATGATATTTTTAAGTGGCGGAACCATAAAATTTGAAACCTGTTTAAATGTATCAGTGTGAACGTTGTTCGGCTCGTTACTGGCACCCGAGGAACATGTCGCTACCGACGTGCAACCTGATCCGCCAGCTCCGCCGCTCGGCCTGTGTATCTGTGCCTGCCGGCGGACGCACTGCTATTTTTTTCCATATAAAATGATTAGAAGCTGGTTTCTGCGACGTTGGTGATGAAACCGTAATGAATTCGCTGTTTAATTATAATTGTATCGAGACTTTTGAGAGTGGCTTGAGTCACATGGAGACGTGCTCGCTCTGTGCTCGTCATTACGTAACCTTATAATAGTTACATAACGTGAGACTATACATAGTTGTGGTAGGTCGCGGACATTATCTATAAAACGATGAAGTAGTACGTGCCCGTCCCGTCGTGCTGGAAGCACTGCGCGTGTCAATACTGTCACAAAACGCACATTGTCCGGCTTGCTGCTCCGAGTGCACCTGACAATCACTGTACCTACTCATGTTTAGTTAGATATCTATTCTGTACCATATCATTTGACCATTATACCCGGTGTAGTACAATAGTAAATCACATTTAAATTGAATTGCTCTGACTGTGAATGACAGCGAACTGCCACAACAACACTGTCACCGTGAGGTGCCCGGCACAGCCACAGTTATCTAGTAATCTAGTCTGTCGTGTGCATATTATGAGGCATCGATCGGCAGGCCGCTGGACTAGCATTCGATCGTGAGGCAATGTCCTCAAATAGCCGCTGCTCTTGCATAGTTCATTTAAGAGCCCTCGACGAGGCGACGACGTCCAGTTGTGACCTTTTCCGTGTGGTATTATGACGAAAATACATAAGCACAGTATGCGCACGTTAATATGATATTTTGAGTCTAAAAAACTTTGTCATTTTTCAGAGAGTGGTTGCTGCTCATGCCTGTGTGTTCAATACTTACTTTTAAATCAAAACAAAAAAAAACTGTTGCTGTAATATGTGTAAGTGCACCACACAAGAGATCCCAAAACTAATTTGTTCCGTAGACCACCTGCTACGTTTTTCGGTATTAGATTGGCAACCTGTTTTCTTTTCATAAAATACTTTTGTTTTGTTAGCCTATTCTGTCCCACTCCTGGGCAAAGGCCTCCCTCCAGACCTTCCATCGTTCGCGATCCTTCGCTTCTTCAGTCCAATCGGGTATAATAAATCCGTCCAGTTCGTCCCGCCGCGCCATCTCCTTCGTGGTCTAAAAATTAATTATTTATTATTTATTCATTTCTTCGTTTCATAAAATACTTAAATGTTTTTTATTTCATCGGTAGTTTTATAACCCATATTAATATAATACATGCAACTTTGTTTAACTATTCAATCGATTTTGATGACATTTAGAATGGACGGAGTAACCCTGTACTCCAAGGAATACGCTATTTTATTTAAAAGAGTACCTCTCTCGTTGACCGCCATTTACAATCGCCAAACACATTGTATCTTATTTCGCTAACATGGACCCCCTGCTGGTTGTCGCCAACCCATGGGCTTCGATGTATCACTTTGGAACCTAATGTTCTGTACCAAAACAGTATAACGTACTTGGTCACATAGAGCCTAGCCTACTGTTAATTTCACCGATAACACCAATTTTTTATAAGTCGTGTAAATGCAAGGCAGTATTTTCTATTCAGTTTACCACCTAATGACCTGACCATTTCCCTTCGTCCAGCGCGCTGCACCTCATGTTTTTCTTTATTTTTTCTTTACTAAAACTTGTAGTTAGCACTTGTTAGTGTTACAGTGTTGGTCAGCTGTTTATCTTTAGTCATATCGATATCTGGAGCGATGGACTTGATGTGCTCATTCGATGACCGATTTATTGAGCTAATGGCCGCCACACAGCCTGATAATGAAGCATACGGACATATAAGAATACCTTATAAGAGTTATAACTAATATTTTTCTTTAAAAATGTCTACCTACGGAAAACTCCAAGAATGCATTCCAGTGTTTTGGGCAGCTATTCGTTCCACCGTAATGAACATGTTGAAACACGGATTCCTATTCAAATGTTAAACATTTTTGTACGCCTGCCAAATGTTCGTACAATATTCTTCTTTCTCGTACAATTGAGATAAATTGTTTTGGTCACCGTCACCCCATTTTATCAAGAGCTCAGTATAATTAACACATTTTATTGTTTAGAAACGATTTGTTTTTATTACTATCCCAGTATTGTTGAAGGAATGTGTATTCTTCAAAAGTAATAGATGGGAAATTATCAGAAATCATTGACACAACCACGCTCAAGTTTAGAAACCTCTAGAAATAGGGAATCGCATTATACCTGAACTAAACGAAATTCGGAACATTAGTTTCTAGAATAGAATGATAGCATGCTGCCAAAAGCTATTTCGGCTTAATAATAGTAATGTCAAACAGTTTTTAGGAGTAACCGAGAGAGTGAGTTCGTCAGCAACAGTCTCACATAATAGTTTCGCGTTTTAGCATGGTGTCGGCTAGGCGAGCGGTGGGAGGTATCTGTGTGCACGCGGGCGCGGTGCAGTCGTAGTGTAGGCAGTGCGCGGCCGTTCAACTCTGAACCGAAACGGGGTCGAGGAGGTTACCCGACGCACGCCGCACAGTGTATAATTTTGCTTCAAAAGCGGACATCCTCTTTTTATAGTAAATTCCGATGGATTTAACTGTTATACAATATAATATGAAACACCAGTTTAAATATATTTCTTAATTTTGAAGCTACAAGAGTTTTTTTTGAAAGGTCAATGAACTTGGTCAAAAACTTTTTTGAAGATATTTCCCAAAATAACAAACTGTGGATTTATTTAAAATTAACCATGAATTGAGGGTTGTTTTAATAATGTCGTGTATAAATTACAAGTCTTTGTTTTCCCTGGAATGCGAGTAAAAAATTATTTTCTTAATTTTAGAAAATAAATTATATAAAATTTTCTATATGACATTAGCATTTTATTTAACCAAAGAAATACACTCTAGTCATGTAGCTTCTTACTGTGAAAAATTGGAACATTTAACGTACAGGACTTCAGAACTATAACGTTTCTAAGTTTTTTATCAATTTCTATAGAAATAGGGTTGTCACAAAAAGGATGAGTTTATACGATGCGATGGTCAAATATAGGTCTAGATTATGTTATTTAGGTATTTTATGGAAAAATTACACAATTAACAATACAACAAATTAGCAACATTTGTTAAAAATTATTGTACCACCTCGAGATAAAACATATGTGAAAATTCAGTTTTTTTCAATTCTATTAAAATATGATAGCAAAATACATGTGGTTCAAAAAGCATGAATGTATGCAAAATACATAAAGGTAATATAACATCACGCTACTACCTATGGAGGTGAAGCAGTAAACAAAAACGTAGTTGAAAGTGCAGTGGATAGCCAGTATAAAATTTTGAGTTTATGAAAGAAAAGGGAGAAATAAATTGGACTTATTTGGTATTAACATTACCAAAAAAAGAGAAATGTCACTTACGCCCTATCTTCAGTATCTGAAATAGAGAGGATTTCGTCTGAAGTTAGTTCCACTTCTTCAAATTCGAAATTAGAATCCGGTGGATAATAACGCACATTGTCCATTGTCACTTCTAACAGAGAAAGAACTTTTGGGGGTAAAGGTTTTTTCGGTTTACGTCTTTTATTGTGGGATAAGGTAGATAAATATGGATCAGATGATTCAAGTCCACGGTGAAATAAGTCTGTGATAGTTGTTGTACGATCCAGCTTGCGTGTGTGATGCTCACGATCATAACGCCAGAATTTGTTCCTGGATTCCCCGGCTTGCTCTGACAACATACCTATTGGTAATGGGCTTGACTCTATAATTTGCCGACCGTGCATTAATATTTTGTGTACTGTATTGGACATATAGTACCATTTGTATGTTTGCACATATCTTGTTGCAACAGATTGACAAAGTTCATCAAATTGTTGTGCTTTAATCATCAATCCACTGGATAAAACCACTAAAATGGTGTGCAAATCTTCCGCCAACCATGGTTCTAGACCCAAGATTTCAGAAAAAGTTGCTCTGTATTTATCGGACAGTGCAGTACGTGCGGTATTTCCATCGTTTGTGGTCCCCGAATTTGGACGAACAACATCTACTAAGAGACCCATTCTGCTTCTTATTTCGGTTTGAATGTATTTTTTGCGACTTTCTACAATTATAGCCTCAAACGAATTTTTAGATACACGCCATTTCATTACAGCTGGATCATTTTTGTAGCCCAAATGGAGCAAAAACTCAAAAATTCGGATCCAAGCGTGCAGTGGGCTTAATCCATGGCGTAATGCTTCGGGGTTTAAGGGCTGGTTTTTAATAAAACTTAAATTATTAAAATCTGATGCTGATGCACCACAACATGCACAACGAAGCTGCGAAGAAGTCCCCGTAATTATATTAAAAACCTTACCATCGATAATGGTAAGGTGTAATTTTGGTTCAGCGATTATACTTAGCCCTGAGAGCGTTTCTGCGTAAAGGGGCGATAATTTTTTAATTTCGTCTTCTACGCGCGTCTTTTCTTCCAAAATGAGTTCTTTAGTCTCTTCTCTGTACTGAATTTTTACGGGACGGCAAAACCTAAATGATTGTGGGCTTGGGTTGGACCACAACACAAATCCGTCATTTGTCTTTAAATATAATGGTATGAATGTTGTGGCGAATAAACAATTTTCGTCCTGATCATTTCCACTTTTGAAATTTTGTTTATAAACTGACTGCCCAGTGCTGCCGTCAAACCCCCAAGAACCCTCGAAAATACAGTAGACAATATCTTTATTATTTTGATTAAAGTATTCTGTTATATTTGTGTCACAAACTTTGATGATGCGGCGTATTGTGTGTAACAATAAACTATGTAAAGAAACGCTTGCCTCTCTTTCTGTAACATGTAATTGCTCATCTGGATAGCACATTTTTTTGGCAAATTGTACTCGATAGTGCGATGGATAAGCCGGGAAACCTCTTTCTTTTAATTCTCTCTGCATAGAAATATAATCATCCACAGTTAATTTTCGATCGATCATCATAGAAAGGGCTTCTTCAGGACTAAAGGGTTTAGGTTCCACTTTTGGTGGTATAATGGATGCAATTTTTTTGGCCCGAGTTGGAGATTTCAAGCATTCATTTATTACGAACTCCAACTTTCGAGCAGAACCTGAACTAAGTTTTTCACCAGTATCATCGGTGACAATTTTTGAAATTGCTTTAATAATTTTTGAATGAGGTTGTCCTTCGAGTTCTTCTTCCAATCTCTTTCGTATGCGACGCTGTTGGCGAGCACTCAAATTGTCATAAGTCTTAGAAGAAGTTTGACTAGTTGAAGGTCCTGATTCCAACAACATATCTTGAGATGTTGAAGCTTCTGGTTCTAGTAACATTTCCTGAGATGATAAACGTTCTGGTTCCAGCAGTTTAAACATCTCTTGAGATGATGACAGATCTGGTTCCAGTAGGTTCAACATCTCTTGAGATGATGACAGATCTGGTTCCAGTAGGTTCAACATCTCTTGAGATGATGATAGATCTGGTTCAATCACTTTCAACGTATCTCGAGATGTTGAAGGTTGTGGTTCTATCACTTTTGACGTAGATGTAGAAGGTACCGACACTATTAACGTCTCTTGTGATGTTGTTGTGACATTGGGGAAACTCATATGAGGTATATCAAAATTTGTGTCAAGCCAAGATTTATTTTTCTTATAAAACAATTGTAGATTACGTTTGCTGGCTTTGTACATTGATTCGCATTTACTAATAAATTTTGTGACAGCCTCTACAGCAGTTTTATTTTTACAATCAAAATTTTCTGATATTTCGTTCGGAAATAACGTCTTTAGAACTATTCTGGTTCTATCTTCAGTGGTAAGATCCAGAGGTCTTTTTTTAGGTCCAATTAAGCGTGCCTGTTCAGTTAAAATATCAAACATTTCCCGTTTTGTAAGCTTGATCGGTTCCATATTCATGACTTGGTCGTTAGTACGAGCTGCCACTCGCTGAACAGTATGAGGGCTGGCACCCTCATGCTCCCCTCTCATTAAGTCCTCTGGTCGGGGCCCAGAAGAACATCCCTCAGCAGAGTAAATAAAGCCCTGCTGAGAAAAAGTATGGGACTTGTCCGGTTCCATGATCACAAACAAACTCCACCTAGAAGATATAAACTCTTAGATGGCGGCTGCTCCCCTGCGTTACCGGGTAGGCTACCGTGCCGCCAACTAAATTGAAGCAAACAAGACAACGAAAACAACATAAGCCCGAAGGCATTTAAGCATATATTATCGAGAATAGAAATCACATTATACAATATTATTAGGGAGTTTTAGCCAGTATAAACTGTTACCGCCTTCACCACGTGGAGGTACTCCCAGCTTATGTTTACTATTATTTTCGTTACTATTATTGCGTATCATAAGTAAATGAAAGTACAAGTAAAAACGCTGCCATGTATGCCATAATGAATGACATCTCAGGAAACGGTTGGGCAATAATATTAAAATCCATATCAAGAAGAGAAAAATAAAATGACGGTGGCTGAAACTTAAGAGAAATCAAAGAGTTGGGTGACAACCGCAAAACTGAATACAATTTCTTCTCAAAGTCTCTCTTCTCATCTCAAAGTCTTATAACCCCCTTATAACCAACAAATAGGTACATGGCGTAATGCTAAGTATTAATATTACGCGATAAAAATAAGATATAAGAGATAGACATAATATTATAGAAATTTTAACTTCTGTCATCCATAAAACCTTAAATAAATATAACGACCATCACAGAAGTAAACCATAGACTTGAGTGACAACCCTAACTTAAAATTTTAAAATTTAATATCTCCGAAGTCCTATGTTTAAAGCATCTAGTTTTTTTTGTGGAAGTAATAGGTACAGTAACTAATAATTTGGCATTAAAAAAAAATGCTAATATTGCAGGACATCTCAGAAAAAAAATATAAACAAAATAACAGAAAAAAATTTTTTTCGCCTAAACCAGTCGAGATTTTTTAACTTTTTAATATAAATAGGTGCCTCAAATACATTTGAATCGTAACCAAAAAATCATTCAATGGAAAAAATGATTAAATACGGAAATAAAACGTTTTTATGGTTTCTATGGACTTTTCTCGATTTTCAATATTTCTCGACAACTATGATAGATAACGTCACCGGAGTTTTATTAGGGGATTTGATCGATTTCTATCTTTCTAAATAGCATATAAAACAAGGATGTCCGCTTTTGAGGCGAAATTACATACTGTGCGCCGCTGTGCGCCCGCACAGAGACGCAACTGTGAATAGTCCGTCAGATCTGTGCGAGCATTCGTCTGCAATCACAATCCGGTCTCTATTCATAAAACCTTTACATTCAGTATTTTATAATGGAAGTTACCTACACCCGAAATCAGTCCACCTAATCTATCATACTTAAAAGCCTAAGAATTTTCTCATCATTTGTAACAAATGGGGTTACTTAGTTATGCGTTACGTACATGACCAGAAAATATTTCTAAAAGCAATATATTATTTTTCACTCATAGTAAAGTTGACCCACTAACCACTATTTGTTATTTATTTCATACTAGCTTTTGCCGCGGCTTCGCTCGCGTTAAAAAGAGACAAAAAGTAGCCTGTGTTACTCTCCATCCCTTCAACTATCTATCTCCACTTAAAAAATCACGTCAAGTCGTCGCTCCGTTTTGCCGTGAAAGAAAGACAAACATACAGACAGACAGACACACTTTCCCATTTATAATATTAGTATGGATTGTTGCTTACATAACTGTAAAGTGTAAAGGTGGTAGAGTTTTAGTGAGAATGCGTGATGTGTTAAACAGTTGATTCACTGGTTCCTGTGGTCAGTGGCTCGCTCCGGCCGATACGTTGCTCCATGTCGCACTAATTATTATCTGACAAGAAAAACACGCACACTGATAAACTATATAATATATCTTTTTTAATCAGCTTAAGGACGCTTACACCTACCTTTATATCTTACTGACTGCCGAATTAATAGCTAACATGGGGGTCTTTATGTCTTGCACAATCAGCGAATGTCAGAAATTATACCTTATTGCTTTTGTCTGCCAACGTTGAATGATTATATCACTCAACTCCGGATTAGTAACAAACTTGACTATTAATATTATAGTAGTTCTAGTAATAAATTATTAATTATAGTTGCGATTGCTATTAACAATCACAAGAAATGGAATTAATGGCTTTAAAAGCAAGCTATTAAAATGATCATTCATTAAAATATCACTTAAGCCTGTTTCAGACTAAATGAGTAGTTTCAGTTATAATAAAATGTAGTTGGTTCATTTATTTGGTGGGATAACACCACGGGATCAGAGCTGATGTCACCGAGTAATACCGTGCTGTGCAGAGTTCACTAACTCCGCGCTCATTATCGCTAGCTCCACAATATTCAGTTTAAATTTCATCCATTTAACCCCAAGTTATTTTACCTGAGTTTCGTAATGTTGGCCTAGCTTTTGGCACAAGTGGACCCTGAGGAATTAAAATTAACAGTCGTTAACTGGCTAATGTTTCTTGGGAAAATGCATTAACCGAAGTAGGCTTTAACTTTATTTGCTGTTTGGCGACTTTGTTCGGGTAATATTTCAGTGGGTCTGTAACCTTAGTGGTGGTGAAGTTCAAAAATCTTTTCATAACACCTAGAAGCCAAGAAAAAATAGTTTGTTTCCAGTTCGGTGCTCAACTTTCAAAAGCAGACTGTTGCTACTCAAACAAATTCGTGCCGACTCTAAGTACGTAGTAGGGCAGCATTAGCTTTTTGTGCAACGAGTGGTCGGTGGCGCGCTCCGGGGTATTCGTGATTAGGAGAACACGTTTGTGGCCCGGCGAGACGTTTCTCGAGCCAAAGGTGAACGTCCATTCAAATGGCGCACTACTCCGACTGACGGACTTCCATCAAGTAATACAACTTATACACCATTATGCAGATGCAGAATCATTGATAGTAATTTTATTGTTCTATGATTTATTGTCCTATTCTTCGGAGGTTGTAATTATAGACAATTACAGCTGTTTACGTTCGTTTAGTAGCATCTCAACATTGTAGAACATAATTAGGGCTAGTAATCACGTAGTCACAACTACGGAATGTTTACTGTAGGGTAATATTGTGAATACTTGCTATTAATTACAGCGCGAATTATGTAATTAATTCAACTTGTAATTTTCCCTGAGTGTTCGCCTGACAGTTACTCCGATTATCTCGTCGCGAGCTACTGATAGCGTGCACTTCGAGTGCACTTTACATTCAATTACTATCAAAGTGTAATCAAAACGTCACCTTTACGATTAAATTAACAAAATTATTTTTCAACACATGGTCACAGTCGTTTTATTACCATCAGCTACTATTCATACACAATCGCACTACAATAAATTATTATTTATCGCAGTTTTAATATTTCTGCGAAGATGTTTTTATGTGTAAATAAACTAATTACATAAATGAAAATAAATAAAATGATAAAACTTAACTAATACTACGAGCTGAAGAGTTTGTTAGTTTGATTTTGAACGCGTAAATCTCCTTATGTAAAAGTAATGTAAGTACTTTAATTTACCTACGTTCTAACAAAAATATTGTGACTACAACTCTTTGTTTAGTTACGTCACCTAATTTTTTTACGACTACTATTTTGTTCTTTTTTTATGCCATCAATTTTTTATTATTATTTATTTAGATAATGTAATAACAAAAAAAAAATACAACATTTATTTTACTACAGCTTACATAAAATAATTATACAAAAAAAACGTAAAATCAAATTAAAAAGGCAATGCTTGCTTTTTTGTATTTATTCTGTTCGTACTTTTATACATTTGTGTGTGACAATAAAAAGCTACAAAACAAGCATCCAGCTGCAAGTTTAACATAATAATAATCTTATACTTATCACTCATACCGTACATAATGTACAATTAATTGTATTGATCGAAACTAAATCAGTATGTTCGCTGTAATATTAGGCTTGCAACTGACATACATCATAATAATCGCAGGCTGCAGCCACAGCCGCCGCTCACTCATCATTACGAGTTAATCGTGCAACACAAATGCATCTAAGCTCATTAATTCGCAATGAATTAGGGAAAGGAGTACGAAATCGCGAGGTCGTCGGCCGGTCGCCGGTCGCGTGCAACTGGGTCGCACAGAGCGCGGCCCGGCCGAAGCCGCGGGGCGACACTAACGCGCGGTTATTTTAGTTATTTATTATTTTCAGCCTGTATTGACCCATTGCAGGGCGAAGACATCCATAACTTATGTATTACATTGTATTGTGCTGTGGCCAGGTCTTTGTTTTTGATGGTAAGTAAGGGTTTATAATCCGCGGCTTGCATTACTTGAACCGTCTTTCCCTCTTCTTCTTTCTAAGAAACGGTGAAGACTGGTAGGAAAAACTACGGTTTTCTCATCTTACTATGGCACATAAATGATAAGATGATACTTAGAAAAAAACAGCTATTCGGCTAGCTTTACTCTTATGAGAACATCTACAGACAGTTGCCGCTATCTCTTAGCACGGAACTGTTGGCCGCTATATTAAGCACAATAACCATCCTCCCAATACTTGTATTAACAGTGAGATGTGTTTCACATCGGCCCTTATCGCAGCATCACTTAACTTAGCCCATTGAGGAGCAGCATGGCGTAATAACAACATTATCAGACGGATCGCTTTCTGATAAATATAAACGTGATGTAACTCCAGATAAACACTGTAATCTTCTCCAATCTTTCCACAATTATAACAAAAAAACTTAATGGCTATTGAGACATCGGCTTTATGAATTGCGAACGTATCGCAAAACTTAACGTTTCTTCGAAATATTAGAAAAGAGCGAACATTACAACAGATTAGATTAGTTTGAATGAACACTTGTAGAGGCGTCGCTTGTGTTTTATGTTATCTTTGAAATGTTTGCAGTAATGAATGGTGCGGATTGCAAATAGTTTAAATAGAATTGTCGGAGGTCGCTCAATGCGTGTCGTGAACTCTCCGCTAAGGACGGCACACTCGAACTGTGCAATACTCGCACTAACGACTTCCAGCTAAATCGTTTTAAATATTTCTCGTCAATGTTTACCACCCCATCTCTCTGTTCCCGTACTAGGCCAGTCAAATTAGGGTTTCACCTCGGAATGAAAGATAATAAGCTGAAAATTGGTATGAGCCTGTGTCTCGTCGTCCTAAATGTTGTCTCAAAAGTCACAATTGTTATCGTGTCCGCGTCTTGAGATATTTGAGGTCAAAGGTCACAAAAATCGGTTTTTCGCAAATATCTCGTTTTCTATTGCTTAATGAGATTTGCACCTTTTACAAAAAATGTGGAGTATAAAATTCTCCACAACTTGTACCTTAACTTTTTTTTCATACGATCAACCGTTTTTGCGGTAGACCGCGAAGAGTGCGCCGCGTACAGTCATGTATGGCCTAATGCAAGGACAAGCGTGAGTTACGGTTATCAGTTCGTTGAATTAAGTTAGTTATTTACTAAAAAAATATAATTATTAAACAATGCTTATTTTTGATGTACACGACAGTAAGGGAACATACATACATTTACATAATAGATTTATTATGCATACAAATATTTATTTCATTTATTGAAATGTATGTTCAAGTATTAAAAGATTTTTGTTGATTTTAATTACTCTTCTTGTTGTCGCTGGAAAATCCTCATCATCGGTCATACTCATCTCCAAACCTTCCAAAATTTCAGGATCGTATGCGCTTTCTTCATCGGGATTATTTGGATGTAGTAAAGAAGCGTTGAGGCAAGCTTGTCCATTGCACTGGCCACAAGCTAATAAACATAGTAGCCCTGCTTTTTTGCATCCACAGCGGGAAGCACAACCGTGTTTGCAATTACAAAATATTATTTTTAGTAGTTCGGCTTGCGCTGGAGACAATAATGTTTTTATGGACTCCAGGATTTCATTTTAGAGTATCCAGCCCCATTCTTGAGGTTCTATGTTTCGCCAATATTGTGGCAAAACATGTTGAAACACCCTTTATTTTTCACTTTCTTACCTACATTTGCATTTATATGTATAATGTTACATTACACATGTTTACACAAATAAATATATCTTATCTTAAGAAGTCCTTCCCTAGCCACGTTTGAATTTGGTAGTAGACTCGATTTATGTGTTGTTGAGCTGCTGCACTTGTTGGTTGAAGTATTTATAACTGTACTGGTTTATATAATTTAATTAATTACAGGAATTGCGTGTAGCGTAAATGATCAATGCCGTCTTCAGATTTTGGAGCATTATATAATGCCAACAAGATACGCACTCCATTTTCATATAATGTTTGTGTGGGGAAGTTTTCTTGTTGTAATGCTTCCACCAATTCATCCAATTGGGATTTTTCCCTGACAATGAATTGAACATTTTCCAGCAACAACAAGAAGACAACGAAGAAGATGAAGATAACTAGTTTCCATTTACAATTTTATTATAAGTAATTAAAATCAACAAAAAATCTTTTAACCTTTCAACGACCAACCGACAGCCGGCTGTCGGGCTGCTATTATCTTTCTATTGTGTCTCAAATCACGTGTGTTCGAAGGATTAATACTTGAACACACATTTCAATATAATGATGTATATTTAATGATAAATAAATATATGTATAAAGTATGTTCCTTTACAATAGTTTTAGCTCAAAATATAACTAAAACATACATTTCAGAATTATTAATATACTATAGTTAAATAGGAATATTTAAATATAAAATTATATTTAAATTATATTTTTTTAGTAATTAACTAACTTAATTCAACGTACTGATAACCGTAACTCACGCTTGTCCTTGCATTAGGCCCTACATGACTGTACGCGGCGCACTCTTCGCGGTCTACCGCAAAAACGGTTGATCGTATGAAAAAAAAGTTAAGGTACAAGTTGTGGAGAATTTTATACTCCACATTTTTTGTAAAAGGTGCAAATCTCAATAGTCAATAGAAAACGAGATATTTGCGAAAAACCGATTTTTGTGACCTTTGACCTCCAATATCTCAAGACGCGGACACGATAACAATTGTGACTTTTGAGACAACATTTAGAATAACGAGACAAAGGCTCATACCAATTTTCAGCTTATTATCTTTCATTCCGAGGTTTACCCCATTTTTTACCTAATTTGACTGGGCTATACAGTGAGTGGGCATGTAGCTCGAAGGACTAGGTACACAAATGATGGTGACATAAGAACAAAAGTCGCCTCAGTCACGTAGAGCGCTTAGCTGTAACGTTTAATCGATCCTATCATTACAGTTGCGTGTTGCAATACATACTCACAGTGGGAACACGCGGCTCTCTGGGCTGCTATTACTAATGCGTTCACGATATACAATGTTTTCCACACGATAATATTAAAGATATCACCATTAAGGTGTAAGTAGATATGTACTATCTCTGGGATAAAATTAGAACACAGCTATTGTGTTTGCTATTATCTTCACCTACGAGATACAGTTTATCAGTCACAGATAAAAATAATACAAATCTGAAGAAATCAGATAATGTCAGATAGGATTTAAATGACTAACGTAGCTGAGTTTCATGATAAGGTTTCACAGTAACTTGTAGAAAATGTGAATTAGCATGTCCGTGTACATAACATTAACAACTATATGTTTAGAAGAATGTTTTGTACAGTTGTCATGTTGTCAAATACGGGCCTGAGTATTACCTATTTTGTCGTTTCAGAGTTCACCTATAATAGGCAGGAAAAGGTCCCATAATCATGTAAACCGCGGTATGATTCTGTAAAAATCTCACTGGTAACTAAATACAGTATGCTTGAGGTACAGCAGGTTCACTTCACTCAAAATTCACTAAAGGGAGGTGTTTATTATTTATAGAGCAGGTACAGTTAGCTGGCCGTGACGCGTGCAGTCGCGTGTGCGCCGACACTTAGCGCCCACCGACACATTGTATGCAATACAACACATTTTTTTCACTTCCAATTCTTTCCATTATGTTTCATTATAATTAAAGGAGCAGCCGTTGTGAAATTCCCACTCTCACAGATACAAATATAACATTATTATGTGAATGTTTGTTATTCTAGATTCCACTGCACAGTGAAATAATAGCGGTAGTTTGCTTATTTATAGAGTTAGTAATTAATTGAAGTTGCTCATGATGTGGCTGAATGGAAGTCGCTTGATGGACTGTGACAAGGGCTTGGCAGGACTCGAGTCTATTCACGGAATCATAATATGAAAATAGAAGAATCGGTGCCAAGTGTGTGTGTAATATTGTAAACGTGATGAATATCAATGGAGATTGTGCTCTACTATTAGGTTTACCATGAACTTCACCGCACAACTTAGCAGGGTCATATATTTAGTTCTAGGAATTATAATCATTCAGCCAATTTGACCGTTTTTAGGCACCTATCTTTATAAAAAACTAAAAGTGCCACATGTGTATAAACAATTGTAACATTTGTGCTGTTTGTTGTTTCAGGTGATTTCTGCACTGACGTCATCATGAAGTGGAACGACGTCACGGATATCAGTGAGTGGATTCATATTTACTACATTGTCTACATTACCTACTTTGTTTCAATCACAAATTTTCTTTACTATGCTTTACCAATTACCACCAATAGCGCCAACATGGGTACCTTGATTGTAGTAGACAAACACCGAAAGTATACCTTTTTTGGTCGGTATATGCCGAAAATAGAAACGGAATTCGGTCGGATTAGTCAATTCTGCCGGCCATAACTTTTAATGTTTGTTTACCAAATCGTCAGATAGGAGGATAGTGTATTTTTTACAATTATTTGAACAGGGCAAATTCTTGAATTTAGGTGTCGCTATCATAATACTGACCAATTTAATTATACAATTGATATTTTAAACGGAAAATGTGACCTTTCCTGTTACCAAACAATGCGGCAACAAGTTAAAAGTGTTGATGTGGCCACAGAGTACGTACACTAGTGGCGTGCGCCCACGCACCGCGGCGTACGCATGCGCGACGCTCCCGCCTACTCGCCTACTACACATAGTACGGCGGCACCGGCCGCCCGAGCCAACACAACAATCCTATCTTATTTATATAATTATCGCCCGTCACCCACTTATTTACAATCATTTCCAAACATTATGTGGCCGAAAGTTTTAGTGAGTCTCGCCGTGCCTGCCAATCAAACTAATGACTGATCGATGCGACTATTACGGAAGTTTCTTCTATAAAAGGAGCATCAAAGACATTTTAATGGTACGGGCACAATTAGTAACACACAAACCCACATTCAATTAAATGTGTTCAGGAAAACTTTGTGTCGTACGTAACACAGGCCTGTTTATACACCGAGTTAGGTAAGTCGAGGGACATATTTAAGGACTCGATAATATATGCTAACAATACAAAATCGTAAAGAAACCCGTAGTTGAATTATCGCATTAACGCTCTCAAAGTCTTAAAAAAGGCCACCCTAGCGCTCGTGGTTGCATCGGTTCATAAACTATGACAAGAGAGTGAAGTAGGTATGATCCGTTTTTCTTTCGATGGGTATCTAGCGCGCGTGTCAACAATTTATTAATTTTATGAGGCATTTGGTAATAAAATAAGGTATTGTTTTGTTTTTACATAATATTTAGAATGGGAATCGAATACTCCTTCATTATGACCATCGTCTTACCTAACACGATGTTATACACTTGCTTGTGGTGCATGCATCAAGTCTGCAAGTCAGCACTTCAGCTGACCATATTTGCATTCGTGCGTCGTCGTACACATTCGGCGCACGGTCAGTCTGGGGTTGGAGCAATAATCTGTTTTATATCGACCGAAGTCGACGTCAGATTTTATGATACTCTAATAAAAAGGGGTGAATTTTATTTGTAACAAGTTTTTCATTAGTAACAAGAAACATACCTGCTGATGAAATTAAACGTTATAATCGTATGACTTATCTTTTCCCCAAAATGGATTTGACAATGTATCACACCTTACAAGCAATATGTGCATATCTGTTGTATGTTGCAGGAACACTGTAAAAAAACAAAACGGTGTGCTATACTATATACTCGTAATATTATTTGTGCTATAGAAATAAAGGAAGTATTTCGATAAAATGCATTCCGAATGTTCAAAATTTCTCGAAATTACTGCACTGTCACATTCAATATTGGCGAGCCGCGCTCAGCCGGCTCAGCAAGGGGGAGCCAGGCAGCCGTCACTAGTGCTCACTCGTCGCCCTAACATGACGTATGCGTGACATGACGTGGGCTGATGCTGTGACGTCACAGACATGCACTTCCCCGTATTCTGAGTCGCTGTTAGTACGTTATTTGATTCATGACACCCTCACAACTTATCGGATTGAATTTGTGTTTCGTAGCACGATGTGTTACAACTTACAACGAAAACACATCTCCGGAAACGCGATCAGTCACTGCAATTTAGGGGGAGCTTGATTCTAGCTGCGTCTGAATATAGCAGCGATGGGTCTCAAACGCGATCCTGTAGTTTGGCACTTGGCAGGGCGCGCAGGAAGACGCCGCCGCCATTCATGCGGAAACAACGAGGGCTGCTACTTGCCTGCCAGGAAACACGAAAGTGTGACTCCATTTTTGTCAACATTTCATGTTGAGAGACAATTCTTTGGCAGATTATTATTGTAGCTTCTAGAGACCATCTTGTAACGGGTCTTTCTAAATTGTGAAAAATCATGATTAAAAAAATAAACTATCAAAGTAAACAACCTGGCTAAGTTCACGAAATGCTAAGTTTGCATTACAATCAGCAGCTTCTTATATTTTCAAACATCCCTCGAAAATTAAATACAATGCACGTCTTGTTCTTAGTAACTGATATAGAAACGTAAAGTCAGACTTTACATTTGATGGATTGCCATTTGCCATTAGAATATCTTTAGCCGACACATCTAGCCAGCATTCAAGGATATCCTTAAGCGTCTGTTTCAAAGAGTTGTAATTTCTTGACAACCAGTGGTTGTACCAATGTACTTTCACTATAAGAAACTTTTCATATTCTCAGTTGTCCCTTATTCCCGCTTCAATTTGAAAAGGAATGAGAGGGTCTCATTCCTTTTCAAATTGAAGCGGTGAGCAAAATTTGCAATTTCAACCGCTTTCACCTGCAGTTTTGTACAATGAGTAAGATTATCTGTCAATAGAGTACTGTGAAACATTTCTTGCTGTAACATAAAACAACACACAGTGGAACATTCTCATGTGTGGACTGGCAGCAGTCGTACTCGTAGGTGAAGGTGTTCGGCTCTAATCGCGTGTAAAAGGCACGCTGAGCGCCTGCGGTCTTGCGGTTTACGACGCGCAAATTCGCACAGACTCCACTGCACACGACCAACCAGCTAATGGTTCCAACATTTATTCTCAGTGTAGAACGAAAAACGAATGTTCGGAAAGTCTTAACTCAATATAGACAGGATTTAGCGAAAAATAAAAAAAAACGTCGCACTTTTTATGTTTCTTTTCTAATACTGAACGGCTAAAGAGTAAGTATCACCGAAGTAAATATTTACGTAGCTTGATAGCTGTTTGTTATAAGAAAGATAAAAATGGCTCTAATAAGTGATGGGTCTACACTACAGTATTAAAAAAATAAACAGGTATTTTTTTCTCATTCAGTCTAAACCGGTGCAAATTACCAACACACGAATCAATGTTAATTTTCTATTTTGCTAACTCTCTTTTTTCTGTTGGAGTAAAGAGATTATTTAAATTAGAATTTAGAATTGATTTGAAAACAAACCGTATGCGCAAGGTTAGCGTATCGTAGATTTATTAGAGTTGTGTGTTGTTGCAAGCAGCGCTCCAGTCAGTTCGCACGTCACGAGTTTCATTAAGCAGATACACATTTTGGTATCCGCTCGCTACTAATTCAGGTGCACCTTTGACGACGGTGCCCGCAGAGCAGACTTTCAGTTTAGCGGCTTTGGAATTGGGTTACTTATGTGTAACATGGCCCGAGAAATTCTCACACTAGGTACCTGAAACCTGAAATACGGTTTGTGTATAAATATCTGAATTAGGTGTTTAAAAAGTTAGCTGTAAGAAATGTTTATCTGAGCGTGACGGTCGGCCATGTTGCGCTCGCGCCGAATTGCAGATTACATCACTCCGCAAAAAAATCGCGTGCGCGTGCAACCGCCGGAGGAGCGGAGCGGGGAGGGGGGCCGCGCGCGGGCTCAGGGGGGGAGCGAGGGGGAGTGACGGGGGGAGCGGCACGCTTTAACGACCTTGGCCTTGCTCGGGCCGCGGCCAAGGTGAGCGTTCAACTTTATACCGTAATTATACATGCGCCCACCAGTCTACCGACGCACACTTATTATGTTGCCACAAAGGCGATCGTAACCACACCCGAGAGGATGGCCACTCCAGTTCATCTACACTCGCTGCTGCGCCAGCCTATCGCGGGTGCAACGAAAGCAGAAACACACACTCCATTACTCGGTTTCTCTCGAATAATCGGCGGATGTTATCAAAACGGCTCGCGAGAACCTCTGTGTATAGCTAACTTGGAACTCGTTTTGTAGCTCCCTAGCTCCGGCTACGCTCACGCTCTCACGTCAAGTGGGTGAGCAAACAGCGCAAGCAACGTGCTCCATGTACATTAGTTAGGCACACACCAACAGGTTTTTAATAATTAAGCTGTAGCGGCCAAAACTTGAACAAGTTGCCTTTTACAGATGTTACTTGTTTGAACTTTTTCTAGCTCGTAACATTTGCGTCCAATGTTTGTACATATATCTACATATCTTGTTTGATTCAACAGTCAAATGTTTCATCGTGACTCGTGAGGGAACATAACGTACCTACTGCGGATATCTAATCTGCTATTTATTTACTATCTGATTTTGAAGAGCACGAACAAGCTTGATAAAACATAACAAAAAACAAAACTATCTTAATGTGTTTTGGATTGTTGGGATTGCGTGACAAAATCTATCAATCAGTTATGGCCTGGTACACTTTAGGACATTTTTAAAATAGAACCGGTTATAATAGCTAGCATAACACTGACTTCAGCGTCATCTACTGGAACGAAAACAGTCGACCCAGAGGAATTAATTACTTGATAATACCGACGCCGTACGTATTCTAAACACGTGTAGGTGGCCAACCAAAAAGATACGGCCATTATGCGTCAATAAAATGAAGACATTCACTAATACGGTATAATAAAAGGACAAATGAGATGTTATCGCGTCGCGTCGCGTCGTAGAGCACGTAATGCTTGGCGGTTGTCCAGCGATGGGCTTGGATCACCCCGCGCCAGATGACACAGAAGGTACATAACTTCTCTAGACTATCTCGATTTAGTATTTATTTATTTATATGTAGAGCCAGGAATGAGGAGGTACGTAAGATGAGTTTGATGAAAGTTACTCTATTGATTGGAAATCGATTGTACAATCGACAATATGGAATCATGACCCACCATAAGCTTATTTTCCTACAGACATTCAAATACAATTAGGTCGACAATCACGTAAACTTGTATTAAAAATGTCACACGTCTAGTCTTATTATTTTGACAGCTTCAAACGATTTGTCGTCGAAATGGGTCATGATTCAATTTTGTTGATAGTACTTAATGCACGTTCATCCTCAAATCCGTTCTTCGTTCGTATAATAAATAATAAAATAATAAAACGTTTATTTCTCACCATAAGCCAAAAAATACTGGCAATTTTACATAGATAATCATTAGCAGCTATAATGCAAAGAACGGATTTGAGGATGAACGTGCTATAGTTTCCAGTTCAAATCGTTGGGAATACTGAATAACCACGCTCTATCAATAAGTATTTCCAAGGACTCGAACTATATAGGTGTTGAACGCAACGGTTGAGCATGGATAAAGTTGTAGTGCCAGGTTTCAAGCTAATGCCACGCTATTTACTAGAATAGCAATAACCTTTACTAATAATGTAGTTACTTTGAACTAACATTTTGCTCGATTTGAACCCAACGCATTCCGAAATAAATGTAAATCAAGATTGCAAGGTGGATTGCCACCACAAACTACAGCTTTATTATATTATAATGCTGTTCAGGTGACTATGTCACTATAAGACCCTACCGGCTTCTAAATAGGTACCTAATTGTTTTCAGCTCGTCAATGAGGATTTAAAATTCCTGCTGTAACGTTATTAAATAGATTACATTCTCGTGTGGTGTTTACCAAGGAGCACAAAGCCGTGGTCGCCGGCGCATGCGGCTCACGTACGCATTGTGGTCCCGCCACATTACCATACTGGTGAACGTTATAGTCACAATAATGCTACGTCGCGCTCATTATGGCGACTACAAAATGGCTCATATTGGCGGAATTTCAACATTCATAGAACTGTCCGCAGGTGAAATAGGTACGTTCTAGCATAATGACTGACAAAATATGAAGAAAGAATATAATGATCTTTAGACATTCCACCAGATAGTTTAAAAAAATCTGAATTTGATTGTAAGACTTATTAAATTGTTAACCCAAACACGTATTCCAATACTTTTTGTGCAAAATCTAAGCTAATGATTACGACGAAATCCGCATTCCCAATGCAATTCAAAATGAGCATTACAAATACGAAGAAATTGAGATTTTATGAAAGTCATCAGTGTAGTTGAGCTGTCTAGTCTCCTGTTCTCCATTCCTTGTCAACAAGGGGTATAGCAAGACACACACACACGATACATCTACGATTGATTTAGTTCGACGTCTACACACGCACACACTAGGTAGTCTAATAGCGAGATAAATAGACTTTACTAAGCACTGACTTTGGCTTAGCACTATACCTGTCACTGTTACACTAACGTCAAGTGCACGATAGAGACGCAACACGGCTAAACCAAAGTCAGTGCTAAGGCCCATATTAACCCATATATGCCCGTAATTATTATTTACTCCGAATTTTGTAATTTTTTGATATATTAGTGTAAGTATATATAAAAGCAAATCTGTAACATCACTTTTGTGAAAAAGAAATGGGAAAGTGGTTTTTCATGGTGGGTCACTAACGACCCACTGGGCACATACCAGTCCTATGGATATTAAATAAATAACTTGAACCATGTCATATCAAAGTGAAATAAACTTTATAAAAAAACTTTATTATTACAATTTATGATGAAAATTAGCACAACATTTGATAAGTAATTAAATTTCACACTTTATACAGGTTTTTATGGTTTTATTTTTTACACAGAGCACACCACCTTCTTTTTTGTCGGGTAATTATCATATTATCTGCTTCAAAATAGCTAACTGTAGACGCTATCTGTCTTGATGTTGATGGGCATGAGGGACCTGGCTTGTTCCGTGGCATTCCAAATCTCATGAGAAGAGTTCTAAAGTGTCCACAAAGCTGTCTAGAGATTTTTTCAAAAGGGCAGCGTTGTTTACATTTACATTCACAAGCCACAACATGATTGGCATATACCATTTTTATGCTATAGCATTGCCATCAGGGGTACCTACATTGGCATCGAGCTTTTCTACTCTTTCCTGGTACCTGTTATGTAATTATGGCAATCTTTTTGGCACAAATTTTTTCCATCCCTATTTCCGTTGGTTTTGCTGGGTTTTTTTTACAGAGACTTCTTCTTTTAGAGGTATGTGAAGTTCTTGGTCTAGCTGGCTCGCCTTCACTTTCCTCGTCTTTTTTACTATCAGATTCTAGCTGTCTTCTGTTTATGACTAATTCAGCATGTGCCTGAAGTTAAGCTCAATTGAGCCGATCTGAATCATTACATCATTCGTCTCCAGAGTTCAGTTCTGAATTCTGACCACTATTTAGAGGATCTAATATAAATATCTATTTCATCAACTGTATTTCTTCAGCAACCCTTTCCAATTCATCAAAAATCTCAAAAGTGTTGAACATATGGTGAACTCCTATATAAATATCATTAGGTCATATATGTGCTCAAAGGGTCGTTATCGACCCAACCAAGTCTGCTCTTGATTATAACTATTGTAATAATTACTAATTGCAATTTTGATTATTTGTTATGATTATTTAGTTATTCGTCAATATAAATTAACCGCAAAACAATATTTTCGTATAGACAAATAAAAAATATTTACATTCGTAAATAGGGAAGCGTGCACTCAACGACACAATTTGGCTGGTAATAATTTCAAAGTACTAAAATAACTTCTCATATTCACAAAAAATGGAACGATGGTAGATAAGAACAAAGGGATGTTTGTCAAGCTTCGAATCACGCGTCATTGCTGATTTCAAGTGTTAAAAGAATTACATAAACAATCACTTAATTACCTTGAGTATGTGTGGGTCGTTATCGACCCTTTGGGCATATATGGGTTAATAGACGTCACTCAATTCTGAGACGCTCTCAAATCTATTGCTGTGTAAGAGATTTGAGAGCGTCTCAGAACAGAATTGAGTGACGTCTATTAGTACGGGCCTAAGTAACGTCTATTTATCTCGCCATGTCTCATGAGATATTATACTCAACACTAGATACTGATATTGAAACGCGATGTGAAATGCATTGTTAGCTGAGAATACTAGAATAGCAGTCTCCGTGTGGTCTCGGTCTTCAAATAGACTAGAGATCGCCCCTTTAGTTTCTCTTGCACATCAGTATTCTAATGCCTGCGACTAAATCACACAAGTTATCGTCAAGGTCAGTTGCTAGCGCTCTTTGATCGAAACTTTCCGATGCGTTCAGCCAGTCACATTTTCAACCGTATTTACAAACATAGGTCACATTAAAATTTCTATTATAAACTTTTATATAACCACATATTTAATCTCCCTGACCTTAAAATTTACATTTCTAATACATCAGTAATCGTCGATGATTAATCGTCGCCATTTTGTTTGCTAATGGACGACGCATGTTGTTTTTTTTTCAGTTGTGACTTGTGCGCCTTGAACTTGACCGACCGGCTAGGCGGCTGTGCGAACAATCGTGCTGTTTTCTAACCTATGTTTAGTTATACATAATATGTGTAGTTTTATTGATCTTCAAAGACTTGAAACTAAAATCTTTCATGTTTATGAAGATTGGTTTTGATTAAATGATATCGCTATCTCCTTTCCGCTTCTACCATTCAAGCCTAAGCAAGAATAAGCCAACTTTTTAGTTTAGTGTGAGTCGTGAGACGAATAACAGATTCGATCCCGTATATTGGTGAGAGTCTATCTGCTTACTACCTAACTACATTTCTCGGGATTGTCTGTCTGCCAACTTTTTAGCGTTAGATACTAGATTCTTAACTCTAGATAATTAGGTATGTTTGGCAGGCTTATGAGATTAACATCACACATATAATGTCGGTACAAATAAACACGCCGAATAAATTCAGGACACATCGGTTACTTCCAAACTGGGAAGCGAAACAATAGAGAGCAATATTTATTAGCGTCGGTGCTGAACCAGCGAGTACCGTGCAGCCATACTAGCCATTATGTGCGGGGTCTGCCCACGCGCATGCCCGCCGTGTCACGCCGAGGCGCGGATCAACACGCATTTGCATCTGAAATGGCGGCCTTTCAATGACTCTGATTTGTAGCATTTTTATAGTTTCAGATAGGTACTATCGAAAAAAATTGAATCATGATTCATGACCCATTTCGAAGACAAATCGTTTGAAGCTGTCAAAATAATAAGACTAGACGTGTGACATTTTTAATACATGTTTACGCGATTGTCGACCTAATTGTATTTGAAAGTCTGTAGGAAAATAAGCTTATGGTGGGTCATGATTCCATGGTGTCGATTGTACATACCTACACAGAAGATAGATAGGTATATCATAATGTAATGCCAATTTTCAGTTTATTTTCACTCGAAAAACATTGGTTCCTAATACAAATGCTTTCCGAGGGTTCTAGTCAAACATTTCATGGGTTATTATGACTTTAATCGGACAGTGATAGAGGGCAATATCTACTATTCTTTACACACGTTACTACAAACTTCACTCACACGGTCATATAAATAGTATTCTTAAAAAACAACTTACATTATGTTAAACTTAAGAGCATAGAGTTGAAGGCTGTAGATATTTAACGAAAATACTGCGGCACGTGATCGCTGACGAGGCCAAAGTAACTGTTTAACTTTGACATTGACCATTATTCAGTTAGGTTCAAGCTCATAGCGTCATCCTCATCGATACTCTCACAACGAACGGAAATATTCACTATTGCAATGGTTTGATAGGTACTAAATTATTTTATTCTTAACGCTTAAATTGTAACTAATATACAATTTTGATGTACTTTCTAAGTTTACTTAATACTCACAGGCCACGAAAAGGAAGAAAATCCATTGGACCCGGTTGCATTAGTAGATCTTTGTCAGTCGTTACAGAAGGTGGAAAGTTTGTCAGTTTGTCCAATCAAGGGGTATCGTTCTGCTTACTTAGTAACTGGTTGTAATTGCAAGGGTCTGATAGGAGTTCTCCTATGTAAAACATTGATATTGACCTGGATTCGGTTATACCGGCTTTAATAGTGGGGACTTCCGGGATGAAAACTATTCTATGTGCTTTCTCGGGCCCCAGACTATATCTGTACACTTCATTCAAATCGGTTCAGTGGTTTAGGCGTGAAGAAGAGATAGACAGATAGAATTACTTTCGCAATTATAATATTAGTATGGATTGTTACACTGTCTAGGTTCACTTAATTACCTTTCTTTTTACTCAATTGATCAATGTTCTACAAATACTTCATCGTCTTTGTACAACAGATTTATTCCAGAAATCCCCACCTGTGGGAGTTGTTTTTTTTTTCAGCATTCGTAGTAGAGAATTTAGTTAATTAGAAAGGCGTAGTTATCCCACTCAGTTGGCCAGCCCTGCATCTCATAAGACACTGTCTTGGGTCACTCCGACGTACACACAACAACAGTTTGACGTTTCGTGACTTGCCCGCGTCAACGGCGCATTGAATCTTGATCTGCCCGACCGAGATAACTTTGCCTGCCTCTCAGTACTTCACCTCCAACTTTGAACCCTACGCCGTCGACTTTGGACCATGTTCTTGTTTGATGGATGAAGTTGACATTTGGAGATGTAAGATAAGTGAAGAGCGAGATTGGTGTGCCGAGGCAGGGCTTAGCCATTTCAATTATTCACAGGCGGAACAGTATTGTGGCACACGTATGTTGTTGCCCTCTGTCGAAGCGTACCTTATCTCCACTTTGTATGCTCATGGTCCTGCGAGCTGGGACGTTGACATCACTACGTGGCTTTTAGTTTGACTCGCCCCGGTCCCGCTCGCAATTTGTGCTTTAAAATTCCTTTTTGCATTTGGATGTTAACACATTACACATGTATTTACATCTAATATATTAATTGTTATAAATGTTCCACCGATTTAAATCATTAAATAGCGTCGTAAACAAACAAAATTGTTATAAATCTATCCTGGTATTAGCTAGCTCAAATACAAACCACCCTGAACGTGTTTATGTCTATCGCTAGCGAAATTAGAAACTTATTCCGCCGTCTATTTTAATTTATTCTACCCCGCCGATGAAAATAATCCCTTTGTAACGATTTTTATCGTTATTTTTAAACTCAGTCGCTGGCTGCATGTTCCCATTCGCTATTTTCTGAGTTTTATTGATCCGTGTCTTTACGGTCCTTGTCATAAGGGGTATGCCTTACATGGAGCTTAAATCTGATCCTATTTCCTTATGCGCTGCTGATCTTAGGACTTACTTGTACAGCTGTGAAAATTTTGGTTGAAAATATCCTACCAAAGGGCTGAAATTATATCTAATTTAATTAGAAGATTGAATTAGATTAACGTATTCAACTAAAACAGATGGAATTAACAACAATTAAAACCAATATAATAATAGATATTTTTGAGTTAAACAGCACACAAGTAGAATGACAGGCTGATAACCTATCGTAATAATGAGCTCGTAAAGCCTGGCGCGGCTTAAGAGCTGAAGCACTCAATGTTTTTGCACAATTCCCAGAACATGGTGGAAACTAATTGGATATTATACCTACACTCTGTTATTTGAATGTCTCATTTACTGTCCCCGGTTTTGGGTGTGTTTGTTTACTGAGTGCTCGGTAGTCGCGCAACCGGTTCCTATTCTATTTGGCGTTTAATATCCATAATCTGGCATGTTGACGTATACTGATTTAGAATTGGAAAGATTTTAGCTGAAGTTGTGTAATTGTATCTTAATGATCACAGATTTAAGATATTTTGTCCTTGTGGTTTTTACAGCTGTTTTTCAAATGAGGCTAGGTATGGGTAATAAAATTTCTCCTGAGATTGTGGGAATAAAATCCATGATAGTAACTATTTAGCCTGCCGTACTTTTCCGAGCTTTAGCTGTAGGTGGAGCTATTTGTATTGTACCATTCGGTGTTAAGCTGACTTGCCAGCTGCTTTCAATAAGTAGTGGAGCGACGTGCGTGCCTTATTTAGGGTTATCAATAAGTTATCCTGAATAGAAAGACCCTAAATTGTGTATTGAAGGTGAACCGGCGAGTCTCATGAGCGCCACGCCACTTGATCCAAACCGACACGTTTTGTAACAAGTCAAACCTGTTGTTAATAAGGCTAACTGCCTACGTTACTATTGTTACCTCTTACTCTTTGTTGGAACGGAATCAACAACAAAAAATCGACATAATATTATAGCTTATTGTTTTGTTCATGTTTTGATTTTATCTACACATTTTCTACGCATCGTAAGCGTAGATATAAATGATACGATAGATATGAAGCATGAAGTTTTAAAATAAATGGGTGCAAATAAGGAAATAGGAATGATTAGTGTACTGTTTTCAAGTATTATTTTCTAATGTAAAGTAAAGTAAAACGAAAACTTTTTATTTAGTTTTTTTAAAGCTATATTTTCAGTTACAAGACTTGTGAAGCACATTAACAACATCTACGTAAATCTAAAATACAAAATTGTATGTAGTTTACAAGTATCTGTCTCGATTAAACAAATTTCTGCATTGATTAGTTCCTGTAATCATACCGTGAGGTTAAGAAGCGAGCCCTCTATAAGGATTCGGAAGGCTATGCCTCCATCGAACCCTAATCAACTATAGTGATGAATGTGGCCTTAACAAACACATTTATCTTAGTTGGAGGTTAACTGAGAGGATCAAACACCCATCCTTATCGGGATCCTCATCCGCTTCCCTTATTTCTTCCGGCTTCACGAACTTTAGGGCAAGAATCCTCTGGCAAAACAATACAACACGACTTAGTCTGGAGGGTCGAACTACAATGCAAGCAAAAAGTAAGACCTTGGAACGACAATAGCCTAACGATAGGGTGTGGACAGCCAATCAAGGACGAGGGCTTGAGTTTGTATTGTAATGTTTTGCATGCATAGTTTAGTTGAATATTTAACAGAACTTCTTGTAATAAATGCATGTTCAAATACTTCATCAATTATTTTGATTTTGGTCCTTGGCACTCCTTGGATCCACTGTATCAGTTTAACTATTAAGTATTATAAAATTATACAATCGAATAGAATTAGGTATAATACGAGTACATAGAAAAATAAGATGTGTACAATATCTTAGGTTACATTTATCCTAGCCCTTTGAACTGTTTGACATCTCCATATCCAACAGTTCATCCATAATATTTCATTTAAAGAGTACAAGGTACCTATATCTGCGCTCTTTGCATGCGAGACACGAATAGAAATAATCTCATGCGTAGAGGGATACTTCTCGTTTATCAAAAGAGTTACACTCGCCTTGTCTAATTCCTTGAATTGAACAAGGTAATTGTTTTGGGAAATCCGATTCGAAGCCCAGAATTTAGCAATCACGTAACTTTAGAGCCTCACTCACTCATCATAAGCAGCTCCTAGGCTCATGCCATACCTTCCATACCATGTATTATTGTAGTTTTCGTTCTACGTAGATGACCAGATAGGCACACGGGTTACTTTACAATAAACTTTTCGGCCAAATACAAATTATTTAATACAAGTGTTTAGTAAGTTGTGAGCCGGCAGGTTGCGGCGTGCTGTCTCGCACAGGCGCCGCGCGGCCTGCTCGCCGCAAGTTCAAGAACAACCCTCCTCTGCTCCCATTCCCCCCCCCCCTCCCCCCACTCACCGCACTCTTGCTCACGCCGATTACCGTCCGCCTCCTTCCTGTGTCTCGTGCATCTACCGGTTTCCGCTTTCCCTCGGTAAGAGTAGTAGGTATTGATAAGGTTAAAAGATTTTACCAATTAGGAATAACAAAAATATGATAGCCAAATATACTGACAAAACTATACTGACTAGGGGGCCTAGACAAAATCCAAGCGTTTTCCGCACAAGTGTTTTCCGTTCACGCTAAGGACTTGGCGTTAGCGTGTAGGTAATTTTAGTAGCAGTACTAGGGAGTATTTCCGTCCAAAATCTTATCTTAATTTATAATCAGTTATTTTTAAATATTAAAGGGAATTGTTTTATTATGTAAACTGTCAACGTATTGTTGTGTAAGCCATGAGTCATACATGCCGCGAGACCCTGGTGCAGGCAGCGACTTGTCACAACGAGTTATAGCCATAAAGCCGACATCCTGTTGACTTAGCTAACGGTACAACAAGTAACCTGCCAATTTTGTTATGCTTTCTATTAAAAATGTACAATGTATTAAGCTTTTTAACCGACTTCAAAAAAAAGTAGGTTCTCTGTTCGACCTGTATGTATGTATGTATGTATGTATGTATGTATGTATGTTTGTCCGCGATTATCTCGCGTTTGGCTGAACCGATTTTGATGCGGTTTTCAGCAAAGTGTTTGTTACATTCTGGGGAAGGTTTTAGTATATAACACTAATAGATATCCCGTGACGTTGCCCGCATAGATCGCGTTTTGCTTTCTTGGATTGTAGATTTTTATAAGATTACTAGATGACCCGGTGAACTTCGTATCACTTACCTATCAATGTAAACTTTATTTAAACTATATCACCTTTATTCATAAAAGATTTGTATCGATTTCGCCACATTATCACAATCTGGATTGACGTGTTTAGGGGCGGCCTAATAGTTGTTTAGTAATCTGGCAATACTGTCATTGTCACTGTCCCTTAACTTTTGACGAAAAGATTGTTGAAAGGACATGTTATGAAATGGGCTTATAATAATTTTGTTTTTAAACAACTATCATGTGCGGTTTTTCTGGTAGGGAAAATTGTCCAGGATGGCCATACAGAAACAAAAAAAAATATTTAAAAAAAAAACTTTTTCCAAAAAAAGATAACCGACTTCAAAAACGAAAAGCTCAAAAATAACTATTTCGGAAGTCGGTGGCAAGGCAACACAATTCGACCGGCAGAAGAGAAGCCACCGACTTCCAAAATAGTTATTTTTAAGCTTTTCGTTTTTGAAGTCGGTTATCTTTTTTTGGAAAAAGTTTTTTTCTCATAACGTTTTCTGTTCATCAAAATTACCAGCCACGTACATAGATGGATGCTACTGCTACGACTCGCAATTAGAATGAATTTCGCCAAAAAAAAATCACATAAACGGATATACCATCGGTGGCCAAATTATTAGGGACAGTATTCATTGAGCAACATTTTTTTGTTCAAACACCTTTTTCAAGAAAATAAATAATGTTATATAGGTTTTTCTGGTATGGTTTTACTCCTGGTATTATTATTATTAATTTTGATATGTGATACCACCATGTGATCGAGTCATTTTCAAAAAAAGTGGTATAGCTTATAATATGTAGCAATTTTGTTAACTTCAGTTGAAAATTACGTTTGTTTCATTGATGGCAAAAACTATTTTTGGTTTTAATTTTACAAGATGTTTCTGTTAAAACTAATCAAACCGCAGATATTGTTTCTGATGATGTCCGTTTTTTCTTAAATTGAATACAAAATATTAAGTTTTGAGAACGATATTACGTGATACGTTTAAAATTTCGCCTTTTTAAAATGGACAAAGCTGTAGACACGTCTCTATGAAAGTTTATAAAAATAAAAACGTTGTTACTGTATTTTACACATTCTCTGAAAGATTTCACAGCTATTACAGGTGTCTAAAAGTCTGAAATAAACAGTATTAGAGTAAAATCTGATCAGAACCAACTTCTAAAAACACAGAGTGTGAAAAAATGTGGCAAAAAACGGATCACCACTCTTTGTTCTGACCTTAAAAACAGAGATATCTGCCTAAAACATGATAAAAAGTGTATTGTTTCCCTGACTACGATTATAAACGAGGGATAAGACAAGAAAATAGAAGTATTCGATCGGGCAGTTTGACGGAGGTTGGCTGAGAAGAATTGGATAAATCGCCGGCCGATCAAAAAATCGCACCTCACCGAGACCATGAAGTAGAAACGACTGCAGTAGGCCTGGCAACACCGAAGTATGACAGTGGCAAACTGGAATCGGTTAATAATATGACTTTTAATATTCCCATACGTCTGAAATACACTATTCAGTAATTATTACATTAATTTCTGTATATGCTTCTCCGACGAATATTTTTTTCAAGTGGAGGTCGATAAGAGCTTATTTGCTGTCGTACACATTGTGGAATTGTTCGAGAACAACTCCATGCAGTTTGCTTTTTAGGGAAAACTTAACAACCAGGGAGCATCATTGTGTGATTTAACATCTCAGCTAAAAGCATGGGTGCCTATATTTCGTGAAAGTGACTACAAGGCAAGATCTGTACAAGTTAGTACTAGAAACTGAATTATGGCCGCGAGTCAAAGAATGGGTGCCCAGTAGCCGGAGAGTTAAATTTTATGCACGATTCTACATCGTATATCAAGGCCAAGAGTGTTAAAGCATTCCTGTCTGAAAAATAAATAAATATTTTTTGCACTAACTAGATAATTCACCAGATACGAACTCTATTGTGAACATGCAGAAGCTCATCAAGAGGGCTATCGTTAAGCACTTCGTAACCACTAAACACCAGCTTATTGCAGTTCATAGAAATGAGTTTTATCATGACACAAGCCTAAACAACCTGTTATATAATGTATAGAACGTATAAAACGTCTTATACGAGCTGTTGGCGGCGGCGTCGCAAAATATTTAGTTATACACAAAATATTTACTTTCAACTTATTAATGCGTTATTTTTTTAAACAAATTACCAGGTTTAATTTCACATCCATATTTCTTATTTTTATAATCTTAAATAATAAGGTTTTTGAATAAAAAATACCACTGAAGTCTACAACCAATCACTTTTCTGAAAAAATCAATCCAACTTCATAATACAAAAATCATGACACTGTCCCTAATAATTTGGCCAGCTACTGTATATTATGTGGAATCTATTAAGTTATTACGGCTACGTTCGACATTAAAACGTACACCAGGTTTCTAGCAAACGGAGTTCTTTACAAATCCAGTCAACTTAACTCGAGTACTCATATAACCTCTATGATAAACTCCAAAACATCGCAAATATTTCTCAACCTTAATTAACCTAAGCTCACGAATTTCAGGACTGTAGTGCTTATAATACCTAGGAAAAAGAAACTATATTTCGTTCACGTGTACACGTTATTCCATGGAGGTAAACTCAATTCATGTAACGTAACATAGAAATATAGTAGAGATAGAACTCAAATACGGAGTACCGCAAGGCAGTGTCCTCGGACTCTCAATGTTTTTGGTATATATTATTGATCTAAGTACCTAACGAACAAAACAGCCAACGGTACAACGGTATTATTTGCCGACTATAGCACAGCAATAGTTAAATGCTAAGAAAAGGTAAATTTTGGAATAGACATCAATGTGTCATTAAAAAGTATGATCGATTGGCTCCAGTTCACATCAATACTTTAATCATTATTAACTAAAAAAAACAAGAGTTATGCATTTTTATCAGAGTTTTACATTTCCACATAATATGTATATCGATTAATGTGTAAAAATTTTTAATTCTTCTAAGTCTAAGTCTTAATCTTTTTTTAATAAGATGTCAATAAGTATAAAAATCTTCTACCTTAAGACAAATTTAGAACTGTAACTACTGGTGGAAAAGGTATTATGGTTATGGGACCTAACAATAAATAAATAATAAATGTTTATTAAAATCATTATACACAATATAGTTACATTCAAAGTTATTAATAGCCACAAGTAAGTCTTAAATAATAAATAAACTAATAGTATCTAAAAACTTTGTGTAAAACTAAAATTATCAATTTCATCCGAAAATTTAACTTAAATCGACAAATGTATGATTGGCGACTTTCCTGAGCTAGGTTTACAAAACCTGTGTTTCAGGTCATCGCTTAGTAAGACTAATAATTAAAGGTGCATCATAATTTTCGAATAACAACTTACAAACTAATTCTAAAATTATATTACAACTTCCAATAGTTTCTCCGTGTCTGTGTAATTTAGTTTTAAAAGATATTCTGTCAACAATGTACTGCATTTACCGTAATTAACGCTATATATATCTAACAGTTTATTTAACTTGTTGTACAATAAAGGTCCTAAAAAAACTGTCGACACTAAAAAGTAATAAATAAAAAACTTTTTTCAAAAAAAAATAACCGCCTTCAAAAACTAAAAACCCAAAAATAACTAAAATTTCGGAAGTCGGTGGCTTCTCTTCTGCCATTCAATTTGTGTTGCCACCGAATTCCGAAATTTTAGTTATTTTTGGGCATTTTAGTTTTTGAAGGCGGTTATTTTTTTTTTGAAAAAAGTTTTTTATTTATTACTTTTTAGTGTCGACTCCAAATGTTTGACTGTGTATTCTTTCAAAGTAATTTATTTTCAAAATAAAACTACTAACAATCTTATAAAACGAAAATAGAAACTTGAAGACAAAGCACACATCGTCTAAGAATATTTCGTCATTTTTTTTTTGTTTTTGGTGAATTTTTCGAGAAGCACTGAACCGATCGCCACAAAATTTATATGGGACCACCCCTGAATCATGACTTATCATAAACAAAAAAAGAACCATCAAAATCCGTTTACAATTGACGGAGATATCGCGTAACAAATATACAAAAAACCTCCTCCTTTATTGAAGTCGGTTAAAAATACGTAAAATCTATGAGCAAATGCATGTCTTGTCTGTGGGTTTGTGCAAACCAAATCTTTCCTCCTCCTGGTTGAAAATACTGGATTATAAGGAAGCTCAGCGTGCTGATGACGTATGATGTGCAATATAAAAAGTTAAAAACAATAAAATAAATAATTTTATTTAAATACTAAAATACCAGATGATATTAAAAATAGCACAATACATGTAATTAAAAAGAAATTAAATAAACAGTGAATTTTAAATTAACTGAAAATATTACTACTGTGTAAATGATAAATCCTTTATAATATAACTAGCGGCCCGTCCCAGCTTCGCACGGGTAGATATAAGATTACAATAAATATATAAAATATATAAAGACTTTGTAAAACATGATATTTTTAAAAGAGTGTCCGTGGAGTTTCTTGCCTGTTCTTCTCCATAGAGATATACGTTTTGGAACAGGCAATTAGCGTCACTTTTCTTTTCTGACTAACAGACCGACCGACTCTTTGACAATAGGGTATTACACTCTTTTTTTTAAAGTTGTTCAAATAACTCCTACAGTACTAAGAAACCACTAAAAAAAATCCTAAATTTTTATTTAAACGCTAAGTACCCTAAAAACGCTTTTAAAAATTGTATTTTCAAGTTTCGCGCGGAAATGTCCAAAAACGGAAAACGCCGTGGGCGTGGTTTTGCTTTGGCGATATGACGTCCTCACGTCGTGTAAATAAACAAATGCGCTGTGATATTTTACATCATTATTATTGTTTTTATCTAAAAAATTAGTTCCCAAGGTCCTATCTTTATAAGTACCAAAATTCATCAACTTTAGTTTAGCCGATTAGGAGGGGTGAATATGTAAGAAACAAACAGACTTTCCCATTTATAATATTAATATGGTTATAATGTGTACCAGAAATACATTGGTCCACGAGCAAGAAGTTTGAGATTGCGTCAAAACCAAGGTTTTTTTAAACAAAGAGTATGAGCAATGGGCGTAGGTGCATGCGTTACAAGCAAACAAATGCAATACCACATTATCAGCAAATCTTTCAGTGTCCCATAATTTAAAAAGTACTTATTTAATTATTAAGCTGGTTTTCAGCTTAGTCTTTTATACTGAAGAGGATGCCGTCATTAATTACAACATTTTTTTAACGGCGGCTTTCATTATTCTCTATAAACAGTTTTATCATAAAAAGCTTTTTCCAAAAAAAAGATAACCGACTTCAAAAACTAAAAGCACAAAAATAATTATTTCGGAAGTCGGTGGCTTCTCTTCTGTTGGTCGAATTGTGCTGTCACCGACTTCCGTAATAGTTATTTTTGTGCTTTTAGTTTTTGAAGTCGGTTATCTTTTTTTTGGAAAAAGCTTTTTATTTTTTACTTTTTAGTTAGTCTCAACTACGTTTTAGAGTAACTTTCAAAATAAAACTACTTATAATCTTATAAAATGAAAACGGCTCTATGCGCGCATAGTCACGGGATATCCATTAGTGCTATATACTAAAACCTTCCCTAGAATGTAACAAACACTTTGCTGAAAACCGCATCAAAATCGGTTAAGCCAAACGCGAGATAATCGGTTAACTACTTTTTTTTTGAAATTGTTTAAAAATTAACGAGTTCTTGTCACTCTTATGTATCGTTTCATGATTTCCAGAAAATTTACATGGAGTACTTAACAAAAAAAATAGATTTCTATGCGAACGACCGAGCGTTTAACAAACAAGGGGTTACTTAAGTATATCATTTATTTTTAATTTTGGTCCTTTGGACCGCTTGACAACCCTTCTGGTAAAATATCTAGCGGAATCGGCTTGCAAATTACTGCCACTGACAGCTCAGTTAAAACAATCACGACTTTTAAGAAACGGAACGTTCAAGAAAAGAGCCTACACTATCTTAACGGGCCGGCAATGCAACCACGACCCACGACTTCCCTGATGTGGCGGGAGTTTGTTGGTGGCGGTGTTTATCTAGATGACCCGCTGATTTAGGCTCTTTAACCTCATAAAAATATGTATAGGTATCATTTATCCTCAGTGTATTAAAACTAGGTCCTTGCTCCAGGTATGGGCGGCGAGGCGTGCGCGTGCGCTCCGGCGCCGCCGCGGCTGCTGCCCGAGCCGGAGCCCGACCATCTGTACGACCACCACTCTTCCGAAGAGGAGCTGGAGGTAACACCACCGCACTGCTACTGCATGCTAACCACTCACTAGCACAGCACCCATACGTTCAATGCAGGCTGGGGAATTTATTCACAATTTTTTATCAGTTTTTTTTTTCCATAAATATATCAATCAATAGACTTCAACACGGTCTATCTAAAGTATTAATCTGATAAACAATTAATTTTCCAGACTGTATCTTTTAAGTACTTAATACTTCAAATATTAGAATCACCAATTGGATCGATATTACTTATACTTCTAATATCCCAAAACAATAAACTTTAATATGTAAATAAGTAGATATTCATTTACTTTTTAGGATGTCGCTCGAGCGAATACGCACACTATTATCTGATAAATGCACCGCCACGTTGCGTTAGTAAAACTTCTATTTAATTTAAAATTTTATTGAAATGTATAATTTACTAGAATTAATTATTGTATAAGGTATACTTTCAATACACCGTATCATGCCATGACTGCGCTAGGAACTGTATACGTATAGCCACTGGATTTAATGTAAATCAAATGTAAGTACCGTGAAAAAAATGTAAACTGCGGACCCCACGAGTCAAGCAACGTTTTAATTTGTTCGGAACGATTTAATAATTGTCCCCAAAATGTAGGTCTCACGCACAGCCATCTAGCTCGAAATTAATCTCAATTTCGATCTTCCACTCCCAGCGAACGAAATGTACCGACCGTAAGTCTGGACTCAATATTGTTCGGCCTTATATCTCTCTGGATTCAGGACAGAATATATTATCAGCTTTTTGGACAAGACAACTTTTTCAAGACTTAATCGTTTAATTAATTCTTGTGTTTTCAAAATTTTGTTATGAAGCGATGCTATTATACATAAATTAAATAATATGGTATGGTATATAGGACGCAATTGGTTGAACCATTTCTTTAAATATACTCAGTTTTAATAAAATATTCAATTGCCAAGATACACAGTTTCTCAATTACAACGTAACAGAAGTCGAGAACAGAACTGCCATGTAATCTAGATAAAATGTCAAACGAAAAGGAGTATTTACAACTTTGTTCATACCGAATTTAAAGTTCAGTTTTATTAAAATCTAAATAAAACTATCCAATATCTTTTACAACATGAGGTCAAAGTAATTTGCACAAAGAGCGCGATCTAGATTTATCGTTAATATTCGCTGTTTGATGTTAAACCGCTAAATGGTATAAATCTAGTATAGTGAACAAAATCTTGGAGCAAATTGATCTACATTGACAATTGACTACAGTTCTATTGTAGTGGCGATGTACCTGCAGCTACTCCTAGGCTCTGGTCTAGTTTTGTGATAATGTAGTGGGCTGCAACATTGTTTTCATAGTTCTGTGTATCATGTACTTGACTGTTGTATCTGTTTCTGATTCGAAAATAAATAAATGCAACATGCTTGTACAATGTCGGTGCATAGAGGCCAACCTTCCACACTAAAATTTCCAGAACTTTACTGTTTCAAATTAAAATACGGTAGAATTTTGTAGATTCGTACTAAATGTGCGAGTTATAATTTGAGCCTAGTCTTGGCTGCTAAAGTTAAACCAGGCGTCCGTCACTCGCTCAAGGCCACGCGTTTTATGCCTACCGCTTCGCGTATCGTCGACGATACAACGAACACCGGGCTGTCGCGCGCCCGGCTGAGTGCTCGCGCGTCACGGGTACAGCGCTGACTATCAAAATGCCGAAACCACGTAATTATTGCCTGATTATTGTGCAGTTCCCCTGTTTCCCAATTCTCTTGTTTCCCTTTTGATTATTTATTAAAATTATTCACGCGGTTTTGGATATTTTTGACACTAAAATATATTAGTCGGGAATTCAAGGAACGAAAAATATGCATCAGTCAATTTATCAAACTAAAAAATATTCGAGCAACAAATAAAATATTAATTGTTTTTCTAAAACATTCGTTTTATTACCATTGTCATCATACGTATAACCCTAGCAGATTTGCTGGACGACACGCACACACGTAAGTCGCGCGGCGGGCAAAAGAATCTCAACTCTCTTAGTGCGTACTTATGGTACATTTCTCCTTGCTGCAAACAACTGGTATTATTATTATGATTTTGTAGGCTATTATAGCGTAGGTATTTTGGTTTTTGTATTGGAGTGAAGTATCTGTTACGTAGTAACTATTTATTAATCTGTGGTTAAACCTCCACCAAAGAGCTCCGGACATCCCTGTACTGGTAATCCAAATTTATCCGCTGTCCGCCACCTTCTCATAAAATGTTCCTCTTGAGCTCCTAAACTTAAAAATAATTAGTCAGCAAATCTCTAGCAGAGTTCGTGTAAGCAGTCTGTCAAACGTAATTGAATTAGGTATGTTATCAATAACAGCGGCTAGTGTGTGAGCAGGGGCAAATAGTGAAGTCAATTTGAACTGAAACTGAATAGGGACAAAATCAAAACAGTTATAGAAACCATAACTGAACAAGTACCTATTCACAATTGGAGTAATAGACAGTCCTCTATGCAGAGGATGCTTAGAGGCAGAAGAAACCGTCCTCATGGAGTGTACCAGTGTGGCCGAACAACGGGCAGAACTACTCCAACACCCCGGGTCACTCCCAGAAATCTTTAGCAGACTGAAAAGTTAACTACGATTCTGGGATGGTTTGAATAGACGATTAGCCACTCACGCACAATGGCCCGATTATGAGCCAAGTGCGGACAACCAACGAAACTAAACCATCGACTATTGTCGCTGAAGTCTGGTTGTGTTCTTGATTTCACTCAAGATGTATACATTACTGTTTCTGGTTCTTTTGGTTTAAACTAGAAAAATGAAAATCTTTAGCTGATTACTTTTATAACCAACGGTCTTATAATTGAGCACCAATTTAGGTTTCTGAGTTTAATTGATTACTTTTATGTTGGCAATTGGCTGGCAATAAAAAGCGGTTGGTTGCGCAATGGAGGCGGGTGTGTCGGGCTGTATCTCACAGCGCCGATGTCCGGCACTTCGTATGCCGCATTAATTCGCAACGACACGCCGCAACTAAATTACAGCCGTAGACAACCTCTCCCCCGCCCTGCACCGCTCCTCTCACCTCCGCCTGCATCCCCTTCGCACCCCGTAGTGGCCGTCACGGGGCCTATTAGGCAGACACTTGACGTATAGGTACCTCAATACTTTCGTCCATGGAGGCAGGTACGGTTCTATTAGGCGGGTCGACGTTATTGAAGAAAATAATGACATCACTCATCGAAAGGGCAAAGGACTCGTTCCCAGAATAGAAAGAGCAGGATCGGCTAATAAAATTAGAACATACTTTCGATAACTGGAATACGCTCTGCATGAAATTGCTATCCGAAATGAGACGGCTGCAGTCACTCTAAATGAGACATGTGAAGCGGCACCCCATGCTAAGGATCTTAGTGAATAATTCCGCGACAGATAGTATATAGGAGCGATGCAGTTATATTACGTGAAGAGATTAAAGAGTTAGGAGAGCAGGTGAACGCCCTCCGGCGAGGCGAGCGAGCGAAAATTGGCGCAAGCAAAAAAACTGCCGACCTCATCTACCTAGCGTCATACGTTCTACTAATTCAAATGTTTTTACTGCACTTTTTCTACACGTATAAATTATGTAATTTGCTACCGCCTGACTCGTGCATTGTAGATCTGCATTTAAAATGCATGCTGCATTTTTATTTAAAATAAGTTGTTTTTATGTCTTAAAGACAGCACCGTGTAAGCAAAGTTAATTTTTGCTTCGCGACTAACTTGATGTTAGTCTAAATAAGCTCTGTGGAATCAATGCTCACTAGTCGGCCGTTCCGAGCCGACTGCCGCCTAGTGCGCGTGCTGTGTGAGGCTATCGTTTCCATTGTTGCTGAAGAGTCTCTGTCTGTAGCTACACTGTGCCCGTTTATCTGCTTAGCAAAATAATGGAGCCATCAACTTGTCCTCCACTAAGTTTCGCGTCGCATTTCTATACGAGCTGATTCTGTTCATTGGACGTAGACCCCGGCAAAACGTTACTGTGCATTGTAGAGTCTTAGTTGGGACTGCTCAAACTACAAGTGCTTTCATCAAAACTGCAAGTGTAGTCAGCGTGCGTAGACAATTAAATAGCAGCGATGCAACCAGCCTCTAATTAGATCGCGTACCAGATTTACCGCTCCGGTGGTTCGTAAACAAATTAGGTTATCAAGTCAATACAATTATTTTCAATTATATATAACGCGTATGTGGAGCGCGCGAAATTGTGGATCGATACGAGTGGCGGCTGCCATTTTTTCGTAGCGAGCTGCCGAGCTGCACACGCGCGTCTTCAGTTGACGCTCATTTCTTTTTTTTTTCAGTAACAAGACAAAACAATCCGTGAGTTTTTATTCATTTTTTCTCGTCTGCCGCCTGCATAACATTTGTTTATCTTGCGCTTGGCTTGAAATTAGAAATTCTATTGTCTCCGCACTTTTTTAATTGCAAAAAGGAAACGGAAACGGCTTTCTAAATAAAGAAAAAGGTTGTGTCATAGTATTTAATGCGTAAAGCCATTCCTGCATTGTTTGCTCTTGCGAAGTATTCAGCATGGTCGTGCAAAGGAGGGGGCTTATTAGCGTCACACGAAACAGCCGACGGCACGGGATTCGCGTGTTTAAATTATTGTGCAACGTGATGTTGTTGCCGTTCGAACACTTAATGTCTCGAAAAATGCTACTTTAAATCAAATTTATTTACAAGCTTAAACTACACTTATACTAACTATAGATGCTGGCGGGAAAAATTCCGAATCATTCCCGTCGAATACTTCGGAAGTATTCCGAAATATTCTGAAACTTTGGGAATATTTCAACTGCCAAAAATTTCCCGGAGAAATTTTAATCCATTAAAAGCCACTGTACTCGATTAAGTACAGCGTAATGAAGTAAAATAATAAGGTGTATCACCTAAAATTTACAAGATCTGTAATTTACACTTCGGAATAATGCTGTACTCAATCGAGTACAGCTGTTACCTCTAATGGGTTCATAGGGAATATAGCCTACTAGCTGTCCCCCGCGGTTTTATCCGCGTTTAATTTCCTTTGGCTACTTCTTAGCCCCCCGTAAACCATTTATGCAGCGCACGCAACAAAAGTCCTCAAATGTGAATAATTTTCCCCGTTTTTGCAACATTTCTCACTGACGCTTCGCTCCTATTGGTCGCAGCGTAATGTTATATAGCCTAATACCACTAATACCTTTCTCTATAAATGGACTTTAAAAAACAAAGAATTTCTCTAATCGGATCAGTAGTTCCTGAGATTACCGAATTTAAACAAACAAACAAACTCCTCCGCATTATAATATTAGTAGTAGCTTTCCAATAGTGAAAGAATTTTTGAAAGCGACTCAATAGTTTTTGAGTTTATTTATTAGGTTTTCCTTTATTTAGTAATACCTATCTATGTGACTCGCGAATACTTAGCGATGCGAACAGCAGAGCTATATATATATACAAACTAACCAAAAACATAGGTAACCCTTTATCAAAAAACAAATCAAATATGCTCGGCCTGGTTTTTAATTCCACAACTAACATTTTTAAAAATAGCATTCGACTTCGAAATAACCTACATAACAATAAAAAAAAATATTAACATAAATATACTTAATCAATCAGATTTATAATAAAATAAACATTTATATTTTACTAACTTATGTGCCACTGAAAAATAATTAATTCACCCACCACACAAAAAATAAACACGTTTATTCTTATTGAATAATTCGGGTGAAATATTCCGCGGAAACATTCGATTGCGGGGTATGAATCTTTCCGAAAACTTCTCCGGGGGGGGAGCATCTCCCCTCTTACCGCACACCGCACCGCCATCGCCTGCGTGCACACAGTCGGGCGGCGGCAATCGACGGTCGATGCAAAATTCCATTCGATATTTAAAAAAATATAAAAATATTTTGCAAAAAAATACAAATCTATATTTAAATTCATTTTGAATAATTCTGATTTAAAGAAACTTTCCCAGAAGTATTCCGGAATTATTTCGAATTTTTCAGAAGTTTTGCAACTATAATACTAACATACACACATCAAAAGTGTCTAGGGATATTTCAATTAAACCTAAATTACTAAAATTCTATTAACTTTTTGTTAAAACATGTACACATTAAAATAAACCTTGTTTAATAGACTATTTAATCTGATAATAAACTTTTAGATAAAGTTAAATTTAAAAAAAAACTTAGAAGAAGAGGAAAAACTCAAACAAAATTTCAATTTTAACTTTATTTTTGAAACATCAAAACTTAAACAAAACAACAATTTTTTTTATAAAAATTCTTGAAAACTTAAAATTAATATTCCGTGGATCCACCTAAGACTCTCCTGACACATCTGCAGCGGTTCTGCATACTCAAAACAAGGGTGTCAATATCCTGTTGTGGAATACTGTCCCATAATTCAGTTGACACCTGTCAGTGCGAGATAAACATTGCTCCGTGTTTCAATTATCTATTTAAAATTAAAACTTCTTATTTTTGGACTAATAACTATTATTAAAGTAATGAACAGTCAGTGTAATTGAAAGGAACAGTGAAAATTGAATAGAGAGTGAAAGTAAACATAAAATTCGTGATAATAAGTACAAAATAATATTAGTGGTAATCGTTGAATATTCAAATTCTGTACACAAGTGACCTTTGTACCTAACCAAAGACATAGACTGCGAGTGTTGTGACAGAATAGTGATACTAATGAATGAATGACAGTTGCTCTTATGGACAGATAAAAGATATCGCCCTGTTACACGAAAAAAAAAAATTTTTTTTTTTAAATCTGTTTTGCTACTTTTAAAATTTTGCCAAGCCGAAAGGAATCGAGTTGCCAGCAGAAAAAAAAATACCCATAATTGGGGAAATTATAACAGGGAAACAAAACTTATTGCATCATCTTAATCATGCCCCGTACAGCACGCTCACCCCCGCAGTGTTCCACAATTGGCCGTAATTTAATGGAAACGCAGTCGGAACCTGATCTGTCACCTGCTGTCTTGGTTCCTGAAAATGCTAGTGGCATCACGGCTAATGCTAATGTTACTACAAGGCCGAGCAATAAACGTTTTCGTGGCGACGATAGCTGCATTGAACCGGATAAATTTGATGAATTGAAGGGCTTGCTGCAATCTTGGAAGGAAGATCAGGACAAAATGCTGAATAAATTGGTAGCAGAGGTTACTGCCTTAAAACAGCAAAATCATGACTTATAGGTGTACCAGGAACTGATGACAAAAATGGTAAATAAAATATGATGACAGCAACACTGGGGAAAATGGATTATAAGGTTTTGATACTTGTATTTTCCCACAAAATTTATTACACTTATTGTAATACTAACATTATAAAGAGGATTTTTTTTATGTATTTTTGTTTGTTACTCTTTCACGCAAAAACTACTGAACGAATTTTGATGAAATTTAACAAAAGTATGGCGATAATTTTTGCAGTTTATTCAACAGTGGTGTTTGATTAGTTGTATTTTTGTATGAGCTGTTGAGACGATTGGGACCTACATGCTTGAGGCCCACTCTGGGTAAAGCTACAAAGGCTTTACGTATAAATTTTAGCCCCTAACCATGAGTGACCAAAATAAAGATATTTTTTTAAAAAGAGGGAGTCATATACTTTTTAGCGAGATGTATATCTGGTTAATCCATTCTAATATTATAAATGCGAAAATAACTCTGTCTGTCTGTCTCTTCTTCACGCCTAAGCCACTGAACCGATTTGAATAAAATTTGGTACAGATATAGTCTGGGACCCGAGAAAGAATTTAGGTTAGTTTTCATCCCGGAAATCTCCCGGGAACGGGAATGAAGTCGCGGCGCGGCAAAAGCTAGTATAAAATAACTTATGATAAACCCAGTCACTATAATATACTTTATTTACACAACAAAGATGAAAGAAATGGTTTTTCGCTTTGTGATTGGTGTCCCAACTTGGTTAGGGCATTGCGAGTTTAATTCGAGCTGATTGCCCGTTAAGAAAAAATGATTCTGTTCTTTGTCAAGGTTACTGACTATGGTAGTGGCATTCAAGGCAAGTCAAACGCCTTTAGGCGGCTCATGTGAATCTGACACCAAGGCTTCTGCGTTCTTCATCTGCCTTTTGCAATAATTCGTCACATAGTACTAGTACACGCCCCTGTAATAAGCCAAAATTATATGTTACGTAATATATATACATATGTTAAACTCATACAAATGGATTTGAAACAAAGTATCAACTTTGGCGAGTCATACTAACCAGTCATCGCAAGCACGCGGTATAAAATCGAAAATTGCGTGTAATCTACACCTTCTTCTTCATAGATTTATCGGTACACGTTATAAACAGAGCTTTTAGATTGTGACTGCGGTGGTTTCTTAGTCATTCTTTCACTTTTTACTAAAGATTTCTTGAAAATAACAAATGTAAACAAACAAACGTAATGTCACTTGACAGATGACATGACAAGTATACCATATAAAAATCATTATTTGTTTTACTTTTTTTTTGTCATGAGTTACTGGTACACCTATACTTAAGTCTAACCAAGAATTTGAAAAATCTATTATGTTTTTTAATACAAGCTATGAGGATATGAAGGCCAAGTTGAATACCTTAGAAGCCGAGCTTAAGGAAAATAAGAAGCGTTGCCATGAAATGGTCAGCTCCAGTAACGATAAAAGAGTCATCTTACTTGAAGCGAAAGTTGAATCTATGGAGCAGCAGGCAAGGCTGTGCAACATTGAAATATGTAATCTACCTGAAAAGCGCAGTGAAAATTTGTTAGACATTATGGAGTCAATAGGTGGCGCTGTCAATTGCCCGGTATCAAAAAACGATATCTTAGCAATTCATCGAGTTCCACATGCTCGGCCACAGGACAGCGCGCCTAAAAATGTAATTGTGAAACTCAAATCGAGGATCGTCTGTGAAAATATACTCAGCGCCTACCGGAAAGCAAAAGGTGTTAAATCTGATCAAATTGGAATGACTGGCACTGCAGTGTCCATATACTTGAACGAGCATCTAACTCTCAAAAGTAAAGCATTATTTCGAGAAGCCAAAGTACTCGCTAAAAATAATGGGTATAAGTATGTCTGGATCAGAAATGCAACAATTCTGGTTCGAAAACGGGAAGGAATCTCGGCCTTTGCAATTCGTTCCGACACGGATCTTAAAAAATTTGCGGAGACACTGGTAATGACACCTCGATTTAATTATTTTAACTGCTTTGTTGTTATTTGTACTATTTTGATTTTGTTTTTATATTTCCATTTGCCATTGAAGTTATTAGTTGTACTGGTTCGATATTGCTTGGTTCTGTATTGGTATTTATTTTCTGTATCTACTTGTTCGCTGTCATCTCATAAAAATGCAAACTCAATACAATATTCTCTCTTCCAATGTTCTAATTTTATGTCATGTGTGTTATCAACTATCTGCCAAACATCATCATTTTTACCAATTAATCAAAAATTTTGTTTTAAATTTTGTGTTTACACTTTAAATCAACATAAAACTACTATAGGAATACAAATTTCGAGAAATATAAAATATCTAAACTATTTATTTAATGTATCCTATACTGTGATGCACTGGGCCACATGCTTGGAACCACCTTCTCCGTATTACGTAATGATATATATAGTGCTTCTGCATTATAGTAAACTTGTTTTCATCAATGGCTTCCAATAACATTATTATTTACTATCAGAACTGTAGGGGGATCCGCACAAAGTTACATACACTATACGTGAATATAATGGCAAATTCATATGACGTCATCGTGCTAACTGAAACGTGGTTAATTCCGGCTATTCTTGATAATGAATTTATTGACGACCGTTACATAGTTTTTAGATATGACCGTGACCGCTCTGCGACAAAGAAACATGATGGAGGTGGTGTCTTAGTAGCTGTGCTTCGCGAACTGCGACCCACTCAGTTGACGACGCATTTTGTCCATGCAGATATAGAACAGGTTATTGTCAGACTACCTGCAGCCCAACCTGATAAAATTCACATTATCAGTGCTACGTACATACCACCTCGTACACGTGAAGACATATATACGCGTTACTTTGACATGTTGCAGGGCATAGGTAATGATCCTGGCACTGACTCTTATTTTTTCGTTGGAGATTATAACCTACCCGATATTGAGTGGTCTGACCAAGAAGATCGGGCTATAGCTCAAATCTCCAGCCCACTTGGTAGATTATTGTTAAATTTCATGAACTTAATTAATGGATCGCAATATAACGTCATAAAGAACGGGATGGGTCGGATTCTAGACTTATTTATCTCTAATGTTGAATGTCAGATAGCACCTTGTGATGCTCTGATTGTCCCCGATAGTCATCACCCAGCTTTTTCCGTATTCACTAGCTTAAATATGAAATTCAGTCCAATGAAATGCCGTTCAACTTATAAATATAACTTTCATAAGGCGGATTATGATGGTATAAACAGCGAACTTGATGAAATTAACTGGGATATGAAACTATCTCACCATGATTCTGAACGAGCTGTCACTATGTTTTATGAGATAATATATGGAGTAATTAGGGCGCATGTTCCGTTGACTAAAACTAAAAATTCAAAATTTCCTGTTTGGTTCTCACCTTCTCTAATACGAATCACAAAAGCGAAAGAGCGGGCCTGGATTAAGTGGAAAAAGTACCATAACATATCCGATTATTTAAATTTTTCAGCATATCGCAAACTTTTTCACGGGGAGTGTATCAAGTCTTATAGAATTTACATGGAATCAGTCGAGGATAGCATCCCTAAAAATATTAAACATTTCTGGACTTACGTCTCTTCCCGGAATAAAAAAGCCAATTATCCAGCCAGTATGTACTTCAAAAATATTTCTTCAGGTGATGCTACAGGTATCTGCAACCTATTCTCAGCTTTCTTTTCTTCTGTCTATGAAACATCTACCTTTGACCCAAGCAACTGGCAACCTCCTAATTACTATGTAGACAACTCTTCAATCTTATCTGAAATATACCTTTCCACTAACCTTATCTGCTCAACACTTAAGTCATTAGATTCTTCTAAAGGGGTGGGCCCCGATGGCCTGCCACCCATTTTCTTCATAAAAACATGTGATAACTTGTGCACTCCCTTGCATATAATATTTAATAAATGTTTGCGTGAGGGAGTTTTCCCTGCTATTTGGAAGCGGGCGTTCATTACTCCGGTTTATAAGACTGGGGACAAGAATAATGTAGAAAATTACCGACCCATCTCTATCCTTTCTACTTTGTCTAAGATTTTTGAACGCCTTGTCCACGGTGCCGTTTATCCACATATTCATCGGCTTATTATTCCAGAACAACATGGATTTGTCAAACATCGTTCGACCTTGACTAATCTATTAGTATATACCAACAATCTTTTTGAAAAAATTGACCAACAAGTACAGGTAGACGCTGTCTACACTGACTTTCAGAAGGCTTTTGACAAAGTGGATCACACACTGCTTTTGGAAAAGATTGCCTATAATGGAATACGTGGAAACTTGCTTAGATGGTTTGTCTCATATATTTTTAAAAGAACACAAATAGTGGCAATCAATGGTTATGAATCTGACCCCATTGTTGTTACATCGGGCGTTCCACAGGGTTCCATTTTGGGTCCTCTCCTTTTCATAATATTTATTAATGATGTTAAACAATGTTTTATTAATTCAACATTTTTAATGTACGCTGACGATATAAAGATCTATAGATCGTGCAAAAACATACATGATTGTCTACTCCTTCAAAATGACTTAGACAGGTTACATACATATTGTTTGACTAATAAGCTTTTCCTTAGTTTACCTAAATGTCATGCCATCTCATTTACTAAGAAGAAAAACAAAGTTAATTTTGATTATTGTATAAATAACACGACCTTAAATAAAGTTAATTTGTCCGTGACTTAGGGGTCACTTTAGATGCCAGTTTGCACTTCGACATTCACATTGACAATATACTTAACAGAGCGTATCAGATGTACGGGTTTGTCATGAGATCATCACGTGACTTTGTGCGGCCCTCTACGTTCTTACTACTTTATAAGACCTTGGTAAGGTCCCAGGTAGAATACGCCATTCCGATCTGGAATCCTTTTTACGAGAAATACGGCACTAGAATTGAAATGGTGCAGAAGAAATTCTTGCGGTCTGTTTCATACAAATGCTTTCAACCCAAGGTTTCCTATGAGCAGCTATTAAAACGGTATGGAGTTCTAAATTTGTGGTCCAGGAGACTCTTGCTTGATGTCATGACGCTACACGGCATTTGTAACAGCAAATTCGATTGTATTGATCTTACAAACAAATTGTGTTACAAGGTACCCAGGAATGTTATTTTAAGGGGGGTGCGCGTTCCTCAGCTTTTCCATACAGACGTATGTAGAACTAATGCTGGGGAGCGTGCACCTCTTCGTCGCCTTGTTGATTCCTATAACACACACTTTATAGATGTAGATATATTCTCGTATTCAAAGCCACAATTTAAGAAAATGGTGGTAGATATTTTATCTAAGCAATTGTAGTCATACTAAGATAAACAATAAGCTGGGCAAACTGCTGCAGCAGCATAATTATGTTTTAATTTTGTAATGTCTTTCTTTTATTATTATTTTTTTATGTTTTTCAAATTTAATTTGTTTTGTTTTTTATTTCTTTTTGTCTTTTTTATCTTAAGCACTGAATTTTTATAGTTAATATGTGGACAATGGTATGGGTTACATGTTTGATAATTTTAGCTTAGGAACTTTTCTGTATTTTGTAGCATGTAACTGTTTTTTGTCCCTAATAAATAAATAAAATAAAATAAAAAAATAATTGCCGTTTCTGAAGCCATGAAGACCAGTCAGAGCGTTATATCCAGGCTTTGGTCATGTTATCGTGTCACGGAGGAAGTGGTGGAACGGCACCGAGGACCTCAACGCATTACAACATATGTACAGGACCGATTCATAGTAAATGCTGCACGAAGTCAACTAAATGCAGCGGCGATGCAATTGGTTCAAAGGCTACAGAGAGAGTATGGTTTGCTGGTAAGCGGTCAAACTTTGAGAAGGCGACTGCATGAAGTCAATCTACGTGCTCGTAGGCCATTTTGGGTATCAGCACTAAGGAGAGGTAATCGAGGAAGAAGATTACAATGGGCTATTGCACACGAAAACTGGAACCATTCTCAATGGTCACTTGTGCTTTTCACTGATGAATCTAGGTTTGGATTTCATCCTGATTCGCGAAGAGTACGCGTTTGGAGAAAACCTGGACGTTGGAATCGACTGCAGCACCCACAACAAGTTAATGCATATTAAGGTAGCACGATTATGGTTTGGGCAGGAATTGGTCTCGGCGGTAGAACGGACCTCGTTTGGATACAAGGCAATATGACTGCTCGAAAATACCGAGATGAGGTGCTAGAGCCTGCTCTTCGCAGGATCTTAGCAGGATTTGGGACAGTACTCCACAACAGGATATTGACACCCTTGTTTTGAGTATGCAAAACCGCTCCAGATGTGTCAGGAGAGTCTTAGGTGGATCCACGAATTATTAATTTTAAGTTTTCAACAATTTTTATAAAAAAAAATTGTTTTGTTGTTTAGGTTTTGAAATTTCAAAAATAAAGTTAAATTGAAATTTTGTTGAGTTTTTCCTCTTCTTCTAAGTTTTTTTTTTAATTTAACTTTCTCTAAAAGTTTATTATCAAATTAGATAGGCAATTAAACAAGGTTTATTTTTAAGTGTAGGTGTCTTAACAAAAAGTTAATAGAATTTTAGTTATTTAGGTTTAACTAAAATATCCCTAGACACTTTTGATGTGTGTACTTTACAAAATATTACATAGAGTTCACATGATACAAACATAATTGAATTTTCATTGATGTGCTGGTGGTTGCCGTTTTTATGTTGCAATGTCTTGAGGCAGTATGAATTTATGTTTCACTTCCCCAGTAAGACCATACTTATTATATTAGTGAATCCGATGCATGTTAATTTTGGTGAAGGCACGGAACCTATAGTGCCTATAGTGATGGTAAAATTAGCATATTCGAGCGCCCTCTTTGTGGTGAGGTGAGGTGTGAAGACAAGACGGTGGCCGGTCCGCCGTGTGTGCGACAACCTGCTTTACGCCGCGCTATACCAGCACCATCCACTTTATTATACATGCAGTTGAAGGCTTTCCTACCGTCTGGCATCCGGCTGTACTTCTTAAGATGTACATGTAGACCAGTTTGAGAGATATTTGTATTATTTAAAAAAACGAGAGTTTGTAGGGCATCTCGATTGGTGTTACACTCTGCAACCGTCGAGAGGTCGAAAAGGCGAGGTACGAAAACCTAACATTTACCTCGTTAAATGAATGCCTGAAATTGAGGGCTTTTGTGATCTTTGGTGAACTTTTTTATTTTATTTATTTATTCAGGAAACAAACAGTCTCATACATTTTTTTTACAAAGAAAAAACATGAAGACTTACCGCCTTATTACAAAACAAGGTTTTTCTCTAAACCAGGTTTAAACCATCGAGCCAGGTTTTGTAATTTGAATCTTATTCTGATACAATCAAGATTCGAAATACAAAACCTAGCTCAATGGTTTAAACCTGGTTTAGAGAAAAACCTTGTTTTGTAATAAGGCGGTTTGAGTTCCATACACTTAAAAATAACGTACAGCAAATTACCCATTCGTGAATAATCTACGACTAAGTAGATAGAAGCTTTTTGAGTATTTTCTTTTTAAACATAGCCAAACTATTGTTAAAAATATCAATATCTCCAAATTGTTCGTTATATGTATCAACGCTACGTCTGAGGAAATTATTACCTGTATATATCCATACTAATATTATAAATGGGAAAGTGTGTCTGTCTGTATGTTTGTCTTTCTTTCACGGCAAGACGGAGCGACGAATCGACGTGATTTTTCAAGTGGAGATAGTTGAAGGGATGGAAAGTAACATAGGCTACTTTTTGTCTCTTTTTAACGCGAGCGAAGCCGCGGGCAAAAGCTAGTAGTTTTATAAAAAGAAAATAGTTGATTTAGGCGAGAGCCAGGTCTAGGTACTCTTAAGCAAATTTTTTCTAAAATGTGAGGAGGTGAGCGAGTGAATCTTCATATGAGATATGTACATGGCTAAAACGATAATCTAAAGTTTTAATAAATTTCTTTTGAATTCTTTCAATACGAGAGATGTGACAAGTATAATATGGATTTCAAATTATACAAGCGAAATCTAATATTGACCGGACAAAAATAAAATATAATATTTGCAGCGTATGAGTAATTCTTAAAGTTGAAAAGAAACCAAGTTGGCGAAATGCTCTGAAATTGAAATTGTTTATTTTGCAAGTAGGATCTTAAAATCACTTTTACATGTCATATATTTTTTACGCTAGTTGGAGCCTCTATTAACTTTATTATCCACATGTAAGTTAAAAGACAAGCTAGTGTCCATGATTACACCACACATTTTATGTTAATCTTTACAATTTGCGTTAGGGCTGTGAATTTGTTGTTAAGTTAAAGAAATAAAAATTGTGGCTGAATAAAACCCACAAGAAGAAAATAGCAGTTAGTTGGTTAGGTACTACCGACACCGGAATTATCGACCACTAGACGGGCCCATAATCGCGGTTCATTTCTCGTCGCTAGCCAACAGTCATTGCACGGGCCGCACAAAGACAGCGCGGTTTTTTCGCCGGGAGTCCGGGAGCCATCAATAATAAACGAGCGGCCAGCTCCGCCACGGACGGCGGAACTTTTGCACCGTAGCTAACAGTACTCGGCGCGGCTTCTCAACGCGTTTCTAATTACACGCTGAAATATTCAACGCCCGCCGTCGCGTACTTCTCAGATAAGGGTGTAGCTCTTATGCTCTTTCTTTCTAGCCTTGGTCCTTTTGGATATGCTATCACCAGACTAGTTCGTCTACTTCCTATTATGATGTTTGTTATGTATCATACTACCACAACATCCAATTCTATACCGAAACCGGTGTGGTTGGTGATGCGCATTTTCCGTTCCTTCTGATACATCTGCATTAAAAACATTACTCTTGAAATTAATCTGTATTAATGAATAACACTACCACAATGGGGCGGCGCGATAATAATGATGCTGCTATTCAGCTTGCATCTTAGTTGGTTTTGGCGGTTTCGTTTCAATTCAAGTATTTGGAGTTCGGTACGCGGTAGATAATAGTGTGGCTATTACCTCGGCCGACATCTGATTCTCATCGAACGTGTAAGTAACGCATACGTGTAACATTGGAGTGCGGTGTGTGACGTGTGGGTGCGGCGTGCAGGTGATCAACGGAGCGCCGCGCGCGGGGCTCGCCGGCGCGGGGCTGGCGGGCGCGGGGCTCGGCGCGGGGCTGGTGGGCGCGGCCGGGGTCGCGGGCGCGGCAGAGTCGCGGCGCCGCGGTGCGTCGTCGCCGCCGCCCGCGCAACCCGAGAAGCGCAAGTGGCCCGCGCAGCCCTACCTCGACCCCGACAGCGATGACCTCGCGCCCCGCCCCGCCTCCTCCGATGACGATGACACTAAGGTACGCCATACTAACACAACATCCGCATTAGAGGCATCCCCAGTGTGATGTGTGCGCTAACATTTTTAATAAGATGATGTTTTAGGGGTCCCAAGTTATGACAAGAGAAGAATTTCCTTGATTTGCCATTCTCTGTGATGCAGAATTTCGTAGACGGATACAGACACCGAGATGAAAAATTTTTGAAAAATGTCTTTTTCATAAAATGTGATTAGTTTTTATTCAATCTGTATCCTCTTGTCGGGCGTATTACAGGTGGAGACTCCAGTGAGATTCCGCACCTCGCCGCCGCTGGAGGCGCTGAAGCCACGGCGCGCCGGCGTGTGCTCGTGCGCGGGCGCGCGGGCGGGCGGCGCGGGGGGCGCGGGCGGCGCGCCGCTGTCTCCGCGGCGCCGGCGCATGCCGCTGCCGCCGCCGCGCCGACACCGCCCCGCACTCGACTTTGATAAGATGCAGCAGGTAAGCACAAAGAGCTCACCCGGAGATATTCCTATCTGACCCGGTCAGTGCTGCTATGCAAAATTTTAAACAATTAATTCTTGGACAACTCTTCAGCGCATTTTCGCGACTGCTCTTTATTGAAACACGTATTTTTTGTGTGAGAAAACGCACATGAAGATAAAACCTTTATTGTGTCACCTTTTCCAAAGCATTTGATTGCGTAAATCATGACACGTTACTTCTATGACTTAAGCATTACGGACTGGGTAAACTACCGCTTAGCTTAGTGGACTCATACGTAAATTATAGGCAGCAGCAAGTAAAAGTAAATGAGTCTCCAATCCAGACAGGAATAATAGAAATTAGAGTTCCACAAGGGTCTATTATAGGTCCCGTTCTCTTTGTAGTGTACATGATCTTCTCATTTATTTAAAACCAAACCACAAAGAGTGTTGTTCGCCGACGGCCCAAAATCTTGATTATACAGTGTGGAAAGTTTCAATGGGCCCTGAAAGAAAACTACCTTAAGTCGTCAAGATAGATTATTTTACTTAAAGGAAACATTCCTTTTTTTAACTGCATTCAATGATTTTCGAAAATTCGCTTGTCACACTCGGGAATCGAACCGGTTAAAATCCAAAAAGTAACACTTTACAGTTTTATGGCGAATTATCGAAAATCTTTGAATGCATTTTGTTTCTTTTTAAAAATAAAGGAATGCTTCCTTTAAGTTTAATTTTGTATAAAACACGAGCGCTTTTCGCCATCAAACTGCAAAGTTTGGCGAGTTCAAACTGTATGTAAAATTAAGTTTGATTTAAGTAAATAAATTCTTTAAAAAAATATCTTTAAAAGTAAAATAATCTATCTTGACGATTTAAGGTAGTTTTCTTCCAGGGCCCACTAAAACTTTCCACCATGTACCTATATAATACTCTATTTAGAACTTATACAGCATTATATGTAGTCAAGATTGGTTCAAACAACAAATTTAAAAATGAAAATAAAACGTGCATCAAATTTGTTTTGAAAGTAGTGATTTTGACATAGCACTCAATAAAGAAAAATTTAAAACCTCGCTGGACTATATTATTGACATTATTAACAATTAATATTCAACATTAATGTTATTGAATTCAAAAGAGTAGATTCGTAGTTTCCTTGTTTTCCTTCTCCATAGGATCTCACGGTATGGAAAGAGATACTAGCTTTAACTTTCTAAGTAACTCTTTGACAATTCAGTTTGAGTTTGCGAGGATGCAAACGTCTCTCTTACCTTTAGTAATTTTACTACCATAATCTGTTAAAACCGGCCTTGTTCACTCCATAAGCAATAGCAGCGCAACACGTTTAAGTTATTCAATACGTACGCCAAAATCTACTACGAAAACAGAGTATCGTGGTATGTGTGCGATATTTGGGCTTACCTCGCCGCTCTAGGTCACCGACGGGTGACGTCACGAGCATACTAATGTGCCACCGGAAGGACACCCGAATTATCGAATCTTTGCTTTAATACACAGTACCCAATACGACAGACTTTGTAAAATGGGTTGGGATCACTTATGTTACCGACTTCGGCATACTTGAAGAATCAGATATCGGTACAGTATTATCGATATACATAAAAAATAATTGCATATCTAATTGCTTATTAACCGGTTAGTCACGGCAAAACAATTGCACTCCCCTAATGAAATTTCACAAAGCGGCTATCTTGTCATCTGGTTATAGGAACATTTTAAATTACTCAACTTTATCTGCAGATACATCGTATAAAAGCAATTGTAATTAATTTATCTGCGATTAATATCATCCTACGGGCGAAGTCACGGGCAAAAGCTATCTAAAATATATATATTTTATCCGGCCTACCCAAATGTCCTCACTTTAGTATTGTTCGTCAAGACGTTGAGCTCCTCACAGTTTTAGCCGAGCTAACTTTATTTATTTATTTATCATTTATTTCAGGTAACAAAGACCCATAACATATATACCTTAGAGACTAAAATACATATTATTGAAGTATAACTCATAACTATTGCACACGGAGTGACGGCGTCGTGTCGCGCTGCGTGGTATCGCGTATCCTCCCGCGAAAACCGCGAAATAAGACACCCTTCGGCCAAAACTCTTCTTTGAGGAAGGCCTCTAAATGTTGAGTCCGGCACCCGCACCACAAACGACATGAAGTTAATGTTGTGGCGCGACTCCAACTGCACTAACCCTCAAACAAAGTCCAGATAGTTTTTACACGTACATATTCCACGATGTCCTGAACCTTCGTGGAATGATGTAATCTGGACAAGTACAGCTGCGTCGTGGGTATTGCTGGACGCAATAGCATATTTGGCCCAGCCAACGCAGTACCGCACTGGTTCCGACAAGAAGGCTTCTTCCTCTTTAACTGACTTTAGCTTGTCCTGCCTGGTCAAGTCCACTCAAATTTGTGTTCTTCTCTCATCAGGAGAGCACACAAACTGTAGTGGTTTTCGTATGTTTTTGACCAATACAATTGTATAGACTTTAAAAGAGACTGGCCTCTGAGTTTGTTTTGGATGTTTCTTCTCAGAGTAGTAGGAAACTACTAGGAAACACCGACCGCATCGTTCATTTAAAATAACAATGATATCATAGTTTGAAAGTGTCATATTTAATCAATTTACAAAAAAAAATATAACGTTTTATATAATGTCGGTCTGAAACTCCGCACGCACGCATTTGACTCATCATAAACAGAAATCTGTTATCGAGCACTCCACCTAAATTCGCCCAAATGCTACCTTGACTAATTCCGAACGCAAATGTGAGGTGAAGCCAATAGCAGATAGTTATCGTTTAGTCACAGCTCGACGTTGATGGTTAGTTCTGCTCGAAAAACTGGTAGTGAACGGTTAACAGTAGTTCCAGATTGTTTTTGTCATGGTTACTGCGAGAGGGCGAGTCGTAGCCGACGCCGTAGGACGTCGGCGGACGCTGGCGACGCACATTTGAATAAACCTATGAATAATTTTAGAACTGTATCTGGATGGCGGATTGTTTGAGTATGTTTAGATTTGTGTTTCTACGATTTGATGAACACGAGTTATTTTGCACCAGTTTATATCTCAGTATTACGAGTAATCTTTGGTATTACGAAGTGGAGTTAGTGTTTGAAATCGTGGTTACTGTCCTCAAGTTTTTCGACGACAGATATTTCGGTTATTTTATTTTAGGCGAAAAATTCTTGGTATTTTCCTTAAAATAATATTTTATTCGCAACATCTTAATAATTATAAGATAATGAAGTACGCTTCTATAGTGTTAAGTAATAGGATACCAAAATACAAACAGTTCCTCTTTTTAATTTTTTTTAATATAAAAAATCGAATCCTCCGCGAGCATAATAATCCATACTAATATAATAAATGCGAAAGTAACTCTGTCTATCTGTCTCTTCTTTACGACTAAACCACTAAACCGATTTGGGTCTGATTTCGGATCTGGGACCCGAGAAAGAACATAGGATAGTTTTCATCCCGGAAATCCCCCGGGAACGCGGACGAAATCGCGGGCAAAAGCTAGTTATAATATAGCTAGTGATAAGTAGTTTCTATTTCAAAAACGGAAAATCTCTTGAGCATTTATCTACAGCTATTTAATAAAGCAGAGAGTTGCTTAAAGAGGAAATAAAATAACGTCGTTCGCTGAAAGTAATGAGTTAACTTAAAGTCTTATTTACTTGTAAGCTTGATTAGCTAATTCTATTAGTCGCATATTAAAATTAACTGTTCGTGGAATTTGCTAAACGTTTACGCTGAGGAGGTCTTGCGAAATTCTATAACCTTGTGAAAAAAGTGGTTCGTGGAAGACAGAAGAAGCTCTTAAAAAACCGGCCAAGAGCGTGTCGGGCCACGCTCAATGTAGGGTCAGTAGGGTTCCGTAGTTTTCCGTCCGTCACAATAAGTGTTCTCACTTATAAGTTTAAAAAAAGGCTATTTGTTACGTTGACATACAAGTACGCAAAAATTATTTTGTACAACCTTTTTGTCTTTTTTAGGGTTCCGTAGTCAACTAGGAAACCTTATAGTTTCGCCATGTCTGTCTGTCTGTCCGTCCGTCCTCGCTTAATCTCTGTGACCGTTAGCACTAGAAAGCTGATATTTGGTACCAATATGTATGTCAATCACGCCGACAAAGTGGTAAAATAAAAATTAGAAAAAAATGTTTTTTTAGGGTAGCCCCCCTATATGTAAAGAGGGGAGTTTTTTTTTTAATTCCAACCCTGACGTGTGATATATTGTTGGATAGGTATTTCAAAATGAATAGGGGTTTACTAATATCATTTTTTGATAAAGTCAATAATTTCGGAAATAATCGCTCCAAAAGGAAAAACCAAAGCGTCCCCCCCCCCCTCTAACTTTTGACTCGTAGGTTTAAAAAATATGAAAAAAATCTGGAATGTAGAACTTTATAAGGTCTTTCTAGGAAAATTATTTTGATCTTGATAGAAAGAACAGTTTTTGTACAAAAAAGACAAAAAGTTTGTACAAAATAATTTCTGCGTACTTAGTATGTCAACGTAACAAATAGCCTTTTTTAAACTTATAAGTGGGAACACTTATTGTGACGGACGGGAAACTACGGAATCCTACATTGAGCGTGGCCCGACACGCTCTTGGCCGGTTTTTTTTTTTGTACAAAAACAATCAAAAACAACAATTAATCAAAACAATCAATTTTTATCAATTTCAAAATAATTTTCCTAGAAAGTCCTTATAAAGTTCTACTTTCCAGATTTTTTTCATATTTTTTAAACCTACGGGTCAAAAGTTAGAGGGGGGGGGGGACGATTTGATTTTTCCTTTTGGAACGATTATTTCCGAAATTATTGACATTATCAAAAAATGATTTTAGTAAACCCCTATTCATTTTTAAATACCTATCCAAAAATATATCACATGTCAGGGTTGAAATTACAAAAAAATTACTTCCCTCTACATATAGGGGGCTACCCTAATAAAACATTTTTTTTTTACCATTTGGTTGGCGTGATTGATATACATATTGGTACCAAATTTCAGCTTTCTAGTGCTAACAGTCACAAAGATTAAGCGAGGACGGACAGACAGACAGACATGGCGAAACTATAAGGGTTCCTAAGTTCCTAGTTGACTACGGAACCCTAAAAAACGTGGTTATAATCAGTCGCATGATTGATTTTAGTAAAGTGAGTTCTAGGGGTGAGCTATCATGTTATCTCACCCCAAACTTCCTTCATTCAGAGAGATTTTTACGAAATATTGCTTATGTTACAAACAACGACTACATAAAAATTTGTCGATCCCTAACTATGCAACATCTCTCTGTGGCCCTAGAGGAAAACAGGGCTGACTAACTTGGAGCAAAGTCAAAGTCAAAACTATTTTATTCAAATAAACCATTTACAGGTACTTTTGAATCGTCAAGGTGTCAGTCTGTCAGAAAAATGAAGCTAGTTGCTCGTTCCAAGGAGTAGGTCTCATGGAGAAGAGCGAGCAAGAAACTCCATGGACACTCTTTTAAAATCAATAGATTACAAAAATTTGGTTACATCATTTTTAGTTACATCAGAGCTTATTAATAGCTGAGGAGCTTGTATTGTGCACGCCACATTCATACTCACGTTGGCAGTAGTTGCGTATTTATGTATGCGCTTTATGTGACATTGTTGTACGATATCAATTATAGAGGTAATTAACGGCAGCATAGTATTATGTGTTCACGCGGATAACTAGGAGTATTATTATTTATTGTTTCAATATTTGTTTATAGTTTGTTTTAAGCTTAAGTTTCTTTTAAATAACATGACACATATCTTTCCATCCATAACACATAGCTAATTAGGACATCTTAACTATATGATTAGCATCATATTTTCAGTCAGAACCAGTAGTCATCGCTTCGTCATCCATAATGGATTAGATTCCTAACGTCATTCCCTATTATCACAATTACAACCTAACCTTTTAGCAATCGGCCCCACACGTTATTGTATTTACCTTTACAACGCAGCTTAGTAGACCTTAATCTTAAACGGAAAAAGATCATAAAATAATATTTTTTAGTGTATAATCCTGGAGGTGCATCGTTGTAAAGTTTATTGTAGACGTGAACGAAGTGATGGCGTCCGCGGCACATGGCGACGCATAATGAACGCACATGTGCCCGCTCCCACGCTCGCTTGCACCAGACGCGGCCGTCTGACGGGGAGGTGACGACTCTTGTCAAATATTTATAATTAGTAAGAGATGAGAACCTGTTAGCAAGTGTTTTTGGGAAACGTGCTTTTCTGTTCCTTTAAGAAATCCGAAGTGTTACGCGACTTTTACTGTTGAACGTACCACCATTTCAAGTAATCTCAAGTGCGAGATGTGTGATCAGATGCACCAATATTTGTGCTAGTGAAGGCAAATTTGAAACGATTTATTTTAGTTAGCCACTAAAATTTAAATTGAATAGCGATCGATCGAACGTTGCCTCGACCAAGACCAAGGCCAGACCCCATTTGCATCGCAGGGTGAAATTGACTTCCTGTCAGCACATCCTTAGGTTTTCTCTGTTCTTTACTTTCTGTATCAACATTTTGCGTAAAAATGCCAACGTAAATATGAGTTTCATTCCAGAAAACTGAGAGAAAAAATATCTTTCGACACGTGGCTTTGATTCAAAATCCATTGTATCAGTAAGCATTTTCTATGAATTGCCTGTGATGTTAAATAGCTCATGCTACCTGTCGTTAGATTGCTGCTTCTGTATTGGCGACAATCAGGACATTTCCTTGCCTAGGCCGTGTGCCTTACATAAGCTTGCTACAAGCAGTGAGGCTCATGGTTGTACCTTTAGTGATACGTTATCAGGCCCTTATCGGGCAGTGGGTCGTTGATCCCGTGCATGCGGGCGCTTGCATCTGTACTCCTAGTACGGCACACAGAGTCACAGATATCAGGCAGATGTTTGTTATGTCATGTGTTCGCCGGTGGCCGATATTCTCACAATAGACAATAACAACTACATATTTCATACGCTAATAGTCAAAATTGTAAAGTAAATAACGATAAACTATAACTCCATTATGTAATCGTTTATCAAATGCATTATGTATCTCCTTATTGATACCTATTTTACCGGCTTTGGTGGTTGACATTATCTGTTTTTATTAATACTATTGAGTAAGCAGCGTGGCATGCTTCGCGCGAGTGCCAGATTATCATCATCTCAAACTCTCACGCGGTCCATGGCCCTCTATGGGGCTCTGGTGTGGGCGCCCAACCTGGCTTTGGCTCCGGCCCGGCTACTGAGGGCGTCCCAGAAGGTCATGGCCATTCGGATAGTGCATGGATATAAAAGATCTCCTGCCTGCCTGATACTTGCGGCATGGGATTTGGAGGCAACAGTCCTTGCACACATGTACCACGCACAGTGGCGCATGGCCGCGGCTATTCAAGGCGCCTGCGTGACACGGTGGAGCATGCGATGGAGATATGGCTTGGGTGAACCACCGCCGTGTCCTTGCAGAGGCCATCGGCGGGGGTGACCTCTCACGCCCGGCGCTGGTTTAGGCCATGCTTTGGGGCGCGACTGAATAGCAAGCCGTCGCCCCCTTCTGCGAAGCAGACACGCTGAAGACGGAGGCACTGGGTTGCGTAAGGCAGCGTCAGGCCTCTCGCCCCGGACAGAGATCCAGGTGTAGTTGTCGAGAGTCGCAAGACGACGGCCACCGCAGGCGTGGGCCTGCTAACGGCGAGAGGTAAATATCTTGCCACTCGACTAGGACCAGATCCGTGTCGACGGCGTGTCGATGCTTCTAATAGTTACCGCGGCCCCGGAATTTTTTTTTTTTTTTTTGGTGAGTGGGAAATCATCCAATGACTGCTCCCGTCCTGGGTGCGGCGGGAGGGCGTGTCAGACTCTTACTGACTAAAACCCACTCATGTTCCTTTGATTGCCCTTTATGTTCCAGGGTCACGGTAACTATTATAAACATTCCGCAACCCCGGCAGGCGTTGGCCCTGTTGGGCCCCTTCCTGTGCTGACTCCTTCTCTTTGAGGCGCGCGTGGAACACTAACGCGCCGTCGACGTGGTCCTGGTCCTAGCCGGGCGGCGAGCTACCCATCGCTCGCCATCCGCAGAACCGCGCCTACGGTGGCCGGTAGTCGTCTTGCGACTCTCGACGTCTTCGCCTGGGTCTTAGTCTGGGGCGAGAGGCTCGTCGTTGCCTCTCGCGCGCCGCCGCTTCCTTCACCAGCATAACTGCTTCGCAGAAGGAGGCGACGGTATCCCATTCCGTCTCGCCCCGAAGCATGGCCTGAACCAGCGCCGGGCGCGTGAGGTCACCGCCGCCGATCGCCTCTACGAGGACACGTCGATGCTCCGCCCATGCGCGGCACACCTCCACTGTGTGCTAGACCGTGTCCTCCAGGCGACCGTTACTGCAGTGGTGACACCCAGGCGCCGCTTCCGCCCGAATCCGACACAGGAACCTCCCGAACTGACCATGTCCGGTGAGGACCTGTGTCAAGCGAAACGTGTGAGTGCCATGACGCCTCTCCAGCCACTCCTCAAAGAGAGGTCTTACCGCCGCTATAACGGCGTGCCCAGCACTAGGTTGCGACACTCGTTGTCTCCATTCCGCCATGAGATCTCGCCGGAGCTCCGTGAGCCGTGCCGCGATAACCCGCGGCATCGGAACTTCACCCCGGCGTTGCACTTCCACGCGCCACTCGTACGTGTGTGCAAGGACTGTTGCCTCCAGATCCCACGGCGGGACGCCGGCAAGGAGGCATGCCGCCTCACAGGAAATCGTGCGGTATCCCCGCACCATGCGAATGGCCATGACCCTCTGGGACGCCCTCAGAAGCCCCGGAATATATAAGGGTAACCGAACGGTCATTATTGGATTTTAGTCAGTAAAAGTCTGACATTCCATCTATCCCCCCAGGGGCCCGAGAAGTCATAAAAAAAAACTAACTGTTTTTCGAATCACTGTGTTCGCGACAACGCCATTGGAGCTCTTTCACGCTTAAACAACCCTTATAATCTTTTCGTGTACGCTCCACTGCTCCAGATGGTTCCACGGTTACTTCCAGTGCTTCTTTGTAAGAAGCACTGGAATAAATAAATATTTTTTGTATCGGTATCCTCCAACAGCGCTTAGCACTAAAAATTACATTGTGCCGGTTCTGACATCCACGCGAACGAAGTCGCGGGCACAGCTAGCCTTTAATAAATTAGGTACAGCGAAATCGATAGCTCTTGACCGTCAAGTGTTTCGCGTCAAACCACATCCGGGATATAATTACATATTGATTCAAGGCGTGCCAAATTAAATTGAACATTGATCTAATTACACTACACATAACACATATTCTCTATATCTATAAACAATAATAATAGTGAAATCTAAGAACTGAAACTGCGAAGCTAACTTTACTGTCAATTTTTAAAACGGGAATGTAGACCATGTCGTTAAAAATGAACTTTGCTTAGCAAGTGCTTCAGCTAAGCCATGTTTTTGTCACTGTCGCACATCTGTCTAAACTACGACGGCAAGAAAGAGACGGAGAATAGCTAATCCAAAGTACGTGCTAAATTACTTTAAATATTTGACTCGACCATAGAATTCGGTCCTCAACTGCAGCTGGTCATGGTGGACATAACGAACTGTTGCTCTACATCACTTGTTGAAGTATTTGGTCCTAAAAACTGTTAAATTGCAACTTTCCTGAATAAATATATGATAAAGGATATTGCCGTCAGCCATGTTATGTTGTGGTGTGTGGGGCGCTCAATGGGGCCGAGCTCGGCTCATTGAGTGTGTCCGCTGGTCGCATCAATGAACGACATTCCTTGCGCGCGCAGACCGGCTAAACACGGCCGCCCCCTATATGGCGAGACGTGGAATGAAATCTCGACGCACTTTTTATCGGGCAGCGTACCAAGTAATAAGAAGTGTTGAGATTCAAACGTGCGCTCTTATCCGGAGAGATCGTTTCATGTGACTCGCTGCGCGCCGTGTAGGGAAAGGTTTGGTTCTTGTAGCGACGGGCTCGACAGCGTCTGACGCTTCTATCGAGCATAGTAGGGAAGATTTTGACCAGTTTGTTCCAAAACTTCAGTTTTTATTTTGACTTTTAGAAAAAGATGCATAAGTACTACTTTTAAATAAAATTGTACGCTGAATTAGAAAGTTCCTACAATAGCAGTCATCGAGACTTCTAGAATTCTCAAAATTAAAAACAATTAGTTATGTTTTTTGACAGCAATTTCGACAGGCGTATCTTGAGTCTCAGCCAGCCTGAAGTCTCGGACCACAGACAATTAAGAACTGTCGAGACTTACACACAAAGGACGTCTCGGGATCCTCGTCTCGGAATTAAACGTTACATTTCACGTCACATTTTGACAGTAGGTATCGTGTTAATCCATACTAATATTATAAATGGGAAAGTGTGTGTGTCTGTCTGTCTGTTTGTCTTTCTTTCACGGCAAAACGGAGCGACGGATTGACGTGATTTTTTAAGTGGAGATAGTTGAAGGGATGGAGAGTAACATAGGCTACTTTTTGTCTCTTTCTAACGCGAGCGAAGCCGCGGGCAGAAGCTAGTATACTTATAGATCATAAATATACTTAATTAAAAAACCGGCCAAGTGCGAGTCGGACTCGCGCACGGGTTCCGTACTATCATCTCAAAAAAATACGAAAAACACACGTTTATTGTATGGGGACCCACCTTAATATTTTATTTTTGTTAATTTTTAGTATTTGTTGTTATAGCGGCAACGGAAATACATCATTTGTGAAAAATTCAGCTTTCTAGCTATCACGGTTTATGAGATACAGCCTGGAGACAGACAGACAGACAGACAGCGGAGGCTTAGTAATAGGGTCCCGTTTTACCCTTAGGGTACGGAACCCTAAAAATAGAATAGAATAGTTAATTTTACTTGCTCCTAGCAAACAAGTTTAAAAGCTGCACGGTCATAGAGTTAAAATTTTCAGGCGTTTATCAATAACCTAGATTTTGTTTTTTTTTTAATCAAAATGGCGATCGTGGAATGTGAAATGACATTAGAAAAAAAATGCTTGTCTTGTCTAGTGGGGTGAATTGATCTTTTAAAATGAACATTATGCCTTGTTGACTACTTTACAGTCATGCTTCTTTTATGACCCTAAACTGGAAAGTTTTCATGGGCCCTAGAAGAAAACTACTTTAAAACTTTAAGATAAATTATTTTACGTAAAGGAATCATTGCTTTATTTTTATAAAGAAATAAAACTACATTTAAATATTTTAGAAAATGTGTCACTCCCGGAAATCGAACTGGCTTAAAATGAAAAAAAAAAACAACATTCTGTACTTTTATGACGTTAATCGATACCCATATTTTCGAAAGTCTTTGAATGCAGTTTTTTTTTTTCAGTAAAACAATCTACCTTAACGATTTAAGGTAGTTTTCTTTCAGGGCCCATTGAAACTTTCCACAAACTTTCATTCAATTAAGCATTCATGTGTAATTTAAGGGCAATAATAGAGTATTTTACAACATTTATTGACAAATGTTAATCAGCTTAATTTTAGCCCTAAAAATCCGGTTTATTACAATTTATTGTAAAATTGGTTTCTTAGTTGCTTTGCAATCAAGATCAAATGATTTCCTAACTTAGTGACGTAAGAATAAGGTGACATTGCCATAAAAAATCTATGGTAGAATCACATTGAGTAAGCTCATAAAAAGTACGTCAATAGATGATTGTGTAAAACACCGTATTTTAATGTCATACTTGTGTTGTTCGCAGCTGAAGGTGGGCGGCGGCGGAGTGCGCTCGTGGCGCGCCGTGGGCGGCGCTCACGGCGGCGAGCTGTCCGTGTTCTGCTGGTGATGCACACGCCACGCGTGTCCAGCCCAGCCCGCCAGGTCAGTACACACGCGTCCAGCTCAGAGGGAGCTGGTGTTTGGAAATAGTATAGGTAATTTCATAAATATAATATAGGTAATATATATTGTGGGAGATTGATGCCTAAAATAGGCGTGAGGTCTGTGTTCCAGGACATCATGTCTCCCCCCATTCGAAGACAGTTACATTTTATAGACTACTAGGTTTCGCCTGCAGTAGATTTCGCGCGTTAATTTACCCCTTTTGGGATCTAATTTCCTAAAACCCTTCCTGTGTAGATACCTACCCTTCACAAAGAACACACCCTCTAAGTTTCATGCCTCATGACCAGGGGTTTTGGCTGTGCGCTGATATATCAAAAGTCAGTCAGTCAGTTTAGCATTTATAATAGAACCCTTAGAGTGCATACAACTCGATTGAATGACTTTTTCATGAAATAGGCAATCAATCGAGTTATTTGCACTTTGAGGGCTGTTTTGATGATTTAATTACAGTGACCAATCATACTATATAAACACACACCCAGACACTGAGCCGCAAATTGTAAAAACAAACGTAAGAAAATTTACATTTCGCGTGCTACCTTGATCATCCACCTTATGTGATGGGGCTTACACTTTAAGCTTGATGTACAATTATAAGTGTAACAGTGTTAGTACTCATTGTTGAAGAGCCAAGTAAAATAAATGAATGAGCATGTCAGATCGCAGGTACTCAATACTTTCTAGAGATCTGAGCTGAGTAGAGGGAGCATAAAAATGACAAAGTCTTAAATACTACACAAACCATACCTGAATCCGATCATCTACAGCTCTGAATAGTGGAATTTTAAGTAATATATTATAAATTAATGTTTGTAAGCCCCGCAGTTCTAAACTATCCTAGAGTTTGAATAATGGGTTTCCATATACGCGTGTGTGAAAGGGAATATTACAGATATTAGAACAAGTGTGAGTGTACTTACAATGTTGTAATCAGAATATTGTTGTTCATGTGTCGTCTATATCGTGCACTTGTCGTTTGGCAGTTGTGTAACAGTGACAGGTATAGTGCCAAAGTCAGTGCTTAGTAACGTCTATTTATCTCGCCATAAATAAATAAATATCTTAGGACATCTCACACACGGTCATCTGATCCCAAGCTAAGCAGAGCTTGTGTTATGATGGTAACCAGACAACTGATACAAGTGATGACGAAAGTGTTTTCTTAATTTGTTGAATTGACATTTGTCAAAAAATATCGTTTGAACGTCGTTTAGACAAGAGTAAAATTTTACAAAATATTTTTTTTTCATATCGAAATAAAATGGCATGTTTAACCCTGGAGCAAGAGAGACAATCTTCGAAAATGGAAATAGTTTTATATCATTAGTGCTTATCACGAAAACTCAATATAAATATTGTGATTTGCTGTGAGGTTTGAACTGGTTTGAATAAGGCGTCACGGCGAAGAAGACCGAAAGATCATGAAAATGATTCAGGAAGAAGTGATGCTGCCTACTACGTAGTGTATCCTGTAACAGCATTCCCTCACATTAATTACGTTCAAGATAATACACGGATACACACATTCCGTGCTACTATGGCGTGGTTCATTCTGCACCATGAAATTATTCGTCTCATTCAATGGCCTGCTCGGTCTGCTGATTTAAACTCTATAAAAAAATTATAGCGGGTTATGGTTCAGCGCTGGAACTGACAAAATGAAAGAAATTCTCGTAAAATAGATCACGCTCTGTGCTCGAGTGATACCCGAAAATGATACCAGAAATACTGATCTATGCGCGTGTCTTGTTGCATCTATGCACTTGTCGTAACTGCGGAGTGATGTTATACTAGATATTAAATAAAGATTTTTTTTAGATTTGATTTATTATTTCCTTATATTCTTAATTAAAAAAACTAAATTAGTCGTAGCTGTGGATCCGTACTAGTCCATACTACTATTATAGTTACGAAAATAACTGTCTGTCTGTCTCGCTTTTGCGCCAAAACTACCGAAACGATTTAAATGAAACTTGGTACAGAGATAGTCTATAGCCTGAGCAAGGGCATAGGATAGTTTTTTATTTAATTCCAAGGGATCGGGAACTACGCGGCTTAAACGCCGGCGACAGGTAGTATATAAAAAAGTTTTTTTTAAGTATTTTTTATTATTTCTTCATATTTTTATTCAAAAAACTAAATTAGTCATAGCTGCGGAGTGATGTTATACCAGATATTGAATAAAGATTTTTTAAAACTTTTATTTATTATTTTTTCATATTCTCATTACTAAAAATATTTGTTTTACAAGTAGGTTTTCTGTATATGAAGCCTTTATAGTAGTCAGTCCATCACCTAAAGCGATTGATTGTCATATCATTAGAAAAAAAAAACCGGTCAAGTGCGAGTTCTACTCGCGCAACGAGGGTTCCGTTAATTTGTTTTTAGTGAAATAACTACAAATTTTCGGTTTTCGGAGTTTTCTCTTTACTTGTGCTACATGACCTTGCTTCTTGCCAAATTTCACGATTCTAGGTCAATGGGAAGTACCCTATAGGTTTTGAGTTTTGATTCCCTTGAAAATGTCTAAATATGCAATATAAACCGCCGTATCTTTTTATTGCGTTGATTTAGAAACTTGATTTTTTCACTGCTTTGGGAGATAGCAGACTTGAGTATGTGATATTAATTTCAGTTTGATATCTCGACGCGTTCCTGAGAAAAAGGTTCTTGACAGACAGACGGACAGACGGACGCCTGATGTGAACTAACTACAAATTTACGGTTTTCAGAGTTTTCCCTTTACTTGTGCTACATGACCTTGCTTCTTGCCAAATTTCACAATTCTAGGTCAATGGGAAGTACCCTATAGGTTTTGAGTTTTGATTCCCTTGAAAATGTCTAAATATGCAATATAAACCGCCGTATCTTTTTATTGCGTTGATTTAGAAACTTGATTTTTTCACTGCTTTGAGAGATAGCAGACCTGAGTATGTGATATTAATTTCAGCTTGATATCTCGACGCGTTTTTGAGAAAAAGGTTTTTGACAGACAGATGGACAGACGGACGCCTGATGTCAACTAACTACAAATTTACGGTTTTCGGAGTTTTCCCTTTACTTGTGCTACATGACCTTGCCTTTTGCCAAATTTCATGATTCTAGGTCAATGGGAAGTACCCTATAGGTTTTGAGTTTTGATTCTCTTGAAATATCTAAATATGCAATATAAACCGCCGTATTTTTTTATTGCATTGATTTAGAAACTTGATTTTTTCAGTGCTGTGAGAGATAGCAAACTTAAGTATGTGATATTAATTTCAGCTTGATATCTCGACGCGTTTATGAGAAAAAGGTTCTTGACAGACAGACGGACAGACGGACGCCTAGTGTGAACTAACTACAAATTTACGGTTTTCGGAGTTTCCCCTTTACTTGTGCTACATGACCTTGCTTTTTGCCAAATTTCATGATTCTAGGTCAATGGGAAGTACCCTATAGGTTTTAATTTCCTTGCAAATGTCTAAATTTGCAATATAAACCGCCGTATCTTTTTATTGCGTTGATTTAAAAACTTGATTTTTTCACTGCTTTAAGAGATAGCAGACCCGAGTATGTGATATTAATTTCAGCTTGATATCTCGACGCGTTTCTGAGAAAAAGGGTCTTGACAGCCGGACGGACGGACAGACGGACAACAAAGTGATCCTATAAGGGTTCCGTTTTTACCTTTTGAGGTACGGAACCCTAAAAATTATCTATGATCAATCAAATTATCATGAAATAGACATTTAGAACTTGTGGCCTGAATGTGTGCATGCAATTGTGATCCTTATGGTGGTAAACACTTCCAGATCGCGACTGTATACAGGGCGTCCCACGGCTATGCCACATGGAGGGAAAGTACCTTTAATATTGTAGAAAGAACATTTTACTGAAAGAAGACATTATTTAAATTTTAAAAACAATTTAAACTGCATTCATAGATATTTAAATAATTAAAACTTAGGGCCGGGAATCGAACTTGTTCCACGAGGAAAAATAATCATCCTGTAGTTTTATCATACCGATCGAAAGGTTTCATCATAAGGATGATTTTTTGCTAAATAACATAGTGTCACAAATAAAAGGAAGACCGTGAATTTTAACATTTCATGTGAAATTCTGTTCAGAAAAGTTAAAAGCTTACGTTGCCGTAAGGACATCAATTAACAATCATAACTACTTATTACTAATTAATCTACCCACTTGAGTAGTACGCACCATTTAAATAAATAATATCCATCACAGCAACACCAAAAAATCGTCAGGGAACGAAATATTCAAAAATCATCACATTGTATTCAAGAAGAAGGGAATCATTTTGAGCATTTGAAAAATTGACTAATTTTGTATTAAAAGTGTTAAAATTCATGGTCTTTCTTTTATTTTTGACACTTTATTTAGCAAATTATTTTTTGCTAAATATTTATAAATTGCCTTGTGATAAAGCCTTTCGATCGGTAGGATAAAACTACAGGCTGATTAATTTTCTCGAGTAACAGGTTCGATTCCCGGTTCAACGTTCAACTGTGTATTTATTTAAATATCTATGAGTACAGTTTATAATGTTATTAAAATTCAAATAATGTCTTCTTTCAGTAAAATGTTCTTTCTATCTACAATATTTAAGGTACTTTCCCTCCATGTGGCATAGCCGTGGGACACCCTGTATAACCTATTTACAAAATAAATATGATTTTACTGAGTTTTCTGGTTGTTACTTGCAGAGTGTCAGCGGGACGCCGCACACAACACAGCGTGCGGCCGCGCCCACCCGCGCGCCTCTGAAGCCCGCGACCCGCGACCTACGCCTGTGACCCGCGACCTACGCCTGTGACCCGCGACCTACGCCTGTGACCCGCGACCCGCGCCTGTGACCGCTCGCTGCGAGCTCAGCGCGCTCGACCGCTCGCGCCCCCGCGGCCCGCGCCGCACACGTACTTACGTCCTGTTCGCGTCTCGCGACCCGCGACTCGCGCCCCAAACTATTCTATGTGTTAGTATAACTGTCTGTAATCAATTCCCGTTAGCGCAATAAGAACATTTAAATTCTCTATGTATTGTATCGATACCGCATACTAGTGTCCTCGCGCGGCGCGGCTGTGACGTCACGTGCAGCTCGTCACGTCGCCCGTGCGGTCTGCCCGTGTCCGTGCGGTCTGCCCGTGTCCGTGCGGTCTGCCCGTGTCCGTGCGGTCTGCCCGTGTCCGTGCGGTCTGCCCGTGTCCGTGCGGTCTGCCCGTGTCCATGCGGTCTGCCCGTGTCCGTACGGTCTGCCCGTGTCCGTGCGGTCTGCCCGTGTCCGTGCGGTCTGCCCGTGTCCGTGCGGTCTGCCCGTGTCTAGGCGGTCTGCTCGGTGTGCGGAGTGCGCACGGGCGACGTCCGACATCCAGTTCCTTTGTAAATTGCACTCTAATAATGATCAAAGTACAAACTTACGATATAGAGGAGCCGAGCGCACACTCGGCCCTCCCGGCGATGCAAGCCGACACTGTTTTTCGAAGAATTTACTCGTTTTGAATAATGTGTTTTTATCCATCAGTTTAATACTCTACTAGAATGTCAGAACGCGGGATTTTTAATAAATATTTAGTTAATGATATCAACGAAACTACAAGTTTATACGAGGCCATCGCTAGGGTAACGCTGTGCCCAAAATTACTTTAATTTGTCTGTTGTGATAAAATGGTATTGTAATGATATTTCAATGGACTGAAATCGAGCGGCGCGGCGCCGTCCTCTCCCTCTGTACGTCCGTGTGTCCCGAGCGTCGCACTCGCGACCTCGCAGGAGCAGGCACAGTGAGCAATGGGCGGCGGCGCGTATCTCGGGTATTAGAGGTGTGAATTTGATAATCGCCTCGAGTTTTTGATCTCGAATTGCGACTGACACGCTGAGCGCACGTGAGACCCGCGTGTAACAACGCGCGCAGGTCTCACGCTCGGTCACGATACAAAACGTGATTCCTTCATAGATTAACGTTTATATTTTACCAGTTTAAAATGTCAATTGATATGAAGACGAGGGCGCGCCTCGCGTCGCGACTGCGGCCGCACGCCCGTACTGCGCTCGCCCCGTGCGGCGCTGCAGCGCTGCACGCGCAGTGCCGTACAGCGGTGCTGACGCAGCGCTGCAGCGCGGGCGTGCGGTGCACTACCGGCTGCAGCGCTGCACGCGCAGTGCCGTACAGCGGTGCTGACGCGGTGCAGCGCTGCAGCGCGGGCGTGCGGTGCACTACCGGCTGCAGCGCTGCACGCGCAGTGCCGTACAGCGGTGCTGACGTGGTGCAGCGCTGCAGCGCGGGCGTGCGGTGCACTACCGGCTGCAGCGCTGCACGCGCAGTGCCGTACAGCGGTGCTGACGCAGCGCTGCAGCGCGGGCGTGCGGTGCACTACCGGCTGCAGCGCTGCACGCGCAGTGCCGTACAGCGGTGCTGACGCGGTGCAGCGCTGCAGCGCGGGCGTGCGGTGCACTACCGGCTGCAGCGCTGCACGCGCAGTGCCGTACAGCGGTGCTGACGCGGTGCAGCGCTGCAGCGCGGGCGTGCGGAGCACTACCGGCTGCAGCGCTGCACGCGCAGTGCCGTACAGCGGTGCTGACGCGGTGCAGCGCTGCAGCGCGGGCGAGCGGTGCACTACCGGCTGCACGCGGTGCAGCGCTGCAGCGCGGGCGTGCGGTGCACTACCGGCTGCAGCGCTGCACGCGCAGTGCCGTACAGCGGTGCTGACGCGGTGCAGCGCTGCAGCGCGGGCGTGCGGCGAGTGTCGGCGCACCTCGTCGTTCGTACAAGTTTGTCGGTTGTACTCTAGTTGTATACTTATGTTAGTAGTTTTTAGCGGGGCTAAAACATTCTGTTACTTGTATTGTGTTATAAAACGAAAACGAAAAAAAATGAAACATAATTAAGTTAATGTGGTGCGAGTGGAGTCAGTGAATTTAACGATAAAGACATTTAACAAATTTTCAAATTAATATGATAAAAAGTACTAAGACTTTTTTAAAAATCGCTTGGATAAAGATATTGTATGTACATAGTGTTAAGTGACGTAGTATAAGTGCAGACTTAGATGTAGTAGGTATAACAAATTGTATGGCGGCGCCGGCCGACGTCGCCGCCCGATCTATTGTTAACGACTTTCTTTTTTAATTGTGTTATTTTTTATTTCTGCTCTTTTCGTTACTGACAGTTCTTTGTTATGATCCCTCGAGACCGCTCCGCTCCGGCCGCATCGAATGTCGATCTCGGATGTTTGCGAATTTTCATGATAATGAAGCCTCACTAGATATCAATAATATTAATACATTCGATAACGCCACTCGACATACAATTTACATGATTATTATCAAGTTTAATTTGTAGAAATGAATATTTTTAAATTCATTTCAGTGTGTGCCACACCCTTTTACAGCTTACGAGAGAAATGATATAAAAAGCCTAATAGTAGCTCGGGAGCTGATCCTCAGAGCAGTTCTCACCGCTTCCCGGCTAGGCACATAAGAGTCATATTGTGAATAAAGGACATTTTTGTATGGGTTTTCTAGGGGATATATAGCTTATGAGTAGCCCGGTAGAGGTGACAAGAGCTCTAACCTAAGCAGAACTATGAAACATGAAATCACAGTTTTTATTTACTCTCCACTCAATTTTGACAATGCAAAAACAAAAACTTGCGATTTCATGGTTTTTTATAGTCATTTTTAGATTAGACGTTTAACGAGTCTGTTACAATAAGTACGTATCAGGAACGTTGTAGAATCGGTCCCGAGTGCACCCGCGGGCTGTAGAGAGTGTGTCGCACGAGCGGAGCCGGTGGTCCACTTGTTTGCAACAATCAGTGGTGATATTTTACAAAATAATTTATATTATGTTTTTATATATTAACAAGCGTAATAAAGAGTGAGCAAAAGCACATCTTATATCAATGTTTCATTATTCCCTTGTGATCGTTCCCATTCGGCCAAAATATTTAGTCTCGAAAGAAAGCCAGGGCTTAACCTCTTTACGACCAAGCGACAGCCGGCAGTCGCGCTGCTATTGTCTTTCTATTGTGTCTCGAATCTCGTGTGTTCAAAGGTTTAATGACTCTCAAATAGGACTTTAAAGGCTCCAGCACACCGAATGCGTTTGCGTAGACATAAGCGTCAACGTGACGTAAACGTGCGCGTACCACTGAGTTGTAATGTATGGAACTGTATAAGACAGGACACACCGCTTGCGTGCACGTGGACGTGATGACGTTACGCAAGCGGTGTGTCCTGTCTTATACAGTTCCATACATTACAACTCAGTAGTACGCGCACGTTTACGTCACGTTGACGCTTACGTCTACGCATACGCATTCGGTGTGCTGGAGCCTTAAAAAGTACCCACCAATGGAGTCACAGATTCTCGTTTGTGCGATAAGTGCCTCCTACGGGTTAAGTCGGCGAAGCGAGGCTCGTCCTCTCTTGATACGTACGCTCCACTCAAACATGCAATACCAATTTTATTGCGATGGGAGTAATCTACACACATCAAAAGTGTCTAGGGATATTTCAATTAAACCTAAACAACTAAAATTCTATTAACTTTTTGTTAAGACACCTACACATTAAAATAAACCTTGTTTAATAGCCTATCTAATCTGATAATAAACTTTTAGATAAAATAAATAAAAAAAAAACTTAGAAGAAGAGGAAAAACTAACAAAATTTCAATCTTAACTTTATTTTTGAAACATCAAAACCTAAACAAAACAACAATTTTTTTTTTATAAAAATTGTTGAAAACTTAAAATTAATAATCCGTGGATCTACCTAAGACTCTCCTGACATATCTGCGGCGGTTGTGTATACTCAAAACAAGGGTGTCAATATCCTGTTGTGGAATACTGTCCCAAATTGCGGTTTCTGAAGCCATGGGGACCAGTCAGAGCGTTATATCCAGGCTTTGGTCACGTTATCGTGTCACGGTGGAAGTGGTAGAACGGCACCGAGGACCTCAACGCATTAAAACACATGTACAGGACCGATTCATAGTAAATGCTGCATGAAGTCAACCAAATGTAACGGCAATGCAATTGGTTCAAAGGCAGACACACAGACATACAGAGAGACACATAGAGTAGAGTAGAGAGACATACAGAGAGAGTATGGTTTGCTGGTAAGCGGTCAAACTTTGAGAAGACGACTGCATGAAGTCAACCTACGTACTCGTAGGCCACTTCGGGTACCAGCGCTAAGGAGAGACAATCGATGAAGAAGATTACAATGGGCTATTGCACACGAAAACTGAAACCATTCTCAATGGTCACTTGTGCTTTTCACTGATGAATCCAGGTTTGGATTTCATACTGATTCGCTAAGAGTCCGCGTTTGGGGTGAACCTGGACGTTGGAAACGACTGCAGCATCCATAACTAGTTCATGCATATTATGGTTTGAATTGAAATAACTGCTAGAAATACCGAGATGAGGTGCTAGAGCCTGTCATATTGCCCCACAGACAGCAAATCGGACAAAATTTTCAGCTAATGCACAACAATTCCCGCCCACATACGGCGCCTATCATTACATGTTTCAACAGCATCCAAGCTTTAGACTGGCCTGCACAATCCCCTGACTTAAATCCTATTGAGCATGCCTGAGATATGCTTTAGAGAAGAGCTCTTAGGAATTTCCCTGAAGATATTGTGGATGAAAACCAGCTTTTCTTGCATCTTAGCAGGACTTGGGGCAGTATTCCACAACAGGATTTTGACAGACACCCTTGTTTTGAGTATGCAGAACCGCTGCAGATGTGTCAGGATCAGGAGAGTCTTAGGTAGATCCACGGATTCATAATTTTAAGTTTTCATCAATTTTTATAAACAAAATAGCTGTGTCGTTTAGGTTTTGATGTTTCAAAAATAAAGTCAAGATATTTTGGTCTGAGTTTTTCCTCTTCTTCTAAGTTTCTTTTAAATTTTATACTTTATCGAAAAGTTTATTTTCAGATTAGATAGGCTATTAAACAAGGTTTATTTTAATGTATAGGTGTCTTAACAAACAGTTAATAGAATTATAGTTATTTAGGTTTAATTGAAATATTCCTAGAGCATGTTGATGTGTGTATTTATCTACAGTAATACGGCTCTGTTTCAAAAGGCTGCTGCGATGCGCGCGTTCGGTCAATCGTGTGCGCTTTTTGTTTTGATCGCACTTTTTTTCTTGTCGACTATTTTTATTGTGTAATTTTCTTACGGATATTATGATTGTTATTAGTATAAGTTTTTTTTTAGTTATGCACCTAATAGGTCAGAGCCAGGGTGGGGTAAGTGCCCCAGCTTGCCCCAGTGTGGCTACGCCCATGATCTTTAGAGATAACACAGTTTAAAATTACTTCGCAGCAAAGTAAGGATTGTACGTATTACGGGCAGTAATGAGGAGGCAGGCTGGTTGGTGGCTTTGCGAGATATTCGTAGCTTAAATATATGTATATTAGAACAACACATAATTTTATTATGCTACATATCATTGCGCTTTGAGCCACGGGAGCGGATTAGTAAACAAAATCCCAACATAACGCGAGTAAAATCGTGGGGCACGGCTAGTTTATCTATATAATATGGATGTTTTTATAAATTTTCTAAGTAAGTATACCAGTCAGTGGATTGAAGCATAGGTATCATAGGCAGTAATCTGTTGCCTATGTGCCGCCACCACACAAAAAATATTATGGCTCACTAGAAACAAAAAAATAGTTACGAGTTTTGTTACTAAACAGTTAGACGAAAAATTTTTTTTTCTTGGATCGGAATCTTAGATTATTCTAAGATCTAAGATCGGAATAGTTAACACTTATAAATCTGCAATACGACGTGAACGACCCCGCAGCCGCCGCGGGACTAGACGCTCCTGGCGTAAAGGCGCCACGTGATGGCGTCCGTTCAGTCGTTCACCGATAGCGCGGGCCTGCCTGTGGACTGTAAGTAAACGGGCTAGCTCACCTCCCTCCGTCTTTTTTTTTATTATTATTATTAATCTCGAAAGTGACGACTTTTATGCCTGAATATCTTTCGGAAGACCACATACATACTTTAAATTTGTATCATATAGTATACTCATAAACTGCTCATTGAGAAATTTTTATTCACAAATTTGTATGAAGCTGACAGAATATAAAGACATATCTCCGGTCGCTGCATTAGACCTAATATTTTTTTAGGGAGTCAGTTTGGTTGAATTATTTGAAATTTTTTGATATATTGCATTATAAGGCCAGAGGTGCGACCGTGCGAAACATTTTTTTTTAATTTACTTAAATATGTATTTATTACAATTATATTCACATGTTTTCACCGCGGCCCGGAGCTAAGGATTATGAGTGGGTTTTAGTCAGTACAAGTCTGACCCCCCGAGAGTGGGAAGTCATTCGCTGATTTTCCATCTCACAAAAAAGAGAGTGAGTGCAGATTGATATTTTTAGTAACATCACTAACACGCCATGGTTTGTGTCGGAAGTGCATATAACGAACTGGGGATAAACGCGACCAGAGAAAACATAAAGAACATGGCACCCACTATACTATAAAGACCGACTGAAGAATGACCTCAAGTCAATGCCCTAGCATCGCATTTGATTAGTCAGCCATCTGAATCGCCTAACGCCTCGCCTAAAAGATGATACTCATAATTACAAGGGACGCGCGCTACCACAAGGCAGCTCTTTTTTCAGTAAGTAATAGTAAATCGGCTAAGTTATTTTACAACATCATCATTATTGACATCTAATTAACTTATTTATGAGACAAAAAATAACAATATTGGCTCTGTAGGTAAGCATCAATGACAAAATTTTGTGGATACAAAATAGTTTCAGTTTCTCAATAAATCGAAGATTAATATTGTCAGAAATTTAGTCGACAAAAGGTACCATGGGACCCAAAGGTGGATTAAGTATCATCAAAAGCAAACTAGGCTTGCAGCTTGCAGCTGTAAGCCCCTCTACTGCAATTTTGTTAGGTACATCAAATATTTCTGAAAAATCTACGCTCGCGCCCCTTTGTAACTTGGCGCCTAGACATGTGCGTTGCCTAGTTTGCCTTAGTAAGTAAGTAAAAACTCACAACACTTACCCACCGAGATCGCTGACCGCCCGTAGCAACAATGGATTTATGTATTTACTTCATGATGCACACATCGACAGACAATGTTTACGCATGAAACTTTTCAAGCGTCTTTACTTCTGATCTGACACGGTCGATACACATTTAGATAAAATTTTGCTCACTTATTGTACGCTACAAGCTACAAGAAACCAAATTATTTGATACCGCGTAGAAATATTCACATTTAAAGTCCATCAATTAACAGTTCAATAAAAAACAAGTGAACTGATAATGAATTGCTCATGCATGCGCGTTTCGCGTTGAAATATTATGTTAAAACAAAAGATAAATACAACTAGAAAAAAATGTCGTACTTGTTAAAATAACGCGCCGATTTCTTATTTCAAACTTCGAATCTTGGATTGGTTGGATGACCAATGACCATAGACAAAACGGCGCCACCAGCATTATTAACAACAAAATTCGATATTTTTGTATTGTCAAAAATATTATTGTAATCATTCCATGATTGTAATTAAAATTTCTTTTACCAAAATAAATATACTGACGAAATCTAATGAATAGAAAACACTGTTCTAAGTATTGAAAAAAAAAACCCAACTACAACATCGGAGGCTTTCTTTCTGTTTCATGATTTCTTTATACATCCATGGTTTCATGTAGGTAATTCCCATCAACTTCCGAAATTGCAGTTGCGTTTTTTGATTATTTAATTATAATTATTTTATTTCTCTTTTTTTCTTCGAAACAATATACCCTATGTCACTCCCACAACTTAGCCCACAACTACGACGAATCAAAGACACCTCATGAGTCGACAACCGCTGTAGAGCGTGAGGGCGTGCCATAGAATGAGAAATACATACAATATGCTCCAAAAACAAAACCCTCCTTTCGGCAGTCGAGTAAAAAAACGGTAAGGCCGCGTTTCCACTGACGCGGTGCTGGGCGGGGAAGAGCGGTGAAAAGTGGTCAGTGTTTCCACTGAAGCGGAGCTGGGCGGAGAAGAGCGGAGCTGGGCGGAGAGGAGCGATGAAGAGCGGTGAGTGGTCAGTGAGCGGAGTAGAGTGGAGCAGAGCGGGGTGGAGCATACCGTCGAGCATATTGGAATCGCGCACTTAAACCAGTGTCTCTTATTATAATTTCCCAAGCTGCATCTTTGGTTTCGTTGCATTTGTGGGTATTCAATCGCGTATCCCATAAACCCGGAAATTGTCTAACAGTTTCAATGAACTTCTCATCCATTTTGATACGTATGCACCTAATGACGTAACAAAGACAACTGACACACTGCGCGCGAGTCACGCACCGCCCCGCTCCGCACCGCCCCGCTGTCCTCCGCTCTGCACCCCAATGCTCGCTGTCCTCCGCACTGCACCGCCTCGATGTATGAATATCCTTTCAGCTCTGCTCCACCCCGCTCGTACTGTTTCCATTGAAGCGGAGCGGAGATTTCAAGCATAGTCATTGGTCAATTTGTGCACCGCTAAGCTCCTCTCCGCCCAGCTCCGCGTCAGTGGAAACGCGGCCTAAAACTGTACTTCCGAGGGTTGGGATTTTTTGGGTTTCTTTGGGTTGGGAGGGGTAAAGGGGGTTCCCTGGACCCCCCCAAACCCTTTTCCAAACAAAGCAAACGCTTACTTTTAGAGTTATAATGATAAATATGTACGATACCGGATTGCCAATTTTAACGCTTGTGAAGGTCTGTGGGGCTTTAGAAAGTTGAGCCCATACATAACAAACTCCAAGAACTGCAAGATCCATAGTTTAGTCACACAGACACACATAGTTTCCAGAAAAAACTTATTTTTTCGTATTTTTTTACAAATCTTTCACTTACACAACTGTTATGACTATGACCACAGATAAACACATAAGTTTTGGCGCCTAAAATGCCACACTCACACACAAATTAAACCTATCATAATGTCGGATGCATAAATAATAATATCTAATAAAGAAATTCGAAAATTTCTTTGTACCTATTAAGACTGAAGCAATCTTTTGACACCTGAAGCCACGTATTTTTATTGTACAGAGCAAAGAAACCAAAATGTTTACTTTGCAAAAGAGGGAATCTCGTTATGTGGTCACAGTTCTAACCTAACCTAACCAACTATTTCGATATGGGCTAACTCTTGCCTATATAAATAAGTATTGTTTAATGTCATTAATTTTTAATTCAAAAATTAAACTAAACACTAAAAGTTGTGAAGAATTACTAAAAGTTATTTTTTCTTTAAAAAATTATACGTGTGCGTGTCTAAACTTTGTATCTTGAAGTTTCTGCAGTGCCTGAAGCGTAACACCGCCACACGCAGCGCCGGAGACCCTCACGAGCCTTTAACTCGTAAGCAGATAGATAATTTCTTTATTTATCAAAATAACTTAATTCTTTTTTGTTTGTTTGTCGGTTTTGTCACTTTCGTCAGAAGTTTTTTTGTCTAAATTGTACTTCCGCGGGTTGGGGCTTTTTTTGGTTAGGAGAGGTAAAGGGGGCTCCCCAAACGCCTTTCCAAACAAAGCAAACGCTTACTTTTAGAGATATAATGATAAATATGTACGATACCGGATTGGCAAAGAAAAGGTTAAAGGCTCGTGAGGGTCTCCGGCGCTGCGTGTGGCGGTGTTACGCTTCAGGCACTGCAGAAACTTCAAGATACAAAGTTTAGACACGCACACGTATATTTTTTTAAAGAAAAAATAACTTTTAATAATTCTTCACAACTTTTAGTGTTTAGTTTAATTTTTGAATTATTTATATTTATATAGGCAAGAGTTAGCCCATATCGAAATAGTTGGTTAGGTTAGGTTAGAACTGTGACCACATAACGAGATTCCCTCTTTTGCAAAGTAAACATTTTGGTTTCTTTGCTCTGTACAATAAAAATACGTGGCTTCAGGTGTCAAAAGATTGCTTCAGTCTTAATAGGTACAAAGAAATTTTCGGATTCCTTTATTAGATATTATTATTTATGCATCCGACATTATGATAGGTTTAATTTGTGTGTGAGTGTGGCATTTTAGGCGCCAAAACTTATGTGTTTATCTGTGGTCATAGTCATAATAGTTGTGTAAGTGAAAGATTTGTAAAAAAATACGAAAAAAAAAAGTTTTTTCTGGAAACTATGTGTGTCTGTGTGTCTAAACTATGGATCTTGCAGTTTTTGGAGTTTGTTATGTATGGGCTCAACTTTCTGAAGCCCCACAGACCTTCACAAGCGTTAAAATTGGCAATCCGGTATCGTACATATTCATCATTATAACTCTAAAAGTAAGCGTTTGCTTTGTTTGGAAAAGGGTTTGGGGGGTCCAGGGACCCCCTTTACCCCTCCCAACCCAAAAAATCCCAACCCTCGGAAGTACAGTTTTAGGCCGCGTTTCCACTGACGCGGAGCTGGGCGGAGAGGAGCTTAGCGGTGCACAAATTGACCAATGACTATGCTTGAAATCTCCGCTCCGCTTCAATGGAAACAGTACGAGCGGGGTGGAGCAGAGCTGAAAGGATATTCATACATCGAGGCGGTGCAGTGCGGAGGACAGCGAGCATTGGGGTGCAGAGCGGAGGACAGCGGGGCGGTGCGGAGCGGGGCGGTGCGTGACTCGCGCGCAGTGTGTCAGTTGTCTTTGTTACGTCATTAGGTGCATACGTATCAAAATGGATGAGAAGTTCATTGAAACTGTTAGACAATTTCCGGGTTTATGGGATACGCGATTGAATACCTACAAATGCAACGAAACCAAAGATGCAGCTTGGGAAATTATAATAAGAGACACTGGTTTAAATGCGCGATTCCAATATGCTCGACGGTATGCTCCACCCCGCTCTGCTCCACTCTACTCCGCTCACTGACCACTCACCGCTCTTCATCGCTCCTCTCCGCCCAGCTCCGCTCTTCTCCGCCCAGCTCCGCTTCAGTGGAAACACTGACCACTTTTCACCGCTCTTCCCCGCCCAGCACCGCGTCAGTGGAAACGCGGCCTTACCGTTTTTTTACTCGACTGCCGAAAGGAGGGTTTTGTTTTTGGAGCATATTGTATGTATTTCTCATTCTATGGCACGCCCTCACGCTCTACAGCGGTTGTCGACTCATGAGGTGTCTTTGATTCGTCGTAGTTGTGGGCTAAGTTGTGGGAGTGACATAGGGTATATTGTTTCGAAGAAAAAAAGAGAAATAAAATAATTATAATTAAATAATCAAAAAACGCAACTGCAATTTCGGAAGTTGATGGGAATACGGTATTTGACACTATTAAAGCCGCAATTATATTAAGCTGACGCCGCGTGTCGCCACGCTGCCTGACGCAACGGCGGGTGATTACATTTGCGTGTCGTGTCGCCACGCGCCCCCACGAAAATTCGTCTCAGTCCGTACAGTGAAGGCCTTTGGAGTAAACGTCTACAATGTTTTCTTCAGACTCGGATACGGATTTTGAATATTTGCGGAGAACATCGATATCCATTATTGATAGATATACCTACTTACTACGCCTAGATATACCTACTTAAAAAATAAAAACAATACAGTTACATGCCTGGTAGTTTTATTTTTAAGGATATTTCCTCCCACGCCGAATTTCTTTTTAGTTGGTCTTTATAATCTTTGTGTTTTTGATTATACAATATTTCGTAGTTTCTCACGACTTCAATTAATTCGTCCGACATTTTTAAAAACACGTCCACTGTTCTACGTCGCTACTCGGCTGTCTGCGCGTGCCCACGCGTGATTACACTAGACCCGGCTGGGCTGACGCGTCACAAACCCCACCACCGACCCCACGCCGATCGAAATCGCTCGGTCTGCGTGGCGTCAGCAGGCTCTGCGACACGCGGGACGGGACTAATGTAATCAATCCAGTACTAAATGTATGTAACCGATAGCTTACCCACGCGTTGCGACACGCGGCGTCAGCATAATATAATTGCGGCTTAACCGATAAATCTAAGACATATTTTTTATAAAACCTATCTTTTTATTAGTCCTAAGCATCAGATTTGTTTTTAATTTACTGTAAAATTGGATTTTTAATTGCTTTAAAATCAATAAATAGTTAGTCAATAGGGTTGCTAGCTTGTGACGTCACAAGCAGGTATTGGCATACAAAGTCTATTGGAGAATTGAGTTTTGACAGCTCATAAAAAGTACGTCAATTGATTGATGGTGTCAAATACCGGATTACCTACATGAAACCATGGATGTATAAAGAAATCATGAAACAGAAAGAAAGCCTCCGATGTTGTAGTTGGGTTTTTTGACGTGACAACGTCTTAAATTAGGTTGCGGCTGGGAGTCACTTATGAAAAAGTGTAACGCTCGGTAACGTTACGATGAGTCACCGAACGAGAGAGAGGCCCGCCGAATGCCTTGCGTCTCTCTCCCACTCAACTATGATCGGTAAAAGACGTTGTCACGTAAAATCTTCGCCCGTAAAACCGACTTTACAGGCAACCATTTTTTTTTTTTTTCAATACTTAGAACAGTGTAGGTATATTTTCTACTCATTAGATTTCGTCAGTATATTTATTTTGGTAAAAGAAATTTTAATTACAATCATGGAATGATTACAATAATATTTTTGACAATACAAAAATATCGAATTTTGTTGTTAATAATGCTGGTGGAGCCGTTTTGTCTATGGTCATTGGTCATCCAATCCAAGATTCGAAGTTTGAATTAGGAAATCGGCGCGTTATTTTAACAAGTACGAAATTTTTTTTTAGTTGTATTTATCTTTTGTTTTAACATAATATTTCAACGTGTTATAACGCGCATGCATGAGCAATTCATTATCAGTTCACTTGTTTTTTATTGAACTGTTAATTGATGGACTTTAAATGTGAATATTTCTACGCAGTATCAAATAGTTTGGTTTCTTGTAGCTTGTAGTATGTGAGCAAAATTTTATCTAAATGTGTATCGACCGTGTCAGATCAGAAGTAAAGACGCTTGAAAAGTTTCGTGCGTAAACATTGTCTGTCGATGTGTGCATCATGAAGTAAATACATAAATCCATTGTTGCTACGGGCAGTCAGCGATCTCGGTGGGTAAGTGTTGTGAGTTTTTACTTACTTACTAAGGCAAACTAGGCAAGGCACATGTCTAGTTAAAGGCGCCAAGTTACAAAGGGGCAGTAGAGGGGCCTACAGCTGCAAGCCTAGTTTGCTTTTGATTATTTATTTATTTAAAATACCTAGCACTATCTTTACAGGGTTTACCCTAATGCGACAGCTAGGAACTTAACCCTTTATAAGGCATAACGTTCTAGCAACAAAACCATAAACCTGATGATTGTTTAGGTATATTAATGTAGATAGAAAACCGATTTTTGAATATTTTTTTTTATTTTTTTATTTTTTATATGGTGGTAAATATATTCCCTCTGCCCGTGTACGAACATATGTTCGTACACGAATTAATTAGCTCAATGGCTTCACTGGTAAAAAACTTATCAAAAAATCGTATAGGTCTCGTTCTGGTATTGAAATTCTGTTTTGTGGTCAAAGGAACACTGTCAAATACTTCTGGACCTGGCCTAGAAGACCACAAGGTTTTTTTCCAATCGACATCATCATCGTCGGAGTTGTCAGTATCGCTAAAAGAAGTATGGACACTCTGTGAAGCAGCTGGTGGAGGTGAAACAGATGCTGAGGGAGATTCGATGGTAATGTACGTACCATCGAATCTCTCTCAGCATCTGTTTCGGCAGATGCAGGATCTCGGTCACAAGATGAAGCGGTTGGTGGAGGTAAAGCAGTTGGTGGAGGTGGCATTTTGAGTTGAGAGGAATTCGGCAGGTACATTGGGAGATGCTGGATCTTGGTCACATTCCACGTCAGCAGGTGAAACAACTTCAGTATCCATTGCGATTGACGATTGTGGGCTGGGTTGACTACGTAGAAGATGCGGAGGCATAACCGGTTGGTCGAGATCCTCCAATATTTTCTGAAGCCTAGCTGTGCTGTATCCAGCTCCTTAATCGTCAGATTCCAGATCATCTTCAGAATTTTCTGGATCGTCTGGTAACCCAAAAAGATCCTCAAGCGCATGCTCTATGTCTAAATCATACTTTCTTAGCCTCTTTTCTCCCGCTCATCTGCAGAAGCAAAGCAAAAACTGAAAGTCACCCGCAGGCAGAGGGAATATTTTTCCCACCACAAAAAACCTCTGTTTAGTCAAACCAACGCACCCAAAGCTAAAAATATGCATCCAGATAGTTAGTATAGACCCCAACCGATATATGTATAAAAAAACTTACCTTCAATGTCTTGAAATCTGGATGATAACCCCTGATAGAATTTTAGAAAGAAAAAACCGCCACTTTTCATAACTCAACCAACCACAGTGTGAAAATATTCTTTGACAGTTGACATTTTATTTTTATGTCATAATAATGACAGTTAACAAGCAAAGGTGCCAAATGAAAAAAAAATAAAAAAAAAGTTCGAATTTGCCGAAATAATCAACAAAAATTATGGTGGTAAAAACTTTCCCTTTGCCTTAAAACTTTAATTATGTCACTATGCTTGTAACTAACGCCTATTTCAATTAAGTTTTGTAAAAATAGGGTTAAACTAAACCTTAAAAGGTGAACGCAGACTTGGCCGCACCGCACGCGCGTCTTCGCATTCGAATTCTCTATAATATGAAGTTCTATGCCACCTCGCACACCTACCCGCGTCGCAGTTGCCGCAGACCCTGAAACGACAACAAAGAAAATGCGATGACTGCGGCGCGTGCGGTGCGGCCAAGTCTGCGTTCACCTTAAACTAACACATTATTAATTAGAGACGAAAATGTCACAGATATCTTCACTAAATAGTTAAACCTATTTAGAGAGCACACAGACATTTAATTTTACTTGTGAACTCTTCAATAGTCAAATTAATTGTCAAATAACTTCACCGGATTAAAAATTTACAATGGACTCTCTAATAGTATTGCGGAAACCTCCGAGAAAGACTAGACTGATGCCTAAGTTCATAATACCAAAGAAATTAAAAAAAGCGGTACTTATAACGGACCCGATCCCAGTCGTACCGGACATGCGCGAGGACGTGAGTGATGTGACGGAGTTGAGTGAGCGCCCGATATCGTTTGTGAAGCTGTATAGCGATCTGTGTATGGAGAATACTAGGCGTGCGAGCCCTCGCGTGCACGTGTCAGACCCGGCGCGCTCCGACACATCGCTGGTGACGCAGTACCGCGGCCGCGAGCGCGCAGGCAGAGACTACAGACTGCTCGCTCCGACACGTCGCTGGTGACGCAGTACGTGCCAGGCCACACGGTGCGGCAACGCGCCGCACCGCATTAGCGCCAGGCCACACGGTGCGTTGCGGCTCCGGCGCGGCGCCTGAGCGGCGCCGCAACGGTTTCCTACATATAAAATTGGATGGTATGCCACACGGTACGTCCGGCGCCGCTGCGGCGCCGCACCGCAGGCTCACCGGACTACGGCGCGAGGCAGACGAGGCGGGGAGGGGTGCAAGCAGTGTGGTGCCGCAGCGGCGCCGTACGGCGTAGTGCGGCACCGTACGGCGCCGCACTGCTCGTGTGGCCGCCAGTGCGGTGCGGAGTAATGCGGTGCGGCGCGTTGCCGCACCGTGTGGCCTGGCACTTACTCCGCACCGCACTGGCGGCCACACGAGCGGTGCGGCGCCGGACGGGGCCGCCCACCGCGGTGCGGCGCCGCGGCGGCGCCGCAGCGGCGCCGCTGCGGCACCGCACTGCTTGCACCCCTCCCCGCCTCGTCTGCCTCGCGCCGTAGTCCGGTGAGCCTGCGGTGCGGCGCCGCAGCGGCGCCGGACGTACCGTGTGGCATACCATCCAATTTTATATGTAGGAAACCGTTGCGGCGCCGCTCAGGCGCCGCGCCGGAGCCGCAACGCACCGTGTGGCCTGGCGCTATCGCGGCCGCGAGCGCGCAGGCAGAGACTACAGACTGCTCGCTCCGACACGTCGCTGGTGACGCAGTACCGCGGCCGCGCAGGCAGAGACTACAGACTGCTCGCTCCGACACGTCGCTGGTGACGCAGTACCGCGGCCGCGCAGGCAGAGACTACAGATTGCTCGCTCCGACACGTCTCTGGTGACGCAGTACCGCGGCCGCGAGCGCGCAGGCAGAGACTACAGACTGCTCGACGAACGCCCGCCACCCGTTTCGTCTTGAGCTGAACTATTACTAGAATTGGATTACGGTACTAGTTCCTTCCGTAGAAAATATTGATAAATACTGAATTTACTATTTCTTGAAGGCGAAAAAGAATAACAATAAACACCCGACAAAAATGGTAACTTATATTACAAAAAAACAAATCGATAATATTGTTTTATTTATTGAACTCAATAATATTGTAAATGCAATAAATTACGAATAAGAACTCCATCACGTTCTTCAGGAGAATTGATTAAAATATAAACTATAACATTAATAGCAAAAATGCACACGGAATGAGTTCTATTGCAGTCAAAGATTAAAACATTGATTTGTACTATTGTTCTCATAAATAGAATCCGAAAAGTAAAGACCTTGCATTTGTATCTTACTCACAAAAATTAGTCTAAATGTTGAGATTATCTCCACTACACTATTATTATAGGAACAAAATCATTACTCCATTCTCATCAACAATTTGATACTACACTAAACAAAATCCGTTAAACATTAAATGAAAATTTTCACCACATATTACACTCATACTAGTATACCACTTGAACTAAGATCACTTAGGTCCATACATAACACTCTTAAACTTACAACAAATCAGTCCATTTCAAACTACTTGCACTCTGACTGCTATTTCTCCTTGACTGTAACATTAAAATATTTCAATAAAGTCCTACTTTTCTTACTAGACTTCGGAGTTTTCTCCGACATGGAAGTTCTTCGTGTTGGGATGTTTTCTTTGGGGCTGAGAGGAGCTGGCGTGCTCGACTTTTCAGGAAGCTCCGAACACTTCCCTTTTCTTTCTCGCACCATGCGCGTCAGCCAGTCGGTGGGCGTGTCCTTCTTTTTCACCGGCGACATGAGCCGCAAGTGAGGCGCCTCTCCGTCCAGCACGAAGTTCGGCAAGTTTTTGGTCGGCGTAGAGAACGATATGATCCGCAGCTTGCTCGGCGACACGCGCACTGGCGACAGATTGTGCGAAGTACTCGGGGACAACGGCTTCATACCTTTCGGTGATAACAGTTTGCAGCCGTTACTGTCATAGTTCTTAGTGGGCGTCATGAAGGAGGAGCCCGCCGTCGGCATGTAGCACCAGTCGGCGGACGCCTCCACGCAACTCCTCGGCGGGCTTAGTTCGAGACGGTCGCCGTGACGTTTTATTCCGGCTGGCAACAACTTTGGTTCGTTTTCTTCGGGTAGAGTGTCTAATTTCAGTCTTTTAATGGAAGTTTCAGCTTCCTCTGCATCTCTGGAGGCGTTCATCAGATCTGTGAGGCATCGCTTCGTCTTCCTGACGCTGCCGTGCTCGCGCGCGCGCTTGGCGCCGTGCTCGCCGGGCGTGCTCGCGCGCTTGCGCTTGAGTGAACTCGGCGTGCGCTCGCCCGCGCGCCACTGCGGCAGGCCGCACACGTCGGCGCGCGGCACGGGCTCGGCGCGGCCGCGGTGCTCGGCGGGCGGCCGCTCGGGCCCGACGCGCCAGATCTTGTGGCGCGCGTCGTCGCTGCACGTGACGAGCTTGTCGCCGCGCGCGCACCAGGCGGCGCACGTGACCTCGGCCCAGTGGCCCGCGAGCCGCACGCCGGGCGCGGAGCTGCGTACGTTCCACACGTAGGCGTACTTGTCGCTGCTGCCGCTCACGAGGTACATGCTGTCGGGGCTGAGGCACGTCTTGATGTAGAACGTGCTATTCTCGTGGCCGACGTACCTCTGCTCCGGCATGGCGTTGTACGTCGATATGTTGAAACAGTAAATGACGTTATCCATGCAGCTCGCGTACAGCCTCATCCTAGCGTCGTCTATGATGAGGTTGGTGTATCCGTTCTTGGTGGAACTGCCGCAGTAGGGGATGGAGTGCTTGGGCAGCGGCTCCCGCTTGTAGATGTTGTAGTTCTTGCGCAGGTCCCACACCTTGATGTTGCCGTCGCACTCGCCGCACGAGAGCAGCGTCATGTCGTCCTGGAACACGAGGCCGGTGATGCTGATGGCGCGGTGCGTGTCGATGCGCGGCCGCTTGCCGTGCGAGCCGGGCGTCTTGGGGTTGAAGCTGGAGTGACAGTTCATGAGACAATTGTCTGGCTTCAGCACGACTGACGGTTGGTTATTGGCTCGTATGTCCCACACTAGTATGTGGCCGTCCCGGGCGCCCGTAGCGAACACCGAGGGCTCAGTGGGTCGGAACACGGCAGTCTTCACAGACCTTGTGTGGCTCGAGAATACGAGGACTCGTTTGGGAGTACCCTCTGCTACATCCCATAAACATGCTGTGTGGTCACCTAAAAATTTAATTTCATGATATTATTAAGGAATAATAGAAATTAAAAGTTTTGTTGTATCATTCTGTAGATGATACTTACAACAAAGAGAGACCTAACATTAAATGTCTAGGTTTTTCACATGTATGTGACAGTTGTTAAAATACATCAAAATAAATTATAATAATATATTTTAATAATAGTTTTTCTGGATATTATTAAAATAGTAATAGTCTATCCTACATTCAAAACTGGAAGCATGGCACTGTTGTTGCAATTTGTCTCTTCTACATTTAATAATCATAATCATAAATCATTTATTTGCATAATACATGTTTGTAAGGTGTTATACAGGTATGGTAGGTACATTGTATTATAACCTATTGAGGTGTGCTTTATACAATGGTTAGTTAGGTTTAGACTATTTTTTCCAATAAAGTTTTAAATACAGTTATAATAAAAATTTCAAAGTTATAATAAAAATGTCAAAGTAGTAATAAAAATGTCAAAGTAATAATAATAGTATTGGTTATAATTGAATCCATGTCATAATTTATAGTTAGATACTATAGGTAGGTACTATAAAGGTAAAATTCAAATTCACTAATATTGATAAACTTAATCAATATACAATACGGTATTTGACACTATTAACCGATAAATCTAAGACATATTTTTTATAAAACCTATCTTTTTTTTTTTTTTTTTGTTATAATGGGCTTGCTCTTGGTCCCAGACTAGCCCGAGGGCATAGACGGAGCCTACGATGGAGCGAGCTTACCCAGTAGATGCCTATGCACTCTATTCTTAAATACTTCCGGGTTATATGAATTTGGAAACACAGACGCCGGCAGGGAGTTCCATTCCTTTGCGGTGCGCATTATGAACAATTTTGAGAAGCGCTGCGTGCGGATATGAGGAATATCAACCAAGAAAGGGTGGTATCCCGCCGTACGTCTTGATGTCTGGTGTAAAATGGGGATGAGGGAATGAGCTCGTGTAGCTCATGAGCACACTCACCGAAGTGCAATCTGTAAAATACCGCCAGACAGGCAACTTTTCGCCGATGTGCTAGTGGTTGAAGTTGAGCCACCAGCTTCTTGTCGCCAATCAACCTTCTGGCCCTGCGATCCACCGAATCCAATGCGGCCAGTTGGTATTTGGCTGAGCCATCCCATAGGTGACTGCAATACTCCATACACGATCGGACTTGAGCTTTATAGAGTGTTAGAAGCTGTCCCGGCGTGAAGTATCGCTTAACCTTGTTAAGGATGCCCAGTTTTTTCGCCGCAGTCTGTGCTTTGGACTCGATGAAAGTGCCGAAGTTGAGGTCAGAACTCAACTCCATGCCAAGGAGTTCAAGGCAGCCGGTTACTTTTACAGATGCACCACGGAAAGTAGGAGCCAGGTCAAATGGGCTCCGTTTGGCGGAGAACAGACACGCTTGCGTTTTGGCGGCATTGAACTGCACTAGATTGTCATCGCCCCATTGGGACACACGACTCAAGGCAAAGTTCACTCGCTCTACCATGGTCTCTCTCTGTGAACGAATATCGTCCCTACTGTTTTTTGCGCTGGCCAAATACCGACTATGCTAGGATTTAGCATATCGTTTATATGGAGCAGGAATAGAGTTATCACATTTTACTACTACCGTGCTGTCGTCAGCAAATAGTACAATCGGATGCCTTATTGCTCTAGGCAAATCATTTATATACGTTAGAAAAAGGAGAGGTCTTAACACACTGCCTTGTGGGACCCCGTATTTAACGACCCTACTGTTAGATCTGTATTTTCTTTCGTACTGTATTACTGTATTATTGCACTTGCTCATTTTCTTAGAAAAAACCATAGTAGATTCCAATCTTTTGTGTTACAGAGTAAAATAGAGGATGCACTAACAGAGTTGACTACTACTACTTAAAAATGGGAAACAAACTCATCTTGAGATTCCTTTAGACTAAGTCCATCTCTGGCAACAGACTGCTGCTAAGTATAGAAAGGATTGGAATTTATATCTTGATATCTTCTGTTCCTTCTGGTATGCCCCAGGGTAGTGTGCTTGTACTAATACTCATCTTTCATGAATGAACTGTGCTATTGCTTAATTATTAAAGTCATCTTTATTCTTTCGTAATTTATTAGTCGAACACATTTGACCAAGCAATTGGTTGGGCTAAAAAGTATTTTTAACCTCTAAAATTGGGACTTAGTTTAGTAACCCGTGTAAGTGAGATGGTTTATCAAGTTTAAACAAGTTTTGACATGTTAGTCTACAAACAGTCTGATTTATTTCAACCTATGAGAGGTTGTCAAAACTACCACAAACAAATATCATGTAGCCTATTTGGAAACTGTTTAAATTAATAAATAGCCTCTAGAAGTGATTAAAAAATTTAGGGCCCTTCAGATTTCACTTACGTGTTGTACTGTACTACAGAATACAACTAATAAAGGGTTTTTATAGTCCAACTTTGATAACAAAACTATAGGTTACAATAATAATATAGTTTCTAACATACCTGAAACGGTAACAAAGTTCATATTTCTTGGCATCCAAGCCAAATCAAAGACAGCATTGTTGTGACACTGAAACCCTTCCAACCTGCTGGCAGTTGTTTTGTTAGATGTATCCTGCAATCACAACATATCACTGTGCATAACCAGCTCAGGATGTGCTTTGGCTTAACAACTTAGGAAGAGGTAAAAAAACATTCCTTAGCATGTGTTTTGGCTTAGCTTCAGGGCATCAGAACTCTCGTATCTGCTTTGGTAGTCTCGCCCTTATACCTCTTATTGCCTCACATATGGCTGTCATACTGTGAGAATAGCTAAGCCAGAGTACATGCTAAGCAATATCTAGTTATCTCAGTCATGGATGCGCCTACCTGAATAGCGACTCTGCCATCCTCGTTAGCAAGAGCAAGGATGTGCTCGTAACCGGAAGCCTCCGCGAATCGGCACGCGAATATCGGAGGGTCCTGGTCGAAGCTAGTCGCAATGTTCGCATTCTGCAGCCCGTAGAACGATTCCTCGCTGTCCACCACCAGCCGCTTCAAGATGTTGTCGTAGTTCAGCCGACAATCTACAATAACACTCGTTACCTTCATTTGCTTCACAAATAATTCGGGCGAAGATATTTTAACTATGAGTTCAACACATGAGTATTTACAATACAATGCAAGGTGTAATACTTACATATGCCAAGCTGACGATCGATCAAACACTGAACATCATTCATCTTCACGCATTGCTATTCACAACAAAATCACAATGATTGCAGCGTTTGAGCGTTGTGAACACTCTAGATATTTCCATCAGTTTCGTTCGATACCGCTAGTAAACAGCACAGCCAGTTGCTGATAATAGTAACAGTAAACTTCAATATATTTTTATTACAGAGAAGAGAACTTTCTGTAGTTAATAAATACCACGATAGATCCACGAAATCACGACAATTCGACATTTATTGTTGAGTTAATTGAGTTTATGACATTAAACATTTTGTTTGACGTCTGACCGGCCGATAAGGCGCGAAAAAGTCGCTGAAGGAAGAGCATCGACAAGGAATTAGTGCGTTCCAAAACGTGCGAGAAAATCGAGGAATTCACTCGAAAATTAAAAAGAGATAGAAACAACGAAAGAAAGAGAAAGGTTATACTGTTTTTGAACGCTACAAAGCGATTTACTGTTTTGGAACGGGTTAGGTAGGGTCGTATGATGACACTGTCAAAACATAACCTTATTATGCTCTTTGACATAACCTTTTCTCTGATTGATTGATTGATTGATTGATTTATTTATTTGTGGAAACATGAGTTACATAACATAGCATGCAGGTTGTAAGTAATAAAATTTGTTCAGTCATGTTTGGCCTTGCACGGCGTTCAATATTACATTATTTTGTTTACAAACACAATTTATATAAATAATCATTAATCTAAATTTCTTGATTTCATATACATTACAATAGCATAATAATAGAATAAAATACAAAAATATCAATAATATATAATAATGTCAATTTCAATTAAAATATATATATAATATATATATTAATACTTATTGCAAAGAAGGAAAATCGTGTTTTTAAGCATATTTTGCAAATAAATAAGTACTACCTGTTCTTTTCTACTTTAGTAAATCCATTCTTCAACATCAAACTTCAAAATTGGCGATTTTGACATATGTCAGGTAATTTTTAACGACGCTCAGCCAAGGGTGAGAAATCGCACTTGCCAGTGCAAAAATTACTCTACCAAAAGCGTTCCAAAATACTGCTCGGGTAGCTGTCGAGTAAATGTTCGGTTACCCTCGGCTCATTTCGGAACGCTCTAGAGTAACATTTGCACTACTCCTTTTTGGAACGCACCCTTAAGTGAACGTTTTGTTACCATGCTTGCTAACGCTTTCTTTACCACAGTATTATTATTATCATTCATTCTAATCATCATTATAATAAGTGAAAAGTCATTAAGTTTTGTAGCTTCTTGGTGTTCTATAAATAAACAAACATAAGCCAAGCCATAGACAAATTAGTTAGTCGCTATACTTACACGCCTCCTCTACACGTCTACAGATGCGTCCACGGATGCTGGCCGGTTCTTTCGCAGATATCATCACACACAAGCTGTCCACACGTCTGTAGGTTCGGAACTTCAGAACGTTACACATATAAAGGATCTTAAGACCGCAGAGCTAGCACAGCTATTTGTTTAGGTAATAAGTTTTTTTCATAAATCATAAGTATTCATGACTTTTTTCGTTTTTAAACCATCGAACACACGTGGTACGTGGTTCGTGACGATTCAAAAGACAATAGCAGTGCGACAGCCGGCTGTCGCTTGGTCATTGAAAGGTTAAGAATACTGCGCAATGTAGGTATAAGAAACCGCAAGGAGGCGCATGCATGCACTCTCGGACGCAACTAAGAGCTGATCGATGCGTCGTCAGACTTGTAGACAGATATCGGACGTCCGCGCCGAAAACACTCTGATCTGTGCCGCAAAAACCGCCAACTATCGGAGTCAAGGCGGACGCATCCACGGACGTAAAATAACTACAACAGACGCGCAAACTTTACATCGCGCGCTCTATACGTCGTCGGCGGACGCATTCTGACTGAAAACGTTTAGAGGCGGCTTTAGTCGGTGTCGAATGTGCCGATAAGCCAAGCAGGCGCGCGCCCAATCCCAAACCCAATCAGTGTTGCTATAAATAACTTTGGCCGGTTCCTAAATTACGGGTCTGCTGATTCGTTGAAATTCTCTGTAGGTATATAGTTATCTGTGGTTGAAATTTTTGACATATGTTATTTATTTCTGAAAAATGTCTGTGGTAAAATTCCAAGCGCGTTTGCTTGCTTTGCTTTACTATTTTCATATTTTGTTATGGTGATCTGAGAAGACAAATGAAAATTTAACATTTTATATGTATTATATCTTGCGCAACAGCCAGAGTTTAGACTAAACGCTCTTCAATATTGTGTATTTGTACCTTTGACATTAATTTCTGATAGTGTTCTATCAAGAAATGTCCGTTATAACTTGTGTAATATAGATGGGAGCCGCTGCTTGATTTGCCTTTCGTTACGTATATCTCAAAAGTTTAAGTTTCTACGTAACAAAGTACTAATCTTGACAGAGGTTTAAAAGTAAGTATACAATTATTTGAGTGATTATGTTTGGTATGAGTTCAGTACGTAGACACAAATGATTGATGAAAAAATGTATATTTCAGGTGCATGGCATGTGAAAATGGAAGAGGTTCGCTGTAGCCGGCTGCACGGCAAGTTGGCGGCGGGCAGTGGCGCGGGGCGGGCGGCGCGCGTGTGGCGGGCCCGCGCCGGCCGAGCTGCCGGCCGCTCTCCGAGCTCTGCCTGCTGACGCTTCCTTTATGAGCAACATGGATGAAATATCATATTGGATTTGTACCAAGCGGGCACCGTGCCTAATGAACTATGACAGTGTCAAAAAACAAAATGAGCAAGCACAGTGTTCTAAAACCAAACCTAAAAGTGTTCCTAGTGCTGCCGAGTTGCCTTCGCCCAAGAAGAAGAAAAAAAGGAAGCTGTCTTTATTAGAAGATGACTCGGGGTCCATTGACAAGCAGCAAAATGTGTATTTTGACACGTCTCAAAAGCAGAAACAGACTGTGATGAGTAGTTGTAAGTCTGATACGCTAGGATCTGACCTTGACTTCAATATTAAGAACACCTCTGTGCAAGGCAAATCAAAAAGATCGAAACATCAGAAAAATAACAGAACAACTCTGCACAAAAAAAATAAAGTAATCACATCTACTCCCCTGGCGATCAACCTGAGGCGGAGCCTGAGGCAGGCGCAGCAGAGTCTGCACAACAACAGCCAACTTAATAGTTCCTTTGAAATATTTCACACTAGTCTTATAAATGGTAATAAACATAGTCAAATAGAAAGACGAGCAGACAAACCGAAGAAGCCTTCAGAGTTGCTGGCGGGCGGGGACCTGAGTGCAGACAACAACAGGAACAGCTTTCTGAACAAGTCCAAGAATGATGTTCCTAATGGCCAATTTGAGGATCTCAGTGATGTGTCTGGGTTTACAGCCAACTACATCAGGTCTACTAAGCTGCAGTCAACTAAAACTCCTAGAAAATTAAGATGTAAGAACAGTAGGAATCTGGTTAAAGAGTCACGTCAGAGTATGCAGAAGGATAATACAATAGTAGTATGTGTCAACAAATCTATGAACACTGATACAGATAAGCCGGCTGCTCTAAATTGCAGCACAGAGTCTGAAAATGTGATCAATTTAATATCTAAGGGTACTGACAAGTCCACCAGAGTTAGCAAGAGCACATCATTACTCAAGTTCATGGATTCCAAAACCAATAAAAGTGCAAAGGAGACCATTGGCAACAATAAACTAGATGCTAGCAGAACCAAACCCAGGGGCAACCTGAATGTGTCATTCCAGTCACAAAGCAGCACATCACGGTATCCAAAACGGTACAGAAACCATACAGCACAATATGTTGTAGAAGGAAGTCCTGGAGAATCCAACCAGGCAGACAAAAGAAGGAAAATTAGTAAAAACTCCAGTGACTTCAACAATTCAGACAGAAAAGAGAACCCAGAAGCATCAGCAGTGTCTAAGACTAGAAGTGGCAGGAACATTGGCTTGACACTGAGACACCCGGAGAACTCAGTGCTAGTTCTAAGCAATTCTACAGAGCAGGTCAGTTCCATGATCAGCATAAACGTGGCCAGTCCTGGCGTTGACCAGAGACATAAGCTGAAGAAGAAGAAACGGATCACAAGGCATTTACGGTCAAAGAAAGCCATGGAGAAACAATCAAGTTTACAAATAGACTCTCTGAGAGAGAAGAGTGGGTTTGCTGCATGCTTCTCCGACAGTGACGATGATAGTGAACCATTAAAGCAAAGAAAGTTCTTCTGTGCTTAAAACTTACTCTTATTGCAGGCTTGCTTGCAGTTTTATATTTAATTAACATTATACAGTCTGACTTGTCAAACATTTTACATTATGTGCGAGTGTTCAATTATTAATTTATATACCAAAAATAAAATAAAAAACATTTGAATTTTCCATTTTTTGGTGGTGATTCATATTTCCCATATGGTTAGTTTGATTTTCGAAACATACTGCCCTGTTTAATAGATTCATCACTTTCATTCATGAAGGCCTATGTTGTCTCAAGTGAAAGAGATTGTTTTAGCACGTGTTTTTTTCTCAATAACAACACTCTTCACAATGTCATTAGTTCTGCCAGTCAACTGTATAGTTAGACATGAACATAGAACTGAACACTTGTCGTGCAGGGGTAGAGAATAATGAAACTTGTACCTATAATGGAAACAAGTATACATGAAATATTTGTTCACTTACTGATTAAATTAGATTAGGCATATTTTAAACTAACCATAGACTTATATGAAATTTGTATTGTATTACTAAATAAAAGAAATGACACATTCCAAATGAAATTATGATGGTACCTATGTAATGATTTGTGATTAACTGTTGGCTTAACCATTGCCCCCAAAATTTGTCGATTTGAGAGCAGATTTTGGTCAGGTTTAGCTGATAATGTTCTAATTTAATCAATAAGCTTATATCTTTCCTCTGCCCTTGTTGGACTTCCATTGCTTGATGACACTAGGATTGTATAAATTTGCTCAGTGCCTGTATTGTTATTGCACTTTGTATATTATCTGCATGTATGTCCATGTTAGCAACTAGATAATTGTATTTAACTTATGATACACTAGTATATCATATACTCATTATACATAAATGTATAATTATTGGAGACACTGACATAGCTGGGCTGTAATTTTTTTATAATCTTCATTATTATTTATTGATGGATGATTTTTTAGAATTGTATTATTTATGAATTTAAGGGTGTACTTTGTTAGTCTGCAATTGGAGTGGCAGCTGGCTGCGAGGTCTGTTTGTGGGGGCAGTTGACGGGTTCAACCATTAGCATGCTGATTGCAAGGGGATTGTTTTTTAGCAGCCAGTCTGTAGTCCAAATGTAGGCTGCGAACATAGACCCGCCAAAAATTGTGCGAAATGCACCTAGCCCGCGATGAAACTGACTTTCAGATAAGAAAACATAATATTGAAACACAAATAAGATTTGTGTGTGAAATCTTTGTTTTATAAAGTGCCATTGTATATTTTAATGTATTGTATGCTAAGTATATTAAGTTAATCCATGACTGGCACACTGTGGAGATAGTTCATTCTATATTAAACCTAAGGACTTGGAATTTGTTTAAAATTTAAAGTACATACCAACTTTTTGATACAAGTAGGTAAAATATGAATACACAGTTTTAATTTTTATATACAAGATTTTAGATTTTATTGCCTATGTTTATAAAGCACTATTTAGATACGCGGGGTGGTGGCAATTGATGTCGATGTATCATCTCACTCACTTGCTATATTGTGCGACTGAAATGGCATGATAAACCTGACGATCTTTGTTTTGACGACATGTTTAATTTAGGGATGTTAAAAAATCGATTATTATTTTCAAATAATCGATTTTTAACATCCCTAGTTTAATTAGTTATAACACATTTTACCACCCTTTTTCGTTTTTTTTCGTCTGAATGTTGCATTTAACCTTTTAATTGTTTTTTATAAATTTTAAGTTGTTTTATACCTACTTAAATTGACGACTATTTTGATGAGTTCCTAAGTTGTTTTTAAAACATACTTGGTTTATTTATACGTATGACTGTGACTTGTCTCATAATTTGTAAGGACTGAACTATCTTTCTTTGGCATAATATTATAGCTATCGAATTTTCGACTTTAGGGTAATACTGAACTTTTTATTTAGTTTTTATCAAATTTTTGTGTATTATATTTTGTAGCTTTTATGTATTTAAAATTGCATAGTAAAGTTAATCTTAACTGTATTTTGTGTTTTATGATGAACCAAACGCACTCGAAATTTGAAGTAGCTGGCACAGCGACACAGATGGCGCTGTCAGGGTAATAAGTTAATTTGCAGGCCATTTATAAATTGCAGATGTAGTAATAGCAACCTGTCTAATAAGTACATGCATTACTGTCACAAAATCTTGTTAATCAGCTGTTAAGGCGAAACGACTATTGAACACGGCATAAACCTAACATAACTGCATGATAAGTAGTGCCTACAAATTGCTGGTTATGGGTGATATGATAAAGCATCACGCCTTTACAAAAGCGGGGAGCTTTTAAGTGATAGCCAGAGAAGTTTTAGAACCAATTCACCAAAATAAGAGTATTTTGGTGAATTGGTTCTAAAACTTCTCTAAAAGTAAAAGATTAGCGGAATAAGAGATTAAATTCATTAGTACACTACTCTTAGTGTACTAATGAATTTAATCTCTTATTCCGCTAATCTTTTACTTTTTGTACCGATCAAATTAAGGGGTCGGGTCGTAGCAAATGTGCAAAATTGTAAAGTTTTTAATTTACCAAACAAGCATTGATGCTTGATTTGTTATCGGCCCCATCGTTCGATTAAAATAAGAAAAGAAAAAAAACGACGCGTAAAAGTGTAATTTATGATTTATTCTCACTAGTTCGATTCATTAGTTCGATCGTCGAACTAGTGAGAATTTTTTTTCTCACTAGTTCGATCGTTACCTATTTACAGAAATAAAAATCGTACCGTATCGTATCGTTAACTGTCGATGTTCATTTAGAATATAAAAAAAAAACACCGTCCTGTATTTACTGCTATACCTACTTATTTTATTTTAACCGAACACTGACAACGTGTTTTTAAACTTAGGTAAATTAATATTTTGAGATTAGTCAGGTAAATGTGTTACAGAACTGGTCATAACGACTCCATGCGGGCTTGATCGGTATTGATATTTATTTATCTCATGTTATTTTCCGGAGTAGGCATTTCTTAATGTTGTGCAATGATATATGCATAATATTATTTCATAATAATATGAAATATCACATGTTGCGTCATCATGATATGCAACATTTAATAATCATATGTTTTAGCTACAGAAACCCTCGCACTAGCAGTACTATGGGACTACCGAAAAAACCACATTGGTGCTAATTCTCTTGTTCACAAACTTAACTTTTAAGTTAAATGCATCTTTCTACTTCCATTTCTTAAAGAAAAGGACTAGGGGCTTACCACAAGCCCATATAGCAGTATTACTTTGATATTACTTTCAGTGGATGTTCGCGCACCCACGCTTCTGCTCGGCTTTAGCAGATGATTGCGTGCGCTACGGCGTCAAACAGACGAGCACTACTTTGTGGTCAACAGAGCCAACTTCATCTGTCGACAGAGTCAACTTCAGCTGCCAACATAGCAACTGCTGCTGCCGACAAAGCAACTGCTGCAGTCTGCAGTATTCGAAGTTACTGAAGTTGGCTCTGTCGCCAGCTGAAGTGCTGCTCGTCTGTTTGACGCCAAATTGACCGAGCGATCGCACTACAACCATTCTGTCGAAATAGTGAGCAGCAGTCGGCGTGATGAACGATTTTCTTAATAATACGGAAATCGGCCTTATGTTTCGAATTCGAAATCGCGACGGGCGCCACAACAAGCTGAAGTGCTTACTTTACTGCTGATAATACTATCTTACATTTTCGATGACTTTATCTATGTCTTTTTATTGTATAAAAATGACATAACGAGTGTTTTGCCCCATAAATATATAAAAGGAGTCACATTGTTTTGAGCGGTAGTGTGAGTTCTGTAGCAACTAACTGCGATCGCTGATCACACGATAAAATTAAATTCCTAAATAAACAGCTTAAAAGACTTATACAACATGGAATTTAATTTTTCTAACAAAGTGGTGCTAGTAACTGGCGCAAGTATTGGTATAGGCGAGTCCATAGCTATCCTGTTCGCCAAGCTTGGCGCGAAGCTGTCCCTGGTGGGCAGGAACGAAGCCAACTTGCGCGCAGTGGCGAACAAGTGCGAGCAGCAGAAGGGCGTGAAGCCGCTGGCGATCGTCGCGGACCTGGGCACTGACGAGGGCGTCGAGAGGACCGCTAAGCACACGCTGGACCATTTTAAAAGGTAATTCATAATTTTTATTAAGTGTGAAGGAACTCTTGCCAATAAACCCATTTCCGTACCTATAGTTACTTGGTTTTCTATTAACTTATTAACAAATTCCCTTAGCCTTGTCCCGACTCTATGTTTGGAACGGCTTTCAGTCTAACCAGATTTAATAGTGTTTAAAGAAGCTACTGCTTATTAGACCACAAATCAGTTCCTGGGTAACATGATACCCCTCGGCGGAAAGGTTCTCGAATGGCCACCGCGTACCGGAAAACGCAGCGTAAGCAGACCTCCCGCTAGATGGACTTATGATCACATCAAGACCGCCGCCGGGTTCCGTTGGATGCGGGTGGCGCAGGGCCGATGCATGTGGAGATCTTTGGGGTAGGCCTTTGTCCATCAGTAGACGTCTTTGACCATCGTTGGTTAGATTGATTGTCAGAGTTTCTGACTTCCGACTACCTGTAACAATTATTGTTAAAGCTATACGAATGACAACCCGGATTAAGGATTTCGGAGGGGTGGAATGTCTGTGATAATCTAGGTAAACTTAGAAAGAAGAAATACATTCAAAAAGTCACATAAAATGTAACCGATAATTTATTTCGTCCATGATAAAAGTTGTTTCATGTTGAAGAGTTTCTGAAGTTGTTTGTTTGTTATTTAACAACTTTGTAATAACACGTACAACTTGTCTTTCTGGGGATCACACTACGCACTTGATTGATAGTTTATCAGATTTCAATTAATTGAAAGGTATCAAGGTCTTCCGGAAGTTAAAACAGTGCCTATTGAAATATTTCTAGTTGTAGTCATGTTGGAGTGGATACTCCTAGCTGATCCTAATTAGCTTAGAGAGGTACTCAAGATTGCTCTGATATCAGAATACTTGATAAAAGTTTGTGATTTACGCGTTCATTTGAACAGTTTGTGAAGCAACTTTTGAAGGGTGTTCTGAAGATGAGACTTTCTGTTTCAAAAAGCTATATCTAGGCATATAAATAAATATAAAACAGAGAATGCAACCAATAATTAGTTATTGCACTTAACAGAAAATATTTTGAAATCCGTATGTAAAGGGACAAACAGAGAAAGAACTTTTAATTTCAACAACGACAATATTCACCAACTCTAAAAAGTTTTCAGTCTAGCTGAATTTTTACTTTCTCTTTCTCCCTTCTATCGTAGGCTAGATGTCCTCGTCAACAACGCCGCCATCGGCTGCCGAACGAGTCTCCTCACCTCAAAGGACATGAGTATCTTCGACGACGTGTTCAAGATCGACGTGAGAGGCGTGTACAACCTCACCCGGCTGTTAGCTCCGGCGTTGATCGAGACCAAGGGGAACATCGTCAATATCTCCAGCATAGCTGGCACCTGCGTCAATGTAGGCTCCCTACCGTACGGCATGGCTAAGGTGAGAACGCCCTGCATTATCAGTTACGGGAGTGGGTATATTTTACAAATAAAATGAACCAAACTTTTGAATTGTCAAGGCGTTAGTCAGCCAGAAAATTTAAGCTTGCCTGTTCCAAACAGTAGTTTCCTATGGAGAAAAACGAGGAATGAACTCCATGAACAATACTAGAATCAAAAGGTAGAAAATAATAGAAATTTGTCAAGGTGCATAATTTATGTTTAATTTAAGGTGTAGTTTAACAAGTCGTGCATATTAAATAAGTCTGGCGTAAAATAGGTATACCTAATAATGGGAACAATTCAAATACCTGATGCAGCTAAGAGAAGACCAATCTCAGTTGACAACGTCTGTACACGAATATGACATACGTTTTGCGCAATAAGACAAGTCCAAATCATATTTTTCCGTTACAGGCTGCGCTAGACCACTTCACCAGGCTAGTTTCCCTCGAGCTGGCTCCCAAAGGCGTCAGGGTCAACACGGTCAGCCCTGGACTCACTGTAAGTTCCCTTCTACTGCTGGGAGTACTTCTAGACATTGTAAATCAATATTCAAGCAACCAATGTTTGCACCTTTCAACGACCAAGCGACAGCCGGCTGTCGCGCCGCTATTGTCTTTCTATTGTGTTTCGAATCACGTGTGTTTGAAGGTTTAATCTGATCTCCCTCACATAAAAATCTGAGTTACTGTGTTGCTTGTTAGAGTTTTTGCTCCAAATTTGAAAGTGAAATGAAAGAAAGCCAGAGAAAAAAATGGGAGGCATCCTCCAACTAGACGAGTTGTGTTGGATGAGTTACTGCCCGACAATTGTTGTCGGGATTTTGTATATTATGCTAATGTCTCGTCACTTGCGAGATATAGGATGTCATTTTGTAAATCATAATTATGTTGGGTGATTGTCGCCTCTCCACTCTCCCCCCGGTGTTTCCGAGACCGGAGGTCGTTAGCACAATTAGTTGTCTATATACACCTTCCTGTGTTTGCTTGCTGGCCCAGTGGCAGGTTCTAGTGCGTTGAAACCTAGGGGCGCATGGCTTTCCAGGCATCCCCGCAGACAGTTGATGTCTGCGGAGATACCTTAATGTCAAATTCTTTCCAACTTTCAAAATTGGACCAAAAAGAATGATGTCCTTTATATTTTTACTATTTCATTTCAAGTCTTTATATAAATTCTATGATGATAACATCTGGACTCCCTGTGCAGCCTAAACGTAAACTTATGTTGCGTCAAGTTTAAAACTTTTTTCACTATCCCCAGGAGTCCAACTTCTTTAAGCGCATAACGGGAATCTCGGAGTCTGCGTACCAAGAGTGGCTGGAAGTGGGGTCTAAGGGTATCCCCATGGGGGAGAAGTGCGTGGGAGATGACATCGCGCGGATGGTGGTGTTCATCGCCAGCGAGAACAGCCGCCTGGTCACCGGCGTCAACGTAGAGGTGGACGGGGGGTTCAGGTTCACCATCACCGGCAGTAGCCTCAGTGGGGCGGCTGGGGCACAGAAAAAGTAACTTCCTACACTAAGAGGAGGCACTGCTAGGAAACAAAAACGATTTCTTAGATAAAGATTTGTATTAAGGAAATGTTGATAAAGCAAAATGTAAGATGTATTTTTAAATAAATAAGTTTATGAATTGGCTTTGGTTTTGTTTTCTTAGCTGATCAAAGCTCTTTATAAGAAACAATGTCATGTGTTAATACCAAGTAAGCCTTTTCTCTATTCAGGTGACGGATAAGAACAGCGAAGGTTGAAAGTCGAAACTTGAAAGTCATTTTAAATGATTGTTAAACGTCGAATGTCCTATGTCGAATGCCGAATGTCGAACGTCGAACGTCGAACGTCGAAAGTATAAAGTCGAAAGTAGAAAGCCGAAAGTCGAAAGTAGAATGTCGAAAGTTGAAAGTCGATAGTCGAAAGTCTAAAGTCGATAGCCGAAAGTTGAAAGTCGAAAAACGAATGTCGAATGTCAAATGTCGAATGCCGAATGTCGAATGTCTAATGTCAAATGTCGAATAGCAAATGTCAACAATAATAATAATAATAATGATTTATTAACATAAACAGGTACAGTAACATTGTGAATCGCTGGTGCCTATGGTAGGTAATGAAAACCTGTATTACAGGTCACCAGATTTCCACCTCAAGATCCATTTTACATTGTTGTCAGATACCAATATAAACTAACAAATAGAAAGAACAAAAAGTATAAATAAAAGTAAAATTAAAAGAGTACAAGGCAAGTTGATTTTTATAAGTAGCGGTAATGTGTTGTTGATTGTGTGATGTCTGTATTGTACGTGTAATGGTATGTAAGGGACGTGAAGGGTGACTAAGGGTGTGAGGGTGAGTGTGAGTTGAGTCTGTATAAAACAATGTCAATAAAATGTCAAAAATTAAATTAAAACTCATTTATTTCGGAAACGAGTCCATATACAGAGATACATAATACACAAAATAAAATAATAATCCTTACAAAGTTTCCAATGTCATTAATAGATAAATACACGATATAATAATAGGTAGTCAATTATAAATATTTATTATCCCCAAATTTAATTTAATTTATTTTTATATTATTGTTTTTTTTTCTATTGTAGGTATGTTTTATTTATATGATTATGTTATTGTTATTAATTTTATTATTCTATGTTAATTGATGTAATTGGACCTGTGCCGTTTTAATTAACTATAAATAAATAAATAAATAAAATACAATTTAAAATTATAAACATTATATAATAATAATATTAGAAATCCAATAAATAATAAAAAAACACATTAAATTACAATCAGTCAAATAAATTAAAATACACGAAATTATCAAATAAAACAGTTTAATTTATGACATGTGCCACCTTAGCCTATATTTGGGTTTGGATCCAGAGTGCTCAACATGCAACTTGGTCCAGTACCGCATTATTGGACAATCCAGATCCAGATCCATCCTCCAGACGAACAGCTGAAGGTAGCTATTTGAACTGCCTCGCACGCGGCGCATTAGGGACACAACTCTCTTGCGAATGATCGCCGCAAAACCATCAATGTTTGCGTCCGCAAACATTGATGGTGGATACACCCGACGCGCTACAGTAGCGAGGCAGCTTCATCAGCGCCCTGAAAGCGTTACTATAGAGGACACGCAGGGTGTCATACGATTTTTTCGTATGCTAGCCCATAGGCTGCACGTGTAAAACGATTGGCAGAAGGCACTAAACAACGTAGCTTTTACTTCTGCAGTACATCGTGCGAACCTACGAGCCAGCACGTTAGCTCTAACCGTCAAAGCCCTGCGCTCCCTATCTATATCCATGTCATCCACAAGTGACTCGGTGACCCAGTGGCCCAGATACTTGAACTTTGTTACTCTTTTAAGGACACTGCCATTCAGCATGACCTGTGGGACAGTGTCGTAAGATTTAGACCCCGCTTTAAACACCATGAACTCACTTTTATTGGTATTATATCTGAGCCCATGGGCCACCGCATACCGCTCACAGATAACTATCAATTTTCGAAGGGCACTGATCGATGGACTCAGCAACACCATGTCATCCGCATAACTGATGTTGTTGACAACAACACCATCAATCGAACATCCAACACCGGTGCTACTGAGTTCCCGAATCAGACGGTCAATACAAGTTGAAAAGAGACGATGAGGTTAACCCGCCTTGCCTCACCGCACATTCCAACCTGTATTCAACCGATAGTGACCCCGAACACCGCACATAATTGCTCTGATTGCCGTACCAATACTCAAGGAGACGCACGTACCCAGTAGGATGATCCGTTTTTGCCACAACCTGTCATATGCCACAAGATCAAATGCTTTGGATAAATCTAAGAAGCAGGCATAGACAGGTATGCTACTGTCAGTGTAGTATCGGACAGTATGCTTGAGTGATTCAGTATAGCCATTTCTGTCGACAAGCCAGGGCGAAAGCCAAACTGTCCGTCATGAAGCTGTAGATGTTGTCTTAACTAAATATCATTTATACCGTCCAACACTTTAGCAATGACTGTCGCAAGTGAGATAGGTCTGTAGTTACATAATTTAGAGGCGTCTCCCGTCTTGCTCTTTATTATTGGTACAACTATAGTTCTCATCATTGCCTCAGGGAGGGAAATAAATAAGTGCACAGTACCTCCCCTCTTGCGTTTGGTGCAGCACTACCCCACATGGGGTGATGAGCGTTGGAGTCGGTACAGATGATCAGGGCTAGGTTCGTGTCTTCGCTATACTGCACCAGGTCGATTACCTCCTTGGGTGGGCAGTCCGCGGCGTCGCCTGGCATGTATGCCGAGGCTAGTATTATATCTGGGTCATCACCTTCGGTCTGGAGTCTGACGGCGGTCAGACCTCTGGAACAGAATTGGGTGAGTGGTGTGGTGGGGATATTTTTGGGTATATACGCACAGGTGCGTGGCCTTTCTGTGCTATGTGTGTCTAGGATCAGCTTACCTCCTATGTTGCCGAGGCCACATACTTTGTTATTTCTGATCCATGGTTCTTGTATTAGTGCGATGGTTTGAGGGTTTACCTCCAGCGCCCTGCGCAAGCTGGCCGTGGCAGTCTGGCTATGCTGGAGGTTAGCCTGCAGGATGTGCAGGCCTCCTACTGGTGGCGTCGACGATGCGGGGTTAGGCGGAACTGGATCCATCTAACAGATCTTCCTCCGTCTCGTCGACTTCGTGCCTAGTTGTGGGTGAGGAAGACAAGAGGTGCCTGGTCCACCCTGGTTCTTCCGGCGGAGCGTCGTTGTCGGCCATGGCCGCCCTGGCCATGTCCTCCTCCAAGCCCCCCAAGTCATCCCCCTTCGGTGTCGTCGTCTGCGTTGTCGGCTCAGTGCCTCCGGTACTGTCTGAGGGTCGGGTGTTGGGGTAAAAGTGAAGGTATATCGACCCCAAGAGGTACGATATGCATCGCTCCCGCCCCAAAACCTTTTCGGCTTCGTCCGGTGGCAAATCCAGGGTCATATACGTCCCCGGGTTTGCACCACCGACTGTAGTCGCCCTATACAACGACCAGCGCCCTATGTCGTACCAGTTGTTCTGACGAATCAAAAGGCTCTGTAGCCGGTTAATCTCCCCACTGTGCCTGGGGACGAACACCGCGGCTCGGACTCGGCTGGGGACGTCGGACTGTTTAACTACCGTCAGCGTCAAGTCATTGTCGGGTAAGGTGATACGTGTCACGTTCTGGGTCAGCCAAGTCAGTGCGTAGTCGTCCTCACACCACATCTGCACGGTGCCATCCGCTATCCTGGGATATCCGCGGAAGGCCGGGAGTGGTCCTGTCGAGTCCGGGTCCATTAGGAGTTCCTCAAGTTAAGTCTTGATAGTCTGGGCTTCCTCATTTGTCAGGTCTCTGGATGGAGGAGAGAAGCATATTGCTACGGCTAGCCGCGCCGGAATATCCTTTGTGGGTCGCGCGTAGGTTTTATGCTCCCCTTGAGCAGCCTGGATCCTCACACGCTTTGGTTCACCCTGTAGCGTGAACGGCGATGCCGTGTCATCGGGCCGCACCCTCTTCACCGCAACCCCACTTGGTCCAGCGGGAAGTTCAGAGGGGGCCTTGCTGGGGTTCACCTTGGCGTGCGCTAATCCAGGCCGCTTTTTCCTCTTCCTCAGAGGCGGCGAACGTTTGGTCTGTCTGGGTCGGTCGGCGTCAGTTCCGCTTCTACCAGCTGCGGGAGCTACATCGCTTTCCGCTTCAGACTTTGTCTGGTCGCGTACTTTGCGTTCGACAGCCATCATCGCCTCACACCTGCTTTCGCCTGCGCGGATGTTGCGGATCCGACTGTCGAGTTCCCGCTCCTGTCCTGTGTTCCTGAGGCAGGAACGGTGTAGTCCCTTGGGCATCAGCTTCACATGTCCTGTCCGTGTTCGTTTCCCTAATCTTGGTCAGTAAGCGCTTGCGCTGGGTAGCCAGTACTCGCAACTCACCTTGAAGAGTAGAGATCTGGGCGCTTTTGGTGTCATTCTCCGGGTAGTTGGCGAGACTATTCCGCACGAGTGTCTGTTGCCTGCCAGGCGCCCGTGGGAGGCCTTCCACTTCGTGACTCAGGCGCAGCTGGTGCCGCAGCCGAATCTCGGTTGGTTGGCTTGGTAGCCTCTGGGTAGGTTTTCAATGGCGCGGAAGTCGCAGCCATATTCGGCGCCGAGGCAGCCGTTTGCGCTGAAGGCGCTGAAGAAATGGTAGGCAGTAAAGTGCCCCCCCCCCATTTATTATTACCCCCAGATTACGACGGGGGCAGACCGACGAGTCGGCATGGGATTCCCCGGGTGTTGGGCGATTTTTGGCAGGCCTAGAGTCTGGGATTGGACTTTTGGGCACTTCTCTTGTCTGGGGTGCTATTGGGCTATCCGCAACCTGCCCACCCGCTCGGTCGCAGGAGAAGAAATGCATGGCGGTCAGGTCGATCCCTCACGGGTTTACGAGTACCCCCGTGTTAGATCGGCCCAGCCAGCTCCGAGCGGTCATGTGCCGATAGTTGTTTCTGCCAATGGTTTAATAGCCAAGAGTCTCGACCAACACCTAAGGAGGCTCTCGTTAGATGGCTGGATCTAGGGCTTCATTCAGAAGCTTTTGGACACGGCTCGCATCGTTAGGAAGTTCCTCTCTCTTAAGCCCTGATCACCGGTAGCTGGGACCCTGTTCCCGGTGCCGGTGGGCTAATGTTTTTTTATTTTTTTACATGGTTTTGGTTTGCATCAATATTTAAAAATGTAAATAATATGTATGAAAATAAATAAATGAAAATATAAAATATTCTAGCTATTACCCGCGGCTTCACTTCTACTATACCCTACTCTAGCCTACCCTACTCTGTCCGACTCTACCCTACTCTATCCTACTCTAACCTACACTACCCTAAAGTACCCTAATTTTTACTTTTTTTCATAAGAATCTTCTTTGAACATTAATAATAAATAATAATAATACTTTATTTCAGACGTAAAAACATCCATAGAGTGTTAGTAAAACATTAAATCTTAGGAACTAACAAATAACAAACACAACAAAGAATTTGTGAAATCGGTCCAAAGATGACAAAGGGAAATAGGAACACATTTTTATATAGATAGATGTATACAAATTATTAATGTGTGTTATTTTTATTATACATAGACTTGACGGTTTTTTCTAATTACCGTGGCATTAGATATTAAACTTTTCTAATTACCGTACTCATATTTTTTTAAGTCACAATAATTAGAAAACTATAATAAATTAAAACATGCCTCATTGATTATTGAATTCGTATTTTTGATTAGTTTCATATTTTAATCAGTTTAAGTTAAATCAGTGAAAAATAAAAAAGGTTACGGTAATTAGGCAAATAACGCCGAATTGGAGAATGACCGAATTAATTCTTTTAATAAGCAATCGAAGGAACATGAGTCGGTTTAGTCAGTAAAAGTCTGACACGCCCTCCCGCCGTACCCAGGACGGGAGCAGTCATTTGATGATTTCCCACTCATCAAAAAAAAAAGTACTAAATAAAACTTTGAAATAACACTTAACAGATAAAGCGCAAAAACACGATTTTTGTGACCTTTGACCATGAAATTTTTAACTTGCGTACACCCTACCATTATGTAGGTTTTAGGACAACTTTAAGGGTGTCAATACACAAGTATTTACAAACTTACAGCTGGGTATCTCGAATTCCGAGATTCTTACCTAATTTAAGCTTAAATGACTGGATTAGTATGTATAAATATCGGTATGACAGTGCACAATGTATGACAGACGAGAGAGAGCCTAGTGATTTGACAAGTACAAGCTCGGTAGATAAATATGTTAACTTATTATATTGTGTAAGCGTCCATATTCCTAACAACATTTATCATTTTACATTTATCATTTAACATTTAACGTTTGACATTTAACATTTAACATTTCGAATGTCGAATGTCGAATGTGAAAATATTATGTCATACGTACGTAGATTTAAATTCGCATGTTTATTCCGACATGTTAGACTTTCTGTACTTGTAAAGTACTATTTCAACACACTTGCTCGTAAAGTGGGTCTTATTACCTTGTATTTAGACCCGTTATTGAGTATATTACGCACTCGTGCGTTTCACTTTACATTATCGCACGCGTGCGGTAATCTTAACACGACCAATTCTAATTTATTCAAGATTGCAAAGTAAAGGTATGTCCAGTACGCATTCTTAAATTTGTCGCTTAATACACATTTTTTTTAAAACGTTTTGTTGCTAAGTAACGACTTTTTTTTAACACGACTCTTTGACGCTGCCAAACAGCCTATTACTTACTGCTTACTTAAATATTAAAATAACAAAGGAATTTAAATAAAACAATAATAAATAACACTATAACTAAAACAAATTATTAAAAATTCACCCAAACCCGATTTTTTTAAGCTAAAATACATTTAATTTTTGTCTGTATTGAGAGTTTAGTATATTATCTGTGGTCATGGCCGGGTATTGGCAGAGCGCGAAAAAAAAAGTTACGCGTTGCGCGGCATTCTACATTTTTATTGTTTATCTAATTGATGAAATTCTAAATTGATAATATAAGTAGGTATTTAAATATGTCGAGTAAAGAAGAAACTGTATTTTTAACTCTGCTGGAAATAATTATGGAGGCGTAAAACGCGAGTAGTAATTTGTTGCCGTCAAAGGATGCGTACGATAGTTTCATCCAGTGAAAAAGCGCAGTCATTTTCAGAAAATGTGTTTATTTTACTCACAAGTGGAAAAACGTCGTATGATACTCGCGCGCTATTGTCATTACCTACGTACTCGGCTTTCTTGTTGCGCTCGCCTGCGGCTCGCGCACAAATATCGCCTCGTATGTAATGATCAACACAGCGCTCTTGTATCATAATGTACTATTTTCATTCTGCCGTTCTATGGAGACATGACTTGCGATAATTCGAAGTAAGTATATCTACTTACCTCGAATTATCACAAGTCATGTCTACCTAATGTTTTAAAGCGGCATCGGCAGTCTGTATCTGACAAGAACTTAAATACAACGCTTCGGCAGCACTACATTATTTTTTTGAATTAAAATTTAATAATATACTACCAATATGGATGTCGATTTTAGCAATAAAGTGGTGCTAGTAACTGGCGCGAGTGTCGGTATAGGAGAGTCCATAGCTATCCTGTTCGCCAAGCTTGGCGCAAAGCTGTCCCTGGTGGGCAGGAACGAAGCCAACTTGCGCGCAGTGGCGGACAAGTGCGAGCAGCAGAAGGGCGTGAAGCCGCTGGCGATCGTCGCGGACCTGGGCACTGACGAGGGCGTCGAAAGGACCGCCAAGCAAACGATGGACCACTTTAAAAGGTACACTGTCTTGGTTTTTTTTTAACTTTTAAAACCTTAAATCTATTCAAATGTTTCTTTGTACTAGTTTATTACATTCTTCTAGAGGTAATAACCAACGTATCAACGTGGCGCCTGTAACAAGACATCGACACCCTCACTTTGTATTTCGACAGTTTACAAAGTCAGATCAGTCTCCAGCCATATTTAATAAAAACCGGCCAAGAGCGTGTCAGGCCACGCTCAATGTAGGGTTCCGTAGTTTCCCGTCCGTTACAATAAGTGTTCCCACTTATAAGTTAAAAAAGGCTATTTGTTACGTTGACATTCTTAGTACGCAGAAATTATTTTGTACAACCGTTTTGTCTTTTTTGTACAAAAACTGTTCTTTCTATCAAGTTCAAAATAATTTTCCTAGAAAGTACTTATAAAGTTCTACTTTCCAGATTTTTTTCATATTTTTTAAACGTCAAAAGTCAGAGGCGGGGGGGGGGGGGACCCTTTAATTTTTCCTTTTGGAGCGATTATTTCCGATATTATTGACATTATCAAGAACTGATTTTAGTAAACCCCTTTTCATTTTTAAATACCTATCCAACAATATATCACACGTCAGGGTTGAAATTAAAAAAAAAAACATTTACTTATAGGGGGGCTACCCTAATAAATTTTTTTTTTCCAATTTTTATTTTACCACTTTGTCGGCGTGGTTGATATACATATTGGTACCAAATTTCAGCTTTCTAGTGCTAACGGTCACAGAGATTAAGCGAGGACGGACGGACAGACAGGCAGACATGGCGAATCTATAAGGGTTCCTAGTTGACTACGGAACCCTAAAAATGTGGATATCACTTATTTAATTATTTAAGCTTTCATAACTTGCAATATTAAACAAAACACTATAATAATATAAGTAACATGGTTTTACTTAAATTTGTTAACAAAAACGATCTACAGTTCCTAAAAGCACATTACATATTAATCAGTTTCACTTAAAGAGCGATTCCTTTCTTCTTCATAACAGGCTGGATGTCCTCGTGAACAACGCCGCCATCGGCGCCCGCACGACCATCCAGCAGACTGACATGGCCACCTTCGACGAGGTGTTTCGGATCGACGTGAGGGGGGTGTACAACCTCACCCGGCTGCCCTCATGCCCTCATCGAGACCAAGGGGAACATCGTTAACATCTCCAGTGTGGTGGCAACTATGGTGACTGTAGGCAGCCTGCCGTACGGCATGGCTAAGGTAAGTCAGCCTATGAACTGACCTTTTTACTTCAAGTAAGCAAATATTATATTCACAAAAATTACGGTATCTAAGTAATATATTTTAATTATATGTAGGAACCTCCTAGTTTTTATTCTAAAACTATAGTAGTCACACAAACTTCACTAGCCTGAAGAAATCTTGAAGAAACCTAACGTCTTTGAACAGATCCTTCTTATTTAAGCAGAGCACAGTGATGATGTGATGAGTCAAACCATTCTGAAGAGTTGAATTTCGCATTTCAGGCTGCGTTGGACCACTTCACCCGGCTGGTGGCACTCGAGCTGGCTCCCAAGGGCGTCAGGGTCAATTCTGTCAGCCCTGGAGTCACTGTAAGTTATATTTTTTTATTTTCGAGGATGGCTTAGAAAAATTAAACAGACCTAAAAGACTCGGTTAAAAAGCAAACCTTTTTCCTCTTTTATCAAGCATGGGGCATCAGTTCTGTTAAGAGGATAAGATTTATAGTTAAATGATTGGTCCAGTGTCCTGTAGACGGAGGTCAAAAACCAACCAACCAATACAAGACATTTTGTGGAAGTGCATGTTGAAACTTATTTCGTGTCCTCAGGTGTCTGACTTCGTGAAGCGCATAACTGGCTACACGGAGGAGGAGTACCAGGCGTGGCTGGCGAGCAGCAGCAAGAACATCCCCATGGGCGAGCCGTGCGTGGGAGACGACATCGCGAAGATGGTGGCGCACATCGCCAGCGACAACAGCCGCCTGGTCACCGGGACGGTCGTCGAGGTGGACGGTGGAGTACGGTTCACGGCCCCGAGCAATCTCGCTCAACAGATTAAAAAGTGAATGTTTGAGTTATGAAATTATTGTTATTTCCTTACGAATGTGCGAAATGTGAAATTGTTGTTTACAATAAATATATTTGTTTGTCTACTGATTCTTTTACTTGATGTAACTTACACCTAAAATCAAGGATACCACTCAAAAAACTGTAGAAAATAATTGTTAGTGTTATCTTGAGAGCAGATTCTGTAGCACTTAGCCGTCCTCCGCACCTAGAAGTCATTACTGAAGGTCTTTCCTAATCGTTGCATAAAAAGACTTGACGTGGAACGCCACAGCTTTGCATTTTAGGTAAATATCATCAGACGACACGGCTGATTCATAACGAAGTCGCGAGGAATTTATAGAAAACCTTGTTTCCATTAGTAAAACTTCCAGAAATACTTGTAGACAGTTCGTAGAATCGAAACCTAAGCGTCTTGATGACTTGCGAGTTCGGTTGATGATTATCTATCTAACTGATAAAATATTAACTTCAAGGTTTTCAATTTGTGTTGTCAATAAATTCTTAAGGAAATGTTAGGATGATCCACTGTTTTTGTAGAGCATATTATATGTTTTATCTAGTTTAGTGATTCGTTAGAATAAAAGTGAAATCAAGTTTATTTCCCCCGAACCACTAATATCTGATTAGATTACTTCAATGACTATTTGGTAAGTTTTGAAAATTATAGTCAACTGTCAAGTGTATGGTATGAGGTAGCCGACTTGTAGCTAGTGACAGATAATCTCATGGTTTTATCTACATTATGATAGCATATCATACTATATTTTTTTTTTACCTCAATAGAGTTAGGTAATATGAACTCTGTTCGCAAAAGCAATTGCTCGTTTGAAAGGTATGTGCCATTTCTTCATTTAAAAAAGGTTTCTTTGAAAAAATAAAATGAAATTAGGTAATTTGATGTCCAGTAAATAAATATCTCGGACAAATCACAAAAATACGACCTCCGGCTTAGGGACTAAGCACACTTATTCATCTCCTATCGCGTTTCGCTGAACAATTTGGGTCATATGGTATGACCCAAAATGTAGGTATGACTCATACCTGTACAGTTATCTGATTGTTCTACTTCTATCAGCCGTGTTCAGCCTCGTAAGAGTGATAGGACTACGAATATTTATTATATTACAAAAGCTGAACAGACGTGGAGAGCTGGACAAACGCGTACGCGACGTGGAAAGTGGAGGTGAATAAGTCTGCTAAGTTTCTTAGTAGTCACGGCCTGCACACAGTGCACACTAGCCGCTAGACTTGACTAGACCAACACGCTAGTCATGTATTTATGTATTGGCCATTTATTACTATGTATAAGCCATTATTGGCCACTAATTACTTATATGAACAAGATGTAATATCAAAGTGTCGTTTTCAATAACCGCATTTAATTAATTTTGTTTAGTTCAGTTTATTGATTTCCATAACAAGCCGGTGAGATTTATTTGTACCAACTCACTCTGCTGATAAGATGTTAATATTTATTTTTCAAGTGGATTACTATTTGTATTGTAGATAAAATGCCTAAAATTTTGTTATTGTGTTGTTTTACAGATAACCCACACCTTGACAATGTTTTGATGTAACTCTGGTTAAACTATAATGCGACTGAAATAATCGCATCCCTCGGTTTAGAAATTAGTTGCCTAACATTTTAGTTTTGATGGAACACAAGTTGGTGATAATTTCAACTTGCGAAATTATTTTATTTGTAATTCAGTTGTATCATGGCCACGATATAAATAGTTGGATAGAAGTTAGAGACAAGCCCAAATAGAGTGTGAAAATTGTATTGTTATGTTAAATAAATAAAATAAAAAAGCCATTTATTCCATGCAATCTCCGAAATAACAATGTTTGACAATACAGTATACATATATATTCGAATTTATTTGCATTGTTGATTGTTAATTCATTGTTATGTTATTAGTCTGTAATCAATTTCCACAGCAGTTATTTTCCCAAACACTTTGCTATTATAAATAATCTACTGAATCCGGTACCAGAGCTTTTAGCACGCGTCCTGTGATTACCGGGCCACCAGTCGACGAACTTGATGTTGTCTCACTATAGCTAATTAAGTACAGTTAGAATCTGACACACATTGTTCGGAAGTGCTCAGTTGCGAACGAGCGTTGACATTAAACGCACGCTAACAATATAAACATGAACGTCGATTTTACTGATAAAGTAGTGCTAGTAACTGGCGCGAGTGCGGGAATAGGAGAGTTCATAGCTGTCCTGTTCGCCAAGCTTGGCGCGAAGCTGTCCCTGGTGGGCAGGAACGAAGCCAACTTGCGCGCAGTGGCGAACAAGTGCGAGCAGCAGAAGGGCGTGAAGCCGCTGGCGATCGTCGCGGACCTGGGCACTGACGAGGGCGTCGAGAGGACCGCTAAGCACACGCTGGACCATTTTAAAAGGTAATTCATAATTTTTATTAAGTGTGAAGGAACTCTTGCCAATAAACCCATTTCCGTACCTAGTTACTTGGTTTGGTTGGACCGCCAAGAATACGCTGGACCACTTTAAAAGGTACATTGCAATGCTGAGGATGACTACCCCACTTAATCGTAACGTAGCATGAAGCGGTTCAGATTGTGATGTGGTTTTCATGAAAGAGGTAATCAAGAGGAAGGGTTTTTTATTTTTTGGTGAGTGGGAAATATCAAATGACTGCTCTCGTCCTGCTGGGTGCGGCGGGAGGGCGTGTCAGACTTTTACTGACTAAAACCCACTCATGTTCCTTCGATTGCCCTTTATGTTCCAGGGTCACGGTAACTGTTATAAACATTCCGCAACCCCGGCAGGCGTGGCCCTGTTGGGCCCCTTCCAGTGCTGACTTCTTCTCTTAGAGGCGCGCGTGGAACAAAACGCGCCATCGACGCGGTCCTGGTCCTAGCCGGGCGGCGAGCTACCCATCGCTCGCCATCCGCAGAACCGCGCCTACGGTGGCCGGTAGTCGTCTTGCGACTCTCGACGTCTTCGCCTGGGTCTCAGTCCGGGGCGAGAGGCTCGTCGTTGCCTCTCGCCCGCCGCCGCTTCCTTCACTAGCATAACTGCTTCGCAGAAGGAGGCGACGGCATCCCATTCCGTCTCGCCCCGAAGCATGGCCTGAACCAGCGCCGGGCGCGAGAGGTCACCGCCGCCGCGGCGGCGGACACGTCGATGCTCCGCCCATGCGCGGCACACCTCCACTGTGTGCTCGACAGAGGAAGGGTTATATGAATATAGAACTCCGAGATTTCCAAAGATTCGTAATGTTCCACGAAGCAAGGTGGATTCGTAAGGAACATAATTAATGCGAAAATGATTTTGTCTGCTTCACTTTCACACGAAACCGAATGCCACTAAACATTGCATACATCTTGTTAGTCCAGAATAAACAAAGCATACCTTTTATCAAGCTCAATCTTCATAACGCTCGTTCTTTTATTTACACCTTCTATTTACAAAACATAAACCGCAATCATAAAGTTATCTTAGTGAGTCTACATTTTATTTCTCTCATCTTTCTAGACTGGATGTGCTGGTAAACAACGCCGCTATCAGCGCCCGGACCTGCATCCAGCTAGCTGACATGGCCACCTTCGACGAGGTGTTCCGGATCGACGTGAGGGGGGTGTACAACCTCACCCGGCTGCTGGTGCCGGCCCTCATCGAGACTAAGGGGAACATCGTTAACGTGTCCAGTATTTCGGGCACTGTCGTCGCAGTGGGCAGCTTACCTTACGGCATGGCAAAAGTAAGTAATAAAAATTATAATATGATGCTATTCTGTAAATTGGTTAAAAATGCATTAATTGATTTACTTATTTTAAACGATTGGTCAAATTATGTGAGGACCATAAAGGTTAATAACTGGGGTGATCTCTTTATGAGACAAGCACAAGCACACAGATTTGTGTGTGTATTTGTATTTGTCAGTCTAGTACGGTGGGCTACACATCAAGCTATACTTAACCAGTATAAGCTGACTTCTGATTGTACGAAAAACATACACAATGCGAGGTCAGCTAAAACTGGTTTTGCATAGCTTGAAGTGTAGCCGTGTGTACATACTGTGCTTCGAGACATTTCTTGTGGGAATGTGTGCGTGCATGGAGTTTCCTGCACGTTCCTTCTCCATAGGAAACTTCTGTTTTGAAATAGGCTTAAAGCTTCTACTTTTTGAAGGACATGTAAAAGGATTCGATAATTTATATTTTTCAGTTTGAATCAAATTCAAACTTAAATTCAAATCAAATCTTACGCCCGCTATACTTTTACCTTGTGGCATGTTGCAGGCTGCGCTGGACCACTTCACCCGGCTGGTGGCTCTCGAGCTAGCTCCTAAAGGCGTCAGGGTCAACGCAGTCAGCCCTGGTGTCACGGTAAGACCTCATTATAAAGCCTTTCATTTTGACACTAGTGGTTATTTTCTTGTTTTTCTCTGAATTTTTTTTCAAAAAAGTAGTGGTCATTTCTTGTCTTATCGTGATTTTTAAGGTGTCAACGATAGTAAAGCGGATGACAGGGTACACGGAGGATGAGTACCAGGCCTGGCTGTCATCCGCTGCGGCAGCCATCCCCATGGGGCAGGTGTGCGAGGGAGAGGACATCGCGAACATGATCGTGCACCTCGCCAGTGAGAACAGCCGGCTGGTGACTGGGACGGTCGTCGAAGTGGACGGAGGACTGAGGTTCGCCGGCCCCGGCAACCTACTAGCCCAGCAGATGAAGTGATTGCTATGACTTGGATTTCGACTGATTTGATTTAGCTTTATGAGTATTGTAGTTTTATATTTAACAAATTGGAGCTGGTATAATGATACTTGTATAATACATTTAATCAATAAAGATAATATTTTCAAAACAAAGCTGATGAAGTTTAAACTTGGAGTAAATTAAGAACCTCTTTCGCCATATTTAAGACAGAATTAGTTTTCCAGTTATGGTTACACAAGACAGAAGAAGTTTATTAAAACAAACGAGATTTGTTCGACCTCTAGACATGTCGACTAGAATGGAGACGCAACTTATTCGTGATGGATATATAATTATTTCAGTATATATAAAGAAGTGTCGCACGTGGTCTAGTTACTTGTCACATGTGAGTCACACATGTCTGACAACTTCAGTAAGCAGAGTCTGAAATAATTTAAAGTTGTTAAAAGAACCGGCTAAATGAGAGTTGGACTTGCACACTGAGGGTTCCCTACATACTCGTGGGTAAAGTATTCTTGTTGCAGTTTTACAAAGTTTTAAATACCAGTTTTAAAATTCGACTGGTAGCGATTTTTGGGCCTTGGTGAGAAGGGGTAAACAGCAGCCTGGCATCAAATTACATGACAAGTTGTATTCTAAAGCCTCGTCCCCACTAGGAACATTTGTCGCCCGATGTCACCGGCGAGGGGACACAATGTCGCTCGACAAAAGTTCCTAGTGGGGACGAGGCTTTACTGTACATTCAGTATACAGTAACACTTGAGCTACAGAATTTGGGTTACGGTCTCGTGTCTCCCCTGACGGCTCCCCTCGGGGAGACATCAGGATTTTTTAAATCCTATTGTCTCCCCTAGGCGGGGGAGACATCAGAACTTGCTAATAAATTATATTTTGAGGACACGAGACCGAACCCAAAATTTGCAAATTTTCGTTTGTTTTCAGCCAGTATTTATTTTTGATTACAGATTTATTTCTACAAGTACCTATGTCAACTTAGAAAAAATAAAAATTAAGGCTACGAATAAAATGTGTACAAAATGTATCTCACTGTCACTTGGTGGCGCAACCGTAGAAAAAAAAAATCTTGCTTTTGATCTTTATCATGATGTCGGCTGATAAAATCGGAAGGGAAATCAATTTTGATCAACTACATACTTGGCAATCAAGCAAGACTTGGATTCTTTGTTCCCGGAGTTCTAGGTCCACCTTTCTGGTTATCTCTATTATCAACACGCTTGGTTGGATCATAGGTTGTCAATGTAGTCAATGGCGCTCAAAATAAGCGCTAAAGTACACTGGTAGGAAATGCCTAGGGCATTAAGTCAGTCGTTGTGAATTGTTTTTTTTTAGATGTGTATTAAAGTTTAAATAAATAAATTATATTTTTTTATTCATTCACTTATTTTCTGCCATCTATGTGCAGTTACTGGTATTTTTTAGAACAGCAACGACTAAAAGTCTAATAAACTTTGCTACTCAGCAACAGATGTCGCTGTGTCAAATTGCAATTTTCACCGATGTAGGTATTTTCCCTCAATTTATTTTATAAATTAATAGTCGTAATGGAGGCAATATTATTCATAGCATAGTTATTGTTATTATTTATTTATTTTATACTTAGTTATCTTATATATCGTGATTGTCCAGTATTTAAGGCGCCCGCCTCTCATATAAGAAGTTGTAGGTGAAATCCGGGCAAGTACTAATGTGACTTCAAATGCCTCGCAAAGCACGTAAATCCGTTGGTCCCGGTTGTCATTCATAGAACTTGGACTGTCGTAAAGGGCAGTCATAACCCAGAAAGACTGATCAGTCTAACCAAGGGGTGCCGTGTCGCACAGTTACTGGGTTATGGAGGTCTATTATGCAGTCGCTCCAAATAAAACATTGTTATCCTGTTAGGTTGGAAGCCGACCCCAAGATCTTTGGGAAAAGACTAGGGAGATGATGATGATCTGCCAAACTCTTTTTTATGCTTCAATATCTGTCAAAATTGAAGTTATTACATTTTGATGCATACTTAACTTATTTTTTTTTGAGTGCCTATTATATAGCTGTGCTTATATTTGACGATCAAAGAAAATGCAAGGTGCTTACAAAGGTACACAAAGCGAAATGTCAACAAGTCACTCGGATTATTCCACATCAGTGGATTTAGAAGAAACGCACTTTTTCGCAAGCGTGGGAATAGGATTATAGTGTATACGAAGTGTTATAGAAATGTAAAGTGTTCTTGTTGAAAGGTGTCCGTGTATTCGGTCCAACAATTTTCAAAACGTAATGTGTGAAGAAGCTATTTAAATAATAGAATAAGAAACTTGCAGATTTGCCAAAGAAATCCGACAGCCGGCATTACATATTATTACAGGTGTAGGTTGTTAAAAAAATCTTTCTAAATATAGGTATTATATAATTATGAAGGTAAAGCAAAGTTTAAAATCTAATAACCTTACCTACATATATTGATATGAACCTTTACTTTAAAGTTTTATTTCTGTCTAAAGATAAAGATTTATGTTTTTTTTTTCACAAAGCCAAACTACACACAAGTTTATAGTAGTATAAATTTACGTCTGACTTATTATATTGAATTAACTAGCTGTTCCTCGCGGTTTCACCCTCGTTACATTATGTTTTTGGAGTAACCAAAAACCTAATGTAACGTGGGTGAAACGCTTCGCTCCCGTGGAACATAGCGTGATATTATTTACTCGCTGACAATGTAGCTATCGAATGGTGAAAGAATTTTTAAAATCGGTCCAGTAGTTTTTGAGCCTATTCATTAAAATCAAACAAATAAACATACAAAGTTTTCCTCTTTATAATATTAGTATAGAAGTATAGATACTAATACTAGTCTATTATTGATCCATTAATAGTTAAAGGTCTCTTCCTTCACTAAAATAATAATAAAATTACTCAAATATATATAAAACATAAACACGGAACACAAGTTATTAAGTTTTGATTCTGCTATTCCCTACTAGATGGCGCTACCAGTAGTTCAATAAATTAACGTTTCTGTTATTTTCTCACTCCCAAAAAACGAAAGATTATTTTTTTTTGTCAAAAGGAAGCATAACATAACATTCTGGCAGATTGGAACACATCAGAGCTGTCAGTGGTTCTTCAGACAGACGTGTAACTCAATATTGCTACGAATATGGCTACTGCGTGGCTGCTGTTTTCAATACTGTGTTTTGTCTTGTTATTTTAACTGCACTTGTGTTACTGCACAAACATGCTCAAATAACAAATGTATCAGTTACTGTTGATACTACTAAGCTAGCTTCTTTTAAGGGAGATGTTTTTAGGATTATAAGTGGCAAGCTTTTTTTAATCGTTTGTTACGGTTTTATTTTAGTAGGTTTGACTTTGATAGTTTTCATAAGTCATAAGTTTTTATTGTGTTCCATAATGTAACATACAGGTGGTGAATATTAATAATAGAATCATTTATGGACTCTGTTGGGCACAGCAACACTGGCCAATCAGTATTTTTAGTATTAATATTTTTCCTTAGCTTTAGCCCACCCAAGGTTAAATTATTAATACTTAGGAGTTCTTTCCTTAAACTCTTTGTTTTCGTTATTTAACTACTTAGTAAAAACAAATTCGTTGAAAACATTACCACTTTGATCGACCTGAAAAACAAGACACTAAAGACTTTATGTTCAACTGTCGTTAAGATCATGTGACTAATCCATACTAATATAAATGGGAAAGTGTGTCTGTCTGTCTGTCTGTCTGTATGTTTGTCTTTCTTTCACGGCAAAACGGAGCGACGAATTGACGTGAATTTTTAAGTGAAGATAGTTGAAGGGATGGGGAGTAACATAGGCTACTTTTTGTCTCTTTCTAACGCGAGCGAAGCCGCGGGCAAAAGCTAGTATAGAAATAAAAGTATGAAAGTGAACCATAATACTCGTACATCTTGGATTAAATATAGTACAAAATTATATAATTTTGCGTGGCATGCTTATAAAGTTATAACTTTATAAGTTATACATATTATTATGTTCCACCAACTTTTTACCTCTATTCATATAGGTATTTATACCTTGTATGATGACACTTAGAAATAAAAATAATTAGATTTTAGTTAACAGTCAGTACTCAGATTGGGTGATGTTTAGAGTTGATGTCTCGGTTGGCTGAGCGACTGACTGCTGTGCTGTCCGTCGCGGTTCGATTTCCGCACGGTACAATCATTATTTGCATCACCTACAATTGTACCGAATCTGCTTGTTTGTGTACATACGTGTGTGTTTATGTTTGCAAACGAACCCATGCAGAAAAACAATCAAAATGTGTTAACATTTTGATCAAGAAGGAATTAGGCATGACTGTCCACTTATCACTCTACCTAATCGTTTTTCAGTCTTCTCAGTTTGTGGACCGACTACCTACTACTACCCTTGGTCAGTATTCAGATGACGTCGCTACAAACTTTCTAGGGCATGGACCTGCATTGTATCCTTGTCAGGCTTGGTAGGCGTTTCGGCCGCTTAGCTTCGTCCGCTCTGGTTGATACAGGAATTTCATTATCATTTTACGGGCCTGTTGGTCTAGTGGTTAGTAACTCTGACTGCTAAGCCAGAGGTCGTGGGTTCGATTCCCACCCAGGACAAACTTTGTGTGATGAGCATGATTGTTTGTTCTGTGTCTGGGTGTAATTTATCTATAATATGTATGTATTTATAAATTATTTAAGTATGTATATCAGTTATCTGGTTACCATAGTACAAGCTCTGCTTAGTTTGGGATCAGATGACCATGTGTGAATTGTCCCAGATTTTTTTTTTTTTTTTGGGAAGTGGGAAATCATCAAACGACTGCTCCCGTCCTGGGTGCGGCGGGAGGGCGTATCAGACTTTTACTGACTAAAACCCACTCATGTTCCTTCGGTTGCCCTTTATGTTCCGGGGTCACGGTAACTATTATAAACATTCAGCAACCCCAATTTCATTATCATAACATAGTGTAAAACCAAATTGCTTTCCGTTGCCTGCCTGACTGTTCTTATATATGCTTAAATATTTAACCACGTAACGGATTTTGTTGCGATTTCCTGTAACCGATAGATTGGATTCAAGAGGACGGTTTATATTGATGCAAAATATGGCCGAAAAAAGCCGGGATTGTCCAAGGCTTGTGACACCCGCCAGAAGCCGGCGCGGGTGTTCTGGAACATACGCAGGTTTTTTTTAAGCTTATTTTGTACAGTCAGAATGCAAAAACCTTAATAACTTAGGTTTTACTCCCAGATACTTTAATTTGTTATACTCCCAGAAATGATTAAATTAGTACTTTCCATATTTCTACTAAATTAAGTTCAGATAACAATTTATTAAGATCGTCATTAGAACCATTCTTTAGTTTCCTAAAGCTCTGTAATACGGACGCCTACGTTCTGTGTCTCAAAGAATTTATTTCTTTTAAATTATTTAGAGGCTATTTTAAAAATCAAAAAGTCAATCGGCAAGTCTAGTGTAATCTAGTTCTTGGTCCTTAAACGTAGATAGATCGCTAATAAAGAAACTCAGTCAAGAAACCTGATCTCGCAATGTTCGAGTGGTTCATGCGCTCCATGGCACGTGGTCTTGGCGCAGGTTCGCAACCTTTAGGGGCACGAAATAGAAAATCTAAGTCTTTGTGCTAGTTTTCTTTATTTCGTGGGCAGGAGCGTGACGGAAGTATTTACTTTCAAATAACAGACTGGCTGTTGATATCTCAACGCATAGCCCAAACCGATGGTCCTAGGGACATGAAACTTGCAGGAATTGTAAAAAATTTAATCCTAAGGGAGTAAATCAGGGCATAGAAGTATCGACATTCTTGGGTGAAAGCTAGTTTTATTAGTTATAAAAATAAAGTTGATGATCAACGCTCGTGGTTTTTCTCTGTAGAAAGAGAACTTTGGTGAGCAGTGCTACAATAGATGCCTGGTATTACAGGCCTATGACAGGCATATTGGGTATTATGGTTAGCGGTTTTAGCTCCATATTCTGTTGTGATTTTGTAATACTTGCACTCTTGTTGTTGTTATTCTCGCCACAAGAAATGTGGCGGAAATAAATACAATATGAGTGCAACCCAACCATTACAACTCCTGAAAATCAGAATCAACAATAGACTGCAGAAAAGCGCTAAGCATGAAGGTTCTACGAGTCCCGGAGACGCGTCTCAATTATCCTGTGTCCCGCAACGAAATGTCTGTTGTCACCATAGTTTATGGCAGCCAGCTCATGAACATAGACCTTTCCAAGATCCTCGGCTTCACTTGTCCTGGTACTCAACGTACTTCAGATTACCTTTCATCTCATTGTTCCATCCTTGTCAGCAAGCTTCAATCTATAAATTTTTAACACAAACCAGAAGCAATTTCCTGTTGTTATACAACAGTATGTGCGCAACCTGACTCGCTCGGTAAACAAAAGAAATACTATTAGTTAACATAGCGGCAGTGGTGAAAGGGTTGTATGTGTGTGTGTGAGCACAAGGCGGGGTGGGCGTGGCTTGGCGGCGGCGCCTTTGATCGCGACCCCCGCCTACAAGAGTACTCTTCGGACTCCGTCGGAAACGCATCGGGTTACAACTTCCTCAAGGGTTTGTTTAAAACCTCTGTTGAACCGAATGCGAACGTCAGATTTAATTATATAAGGGAAGGAATGTCTTTATTGTACGTAAATAAAAGGTGAATCAAATGGCGTCTGTTCTGTGCGGAGGATGGAGCGTCAATATTTTATTGAAGTATGTCGGCTGTTCGCGTTTACTATCTGAAGGTTCTACATTGTTTTATAGGTCATTTCTATAGTTGATTATTTGCGATAAGCTGTAATAAGGATGTACAGATCTTTATGGTATTATTAGAGTTATCGTCAAAATTGGATAGCAGAATTTCAAAAAAGAGCTGTGAAAGCAGCTTAATTTTGTCACCTACATGCGATATTACAAAAGGTTTAAAAAAAAATATTTGTAGTGTAAGTTAAAGATTTAAATCTTTAAGTTTATCTTGGACATCACTGACATCCCGTGCCTCAGAAAGCACGTAAAGCCGTTGGCCCGGTTGTCATTCGTAGAACTTTGATAGTCGTTACTGGTTAGCCAGAAACTCTGACTAATCTAACCAAGAGGTATCGTGTCGCCTAGTTACTTGGTTGTGGAGGTCTGAGAGGCGGTCGCTCCACGTAAAACATCGGTATCCAGCTGAATTCGGTTAGGCAGGAAGCCGACCCCAACACAGTTGGGAAAAGGCTAGGGAGATGATGATGAAGTTAAAGATTTCAATTGGTTCTAATATGGCTACATCGAATTACTTACGTCTAAAGCCTTAAAATTAATAAACAAAAAAGCTAAATAAAATACTTATACATATTTAAGGTTAAACTAAGGTTAGTAAGCTAACGTATGATACCTATAAAAAGTGGATGTTTTGGTAAGGAAATCAAAAAGAAAGTGTATTTTTACTCAAATGACATACCAATAAAATGTTAACCTTTTTTAACAGGATCTGTCTTTTCTTATCTCCGGAATCTGAAACAAAGGAAAAATTAACATTATTAATCATGACTGTAAGACTGACATTAAGTACTAATCTTGTTAATAATATAATCCCAGTAATTAATTTTTAGAGGACCTTTTTAACGAGAAACTCCAAAGATTGTAACGAATACCGAGCAAGCAATCTTGTAACCTGTCTCTGAGAAACGACAAAACTAACGACACCAAAAGTAATTTAAACTTTTTCGCAACAACATAACAATTTTAATAACTTAAAAAGTCATTGCCTGTTTAAAAATAAACACATTTACACGGGTGACATGTAATAAGCGCGCGCAGGCTCATGTGCACATTATTTATTCATTTTGCAATCATCTCGGCTCAGCACGGTGCCTGCGACGATCACAAAGCCTTCTTAGACCGTCTACTTAAAATCCTACCTTATTTCTTATCGTATAAGTATTGAATTACTTCCTGTAATGTCTTAATACTAACCTTAGAATGTTATTTAAAAGATTTTCAATTCTATTTTTATTAAGAGAGGGTTGGCTTTTGTCAACGTGGGTTGTAGTGAGGAAGCAAGGGTGCGAAGCTCTTCTCTTCCAAATAAATTGTCGTGGATATATCCCGGCGCGTATATCACGCCGCAATCCGCCGCATTTACACCTCGGAAGGGTGAACGGACACTTGACACAGGAATTACGTTGATTTGATATTTGATTTGGAGTTTATAAGGAAGAGGGAAAGATGAGCTGAAAATGTAACGCGGAGAGGTTTGTGTGCTGGGTTGGTTTGAAGAAGAGCTATTAGAAAGTTCAGTGAAAGGTTTTCTTGAAAAGAAATGCAGGAATGATTAGAGCAACAATCGTGATGACAAACTGATAATGTTTGATTAAATACAATTTATTTTGAGATGAAACGGGGCGTCGACAGAATGTATTTGTTCAATATAAACCAGAAACCAATTGAAAATTAAATATTAAACAAAGGATATAACATCGCAAGCCTTTATTCATTAAAAAGTTTCAAATTTCAACAACCACACAATAAATTCAAAATCAAAAAATCACCGTCTCCATATACGTTGTCCTTTAGCTCATAAGCGGCGAATCAAAAGAGATTACCGGGCCTATAAATATGGCGTCCAAAGATTATTATAATTTGTATTATAACATTAAAATAATATCGGGCGTGACTCGGCACTGTAATAGATTTATCGGATGCTGTGAGCGCGTACATCACGCGAGAGGACATTCTCGTGATGACATCACTGGCGTGGGCTCGGTCAGTTCGGTAATGGGTTTACAATCTGATATAACCATGTTTTAGGATTTTATAGTGATTGACTATTGTAAGGACTTTTAATACGATGGTTAATAAGAAGCTATAGTTCTGTAGTTAGCGAGAACAGCAAAAGGTGGGTAATTTCGCTTTTCGTTTTAATATCCTCCTACGGAACACAAGTGGTATAGGCCCAATTCCTTTTAAAAACAGTATTTTCTTTTGCGTAAAAAAGATAAGACTATTTCAACTTCAAGCACTTCGCCACAAAAGCCGGCTTAATGCCTACGGCAATGGATCGGCAAAAGTCATGCTTAGAAATGGATTCTTGCCATGGATAAATAAATAAAGGGCAATACGACATCTAAGATCACAGCTCCAGTCGTCCTTTCAGGGAACAAAACTTCAAGAAATTCGAGATGTTTGCGTGTTTCTCAGTTTTCTTGCTCGTTCTTCTCCATAGAAACCTACTGTTTGGAACGAGCAAATAGCTTCACCTTGTTGCCAGACTGACTTCTTGACAATTCAAAAGTGCGTGAAAATGGTTTAATTTAATAAATATTTTTGAGTTTGAGTTTAGTTTCGGCTTTGGCCTTAAGAAAAGTGTCTTAAGATTTCTGTTTTGGTAAAATGTTACAGTTTTAAAATAACTCCATCATAATAAATATCATTGCAATCTGAATTTAATAGGTACCATACTTTTATTGCATTTGTAATTGCCACACAATACAGACTTTCTAGATGTGTTTTAGTTGTGAAAGAGTTTTATTTGAGATAGTAATCAGTTCATTAAGAGATGGTATCGTTGGACAAATAGCCGGTATCTTGTTTGATATTCATTACAAGTAGGCCGCAGTATTGATTTCTATTAGCGAGATAGATTTAGATTAACTGTGACTATTATTAAGTGTAATCAATCAGGGCCCGGTCTTATGATAGTTTATTATTAATACTTATAGATTATTGGTACAGTATTGCTTAGCACAGCTAATTAATGATATTGTGTTACATTTTGTTCCTATTAGTACCACTTTTTCTTGTGTATATTTAAATATTACCGCATTCAGGAAAGGTTATAAGTATGAAAGAAAACAGTAAAGTTGGTATGTTAGGCAATTCGTAAATCTTTTTAAATATAATTTACTAGCTTTTGCCCGTGACTTCGTCCGCGTGGAATAATAGTTCCCGTTTCCGGGGTATTTCCGGAATGAAAACTATTCTATATCCTTTCTTGGGTCCCAGCCAGCCCAGACTATATCTGTACCAAATTTAATTAAAATCGGTTCAGTGGTTTAGGTGTGAAGAAAAGACAGACAGACAGACAAAAAGACAGACAGAGTTACTTTCGCATTTATAATATTAGTACGGAAGTACGGATTTCCAACGTAGCAATTAAAATATTGTGTTTGACAAGCAAAAAAATTAGGGTCAATAATCTTTTGTCCAATTATTTTTTTAATCGGTCTGTGTTCACGTCATATCAATTCGCCATTAAACAAAAAACAAACCCGTATTTGACTTCCATTTTCGTACAAAAAACATGTTTTTCAACTCACTGATTACGTCGAACTCGAAGAACGTCAGAATTGGCGCGCTTTTGTTGATTGCGCGCGCCATGTTAAGATGCGTTCAGTGCAGCGACAATGGGCGCGTTCGGTTCACGCTGCGCGCGCAGTACGCGCAGCTCGCTGCCTGCAGTGGGTGGTTTATTGTTTTATGAGCAGCATTACACGCTTCTTCCCGCTTTGTCCTGAGTTTTACGAGGGACAATGACGGGACAAATTGTAGGAATTCAAGTCTGTTGTCAGATCGCTTGATAGAGTGCCGTAATCTTTCTTCCTGTCACATATTTGTGTGTCTTTGTTTGTTGCACACGTGATTGCCATATCACTAATAAACCATTGTCTCGTTTATATTGTAAAAAGAAAGGAACTTTGGATTCGATTGAGTATAGGGGTCAATTCAAAACCTGTGCGTGAACAACTATAAAATCTGATTACTTTTTATTGTCTCATCAGATTGTTGACTCTAAACGAAATACCAAAGTAACAGAATAGAGTGATATATTTCTATAATTAGAACCAGTCGAATCGTTTTAGCTATCTTCGATTTTGAAATAACATTGTGATCTACATGTCCATTTTAAAATAAAATATATTTACCACGCCATTCATCAAATATTTTTATAGTTGCCAGCATAATTATAAAAGGTTGCAAATTAAAAAAATATAATTTTATAATAATGAACAGATTATGTTAATCTAGCCATTCAATATACATGGTAAGTAATAAATCTCACGTAAGGTTTAATTCAAGTTTTGGCTATTAAATAACTTTAATAGATAATCAACAGTTTTTGTGTCTGATTGAGACGTTACAAATGACATACGGCCTAAATATAATTAATGAAATGGGTATCCGTTTTCAAAATATTAACAAGTTTTTAGGCGCGTGGGAGTGACAAATTGCTGTTGCCTTTAGTATCGTAAGTCTTAATGTTGTTTCAATACATTTCAAGCGCTTGTGCAATGTTATCACAGCCTTCAGCTGTTGGGTGACAGAATCGGTTTGAGTCTAAAGTGTGCTCTATTGTTTTGTTGAGCTTGCAAAATAAATGATAACTGAACCGTATGATCTCACCATCTTAAATGAGAACCTGTTCTATAGATAAATTCTCGAAAAAGAATATTTTAATCGCATTTTATCTGATCTGTGCCTTTTTTATATCTTCAACATTAATTAAAATAAATATTCACAAACCAAACAAACATTGAAGAGCCATAAACAAAACTAAATCCTTAGGTTACATCACTGTGTCAACATCTAATGATAAATACTTTTATTCCATTTTCAAAACAACTACAGTTGTTGCGTTTGACATAAATTACGGCCAGCATTATGTCCCAGTGCTGTTCCTTGAATTTATCGATATTGTCACCGTGCGTTTTGTGGAATGGTGCATTGTTTTTAGTCGCCCGCTGTTGCGGCCATTGTAGCGAAGTATTTGTTTAAGTAGTGCTGTTTAGTCATCCATCACTCGTCGTGGGTGCTACTGCGCGGTTACAGGACCTTGGCCTTGGGCTGTGCCGTTATTCCAAGTTCTAGGGGCTGTTTGAAAACGGAGACGCACATCTTTTGGCTTAATAATAAGGTGCGTTTGAGGACGCGTTTTTAGAGATTCAGGATTGTGTTTTCTGGCATCTCTGGCCGTTTAATGTTATTGCTTGTAATATTTGACGATAGAATATTTAGACGTGATTTTATAGGTAGTAAAGTTAGGTAATTATTACCTAGTTTGTAAACTTCTATAAATCCAAGGATTTAAAATGATCCAGTAATATTGTAAGCCGCCCTAATAAATTGTGACAAATTATTAAATTCGTAATACCACACCCTGTAGACACCTCTTATGTCATTATGCCCATTGTATGGTACGACGTGGTCGCATTGTCCACACAGTGGCCGTCAATGGCGTCCTAATGCTTGTTGATCATTGTTTGACGCTAGAACAATATGGCGTATGCTCGATGGCCGGGCTGAATGGGTGCTGCCTTTGCACGTTCCACGAATGAAAGTTTGACGGATTGGCTTTGGAAGGTTTGCACGATTTGAATTTGTGAAAAAAAAATTAAACTGGTTAACAAAAAAAGTGGAATCAATTCTTGTAAATCAGATTGTATTTAACAATTTTAACTGGCTTAATAATTTGACCGTTTAATAATTTAATTTAACAGTTGATTTATTTTTAAGTTGAAGTATACCAATAAAAATCGCTTTCTAAACGTCATTAGCAAGAAATAGTAAGATGATTTACTTGAGTTTGCCCTTCAGAGACGATAGTTTCATTTGGAGAAGAAAAGGTAAAAAATCATACATTATTACAATTTATTAAAGTTACAGATACAGTTGTAAGTACATCGCGAAAGCCGCCGGCCGAGGCTGTGCATTGATAGTAGTCCATATAATTTCTTGGGGGTTCATGCTTTATAACTATCAAAATCGATACTGTAATTTATCAGACTGTTAAAGGGCAATAGACGGACGGAGTTACCTACTTTTCCATTCTATTATAGTAAGAACATAGGTAAGGATTAAGTATTTTTTTAAACCATACTTACGGTCACTATTAGCTAAATAGGTATGTGCTATTTACCTAGTTCCTAGTAATGTAAATAATTAATGTTTTTTAAATGTCTTACATATTTAACATTCTAACTTTAACGCGTGAGCACGCTTAAATTCTTTATTAATTAAAATAATCATAAAATAAATCAATAACGAAGAAACTTTATTTAACGCGTAAAACAAAGTTTTGTCCCCTCTCTGATTTATGTCAACCGTAAATGTCCGGTTTTACGGTTACCTTTTATGATTTCATTCAGAATTTTACGGTTTTGTGAGCTAACACTCCAATGGTGTCGACGTGAGAAGATTTAGAAAAAAAAAGACTTCTAAACATTATGGACTACTAAAAAAAAATACTTTCTTAAACTTTATTGAATGACCAAAAACCTAGTTTTAAAATGATAGTGGGTTAAAAATTTTTTAGTTCACTATTTTGACTATCATGAAATTCAGCCAACAGAGTTACTTATAGTTTCACCGTATTCCCATGGATATTGCGGTTTACCATTCTTGATAACTAATCTTTTGGCGTATTTGGCTAATAGACATAGAATTTTGAGACATTATGTACGACGCTTCTGTCAAACTCTATCTTTGGTAATCTAAATCATCGATAGATATAAGTGTTATTGAAAATAAATATGAACAAAGTCGCGGGCAGAAGCCAGGGAAAAATGAAATAAAAACGATGTCCAAAACGTACTTATTTCAAACTTTCAAAACGTTGTCAAACAATTTCACAAATCTCCCGCAGGTTCCGTATATTTTATTCAAAAGGCAGGAATCAAAGCAACAAATCAATGAAACAATAAGAAGTTACTTCACAACCAAAACAAATTAGGAAGACATTGTGAGCCTTCAGTGTTGTGCGATCGTGGCCATTCAGGGGCTGTCCGGACCCTGGGGGGCTGGGGCTGATATACAGCACTCGTAAAACATTCTAATATTATGCGACAAATGCATTGTTTCGACTTTCGTTTGTTTCAATTAAAGTTTTTTGTAATAAAGTTACCAAATCTTTGAAGAACATGTTACTGAATCTTTCTCAAAATTAATATTGTGGATATAAACGACGTTTTATTTGAATAAATACCTATAGTACCTTTATGAGTTTTAAAAGAATTTCCAATCCAAATGAGTATGTACAATGATGAACTTGTAACTATACTTTAAGTTATTGTTAATGTTCTCAAGTAAGTGACTTTTGTTTTTATTGAGAATAAAGAATCTTTAAACCTAACCTAATCCGGCCTACAATAATTAATTTAGTTTGACACAAACTGATTCAATATCACATTTTTCATCTAAGATTTAGTTACATTACTAACCTAAAAATATGTAGTTCAATGTCTATATTTAATGTAATATTTGGAATATACAAAATCAACGTTACAAATTTCTAAAACTTTTCTTGAAAAGTGTCGTGGGTGTATTGGCCGTGGTTTATTCAGGTAAAAGTCAAGAACACGCTGAAAATAAAACCTGTCACACTAAATAGAGCACTTATGTAAGTACGGTTATTTCTTATTTCTGTTAGAATCTACCGACTAAATAGTTAAACACTAAAACTTAAACAAGGCCAGAATTGAAACAACTATAAAAACAAAATTAATTCCGATCGTAAATCTCAAACAAAAGCTCACAGTTTGAAAACAATAACAACCTCACATAAAAACAATAAAAGTTTTAACAATTTTTTCGGCCAAAAAGTGGCACTGAGTGGTCTAGTGAAGCCCAAGACTGCACTAAAATTATATAGACCCTCTTTGTATGAAGTATTGCTCAAAACAAAGGAACCAATGTCCGACACAAATGTACGTGTAAACAATTGTAAAATATAATATATTTGTGTTCGTCACAAGATATTTATGACACAATAAAAGTTTATAAAGAGTTGAATGTTTAAATGTTTGTAAATATTTTGGAATTATGCTGTTCGTGTCTTTTTGTATGAAACTGTTACTCGCGACTATTTCGTGGTGGTATTTTCTAAATTAATATTTTGTTTGTCAAGTGAATTAGATTTTATATAGGTATCAGCCGATATTGTTAGATAGAATAGAGACACAGAGTATTATATTTCAGAAACGACGAAATCTAGGTAGGAACCCCATCTCAACGGCAATCAGAGTTGTTAGTAATAAGGAATCTATTTTTGTTTTGCTATTTCTTTTACTATCTATATAGAAGAAACTTGCAGTCTGATTCACTGACGGATCCATCTATCCATAGCCCAAGTCTCTGGGTCCAGTAGCCACAAATTTGCACTAAGAAAAGAAAAGAAGGAATAAGATATGAGATGAGATGTAAGTTTGTATGTCAAAGACTAACTCGAAGATACAGATATGGTGTTTTAATTTTATTTAATATCTTTGAACAATAATTGAATATGATAATGTATGACTTATTATTTTTTATTTCTAACTTTTTAACATTGACATTGACTTTTAACTTTGACATTATTGAACTAAATGACACACTACTTCTTAATAAATTAATTATATGTATTTTTAATGACAATGTAATTTAATAAGAACAATGTTAAAATGGATCTTTGTAATTTGGACCAAATAAATTTGAACACCTCGTACGGAGTACGGTTATAATACAGTGTACCTCAAACATTTTTGTAACATCTTTATAAACCTGTGTTATGCAAATAAATGATTTGTATTAGTATGAATATCTGTACTTTTCAAAAAGCTAACGGGGGCAAAACCGCTGGCAACAGCTAGTATTTTACAAATGTTTGTATGTATTTGTTTTCGCGTACTCTTGTGCCTGAAATAGATAAACATGTCAGATGAACTAGGCTCTATTTACTGATTGAGGCTGATAAAAAACTACGGCATATACCCTCTAGGTAAATAATCAATACTTAACAAAGATATTAGCATAATTACCCAAATACTTCCTTACTTTTACAAATCCAATATCTAAAGCCCGGCTTTCTCTTACGTAATCGTGTTTGATAGAGTAGTTAGAACATTATGGTACATAAATAAAGTTGTAATATCCCGCGGTACACTTTACCGGGCGATGCTTATAAATCAATAACCGATGCAAGAGTTATATCCGTTACCCGGCTAATGATGTCCGGGTAAATAATTACAGACATCTCAATTTGTGGCTTAGGGTTGCCACAGGGAAATATTGAATTGAAACCTCTTCAGTGATTCATTAAAGATTTTCTATTTTAAATGGAATGCTCATAATGTTTCTACGGTTCTTTTTGTAAAGAAAAAAGGTTAGCTGGAAGATAACTATACTTTGACTACACATATTTTTGCTATTTTAAATAAGTAATTTTGTGTGAAATAAAGAATAAAGAAATCTTCTTCTGTCTAGATACGTCTTAAACTTGCTTCACAAGTTCCTTGTTAGTATAATTATGTTAATAGAAAAATAGCCTGAAGCTATCAAGGTTATTAAACAATTTTTACCGAAATCTACTTAATTAATGGTTAACGCAATAAATGTCACTAGACATGGCTAAAACAAAGAATGAATGAATAAATATCCATAAATAGTTAATACTAATACGTCATCCACAAAATTAAACTGATTTATATATTGAATTATGAATATTAAACAAACTTTTATTCACCTTGTTGTTTACTTAAGTTTAGGTGTAATCAGTCTAAGCTAGGGGTATCGTGTTACCCAGAAATTGGGTTGTGGTCTCACAGGCAGTCGCTCCATATAAAAACTGGTATTCAGCTGAATCTGGTTAAGGTGAAGGTATTTTTTCAATTGCAGCTCAATGTCTGGGTGTGTGTTGATAAAGAATGATTTGCGACTGTAATAGGCCATCACAGAATTATAATCCCACACTGAGCGGCAAATTGCAAAAAAGTTCTAATATTTGATTTTCGTGGGCTACCGAGAAGTATCCCCCTTAAACTGAAAGCCTAACCTTTACCTGTCTATTTCGGGGTGGCCCAAGATAACAGGTAAAGGCTAGGGAATTAACCTACTAGATTTTTAGGTTAAAACAAATTTTTAAGCCTATTCCTCTCCAGGGCAAACTGTTAATTGCTCTTATATTGTTGTTGTTATTTCCTAAACACTTACTTCAACAACTTTCTTATCCGTGCCAGCCCTACAGTAAGTATGCGATCATGCTGCGCGCGCGCCTAATCACGATCTATTGCCGAGACGGATCGGAACTTTTCGGCTCGCTTCGGCAACATAAATCACAGCCATACGCGAATGTAATGATCAGCTTAAATAACAAAAAAATAGTAACACAATATTTATGAGTACAGATAGAATTAGGGACACAATTATCATTTATATTCTGTGTCATGTTTATGGTAGGTTTTTTTAAAATTGCTTATATTTTTGTTTTGGATTTCTAAATGTCGTTGATGGCTTTTATTGGTCAAAAGAGTAACTGCCGTTTTTATCAGAAGGGTTATTTTTTTAAATAAAACTGTCGCCACTAAAATTAATGAATCGCAAGAATGTGCTCCTTGTCAGGTCGACGCTATAAAATTGCCTGACTTACCGCTCGTATATTGAGCGGCAGAGTACATAGCCCGGGGTATGGCTACCGTGAATATTTCCTAAATGAAGTTACCCACGTCTCTGCTGGCACCTGTTGATGTATCCGACGGCACCGTGAGGCTTCCCGCGATAATTGATGAGCAGGGGTCTGTTGGACCCCCGCCGGCTCGGGAGGGTCATGCTTTAAACAGGGTGTAAGGAGTAGAAGAGACGCGAATTAACTTGGATATGTGTTTGGTACAGATGTAACGGTTGAACAAGAAAAATGACTGCTTGGCAATATTTTGTAGTCAACGATAGCCGTATAGTTGCACTTATTCTTATTACTTTTCGAAAAACGTAAATAACTTTTTGTTGATTATTTATTTTAAAATGAACACACATTAATGTTAATTGAATTAGTCCTCTTTTTGAGAACCCTATCTGGAACATCTGTCCAAAGTTTACCTTGTTTCTGGACGAAAATAATAACAAGAAAAATTTAAATGGAACTAAAATCCACATTAGCTGAGTTTTCCGCTCGTCGCTTGCACCACACACACATTCTGACATACCGCGGGGCGCGTCTTCGCTTGCCAAAATAAAACATTAATATTATAACATTCTACTAATACAGGCACACCTGCCAAACAAACAAAAAAACTATTTTATAATTATAAACGAGGATGGATATCTATATTATGGGCAGTCGTTATCAACTTAATTAGCATTACCATAATATTGTTAAAAAACGTTGGTTTTTTTTTGTTTTATGATAGCTTACTGAAAGTTTTCCCTTTATGATTACTGGGAATGGGTAGCTCGCCGCTCGGCTAGGACCAGGACCGCGTAGACGGCGCGTTTTGTTCCACGCGCGCCTCAAAGAGAAGGAGTCAGCACAGGAAGGGGCCCAACAGGGCCAACGCCTGCTGGGGTTGTGGAATGTTTATAACAGTTACCGTGACCCTGGAACATAAAGGGCAATCGAAGGAACATGAGTGGGTTTTAGTCAGTAAGAGTCTTACTCGCCCTCCCGTCGCACCCAGGGCGGGAGCTGTCATTGGATGATTTCCCACTCACCAAAAAAAAAAAAATGATTACTTGAAAATTTAAATTCGGCTACATAAATAAAATAAAATATGCGTTTCATGGCGTTTCGCTAGTTACTATTTATTTGGTTTATTCAGAGACAGTTACATTGAAAAACAAAAAGAAAGACAAGTCATTTATTTACATTTTTACCGTTAACAGTTTAACAGGGACTAGTTGTTTTCGAAAAGTAAAGGAGGTAGAGTAAATTGGTAATGTCAAAGTCAAATCATTTATTTCCATTAGACCAAAAAAGGCACTTTGAAACGTCATACTTATAAATCAAAAGTGAATCTACTGCCCATTCGGAAATGTTGTTACGTATGGAGAAGAATGGGCAAGAAACTCCATACTTACTCTTTTAAAAAATAGTTGTATTACAAAGTTTTTTTTACATAGTTAGGCGTGATTTAAAATGAATATAATCCAAAAACAATTTCCATCAAAAATTAAAGCTTTATAATGTTCGCGAGCAAAGTGTTCACATGTTCACAATTAAACTACATTCCTCAAACAATGAAAATAATGTGTGAGCCAGCGCAATGTATAACTAATATATATATATATATATATATATATATATATATATATATATATATATATATAATATATATATATATATATATATATATATATGTGTGTATAATTTCTAATGTAAAGAGCAGTTAATCATTGTCTGTTTGAATTAGCAACCTGTTTGGTTTTGTCTACACTGTGAATTATCCTATGGAGCAGGTCCAGCATGTTTCCAAGCATTTTTATCTTCTATATAATCATCTAATTTATAATATGCTTGTTGACAGAGTGTATTCTTAATATGTGTGTTGAATTTCCTTTCGTTTAGATTTAATATTTCAAAAGGAATTTTGTTAAAACATTTAACACAGTACCCCATAAAAGATGTTTTTACTTTAGACAGTCTATAATAAGGTTGAGCTATTTTATCTTTATTCCTAGTGTTACAATTGTGTCTATCACCGACTTTACAAAACATTTCTCGATTTTTACTAACGTACATAATATTATCATAAATAAATTGGCAAGGTACCGTCATAATATTAATCTTTTTAAACAGATCCCTATGAGACTCGCGGCAATGTAAATTATAAATGGCTCTGACAGCTCTCTTTTGTAAAATAAAAATAGATGCAATGTCAGCAGCCCTACCCCACAATAAAATGCCATACGACATAATGCTATGAAAATAGCTAAAATAGACCAAACGCGCAGTTTCTACATTTGTTAATTGTCGTATCTTTCTAACAGCATAAGCTGCTGAGCTTAGCCGTCCCGCAAGAGATGTTGTTTTGAAATGTGGTTTTGTATACTTATTTAAAACGAAAGACGAGGTCGGTGCTTACTAGCTTTCCCAGGGGTCATTTACTTTGGAAGTCTAGTATGATTTGACCATGCAGTTGTATTGGTGAAATTAAGGTTTATGACAATAAAGGTTGCATGCACAATGCTCTTTTGATGAGAGAAGCACTCATAATTCAGTAAACCTGTCCAGGAAGTGGCAGCATTTATCAGTAATCGTTTACTTTTTTTTTCAGTTGAACTCAACTGAAAAAGTAAGGAGTCTAATGTCTTGATGAATAATACCAACGAAAAGTAAAAATTAATTATAAAAATTAGCTATACTACAGCTTAAAGAGATTCATGAAACATTGCGATTTCAAGTAAATCAGAGACGAGTCTACATCATCACTACAAACTTACACGATGCACAATTTTACAACTTTGATAAGACAACATGACTAACTGTCAGTTAATGGCTGACGTCAGATCATAGAGTTATAGAGTTATGGCCGTCATAGCCCCAAGTTTTATTGTACTGGGTGTAAACAAGTGGCCGAGGCCGCGGGGGGCGGGTTACGGCCATGCTTTACGGTTATTGCAATTAATCAACCCGTTTTGCCAATATTTTATGGAAATAGACCTATTAATGGGCTGTTAGAACGAAAGCTGCAGTTTCGGGTTAAGGTGATGACGTCACGCTGTGGGGGCTACATGTATGAAGTCAGCTGCTTGTTTATTTGTCAGGCATGCTGTACAACACATAAGTAATAATAATTTCTCTTCATCTTTTAATTATTGCTGTGCCTTACAGGGTCCATATTGTAACTAATTTTATCATCTACCAACTTGATGTACCTAACATATGGATGCAATAATGATATTGAGTATTGAGTATTTCATTCTTTTACGGTGATAGTGATTTCAGAAAAAAAAAATTAATACGCAAGAATATTCAATCAATTAACTAAATTGCTGGCTTGTGATTCACATGTTACTTTTAACCACGTATTTTTTTCTCAAGCCTATGTTGTCCAGACTCTCTCATCTCACACCACCTTGAACCAGCCTTTGTGGTTCCGGATACTGGCCCGTCATTTTACACCAATGATGCTGCGCTCCATTTTGCGTTTCGGTGACTGACCAGGTTTGGGCACCATTGGTTAGGATGGGCAAAATGCACATGTCGATAACTCATTTAAGTTTACAATAATTTTGCAGATAAGTTACTTCATATATATACCTTACAGGCATCACTTCAATGCGTTTTTTTGTGCTTAACAGAAAATATTTTTGACTTACGGTCTTCAAAATCATTACATTAAAAAAAAGCTGAAAATATCTAAAATTAATAAAAAAAACACATTTTAACATAGCTTCCACAAGTTTACCATACAACCAAACAACAAAAATACATGCTAACAACAGAAAAAAACAACCAATTATCGTCATCTGAACTAACGACTACAATGTCTAATGACTTACAATACCATTGTAGCAGAGGGGTCGGCAGTGAAATTACCGGTACAAAAGACTCGCGGGCCTCACCGCGGGGCGCCTGTTATCGTTTCACTCAACAAAAACACATCAAAATTGCATTATAAACCTTAATTTTAACGCCATAAGGGTGTGGCGAAGTGTAGGACTGACGTGTGTAATTTGTATGAAGTCTTTATTACGAAAATATACATTCGTTAACAATTGTAACGCGTTTGTTAGTGTGTCGGTGCTATCGTCACTATTGTGGCGAGCGCGGGAGGGTTGGGCTGTGACTCTGTGACGCTGAAATTGTAATTTGGGGTCATTTCTCTTCGCTTTTGAAAACAATGCGTGAAAACTCAGGAAATAAACGTTGTACGGGGGCTACTTACTAGTCACTACGCTCGCAGTTTTCGCTACGTGCTTTTGAAGTCAGCGACGGGTGGCAAAGCTGATATCAGTTTAATTTACTTTACATATGAGATTAATCCATACTAATATTATAAATGGGAAAGTGTGTCTGTCTGTATGTTTGTCTTTCTTTCACGGCAAAACGGAGCGACGGATTGACGTGATTTTTAAGTGGAGATAGTTGAAGGGATGGAGATTAACATGGGGTACTTTTTGTCTCTTTCTAACGCGAGCAAAGCCGCGGGCGAAAGCTAGTTTTTATATATTTTTTTTTAAGTATAACTATTTAACGTGTGTAGCAGATTTAAAGTAGAGTTTCTACTGCCCGGCCCAGGTCACCTTTGTTTGATTAAATTGTCCAGCTAGCTTTTGCCATAGATTAGGTTATATCACGCATTCACGTAGGTGGATCTACACTAGCATTTAAAATAGGTAAATATGAAAGCAGCTTAAAAAACATTTTTCCTTTTTCAAAGCCTGCTTTTCGATTTTTTGACTAAGTGCGTCTATGAAGGGTTTTTGGTAAAACTGTGCTAGCAATAGATGTCGAGTTGTATAAACTTAATTGTTGTGTGGTATTGACGTATAGGTACTTCTTATCATTCCTGATTTTGCTATCAGTTTTACCACTAATTTGACTGACCATCTAATGTAATACCTAACAGTTGCGTGACAAATCAATGTTACTTAAACCGAATCATAATTCTTTCGTCAGTCGTGATGATTGGCGAAAAACCTACCATGTAATGGCCTTCTAAGAAGTTGCTCCTGAACACCTTCAGAGTGCGAAGGGAAATAGTGACTGTTGTGGCCAACTTACACACACCCAGATCATTATAATATTAAGTAGAATCATTACTGAAACCAAGTAAACGCAATATGCCTCCTTTGCCACGGAAATAAGGCACACAACTCTCATAGTTTCAACTAATAAATGTCAAAAATTAAAAGCCAACACTAAAACTACGGCGACAGTATTAAATTGATGGCACCATAACATTTTTAATGGCAATGCACAACTTTCAAAATGTTACGTTCCCACTGTTTTCAAAAACTTTATTTACACTGAGAAAGCTTTGTTTGGTCAATTTTTTTATTGTGTTTTAAAGTAATAAAAGACCTTTTATTGTCGTTTATCGGAGGTGACTATCGTGTCATAAATTACTTGCAATTTTAAGTTTTATTTCAGTTTCTAGATACAGGTGGTGGTTTGTGTGTTCGACTCGTAAATCAAAAGTGCATTAGTTAATTATTTTATACGGCTTTGAGACAGTCGAGGAGCGTTTTATTGATGTCGTTAGCAGGGCTTCTGTTACAGCGAACACACTTCTCTTGTGTCAACATTATTTTTTGCTGCCACTGATTTTTCACAACCACTGCGACTGGTTTCCAAAACCATTAAATACGAACACATTTTGTAACCCATGAATAATAAACAAACTATTTGATTTGGTTTTATACGAACATTAAAACAACTCTGTCAGAATTTCACTTACAACACAAACATTGATTTCAAGCTTAGGATAAAGTAACAATATGCCAATACACTCTAAATTCACCCAGCAAGTAGACGTGTCCATAATTTCAGTGTGAAACGCCCTCAAAACGTATAATTTCATAATACTCCACTAACATGCCCCCTAATTGTTTTAGAAGCTGTCCAACTATCTGGAATGGATACATAACATTATTTTATGGTCAATAAAACCTTATACGGCCTATATGTTTATCGTAGAGTAATTTTAATTGCGGCCCACCGTGTGCTTTATATGTGTTTTATTGCTTTCTTCTCTTTTTGTCACAGACGTGTGTTTTATTGTACACTACTTTATGTCTCAGCTCGTTATTGAGCTAAGTTGATTCAAGGGTTGATTATATCGGTTAAATACGCAGAAACAGTTCGATATCGGTATAAGGTGTAAACGGTATCAGTATAAAGGAACACTCTTGGCAAGATATAGACGTTACTTAGCACGTACTCTGGCTAAGCTCTATACCTGTCACTGTTACACAACTGTCAAACGACATGTGTAAGATAAAGACGGAACAAAGCTAAGCCAAAATACGTGCTTATCGTATATTTATCGCCATCTGTGTTGTGGTGACGTATCGCGAATGACATACCGCATCGAATGACATCTGTTTCAAATCTGTCAGTATAGGGAGTCCGATTCATTTATGGCGGGTGTAAGTGGCCAAGTACCATCACCTCCAGGGTCAAAGCCAACCTCACCTGCACGTGGTACACCCTGCTGATTCACTGACGAGGCTCTGACGGACCAGGTCTCTTCACAAGGAGGAGACCATCGCAGTCATATTGCATATATTTTTGTTATAAATCTGTCTTCGTTTGAGATATTGTAAAATAAACATGGTCGTGGCAGAATTGTGGTGTGTTTTCCACACATGCCCTTAATAAAGAGTTGAAGTTGAAGTTGGAGTCAGATTCATTCATGCCCAATCCAATAAAAAAAAGCTATTTTTTATTGCTCCAGAACTCACAATAACTATGAACATATTATTTGTTACCACTATAGGTAAAAAATTGTTTGTAAAATTACTATAGCTTGTTGCCGTGATCTCAATGCTAATAGCCGGAGAGCTGGTGAACCCTCCTACTAACGGTCGTCCTGTAAGGCTAGAAATTTGTGGAGTGATGAGTCATAGTACACCAAGGCCAACAACAATGACCTGGCAGGCAACAACCCTGCACGTCATCAGTCTTTTTATTTTTTTAAATGTAAAATAAATAATAAAAAAAAACGTTCTTCTGTAAGCTTCAAAATTTAATATAATTTAGTTTATTGATTAATAATTATGGAAAAAAATTGACAGGCGATTTGGGTAAGCAGAAGTATCTGCCAGGCGAATCGAAAGGTGCATAGTTTAGGGGGAAAAATAAACTTTCTCCTGTAAAGTTGAAATTTAAGTATGTGTTTGAGCAAATCATTAAAAAGAAATGTGTACAATGACAGGCGGTTCTGAGCAGCATAAGACCTTGACAGGCGAGGGGAAAGATGCTAAGAGCGGGCGAGTAAGAGGCGTAACGTGAATGCGTATAGTGTGAATGACATTAAATAAAATTAAAAATTATAGATGTAATATTTTTTATTAATTGTAGTGTAATCTACATTATTTTTTACATTAATTATCATCATCATCCGACACTTCTTCACTACTACTTCTTTCGTTATAATCGAGGAGATGCTGCTTCGGCAGCATCTCCTTCAAACCAATTGAAATCGTAGTGATTATCGCAGCTTTATTTATTTATTTTATGGCTCTCTAACGACTTACTCACTAATACACTTAGTTACAATAATAGGCTTTATGACATATTTTTTTATGATAGTGGTCATGTATAGGAGTGCACATCACTTGTACCTATTAACATAAGTTAAAACATTACAAACAATAAAAAGTGGATAAAAAGACGACAAAAGCTGTTATAGGAATTAAATAATAATAGTAGCCAGGATTATTCATCAGCAACTTGCTCTGAAATACAATATTGTGGAATCGGGAGTACCGTATTACAGGTGTACCGTATGTGCTCGACCCAGTTCTTGAGAATAGCCATATCACATTATACTGGGATCGATCTATTATCACAGACAAAACTATTGTTGCCAATAAGCCTGACATTGTGGTAATAGATCGATTAGAGCGTCGGGCAATGATTGTTGACATAGCCGTTCCACATGATGAGAACCTCGTGAAAGCCAAGAAGGATAAGCAGTCTAAATACCTTGACTTAGCTCGCGGGGTTGTCGACATGTGGGACGTAGATTCAGCAGTCATTGTACCGATAGTGGTGACGGCCAATGGCATAATAGCTAAGAGCCTCGACCAACATCTAAGGAGGCTCTCGCTAGGCAGCTGGATCAAGGGCCTGATGCAGAAGGCGGTACTCCTGGGCACGGCGCGCATTGTCGGGAGGTTCCTCTCTCTGGTGCCCTGACCATCGGTAGCTTGGACCCTGTTCAGATGCCGGTGGGCTACTATTTTTTATATTTTTAAATGTTATTTTTTATATTAATACCTATTTAAAAATATAATTTATATGTATGTAATTATGTATACTGAATAAATGGAAAAATAATAATAGTATAATATCTTAGGACAATTCACACACGGTCATCTGATCCCAAGCTAAGCAGAGCTTGTGTTATGGTAACCAGACAACTGATATACATACTTATATAGTTTATAAATATATACATATTATAGATAAATTACACCCAGACACAGAAAAAACAATCATGTTCATCACACAAAGTTTGTCCTGGGTAGGAATCGAACCCAAGACCTCCGGCTTAGCAGTCAGGGTCACTCACCACTAGACCAACAGGCCCAGGCGTCAAAACATAGTTTAAAAAGCTTTACATCAGATTGTCCTAAGGAAATAGGATAAAAACAAAAAAAGAATTTAAAAAGTATTCTATGTCCGTCCCGTGGTCCTAAGCTACCTCCCCACCAAATTTCAACCAAATCGGTTCTGCTGTTGTTGAGTTATAAAATGTGTAACTAACACGACTTTCTTTTATATATATACAGGATGGAAAATTTCAATGGGCCCTGAAAGAAAACTACCTTAAATCATTAAGATAGATTATTTTACTTAAAGGAAACATTCCCTTATTTTTTTAAAGAAATAAAACTACATTCAAAAATTTCGAAAATTCGCTTGTCACACTCGGGAATTGAACTGGCTTAAAATGGAAAAAAACAACATCCTGTACTTTTATGACGTTAATCGATAGGTCATTTATAAGGATCAAATCTTTCTAACAAACATGGTAAATAAAATTAAAGGGAAAACCATGAAATTTTAACTTGTCAAATCAAAGGACGACTTTAGCTATCGAAATTTTCGTTCAACTAAAGTAAAATTCTTAAAATGTATGGTTTTCCTTTAATTTAAATAACCATGTTTATTAAAGAGATTTTGCCCTTATGAATGACCCTAACGTTTGACATCATAAAAATAGACTGTGTTACTTTTTTGGATTTTTTGGGGTCAGATAGGCAGTCGCTCCACATAAAACACCGGTATCCAGCTGAATCCAGTTAGGCTGGCAGCCGACCCCAACACGGTTGGGAAAAGGCTAGGGAGATGATGACTTTTTTGGATTTTAATCGGTTCGATTCCCGGGAGTGGTAAGCAAAATTTCGAAAAACTTTGAATGCAGTTTTGTTTCTTTTTAAAAATAAAGGAATGTTTTCTTTAAGTAAAATTCACGCATTCGCCCATTAAAACGTTCCACTCTGGATAATAAATAGATTTGAAATATATTTTTATATTTGTACGTGAATGAAATGTAGATTTGACTTTTTGACAAGTAAATCAATTCTAAACACACTGAAATCTATATTATACTTATATTTGTATACAAAATAGTATAATATGTATAAGTTAATAATTTTCGTGTCATATGTGGCAAGAAACTTCTCATAGCGTGCGTTGTCCAATCTTTGACATTTTGATCCGTACATGATGATGATAATTAATGTAATGAAGTCGGTTAAAAAATAATGTAGATTACACTACAATTAATAAAAAATATTGCATCTATAATTTTTAATTTTATTTAATGTCATTCACACTATACGCATTCACGTTACGCCTCTTACTCGCACGCTCTTAGCATCTTTCCCCTCGCCTGTCAAGGTCTTATGCTGCTCAGAACCGCCTGTCATTGTACACATTTCTTTTTAATGATTTGCTCAAACACATACTTAAATTTCAACTTTACAGGAGAAAGTTTATTTTTCCCCCTAAACTATGCACCTTTCGATCCGCCTGGCAGATACTTCTGCTTACCCAAATCGCCTGTCAATTTTTTTCCATAATTATTAATCAATAAACTAAATTATATTAAATTTTGAAGCTTACAGAAGAACGTTTTTTTTATTATTTATTTTACATTTAAAAAAATAAAAAGACTGATGACGTGCAGGGTTGTTGCCTGCCAGGTCATTGTTGTTGGCCTTGGTGTACTATGACTCATCACTCCACAAATTTCTAGCCTTACAGGGCGACCGTTAGTAGGAGGGTTCACCAGCTCTTGGGCTATAATAAAATATGTGTGGAATTTATTACACGTTCTCATCAACCTGTTCATTCTCATTGGTACAGATTATGTCGCGAATATTCTGTAGCAATCAACAAGGGTGGTGAAGAGATAACATGGCAGGTGCATTTAAGAAGAAAATATATATTTATAGGATAGAAATTTACAAAACAATAAACATTATATTTAATTTGTCAATAAAATTGTATTTTATTATTTCTTTATTCAATTTAAGTGTAGATTAATTTATTTTCATATAATTGCAAAAGATCGTATTCATTACAGCAGCAGGTGCTAATCTCTCTAAAAGATCAATTAGTACGTCTTGATAATTTCTTCTGCTTAATAACGTGATCTCATCTGCTGAACGTGACGAATACTAAACAATTAACCAATCCGCGGCGAGATCACGCGACGTCGCAGCTGGACGGCGCGTGCGCAGCCACTTCCTCTGATCTTTGACTCGGACAATTGCATGCATCTGCCTTCACTCCCTCTATGATATAAGATCTTTAAATTGGACCAATATCTCCCCTCGGCGGACAGCGCGTACAAGACGACCGGGAGGAGGGGAGACCAATTTATTCTGGCCTGGATTCTCCAGACCCTCCCAAGATAAGTATGCGGCTTGTATCGCTCCATAAGCTACTTAAACGCACTCAATAGAGTTCATTTTTCATCGATTCGTTGGCAATTAATTTGTAAGAAAAATATGTTACTCAATCCTTTATTGTCACAAGGATATGAATTGAAGTGGTTCGCGATCAACTAGGTGTTTCCGCCACAGCTGTTTGTAAAGTGTTTGAGCCAACATTCTGTTTGAACACCTACTCCAAGTGAGCAAACATTTTATTGTAACCTCTTCACGAAATCTGTCACCCACTGACAGTACAAAAATGGACATAAAAAATTAAAAGTCAAAACATTTCACCCGTTATGAGTCATAGGCAAGTCAAATTCGGTAAAAGCAAGAGAGCTGAGAAAACGAAATACTTCGAGAAAGAAGACGAAGGTGCGCAGTGGACGGTCGGGCTGTTCGGGGCCAGCAATGTGGTGAGCATGGCGGGCGAGAGCGTACGGGCACGTCACATCAACCACCTAGTAAATCATTCCAAAGATAACTATGCTACTAAGGAATTTGCGTCATACTACAAAGCCTCCTCCAGATCCTACGACCCTCCATACTCGGTCACATCACACACTCACAGAATGGCTTTACCCACAACACAACAAGTGATTTCGACGTACCCCTCCCTCATCCAGGGGCCACAGTGGAGCCCGCACAGCAGCCAGGTACCTGAACATGACGCACAAACAAGCACCAGTAACCGACAGTACAAATGTAAATGTAAGGACTGTCCTTCGCCGGAATGTCCCGGTAGGAACATTAATTCGTTTAAACCACGCAGAATCAGAGATAACATTATGACGTTCTCCGACCAGAGCACAATGACTTCTAAAGTGAACGATGCCGGGTGTGGCGGCACTCCTTCTCCATCAGCTCACAACTGCTCCGATGCCTCGGATCCCGGTCCTGAGACTGAGTCGATGGCCATCAGATATCGTAACGGTATGGTCAGACTCGCCGAGATGTACAAAAACCTGCAAAATGCTCCTCCAGTGCCAATCCTCAAGAAAACCTGCCCAGATCCAGTTAATGATGACTGTTGCGCATTTTATGAGGAACAGGATGTTATTGAACCACGCCAATCGATGTCAGTGAAATGTTTTTATAGAAAAAATGACAAAGAAACGCGTTTCAAAAGGAAAAATTTGTACAATGAAGGTATAAGCGATGTGGCTTTGAATAATCCATCGTCGTCCAAGACGGTGTCTAGACCTTTTCCTAAATCTTTATGTAGCAAGGGGTCGCTGACTGACGATTTGTCGGACAGCGATGGGGTAATCGATGTCATTCCTTACTCGCACAGGAATGAGTCTAGGTACCACAGACAGTGCGTGGACACCCCGCCTAGGTATGACGTCAGCGGTGCCACGCCGTTCAGGCACCAGGACCTGTCTCCAAGACCGAAGTCTACTCCTAACAAGGTCTATTCCCCTAAGTCTTGTAAAACATGGAAAAGACAACCGCGGATGATCAGGCTTCCAAAGAAAGTGCTGATATCAGAAAAAGTCGCAGATGAGTGCTCACAGCAGATCAGAGCGAAGTACAACTGTACAAGAAAATAACATTAAATAAAACATGAGTTATTTATAAAGTGATTGGAATCGTTAATCATGATATTTTTAGCAAATAAACATGTTAAAAATCAACTTCTAATAGTTTTATTTTCATTGAGTTCTGAAATTGCTCGGAAAACTCAACTAGCATTTTTGGTAATAGTTATGTCTTTTTATATTGAAATATTATGATGTTGATATGCTGTACTAAGATTGTAATGCTTGATTGCAATTAAAACACACAAAAACACAACACAAACACTTTTACTATCACACTTTTGTCATCATAATCTGATCCATCGTCTAGGGGCGCATAGGGGAACGCAGATATCTAGCTAAAAGAGTTTGTGTGTTCGGAGACAAATAAAGCAATCCAATCTACAAACATTATGTACACGCGAAGTGTACGTAACTTGTGATTTTCTGAGAGGTACCGTTGGTTTCACTAGAAACTTCAACTGATGACTTCAAGGCGATTTCCCGCGTCCTCTATCTGTTTAAAATTCTAAAATGGTTGCAGATTTGAGATCCATCATTCTAGCACAGAATACTGTGTCCTACTTTTCTAAAAGAATTTGTAGATGTCGAGCCTCAGTCTGATGTTAAGTAAATTAAAGGGTTTGTTCCCGTTGTCCCCGTGTGCCATATCCCCGTCACGGGGACAGCGGGACGTGATTAAATTTATTTCCCGTTGTCCCTGTAACGTACATTCGGCTAATGTGTAAACTAAACTAAACTTTCACAGTCATTTTAAATTTTCACACTTGACTACTTAATTCAATCAAAAGTACTAGGCGCGCAGTAACGTGAAGTGGTAAATGGAAAACGTGCTCCACCACATATTTTAAATATTAATTTGTTCTCTTAAGTTTTCAATCTTTAATTGAAAAATAATGTCCTCTAACTCGGTGGGACATTTCATTAAATAAAAAATCTTACTTGAAAACAAGGTCTAAATCCTTTATATTAATCTACCAGGACAGCGTACGGGGACAACGGGAACTGTTTTCAAATATATAATTGAAGTACCGCTGTCCCCGTAGGACGGGGACACGGCGTACGGTGACAACGGGAACAAACCATGGGAAAGTGTGTCTGTCTGTCTGTCTGTCTGTCTGTTTGTCTTTCTTTCACGGCAAAACGGAGCGACGGATTGACGTGATTTTTTAAGTGGAGATAGTTGAAGGGATGGAGAGTAACATAGGCTATTTTTTGTCTCTTTCTAACGCGAGCGAAGCCGCGGGCAGAAGCTATACCAAATACATCTCAAAGGTATGTTTTCATAGTCCAAAAGATCAACAAACAGATGACGTTTTTATGAACACTAGGTAAAATCCATATGTGTGACGGGCAAAATGTAAACTAAAAAAAAATCATATCTCAAATTAGTCAAGGTAGATTGGATCCTTTCTGCGTAACTGCGTCCAGTTAATCCTGCTGCATGTTGTGGAGGGATTAAAGTGAGGTTGGTATGCACATGCAGTTCAGCTGTCAGCGGCCAGGGGTCAGCAGCTGAGAGCACTTGATTCAATCATCTGGTGCGCGGACGGCCGTGCGTTGTGGGGCGCGCAACGTTTTGTTAAAAACTCAAAACCACTTTTCCAAGTATGACTTATACTTTTAAGTTGTCAAGAAGTAAGCCTGTCAACACGTTGAAACTTGAAGCTATTTACCGAACGTATCGAACTTAATTACAAAATTAAGCAGATTTGCCTTTGCCCTTTATAAACTTAGCAAAATAGTAAATCAGGCAGCTGTCGTAACTGCATATTACGGCTACGTAGATTCCATATTACGATATGGAGTCATTTTCTGGGCTAATTCGTGTGAAAAGCATGAACTCTTTAAAGCGCAAAAGAGGTGCATTAGGTCCATATGCAATATAAAATCGACAGAAAGTTGTAAATCACATTTTATTTCTCTCAAAATTTTAACTTTACCTTGCCTTTACATATACGAGACTGCTTTATTTGTAAAGAAAAACGGAGAATTATTTAAAAAAGCTTCAGAACAAAGCTACCGCTCTGTAAGACCCATGTATCGCCATGAAATATGCCTGAGAAGTTCAAAAACTGCCCTTATGCACAAGAGTGTACTCTGCATGGCTCCGAAAATTTTTAATAAGTTGCCAAATGACATAAAAGATTTGAACTTGACACAATTTAAACGAAAATTAAATAAATTCTTAATAGACAAATGCTACTATACCATTGACGAATTCCTTAATGAAAAAATGACATAAATAATCCTGTAATCTTGCCATATTTAATACTATAATTGACATTTAAATTTCTATACCTGGGTACTTTTTAATTATATTCATTTTGATTTCTATATAAATACTAATAATGCATGCCCTTAGTAGGTAGATTTTTGAGATACTATAATACTGTAAGACCTGTTGTAACACCAAAAATCGCATTAATAAAAACTTTGACTTTGACTTTTGACTTTGACTTTGACTTACTTGTTGCATAACAGTAGGTTCCTACTGAGAAGAATGAGCAGAAAACTCTATGAACACTGTTTTTTACATTTCGACCACCAAGTGACAGCCGGCTGTCGCGCTGCTATTCTCTTTCTATTGTGTCTCGAATCACGTGTGTTCGTAGGTTCAAAAGCAGTAGAAATTTCAAATATTAGGTTTGATTATTTAAGTTAAATCTGGGTACAATCTGAGAACAATGTAACGTGCTCTTTAAAAATGGTCTAGAGTAAAACATACTCTAGGGATATCAGTTCAAAAGAAATTTAACGTCTAGGTAGCCAGGAAATGACCAGTCCCAACGGATGGCACCCATCCACCAATATGACGAAAATAATGGCACTATTTTACTCCATCATTAAGAAGGGAACCGAATGATACAACAACAGCTTTCGCCCAACAAGTGGTGTGGTGTCTAGAGTATTCATTGATAATGTAGTTATCGCCACCTAATTGATTAACCAATTGAGCTTTAAAAATTTGCTTTGTTTTATGTTCGCTAAATAATATAAATTAACTATAAATTAACATCATTGTATACCATGTTTTACGCAAATAAATATTTGTATTTGTAGCAATATTCCGCCATTTTGCGTGGCGACCCCTGGCGGGCGGCACGCGTCGCCCGCGCATCGCAATCTGCAGCTCACATAACTACGGTTTGTTTGGACGACTCCCTCGCGCCGACGCCTGTTTTCATTACTTTTTATTTAGCGAGCTTGTTTAGCACTTACTGTGGTTACATTACAGATTGGAACTTGTGCTTTACAAAGTTGAGGTACTCAAATAACATTCGATTCTAATTTCTGTTGCCGGCGATCCCGTCCGCATAAAGACGCGTGTATATGTGACGGCCAGATCTTAAAATTGATCATTTCATGACACGTTTCATGAAATAGTTGTGTTCATTTCATAAAATTATTAGGTTAGGTTAAAACATTTCATTAATTGATCAATTTAAAAATCTGGTCACGACACATACATAAATCCTAGGTACTCCTCAATATTTCAGTTATCTATTAGTGAAAAAAGTTATGGAATCAAACTAGTACTTTCAGCGACTATTACTAACAAGCAAACCAACAAAAATATGATAATTTATCATAATATTAGCATTTAACATAATCACAAGAAATTAATATAATAACTATGATTATTAGAATCGGGCTGATTTCAGGGTTTTTATGAAACTACTAGCTGTCCCCCGCGGATTCACTCGGGGGAAACAGGATAAATACAAAAAAAGATGATAAAAAGTTCTATATCCGTCCCTTGGTCCTAAGCTACCTCCCCACCAATTTTCAGCAAAATCGGTTCTGCCGTTCTTGAGTTATAAAATGTGTAACTAACACGACTTTCTTTTATATATATAGATTTAGATATTGTGGAATAATATTTTTAATTTTATGTTAGTTCTGAAAAACAGCTATTGCTGCCCGTGTTATCCCTTTTTTCCTTGGAGGAAGTATTTTTTATTTGTTTGTTGATGTTATGTTTTTGTTGGTAGGTACCCATTAAACGGATGGTTTTGCTGTCAGTTACCTCTTTCAAAGTGTGTGAATTCCCGGTAATCCAGACTGACGACTCACTATTAAATCGAACCATCATGCTTTCGTTATCGTGACTGCTGGAAACGAAAAACTTATCGTGTAATAGGTGCTTAAGCAACCACTTTTCCTCTTGATCTAAAAACAAGCAGAGAGTATCACAAACAACTTTATGCTTTTTATAGTTTAATCAGTTACGATGTATTTTAATCACATGAATGTGTATTTTACGAGCCAAAGGTTTTGTTTCGACTATTTTAACGGCCTATAAACTATTCAAAGAAAGCTAATACAGGTTGAACTGTCGTAAAACGTGGCTATGACATAACTATAGTCGGTGGACCAGTGGGGAGCTACCCTTATTATCTGTTTACCCCATCGCAGTGTGTGCGTTGCCTAAGGGTCAGTGCGCAGACAAAACAATATGTAGTAATTTGTTTCACGACTTTGCAATTGTCAAGTCATAAAAGTTTATCCAAGTTTTAATTTTATTGAAAGAAGTTAAAAATTGTTAATTAACCACTTCAATCATACTCTTTTATTTGTTTTTATTAACCTGAAATCTGAAGAGCAGTCAATATATTAATCATTTTGAAAAACTTTTACCCTGGGTCCAACACTGAAATTGCGAAAAAATGACATGACAAACAATGAATGGAAAAAGTGTCGGCTTTACATAAGCACAAATATTTGGATCGATGAAATATTATGTATCGTGATTATAGAATGGTTCAATTAAAAAAGTTTTTCCTTATTAACACCGGCCCCGTAGTTACCTCTGAAATACCTAAATCCTTGCTGTTTCGCATTCGTATCATAGAGATAGAGGATAGAGATAGTTGTCTCATGTGCCTCTGATTACATAATAACAATGTTTTACAACTGACGTATGACTTTTTCACTAAGAGCTGTAAATGGTAATGCCAGGACAAACTGTGTGATGAGCATGATTGTCGTTCTGTGTCTGGGTATAATTTATATAATCTAGCGACCCGCTCAAGATTCGCACTGTGTTGTTACAATTTTTTAAAAATCCCGGCTTTTCTCTACTATAGTAAGCATGGATTATACTTAAAAACCTTCCTCTTAAATCCCTCTTTCTATAAAAAAACCGCATCAAAATCCGTTGCGTAGTTTTAAAGATTTAAGCATACATATGGATATAGGGACAGAGAAAGCGACTTTGTTTTATACTATGTATTGATAAGTATGTGTTTATAAATTAAAAAAGTATGTTTATCAGTTGTCTGGTCACCAGCACAGGTGCCTAGCTTGAGGTCTGATTGCCGAGGAATCCCAATGTATTCAATATTGGGTAGCTCGCCGCCGCGTCAACGGCGCGTTAGTGTTCCACGCGCGCCTAAAAGAGAAGAACTCAGCACAGGAAGGGGCCCAACAGGGCCAACGCCTGCCGGGGTTGCGGAATGTTTATAATAGTTACCGTGACACTAGAACATAAAGGGCAACCGAAAGAACATGAGCGGTTTGGGCTGTGCGTTGATAAATCCATAGTCAGTCTATCAGTCAGCCAGTTTACCATATAGATTTATGCTGTCGTTGTTTATAAATATAATGATGGGTATAGTGACCCGTTTCAGGGTTTAAAGTAGCGAAAAAATAAAGTTTTGTAATAATAAGACCTTTTGTCCCATGCCTAATTTGATAACTTTGCCTAAAAGTTTACTTAATTCAAAAGCCCCATCAAATTAAATTGAAATGACTTAAAAAGTTAACGTAATCATGTAACACAATTATACTAATTGTAATGACGGTGACGTGACAATTGCCTCACTGCCCTGCCTACTGCGCGGGCGCATCGGCGTGAACATTAACGTTATCTGATGAGCTTCGCGCCCTCGAGGAGAAATGCGGGATTACTGGGGTAAGTTAATTGTTTAGGGAAATATGCACTTGTGATATAAAGACGTTTTCTATTAGACTTTCTTTTCATTCTTTCGTCTAAAAGCGATAAACAAATTATAATAGAACAGAAAATATCTACAGTGGAAATGGCGTTGCACTTGCTTTTGTATAGTGCTTTACTTTACATTTGACGGGCCTGTTGGTCTAGTGGTTAGTGACCCTGACTGCTAAGCCGCAGGTCGTGGGTTCGATTCCCACCCAGGACAAACTTTGTGTGATGAGCACGAATGTTTGTTCTGTGTCTGGGTGTGATTTATCCATATTATGTATGTATTTAAAAATATATAACTATGTTTATCAGTTGTCTGGTTACCATAGTACAAGCTCTGCTTAGTTTGGGATCAGATGACCGTGTGTGAGTGGTCCGAGGATATTTATTTATTTACTATTACAGAAGGCAGTGTAAATAAATAAAAAATATTCTGGGACAACTCATACACAGTCGTCTAATCCTAATTCACATTAACAAGTTGGTAAGTACGGTATCATTACATAGTACTGATAAAATGAAAACACTTCTCGCTTTTCTAATATAAAATAATAAAAGAATATAAAAAGAAAATGCTGCAAAGGGTTAAAGAATTTTAGTCGCCTTCTCTACTAGTGAAAAGAATATGAAATTAGCAAATTAACCTTTCAACGACCAACCGACAGCCGGCTGTCGCGCTGCTATTGTCTTTCTATTGTGTCTTAGGTATAATAATGTTACGAATCTTTTTTTATAAACTCTACTATTGATTAAAAGTTTTTTAAATTTTATAATTGTTATAATAATCAGTTATAACGAATAAATTAGGCCGATAACACACTTGGCCGGCGGAACGCTGCGGGTCGCAGTTAAATAATTATAACTATAATTGCGTTAGGACACGCCCAGCAGCGCGCTGACCGCTGATCATTTGAATTAATTGCTTCTTTGCAGATGTTTATATTATAATTATGTTTATGGTCACACTAGCCTTTGTGCTTCCTTCGGATTGAAGTATAACCACGAAAAAAAAAACAAAATCGGTTAAGTGATTTAGCCTTCAGAGCGTTACGAACATCAAGACCAAGAGATGATCAGTATCTACCTTGAAGTAGAAAAGAAGGTATGTCCCTTTTTTTTTACGTTATTGTCTCAGTTGGATTGAGCGCGTGCAGTGTATACCAGGAACCTGGTTTACGGTAGCAGGTGGACCCGGGGCGTTTTGAGGCGGTAAGGGTCCAAAATAACCTTCCGTTTGTCCCTAATGGAGGGTAACAATGAACCATTTCCCCGCAACAACAAAAAGTTCCATTTTTTCCAAAAAAAAAAAAACAGCTTTGAAGTTTTTCAATTACAATATACAAGATTTTGTAGCAATTCAGATTGAGTTTTTTATAATTAAATAGAAGAATTAATATGGTGTCTAGAAATACTCCATGGTCAAATAATCATAATTATTATAAACACATTACAAAAAAACAACTGACAAACAGGCAAAATCCAAGTTTAGTACTCTAACAATGGGGACACGAAGTTCATCAAATTCCTCAAAAGTAGCCCAGTAGTTTCCGAGATGAGTCCAACCAGACAAGCACAAGTACAACTTATCTGTCAGTCAAAAACGATGACCAAGCGAATACCAAACTATTGAAATGCGAAGAAACATTTAACTGACGTTTATTTCCTACGCGACGCGGGACTCGAACTGGCGACCGTTAGCTGATATTATTAGTAACCTAATTATAGTTTTTATTGATATTAGCATAAAGATTATTGGAACGTTATATGTAGGGATATTGCCGTGTTTGTCTGTTTGTTTGACGTCTTTTCCTACTAATGCTTTAAAGGTAAAAGTTTGTGAGGATATATTGATATTTTACATAAAACATGTTCCTTCGATTGCCCTTTATGTTCCAAGGGTCACGGTAACTATTGTAAACATTCCGCAACCCCGGCAGATAGCTTCTGCCCGCGACTTCGTCCGCGTGAAATAGTTCCCGTTCCCGCGGGATTTCCGGGATGAAAACTATCCTATGTCCTTTCTCGGGTCCCAGACTATATCTGTACAAAATTTCATTCAAATCGGTTCAGTAGTTTAGGCGTGAAGAGACAGAGTTACTTTCGCATTTATAATATTAGTACGGAAGTACGGATACATCAGAATAACGAATGGGCTACATAACATTACGCTATGACCCACGAAAGCGGAGCAGTGATCAAAGAACTGACGTAAGTGTAACGCGAGTGAAACCACACGATCAACCATGAGTACACCGATGCAACGGGATCAAATCTTATCTTTCCCGTACATCCCAAGTCCTGACCTGACTACTTACCACTGCTGTAAAATACAAAGTATACACAAATTCACAATTTTCTTCAACTCTTACTCTAAGAGATTTAATTGAATTTAAATCAAATATCATGGCACTACAAGCTAACAAGCAAAGTGCGGTCAAACCACTAGTGTAGAATAATTTTGTTATTATTTGTCGGTACATATCAAAAGATGTCAAAATGCTGACGGATCGGAGCGCGTTTGAAGTCGCCGCCGCAGGGGTGCGCCACACTCGGCAACATTTACATAAAAATAAACTTTATTCACGTTGTGACATGTTAATTATGTTGATATCTTCAAGCTGCGCTATTGTGGAGTGGACAGACAAAGACAAAATGGGGAAAAGACAAAAATGCAGTCATTTACATAATAAATATTTACATAATTACGTTTGCTTCATTATAGAAAATTAGATATTATTTACTTTGAAAAGTGCCGTTAGAATTTCTGGTGTAGTCTTCTCCATAGAAACCCGTCAGATGAGCTCTAGCTTGAAAATACTGAGTTCTTGATAATACACAAGTATATTTTTTTGCTATTATCTCGTTACTCTATTCCAACTCAATCACAACACATCAAAGCCTACATTCATAACGACGTCCACTAGCATTAGTCACGAAGAAACGATTGAAATGCGTTGGGTTCCGCAACGTACTTATTAAACTAAAAAGGACAGCGGAGAAGTAAAAAAACAGGTTTTTCACTTTTTATTTCATTGATTATTAAAAAAACTTTTTTCAAAAAAAAAAGATCTGCAGCAACACCAGAGAAGCCACCGACTTCCGAAATTTTAGTTATTTTTGGGTTTTTAGTTTTTGAAAGCGGTTCTTTTTTTTTTGGAAAAAGTTTTTTATTTTTTACTTTTTAGTGTCGACTCCCAATGTCTGACTGTGTATTACAGTACTTGAAGAAACGCACACTTCGTCTATGTAATATACATAGACGATGTGTGCGTATCTTAAGTTTTTTGGTTCTTGGTGAATTTTTCGAGAAGCACTGAACCGATCGCCACAAAATTTATATGGGACCACTCCTAAATCATGACCTATCAAACAAAAAAAGAACCATCAAAATCCGTTAACAATTGACGGAGATATTGCGTAACAAACATACAAAAAAAAACATACAGACGAATTGAGAACCTCCTCCTTTTTTGAAGTCGGTTAAAAATAGTAACTAAACCTAATGGTAATGATTAGTCGGTCGACTTGCAGATGCAGCTGAAACTAGTGTTTTACATGAAGACACTGCTTTTCAGAACTCCAGAACCCTGTTACTGGGTTACCCGCCCCTAGGTTAGACTATGAGCATTGGACAGTTTTCTTTAACCAGTTACCGTACTCAGAAATAACCCTTTAACAAAAGTAAAAGCTTCACCACAAGTGCAGCACCCCTGCAAGAGGCAGCCCAATCAATCACTCGCGTCATCAGCTCGCGGAGTCGTTAGCAGCAAAAACTGGCCCCGATACCAAACTAATAACATTGCCTTCAATAAATAAACACTGGGAGATGCACGACGAATTGCCGTCGACTCAATTGGAGCAAAAAGTACGCCTTGTTAAGGAGCTTTATTAATGATTTAGATCGGTTTGTTTTGCTGAAATTGTTTTTTGGATGAGACAATGCTTTAATCCTTCGAACACACGTGAACGAGACACAATAGAAAGATAATAGCAGGCCGAGAGCCAGCTGTCGCTTGGTCGTCGAAAGGCGTCGCCGATAAATATTAACTGTCATTGATTTAATTGGATTTGAGAACCATGTATCATGAACGATACAGGAGAGGACGCAGCCGCCGTGGCCGAAACCGACCGGAGCATCATCATCATGTACCATTACCAGGAATATCATCATATGTCATGTATCCACTAACATTCAGAGAAATTATAACTCAACGACTTGCCTAGACTCAGATGCAGAGGAGACCCGTCTAGTTAAGAACTGAAAAATGCCATACAAAGTGTTTGTTGCTCTTTAGTATTGCAGTTTCGTATTTCCTAGTGAATTTAATGTAATCGTTCTAGTTCTTCAGGATTTCTTATAAACAAAACATCTAATTACCTTCCCTCATTTGATAGTGGGATCGTAATTTAAAATAATTAGTATAATATATAGATTCTACAAATGTTTTAATTCTCATCAATGTGAATTGGGGATTGTGTTATTCTGTTGCATTATAAAACTGTTTGACGCTGCAACAGCCACCGAGAGTTGACGCCAACTGAAAAAGTCAATCTCACATCGCGACATGTATTTCGTTATTGACAGATCATAATTAGCAAGATATAATAAATGGTGTTAATTGGGAATAAGCAGTATTGATTAATGCACTTGTATTTCAGTGTTTCGATTGGAGTGTCTTATGGGCAAATAAATAATAATCATTATTGTAAGGACTCAGAACGAGAAACTGGATTGAAAAATCATGGTGGTTATGCAGTGGCGGTAAGGATTATTCGTAGAGTTATAGATAATAATAGTTTCCTTGAACTATTGGATAAATATTTATATTGAATGGTAAACCGATGAAAATTTTTATTTCCTACGGAATTAACCGCCTCGCAGTCGCGAATTTAAGAGACCTTCGGCTTCCATTAGATATTAGCTGTCGCCCGCGGTTTTGCCCGCGTTATATCAGATCTTCAGTTACTGCTCCACTCATTGCGTAATTTTACGTAGCCGATTCGTTACAATGATGTTTAAGCTATAGGTATATCAGTAAAGTTTTAAAAATACTATTAATACTTTTTTAATTAAAGCACCAATAACAATCTACCGATCGTCACAAACTTTGACATTTATAAAATTTGAAGAATAATCAAATAAGTTTTACTGATTTAAAAAAATCACTAAAAAGTTTTCATACCTTCAAACCAGCTTTCAAAACTGGCCGTTAAGTAAAAAAAATCAGATGATGGCCATTATATGTTGTGAAAATTAAGAAATAAAAAAAAAGCACAAATGGCATTTCTAATTTTTTTGACGAAATTAGGCCAGTAGTCTTTGTTAAGTAATAAATCAGAGAAGATCCAATGAGATTATAATTATTCAAATTTTTTTTTTCTTCTTTTGGCACCGTTTTTTAACATTGCAATTCAAATCTGTATTAAAACTTGTATGTATCCATACTAATATTATAAATGGAAAAGTGTGTCTGTCTGTCTGTCTGTCTGTCTGTTTGTCTTTCTTTCACGGCAAAACGGAGCGACGGATTGACGTGATTTTTTAAGTGGAGATAGTTGAAGGGATGGAGAGTAACATAGGCTACTTTTTGTCTCTTTCTAACGCGAGCGAAGCCGCGGGCAGAAGCTAGTATATATATATATGGCCGTAGTATTAGGTTTTCCTGTAAGGAGTCCATAATCTTAATGACTATTTAAGTACCTATCTGTATTTTAAGAGATGCTGGCAATATTTTTTCAAGAAAATTTTGATTGTGTGTTTTTATTTGTCTGTACAAATAAAGGCTTTCACATTTTTTTTTTATTTAACCTTTGTTCCAATATTAATACGTGAAAACTCTTTAGCGCGTTTAAAAAAATGGTGAACTCATTTATGTCACTGATTGTAACTTTACTAACTGTCGCCGTATCGAAATCCGAGCTTCAAGTTCAAAAAATATTACAAAATTATATTTAATTTTCATTTTTATTTAAATCAGTACACTATAATAAAGATTATAATTTAACAAAGTTTGTTATAAGCTACGTTGCAGTCTTGGGACAAACCTGATGGTTCCTGTATCTACCCCACGGTAACCCTCAAATTCCACATTAAAGCTGGCGGCAGTTTATCAAGAAGACGCAGAACATCAGACCACGCCACATTCATGGACAAAAGAGTGAGAAGCTCACACAATAACAACGTATCTGCGATGATCAGAGACAAAACCAACAAAGATAATTCCATTAGCTGCAGACGATGATCTAGCTATTAGCTGTACTTACACAAATATGATGCTATCGCTGTCGTAGAGCTAGGAAGAGAAGACCCGGAGAGGGTCACATTTTATATTATACTATTATTTGGCGGACATTTGTGTGGGTTACACGTTCACCTACTTTTTATATGTATTCTGTAATAACATAATTGTAATGTGTAACTGTTTAATGTCCCAATAAAGTAAAATAAAAAATATTTTTTTATTTTTATTTTTGCTAAACTAACAGAGGCTCTTTAGTTATAATGTGACTTTAAGACGCTGATAAGAGTTCTAAACCACGATGGAACGGAAAAGGTGTATGCGTTTGGGTGAGAGGTTGTGTATGCGCACACCAAACCCAATAAATGTTCCCATTTATCTCCAGAAGGGCTTTACCAATTGACTTGCAGATTTCTGCAGTAGATTTGTAGTTTATAATAATATATTTGCAGATTAACTATAGATTAAGCTAACACAAATTATTTATAAGAATTGTAGATACATATACACCACGTTAGTAGAGTGGGTCAACCAGAAAACGATTTGTTTGGTGCCAATACTTCATTTCAGGAGTTCAGTAATACAAAATTAATGTTAAGTAGTCACTGCAATGCTAGAGGCTTGTAAGATGCGTTGCTATCAGATACAAAGATAATATGTCTTTTGTGTCTGTGCCAAAATTACAATAGCCAGGAAATAGTGAGTTTTAAGTGACCACTTGCATAGAATACTTAAAACACACCTTTAGCTGACGGTCCACTTTTGTATCTGATTTCAAAATAACTATAAGCACTGTAATACAGCGCCAAAAAAAGATAAAAATAGCAATTTAAAGACGACGACGTTCCTAAGTCACTTGTCTCCTATTTAAACACAATAATACTATTTTGTATACAATCCTTACAATGTATTATTACATCAGTATTTAACAGTTAAAAAACATTATTGTTCTGTATGATCCATTTGTTTTTTAAGAAAAACAGATTTGCAAGCCTTTTTAACTCAGCCATTCTAATCTCTTCTTAACTCTGTGCAGGAAAGCATTTCATCGATAACTAAATACAATATCCGACGATTATCTTTTGCCAAAAACCTTCTGCAAAACTCCACCTTATATCCCTTGAGATAGAGTTGAATTTTCAGCTGAAATTTCAGAAAATACGTCGCACGGTCCACGAAATGTTTCTAATAATTAGTTATCATTGATCATCGGAGCTCGACCACATTAATAAAGATATTAAATGCCTTCTTTATTTAATCCACAACCTGAGTTGAACCTTGTTTCTCGAGCAACACAGTTTAAAATCGTGTAGCGTTTAAGCAAGGAGGCGGTAAGTTCAAAGGCAGCGGCATCTGTCGGCTGGCACGAGTAAAACCAATCAAGTGACAGCAACACAAACCAATAAGTAATGTATAACCAGTTTTTGTTCTGTTTGTCCTGAAAGTGACCGCGGGTACAAATAGAGGAGCGTGGGTGAGGCGGGGTGAACTCGCTAGGCTTGCGACCCGGCTGCGACCGTTTGTGCTGACTGATCAGGATTAACTAAATTCAGCAAGTCATACTTAGCACAATCAATGAACAGTCAGCAAGGATAAGTGATGAAGGGACGTAAATAATTTGAGTTCTCATAAACACCGATGAATGTATTCAAATTAATTTAAAATGAACTATAAAAATAATTATTTTTGTTTTGAATAATATTTATATTAGTAGTTTTTGAGTAAAATATCTATCTATTAACATCTGATGGCCGACGGATTCTTATGCATGCTCTTGTAATCTGTACCAGATTAATACTTTTAATTTTAAACCTTCAAGCACACGAGATTCCAAACACAATAGAAAGACAACAGCAGCCCGACAGCCGGTTGTCGCTTGGTCGTTGAAGTGTAATTGGTAAAGGCTGAAAGACTAGAATATGGTCCTACATTCCCAGTTCTGTGAGCATGTACGGTTCCACGAAATGTTATGTGGAATTCTTTTCCGATATCATGTTCAAAATCTTTTACAATGAAAAATTGGAAGACTGAGAAAGAGTTTCCAGTTTTTCAAATCTACAACAATACAAGAGCACGTTACAATCATCACTTGTAGGTTACTTTCACTCCGAAGTCATTTCAAGTACGGAAAATGACTCAAAACTGCATAAGCTAACAATTCAATTTGACTTCATTTTGTAAATATTAAAAAAAAAGAGTCCAGTTTCGTCGTTTCCGTTCGGTTATCAGGCTTAGGTTCTTTTTGAAGTAGCCCGGTTAAAAATCTGTGAGTGCAGTGCACAGTATCAATTAGTAAACTGCTGTTTTCGCCAGTAAACGCTTCACGTCATCTGTTCAATGAAAGCTAAGTGATAAGTTATAGATTTAAGTTAGCAAAACTCAATTAAATAGCGTAGATCACGAACACACCAAAAATGCTACTAATAATGATAATTCTCAAAAGCTTATCTATTGGCGGACTTGCCTGCCAGAAACAGAATTTTGACACGTTATTTAAGGTCCTAACGTCAAATATCTATCTTTACTAACCTAATCCACAGTTAGATTATTGGACATGACCGTTAGACTACAGGACTAAGAAGTAGGGACCAGTAAAGGTTACATCGGTAACCGGTCAAAGATACAGACGGACAGACCGTTTTAAACGATACTGTTCGATACAGGATCGTTTAAATATAGATTAATAAATCATAGCGTGCGCGGGAGTGGAACATGAAAACAGTATTAGTGTTGAGAGGGCCCGACAGAGGGCAGGCTAATCTCACCACACCTCACTGAGTCCACATCAAAATTCGATTAAATTGACCCTCTCGACCGTCTTAATTTTAATCTGGTTGACTCACAAAGTCGGGACAGTCAAAGGTTTTAATCCTTAGAATTAAAACGACATGGTGCTTGGAGCCGTGCTTCCTGATAGCAGAAGAGAATATTCTCAGAATATCAGATTACTTGATGGTTTGGGAGTGTTTTAAAACAAAAGATAATTTTAATTACTGAGATAACTAGAGTCTTCCCGTTTTTGCCTAACAACTGTGTTTTACTAGCGGTTTTGTGCTCAAATTTTCACAGAAACTTTCATGTTCTTTAAGTGAGTCCCATGTCAAAAAAATACTGGCTCATGTTTCTAACTTCGGTAGTTTCAAACTGTGCGTTTTTTACTTAATAGAAAATATATAAAAATATTCGGCAATAAATTATCTACGTCCTTCTGTTTATATTATAAACTAAAACTTATCTTGTTTCTCATTAATTTTATGTATTATTTTGTCGTCTCTAAATTCAACAAAAATGTTAACGAATTGCATGAAAACACGTAAAATTAAAACGATTTACGGCCAGGATATGTCTAAGCATCATTATCATAAACATGTATCCAAACACAGAAAACTTAACCCGTTCACTTCCTCGCCATTAAATTTCCCAAACATTAGCCGAGTTGACCCTCCACTGCTGCCCGCCGGCGCAAATAACCCCGTGTAGGGTTACCCCAGTTAACACCTCCGCTGCAATATTTAATCCAAGCGTTGTATCGCGAAACTGAAGACGGGCGTAACCCGACTCTCGCGCAGCACAAAGCCTGCTTTAAATCAGCTCAGGCCATAAAGACCATGTGTATTAGCTTTCGGCTCCTCTCGCCTTTTAGTGTTCAATTGTAGGATAAATAAATAATATAATAAAACGGAATGTGTTTTGTATCGCAGGTAGCGTGACACAAGTGCTTGTGTTAACCCTTAGAAAGTGAATAGTGTTGGCGGTACTTCTTTCTGGTTTTTCAAGAGGTTGATTAAACTTTTACGCCGATTGATGGTAAAAAATTGCTTGGAGACCTCGCTTTCAAAATAAACAAGTTTTACGCGTTTAAATAAATAGTTTCTGACTAGAGCAAAGTAAATGGCAGCTAGCGAACGAATTACGTTGGCTATTGCGAATGCCAGTACAAATTCAAAGTCACATTGTTTATTTTGATTAGTTCAATATAATGCATCTTGGAATGTCATTTACAATTAAAATATTTGAGTCTAGTCTAATAATTAACTTGTTATTTTAAAGTCATATCGTAACAAAGCGATTCCCTGAAAACTATTCATTCAAAACCATACAGTACCTGTCAATATTGGCCGGTTCTCATTACATGCGGGCTCAAACAGCTGATACTGACGTTTCCCAGGCCACAAGGAAAATGAAACAAAATACATAAAAGTTAACACAACAGATTTTTTCGCCAAAAGCCTTCGTTCAACATCAAAGGTTTGCGGATTGACTGCATTGTGCAGATCCGTATCTTGTTTCTGTGCGTTTGTCAAAGGATACCGAATATGTAGGTGTTCCTATGTGAAATGGGAACAGGTGGGAACGGGTGATTTTAACTCGCTAATGTTGCATTGTGCGGGTCTTTGTGACCCCGCGCGCGGTGTAGGGTTACTCATTTATTAGCTATTTGTGGAAATGTTGACGCTAATAGATTTTGATAATTTTTGCACGACGATCGTTGTAGTTTTTATGATTCATGATATTTTAAGTTAACAATACGGGTTTTAAATATCAAAGTTACGCGTCTACTTTTTTGCTTTTATGTGGATTTCGTTTTCTTTAGGCATGTGAAGTGGTTTTTGCCAGAAATTCAGTTAAAGACAAGTTATGGTAAACAATATTGTAATGTAACTCTACATAAAACTACTTTCATTTTAGAACTGTGCTAAATCTTATGTCGTGGTTAAACTACATATTTACTTTGAAAGTCACAATAACTTAATCGCATTCCCTAATTCCTACTTATATCTAATCCGGCGCATCTCCGTATTTTTTACCACAACGAATCTTTAATGTATCGCAAAAAACCACACGATCCATCAACACGAAGCTTTTCAACAACATAATCTAGTTTACCGTCCATTAATCAAAAACGTATCGATTCCCATACACTATCGAGAACTTTTTTAATAATATGACAGGTAAATGCTCGGCATTTAGTGATTGCTTTTTCTTTTTTTATTGAATTGACAACCCTAGATTTGCTATGACTGAACAAGAAAACACATCTTTATAAAACAGATACTAAGGTCGATATTCAAATGGTTAGAACTTCAAGGATGGCAGAATAAGTTGCCAGTGTATTTTATTATCTCTTGTGCCGGCTGACTCAATTAGAGGCGGCATGTATCGATGCATCTTTCGAATCGGTATTCGATTTATTAATTAATCGATATACAAACATGGGCCCGTCGTCGTTCCGATATATATTTTAGATAGATCGCTTTATAGACTGCGATACGGTACTTTGAGTTATATATCACATTATTGTTATGTTTCACAATGAGGACAACTTTCTTTTTCTGTTATTAGTATTAATAGGCTGTTGGGGGAAATTGTGTGGCTTTGTGAAACACTTATGAATAATTTAGGTAATTACAAATCTATGACATTATGACAAAGTTGAAGAGTATCAACAAAAACAACAATACCTAAAACTCTTCTCTTCCTGAAACTTGGTCTTGTTGTGAATGTAAATCTGAAATCGCCAATCCGCCTGAGCGCGCGTGGTGACCAATGCTCGTAGCTTTTCTGTACGAGAAGAAGCCTTTGCCCTGCAGTAAAACAGTTATAGGCTGGTATTATTTATTTATTTATTTTATCTTTTACATTACACGACTCCAACAAAGGTACTTTTAATCTTCTACAAAAGAATTATCTTTCAAAAAGGTCGGATTACTTACTTAAAACGGACTTTTTTAACCCTAAAGTACCACTTTAAAAAATGCGATTACTCAAAACATTTATTTTAACCCTGCAAAGCTTATGAAGCGAAAAAAGAACGATAATTTTAAAAAGAGAACACAAAAGTTTTCTTTTTTAAAAGCCTTCTTTGTTGTAACAATACTTTTTTAATCCTAATATTCATAGAGTTGAAATATGAGGTGGAGTGGTTTTTTTTTTTATTTTAATAAAGGAGGTTTTAATAAGTTTTATAGTAGGAAGGGGTTTTATGAAATGGAGCGTGTTGAGTGGCGTATGTTTCTCATCTGATTCTGTGCGTGAATATGCGTGTGCGTCGACTTAGACAATCGCTTGTTGCAATACTTGTAGGGTAACTACGGTGAGGTGGTTATTGAGACTTACTTTATACCTTTCATAAATTAAAAATTAAAATGTGGATAGACAAGCACGATGCGCCATGGCTGTCTCACGCTATGGCAGTGCTTGTCAAGTAATATTTTTGCCGTGTCTTTAATTATAATTACTAACATAGTTTTTAAGATTTCTGTTACTAACAAGTTTTGGGCTTAGGCTTGTTAGTTGCCATCAATAAACAAATTTATTATTATTATTATTTGTGAAGTAACAAAGTATATCCTTATTATAGTTAGAACCTAAACTAGTAAGGGTATTTGTGAACTTCATCATAACAATATCCTTATAAATAAAAATATTTTTTAATTTTAATTAGTTGTGTCGTGAAAATTCAGTAATTAAACTACAATCAATAGTTCTTAAATGCGTCTTAAATTAACATACAAATCTTGTTTCCAGCTATTTCAACAAATCTTTAAATCATACACAAATAAAAATTACTGTTCCAAATTCATGTTCTTAGCTTTAGTATTTTCGTATGTGCCTTGAGTATCAATAAAAATCTAGACATTAATGTAAATAAGAAAGAATAGGAATGTTTAATAGAAACCACCTAAGTTCTTAACTTGCAAAATTATCCGGAACAACACATAACGCATGGTTCCCCTGCGAAACTGAACCGGGATTTGTCCGCACCGTTGCATCCTTAGCTTGCACTTATTAAACATATCTGATATCAATAATAAATCCACTTAACTCCGTACTCCTTACCCCTTTCACATAAGGTTCATTTTCCCTTACACCCCGTTCAATTTCTTCAAGGATCGACATTGGATGCGCGGGCGCAGATGTGTTACGTCTTTGTTGTATAATTTGCGTTTTCCGGTTTAATGGTCGCGTCGGCAGGGATTATGAGCAGTGGAAGGGTTAAATGTTACAATGTGGCGCGAGGAGGGTTAAGTGCTGCGGTCTCTAAGACCGAACCGTTAAGTGGCGCTGTGTGTGTAATTTGCTTGGTGATTTTGAAGTGATAGAATTAGGAAGACTATTCCAAAAAAATGGCATTCTGTTTAGTCCGTTAGACGTTTAAAAAATATTGCACACATAAAAGCTTGATCAAGGAAATATTGCAAACTAGCTTTTGCACGCGAGTTACTTTCGCATTTATAATATTAGTACGGATTAAAGTCATCACCAACTTCCAAATCCTGGCTTCCAAATACTTACTTCTAAATGTAGTAAAATGAATTATATGTTTATTTTGTCTGCATAAAGTTATGACAGGTTTATACGTCAAAAAATGTATGGTTACACAGGCTTTATTCATTGCATAACTTTACACAGTGATTATTAGTAAGGGCATTACAATTTAACACGTCATTACACTTTTTCTTGTTTTAAACTAACGATAGGGCCGGTGTTTCCTAGCTGGACTGCTCTGAGAAGAAACAACCGAAACAAATCAGAGGTCAAAGTCTCTTTTAAAGCCCATACAATATTGTATTGGTCAAATTATGCGAGGGCCATGAAGGTAATAACTAAAGTGATCTCTTGATGAGAGAAGCACAAAGATTTGAGTGGAACCAATTATTTGAGTGGAATTATCTAGCAGGATATCAATTATCCTGATAAAAAATTGCAATACTTGGCACATACTTTATTATTTGTGTTTCCCAGTATCTGGGTTGTGGAGGCTTGAAAGGCAGGGGCTTCATGTAAAACACTGTAATCAGTGCTGCATCCATTTAGACTTGAAGCTGACCTTAGGGTCTTAGGACCTTGTTGGGAAAACGCTAGGAAGTTGAAAATTAGTCCCCGAACCTTACGTTTTACTTACTAAAACGCTAGGGAAATTTTGAAAAGCTATGTTGTATAAGATGCATCTGCATTAATTCCTTCCATCTCATACGTTATTATCAATATATTAAATGCCATTCAGGCCTTATTCAGTCCTTGGCTTGAGCTCACACCATGTTTTTATTTTCTCAAAGATCAAAGTAACAGATACAGAAACAGGAGTTTTTATAACCCCCTAATTCCTTATTTGTATACTCTTGTCAGTCAGAATGTGACGACTAATGATGACGTAACATTTTATCATTTTTCTCGACGTCATCGGTACAACAAAGTGTCTTTATTGAACATAATTTAAGGTATAAGTCATATAATATCTTTACACACAAAGGACCGACATTTAGGTCTTAAAAAGCATCCGTATTGTAGGAACAATACTTTAAAAGTTACACCAATGACTTATGTACCAGTCAAACTATCAAAGAAAACAGAATATTGTGTCCAAGAAGTTAAAGTTTAAATTGGACTGTAGAGAATTGTATAGGGTAAAAGGCACAATATTTTTGTCACCGCGTTAACCCTGTCAGCGCTCATCCCTGATTTATCGTAAGTAATTATTCTCGGAGGATGTCTCAAAGACCCGTGACTCTAACACGTGTTATGTTGTTACACAAACATGGATTGGTCGCAGGTGAGGGTTATTCTATAAACACTTCTTATTTTAGTAGTACGGAGTAATATTATTTAGTTTTGGACTTTAAGATGTTGGTTTGCGCAATATCAAATTAGAATATAAAGAGAATATTATAAGTAAAAGCCTTTAGTGAATTAATCAAGTTTCTACAACACTAGATTTTAAACAAAAACCACACGAATAATCCTACAACCTGACCAATTTAATTCATCCCACAATGAAATCAATACTTTCCATACGTGCTTTATTTTCCTAAAATATTACCAGAAACCCCAGTAAGACATCATAACACGAACAAAAGCCTACAAACAGAATACCCCCGTACGTGAGAGCGGCGCGGGCGCAGCAAAGCCTTCGATTGAGACATCCGACACGCCATCAAACGCGCCGCCTTTCTATAGCCCTTTACTATCGACAACTGGGGAACTCACCTTACGTAATACGTCACACCTGAGCCGTGACTCTTAAGGTAAAGTTTATAAGGTTCATTTATAAATGGCTTCGTATTTTGTTAGAATTTTCAATGGTAGAGTTAAAGTAGTCAGTCTTTATCCATTTAACCCTTATATCATTCATTGTTGTCTGAAATTTGTCAGTTGCGTGATGTAGAGGACATCTTTTGATGGTTTTTTTCACTCTTTGTTGTAGTAATGTTGATATCGGATCTCGGAGTGCTAATGTGGTGACTAACAAAGTGCATTATGTGATGTGAGATACATTGTACCTTTCTTCACAGAGATGCGACGTGATAGTCGGTTAAAAAAACTTGTTTATCTGACATCTACAGCTTTGAGATAAACCCTTTTTAGTTAAGATAGGTTGTAAAAGGTAAATTACCTATTTATTGTAGTATAATGCAGGCGGTAAAGAAACCGGATAAGTAGAGTTGGAAGTAGCAGGTTTAACGTTGTGTCCGACTAGTCGGCTTGTCCGAATAGTCAGCATCTGGATAGCTTTGAGGAATTTTAGCTTTTAGCGATTCAGAGTTTAGGAATATTTGTTTACTTCTGTTATATTGTTTCTGAACTGTTGCTTTGCAATGGTTGGAGTTAAATTTCTGTAAAAATATAAATTTCTGCTCTTTCGGTAATGTGTGAATGTATATGTTGAACAACCGATCCCGAAGTCAAAAATGTAGTTTTAGAATTTTTGTAAGTCTGTTTGTTTCTCCAGGATAAACTCAAAAAGTACTGCATTGATGTCATTAAAATTTTGTATGAATGTTGTTAAGGGGTCGGGACAGCACATAGGCTATCTATTATTACGCAATGACTTTTGTAGGATGAATAATTAACTCTTATTACTATTTACCTAGCATGAGAAGATGTTATGTTTTGACATGAGAAATACGTACAAAATAAGAAGCGGTCTGGTCGGCGGTCTTTGCCTTCTAGCTGACTGTTCGCCGACTACATAAATTACCGATTAGTCCGCTTTACTGACTAGTTGGCGAATTTCTACTTTGTGGTATATTTACCATAAATAATGTATAAACTAGTGGTAGGTGTCTTGTGAGGTGAACAGTTAATTGATAAAAACAGGTTCACATAACACTTTACCCCTACTTATATTTTTTAATTCATGTTTATCGTTGTTTTTTATACTATTATTCAACGTGAATGTCAAAACGAAAATACATAACAGTTAAGTAATATCAGACTGAACCGAGAAATACAAGTATATAAGTATAAGCCTTTAACGCTATTTCAAGTTGACGGGCCTGTTAGTCTAGTGTTTAGTGACCCTAACTAACTGCTAAGCTGGAGGTCGTGGGTTCGATTCCCACCCTGGACAAACTTTGTGTGATGAGCATGTTGTGTCTGGGTGTAATTCATCTATAATAATTTATGTATTTATTACACTATGGAAGACTTACAATTATGTATGTACTAGCTTTTGCCCGCGGCTTCACTCGCGTTAAAAAGGGGATATTATAAATTGCATATCAAATAAATAATCACCTATCAATACATACTCATCATTTATATTCTTTTTTACATCAAATAACTTACTTCACTACAAATAAACTAAATGTTTAACAAAACTCAAACTGCAGATAATTCGAAATTATACATCAATATGACATTACTTTTTTTCTTCTATTGCAATACAGTTAAATTTATCTTTGTACAAAAATACTACATACATAGCATAAATACTGACTGCACAGCAAAATTTCCATATTTCATAGCAAAATAACTATCCCAGTCGCATATTAACCAGTAAGTACAACCAAAGCTGTTCATCATATTTGTCTTAATTTTCAAAAAGCCATGCTCAGGAAATTTTATAATTATTATACCAAAAAAATCCTGTTACATAGCATTATTTTTAAAATCAGAACAAATTAACTGAAAAAGGTACGCGGCTTCGCGCGCTTTTTCGTCACTGGAGTGCAGAGTGGCGCGAGCGAGTAAGATAGAGATAGAAATGGTTGGTTAGGTTAGGTTAGAACTGTGACCACACAACGCGCGAAGGCGAGCGAGCGCAGCGAGCGTGCCGCGGCAGCGGCCGCCGAGCGCCAGATATCCTCTTTTGCCAAGCAAACATTTTAGTTTCTTTGCTCTGTTTTAGAATAATTGGTGATCTATTTTAATTAGTTTGCTTAAATTCTTATTAGGAAAAACCTATTATAGTACATACAAAAACATTTATTTGGTACTAGACCCTACCTATATCTTCATGATTTTAAGTGAGATATTGTGGAATTTTAAAATGTGCCTATTGGGCAAAAAAGGAAGCGTGGACGCCCCGCGAAAGCAAGACCCGCTTTAATAATTCAATAAATTACAATTTTGTATCAAATTTTATATTTTTTTTGCTGATCTCATTATGTGGTAATTAATAAATAATAAGACGACTGTGACTAATAAAATGCTGTTTTATTTAGAAAAACTACTGTAAATAATATAAAAATAGAAGCTATATTTAAAAGAAAAAGAGTTAACATGTATAATGTGCATTAAGATTATTAGGTGTGCATTGATTAAAAAGCTTTTGCTTTAGGAAAAATCGCTGTACGCTGCGAAAATAAATTGTAGTGTGTTTAGTGATATTTTGAGATGAATATTTTGCTGTGCAATCAGTAATTTTGATGGGAATTTGGAATCTTATTGCGTAGAAAAAGGATATTTTTTGATTTGCGTTTAAATACCACCCGTTAGAAAGAGACAAAAAGTAGCCTATGTTACTCTCCATCCCTTTAACTATCTCCACTAAAAAAATCACCTCAATTCGTCGCTCCGTTTTGCCGTGAAAGAAAGACAAACATACAGACAGACACACTTTCCCATTTATAATATTAGTATGGATTTATAAAATTATATAAGTATGTTTATCAGTTCTGTTGTCTGGTTACCATAGTACAAGCTCTGCTTAGTTTGGGATCAGATGACCGTGTGTGAGTTGTCCCAGGATATTTATTTATTTTTATCTAAATAATATTGGGAAAAGGCTAGGGAGATGATGATGAATCTCCCTAGCCTTTTCCCAACTATGTTGGTCTTCAGTCTTCCAAGATTTAGCTGAATACATGCGACTGTTTATGTCTTACGCGAGTGGAACCGCGGGAGACAGCCAGTCGAATATATTTCAAAGCTTTCCCGACGATACGATAGAGCTTTATAATTCTAAAAACTCTAGTTCTACGAATAAAAATGAGTACTAATTTATTTCCCCCTTCCGTGCCACCCCATAAAAGAGCATAAATACCCCTTAATTACTGGGAGTGCCATGTTTAGTGCCCTGATCAATAAACTGCTGCAATTAGTCGCTTGTTAGTAAATGTTGTCGCGGCTTGGGCAGCGTCCCACGCGTGGGCAAGCGTGTCATTATGACGTCACTGTGCTTCCGTGGTTCAGTACCTAGGCATTAGAAGGGGGATGGGTAATGATTTCTAATTAGGGTGGTTTTCGCTTGGGTTTAGGTATCTGATTTCTTTAGTCTCTTTAGCTAGTACTGGTAGCCTAAGCCTACACAATTTTGATTTAATCTATGAGCTGCAGTTTTAAAAATATGATAATATGGGTTATGTTAAAAATACGCATTTAATTAATTCATTTATTTATATGAATATACATAATACTAGCTTCACTGGCTTCGCCCGAGTGGATGTAAAAAAAAATACATTCTACTTTACCTCTAGAAGGTTGCAATTTTCAAAAATTCTTATTTTATGAATACTTAATCTTCACAAAGAACAAATCCTCTAAGTTTCATGTCTCTAGGACCACCTCCAAGGTTTGGGCTGTGCGTTGACATATCAACAATCAGTCTCAATCAGAGCATAGAAGATTGTAAGATTGAAAAGTTTGTTATTTAGAACGTTAAAGAGTTATTTTTTTTTTGTATTAAAAATATCCATTTATATAATAACCGAGTTATCATTTCATCATCTTTCCTCTTCCAATTTATAATTTTTACTAAAGGCATTTAGCATTATTGAAGGACTCTAACTAACCAAGTTATGGTTAGGGTCTAGAACTCTAGATCGATCATTGATAATTTTATAATCGGATTACGGACTGTATTTGAGTGAACAAGAAACTAAATAATATTTAATTTGGATAAGCAACAGCCATTAAGGTAGGTTATTAAACAAAAAGTTAATCTATTTACAGATAATCTTGTTAATACTGCATCTTCGAACAATATCACCTAAAAGAGGAGAATCATACGTCCCCCCGCTACGGTCTTCCGGATGGAGTTGGCGCTTGCACAGTGCAGGGCAAAGGGGCAGATTTCAGTCTGAAAAGCAAGCCATGGACATGTGCTTGTGCAAACATACCATGCACAGCTGAAGCGAGGCAGCCCCATCAACATTCTAAACCCGTTATTAAAGTGGTCCATAGGATCTGTATTTTTTTTTCCCACTCCTGGGTAAAGGCCTCCCTCCAGTCCTTCCATCGTTCGCGATCCTTCGCTTATTCAGTCCAATTGGGCATAAATCCGTCCAGTTCGTCCCGTCATCTCCTTCGTGGTCTGCCGCGACCCCGTCTGCCCGTCCAGGACCCCATCTCTATTTAAGCCTACAGTTTGTCCGGCATGCAGCAGACACAGCTATCCCTGTTTTGATCTGTATCTGATTATGATTATTTCCGTACAAAATCTTTGCAACAAAATAGTTAGCCACACAAATCTTAACAACATATACCTATTGCCTGTATGTATTTTTTCATAAAAACCATACGAATTATTCTCCATCACCTGTGCAAGTAGGTAGCCATTACAATAAAATGTAATCACTCAAATTGTTGCCAAGCTGTTGATTGCCGAGTAATGTTATAATGTACAAGTGCTATGTATATGGTAGTAATATAAGTAAGAGCTTACAAGAGGAAATTATTCGCTTTGTTAAGCCAAGCATAGTTATGTGTGAAGCTCAATCAGAGGGAAGAGGGGTGTGTTGGTGGGATGTCGATGTGTGATGATCTTAAAACTAATAATTTCATGTAATGTTCCAACCTAATCTTACCAATTTATGAAATGAACACAACTACTTCTTGAAATGATCGAACACTCTTGGATAATTGAATAAACTCATCATATCGACAACTAATGTTGTTGTTCCTCTCAAAGCACATTATTATAATATTAATATCTTATGTTCTTTTGGTTTTGATGATATTGTATTGTATATTTTGTGTGCTTTTGCTGTTTTATTTCCATCTTTTTCTTTCTTTAGGTAAATACATATGACGGGGAGAGATCAAGCGTAGGACTAATGACTTTAAAGTACTTTTTCTAAATGGAAAAATCACATTCTACTTTTAACCTAACCTGGGAACCGAAGTAAAGATCGACGTTTAATTAAGTATTAGGACCGTGACTTGCGTTGACGATCATCAAAACATAATAATCGATGAGATCGTATCATAAAACCATCGATACTATTCCGTCCCTATGCTAACCCGCGTTGATCAAGTGAGCGCGCGCATAGCAGCGGTAATTAGATTGGGCGGCGCGTGCGTCGGTCGCGACCCGCAACCACCGCCACGACACAACATACTGATGACCAGAAGGTTTACTTAAACTCCTTCATCATTAATAACCTTGCCTTGTTCTATCACTACGGAGATGCAGCTAAGTCTCGAAAATACTACTTGCTATTGCCCGGGACTTCGTCCGCGTGTAATAATAGTTTCCATTCCCGAGGGATTTCCGGGATGAAAAAAAATCAAAAATTCAAAATTCAAGGCAATTTATTTCACTTAGACCATTTATAGGCACTTATGAATAGTCAAAGAGAGAGTCGGTCGGTCAGTCAGAAAAGTGACGCTAATTGACTACCCTATGTCCTTTCTCGGGTTTTAGAATACATATTTACCAAATTTCATTCAAATCGGTTAAGTGGTTTAGGCGTGAAGATGAGACAGACAGAGTTACTTTCGCATTTATAATATTAGTACGGATTAAACATGGATATAATATTATTATGAATATTGGCTGTTACAGTAATAAGTGATCACGGTTAAAACCGTGACTAAATCAACCACTATGTGGTCTCTGAAAAACGGCCAATGGTGTTATGGGAGACCTAAGTAAAGCGAGTCGAGCTTGACTCCATATTATTTGTTGACGCATTGTAGCTCAAAAGGAGATAAAACGGCAGAAACTTTAATTTCTCTAACCAGAGAAAGGGAGGTTTTTGCCCTGCAGTTGGGAAAAAATTTAAAGTGTAAATATCTTTAAGCACGTTTTTTTTTTGGGTAGAGGGAAATTATCAAATGACTGCTCCCGTCCTGGGTGCGGCAGGAGGGCGTGTCAAACTTTTACTGACTAAAACTCACTCATGTTCCTTCGGTTGCCCTTCATGTTCCGGGGTCACGGTAACTATTATAAACATTCCGCAACACCTTTAAGCACATCACATCAGAGTGTCAGTATTAACATGCCTGCTCATTGCAGCAATGATTGCAGGGGTTTGATGATGTGATTGCATAAGGCACAGCAGGACACCAAAAGTTAGGTTATTAAGGCTTTGATTTTATCTTAGTTTCCCCATAATTTCATGATGCCTACAACAACATAGTTGAGAAAGGGCTAAAGAGATAATAATTATGACAAAAGAACAACAGCACATATATTATCTTATTAGATGAAATTAGGTATACCAAGTAAACTCGATGGCGTCATCATTCCATATTAAAAACTGGTATCCAACTTAAAAAGTTACGAGAATACCAAGCACTAGGCGCATGATAAACAACAGGATATTTTAATATATTTTTTGTGTAGCCAGTTTAATCCAGATTTATTTCTGCTATGTGCAAACAAGCGAGTTACTCGGCGTCGCGGGCCACTTGCTCTCGTTGCGGCTATTAGTAAATTGCTGTCCACTACTGACCACAGGCCACAATAGACACTGATGGACACTTATAGACATGTCACACTGTTAGGGGTGTTATTGAGACGAAGTGGAACTTTTTGGTTAGTACGTGATAGGTCAATGAATGAGGCAGTCGTTTATCATTGACTAGATTTTGGCCATGGCGTGGTCCCATGTGGATATCAAACTTCCATCCCATACTTACTCCTTTGGGGTCAGAATTTACAAAATTCCTTTCTTAGTGGATACTTATTCTTCACAAAGAATATACCCTCCAAGTTTCATGTCTCAAGGACTAGCGGTTTGCGGTGTGCATATATCAACAGTCAGTGATTTATTCTCACTAGTTCGATTCATTAGTTCGATTGTCGAACTAGTGAGAATTTTTTTTCTCACTAGTTCGATCGTCGAACTCATCTAATCATCAGGCAATCAGTATGTCAGTCTATTTTCATTATACCATAGATAGATACAGGGTTGGAATCTAGACAATTAAATACTAGAGTCGGTACTTTATTTAAAAAAATAGTATACCTACTTGTTACATGATAGCTTTTAAAGTTCGTTTGTTACTTAATTTTCACTTATTCTCACTAAAAAAGTCAGTACTTGTTTCTGTCTCAGAGCGCTAAAGTTTGTTTTTTTGTTTGTAGGATATAAGCTCTGAAACTTCTGATCCAATTTGAAAAAATCTTTTTGTGCTGCCCATTTATCGAAATAGGCTATAAAACACCTTACGACCTACGGGAGCGAAGCAATAACCAAAGATGCGTAGGACAGCTAGTCGTTAATTTCTGATTAAACTTTTGTTCTACCGTATCGTTTCTTGCTCAATCTCTACGCTATATTATAATTTTTTTTTATAATTAGAGGAGAAACAATATTATATATGCTTACCAGCTTTCGCCCGCGGCTTCATCTGCGTAGATGTCGAAGTTCCGTTCACTATCTTACTCTTTACAAAGAACACCCTGCAAGTTTCATGTCTCTAGCAATAGCGGTTTGGGCTGTGCATAATATGTCAACAGTCAGTCAGTTTACCATTTCATATATAGACAGATTTGCAGATTTATGAATTAGAGGAGGAGCAATCTGTATATATAAAACGCTTCCGTTACTGACTGACTGACAGACAACGCACAGCCGAAACTACTGGTCGTAGAGAACTGAAATTTGGCATGTGTGTTTGTTTTGGGGTGTAGGCGGGTACTAAGAGAGGATTTTTGGATATTCCACCCCATGAGGGAGAAAAGGAGGGTAATTTTTTTTTTAATTTCTTTATGGATTCACTTCAAACTTTGTATGTAGGTTCCACCAATGATGAAACTGAGCACTGAGAGAGGATTTTTTGGAAATTCCCCCCATGGGGGAGAAAAAGGGGAGAAACTGTTTTTTTTTTATTTCTTTATGGATTCACTTAAAACTTTGCATGTAGTTCTAGCAGTGATGCAACTGAGCACTGCGAGAGGATTTTTGGAAATTTCCCCTCATGGGGGAGGAAAGGGGGGGGGGGGGAATTTAATGTCTTTATATCTTTATGGATTCACTTAAAACTTTGTAACTAGGTTCCACCAGTGATGCAACTGAGCACTAAGAGAGTATTTTTGGATTTTTTTTCTGTCACCAGGCTGTATCTCATGCACCATGATAGTCGGATAGTTATCTGTTGCCGCTTTAACAACATCTTTAGCCTATAAGTGCCCATTACTGGGCAAAGGCTTTTTCTCACGTAGAAAGGGTTAGAGCATTAAAAATCACTTGCTTGCTCAAGGCGGATTGCTGATTTCAAACTTATAATTTGAAATTTAGGTTTCCTTACGACGTTTTCTTCACCGCCTGTCAGTGCTGTCGAAATACTATTAGAAAGTACATAAAACTTGGAAAAAGTCACATTGGTACTTGCTAGGAGAGGCAGGCCTTAACCCACCATGCAGCGTATTACAAAAAATACTAAACAACAGTACAGTACAAATACAAACAGAATAATACAAAAAAATAGGTGGCTACCATACAAAAAAACATACTGTCATTACATACATTTATCATTGTTTGCCAAACACACAGATTATAGCAACAACACCTAGGTAACTCAGACAGCACATCAAGTTACCCATCATTCATAATCTCCCTAGCCTATTCCCAACTATGTTGGGGTTGGCTTCCAACCTAACCGGATTTAGCTGGGTATCAGTGTTTTACGTGGAGCGACTGCCTATCAAACCTCCACAACCCAGTAACTGGGCGACACGATACCCCTTGGTTAGACTGGTCAGACGTAACGACTCTCAAAGTTCCACGAACGACAACCGGGACCAACGGCTTTACGTGCTTTCCGAGGCACGGGAATTCAGTGAAGTCCAAGATAGACTTTAGAAAGTATATATAAATTGAAAAACTTACATTGGTACTTGCCCGGATTCGAACCCACAACCTCTTCGAGGCGGGCATCTTATCCACAGGACCAATCATCCTTTATCAGATAATAATTAATAATATGCTACTGTCTGTTCGCATTTCTCTAATACCAAATTATCTTCCATTTGAATTTAAGCGCCTTCTATTTAATCTAAAAGTTTGCTATGCGGTGACGATAAATAATTCACAAGGGCTCTTCATACTGGAAAATAGTGAAAAAACTAAATATATTGTATACAAGGAATCCTGTCAGACCTCTTCCATCTATCTGTCAGCTAATAAACAGCCAGTGCTGGACACAGGCCTGCCCAAAGACATCTCCACGATAGTCAGTCCTGTGCTAAATGGTGTCAGCAACGATAGAGGACCGTCTAAGCGTCGCGTCGTGTCGTTTACATCCCGTATAATTCTTATTATTATTTTGGCCTGTGATTTTGTTATTTTTACCTTTTCGAAATTTTGTCAACGTGATAACTAAGTGAAAAACCCAAATGCAAGCAGTCATTATTTCACGCGGACGAAATCGCGGGCAAAAGCTAGTATTGTATGTTGTTCTTCTTTATGCGAATCAACATTTTGGAATGGGCAACCCTTTTAGATTAATTCACTTTTATTTTGTAAATGACGTTATAAAGCGCCTTTTTTGGTCTAATGAAAATAAATGACTACATATTTTATTCCCTACACCTATGCTTATCCAATGAATCTATTACGCTATTCCAGTACAGTTCCACGCTTCTCAAAAATGAATATGTTACAAATGTGTGTCGCCCCTAACGCGTTAGCCGGTTGGTGCGCGGGCGCACATCGTCGTCAACACAAATTGTTGTCACATACCTTCATATTTATTGTACACTGTGCCCCAAAGTTTACTCCTTACGACTTAGGACTTGTGCTTATTAAGTGGTTATTACATCGGAATAGCTTATACTTACGATGTAGGTTAACTGGTTTATAATATAATTAACCTTTTTAATTAATTTTTTTTGTCTCGATTCAAGTGTGTTCGAAGTTTTATTGCGAACTCTGTCTGTGTTATACTTTTACGGATAAACCACTTATTCGATTTTGGTGAAATTCGGTATGGCGTATGTTTAAACATCAAGCACGAACTTTCAGTTGTTTCGGGACTCGACGAGTTTTATAGCTCGACTCTTTTCTGGCGTATCCACTGTTAATTCTAGCTCTCAGGATTTGCAGTGTTGAGGCGGAACAGTCCCATTTAAGAAAAAAGGCGGTGACTACTTAACGTTTAGTGGGCATCAAGTAATCACTTATGCCCACTAAATGTTGTTGACTAATGGGTCAACTCGGTTGCCATGTAATGAAATACACGAATCTTAGCTAAGTAGCTCTCACTTTCAATGTAAATGCCAAAAGAATAGCATCAGCGTGGTACTTCTTTACAGGATTCCAATACCTATGTTAAGATTTGACCTGTGTGATAGATCTACATTTTATTACCGATATTTCTAAACCATTGTTGACGATTAACACCTTTTTTATAATTTCAAGGGTCATAAGATTGAGATATAACTACCTATTACCATTAAAAAGTGTGTCCATGGTGTGTCTTTCTTGTTCTTCTCACCCATGCCTGCAATAAGCAACTAGCTTCAACCTTCTATCAGACTAACCGACTGAGTCTTTGACAATTCATAAGTGTTTGTGTTAATCCATACTAATATTATAAATGGGAGAGTGTGTTTGTCTGTCTGTCTGTATGTAACGTCTTTCTTTCACGGCAAAACGGAGCGACGAATTGACGTGATTTTTTAAGTGGAGATAGTTGAAGGGATGGAGAGTAACATAGGCTACTTTTTGTCTGTTATTAACGCGAGCGAAGCCGCGGCCAAAAGCTAGTGCGAAATAAAGGTTAGATTTTTCTAAAGATATTTAGTACATTTTGTTTCAGTTAATTATTACTTTACACGTGTAAAATCGATTGACATTGAAAACGATTTTTCTTGTATTCAAATCTAACAGTTTATCAGCAAACACTCTGTCTTCATAAATATTAATGTAATTACCATTACTCGCCAATTTAAACTAACCAAAATATCTATTATTGTGAAACAAAATGTTTTAAATACACAAGTGTGTGTCAGCGGGTACAGGCAGGGTTGTCAACGATTGGGCACGTCGAGATAGCGGCGGTAAAACCCCTCTTTGAGGAGTGGCTGGAGAGGCGCCACGGCGCTCTCACGTTTCGCCTGACACAGGTCCTCACCGGACATGGTCAGTTCGGGAGGTTCCTGTGTCGGATTCAGGCAGAAGCGACGCCTGGGTGTCACCACTGCAGCAACGGTCGCCTGGAGGACACGGTCGAGCACACGGTGGAGGTGTGCCGCGCATGGGCGCACCATCGACGTGTCCTCGTAGAGGCGATCGGCGGCGGTGACCTCTCGCGCCCGGCGCTGCTTCAGGCCATGCTGCGGGGCGAGACGGAATGGGATGCCGTCGCCTCCTTCTGCGAAGCATTTATGCTAGTGAAGGAAGCGGCGGCGCGCGAGAGGCAACGACGAGCCTCTCGCCCCGGACTAAGACCCAGGCGAAGACGTCGAGAGTCGCAAGACGACTACCGGCCACCGTAGGCGCGGTTCTGCGGATGGCGAGCGATGGGTAGCTCGCCGCCCGGCTAGGACCAGGACCGCGTCGACGGCGCGTTAGTGTTCCACGCACGCCTCAAAGAGAAGGAGCCAGCACAGGAAGGGGCCCAACAGGGCCACGCCTGCCGGAGTTGCGGAATGTGTATAATAGTTACCGTGACCCTGGAACATAAAGGGCAATCGAAGGAACATGAGTGGGTTTTAGTCAGTAAAAGTCTGACACGTCCTCCCGCCACACCCAGGACGGGACTCGGGAGCAGTCATTGGATGATTTCCCACTCACCAAAAAAAAAAAAAGGGTTGTCAACGATAATACAGACCAGTATTGAATTATATTTCGGGTCTGCGTATACTGTTGAAGAATTACTTGTATATAGTACGCAAAAGAACTAAATGCATATATGAACACGCCTCTAACTACTTTTGACCATTCCGATAGCGTATATTAGATATGGCCATTGGCAATTTATTTATTTATTTATTTAACTTTATGTACAACACCGTACAGAGGCGGACTTAATGCCTTAGGCATTTTCTACCAGTCTACCTTAGGGTGATGCAGAGACAAAACATAGTAGGTGCAAAAATACAGAAAAGTTACAGGAAGTTAAAATAAAATAATATAATACTTAAATAAATATAGAAATACATATATAATAATAATATACATATATATATATATATATCCATAATACATTACTATATATACAATGTAGAGAGAGATACAAATAAATACATGGAAAAATACAACAAATTAACTGTGAGACGAGTCTGCCAACTCCTTGAGTAAATGTTCTCGAGCTTTTACTTTAAATGTGAACTGATTGGTAGCCATCCTGATATTCAGAGGAAGCGCATTCTGCGCATTCCACAGGAAAACCGCTTGGATAGGGAAAGAAGATTTAAGGAAACCAGAACGGTGAGACGGACATCGCAGAAGGCGGTTATTGGCTACGGTTATTGAAGACGGTTATAATTTATTATGCTCGGATTATAAAAATAAATCTAAATATATATATAGTAATGGTAAACTGACGACTGTCGATATATATCAACGCACAGCCCAACCCGCTGCTCCTAGAGACATGAAACTTGAAGGGTGTTTTTTTTTGTAAAGAGTAGGTGACCACTAAGAAATAATTTTCGGATATTCCAACCCTGAAGGAGTCAAATCGGATGGTAGTATCGAAATTTACGCGAGCGAAGCCGCGGGCGAAAGCTTATGACAAATATCTTCGTTTATTATATAAGGTACATTTTTTTTCAATGACTGTATTTATAGTAGCTTGTGAAAACTTGCGAAACAAATGTTAAGGTGAACATTATGTCAACCCTAGGCACAGTCTGCAGCGTTCGTTACACTCGCTGACATACAGACAGTCTTACACGTGCCGATTAAATGCGTGTTCGCCGCAAAACTGTGTACTTAGAGATTCGGTTATTATACCTATCGACTCGTGTCATGACAATAGTGTGTCGTTTATAACAAATATATTCATGTGTTACGGTTTCGCAGGGAAACAACCTGTTTGAAAAAGCGATTAAACTTTAGTCTCGTGTTTTAGTTTTTTTACAGCTTATCGTCTGGGAATTTTCTGGAAGACCAAAGATAATATCATTTATGTTATTTATAGTTGTATAATTTTATTTTTATATATGAAGAGTTGATTTTATGTGCTATCTTAAGAACTAACTAAGAAGAAAAACCAACGTTCACGTTTACATTTAGTACAAAAAGGTTGTTTGATGTCATAGTTTTTCTACTTTATTTTGATTTTTCCTTATTTTTTAAACTGCTGTTTGAATGCCAAATCTTAATCTTTACACAGCACAAAATTAGGTTCCCGGTCTGTAGGTCCTTTAAGATCATCCATACTTAGGTATATTATAAATGCGAAAGTACCTCTGTCTGTCTGTCTTCACGCCTAAACCACTGAACCGATTTGGATAAAATTTGGTACAGATATATTCTGGGACCCGTGAAAGGACATAGGATAGTTTTCATCCAGGAAATCCAACGGGAACGGGAAACTTTTAATCCACGCGGATAAAGTCGCGGGCAAAAGTCAGTTTAAAATAATTTTAATGCGTTTCTTATCATTAGATAGAGTTATTGAAAAGAAAGGTTTTTAATTATGTACTTGGACCAAAATTTTCAAAGATTTGTGGTCGCTAGATTCAAATATTTAATCCTGTTTAAAGTTTATCAAGACCTACATTTAGGGCCGATTTTTAATCGCCAGTTAACTTTTAAATGTGAAGAGTATGTTTGACGTTTTGACAGCTAATTTGTATAGAAAATATGTCAAGCCGTCATATATTTGTTCCTCAGAAGTTAACTGATGATTGAAAAATCAGCCCTTAGACAAATAAATACATATTTAATTCTGAGTCTTGTTCTTTTCCCAAAGTTTGAGCACCACTAACTCAACTAGCCGAAGGATGTCCTACAAGGAGTGCTAGCCAACAATTGTGTCCTAAGTGAGCACATCCTCATCACGGCTTGAGAACTGCTTGTGCCGTGTAGCGCGATGTTTCACAATATTATTGTTTACTGTCGAGATCTTTATGACTCACTAAGTAGTTTGTCAGATATGTGGGCAGCGCATTTGTCAGGGGTGTGTGGAGATAAAGAGGGGATAAATGGATGATGGAGTCTGAAATGCGGTGAAAATGAAATTGTTAATTAGGCAAGGACTTACGTCTTTGCAGTCCTAACTGAATTCCTAACTCATTACCTCAGGGAAGAAGTGAAGAATACAGTCAGAGATCATCATCTTTTCTCAGATTTGTGTAACAAATCAAACAGAGCAGAATCGGACTAGCCTTTTTAGGAAATTGCCACGCACGATTTGAATAGCCTGCAGGTAAGTAGGACGTATGCGCTGTCATAAGTACAACTGGATCTCTAGGAGTTCAAAGAGTCGACGGCGTAGATACTTTTTTTTATTTTAGGATCGAGGTTTCCGGCGACTCGGACCGCAATTAACTCGGACCGCGGCCCCTGTCGCCGGATCCGTAACAAATATTTAATTTTCTCCATGATCATTTTCGTGGTCCGAGTTAATTGCGGTCCGAGTCGCCGGAAACCTCGATGTGTTGACGATAGATCCTTGTTACTCTTTACAAGTAGAAACCAAAAAGTTTAACCATCAGTCTCGTACCAATGGATAAGTTACGTGTTACCCATTAATTATGGAGGTCTGATAGAGACGGGGCTGAGGTTTGATCGAAAGAGATACCGCAGCTCCGGACACAAAGAGCTAATGAACATGTGGTTTTAGTCAGTAGAAGCAGACTTCTACTGACTAAAACCCACACATGTCCCATGTTAGGGAATGTCAGAACATTCCCTTCGGCTCCTAGAGCTGGAGGAGTCTTTTGATGATTTCCTATCCCGAAAAAAAAACTGCAAATTATTTTTGTTTTACAATGATCTCTGGGAAAAGTCTAGACAGATCGAGGCGGTTACTATTTTGCCTTTTTCCGGGTAACACAAAAACGGTTTATACAAATGACCTTGATAACAATTACATTACCTAAGTTGGTAGGTATCATTATATTTATTGTGAAAACACGTGCAAAATGTATGTATTTGAGCTACATTATTCATTTACACAATTTTTTGTAGATTGCATGGATATACATATATGTAGAGTTTTCGTAAATCAGCGGTCTGAGACAAGCGGGCGAGATAGCGAACTTTATACCTAGTATCGATGACTATAGTGACATGAGACGTACTGGACTATTATTAATACTTGAGATCTGTGCTAAATTATTTAGTTATTCGAGTTCATAATTCCGTAACACGCTTACTTTCACAATCTCTACTTTACTATTCTCACATTGTTGTTGATCATAATTATGTATATTTCAAACATGAATATTTATTTTGCGTGCTAAACAAAATCCACTTTGCTTGTCACCTCGATCCGCTTACCACCGGCTTTTTTCCTTAATTCCTCCAAAGTCCGCGTAGCACCCCGCTGTGCTTAAAACCATCCCGGTCTACTTGCCTTCACGATCCATTTACGTATAAATTTGTATAAGTCTGTATATCTGTTGTCTGCTTATAATGCTATAAGGTTCTGCCTAACTTAGTTTGAGATCAGACGGATGTGTCGAAGTGAATGGACTATCCAAAACAAAAAGATCTTTCGATTCGGACTAGAACAAGAGATTACCTCCAACAAAATAAGAACGTTACTTCTTTATAATATTTTATTTCTTTATTAGGTACCCCGCTCTGCTTTTTGTGCCCATGCTCCATTTGCCTGCCCGATCGCGGTTCACTCACCATCCCAGTCCACTAGCAGTTCCGGTCTACTTACCATCCCGCTCCACGTGCCATCCCGGCCCGCTTGTCACACCTAACCAATCCGCTCCGCTTATCACTAACACCGCATGTATGAAACAATTTATAATGTCGATGATACGCAACAATTAATTCGGCAGCTCCACGTGTAACTCCATGTTTATACAAAAACATTTGTTTAATTTCAGCTGTCGACGGGCTCGCAGACAAGTCGCCACGTCAATACATAAACATATATTGACCCAGTAAACGTATTTAAAGAAACAATTGAGAATAAAGACAGAAATGGGAAAATAATTTATATTTATTAAAGTAGGTAGGAGTTTTGAGCTGATCAGCATGCTTTTAGGTACTAATTTATATTGAAATTAAATTCTGCTGTTGATATAAGTTTAATTAAGTGTGGAAACCGCCAGACAGTTCTCGTGGGGGTGAGTCAGTTCTACTTTAAGCTTCTTATGTTGTAATTTGTAACTACTATGTATTAAGTATAGTACTTACTATGTAGTAAGTAATACTAGAAACAGGTTGAACTTCTAGGTTGAGATTTTGTCGAATTTAGCTACAATTAGTTATTAAACAATACAAAACGTGACTTAATCGCAAACATATGGAACCTAAAAACAAAAACCTTTGAAAGAAAATATTACTTTTTTAAAAGAATTCTAACGGTCTGACTCTATTTTAGTTAAGATCATCAATTTCTTTTAATATCACATCGGATGACTAATCACTAAGAATTATAGAACTAACAAATATATGACAGCAGTTAGTTTTCATTCATCTATATCACTGAAAGAGAAAACGGACACAACAGTTTAATATTTTCAGTAAACGTTAAGAAGCTGTAAATATTAAAGTTTCTGTCTCTATCACGGGATTCCCTTAAGATTGTTTACAAAGGCGTTGAGTATTTTCCTTCCCCCACGCATAAACAATAAAATCAATTAATATCTCGTTAATTTGTTACTATAGCTACCTGCCAATGATATTGTACAGGTATGAGGCAGAAGTTTAGAGATCTTGCTAATCTATATATATAAAACAAAGTCGGGTTTGTTACAACACTTATAACTCGAGATCGGCTAGACCAATTTTCATGGTTTTTGGTTCGTTGGATTTGTCCCCGCCCCGAATAGCAGAATACATCTTAAAAATAATGAAAAATCGACGAGAACATAATTATAAAAGACTAGCTTCTGCCCGCGGCTTCGCTCGCGTTAGAAAGAGACAAAAAGTAGCCTATGTTACTCTCCATCCCTTCAACTATCTCCACTTAAAAAATCACGTCAATCCGTCGCTCCGTTTTGCCGTGAAAGAAAGACAAACAGACAGACAGACAGACAGACAGACACACTTTCCCATTTATAATATTAGTATGGATGAATCATTTTCCCCTATAGTTAATTCTAAATTCAATTAAAGATTGAAAACTTAAGAGAACAATAGTACTAGGATCACTTCACATTATTGCGCAGTAATGTGAAGTGATAATGTGAGAAAATTTAAAATACTGAGATACTTAGTACTTAAATCAATCAAAAGTACTAGGCGCGCAGTTGTGTGAAGTGGTTAATAGAAAATGTGAGCGCAATTTTAAGAAAATATATGTTTATGAACTTAAATAATATCCATCCATACTAATATTATAAATGAGTAAGTGTGTCTGTCTGTCTGTCTGTTTGTCTTTCTTTCACGGCAAAACGGAACAACGAATTGACGTGACGATGGAGAGTAACATAGGCTACTTTTTGTCTCTTTTTAACGCGAGCGAAGCCGCGGGCAAAAGCTAGTACTTCATAAAAACTAACAATGCTTAATAAGTTTATTATTAACCAAAGTAATTCTTTCAACGTAGCTTCAAAAAGACTTTCGAGTATATTCATTAAATTAAGTACTGTACAGAACGACTTTTTTGCCAGATTCAGGATGATACGATGTGTACGAAAATTATAAGGTGCTGATATCCGTAATAATCACGGGTGCCAGTACCATATAAGTTTAGAGTGGACAAAGCTTTTAATTATAGAGTCAACGAAGCCTAGAGTTAGTTGGAGGTGTCTAGGGGATCATGCCCGTTCTCTTAATTTCGAATGAGCTTTACACAACTTCATATCCTGAGTCTTTCCATGTAATTTAAATATTGTAATTGTCATTCTGAATTTCGACAGTTATTTAGTTCGACACAAACCGAATACCATTCGTGCTTCAATTTTATATCTTCAACTATAACAATAGCCAGACAGACCATTATTTCGCCAACATACACTTCGAAGAACACTAATTTTGTTCTATTGTTTTTCGAAATTTTGCCTGTATCGGATAATTAATTATCGAAATTAAGGATAACACTAATGCCCTTACTAATAATCACTGTGTAAAGTTATGCAATGAATAAAGCCTGTGTAACCATACATTTTTTGACGTATACACCTGTCATAACTTTATGCAGCGTTTATTAGTAAGGCGCTAAGTGTCCAGGCTTGATGGATGGTTGAGGACGAGGTTTAGGCCTTCCTACTTCATAGGATAAGTGAGGCTGAATCTTCTGTGCTGTTCTGTCCTCACTAATTGCCCTGGCGTACGTGACTGCGATCACATCGCCGCACCACACGATCAAAACAAACGATTTCCTTCATAGAAATAGCTATTAATTTGACATTAAACTGCTATTAGCGTGGCGCGAACTAACTCCATTCCAAACAGCATTCAGTTATTGATTATTTTGATCATCATCCTTATGTGGGAAAGCTGGGATAATGGAACCACTTCGCAAAACAGAGAGAACCAGAACTGCTGATTTCTGAAATAAATGTTTTCTTATCAAAACTCTTCTGACTTCTGACATACAGAATCTAACTAATTTGGGAGTCAGAGGCTTCATTTATTTTGTGAAAATTTATATGTCAATAAAGAATTATTATTATTATATTATTAAAAGTTTGGGCTAACCGCTCTTTCTAAGTTACTGTGTGGCGACATTCGTTTAGATTTAACTAATATATGTATCTTCGCATGGATGTTACAAACCTTAGAAAACCGCGGATTTTCTCTACTATAATGTGTATGTATTATACACAAAAACTTTTCTCTTGAATCAGTCTATCTTTGTCTGAAAATTGCATGAAATCCGTTTAGGTGTTTAAAAGAACTATTAAGCGAACAGGCGGCGAAAGCGGCTTCATTTTCTACTATGTAAACATTTACAGAATCTGAGAATATTTAAGGTACTTATTTGATAAAATAAAACATCGTGACGAAAACGTTTTATGAATTTTTATTCATAATTGGATCCTTACACATGTTTTTTTTTCGGTTATTTATAATTATTCTTCTGTTAGATACAGCTGCTGTTAGATTGAGCTTATGGATCACTTTATGTAGAAAAGTTTTCGGATGGTTATGATGTCATTTTGCCCTGTCTTAATACTAGTTACTTATACCTTATCCCTTCTCGTTAAGCAAAATATGAAGCCTTCTCTCCTCCCAAACCAGTCTCCATCAATATAACGACAGCTGCCTGCGGTCGAGATTTCCCGTAGCGTGTCTCGTGCTATCTACCATATTCAAACATCGGTTTTTAATCTGTTATAGAATAATGACGCTTTATCGCCAAATTATTGAAATGTAGGTCTCCAAAAATAGTCCCAACCGCAACAAATCAATTAGTGGAAGTCACGTACACAAAATATTAATTATATTATTGTACAATAGTCTAATTAGGTGTAGCGTCATTGCGGGGTCCATTAGCGTCGTTTGCGATAGTGTTGGTAAATATAGTGGTCGTACTATGACGGGAGTTATCGGAATCTAATTTATTTAATTACATGAAGTCCCGTGACGAGGTGGGTGGTTGAGTCACGAATTTTATTTACATATTTTATGTTTTGGAAATCACAAATGCACTCCTCCAACCCAATATAACCGGAAGGAGACCAGCACAGACAGGACACCTTTCCATCCTTTTTTTTTTTCATAGAAAAAAATCTTTATCTCGTGCCTTGGTATCAGTTGTTTGTTTATTATTTGTTTATACACAATCTTTGTAAGTGATAGTCTTGATAACAAACATTAAAGTCAGATAGATTGGTAGAAAACGAGACTATTGTCGAGTACCATATTATTATGTTTAATCGTATTTTTTATTTATCTACTATATAAACAAAAATAAGATTCATACGTAACAGATCATTTGGTATTCCAATTAGGCTTTACCCAGAGATATAAAAAGACTATTATTTGGGAACCCCGCCATATTAAAAACAATCTTTAGTTGACGTCTCAAAGTGTTTATCAATCTTTAGCCAGATTAGCTGAATTATGAAATTTATGAACATTAATAAAATAACGACTACATTAGGATAAGAAATTATATCAATTTAAATTTTTCACCAATGAATATTTACACCAATAATATACGTTAAAACTATTTTATAACAAAGCAATAACGTAACACTCACTTAAAGGTAAACGCAAGTTTTATTTAAGTTAGTAATCTAACCTTACCCAATCCTAAATCTGTTTTTTTATTACAATTTAGAAGTTTTTTTTTGCTATTTTCGTGTGCCCAAAATGGGTCAAGACAGGACTGTGCTAATTAAATACTTAGGGCAAAACTGCATACACTGTCCAAACCCAATGTGAGCAATTCCTCATTAAACCATTAAACACACGTGATTCGAGACACAGTAGAAAGACAATAGTAGCGCGACAGCCGGCTGTCGGTTAGTCGTTAAAAGGTTAAAGATAAAGTTGCAATAAAATACGGGTATATTATGAAAGATATTGTGAATAGGTGATACTTTCATAATTTTCATCAATAAAAATACAGATAAAAATTGAAGATTTATTTAAGAAATATCAAATAATAAACCCAAACGCTATTCCCAAAAGAGTAAGCAAGCAGCCACAGAATGGTCAATCGACAGTCGTCCCCTGAGAGCGATCGGTCTCTACTCTACCTTCAAGCTAGTTCGCTTCGGGGTGGGCAGCACAATATGTTTTGTTACGGCTGTCTTGAATGAGCCGAGGTAAATGATTAATGTTCTATTGATAACACTTCTGGGGTGTTGTTAATAAAAAGGAATATTTTAATGAAAAAATTCTACTGTTTCTTAAGCCATCAGAATAGTTTGTTCATTTGGTGTGGTTCTGTACCGTAGTAGGTATTCGTTTTGCTTTTTAGCAAACGCAGAGATTGAAACTATTAAGGCTTCAAACTTGGAATTTTGACAGTTTGAAGTTTGAATTTTGCCTTTACTTTTGGAAGCATCCTTCAAAAAATCAAAATGTCGTATCGACATTTATATGAGCGAAAGCGTTTGAAGACGTATCAATTTTATTTTTATAATTCATATGTAAAATACTTTGGTCTTGGACATCACTGATATACCGTCCGTGAAAAACTGAAGAGCCTTCTCTATGTAGCTTTTTGTAATGTAACTTTATAGTAACGAAATTTTTAACAGGTTTTCCACCAAAACGTTACACGTGCGGCCTTCACTGCACTAAATAAATAAGATTATTATCAATAAATAAAATACACTTTAGTTTAAACAATTGACGCAAATGAAAATGACGTAACAACACCGGCCAAGTGCGAGGCAAACTCAAGCACAGAGGGTTCCATACAAACTTGTAGGTTCAGAAATAACGTTAGTAATTTTGTTTTTATTTACCACGCTTTTATTTATCTTACCTGTATGTTTGTAAGTACAATTTACGACAAATTTACTTTGACTTTAGTGCTATTAAACTTTGCCAAATTTCATGATTCTAGTCAACGAAAATCAACAGGTCAACGGTTACCAGGTTTTAATTTTATTGATTTTTGAAATAAAACAGACACGAGTTTTTGCCTGTGACTTTGTCCATGCATAGTTTTAAACGAAAGTATCTTGATATCGTTAACTTTCATGGTTGATCTTTTTACAGCTCTAAGTATTCACAAACCTATCAATACTAATATTAAAAAGCTGAAGATGAAGAGTTTGCGCTTATTGTGGTCAAATGCTTATATTTATCAAGTACGGCTATATAACATTACGCTATGACTTACAGGAGCAGAGTAATTAGTGTGTCATAATAATACATTTCAACTAAATATCTAGATGCGATCCTTAACTGGCGAATATCGGACTTTCTTCAGGGTTCCTTTTTCGTTTTTAGTACGGAACCCTGAATTGTTATAAATGCCATCAACAAGTATTGAAGTAGTATTGTTTCACTTTTAGATAACAGTCAGTCTTGGTTTTTAAATGGAAATGTTATTATTAGAACTAGTTAAATGGGTACCCAGATCTCAACGTAATTCAATTCAATTCAATTCAATTTATTTTCATGAACAATACATTGTGTTTGAAGTCACAGATCTATATATAAATAAGCATAAAATCACATTCATTAAATTAAAAAACTAACACATTAATATCACAATAAATTATAGAAAATAATACAAAAATGTTTTCAATAACTATACAATAAAAAAAACTTGGATATGTCATCGTCTATTGAATAGAGACATTAACACTGATATTAATAATACCAGCAGTCTTACTGCTGCAGCAGATCTTACTGTAAGGTAACGATCCCTTCTCAAAAAGTATAAGGCGAAACGGCAATATGGAACTTATGTTTAAGTTCAGGTTTCCTCACAATGTTTTCTATCACCGATGTCAGTAACGTCAAAGATTAACTATGTAGAAAGTTCTTTTTCATAATTTTACGAATAGAAAATATTTGTTATTTTGCCGGCGTTAGTACCTATACTTACCTACCTATACTACTTCCTGTTAATATTAAAAAAAAAGTGAAGACGCATAACTTAGTCTCACGATAACACCTGGACTAAAACAAATGAAATTTGGCACACACATAGTTAGGGTAGGTATATCAAACCACAATGGAGAAATGATGGAAATCGTATAGGTATTAATTTAATAACTAAAATGACATAGCCTTCATTTCGGCATTATTTCTTATTCTACCATAACACTGGATATTTTTATGAGCAGTAGCTGCATAGCTATGAATATAACATTAATCATTCAATCTTGCTCATTCAAGATAGCCATATCTAATGTATAGCCATAGTTCTGTTCTCCTCGGAGATGTTTCAGCGTGTAGGCATAAACGGATCGGTCTCTGGGGACGACTGTCGATGGGCCATTCTGTGACTTACAATTTATACTCTTTGGGGATTGTTTGATAGGTAGGTTTTTATACCACTTCAAATAAGTATGCGATTGCAATTTTAATTTAAGTTCCTTTCACAATTGGACCGTCTAGAACATTTCCGTTCGCTTCGTAGATTATTTCAAAAGTTTTCGATGTGTTGTGTATAGTTTTAACAAAGCGAGGAAACATTTTTAAATTATAATTCATTTAATTGAATTAAAAATTTTAAATTCATTCTCAGTTATTTATTGACTCAAAATAAAAGAAACAATAAGAAATTATGCCAATTGAAGGCTGTGACCTGAAGCAATTGAGGTCAAAATTGACATTTTAGTTACTATTTTTAAACCTGTACATTTTGTATCATTCCGTTGATAAACCTACCTAGTCTAATAGGCGAGACGACAAAAAATAAATAATTAGTCCGTCAGCTAGATTATCAAAAAATTTTGGACACGTATTTTTTTATTTTTTCTTGTAAACGAAGAATGACGACGACACAGTGCGTTGAAGTTGCGCATGACGTCACGATCGACGTGATACAATTTTTGCAGGACGGTGACGTCAAAAGCCCCCACTCCGGAACTTTGTTGCTCTTTATCTTTGTATTTTTTTATTAATTTGATCAAACAAAAAATACGTGTCCCGTATTTTCGGCCGATCTATCAGACGGACTAAACAGAATGTCATTTTTGTAATGCTGTCGTCATCCCTATTACACACCAAAAAAAAAAATTCTAAAAATATGCTTTGTCTTAAATGCCTGACTGACTAACGGATAAATGCGTAGCCTTACCGCTGATGGTAGAGAGAATTAAGGCATTTTTATGGCAAACAGTAAAACAAATTTTAAATGTAACCTCATTGGATCTTCTCTGTTTATTTATTATTTAAGGGTTACTGGCCTTCTATCATTGAAAAAATTAGTAACGCCATTTGTGTTTTGTTTTTATTTCTTATTTTTCACAACAAATCATGGCCGTCATCAGTTTTTTGGATATAACGGCCAGTCTTGAATGTAAATTTAAAAATATGAAAACTCTTTAGAGAGTTCTATTAAATAGCTCAAACTATACCTATTTGATTACTCTTTTTATATTATTAGCGTCTTACTAATAAACGCTGCATAAAGTTATGACAGGTTTATACGTCAAAAATGTATGGTTACACAGGCTTTATTCATTGCATAACTTTACACAGTGATTATTAGTAAGAGCATTAATGTTAAAGTTTGTGAGGGTCGTTATATGGATGTTGGTAACTCTTTTTTTACGCAAAACTATTGAACTTATTCTATTGAAACGCTACAGTAATATAGCTATACATCTGAATAACGAATAGACTAGGGCCAACACGCAAGCATCTGGTATAACGCGGGACAAATCGCGGGGGACAATTTATAACTACTTATTATACAATTATTATACAAGAGATGTGGCTCTTGCATGTCAAAAAGTTGTGGACCGCTAGCTAAATAATACCTACTACAATCAAGACTAAATATAGGGGAATTGAATTTTTATTTAATTATTATTTACAAGTTCTTATTTATTTGTAACCATAGATCCTATGTTCTCAAAATACTATTTTTTATTGTACACATAACAAAAATATATATAGGTACTAGCTTCTGCCCGCGGCTTCGCTCGCGTTAGAAAGAGACAAAAAGTAGCCTATGTTACTCTCCATCCCTTCAACTATCTCCACTTAAAAAATCACGTCAATCCGTCGCTCCGTTTTGCCGTGAAAGAAAGACAAACAGACAGACAGACAGACAGACAGACACACTTTCCCATTTATAATATTAGTATGGATTTACGTTTCAAAAAGTTACTCTACACATCCATACTAATATTATAAATGGGAAAGTGTGTCTGTCTGTCTGTCTGTCTGTATTTTTGTCTTTCTTTCACGGCAAAACGGAGCGACGAATTAACGTGGTTTTTTAAGTGGAGGTAGTTGAAGGGATGGAGAGTAACATAGGCTACTTATTGTCTCTATCTAACGCGAGCGGAGCCGCGGGCAAAAGCTAGTGTAAAATAAATAATTACTTCAATGAAAATACTTTAGGCGGATGCTTCACGGTAGCCCGCGATATATAATTTTTTAAACATTTTTTGCAATTTGCCGCACAGTGTCTGGGTGTGTGTTGATATAGAATGATTTGCGACTGTAATAAGCCATCAGTTACAGAATTATAATTATTTAAATCATCAAAACATCCTCTGGCTGCACACAACTCGATTGAATGACTTTTTCATGAAATAGGCAACCAATCGAGTCGAGTTATACGCATTTTGAAACAAAATCGACGATGACTGAATATATGACAATGGGCGGGGCGAAGCTCATTCCATATTAATAAAAGGTTAATAAAAGCATTGTAAAGATCGAAAACCTGATGAAAGTAATATGACGTCCACCAAATACATAAAATAACATAACTTGATAAATGCGAGTACAGTTTCTGTTTACTAGACTATTAATATTTATTTATTTATTTACACTTTATGCACAAAATTTATGTACAGAGGCGGACTTAACATTCTCTAAAATAACTCTGTCTGTCTGTCTGTCTGTCTCTTCTTCAAGCCTAAACCACTGAACAGATTTGAATGAATTTTGGCACAGTTATAGTCTGGGACCCGAGAAAGGACATAGGATAGTTTCCATCCCGGAAATCCCCCGGGAACGGGTACTATTAATCCACGCGGACGAAGTCGCGGGCAAAAGCTTGTAAGAAATAAGGCTAACTTGAATTTCCAGATAATACACATAAATAACACTATGTACCGTCGTGTTTCATTACACTGGACACTTATGTAGCAACTTCTCAAATCCGTGACACTGTGACATAAGTGTACAGAGGTGTCAGACACAAGTCTACTGTCTGACTACAGAGGAACAAGTACAATGGATATTTGCAACGTGTTATACTTGTCCGGACATCCATCACAGTAGGCTGTGGTACAAGGCACATGAGAAAGAGGGTGTTCCTGTTTGCTATTAACACTAGATATGCTTTGAAGTTTCATTCGCTACCTATATATGTTATATTCGATAATTTTATTGCTTCGTAGCGTCAAAAATCTGGATGACAATTTTTTTTTTTCATTTCTTCTTTAACCTTCGCGTTTAACCTTTCAACGACCAACTGCCTGCCGGCTGTCGGGCTGCTATTGTCTTTCTATTGTGCCTCGAATCACGTGTGTTTGAAAATTTAAACGGTTTATTCCATTAAATACCAAAGCCATTGTCATCATAACTCTACGGCTCATATTCGTTCTATCCTCAAAGTAGATTTTAGTTATTAAAATTGAAGTGGTACGATTCTTAGGGTTTTGTGGAATAAACCGATTAAACAAACAAAATCTTTATAATGGCAGATATTACCATTTACATTTTATTTTCAATGAGAAATGCTAATATACCGCTTAGCTTACTAACCTAAATATTCTCGCACATGCTTAAGCACAACGCTGACACCGCATGTTCTTGCCCGACTTAAGTTAAAGCTGACCATGCAAAATATCTAGGTGTAACGATTGACCCAATCTAGATTTCCGTAAACATATCGACTTACTGTGTACTGTGTGCACAAATTAATATGTTTAGAAAAAATGCGGATTATACATTATAATTAATTCAACAGGTTAAATTAGCTTTGTGTGAATGGGCAACTAGATTCACTTTTGTTCTGAAAATGACGGTTCAAAGTACCTTTTTTTGATCTAATGAAATCAAATAATTTGACTTATGACTATTTGTGTTGCCCTAGCCATGTAAAAGAAAACCATAATGTTTCATGTTCCTACTTACAGTAGTTTTTGAGACCTCTCACAATTTTAACTCCTTAAGTTTGTAAAAGTTATTTATAATGAAATCCTAAAATAATATGTAATTAATGTTTTATAGTGAAATACCGAAATTACTCATTGTAATAAAAACCTCCCTGCAACGGCTTATCCCTTGCACCACCCCCCCTAGCAGGTCCGTTGTATTTGAATACAAAACAGACGGGGACACACAAACACACGCCACGCCACGGTTACAGCTGTCAGCAGGAAGCCAGCGTGGACATCTATCACTGCGTACAGACAGACAACATAGACTATACCTCTAAGAAAGTCTTGAACACTTACAATAAGTTAATTATTTTGACTTCTTGCACTCACTAAAAGTGTATAATTTTTTCATGAAACCTTACTCTAAGCGTCTTACTAATAATCGCTGTATAAAGTTATGACAGATTTATACGTCAAAAAATGTATGGTTACACAGGCTTTATTCATGACATAACTTTGTTTATTAGTAAGGGCTTAAGCTTCTGAACAAGCAACAACTCTGAGCTAGTGTAACACCTACATAAGATTTCTTTCTTTTTCATTTTATCGTCTCGAATCACGTGTTTTCGAAAGTTTTGACCTTAAAACACACGTGAATTGAGACACAATAAAAGGCAATACCAGCCCGACAGCCGGCTGTCCCTTGAACGTTGAAAGAACGCGAGTTTCACATAGATTTTGTATGGCAATGTCGCCTTATGACGTCACTAAGTTAGCAATTCAATTTACTAACTAGCATTTTCAATTTACTGGAAATTGGATTTATAGTAGCAACTATAAATCCAATTGTACAGGAAATTAAAAATCAACCGGATTTTAGGGTTCTAAGAGAGGTTTTAAAGCAAATGTGTCAAACATTAATTATTTGTTAATTATGTAAAACACACAGTTATGCTGTGAAATAAAGCATTGTTTCAGTTAGCCTCAAATCTAATGATGTTAATAATGTCATATTAACATAATTAGATTTGAGGCCATAATTAGATATAATGCCTATCGTTCAACTACCATTCTGAGCTAAAAGCATTTCCGCGTATAGTGGCTTATTGTCACAGTTTTCAGCCTGCCTTCAGCTACTGAATGTTCTTAGAAAAACAGCTGGCATTAACACAAACGATGCCAATTAAAAATACCCAATGTTTTGCCACAAAAGTGGTACATAGAACTCAAACAGAAATAATGAACACATTTCTAAAAGACATGTTTAGAAAAAATCTTATTTTTTCTAAATATCTACTAATTCCCGTTTATAATATTAGTAAGTATGTACGAATACATATAGTAATTGCACAATTGTTTAGATATGTATTACTAAAACTTTATCTTAGACTGTTGGTAGAGAATACCTAAGGCATTAAGTCCGCCCATGCACTTGTGCATGAAGTTTAAATAAATAAATTATCTTGATAAAAAAAACTGCTCTGTATTATTATCGCAAATGTGCAATTGCGCGGTTTTATATATGGGACGTTCTTCTTTTTTATCGACAATCTGTCCGGCAAATTTTTATATTTGATAAAAAAATAAACTTGTGATTTATTTAGTGAAATGTGATTTAAATTATTGCCTCATTATTGTAGATTACAAAAACATATAATGCAGCGAAGTATTAAATGTAATTTTCGTTTTATTTTAGATTTCGTAGGAATGGTATGAAAAAATGTAACACCTCAGTCACAAAAGTATTTATTTTTTTATGTCTCATTTTAAATCAGAACTTCAGTTTCTTATTAATTTCTTATCAAGAATATACACATTTACTATTATCTAGCTCAATTAGACGGTTTTTTTTTTAAATCATTTTTTTTAAGTTATCCATTACCACTCTGTCACATTTTTGCTTCATAAGACATAAAACTTTTTAATATTGTAAAAGTCGCCTAATAAAGTCGCCTAAAAATCTAACGAACACCTTTATTATTTAGCATATAATACTAGAAAACGTTATTTTTATAAATACTAACAATAAAGTGGTTCATAACTTACTTTGAACTAAAATTTTAAGGGGGACAAATTGTGACAGCGTGGTTAACTAAGTGACGGAGTGATAAACAATGTTTATTTTTTTATGTTCTTTTGGTGTCATATCCTTAACTAACCTTTTGGGAGCATGATATCTCTCTAAATCTTTACGTTTTACTTCTGCAACAAGTTCAGGGTTGAGCTTTCTTTTTTCACGACACCGTCGCTGTCTTTCAGCCGCAGATAATGCCATTTTTTCATTTACTTGATGGTAATACCTTAAATTAACAAAATAGTTGACGAAAGAATAACCAACATAAAAAAAACTAGCAATCATCTATAATGGATATTCACTCCGTCACGAGTTATACCACTCCGTCACACATTTTTGTGACAGAGGTGCTACGTGACAGAGGTGTAAAATAGTAGTGTTCGAGATATTCAGCATTTTCCTAATTATAATTTACGCTTAAAACTGAGTATATATATGAAATATTTATCATAAATTAATCAAATAACATTAAAACCCCGAATTTAGAATAGCATTTGGAAGTCGTAACTTACGTGACAGAGCGGTCGCTAAATAAACACACGCACCTCCTTTTTACTGTTTGCAAGCTACTGACTGGTATTGCCGGGGCGTAGGAACGTATAGTGCGAGTGCGTGGTGAAGAGGGACTCTTCTCGAGCCTAGTGACCAAGGTCAAAGTTTCTAACGCACAATATTTTTACCATAAAATGAGTGACAGAAGGTAGCAACTAAAATCATATACATCGGGAGACAGCCAATAAAATATTTTTTTATTTAATAATATAAACACTAAAAATTATTTATTCTTATTAATGTAATAAAAAAGGTTAAGTAGTTTAGTAAATGTTCTTGGATAGAAACTTTTAATGTGTTTTTTTTTTACGAGAGCGGTTTGTTTACATTAGTAGTCATAGAGGGACACACTTTATTTGTGTGTATAACACCTCCGTCACGCTTTTTGTATACTATGTCACACTGATTTTTTTAAAAATAATTATGAGTAAAATCTAGTTTTGAGGATATTATAATTATTGCATTGTCCAGTGTATTTTTTAATAAAAAAAATAAGTAATTTAGTATTTATGAGCAAATTTTGTTTTTTTTTGTGGAGGAGACAAGTCATTGTCGGTAAAAAAGAAGAACGACCCATATTTGTTATAGCTATTTTTATTGTACCGTGAACTACATTCTAAATAAATGGTTTTATTTATTATTTAAGTAGGTGCTGAAAAACAACAACTTTAAGTGATGAAATTAAAGATTAATGCAATATTCTCCACGCCCTTCATATCGGACTTTACGCTGAATAAAATACGTCTATAAAGATATCAGCAAAGATAGCTGTGTATTAGATAATCACCGTATAACGAAAATATTTGTACAGATACCTGTACTCAATAAAATTGTGTGATAGTAAAAACATATAGTGATACAATATCAAATTAGTAATGTTTTCATGTCAATAAAGGCCTCAGTTCCGGTTCTAGCGATAAGATACGGATTATATTATCCTTTTATCGCTTAAACAGCGATTTTTTTCATTATCTTTGTAATAATATGTATAAATATTGCGTAAATGTGTTGGCAACACGTGAACAGCCAAGGTGACCAATTACGCGACGTTTCAATTACATTAATTAAAGGTAATCTAATTTGGTACGATTCATTAACAAAAACGTCGCTAATATTATCTTATCTTTATAATAACAGTAACGTGTGGCCACAGAGGAAGGCAAACATACCTGTATTTGAACAAAAAACATAATGTGTTAAAAATACTGCTTCAAACACGCAAAATCTGTTTAGCAGTTGAGGAGATTGCCTCCGACATACCTACCTAATGACTAAAATGTACACATGTATTTAATTGTGTGTGTATGTTCATCCTGACAGCTAGTTACAGCTGTGTCTATGGTCAGAAAGGCGCTGATTGGCGCTGACGTCAATAGCTCGTTTTGACCGTTTCTTTTGTAAAGCAATTTGTTATTCGATCGTATAAATGGTTCTGTAATCAAATGTTTATTTTCACCGCTGTTGAATTAAGATGCTTGTTAGTATGTTTGGAGAGAGGTAATATAACTGTCAAACTTCTTGAAGTGAAAGGTTTGTTCGGGCATCCACGGGTTATCGAGGATATAGCTCAATGTTCAATTGGTAATGATTCTTTTGTTATGGTGAACGCAGACTTGGCCGCACCGCACGCGCCGCAGTCTTCGCATTCGAATTCTTTATATGAAGTTCCCATTCCCACCTCGCACACCTACCCGCGTCGCAGTTGCCGCAGACCCTGAAACGACAACAAAGAAAATGCGATGACTGCGGGGACTGCGGCGCGTGCGGTGCGGCCAAGTCTGCGTTCACCTTTAGTCCTATGTTAATAATATTTTGATTGTAAAACGTGGTTTTTTTTAAGTTGACACTGCGACCTAAAACAAACGACTCTTTAGAACTATATCTTATTCTTATTGTACCTTGCCTTATTTTGAATTTAAGTGAGTAAACAAATTAAAAATTAAATAATAATAAACTCTTAACTGTGTGTCGTTCTTTAGAAAACTGCTAAACATTTCATTTTGTCAACAATCAAGCTATCTGGTAACTACTCTCAAGTTGTATTTATTAAGAGTTTTTATGGCAATCCCAGCAGCCATTCAATGATAATCGCGCGTGTAGGCCTAACTGTTATTTGTAAATTATTGAAGAGTATATAGACTTTTTTGTCGTCAGTTTCTCTTAGATTTTACTAAAGAAGATTTTTTTTTTGAATCAAACTATACAGACAACTGGTTAGGAAGTGATAGTTTAGTTATACTTTTTTAACTAGGTGAACATTGAAAACTGCAACTCAAGTCAGGCATCGAAATTAATTGTAATAAACAATATTTGTTTCAGTAAATTTTGTATGGATTTAATATTTATTATATTTTAAGTATTCAGTATCCTTGCCCCTACTATATTTTGGCTCTACATTCTCCTACGAAAGGCATTGGCATCCCATGGCCTCCTTTGTACATTTTTTAGCTTTGTACGTACAGTTTCAATCCGTACTTCCGTACTTAATATTATAAATGCGAAAGTAACTCTGTCTGTCTGTCTCTTCTACACGCCTAAACCACTGAACCGATTTGAATGAAACTTATACTTATACAGATATAGTCTGGGACCCGAGAAAGGACATAGGATAGTTTTCATTCCAGAAATACCCGGGAACGGAAACTATTATTCCACGTAGACGAAGTCGCGGGCAAAAGCTAGTAAATAAATAAAATTTAATGATGAAGTAGTAGTCATGTGCGTTATCAAAGCTTAAGTAACGCCAAAGAACGCACTTGACGCATCGAACCTGACTGATAGTATAGTATTATATATTGTTGTCATTACGAGGCAAAATATTTACACATATGACTCGGATTCGAGCCATATCGTATTATTTGACAAATCATCACAATTTCAGTTTTTGTTTATCTACTTAGATTATACGTGTCGTGTAATCGTGTTCAAGAATTATTTCCATTTGTTTCAAGTGTTTTCCTGATAGACATTTTGACCCGAATATTAATAGGTGGTGACTTATATTAACTAACCCGCCCTTGGAAAATCTCAGCCTTTTCCTATAATAATATGCATGTTCAGCCGTCAGTTTTTTCCCTTAATTCAATGAAAAAAGTGACATTTTAGTTATATGTAACGTATTTCAGGATAGCGTTGTCCCAACACAGACAATTCTATTGCATCGTGGGTACATTTATAAACATATTACTAACTCACACAAAGAAACAAACCTGAAATAGCTAATTGAAGGGTTTTCAAATGTTTGAATAATGATTTTTTTTATTATTTGATGGTTTTTTACCACTACTATTTAATTTAGATGATTATAGAAACTAATGCTAATTATAAGATTTTATAATTTGCCATTTTTATTTAAATTTGTATTTTAATAATATGTTGCTGTTATTGACTCTATAAAGTTCTAAATATCCTAAATCGAATATAATTCTAAAAAGTGAAAGAACTTTATTTAAACAGGGAATTTAAGTAACTTCTGAACCAACAATAGACTTTCTAACTGATCCATTGCCAAATGAAAAGTCCAAATTGGAACCGTGCACTAACTAGGTAGGTATGACATAAACAAAATAAAATCTTTTCACTAATACATTTTTTTAAGTTGCCCTAATCCGAATCTCAGTGGCAGACTATGTATGCGTCTAGTAGTAAGTATTATAACGATGAAATTGTGGATTTACTCTCTTAATGGTTTTACTGATATTTAGATTTTACTAGACAGAACTACATCTACATATGGACAGAATAAAGAGAACTAACGTTTTAACCATTGCTGAAAAGTATTTTTGTTAGTTAAAGACAAGTGCATTATTTTTAAAAAAAATAAGCAACTACTTGATTCACTGTTGAAGTGTTAAAAAAAATACATGAAAGAATTATGTAGAAAATATCACAATACAATAATCCTAAGTAGTAAAAAGCTACTGAATAATAATAAAATAAGATTTCCAAAATTGACACCATAGGCAAACGGAAATTTAATCATTGTTTATTTATAACGCGACTGTTGTATGATTTTTAATTAAAAAAATATAATATCAAATGCTGCTACAGTTTAGGTCTGAGCTATAACGCGCGTAATTCCAAGTATCGCATCATAACAGTGCTTCTGTTCATCTATAATAGCAATAAATTGTCGATCCCAAAATAATATCTCTCATTCTCCAGAAACTAGCTGACTGTGTGTTCTTAGAAATGCTCTCAAGTGGATGATTTTAACTCGAACAGTCATTGTTTACAGAACGCCAGACAACGCACTCCGGACAACGGCGAAATAATCTCCACCGATGCGCCGCTTTAACGTTCATCTTGTGATGAATAACAAATTGATCTGCTGCCAGGATTACAGCAAGCTCGTGTAGCTAAGTGTCTATCTCTTCAAAAGAAAGACAATCTTCTAAATCCCCGATTACATTAATCCCCAATTTAAAATTTAACGGAGAATTTTCATTATAATCTCCTTTTGTCTCAGTTATGTTTACAGATCTTTTGATCTGAATCCCACTTCCCAGTACAAGGTCAGGTAAATAAAATAAAGTTTTAAATGTGAACAATACTTTAGTTTTATTCATAATAGCTCTTTATCTTAATCCTATAATCTAAGTCAATAAATATACAACTTTGGAAATATTTACACATAACGATACAGCGGCGGAATGCTACGAGAGGGCACCGGCTAATATTGCGACTACAGAGATTACCTCTCAACTCCACTGGTCCATTGGCTACACTAAAACTAAATCACAGATAAATAATAATGTCTTCTAACCCTTCAGTTAAGTCAGTCTATTTGGTAAAGCCTGTGTGAGATTGCGAGCGGATCACTGTCGCGTGAGCACCGTGACGGGCTTGTAGATGTGCGGCGACAGCGCGTGGTGCGACGGCGACGGCAGCTCGGGGCTGGACGCGCCCGAGTGCGTGGGCGACGGCAGCAGCGGCGGCGACGGCGGCAGCAGCGGCGCCGTCTGCGCCAGCAGCGCCTGCTGCGACAGCTGCGGGCTCTGCAGCAGCGGCGTCTGCGCCAGGAAGCCGCGCTCGTACAGCGCGGGCGAGTACGGCAGGCTGCCGTAGCCCATGGCGTCGCCGCGGAAGGCGGGGTGCACCGCGCTCGGCGCCACCGGCGGCGTCTTCATTTGCATCGGCGCGTACCTTTGATACAACAGCTGCGAGTACAGGCCCACGAGCTGCGAGTAGGTGGCGGGCGGGTAGGCGCCGGGCAGCGCCGCGCCCGGGAACAGCGGCCGCTTGAAGCAGGCCAGGCGCGAGCGGCCGTTGAGCGCGGACCGCCGGCGCAGCTTGCCCGTGGTGCCGCCGATGAACACGTCCTCGGCCGACGCGTCCAGCATCCAGTAGTTGCCCTTGCCGGGGTCGTCGTAGTGGCGCGGCACTTTCACAAAGCACTTGTTGAGGCTCAGGTTGTGGCGGATGGAGTTCTGCCAGCCCTGCCTGTTCTCTCTGTAGTACGGGAAGTTCGTCATGATGTACTCGTAGATTCCGTTGAGCGTGAGCCGTTTCTCCGGACTGTTGCGGATGGCCATCATGATGAGCGCGTTGTAGCTGTACGCGGGCTTCTCGTGCTTCTTGTCTTTCTTGTCGTCGTCGTCTTTAGGCTTAGTGCAGTCGACGGGCTCGGTGCCCGTCACGTCCAGCTCGGAGTCGCTGAGGTCGGCCTCGGAGGGCGAAGCGCCCGTCGACGAGGCCGTCGGCGACGGCTTATTCATCAGTATAGAATTAATACTGAAATCTCCTTCGAACTTCACCATATTGGAAACACTTGTGATACACTTGTTAAACACGAAATACGTGCGCTTACACTGCGAGCGGCGAGTGAACTGGCGGGCGCGGAGGCGGCGCGGGCTTTTATACGCGGCGACGGCGGCCCCGCCTCCCCAGCTTTGTGAGTGCGCCGAGGCCAATCAGGGCGCGAGCTTTTTGATACATAGAGCCACGCCTCCCGGCCGCAAGCTCCCCCCTCCGCACAAGCTCGGCCGTGCTGTCGTTTTGTTTGAGTTGCGCGCGCGCAGCGACGAGTTTATTTATTACCTGGTATATCTTTTATTGGTACTGTTACTACGATTATAAATCGATTGTGGTTTGTTATGTGATTAATGAGTATTGTAAAATATTTTTTCAAAGCGTACTCTATGTTTCAAGTTGATCAGTTTATGTTGATTGATATTTGATAGTCGTACTAACTTGTAGCTTTTATGGTTTTAATGATCTTGTAAGAGTTGGGCACACGACGTGGTGTCGCGGGTATTAGTTAGTTTGACGATTAAACAGACGGACATAGCCTCGTAAAGTAATGAAGTCTTTACTTTAGTTATTCATCATTTGTACAAAGTATAATTGAGAGGTAATTGCATAGTTTCCGGTAATGGCTAAATAGGTAATTGTCTAACGACATGAGTAGGTGCTTATGTGAATTATTACAAAGAAATATGACTAACAAGTGTTTTGTCTAATCATTTAATTCATTTTGCAAACCAAATGAAATATAACTAAGTACCCTTAGCCTATATTATAATAAAAAGTTTTCAATGTCAACTCTACAGATAATCGTATTTTTTTTTAATTCGTAAAAGAAAGTTTCGTAGATTATATTTTATGTTACTTTGACTAATACTTGAGTAACAAAGACGGATTAAAGTCTACAGTTTAATCCGTCACAAAACAGGAGGTTTTGTTGTAACAATTTTAGGTAGATTATCACAATCAGTAGGAAGTTTGACTTAGTTTTATGGTTTGTAACGGTAGTTAATTACTTTCACAGAGCATATTACGGAGCCATTGTTAGTTGGCGAAGTTAATTTTAAAGGTGTTATGATAAACCTTTTATATTACTGTTTAAATTTATGATAATACAAGTTCCTCGAAGTTTTAATTTATGCTATTAGACATTTTAGAAGGACTTTGCTGTTTTAATGGTTCAAATTAAAACTGAGTTGAAGACTGAATACCTAATAAAATTGATCTGATTGTATATTTTTTTATTGTCAATTCTTCTTCTGGTTAACTGGTATAGCAAGTGTAAACAATCAAAAGAATATTCTTTATTATTATTTAACAGTACTGTTAAATATTTATTGATATATTCGGTTACAACAAGTTTACCTAAAAAGTACTAAGATATTTACTGTTAAACGGCGCGGTCAGCGGTGAATTAGGAAAAAGTTTTAAAAGCGATTTAAATAATAATATCGCTACTACACAGTGACGCTAAGGAAATTATAGGATGGAGAATAAAAATAATATAATATATAGTGATTCAGTAAAAACTTTAGCGTCATTTTTAGCTATGGACTTATTTATTTGCTTTTTTCTCACTTTCTTTAAGTTATAAATAAAATTATATTTTTAACTAGCTCCCTGCGATTTTACCCGCGTATTTCCCGTTCTCGTGGGATATTTTGGATAAAAAATATCCTATGTCCTTTCTCAGGCTATGGATTACCTCAGTACCAAACTTCATATAAATCAGTTCAGTAGTTTTGGCGTGAAACCAAGACATACAGAGTTACTTTCACATTTATAATATTAGTATGGATAAAGCTAAAGAGATTTTTCATATTATCGGACCTCAGAATCACTAGATCTATCTCTTGACCTTTTATTATTATTCAGTTTTAACATTACGAAATATTGTAAGATAATATGAATGGTCAGTCAATAGTAGGTATGATACCAAGGTAACAGAATGATTCAGAGATACTAATCACAACATGTAAAAAAAACATATTTTTTTTTGAAAAAAAAAAACTTATCAGTTGCTAGGGTTTTAAATCGGATAGTTGACCTTTACAGTAGTAGCTATCAATAGATCGGTAGTAAGGACATGTGACCGCTGTTATCACGGGCCTGTTATCAGCTGCTATCAGCACGTTATCAGCTAATCACTGTGGCACTAACTAATAATACTTGATCACCAAAATATTTGTAAATAGGTACCGTTTGCAGATTAGTCGTACGTTTTTTCCTTGTATTGTTTTATTTTATTCATTAACAATTTTTTTTGTAACTACTTTTAATAAACTTGAGAGTTTATAAAGATGTTTAATTTATTTATTTAAAACTTTATGCACATGTAAAAAACAATGCACAACGGCGGACTTAATGCCTTGGGCATTATCTACCAGTCTACCTTAGTAGATGTTTGTAGTTTGTCACTCTTTCACGCGAAATACTGAACGAGTTGTGATAAAAATTTACTGTAATATGACTTATACATGACGCCTAAAAGAGAAGAGCAGTAATTTAATATCTAATTTAACGTAAGTCAAGTGTTCCAGTACAATTGGTTTAAAAAATAACGCTTTAAATTAAGTAACATACATTTTATGAGTACCTAGTCGTAACAAAAACGTAAAAATACAACAAAAAAAGCAAACCAATGTCGACTACTGATAGGTTTTACTTAACAAACGATTGTAACTACAATATCTACATTCGATACAGTTTGTACAAACATTTGTATAGTTGTAACAAAAGAATTTCTTACAAGAGGACGACGGGGTTTTTTCCTTTCTTCATTTACCCAATTATGTTGAGGTAGACTTCCAAAACAGATGCAGAAGAAAATAAGTGCGACTGTCTAGTGTTCTAGACCTTAAGAAGTCAATGTCAAATTGTTCATTTCCATTAGACCATAGAGGTAATTTCGAACGTCAATTACCATTCAAAAACCGACCAACAGGCCCTTCAAATTATAAAAAATTGAATCGTTTTTCACGAGATTCTTCTAAATTAAATGCTCAGCGCTTTTTTGGCAGACTTTATTGTTGATTCTGGCTCTCAGGTGTTACTGTCGGGGGAATAAATTGAAGAAAAACCTAAATCTCTACTCAAAATAAATCGGGACCTCTACTTTCTAGACATGAGAGTGTCACAACAAATATCTTTCGAACCTTACATCTTCGAATACACATAATTCGAAACACAATAGCAGCGCGACAGCCGGCTGCCGTTTAGTCGTCGAAAGGTTAATAACAAAATTCTCTCGTAGTTTTTCGACCCGGAAATTCCCACTTACATAAACAGTTTAATAATGAATGGTTGAACATGTTAACAACAAGGCCTACAGTATTAACAACAGATAATATCAATCAGATTACAGTATTGACGCAAATTTGTGAATCAACAAACAAAATGTTCATTAATTATCGTACCTATCTATCGTAAAAGATAATATATATTTTTAATACGATTATTTGTATTATTACTATAGATAAATAATTTTCATTGTTTCATAATATTTTATTAATTACATTTGAAGCATATTGTAAATACCCAACCTAAGAATGAATTTTATTAGATAGCTACGATAAATTAAATGATAATACCAAACTGTCCCTGTGCAGGGTAAAAACCTCTTTTTATACAGAGAAAACACGAGCACTTTTAACGACCAAGCGACAGCCGGCTGTCGCGCTGCTATTGTCTTTCTATTGTGTCTCGAATCACGGTTTAAGCAAAGGGAACTATTGTCCTTCTCGTTGAACCCATAATAACCCATAGCGAAAACGTCAATGGGATCAACAGGAATACACTACACATGATCACTACGTTTGCCCAATACAAAATGGCGACAGATTTTCAACAAATCTTTCCTCTTTCTGATATTTAGTATAGATAAGTTCATCCATATTTTTCTTCATCAATCTTTTCCAAACTAAAGTTAAGAAGTAGATACTTATGAATTCAAAATTCACATTAATTTGTAATTCGCCGATATTGAACTCGTTATCTCATGCACTACGGTAGACTACACAAGTAATAATAAAAATTAATTAATTTCATTGTCGTGATAACTGTAGTACACTACAGTAATCACTACAATGAAATTAAAATAATTAAACGTATTTGCCATCGCAGTGTTAAGATAAAGACGGGATAATAGTAATAATATCGCTAAATTGTATTTATTTTTAAGCTTATCATAGGTTACAATCTAAATTTGGCACGTGCATTTTGTATATAAACAACGCAATTAGATATGAAATTAATCTTAAAGCATTAAAATGGCAGGACCAAGTATATACAAAACATAAAGTAAATAAGTAAATAATAGTATTTAAGAAACGAGTGCATAGGCATCTACTGGGTGAGCTCGCTCCATCGTAGTCTCCGTCTATGCCCTCGGGCTAGTCTGGGACCAAGAGCAAGCCCATAATAAAAAAAAAACTTAAATTCTTTAACTGAAAAACCCAACTGCAATTTAGGAAGTCGGACTTTGTTTCTGTTTTATGTTAATTGCCACTAACTTCCGAAATTGCAGTTAAGTTTTTTTGCAAACCCACTGAAACATTGGAAAACTAGAAATACATATTGGGACAAAGTTGTTATAAAATGTAGAGAAAGAGTCGAGACGAGATGACAATACAATCCATCGACAAATTAGGGAACAAAAGGTCTTAAGTAGTCGTAGCTTTAGACTAGTGCGACAATATCGATGTAATCGACAGACACAAAGAGCGCACCTGTGAGCGCGACTATCGGAGACGTGCTCTCGATGTGAGAGCATTGGAGAAATGGATGTGGTGTGCGGGGTGCAGTAGGAGCGTTGACGTGATCAATCAAACGATATTTGTTAATTAAACAGTTCGGTATTTTGATTTGCCGGGGAGTCTTAGAGAGTTAGTCAGAAAGTTGAAACTGTAAACTGAAAGTTACTTATTCCAAGCAGTCTGGTATCACCTAAATCTGTTGAAACTGCATTCACTTAAATCTTCCGCTTTCCTTGTGAGGTAAATTCTTATCGAGAAAAAGGAGCAAAAAATTCAATGCACTCTTTTTTATGGGCCTTATGGTCTTGCTCTTGGTCCCAGAATAGCCCGAGGGGCGAGGGCATAGACGGAAGGCCTACGATGGAGCGAGCTTACCCAAAAGATGCCTATGTAAGCATCTCTTGAATACTTCCTCTCGTTAAAATCGAAACCATACGCTTGCTATATGGTCATCAATGTTGCTGCGTTACAATAGGCGAGATGACAAAAAAAAAGTAATTAGTCCGTCAGTTAGATAATCAAAAAATTTGGGACACGTATTTTTTCTTTTTTCTCGTAAACAGAAAATGACGACAATACAGTGCGTTGAAGTTTCGTGAAACGTCACGCCTTTGTATAATTTTTACTCAGAAGTGACGTCACAAGCCCCCTCTCCGGAACTTTGATGCTCTTTATCTTTGTACTTTGTTTTTAATTTGATCAAGCAAAAAATATGTGTCCAGTATTTTTGGACTGTCTAACAGACGGACTAAACAGAATGTCATTCTTTTGATGCAGTCATCATCCCTATTAAAGACGTGATAAAATATGTATTTTATGTTAATGTATTTAGGACATTGGCTAATATTGATAAGATACAAGATAGATCTGAAGATAACACTGCATTCTTACGAGCTGATAATTAAGCTTATAATTACTTACCTATTTTTTTTCTTTGTTTTAACATACCTATTGAAAAACAATAAAATGCGTAAGAAAATATTTTGTTTCTATAAAATGACTTCAGTTTATAAATTACCAATAATTTAAACGTTCGAACAAAGTGCCGCATCTATTTCTCGTAGGAAATCTACTTCGTAATTGTAAAACTATGGTACTTCCACTCTTTCTATACAATAGTGTCGGATTAGTGTCGCACTGATCACTGATCGAGTGATCAGCAACGAGTGATCAACTCGATCACTAGCGTTGTTAAAGGATTAAACTGTCGTTTATTTGGTTGCTGGTATCTGATCATCTTTATATATGTACTAGCGGCCCGTCCCAGCTTCCACGGGTAGATATAAGATGACACAATAAAAACACAATAATAACAAAATAATAGATAACACAATGATAACAAAACTTTTTTTAATTTGATCGCAGCGGTGGTTTGGGGTTTTGTTTGTCGGGACAGACTAAAATTAAAATTCGAATATTATTTAAAATTTGACACTGCGATGGTAGCGCCGACATGTTAAGAATTACAATTGTGACTGTCAAATAATAACAGACAAATAATTAGCAATAAATTAAAATTGCGACTATAATTTGAGATTTAAACTATCCTATCTCTCAAGTTGGATCGAACTGCACATGGTGTGCGAATTTTATTATAATCGGTTAAGTGGTTTAGGAGTCCATTGAGGACAAACATTGTGACACGAGATTTATATATATTAAGATATCTGTAGGATCGCCCTCTATAAAGAAGTTCCTAAAATACGAGCTATGTATGCAGCTGAAATTATCACGAAATTGCCCACGGTGTAAAAGAAATTCCTAGTGTGGGGCAACGTTTAAAAAAATAGACGGTGTCAGGTCATTTCGGCTTTCATTCAGACTTTTCAACAATTAATCGGCCATGAAATAATACGGTACTCTTAAAAGAAAAGTATACAAGTAAAAAAGTGTAAGATATTTTTGTGAGTATATTTTTATGTTGGAGTCTTTAACTGCATTAATATCTGGTAGTCTGAAACGTTCAGGCTCAGAATGTCCCTTGCCCAAAACTAACGGTTGTGATGATCTTTAGCAAAATGAAAATTAATACCTTTAAGCAAGCTTTACAAATTAAGAAGTAAGTAAGTAATAGCGTTAACTAGCTTTTGCCCGCGGCTTCGCTCGCGTTAAAAAGAGACAAAAAGTAGCCTATGTTACTCTCCATCCCTTCAACTATCTCCACTTAAAAAATCACGTCAATCCGTCGCTCCGTTTTGCCGTGAAAGAAAGACAAACAGACAGACAGACACACTTTCCCATTTATAATATTAGGGTCCACCCTTTATAGCAGAACTTTTTACGTCATAATTTCATTTTGCATAGCAACGGATAGCATAAACCTCCTTTCGCAGAAAATCGTTTGGCATACACTCATTTACCATACACCGAAACCCATAATTTTGTAAGTCAGAATCATCTTTAGGCATAAATTTCATATCCATAATAATCAATAAGTATAACCATCACATCGCAGAAAGTTCAAAACCAGAATCATCTTTTGGCATATATTTTATATCCATAATAATCAAAAGTAGAACCATCATATCGCAGAAAATTCACAGCCAGAATCTTCTTTTGGCATGCATTTCATATCTTATTTTGGCATGCAGCAAGCATGCAGCAAGCATGCAGCAAGCATGCAGCAAGCATGCAGCAAGCATGCAGCAAGCATGCAGCAAGCATGCAGCAAGCATGCAAACATGCAGCAAGCATGCAAGCATGCAGCAAGCATGCATCATGCAGCAGGCATGCAGTATGCAAGCATGCAACATGAAGCAGGCATGCAACATGCAGCAAGCATGCAACATGCAGCAGGCATGGCTTCTGTCACGGCTCCGGCGCTGCGGGGCTCCGGCGGTCCCACGCGAGCTAATCGTCGCAGATGGTTTTACGTCCACCACCGCAGCTTCGGCTTGCTGGCCGGCTTCGCCGGCCAGCCTCAGCCGCGGCGCTGTGCGTTAAAACCACCTGCTCCTCAGCTCGCGGGCCGCCTCGCCCCTCCGCGCCTTCGCGGGTTTAAATTACACTCTAGGGGTAGGGCAGACAAGACTACGTGAAGTCGGTTTTGCAGCGTTTCGTTTCTGTCACTCACTCTTGTAGCACACCATAGTGATTTTTTAAAACAATATATATTTTTTTCAATATGACTAATAATTATTTCTATTGAAATACTGTGATCTTCGTAGTATGCTAAGTCAAATTATGCCAAATAATCGGCGCTCTAAATAAACGTTATGCTAAACGAAATTATGCAAAATTGTAACTCTGACAAAGGTAATTATTCCCAATACAATTCTGCCATCTTAAAAGAATCCCATTTAAAATTCGGACATAAAAACATTAGGCCAAAAAACAATTATGTTAAATATTTTTTATACCTTAACAATGTTCGTTTAAAAAAGTTTCTGCCAAGTGAGTTATGCCAAATAGGTTTCGGAGAAACAAGTTTCTGCCAGATAGAGGGCACCCATAATATTAGTATGGATGGATATTATTTATTACTGCGCTCCTAGTACTATTGTTCTCTTAAGTTTTCAATCTTTAATTGAATTTAGAATTAACTATAGGGGAAAATGATTCATCTTTTATAATTATGTTCTCGTCGATTTTTCATTATTTTTAAGATGTATTCTGCTATTCGGGGCGAGGACAAATCCAACGAACCAAAAACCATGAAAATTGGTCTAGCCGATCTCGAGTTATAAGTGTTGTAACAAACCCGACTTTGTTTTAAATGATTCATCTTTTATAATTATGTTCTCGTCGATTTTTCATTATTTTTAAGATGTATTCTGCTATTCGGGGCGAGGACAAATCCAACGAACCAAAAACCATGAAAATTGGTCTAGCCGATCTCGAGTTATAAGTGTTGTAACAAACCCGTTTGTTTTATATATATAGATTAATACTGTTGTTTGTAGAGTTTTGCCAATTTTCACATAAGTTTAAAGTGGAAACTTATAATTGTCTTTTTTCTAAACCAATAACTTAGTTTTACTGGATTGTATTAGCTTTAAGTGTGAAACCGTACAAAACACGTGGCCTGCCTGACGCACTTGGCCTGTTTTCTAGAAAACAGTTGTCAACATACGGTGTGATAGTTTGCAATAAGGTTTTAATATCTGATCCTCACAATAAATTATAATTTGGTCGCTTAAAGGTCGATTCACACATATCAGTGAACCCACAGTTCCGGCACAGTACCGCATCAGTGATAATTATTCTTTCAAACATTCTCTATGGATGTATTCACACTTGTCAGTGTCAGTGTCGTCTCAGTACCGTCAGTGCCAGTGCCGGCACCGGCCATCACGGACGTGATCGGCGACGACGATATTTTATCACGGATCACTGACGCCGCTGCATCGAAAACAAAATGGAGGACGAGGTGTTGATTGAATAAAGGTCGATTCACACATATCAGTGAACCCACAGTTCCGGCACAGTACCGTTACAGTTCCGTGTCCGTGCTACAGTGGTGCGTCAGTGCTTCAATTCACACATATCAGGCACAGTACAGTTCTCTGCGGGTCTTCGTGCACGACGTTCCCTTCAGACTAGCGTTGACGTCGATTGTTTTGATGGCACTCTTCAATAACACAGAATTAACTATGATAGCCATAAGAAGAAGAAGAGAATCGAGGAAAAAAAAGAAAATGGGTACATGAAGCATGGAAGTTAAGAGAATCTGAAGGAGAATTCGTGACATTATACAAAGAATTAATTAAAGACGAAAGAAACAGTATTCTCACGAACTAATTCAATCAACACCTCGTCCTTCATTTTGTTTTCGATGCAGCGGCGTCAGTGATCCGTGATAAAATATCGTCGTCGCCGATCACGTCCGTGATGGCCGGTGCCGGCACTGACACTGATGGTACTGAGACGACACTGACACTGACAAGTGTGAATACATCCATAGAGAATGTTTGAAAGAATAATTATCACTGATGCGGTACTGTGCCGGAACTGTGGGCTCACTGATATGTGTGAATCGACCTTTAGTTCGTGAGAATACCGTTTTGTATGATTTGTCTCATGCAAAGTATATGTAAATTAGTAAATTCTTTGTATAATGTCACGAATTCTCCTTCAGATTCTCTTAACTTCCATGCTTCATGTACCTACCCATTTTCTTTTTATTTCTCGATTCTCTTCTTCTTCTACGTCTAAAGCAATGGCTATCATAGCAAATTCTGTGTTATTGAAGAGTGCCATCAAAACAATCGACGTCAACGCTAGTCTGAAGGGAACGTCGTGCAAAAAGACCCGCAGAGAACTGTACTGTGCCTGATATGTGTGAATTGAAGCACTGACGCACCACTGTAGCACGGATACGGAACTGTAACGGTACTGTGCCGGAACTGTGGGTTCACTGATATGTGTGAATCGACCTTAATGCTACGTTTGTTTGTTTTATTCTTTGTCATCTATTTAATCCGTGGATTATCTTGTCACCTAATGGTCATTACTGATAATTTCGTCATTGACGTCAAGGTGTGAATAACAAGATAAATATAGGTAGATATACTATGACTAAATAATTAACAATATATTAGTAATTTTTATTAGTAATCGATATGGTTCGTTATCAAACTGTACCATCCGGGAGCTGTCGCAAAGTTCAAAGTTTCTGTATAATGTTCATAGTCCAATACAAAACGACTAGCTGAGCCCGCGGTTTCCCCTGCGTTAATTTGTCTTTGATAACTGCTCTACTATCATGATAAATAATAAATTATGTTTATTTTGTAAATAGGTTATAAATATAACACTTGTACACATCAAGATTTTAATATTTTAAGCGAACGATGGGGCCAGTATTTCTTAGCTGACTATTCTAAGAAGAAACCTCCGAAACAAACTCAGAGGTCTGTTTCTTTTATCGTGGGTCGTAGTGTTATATCTATGACCGAACTAAGTATTATTTATTTATTCACAGCCTATATAAACCGATTCAATAGTACATAAAAATACATATAAAATCAAAAAGTCCCAATCCTTTCGGCTCGAGCGTGCTTGTCAAAGGAAGTCAGGCCGTGCTATCGCGGTCCTACATCAGCCGGAGATCAAACCCACCGCGATGGCCGGCCATGTCATGTGACGTCACACGGTCCACTGCACACCCAGGGAAATTGTATAAGTACCACTGTTAGTCAAGATTAAGGTTTTTTGCCTATTTTATGGGCAACTAGATTCATTTTTCTTTGTTTTTGACGTTCTAAAGTGCCTTTGAAATGGTCTAAGTAATAGAAATAAATGATTTGAGTTTGAGTTTTACATCATCGGGAACAAGATGGCGGATTACGCAGTGATTGAGCGATTGGCTGCTATGCTGAATGTCACGAGTTCGATTCTCGTACGGGACAAACATTTCTATGACCTACAGGTATTTGTACTGTCAGTCAGTCAGTTTTGTGTGAATTGAAATGTTTGCAAAGGTATACAGGAGAAATTCCTAGTATGTGTAGTGTGGGGAGAAGAATAAAAAAATAGTATGTTGTTTTTGTGTTTCAAAACTTAGAGCATCATTTTATAAAGTACTTAAAATACTAAGGAACAAACGTGGAGAGTTTTTTAAATAAAAGTTAGCCTTCTGTGACGGCTCCGTTGTTCTATGTCGAGATAACAGCAGACTAAGTGGCTCCGGGTGAAATAGTTGTATTAGCGCCGCGTGAATGACCCAGCCCGCGAGATCCCACTGATTTAGGTTTTTGTTTGCGTATGTGTGTATTAAATGGAAGAGATTTTATTGGTATCCAATTAATGTTACTACTTTAAAAAAAATGGTAGATTTCCTACAACTAATTACGAGTGTGTTCAGTTCTGCGAAATTGAGTCAGCCTATTAAACAAATTACTAACTAATTGTATGAAACTAATGCAATAACCAAATCTGTCATATTAATAATGTTGTTGGTTTAATGTAAAATAATTACCTATGTTTAGAATAAATTAAAACGATGGCCAAGTTTTGCCTACTACAACCACCACAAAAGTTTAAAATTGCGATAAATAGCTGAGAACTTTTTCTTGGGGGCTCTCTTTAATTTGTTTTTGAATTTTATTTGTTGTTATAATATTTTTACTTGCGGTCTAGGCTAAAAATCTGTGAACAGACCACTGTTTTTCTTTCTCACCGATATTTCGAAAAATAGGTTTCTTTACCTGATTTGCTTAAGCAGAACAAAATACAATTAGTAAAGTCAATAGGTGTTAACACTACCATAAAACGTGCACTATCAAATAAAATATTATTGAAACCAAAAACTGTGTGTTGACTCGACCTTGAAAAATTGTTTTTTGGCATAAACATGTCTCTACATTCTTAATTCTTCAATGTTTCAAACGTCTCTCGAAACAGTATCAAAAGAGTAAGTTTCAGTGATGTTTCATAAAATAATGTGCAAAATCATTGTCACATACTTTATAGTTCTTACACTTTTGTGGAAAACACATCACAATTCTGCCACGACCATGTTTATTTTACAATATCTCAAACGAAGAAAGATTCATAACAAAATATATGCAATATGACTGCGATGGTCTCCTTCTTGTGAAGAGACCTGGTCCGTCAGAGCCTCGTCAGTGAATCAGCAGGGTGTACCACGTACAGATGAGGTTAGCTTTGACCCTGGAGGTGATGGTAGGGCTACTTTATAGTTATTCCCAACTGAACAAATATTTGAAACATAGACAACGACATTTCGCATCCGAAGCTGAGCAAATAAAGGGTGTGTCTGAAATAGTGTTTTAATAACATTTTCAGAACATTACTTGGTATTTCCATATTCGACATACTTATGTTAAAATACCTGTATGATTCATTTTAGCCGTGAAAGTCACGCATTTACGCCTAAAACACTGTCATTTCCTTAATCACATAATAAACAAAATCTAAGTTCAGTGCATCTTTTGCTTTCAATTTCATTAAGAAAAGGACAGAAGATAAAATTTAAGTTTAGAGCTGTCAAATTAGGACATTCCATAGTCTATAAACAATTTAGTTGGGATTAAAAACATAGGCTCAAAAAATACGTTGCTTCAGGTTTTACTTCAGGCACCAATATGTATCCTCTGTCCTTTTCTAATGAAACGGAAAGAGAAAGATGCACTTAACTTCAATTTAGCTTAGTTTGTGAGAATCAGCACCAAAGTCGTAGTTGCAGACGTAGCTACTCCCAAACAGCCCAGAAACTGCCAGCCACAATGAGTAGGACCTCAAACACGAGGTCCCCAGTGAGTCACCGTGAGCTCACGGCATTAGCCGAGCACCTCCAATTGCTCGCGATGTTTGTGACCCGCACCTTAAGTAAGGTTAACTAATTGATGCGGACACTGCCGACTGCGGCCGAGTGCGCCCGAACAGGGATGCGCCCGCGTCGAGCAAACGTCATAAAAAGTGTGACAACTTCATTTGTGGTTTTGTTACTCTTAATTGCGAGGATCAGATATTAATTAAATTTCAAAACTTAAAGGTAAGCGCAAGGTCGATGATAAAACGATTGTCACCTGTTAATTATACAAAGAAAGCTTTAATTACTTCGATGAAGCAAAACTTCGTGAGGTAACCTGAACTTGTAATGTATGATTGTTGTCAGAATCAGCTAATCCGTCATGACCTGGTGTGGTGATCACTGCTTGAGCCTTCTCGAGAAGCCTTGGTCCTGAAAATGGACGAAGAGGCTAATATTATTTTGACCAATGTGACAGACTGCCATGCCATCCCTAAGGTTATGATTATGAAGTATGTGTACGTATGCGCCGGAATTAAATTAGCCGCGAGATGTGAGGGGTCAGGCGTGGGCGTGTTGTGCTCATGCGTTGACAACAGCCGGTAACACGGACACAATACTCACTTGTATCTCGCCAACATGGTCGGCGAAATGCTGAAGATAAGACGATGAGCTAAACAGGGTCTTGATTAGCTCTTAAGGCTTTACGTACCAAGGTTACAGGAATTCACTTTAGGGGTAAAGGTGGGTTGAAATCTTTAAATTCCACCAGAGGTAAGAAATATTCGTTTGTGCTTGCTTTCCGAGGCTTGGAGGTGTCTCACCTTAACACATTTCTAATGGAAATGGACGCTTGACCTAACCATGAATTATTTCTCAGTAAAACTCTACCTAAGAAAAACGATCTCGTGAAGGTTTTTGGGTTCCGTTGGAAGGTGGGTGGCGCCGGATCGGTATTTATCGAAATCTTTGGAGGAGGCTTTCGTGAAGCAGTCAAAATAACCTCTCAAAACCTTAGCACTTCCACATTCAAACCAACTATCCCCAAATTCCGCGAGGGAGTTAAGTTCGACATCTGCACCTCTAGTAGCGCGGAGATGATTGAAGTAATTAGATCATGGCATCACACGGATCAACGAGTGGATGCTGGCACAAGATGCGCGCGCATTATTCACTTCCTTATTCCGATGCTAATTGGTACAAGTGTACGACAACATACATTCGGAGAAACTTTGTCAGGAGGTAAAATTATTTGAGGACATAAGGGAAAAAAGAGGCGCCATAGAAAAATTAGGAAGTAAAAAATCGTCTTTTTACTATTATACAAATATTTAGATTTTTTGGTGTTTTGTTTGTTTAAATGAGCTCTTTTGATGCTGTTTTGATGATGATGTTTTTGTTTGATTGTCTGAACGAGCCCATCTCTGGAGTTAGGTATTTAAATAACTCCAGAGATAAGCTGAGCAGTGTGCTTTTTGTATTGTATTGCCTGATTTATAAGGAAGAGTATATAACATCATTACAGCTTTGCCGGAAGTAATCAAATACGTGAGGTTAACAAAAATTGTACCTCTGATTGTAAAGATATCTCAAAATGTTATATAAATAAAATGGTCTTCAGTCAGTAAATTATCGAAGAAGCAAAATATTACACGTAGGAGAGACAATTTAGAAAAGGATTAGTCATTTTTCGCAAAAAGGAAATATACCTTTTTGCAAAAATGAGAAACATCTTTTTATTTTTGTCCTCGTAATTTTCCGATGTTGTCGAGGAAGCTCGCGCTTGGTTCTAGATCATATTTATAACCCAGCATGAAGTTGATACAGAATGTATATCCTCAGGTGTTTTAAGATATATTTCCCGGCTACTGGAATCCGCTTTCTAATGTCTCCAAGTTCATGTTTTATAGTTTTACTAACTGTATTTATAATTAAATAAATATACATTTTGTACCACTTTTCTTGTATTCACTCTTTCGCCATTTACTACTTTTAAGATCTACTGTCATGTTGGTCTCGTGGTTGCTGACGCTCATTCTCACCAGTCGCTATTCTGGGTTCGATTCTCAAGTTGGGGATTAGGAATTTCTCAATAGTAATAAATAAATAATGTAATACAGTAGAATTCGATCTTGTGTCAACCTGGTCACAAACAAAAGTGCTCTCTATCCCTCCCTCATATATAACTATGAGACAGCATTCTGACACGACCGGGACGAGATCATAGCGCAGCAACTACAGCCTTACGTCCTTTCCGAGGCTCGAGAAAGCACCATCAAGTTCCAAACTCACGACTACTTCTACAAAATTCCTAATGGAAAAATCCAACAGCTCTATTAGGCTCTGGCAACCGAACCCAGGTCACCACACTCAGCGCTCTCTAACAACCAACAGACAAACAGGCACAGTTAATAATAAACACAAGCCTGTAACAAGTTAATAGCTAAGGAAGCGTGCGCGTGATCACGTCGCTAACGAGCCGCGCATGCGCAGACTCCCCGTCGAGATCCCGCACTGACAGCCCAGCCTCTAGCTTACACCTCCAACATATAGTTACTAGGACCAATTTTACCAAATATATAGTTACTTTGGAATAGTTATCTCTGCCTAAAGATACAGCCTCTTAGTTTACACCATATAGTTATCCCAGCTTAAGGTTACCCTTCATGACACCAGTCAGCGAAACACGACGCCGACACTTCGTGTGCACTAGTTTTAGTTTTGTTTTTAAAATATGTATTAGTTTATTACTGTTTATGATTATTCTATGTATTTTATTCTATGGGCCTCCGATGCCTGAAATAAATGGATTATTATTAACATTTACGCTTGGGTAACGAAATTTTTGTTTCACTACGGCATACAGTATAACTAGTCTCGCAGAATAATTCCTTGAGTGACGTCAAACAGCGATAGTTCTAAATAACAAACCAGTAGAGTAATATCTCATTTACATTAAATAGTGACGTTAAATCTTCATGATTTGGTGGTATATACTACTGACTGTCAAACTTATACTACTGTATATTATACTGTCAACTTTATACTACTGACTGTGAAAATAAACTATAGGCCTTCTATCGACGAATACTCCATGCTTTTTGACATTATAGTGGTTGTTTATCGGGCCTGGAATTGTGGTAATTCCCCGATGGTAAAATCAGCTTAGAATATCTGATTCTAATCACTCTTACGACTTAGCAAAATGAGGGTTGGCATTACGTGTGTGTTCTTCCTTATGTCAGTGTCATGAAAATGTCAACAAATACCCCCCCCCCCTGGGTAGGGTAGGGTTTCACATAAAGCCCTCTGATCGATATTCAGATTGAGCATTTCACAGAGGAAAGTTAATAATAAAGCCCCATTGGCACTTATCGGGTACAGCAGCCTAGAAACAATTACATCAATGTAACGGAGTTAATGGTTTCTGGACGCAATAATTTTATGCATGAATGTGTCGCGACGCATGCGCAGCCCGACAGCCGCCGCGATATAATATTATAGTTTGTGGACACTAGGCATAAGGTTTAGAAGGACCATTTGAATCAGAGTCTTCTGAAAGCCAGAATCAACAAAAACGTGTTCAACAAGAAAATTAACTTAATGTATTCTGGAGAAAATGTCTACATAGGTCAACCTGATAATGATTTCTTGGTGGTCAGGATGATGATTCTACCGATGAAAAACTTTAACATTGACATTGCCAAGGTTAATCAGCTGGTTAGAAAAAAATGTTTAATATTAGAGAAGAAACCACAAACACCAGGAAAATTTTAGGAGATCTGTCCCTAGACAAGTGGCATTGTAGAATAGATAGCGAAAACGAATAGATTGTCAAATGTATGGAGATGTCAAATTGTTTAGCGAAAGCTTATGTCAATTCCATACATTTGACAATCTATTCGTTTTCGATATCTATTCTACAATGCCACTGGTCTAGGCCCTCTGTACCTCTTGACAAATGGCATTGTAGAACAGACGGTAGAATAGAATAAATTGTTAAATGAATGGAGTTGACATCGTATCATGCAGATATTAAACTCTATTCTGCAACGCCACTTGTCTGACGTACTGAGAAGAATTCTCATTATATAAGATCCTCAAGACCTTCATCAGTGGAACTTCTGGCAGTTACTATAAGGTTTTTTTCTCATTAACTTTAATACAAGAAAACATCGTAAAGAGGTGTGAAGTTTTGCAGAAATACTCCGTACATTTTATGTGCACAAATAGTATTAATATAATAAGAACGGCTGTGCAACACGCCGCTGAAAGTCGATAGGTAATAGACCAATATTATTTGATAGACGTTTTTAAAACTCAATAAATTAAAGTTATTAGTCTCTTAGGCACCCAAGCCATTTTCAACAACATGTCCATCCGTAGGTTTGGCTACTAAAGATATAATTTTGACACCCACAAATAAGGAACATAAGGAATCCCCCAACAGTAAAATATGTAATGACAGTTATATAGATAATCTATGATCGATGTTAATATTATCCCGGGGCCGTAGTGTCATAGTACTTAACTCGTTTGTGAGCGAGACCACTCACACTTGGCCGATTCTTTGTAGCTACGTCTGCGGTCAACCTTATCACTATACGTTTTACAAAAGTTCAGTAATGTTTTACAAAAGTGTGACATTTAATTTTTTACACTGTGAGAGGAGACATTATTTGTCAAAAGGACTCGTTACGAAACGTGAACTTACAGGTTTATTGACTATGAATCATTTACTTGTCCTCTTTCAACTTCGAACCTTATTATTGAAGAATAGAGTTGCTTATTCTTTTGTTTGTTTGCTCACATTTTGTCGTAAAAAAAGGTGTTAGAATCAAGATGTGTATCTCGAAAACGCAAGCGGCTGCGCATTGTATACTTAATTAGGAATAATATTAAGTGTAATAATAATAGCGAATAAGTTTTGTTGAAGTTATTGAACCAAATGCTACGCTGTTAAGGTGTTTGGAAGTTTATTTCTGAAAGGGTTAACAGTATATTGCATCTTGACCTTGACGGTTTGACATTCGCATATGAAAATATTTTCCTTCGCCTACAGGCATTTTGTTTAAAGTCTACTTGTTTGTGTACATAGGTAAAAGTCTACATAATATACTCCCAAGATACAGGAGAAATTCCTAGTATCTATTTTATTTTAAAGAAGACATCTGTACCTCAAGATAAAAATCAGATTGCTATTCGGGTGGTCAATATGAACACTAGGTACCGCCAGTTAATATCTAATCCCACAGTCACGACTCACTGTAATCAAACATCAGGCATGTTTTGTTAAACTATTAGAAATATCACTAAATAATATGTAGGTATCGCTTGACACATCTGTATTAGAAATTACCATACTATCTTATTGCTACAGACCAAAAACCTTACTCCAACCCGAGCTAATCGAAAATTAACCTTATCAAATCAGGAATAAGAGTTACATTAATCAATTGGTAACTATATTGGTGGGTTTTTTGGTTGGTGTTCAAGATAGGCGTCACAAAACGGACAGACGGACGCGTAAGTCACGTGATGGTCAGTTGAGATTAACATTGTAATAAGATACGTCCATATTTTTGTCAAGCATCGCCGTGAGGCTGACTACTGCGGGATTTTGATGTTGCCGATCGACTGCGGAGGTAATTTTTTAAAGTGTGCATTGATTTCTCGGCTTAAAGAATGTAATTATCGTGTACTGTACCATTGATCATTACAAATGTTTCCTTTATTTTAATGTTTTTTGAAGTAGAGTTCTTTATGTACCTACAACCAAACTTTCTTCTATCACTTCTACTGACAACAAAGATGGTGGTCAACCTGTGTCGTCACCCCTAAATATTAGTAGCAAAACCTACAAGGAGGTCAAAAGGTTAAAAGATTTCAAACTTAAAAACATATTAGGTCAGTCGCAAATAAAAAAAAATGTACTTAAAAATAATTATTTTGTTATTTGGCAATAATTATTTTTATTGTTTTGTGTTTATTTTAAGCCAACGCCAATTTTCAAATTTTCTGGCTGACTAATATGAGAAAAAACATTCCATACATACTCATCGAGAAATGGTCTGTTCATGTGGGGACCATATAGGTTTATGATCAAGATGATCTCTCCATGAAAAACTCATACATATTTGTGTGGATCTATCAACGCAATGCAAGCATAGTACAATGTATGTACATTCTGCTAACAATAAAGAGATCGTCAACAACGTAAAAAAATGTAGTAAAGCGTACGATTTTATAATATTTTCAATTCTCACGATATTTCTCTACGTTGTGTCTCAAAAACAATGCGCAAAACACGTATAATTCTTACAAAATTAGCATCAACTTCCACCCAGGCTGCCTACCCTCTGCCTAGCCTCGAAGCCTCCCCGCCCCGCCCCGGCCCGCCCCGCTCAAGGCACCACACAGGTGTGCCTTCCCAAGCCACCCCACGTTCATTAAACATTCGATAATAAGTGGCCACTTTTAATTAATTATAAATACGTAATTGGCGGAGGGGAAGTCACGCTTTGATTCTGTGTTTAGGAATATTTATATGTTGAAACTTGGTGGTTTATTAAAGTGTTCAAAGGTACTGGTGATAGTGGTGGCTTGGGAACCAAGATGTGGTCTTTGACCTTTTACCTTCTGTGGTCAGTCATACGTTTGTCAGATTTTGATGAGGATCATCAAGAAGTTAGAACTTGTATAGTAAAAATATCTCTAGGTAAATTACCAAAACTTACTGTAAGTTCGCTGAATTAAACAGGACAGCTCTTATAAAAATATGGACCAAATATTAGTTTAACTATGGCAGTCATGTTTTTCAATTATTAAAATTTTTGTATTTTAAATGGATCTTCGCAAAAGTCACAGGCAAAAGATACTCTGACCTCCAAAGAAACGAAGGTTCCAAGTGAAATTAACAATTGCCATTTTCTCATAAAACATCTCGATATAAATCACTTACACTTACTTAAACAGTCAATAGGGTGACCACGCGGCGCGGGGGGCGCTGGGAACTTACAAGAAAGTCTTCAAAAATCACTCTATTTGACTGAATATTAATGTAAGTGGCTTCTGGGGATGTAGCATAGTGCAACACCGAATTGAGTAGGTGATTTGAATTTAATACTAAGGGAAAAAATATGTGACATAATATCTTATGGGCTTTTTGAACAGTGAATTGATAAGGTTACATAAAAAAAGTTCGTTCCCGAAGACGTCTAATCATTGTGAAAATTGAATTAAAACGGTTTCTATAAGAGTGTGAATCGCTCCTTATCGCCAGACAAAACAAAGTATATGTAGATAAAAACAATTTGAATGGAAATCATGGGAATTTTCCAAAAACGACGCTAATACGTGAGATTAAAGCACGTATCTGGTTGTCAGACGGAGTGAAATCTTTTAATGAATATCTTGAGACAATCGCAATTAATTGCCAGTCAGACAACTGATTTTCATACTATATCCGTCTGTGTCTGTGTCTGTCTGTCTGTCTGTCTCTTCTTCACGCCTAAACCCCTAAACTGATTTAAATGAATGACCTGAGAAAGGACATAGGATAGTTTTCATCCCGGAAATCCCTCGGGAACGGGAACTATTACCCACGCGGACGAAGTCGCGGGCAAAAGCTAGTAATTCATAAATAAAAATCACGCAGAGACAGAATCATCATCACAACCATTTGTCCTAAGTTTGAATCGAATCCACAACCTCCTTAGCACTCAGGATCACTAACCACTACACCACCAGGTCAGACTATAGATAACACAGTAAAAATAAAAATATCAAACTACCCTCAAAAACCAAAATTAAAAAAGCATAACCATTAATTAGAAAGTTGGTAAATAATTGATCGGCCGGTCCCCAACAAGTCTAAATAACAGTTTTGTACAGTCGGCCACGAAATTACCGAACGTAAACGGACCAACGTTTAATCGCTTGCATATTGTATTGGATCATTTTATTGTGGAAACAAGCGTGTTGTGTGGGGGAGGGTGTTTGGGCGGTTTAGGGAGGGAGGGGGTGGTTTGTACATTGCTGGGTTGGTACTGAAGTTATAATACATACTATTGTGAAAATCAGTACTGGTGAGACATTTATATTCTTATTTGAATTTTCTTGTCACTGATGTCGGCTTATTTGGTATCGCCAAAGTGAAACATTCAGCTTTGAGACGCTTTTGATTTAAATTACATTGTTCATTAACATAAGGAGACAAAATTATAATAACATCTTAAAATTATCAAATGACTTCGCCCGTCCTTCGTGCAAGACTTTTACTGACTAAAACCCACTCATGTTCCTTAGGTTGACCTTTATATTCCGAGGTCACGGTAACTATTATAATCCTTCCGCAACTTTACACACCACCATCGGATCCTAAACTAGGCCGATCCTGTACTCTGGTAACCAGACAACTGATATAACTACTGAATTACTAATATAATTTAGAAATATATACACAAACCATAAATAAACACCCAGATATACACACAACTTTGTCCTAAATAGAATTTGTACCCCCTCTCCCCAACCTTACCACTCAGGGTCACTGAGATCTACGTTTTGGAACAAGCATCAACTGACTGACACTGACAATTCATAAGTGCCTGTAAATGGTCAAAATTTTGACTGATGAACAGGTCAGTCAAAAATAATCCTAAGAAGGTAAAATAAAAGTCATCAAAAGCCACCAATGTACACAGAACAGCTTTTGGTACCGCACGATGTCCGTGACAGTCCGTGAGAGTCCGCCCAGCTGCAGTCCGGTGTTTGTCCGCGATCACAGTTTATTCCATTACCTACTTAGTTATGTGCGTCCGCGGCCCCAATTAAACGTTATTAGCCATAACTATCGGTTCCTACGTTTTTGTCGCTCACTGTACTTTACTTTAAGTACTGTTTAAGTGTATTTATGTTACTTAGTCTTTTTTTTCAAGTTTAGTTAGTTTTAAGTTTTCTTATTTGTGGAAATGTGTGGTTTAGACTTCTAAGTTTTGTTAAACTGTCGGTGTAGAAGTTTTAAATTAATGGGCTGTAAAGTGGCTCTACAATTTAACTATTACGGATATGGATAACTTTGTGAAATGATTTATTGAAATTCGATCATATATATCCATCTTTCCCCATATATTATTGTTGTAAGTTAGGGTTTATTTATATCTAATTTATTCAGATGAAGCTAGATACCAGTGAAAAGATCCTTCGGTAAGACTGTCAAAAAGACTGTACTACAACTGTCAAAAAGCTAGGAATAAAAAACCAAAACCAACTGCTTTGCCCGATGCGTAAGTAGATTCCAGAAATCGCGCTTAAAGACCACCAGACCAATAGAACCTTTGACGAACTATTTTCAGCCCAAATAAAAAAAAAAACAAGTCAAACTATTAAAAGTCACGATATTTTCAAGCAAACCTACCCAGTGGCATAACAAATGGAAATGCAATACAAAACTATTAAAGTAATGTTAAATAATTTCCCGGTAGACAATTATTTCGTGTGTAAGGCCAGGTGCCGAGCTGTGCTGTAAGCGCAGGACTCCGCCATAGCTGCAGCAGGGTGTCCATATTAAATGACCCTACCTCAGTTACGTGCCCAGGTTAAATATGAATGGACAATTAAGGAACTATACTTTTAGAATGTTCGTTAATTTTTTGGTTTGGAAGTTTTGATATTCTGAGATGATGATAAAAACGTATCGTGAGAAAGTTCAAAAGTAGTTGTTTCAGTTTCAGCCTGAATAAACAAAATAAAAAATTGGATGATACAAAATTATATATAATATACGTGAAAATATAACTTTGTGGCCACTCTGAAGGTATTTTTTTTAACGTCGAAAACCTCAGTTAAAGTAATAATTGTGAATTATGTTTCCTTTTGAGGAAAATTCTTTCGTGTCGTTGCCTGTTATTATTGAAGTTTAATCGTACTAAAGTTTCAACTTTATTTAAAGAATATTTGTGGTATGAATACCAGTTCAGTTAAATTTTAAGTACACATAAATATTATAAATATCGTTAATTTTTGTACTACAAACTGAATCTACAGTAATGGCAATAAAAAAGTAAAACTAAAAGCCATCAAAAAATTACTCCACATTGGAGGAATTTTTGATGCCATTTAACGAAGGAACTGATGGCATTGCAACATTGAATGGCAATGCTAAGCAGAGGTAAAAGCTAGAGTAGGCCGCAGGAAGACCTAGCGAGTTTTTTGGACTAGCCCTTAAAAAAAAAAGATGGGCACTCCGACGCCATGGCCCTGGGTTTCAACTTTAAACTAACCGAAATATAGTTACCAGCTAGGCACTATTCTTTATTGCACTTTTATCATTCCTTATGTTATGTTTTATTTCTTCAAGTGATTTGTAATCATTGAGAAATAAAGAATTTCAAACTGTAATTAACTTTAATTACTTACACTATAATGAAATTTTGCAAGAGTTGTAGTTACAGACCGCAGATCATCCCTAACTTTGTTTTTAAGATTAGGTATATAATGCTGGTTTATATTATTGACTATGAGCCCCGTTTTTAAACGATTATTATTTTTTTACTTTTCTTAATATAGGTTTATTCAAACGGACAAACAATTTGTTGATATTATGTACATACATGGTTATAGACATGGTTTACTAATGTACTAATAATAATTTTACCTAATAATGTCCAAATTGTCTCAAATAATTATCTTAAATCCCAGCCTGCCCCTTAAATGTCTCAAAGTATATTTGATACAATACGGAGGGAAATATTATGATGTATACAGGACTATGTAATGTTGGCTAAAAGCGGTTCAGGGTATATTCATATTTTATTCACTCAGTAATAACGGTAATGGCCGCCGGCTGTACAGACATTTTGTCCCAACCGACAATTTTACGTTTTGTAGCGTAATATGTGTTTAAAAGCAATTTTGTTTGAAATGGAAGATTTATTTATGTAATGATATGTGTACGGTATTGTTTTGTTATGTAAAAAGTATTAGGTATGGTCGGAATAATGTGTGGTTTTGTGGTTTCTAGTTTAACGTGACTAATGTTAAAGAAAATGTTTGGAAAATCCCTTTTAGGTATAAAATGATAAAAATACTTTTCTTATGTTAGGAGGCCGAAGTCATAGAATGCTATTTATGTTACTATCCTACGTTATACACCCTTTTGTTTCTTTTACAAATACTCAATTCTCGTACCGAATAAAATACAGTTGTTCAGACTCTGGTTGTTTAATATACTTGCTTAACAAATAACAATGATTTTTGTTAATTGTATATTTGTATCTCATATCATATGGCTGCCATTTTAGACCAGGGAAATAATTTTAAGGTCTAACCATAGAATATGTATTTCGCAATATTGCACAATATTTAACAGTTATATATCTTAGATTTCGCAGATTAGATTACTCTTACTCCAGTATGTTCTAAAGATAATGTAGATGACTTGAATATTTTATTCTAATTTTGTTTAATCGTGATATCTGACTCGCTTGCTACAAGAAACAAATCTCTGTCTAGTAAGTATTTACCCTATTTGGTTTATCCAGATATTTATTTGCAACCTCATATATAAAACTTTGGATATTGGTGGATGGTGCTTTTATGCTTCACCTGATTAGTACTGGGGCGCAACAATTAATGTGCCAACATTAATTAAACCTTCGAACACACGTGATTCGAGACACAATAGAATGACAATAGCAGCGCGACAGCCGACTGTCGCTTGGTCGGTGAAAGGAGAGACAATTTTGTGGTGGTAATCAATATTCAGCTGAAACTGCTGAAGCGAGTAGAGCTACTGGGGCTAGCACAGTAGTGTCTTATTTTGACATAGAGGCGGACGAAGAAATAAGAAGAAAGCAAAAGTTTTACAGCAGAAGAACTTAACTATTCTAATAAACTTATTTATTGCACGAAAAGGCTAGCGCTCAGCATAATGCCGGGCCCGTACACAGGTGCGAGTCCACGGCGCTGGTTTTCAGCGCTAGCCGAGGGCGTGTTTCTGACTCAGAACAATGGAGAACGTTAGTTGCTCAATTGTTCTGAGGCACGATGTACACCAAAAAAAGGCTGAAATGATTTTTGAAAGTGTATTCTAACGGGGTAAAACATTGGACGAAAAAAGTGGAGAAACCGTAAGAAACAGTTAGTGTAGGTAATACAAAAGGGTTGTATAATATTGAAATTAATATTTTAAGTTAAGTAGAGAGCACTTTCCGTTTTCACGTCTCGTCCAGATTAATGCATTTATTTCTTTTTTATAGAATTCATTGATGACTGATTCAAAAATACAAACAGTACATTGTGTAGTTGTTGTAAAATGACGAAATGCGAGAGTAATATAAAGATGGAGCATGGCTAAGCCAAAATAAGTTTATTTATATCGGCCTAACTATTGCACAAGTTGACACAACACTAATATTATAAAATAAGATGATATTTAATAAATTTATCAAAACATGTCACTATGTTGAGTGTCTCTTAGATAACAGACATAGATAGCCCCACACTACATACAATTTTCATTCATCTTTATTTTTAGAAATCAAGGTGTCCATATGAATTGTAATCACTTATTAGGTAATCCATTAAGTGATAATATATCAATTTCGTTTCTGTAACTGCCTGGTTGGTGTTGGGCTGCAGCGTGAGGTAATGGGTTCGATTTCCAGGTCGAGTAAAAGGTTATTAAAATTTACTAATTTCTCAGTGTAACCTGAAGTTTGAAGTTGGTGATGTGACACGTGTTGCGAAAAATTGGTGAAGCTGTTCGTCCGTCCGTCAAAGATGTAAAAATAATAACCATATTATCTCTAATCATCTAATTATCATTTACATCTTTGACAGTTCCTTAATTCATATTATTTATTTTATTATTAAAATAAATCAATCGTTATTTACAGACCATTAAGATCCATATTTAAAAATAATCAATAAATAGTCATTAATTGTAACTAAACTAACAAATAAAAAATGCCTTTTTATTTAAAACATTTGTGTAAACTAACCGTTTTATGGTCAATAATCTACATTCATGAATAGAGACAATATTAAATACTAGTAAGTAATGCCCGAACACTAAGCTTATACAGAAAGACACAATTCACTTATTGCAGTTCATATAATTATATTCAATGTGATGTTATAGGTAAAAAAGTGTAGATAGTCAAAAAGTGGCACATTAAAAGTTTGCCAATTGACAAACATGATACTGAGTATCGCGTTGATATTTGACGTTTATCTCTTTTTCACTCGCACTACTTCAATCATGTCATCCTACTTTGACGTGTAATGTATGTGTGCGTTATTGTGCCGTTTTTGAAGATAGAATTTCGTTTGAGTAACCTATCTACACTTTTTTACTTTTAACATCATTGATTATATTATATAATTATTTGACTTTAAAACACTGCACTCTAAATTAATTTCTACACCCTATTTGACGGGCCTGTTGGTCCAGTGGTTATTCGAAAGCCGTGAGTTACATTCTTACCCAGGACAACCTTGTGTAAAAAACATTATAAAAACATTATACGCAAAGTTATAAATCAAGACATTTAAAAATGTAGGTTTATTACATATTCGTATATGCTATTGATTTCACTCATGTGAACGGTATGAAACTCTTATTTTTGTTGTGAAATATTCAGCAAACTCGTCTCTTATGTTCTGTGCACTAATTGCTGCTTTGCGAGGTTGCGATGTGATTGGAATTAAACCATTGTGTGGGCCTTCTTTTCGCCAAGCTGCGGGTAGAATGACATTGTTTACAACCCGATCAAATGATTCTGGTGGGGAATAATGCTGTTGTGATGTTTTGCTTTTCCTCAAAAAATTATGTAAATATACACAAGCCATTGTTATAATAGACGCACTATCAGGTTGTTGAAGCATAGGCTTTCTGAAAACTCGGAATATTGATGTCATTATACCAAAAACATGTTCCACTTTAACTCTTCCTCTTGACAATGTTCGGTTGAAAATTCTTTTTTTACTGCATTCAGTGTGCTTGCCTGGGTACGGTTTCATCACGTAATTGCTTAATGCAAATGCACTGTCAGCAACAAACACATATGGTATATTACTGTTTCTGCCTGGCAATGGATGCGGTTGCGGTAAATTTAACGTATTGTTATTCATCTTATCCCACAAAATACTATTTCTTAACACTCCACCATCACTCATTCTGCCTTGGCAACCAATATCAGCGAAAGTGAAGCAATAATCAGCGTCTACTAAAGCTAGGAGCACAATGCTAAAATCTTTCTTGTAGTTGTAAAACTCGGACCCGCTGTGTATAGGTGATTGAAGTAAAACGTGTTTTCCGTCCAATGCTCCTATGCAATGTGGAAATAACTCTTCAAAACCAGATGCTATTTTTAACCAATCATTTGGAGATGTCGGTAGCTGAAACAAATTATAATTTATTTAATACTATTTTGTTGTTTTACAGGAAAGTGAGCAGAGAGAGGAAAGATCGCAGTCACTTGAAAATTACTCGGAGGAATCTAATACTGAAAGTCCACTTTCTCATACATCAAATACAGAAAGACCCTTATCACGAGAGTCGAAAAGTGGAGCGGATCAGATTCTTTCTCCATTTCAAAGAGGAAACGAGGGATGCAAGAGTTGTTGATTGCGAAGAAACAGATGGACGAAGCTTTTACCATTATTAAAAATAGATCTAATCGCACAGAAAATGAAAAACAGTTGAGTGAGTGTGATTTGTACGGCCAGCTGCTATCTGAGAAGTTAAAACACTTAGATGAAGATAACAGACTAGGTCTTATGAATGAAATTGATAATCTTGTATTCAAATATATAATGAATGTCAAAAAACTAAATAGATCTACAACATCATATTTGCAATCTACCCAGGGTGCAGTCAACAATCAACCTGTAGTTTGTGGACCATCCAGTCTTTTGACGCAATCACCAGTTACTTCACAAGGATATCTGCATAATTCGCAATCACTTTTAAATTATGAACCTATGGAATCGACGGAATCGCAACTGCTACCTCAGCCAAATGCCCTAAACAACTACAGCGTTCAAATTAGTATTCCTGAAGGTTACCCATCACCGGATTCAGCAGTTGAAAATTATGCAGCGTATTCTTTAAACAATAACGTTTTATTTAATTCGAATATTCCAAGTACTTCAAAAAAGCTAAACATGAAGCCAAAAGTAACTAACGCTAAGAAGATTAAAGTGCTCTCTGAAACCGTTATATCGCCTCCTGAAAAGCGCAATATAATATAAGAAGCATATGTCAAATGTAGTGATGATGATGATTCACTGACGCAGTATTAAATACTAACTTCCATATATATAAAAGTTTCTTATTTGTTTAACTAACACTAAATCAGTTTATTTTTCTTTATTTCATTTGTTCTTTCTAAAGTTATGATATTTTGATTTTAATTGATTAAGTAAAATAAAGATCTCTTAATAAAAAATATTATTCTTACAAACCTTTATCTCCTCTTCCAGGACACGAATCAGAGCTTTGCAAACTTCGTAAACAATTTTAGAAATTAACTGATGTGAAATTTTGAAAAGATATTGTAGACTCATGTAACTATCGCCTGTCGCCAAAAATCTTAACGTCAATGCTAATCTCACTTTCGAAGGTATAGCCATTCTGAATTTTGTGTCTGATTTTGCAATAATAGGCGAAATTTTTTGTAATAGTATTTCAAAGTCTTGGCAGGACATTCTACAAAAATTACTGAAGTAACCCACTGGTCGGGGCATCATCTCATCAAGCATTTTATTCATAGAAGCTCTGAAACAAGTAAATATAATTTAATTGTGTAATTCCATTAAGAACTCAACTTAGCCGCTCGAATATTCATCAAATATAACTAAATTGCATACCTTGTTCTATTACGAAACATTTCACACATCCACTCGCGCCTTCTTCTCGGACGTTTTCTTAAATTTTGTTGCAAATGAATTAAATAATTATTTGCGCATAAATAATAAAGGCACACTGCGTCCACAAAATCGTAGTCCATTGTCTTTGTTGTCTAGTAGCCAACTGTGGAGAAAAGTATTTGCAAAGCATGTGTGGCAGGTTCAAAAAATATGTGTTCAAATATGTTTTCAAAGCTCTGCAAAGTCTTCAAAGAAGTGTTCAAAAAAGTGAAGCTATGTGTGGCGCCGGCTTTATAAGCATGAATTTTTGTTCTTTACCAATACGGTATTTGACACCATCATCAATTGACGTACTTTTTATGAACTGTCAAAACGTGATTCTCCTATAGATTTTGAATGGCAATATCACCTTGTGACGTCACAAGCTAGCAACCCTATTGACTAACTATTTATTGATTACACAACAATTAAAAATCCAATTTTACAGTAAATTAAAAACAAATCCGATGCTTAGGACTGATAAAAAGATAGGTTTTTTAAAAATTATGTCTTAGATTTATCGGTTAATAGTGTCAAATACCGTATTTTCAGCCAAATCGCCGTTCCGTTCTGCCGTTCTAGAAATAAAATGTGTAACTAACACGACTTTCTTTTATATTAGATAGATGTACAGAATTGACCTCTCTACAGTTTTATTATAAGTATAGATATTAATACGGATGTGACTTTATAATTAGTAATATTACAGATGCACATCAAAGAGATGTTTCATGTAACATTTTACATCAGACAATTGTGTTTGACGACGATACGATACTAACGTCATTGTTTTGGCTTCCCGAAACCTCTCGACTAACACTTGAACTTTATGGTATGGTGTTATAGTTCAAATTGACTTTTAAGTAGGTATTACGAATCTTTTGTATGGGAAAAAGAAAAGGACTGTTTTTAGGGATTTCCCGGCAATTATTCGAATTTTCTCGCCGTAAAAACCATCCTTGAACTTCAAAGAACATTTAGAAAAAGAATTGGCCAAATTGGTCCAGGCGTAGTTGAGTTTCAGGTCCAGGGAATTGTTATGCGTTTAGCAACACTTTTAGCGATTCATTTTTATATTATAGACTAGCTTTTGCCCGCGACTTCGTCCGCGTGGAATAATAGTTCCCGTTCCCGGGGGATTTCCGGGATGAAAACTATCCTATGTCCTTTCTCGGGTCCCAGACTATATCTGTACCAAATTTCATTCAAATCGGTTAAGTGGTTTAGGCGTGAAGAAGAGACAGACAGACAGACAGACAGACAGACAGACAGAAAGACAGACAGACAGACAGACAGAGTTACTTTCGCATTTATAATATTAAGTAAGGATTGTCTCTATTCATGAATGTAGATTATTGACCATAAAACGGTTTTAATCATTTGGCTTTAGTCGTGGTCAAAACTTGTAAGAAAGTTTTCATAAAAGAGAAAATATTACACACGTATACTTAAGGAGGTTACCCTCAATTAGGACTATGGAGGTTCCATTACTAAAATAATACTAAACCGGCTGATGTTCATAAAAAACACAAAGAAAACCATTTACTTTAAAAAAAGACAAATTAAAAAGAAAACACTAATGGCATTTGATTTTTTTTCAACCGGTAACGGCCAGGATTTTTATATGATTTTTCAACAAAAAGGTTGTATAACGAACGGTTGTGTATTATATTAGTTGGACTGAAAAAGTCTAAAATAATGCATTTTTGAAACACATCATAATGTGCAATCTTGTCAGTTTGGCTACTAAGTTTAACAAAAAGAGAATAATTATCAGATTTTTACATAAATTATAAGGAAAATGGAGCTGTAGTTTTTATTTACTTTTGGTACAATTCTTGTTTGGTATTTAGAGGAAGATAAACCGCCAATAATTTTAAAGAGCTTTAAAGAGAAGTTTTCTGACGAAAACTATCTAAACCCAACACCCAACAAAAGTTCACAACATTTCTATCCAATTTTATAAGTAGCCAACAAGCAAGTAAGTGATTCATGCCACAACTCAACGATCCTAATTTATCCTTACATCATCAACATACACCGAGCCGCGTATCCCACAATCTCTACAATCGAGCGAGGTGTCAAGGTAACACACCTCACACATACGGACAGACACTGTGATTGGCGTCTGCGCAGCAACACACACGAGCACAGAAAGTCCACTCGTATGAATTCTTCAATCTATACGAATATTATGAAGCTGAGTTTGTTTGTTTGTTGAACGCGCTAATCTTAGGAACTGCTGGTCCGATTTGAAAATTTTTGTGTTGGACCGCCCATTCATCGACCAAGGTTATAGGTGAAATGATATAAAGATAACAAAAGATGCGTGTGAAATCGTTGGGGACCGCTGGTTATTAAATAAATACATTCCAAACTAGCTAGGGTCTATAAGGTGAAATCAGAAAACTGTAATGTACACGCTTTATGCTTTTAAATGGAAGTAACATTGGATTTTTTCCTGGTCTGTCTGTCTAACGGTAAGTGACCCCGACTGCTAAGCCTGTGGTCGTGGGCTCGATTCTTACCCAGGGTAAATCTTAGTTTGATGAGTATGATTGTCAAATGCATAATTATATATAAATATAATGGGGATTTCCGCAAAGTAACGCCCGATCCTATAACTGAGCATGATTTTTCCATGTTATTACCTGACTGTCGATAGGAGGGTTATTTTATCATTATGTTTAAAATAAAATATTATATCAAACTCTCAAATTCAAACTCAAAACTATTTCATTCAAATAAACCATTTACAGGTACTTTCAAATCGTCAAGGTGTCAGTCTGTCAGAAAATTGAAGCTAGTTGCTCGTTCCAAACAGTAGGTCCCATGGAGAAGAGCGAGCAAGAAACTTCATGGACACTCTTTTAAAATCAATATGTTACAAAAATTTTGGTTACATCATTCATTGTAGAATCTAAGGTACTATGTGAGAACAACGTAACAAGTCGTACATGTTAAAAGAGGCATTGCAATATAGGGAATAAACAAACATTTTTTTAAATAACTGTGGCTGTTAAGAGATGACCAGTCTCAGCAGACAGCGCCCGTTCACGAACATGACGTGTGGATTGGCACCAAATAGCTCAACCATTTTGAAGGGAACCAAATGATCCAACACACACGCCACCGCAGTGAGACATTTGAGTGAGCACGACAAACTCCCAACTGCCACAGTACATAATTGGTGTCGTTACTTTTAAAAGGGAGACTTGATATACAATAATAAGACTCTTATTACATGTCAACCTTCTGTCTCACTTATCCTATCCTATGACCATATAGAAACTATGATTGGCAGCGCCTGCGCAGTGCGTCGGTAGCGCGAGAGAACTGTCAAAATGATCTAGAAAACTTGACAGGACTCTACGATACTTGCTACGGGATAATGACCCTTATTGTACAAGGTTTGGGACAGGGGCTAGTGTTAGTTTCGTTTGTTTGTTTGTTTTGCTATGAAGCAGAAATTCACTTTGACTTGCCGAAGCGGTAAGTCACTAGGGTAAGAATGCGGTTTGGTTGGAATATGAGATATGATAGTTTTTGTTATTACTATTATCCATACTTAATATTATAAATGCGAAAGTAACTCTGTCTGTCTGTCTTTCTGTCTGTCTGTCTGTCTGTCTGTCTCTTCTTCACACCTAAACTACAGAACCGATTTGAATGAAATTTAATACAGATATAGTCTGGGACCCGAGAAAGGACATAGGATAGTTTTTATCCCAGAAATCCCCCGGGAACGGGAACTATTAGTCCACGCGGACGAAGTCGCGGGCAAAAGCTAGTATGCATATAAGTTATTATTGTCCCAATCTTATTGGAAGATGCACCATACTTGGTCAAAGTGGATGCTTATTTAAAGCTTTATATTAATTTATTATTAGAAATACGCTATCTTTTACGATCTCTTTTTCTTAAATGAAAAAATAAGTTCGGAAATTGTACCACTATAAGAAAGGAGGGTCAGTAGAATATACAATAAAGTATCTACTCGAATTTAAAATAAATATGCAATAATAAATATGTACGTATACCTACAAAATGTAATCCCTAAGCAACATAGCAGCTAAGTCGTACATTCATATACAAATAAAAATAAATTCCTTATCAGCCATAAAAATCTCAAAATGTACAAATACTTCAAAAAGCATGGTCACTGTGGGTCAAGTGTCAGGCGGTCTGACATCATAATACGGACGGTATCTCCGCACATCGCACGCGCATCTTAATCCGGCGTTACACCTTTGTAGCACACCGAGTATAATAATATCAGCCTATACTGTCCCACTGCAGGGCAAAGGCCTCTTCTCACACAGAGAAGGCACGAGCATTGGCGGGTTGGCGAGTTCGAATTTATATTAATTATAAGATTCCTCATGATGTTTTCCTTCACCGATGTGTGTGATGTCCAGGATAAACTTTAGAAAGTAATATGGATTGAAAAAGTCACTGTGGCACTTGCCCGGATTTGAACCCACAACCTCTTGTATGAGAGGCGGGCGCCTTAACCACTAGGTCGTCACATCTTATCATTATACACCAGGTATACAAAGATGAATAAATATGTTATGATTGTTTTTACGTAAATAAATGGTCGTACTGTCGCTCCATGTAAAACTCTGGTAATAACTAACATATTGGAAAAGGCTAGGGAGATGATATTCTTTTTTCTTAAATTTACAGACTTTTTAAAATAAAATTTGTTTAAAAGCGCACTAAGGAGCGATTCTTAGAATTTGAACACATAATAGTGTGCTAAAATAAAAATAAAAAAACATTATGAATTTCGACCATTGACGGGTCTGGTTTAAATAAATAGTTTTGTTTCCAAAGCAAAAACAATAAAATAATACTTAGTAACAAGCGCACTATTCCATTGAATTAAACTATGTACACAATATTCAATGAATGCGCAATAAAACATAGTTTTATATAAAATTATCATAACAGACAATATATCAACAATACGCTTTATATTCGAGTGAATAATGTGCGTTAATACAATACCAATGTTGTTGTCGTTTATAGCACAATACAAAATATACATATTTACTTATTTACTGTATTATTTATTATCCCCGAGTCTACGACACACAGGTGTATTTAGACAAACAACTGGGAATGTAAAGTAAAGGATTATTAATAAAAAAACAATGAAAATATGCAGTGACAATGTTAGACGTAGAATCATGTTTTTATTGTCTTAAAATAGGGTGACTACATGTTTTAGGTTTTTAGGATAAATTTGCAAAAAAATATCCAATTGTGTGACAGCAAATTGGTTGTGTTATTCACGTGAATCTGATCTAAACACGAATAAGTCACGAATCAATCATCAAGCACAGAAAAAAATAACTTAAAATTAATTTAAATCCCCACAATTCCGGCTCCATTATACGTTTTTCAATGAATACGCTCAATATAAAATCAAATGCATTCACTTCATAGACATAATACAAATTAAATCTTTTAGAAACAGACCATTAGTCCCGAAATTTGACACCGCACAGTAGCGACAGACAGATAAACATCTAAAAACATATTAGTTTTCACTAACGTAAGCAAAGCCGGGCGACGCATTGTAGCAAGATTTGTATCTTTTTGTGCAATATTGGCGTGAGATAGTACATCGGCTTTCATTGAACTTACAATTATCTTTTAATGCCCTTTTAGTATTATTAGCTGGGATTTGTTACAGTGACCGTAGGGAATAAAGTTAAAAAAATAAAATTATTTAAATAAACGAAAAAAAAACAATGTGAACAAAATAATTATGTAAAGTCCTGTTCTCATTTGTTTTTATGCATATTTATAATATTGTATAGAAGACTAAAACTGTCAACGAATATTTTAGGACGCTTACGAAATTATACTATTATTATGTAGATAGAGTTCCGCTGATCAAGAAATTAAATAAAAATTTCTATGATAATTAGCAGTGACGCAACACACAATAAAATAATCGACCATTTGTTTAACATAAAGGTGACTGAAATATAAAACAAAATAATAAAAAAATCAATAGTAAATTAATTTCAAAAAATATATTTCTGGGTTTATGTGTTATTTTAAATTCATATTTTTGTTGATACAACACAGAAGCAGAAAAAAACACACCTAAAACTTTAAAATATTTAAATGAAGCCACTAATGACCGCTACCAGAATAAAAATTGTCGATTCCACTTACTATGCAAAAGAAAATGACTCCTTTATTTGATAAACTTAGTGTTAACATCTTATTTGGAAATTATTTCTTATTCAAAATGACACAATCCATAGTTTTTTATAGTTATACGAGATAACGAGAAGCATATTAGAATAACAAGATAACGACGGCCGAAAACAGTTATTTTTAGCCGCAATCGTCTTTCGACTAAATCGATACATTCATAGAGTAACTAAACCTCAAGTCTCAGATTTCGAAACCGGACATAACCACAGACTAGGAAGACAACAATATTAAACAGAAAATCCAGAAAAAAAATCTATTGTCGCTTTCCGAAACACTGAATGGGATTATCAATTATTTGGTCACCCTAAATAGATGCGTATCTACATTCATCGAAATATGATCGGCTTATTATAACTATATTTGCTAGTTTTCGGGCTTTGTTGGCACAAACAGTAGATGGAGGAAGATAAGGAGGACTATTGTGAAGGCCGAGGAGCCAATATTAGGTTTCGGCCGTTTGTTGTCGATGGAAGATATTTAGATATGTAACTGTCATTTTATTCAAATTTTATTGTTATTGTGCAGGATCTGGTTTTGTTATCGGCTAATAATGTGAGGCGTATCTATAATTTTATATTTTAAATGGTCGTGAGTATTATCGCGTTTTATTATAGCTTTTTATTGCTTTTAATTCTGTTCGAATTTGAGTGCATAAGTGCTTCTTGTCTTATTTGTAACCAAATAATGCGTCTATCCAAGTTAGAGCGTCTCAAAAAGTTATGAGATTAAAACGATGAGCAGATTTATCTTTTGGAAATAAAGGTCTAAGAACTCCATTACATAATATATGTAAGTACTATTATTTCAGAGTACTGTGTACTTTGATTTGGTTGTATTTTGGGTATATCGGGTACATCTATATCTATATTATAGGGAGGAAAGATTTGATCGTTTATTTATTAAGGATAAACTCTAAAACTACTGAATCGATTTAAAAAAATATTCACAATATAAAGCTACGTTATCAGCGAGTAACATAGACTTTATAACATTACCATAACGCAAGTTAAACCGCAGGGAACAGCTAGTATATACTCGTATATTTCCGCAGATTTAAACTTTGAACCATTGCCACGTGAGTGCTTCTCACACATGTCACAACAAATCCTATTATTATTGAAACATATTAAAACATTGTTGATTATCACTAAGCCTTATCACTAGATATCAAGACCGGAAATATTAAGATTGCTTGAAAAATATTTAGTTTTTTATCAGTAATAAATATTTGTTTACGTAGGTAGCTTGATATTTTGATACTTAGTCCTGATAAAAAGAAGCCATTCTGACAAAATATTTACAATCAAGGGTGGCATTGGCCTTATTACGTCCTAAAACTTCAAATGTATTATAATTTCTTAATCTGTTTAATAAAAAGTAAATAAAAGTCACGTGTTCCATAATTTCTTTTGTTTTTTGTTTGTGTCTTCGATGAAACCAGGTATTCTTTAGAATTCCTAGCCGGATTGACAAAATATTGTGAATTAATATTTACCAACTTAATGAGAGAAAGTTCAGCTATAGTTATAACAAGTTATGATCGATGGTGAAATATGACAAAACCATGGAGCACATGTGAAGGGTTTACTATGAAAGGTGAAACCTTTTGAACTTTCTTCGCATGAAAGTCTAAATCAATTACCTGACTATATCCTTTGCACAGATAAAACATGAAAGAATAACGGAAACACCGAGGTAGGGTTTTTTCATTTTGCCCATATCTACATATCCATACTTATCTATACTGTCTGTCTGTCTTTCTGTCTGTCTGTCTCTTTTTCACGTATAACCACTGGACCAATTTGAATGAAATTTGGTACAGATATAGTCTGGGTGGGACGCTAAAAAGGACATAGGATAGTTTTCATCTCGAAAATCCCCCGGGATCGGGATCTATTAATCCACGCGGACGCAGTCGCGGGCAAAAGCTAGTATTCTATAAATACTTCTTTTGTGGTGAGTAGGAAATCATCCAATGACTGCTCCCGTCCTGGGTGCGGCGGTAGGGCGTGTCAGACTTTTACTGACTAAAACCCACTCATGTTCCTTTGGTTGTCCTTTATGTTCCGGGGTCACGGTAACTACTATAAACATTCCGCAACCTCGGCTCAATAATTCAATTACCTAAGTGCACTTCAGAATAGACATCAGCAAGTTTTTCACGAACCACATGAAACCGGAAATCATAATCTCGCTTACTTAAGGAATTAATCCGCATTTCGTTCATAAATCTTAACGATCCTACACGTTATCTTGTTATCAGATAACAGACGTGTAACAAACACGCGTATCACGCAACAGAAGCTTGCGAACGACGCAACAATTGTTACGACCGTCGAAGATAACATTCGCACGTGACTGCAAACGTGTTTTTATGTAAATAATGACTGAAACAGACTTTTAAGGTGCCGAGTACACGATACGTTTTTCGTCAATCGATTCCAAAAGTCCACGAATGACGAAAGAATGATAGTTTGATTTGGATGATAGTGATTCGTCCATCACTATCCATACTAATATTATAAATGGGAAAGTGTGTCTATCTGTCTGTCTGTCTGTCTGTCTGTCTGTCTGTCTGTTTGTCTTTCTTTCACGACAAAACGGAGCGACGGATTGACGTGATTTTTTAAGTGGAGATAGTTGAAGGGATGGAGAGTAACATAGGCTACTTTTTGTCTCTTTCTAACGCGAGCGAAGCCGCGGGCAGAAGCTAGTCATGTATAAACTTTAGACTGCATGTCAAATTCTAGATTGTGTGTAATCAAAGCCCTGACAGCCATAGCGACAAAGTAGCCAATGATTGGTAATAAAATTATAGCAGTCGCAAGATGATGCTTTTGACGTTAGCAACTAATACCGACGTGGCTTGTACAATTAATTTTTTGTCGTACTTAGACACTCCAAATGAGGTCGTAACCATAGTCAAAAGTATGGAGAACAAGTATTCTTGTGGTTATGACGAGATTCCGATATCTGTAATTAAGGATCATATCTCTATACTAGCTGAGCCTTTGTGTGATTTTTATAATAAATGCATTGAGGTATCTATCTTCCCGGACCAACTTAAAATAGCCAAAGTAATACCTGTCTACAAAAAAGGGAGTAGAATGGATCCTAAAAACTACAGGCCCATCTCCTTACTGCCTGTCCTGTCAAAAATATTTGAAAAGATCATAAAAAAACGACTTTTAGCTCACTTGCGTATAAATAGAGTGTTAAACCAAAGACAGTTCGGTTATCAAAAAGGTGTTGGCACTTCCGATGCCATATATACTTTACTTGATGACGTAACAGGAAAAATAAATAATAAAATGAGAGTAGCTGGAATTTTTCTTGACTTAAGCTCTGCTTTTGACACTATAGACCATGAATTACTTCTTGCAAAAATGATGCATTATGGTATAAGAGGTAAGGTCTTGAGATTATTCTCTTCATATCTCAAAAATAGAAAAATGTTCGTAGAAATTGACAAAATACAAAATGGCTACAAAAAAGTTTACAAATCAGCAACAGTAATGATGACTACGGGCGTGCCGCAAGGATCTATATTAGGACCAATTTTATTTATATTATTTATTAATGACTTAATTAATTACATGAATACAATTTTACCTGACATTGATATAGTAATTTTTGCAGACGACACAAATGCCATAGTAGCAGCAAATGACTTAGATAAATTAACAGTGACTGTAAATGCAGCATTAGAAGCGTTTCACGTGTGGTTCACTATGAATAAATTGTTAATCAACACTGCAAAGACCAAAATACTATTGTTTAGAACGACGGCCCGTAATAAGGACAATTTAGAGGTTATTTTGAATGGCGACAAAATTGACCTCGTCAAAGAAGTTACATTCTTAGGAATACATATAGATGAACAGCTAAATTGGAAATCAGAATTAAATGCTATAAATTCATCAGTATGTTCCGCATGTTATGCTTTAAGAGCACTTAGAACAGAAATTAGCATTGAACAATTGAAAATGGTTTATTACGCGTTGGTAGAATCAAAAATTAGGTACAGCATAATGTTTTGGGGAAATAGTTATGATTATAATATAAAAAGAGCCTTTGTGCTACAAAAACGCGCAATTCGCACATTAGTCCGCATCTCGCAAAGAGAGAGTTGCCGTGAACATTTTATAAAGCTGAACATACTCACAGTACCGAGCATTTATGTATTTGTACTTCTGTGTAACATGGCCAAATACATACATGAATATGAGACAGCAGAAGAACGAGAGATTAGAGAAGGCACACGTAGACAAGACATTAAACGCTACAAGGTACAGCCGAAATTGAATATTGTTAAGCACAGTCCCAGTTATCAATCGGTTATATTATTTTATAAGTTACCTTTAGATATAAAAAGCGCTATCTACTCAAGCTCTTTTAAAAATCTACTTAAGAGTTTCCTGTTGAATAAGTGTCTTTATGCTGTTGAAGATCTATAATATCGAAATTCCTATATATGTTTTATTCATTAATTGTGGTAATATTTAACGTGTGAGTATTTTTATATAAATTTATTGCTTTTCTATAATGTAATTTCAGATACAATTTTTTTGTTAATGAATAAATGACTTGTGACTTATGACTTATGACTAAGTGGAGACTATAACATATTTCAATCCGAAGCTTAGCTCGGCTTAGCTTGCTTTGTGTGAGTCAGTCACACACTATGTATTCCTAGTTTGCGTCTAATGACTTTTAATTAAGAAAAAACTAGTAGCATTAAATCCTTTCACACTTACAAACCATAATATGATTCGTATCACTCCGAATCCAATTCTAAGCAAATAAAAGAAACTATAGAAAGGCTATAACATCAGTTATTAAGTAAAATAACAGCATGACTGTTAGAAAACGGTAATGTATTGTGTGTATGCAAATATACGGCTATTGTGACGAGCGGGAGCGTGACGTGACGGTGACGTGACGAGGTCGTGACGACCCGTGAGGCTTTGTAATTATTTTGATGGTGTTTATTCAGATTGTAGGATTTACTAAGCAATGTAATTTTACTGACTTTTGAGGTGAACTGTCACTTTGTATGTAAAGCGATGTGTGTATAATGGTCGGATTATAATAGGTTGGAGTTGGACACCTCCCCCCTCCTCGTCTCTTCAGATAAAGGGGAGATTAGGTATAATATTTGTATGTACATAAAGATACAGGCGTTTGATGGTATCGGACAGCCGAAACTACTCGTGTTAGAAACACGGTTCAGTTTCTTTTTATGCCCAAGAAAGAGCCTAAGAAACGGTTTTCGTAAATTTAACGCCTAAAGGGAGGTTATAGCGGGAGAAAGTATGTATGACAGTCGGCTTATGAAGCCACAGGATGCAGCTAGTGGTCATATAAGGTGCTCGTAAGTCGTACTTGTAGAAAGCGAAAGAATATCAACCCTAACCATAAACAAATTGGTACTACAAAGTCTGATCCAAGAATCCTTAACTTCTTTCTTATCTACCTTACATAACTTATTTACTTCCCATAGCCAAACACATGAAACGTCAGGCACCTGCCTCGACCAATCAGGGCGTGTTAATAACGCGGTAATGAGCGTGACTTGCGCCCGCGCACCCTGTGATTGTACAACCGCCTCAGTTAACTCCGATGAGAGCGCTATTTTTAGCATTGTTTGCCTAATTAGCAGTTTTGGGTTAGAAATTATTTGGCTACAAATAATAGACGGTGTTATTATAGTGTTGGCTCGTTTTCACGCCTTTTCTCTTGCAGGGTGGGAAGGTGGGAATGGCGGCGCATCAAACAGTTGTTTCTTTGTCGGGATAACATCTTGGATAAACTGTCATTAGCTGTTATTGTAACACCTGAGGAATTATAAGAGAGCTGACTGATTGGAACAGGTATTAATAGCAGTTTTTTTAGCTTTTGAGAATGATTTTCTTCCGTCAAATGTAAGGGTGAGATAAATATACCTTCAGTAGCAAGTGCTTCGGTTAAGGAATATTACTGTCACCTTCGCACAACTATCAAACAGCTATGGTTAGATAGAGATGGAAAATAGCTGAGAAAAAGTACGTGCTAAGTATATCTACTTAAACTTTACTACTTATAGAGTTGGTTAAGTACAATAATGCTGCCAGACAGTGATGGAAACATTCCTACTATAGCATAAGTTTCTATACTTTAACTAGAAACAGTTGCTTGTATTTCCGGTACACCAAAATAAATACAAACCCAAACAGATTCTCCAAACCAAAGGTTTCCCCTCAAAAAGTTATTTCACTCTTAGATAACAGTTACATCCGATCCGAATCGGTTTGTTATCAGCGTCAATAAGGCGATTTGTACCCAAACACCTGAGCCGAAAGAGGTAGGACTAATAAAAATACTTGCTGCTTTAGAGGCGCGGGCGCAGCGTTTGGTGCCATTAGTGGCGTAATGAAGCGGTCGGGCTGCTACTAAATGTATCGCGCGCGTTATTGGTGCTATTATTAGTTGACATTGTTGTACGGTACGGGAAATAACAAGAATATCCACAAGTTAAAATGATAAAATTACCTGCATGCCGTGATTAAAGAAATAATTTTATTGAAAAGCATTGTGCTTCAGGTAGATCTGCGCTTACGGCAGTCATAGTGAGTGTGGCCTTTCACTTAATATAATTATTTTATATAAAAATCAGAAATGCGGCAGTGAAGAGTATGGTAAAAATGCACTACATGGGTAAAAGTTATTCCGGGTACTATTAGCAAACAAGAGCCGATTAACACTTTTACTTTTAATTTACATGGCGCCAAACTTTACAATGCATGGTTTTAAAGTATTTCAGGTATAACTAAGAGTTCAGTTTATCTTGCTTCATCCAATTCGTATTTTAATTAATATAAATTGTACTGAAACATTATGATTACAGTGTCTAAATGTGCAGAATTTGCTGGTCAGCACTTTCTTTATCGCCACACGACAAGCTCGTGATTTCACTACCAAAGTTTTGTTTCAATATTGTGTGTACATGATGACTGTGTTTCCCCATTATCTCACATATCTCACCAAATTAAACAAACCCGAAGGTCATATAAAGTCTAGACATTACATACGTAAGTATACAATTTTTTATTAGCAATGAGATATGACATATCTATATACACATTTCAAATCCGGTTTGCATCAGATTCTGGAAAAAGTTTTTTATATTCAACGTACGGCTCCGTGGTTAAGGCTCAAGCCGTGAGTTCGATGGCGGGTAAATACCAATGTGATTATTTAATAACATACATACTTTCAGAGTTTATCTAGGATATCACTGACACCGGTGAAGGAAAACATCATGAGGTAACTGAACCTTTTGACGACCAAGCGACAGCCGGCTGTCCCGCTGCTATTGTGTCTCAAATCACGTGTGTTCAAAGGTTTAAATTTATTTCGCAAATCGCCTATTCGCTTCGATTACCGATGAGTCTTTTACGGGGCCGTTTGAGAAGAGACTTTTACCATGCTCTGAGACAGTAATAGGTATCAACAGTTTTTTATTAAAGTGAAGTGGACACAGTTCCCCAGCAGTGGTCGGCGCAGCTAATAGTGCTCCCGGCACCCGCTGCCGACTTCACTTCAATTGATATTCAAATTAATATGTATTTGAGACGATACACTAAATACTGGCGTTCTCCACTTGAGCCCATGTGTCGGAAATCGACTCTTCGACACAAGATTTTATTCCATTTGAAAGTTCTTGTACTTAGATTTGCTAATAGTATAATATAAAATTTTCAATGTTATACATATTTTAACAACATTTCGCAATTTAAATTATTTTGCTGCGTTTATGTCTTTTATCCGTGGAATAAAATAATTAAATTGAACTCTCAAACAATACTCGCATTTCAAAGGTCACCCTTATTCCATTAAGCTCCTTTGCTATATGTTTTCTATAATGATAAAAATAATAAGGATACATTACACTGTAGCCTATCACTACCGAAGCGATAACTGGTTAAGCGATACTTCACGCCGGGACAGCTTCTAACACTCTATAAAGCTCAAGTCCGATCGTGTATGGAGTATTGCAGTCACCTATGGGATGGCTCAGCCAAATACCAACTGGCCGCATTGGATTCGGTGGATCGCAGGGCCAGAAGGTTGATTGGCGACAAGAAGCTGGTGGCTCAACTTCAACCACTAGCACATCGGCGAAAAGTTGCCTGTCTGGCGGTATTTTACAGATTGCACTTCGGTGAGTGTGCTCATGAGCTACACGAGCTCATTCCCTCATCCCCATTTTACCACCGGACATTCAGACGTACGGCGGGATACCACCCTTTCTTGGTTGATATTCCTCATATCCGCACGCAGCGCTTCTCAAAATCGTTCATAATGCGCACCGCAAAGGAATGGAACTCCCTGCCGGCGTCTGTGTTTCCAAATTCATATAACCCGGAAGTATTTAAGAATAGAGTGTATAGGCATCTACTGGGTAAGCTCGCTCCATCGTAGGCTCCGTCTATGCCCTCGGGCTAGTCTGGGACCAAGAGCAAGCCCATTATCATAAAAAAAAAAAAAAAAAAAAACCTACACGAACTTACAAACCCTAAAATTACAATGACATTATAATAACTGTGACTTATACTCGTTACTTTTAATATTATCTATATATATAAAACAAAGTCGGGTTTGTTACAACACTTATAACTCGAGATCGGCTAGACCAATTTTCATGGTTTTTGGTTCGTTGGATTTGTCCCCGCCCCGAATAGCAGAATACATCTTAAAAATAATGAAAAATCGACGAGAACATAATTATAAAAGATGAATCATTTTCCCCTATAGTTAATTCTAAATTCAATTAAAGATTGAAAACTTAAGAGAACAATAGTACTAGGAGCGCAGTAATGTGAAGTGATAATGTGAGAAAATTTAAAATACTGAGATACTTAGTACTTAAATCAATCAAAAGTACTAGGCGCGCAGTTGTGTGAAGTGGTTAATAGAAAATGTGAGCGCAATTTTAAGAAAATATATGTTTATGAACTTAAATAATATCCATCCATACTAATATTATAAATGGGAAAGTGTGTCTGTCTGTCTGTCTGTTTGTCTTTCTTTCACGGCAAAACGGAGCGACGAATTGACGTGATTTTTTAAGTGGAGATAGTTGAAGGGATGGAGAGTAACATAGGCTACTTTTTGTCTCTTTTTAACGCGAGCGAAGCCGCGGGCAAATGCTAGTTATTTATAAAACTTCTCGTCTAAAAGCACAGAATGGAGAACGCCATAACGACACAGATAACCCGCGTTGCGCAACAGCAAAATATTTACGATACAGTTTGTTAACGAACTTTTAATCCGTGCTTCATGCAAATCATACGTTTGTTGTCTAATAGAAGCGGCAATAACACGCCACGACTCGGGGGTGCAAGGGAAGAGAGAAATGAGTTTTTTGAAACTTAGATTTCCATTCCATTTCGTCTTGCACTGTTTCCCCTTTCTTTCATATAATTTTGTATACACTCTTTTCGTTTTTTCTTTGTATGCTAGGAAAGGCTGAATGGAAATTAATCATTCAAGAAACATGAAAATCTACTGTTTTATTTAAATTTTTATTCGCCAGCCAGCTGAGCAGCCACTATACATATACACACATCAAAAGTGTCTAGGGATATTTCAATTAAACCTAAATTACTAAAATTCCATTAACTTTTTGTTAAAACATGTACACATTAAAATAAACCTTGTTTAATAGACTATTTAATCTGATAATAAACTTTTAGATAAAGTTAAATTTAAAAAAAACTTAGAAGAAGAGGAAAAACTCAAACAAAATTTCAATCTTAACTTTATTTTTGAAACATCAAAACGTAAACAAAACAACAATTTTTTTTTCATAAAAATTCTTGAAAACTTAAAATTAATATTCCGTGGATCCACCTAAGACTCTCCTGACACATCTGCAGCGGTTCTGCATACTCAAAACAAGGGTGTCAATATCCTGTTGTGGAATACTGTCCCATAATTGCCGTTTCTGAAGCCATGAAGACCAGTCAGAGCGTTATATCCAGGCTTTGGTCATGTTATCGTGTCACGGAGGAAGTGGTAGAACGGCACCGAGGACCTCAACGCATTACAACACATGTACAGGACCGATTCATAGTAAATGCTGCACGAAGTCAACTAAATGCAGCGGCGATGCAATTGGTTCAAAGGCTACAGAGAGAGTATGGTTTGCTGGTAAGCGGTCAAACTTTGAGAAGGCGACTGCATGAAGTCAATCTACGTGCTCGTAGGCCATTTTGGGTATCAGCACTAAGGAGAGGTAATCGAGGAAGAAGATTACAATGGGCTATTGCACACGAAAACTGGAACCATTCTCAATGGTCACTTGTGCTTTTCACTGATGAATCTAGGTTTGGATTTCATCCTGATTCGCGAAGAGTACGCGTTTGGAGAAAACCTGGACGTTAAAATCGACTGCAGCACCCACAACAAGTTCATGCATATTAAGGTGGCACGATTATGGTTTGGGCAGGAATTCGTCTCGGCGGTAGAACGGACCTCGTTTGGATACAAGGCAATATGACTGCTCGAAAATACCGAGATGAGGTGCTAATAGAGCCTGTAATCTTGCCCCACAAACAGCAAATGGGACAAAATTTCCAGCTAATGCACGACAATGCCCGTCCACATACGGCGCGTATCGTTACAAGTTGGTTACAACAGCATGTTATCCAAGCTTTAGACCGGCCTGCACAATCCCCTGACTTAAATCCTATTGAACATGCCTGGAATATGCTTCAGAGAAGAGCTCGTAGGAATTTCCCTGTTGATATTGTGCATCAAAACCAGCTTTTCTTGCATCTTAGCAGGATTTGGGGTTAGTACTCCACAACAGGATATTGACACCCTTGTTTTGAGTATGCAGAACCGCTCCAGATGTGTCAGGAGAGTCTTGGGTGTATCCACGAATTATTAATTTTAAGTTGTCAACAATTTTTATAAAAAAAAATTGTTTTGTTGTTTAGGTTTTGAAATTTCAAAAATAAAGTTAAATTGAAATTTTGTTGAGTTTTTCCTCTTCTTCTAAGTTTTTTTTTTAATTTAACTTTATCTAAAAGTTTATTATCAGATTAGATAGGCAATTAAACAAGGTTTATTTTAAAGTGTAGGTGTCTTAACAAAAAGTTAATAGAATTTTAGTTATTTAGGTTTAATTAAAATATCCCTAGACACTTTTGATGTGTGTATTTAAGGAAAAACTGTCAGACTTATTTACTGGCTGATCGAACAATGCTCAGCAAAACCCTCGGAGAGAAGCATCAAATTAATGTGCAAATATGTTCCTTACGTGGCGTAAGTGTGAACTAAGAATGCATTTTCAAGATGTCAGTTAATTTAGTAAATCGCTGATGTCAGCTAATCTATGTACAAAATGATAGACTGACTCACTGATTGACTGTTGATATATCAACGCACAACCCAAACCATTGGTCCTAGAGACATGAAACTTGCAGGGTATATATTCTTTGTAAAAAGCAAGTACCAGTAAGAAATAGCTTTTGGAAATTCCATCTCTAATGGGGTAAAATAGGGGATGGGAGTACCTACATTCACGCGGATGAAGCTGCAGACGAACGCTAGTACAAAATATTTTTTTTTCCAATATTTAAACCTAAAATCCACTTTTTAAAACCCGCTGCCTCCTCAATCTTAGATCAAACGTAAAACCGAGGCAGTGAGTCGATAGAGCTCGTTACGATAACTGCGACGATTTAGATACACTAGCACCATCTCCCTGCTCCACTCGTGATGTCACTCTAATTGAATTAGACAGGAATTCGGACGATCAACCGCTTGATGGGGTAAACAGAAGTGTGTGTTGTAATTAAAAGACGAGTATCTGGAAGCTATGTGAATCATTCGATAGTTTATTTGAAGTATCGTGAGATTTTTGTGGGCTATCAATGAAATACCTTCTCTTTGGCTTAACCTTTCAACGACCAATGGACAGCCGGCTGTCGGGCTGCTATTGTCTTTCTATTGTGTCTTGGTGTTCGAAGGTTTAAAGATAAATAATCGTCTTATTGTGTGTATCTAAGTCGTTTTATTTGAATGTAAGTGCTTAGTGCGTCTAATAACAAAACCAGTCTATTAAGTCACACTTTAGGCTTTTTCTGTTCCTATCTATAGAACGCAAAAGCGAGCATTGATCACCACGTTTGCTTAAGGCAGTTTGGCGTTATATTCTTATTCTTATTGTAAGTCCAGGTTTCACCGCGATTTTTTTCTTCACTGATATCAATGATGTCCGAGATATACTCACAATGAAGTTACCATGTCAGAATTAAGTGTCACAAAAGCATAAAAATCACGGATATTTAAGAATAAAGAGAGAAATCTTTATCGAAGGCACATACCTATGATATTAATATTATAACATCATAAAGAAGAAGAAATAAATACACAAGCAAGTTACTGATGTACTGTCCCCCAAACACTGCGTATTTGTAGAACAACAAACGGCTCAATAAATCGTCACTCATTTATTTCTATTGTATTGTAACATTACAGACGCTGGGAGAACATTACACGACTTCCGACTCCAATAATATGTGGTCGTGGATACTTTGTTACATACTGATATCGTGGAGGGCGGGATATCACTCGTGACGCGTTCGTTCCCATGACTCAAGTATACATACATAATAATATGAGCATTTGGAAGTTACAAGCTGATGAAATAAACAAACTCGAAGTTAGTTGTAATTGTGTATTATCGTTATGAAAAATCTCCAAGAACCAGTGGGCGAAAAGAACAGATTTTTGGCTATAATGTTGACTGTTGACAATTTTAGTGAACTTTAAAAATAAAATTAAAAATAATGCGTTGACGGTTCAAATTTGTTAAGGCACTTACATTTCCACACCAAACCGAATCACCGATGACGATACCAAATGTCATCCCCCAAAAGAAAACAACCGTGAAGCCATAGATAAAGCCATTACCAGACAACTGAATATACAGGAAATAATCGGCACATAACACACATACATACGTTCATTGTTACAGACAATAACTACAAATTGAGACCTCACATTCGCTACGCTAGGCCGCTCAAATCTGCCGACGAGCTGTGGGAGCGGCGACAAAGCCCATAATAATAGATAAATAAAGTCAAATACTACACACAAACTTACAAATTCCACCCCTAAAAACTAAATTCAACCCTATGCCCAACAAACAGGGATGAAACTGACACACAAACTCGGAAACATTCCAATTTGTTTTGGAAATCGTAAATCATGCCGCGTTTCGTTAAGGGTTGCCGACAATACCTGGTCGCGTTCGCGTAATAAATTATGTTTTATGTTTATAAAAACATCAAAATGTATATTAGAGGTTTTATTTGTTTGGTGATTACAAAAATGCCGCCTTTGACTAGCGATGAAAGGAGGGTGTTCCGATTTCACGGCTTCGTCGCGAAACTTGGAATTTTTACTTTTACGCGGTTTGGGATGCATGTCTCAATCTCGATAACTTTAAGTACTATCTGTGGGAATGCGGCAACAAATTATTAATGACTAGCTTTTGCCCGCGACTTCGTCGGCGTGGTTAATAGTTCCCGTTCCCAGGGGGTTTCCGGGATGAAAACTATCCTATGTCCTTTCTCGGGTCCCAGACTATACCTGTACCAAATTTCATTCAAATCGGTTCAGTGGTTCAGACAGAGTTAATTTCGCATTTATAATATTAATAGTACGGACTATAATAGCTAAAAGTAAGACAATATTTGAAATGAAGTCCAGGAAAAAACAACCTTCTGCCAAACAAAACAAGCTCTTATTCCTAATCCAACTAACTTGATAGCTCCATACAAACTACGCCTAATCCCTAGTAGGTAATCCGAATCTAATCTGCCCGACTTTGGTCTCACGAGTTTGTTTTAAATAGACTAAATCAACAAACGAAACACGACAAGGATTTGTCTTTAAATGCTTGAGAATAGAATCTAAATATGGAGCTGATGATGGCATTTGGAGCTTCAAAATATTTTCTAAATACTATAGAAATACTTACTTTATGTCCATCTTGAAATAAAAGAGTGTTAGATTAATATCAGAGCCTAGTTTAGCGGTTCCTGGTAGCTTGAGACTGTTAAAATTTTGAATCAGTGGTGCCGCAACACATCTTAAGGCTTATAATCTCGTCGTGTTTAAACTTATTTATTATTCTGAAAGTTTATAGTCGAAAATCAACAAAAAAGCGAATTTTTACATTAAAGTAAAAATTCGCTTTAAAAAGCGCTATAGCATCTGAAGTTAACAAGATTCAATCAGATGAAGTTTTCTATCTCTATCTATTTTTCTTTATGCGCTAAGTTCAACGCAGAAAGTTAGAAATATACTTATACCCTTCTTCATCTAAGAAAATATCGTAAGACCAGAGTTTTAATTTTGATTTATAATACAAACAATAACAACTTAAATATTGGCCAACAAATCAACAATAATCACGATGTCTACAAACGCGGAGTTAAAGGCGGAACCACATTACCGTGTCGTGGCGTGTCGTGGCGCGCCAGAAGCATATCGGTTTCATACATTTAGTATGGTTAGAGACACACTTGTATGGCGTGTCGTGGGCGTGGCCCGACACGTTCGGCCGTGTCGCCGACTGCTCGCCACCGATTGCGCCAGAGCGGTGGTGGGGGTTTATGACGCGACACGACACGCGGGCAAAATGTGTTTCTGTACCGGCGCATGGCTCGTGGCGCGAACCGAACATCTGGCGGACACTTTTGGATTTATTAATATTTGCAGCCAAATTACTGACGATCTTATTGAACTTGTAAATGGTGTTTGGAAAGAAATTACTGAAATTTTGAAAGTCAGTAAAATAGTATATTACTTTATTATTTATTTAAAAAGGGATAAATGAATAATTATACAAAATTAACAATCCTCTGTTTATAGGGTGAACCCAGTATTTTCGTTTATTTTTTTGGTCTGAAGAAATTTCAATGCTAAGAGAAATTGTAGGTGTTCATCAAAAGAAAACATTATGCACGTTTGAACGCTGCAAAGGTTCGTTAAGTACTGTTCAGAAAAAACGCCAGAATGCGCCACGACACGACACGTAAGTGTGCACACTCACCGCCACGCCAGTAAGCATCATGGCGCGCCACGACACGGTAATGTGGTTCCGCCTTTAGGCGGAACCACATTACCGTGTCGTGGCGTGTCGTGGCGCGCCAGAAGCATATCGGTTTCATACATTTAGTATGGTTAGAGACACACTTCTATGGCGTGTCGTGGCGCGACACGTTCGGCCGTGTCGCAGACTGCTCGCCACCGATTGCGCCAGAGCGGTGGTGGGGGTTTATGACGCGACACGACACGCGGGCAAAATGTGTTTCTGTACCGGTGCGTGGCTCGTGGCGCGACACGAACATCTGGCGGGCACTTTTGGATTTATTAATATTTGCAAAATTACTGACGATCTTATTGAATGGAATTACTGAAATTTTGAACGTCAATAAAATAGTATATTACTTTATTATTTATTTAAAAAGGGATAAATGAATAATTATACAAGATTAACAATCCTCTTTTATCTCTGTTTTTTTTTTCTCTTTCATTGTATTATTTGTGTGTTAGAATATTTTAATGTTTAATTTTTTTTTATTTTATCTTCAATTGTTTAGTATTTAACCCGTGTTTTAATTTCAAATGTTTAATTAAATTTTGTGTTCATGTGTTGTTTAATTCAATTTAATACTGTTTAATTTTACTTTGATTTTAATTTTATCGTGTACTTTAACTTATACAATTATTCTAAACTATGTTTAAAATGATGATGTATGTGTCGCAGTCATCTGGTTGAATCAGCCATTTGATTGTATAGCTAGCGTGTTAACTGAATAGCGACAATTAATTGAATGACTAAAGGACAATTCGTCAAGTTGTTTAATGTAACGTTCAACGTCTTGACTGAACGTCATTTAGCGTTGTCGTTGAATGGGATATAGCCGACTTTGTAAACAGTGGAAGTGCTAAGTAGGCGTGGCACGCGTGGCACAATTAAGCGTTGCAACTCTTAACCGATACCAGTCGCGTTCTGACATCGCGACGAGTTGCTTGTCTCGCCACAAATTCATATTTCCCTAGCTATGCCGTATTGTTACGTTTTAGAGAGCAAAAATGATAGTAGGAGAATAAATCTTAAAAATGGAGGTATTTCGTATTATCGTTATGTATGATTTTCACTGTTTTCCAATAAAAATCTTATTTTGTTTCAATTTACTAATATTTAATAGAACAGTTAGTCAAAATCAAGCTTATTCCATTACGAGAAAGTTTATTTTGGATTGATTTATTACAATAGTACAACTGCGCTACTCAAGTAGTGATGTGGTCAAGTCGAATATTGAATTTGTCGATTGATATCGATACAAAGAATAATTTGTGTTTACTTAAAAGTTTTTCGAAAAGAAGTGGCGATAAAACAAATAATGCGAAAGTTAATAAGAAACCTAACAATTAATATATTTTATTTCAAGGGCAATAAATACATTATTCATAACGTTGCAGTAATTGTGTAAAATTTAAATATACAAGTATACCAGCATTTTTATTTTATTTTAAATTTACCTGTCTATCTATAATTATCTATTAATTATTGTTTTAAATTAAACAGCGGTTTGTGTACCAAATAAATAAATGTAAGTACTCGCAAGAAGTCTTATTTATGCTAATTGATCTAAATATCGGGTATCTATCGATATCGATAAAGAATTATAATATGCTACGTGGTGCAGCCTTGACCGAGTAGGAGCTGAATTCGACCGATCACGCAAATGTCAGCCGTATGTATAATGCAATTAAGTTGATAATTGCGACCTCTGAGAATAGCGCCATCTGTGATCAAGTAGCGGAATTAACTTGTTAACCGAATCTTAGAGTGACTATAGACCGTAAATACGTTTTGAAGCTAAAGCAAAATAAATCTTATTTGGAGGTCACGCTATTTTATTACTAATAAGTCACTCTACACAAGCTGTTTTACGCCATATTTGTTTTGGTGACTACTAACGCCGCAGTGGGAAAAAAATGAACTAAATTTCAATCACCTGACTGATTTTACGTCCGCTCTGTTCAAAGAGCTATGTTTCAATCCGCTATCTAGTTGGACGTTGAGCGACTCTTGTTCGATCAACGTTCGGCCTAGTCATTCAATTAAATGTCGCTATTCAGTTAACGCGCTAGCCATACAATTAAATAGCTGATTCAACCAGATGACTGCGACATATGCATGATGTGTTCTCCTATAACTGAAAGAGCACAAATCTTCAAAGAACTCTGTATAATAATGCATGTAATGTGTATCCTTTGTTGAAGTTCCTTTCTGAATAAAATAAAATAAAATAGGATGAACCTAGTATTTACTTTTATTTTTTTGGTCTGAAGAAATTTCAATGCTAAGAGAAATTGTAGGTGTTCATCAAAAGAAAACATTATGCACGTTTGAACGCTGCAAAGGTTCGTTAAGTACTGTTCAGAAAAAACGCCAGAATGCGCCACGACACGACACGTAAATGTGCACACTCACCGCCACGCCAGTAAGCATCATGGCGCGCCACGACACGGTAATGTGGTTCCGCCATTAGTCACGCTGGCAATGTGGGCCAACATACAACATGGCCACAGCTCCACAAGACAGGGGAGCCAACCCCACATAGTTACAATTTTGAATTATTTTTATTTCATTAATAACAAAAGATTTCACCCGTTTTGAAATATGATTTGGACGCCATCTTGTGTCCCATGCGCGCGCAGAATTTTCTACACAATCGACTCACACACACATTGACACTTATGTTTTTTTATTATGTTTTTTTTAACAATAACCGTGGCTAACGTCTAAAATATGGTGTACGGTGGTTATTTAGAATTTTATAGAACCAATGCTATAGCGTGTCTAATGAATAAATGTAGGAACGACGGCGTTTTTTATAAATATGTTTTGACATGTTTTAATATGTCGGAATTTAGATGGAACTTGTTTTAAAATATTTGTTGTGGAATGTGTAGTTTCATGTTTTATCTATGGAAGAGGTATACCGCCGTTTACCCGAATTTTATTTGCCCTAATTTCATTTGCCATAATAGTCAACAGCCATAATATCATACGACATAATACTCATTTGCCCTACTCTCATTTGCCATATTAGTCACGTGCCAGAATCATTGTTTCCCATAAAGTCACTTACCATAACATCATTTGCCATAATCATTGTAAGCCATAATTATCACATGTCCTAATTATCACATGCCATAATTATGATATGCCATAACATAATTTGCCATCGACATCGGGTGTATAACGGTTGTTTATATCAAGAGAAATTGGATGCAATTGGGACTTTAGGGCATCCCGACTCGGACAGGTTAGGTTAGAAGGGGATGGCGGGGTCGTGTGAGCGAGCGAAGCGAGCGAATAGACCCCGCCATCCCCTTCGTGGTTATTTTTTTATAAACCACACAGAAGTAGGAGCCCCGCGAAGCGGGGCTCCGTCGACCTAGCCCACCATCAACCATGCACAGAAAAAAAAAACCATTACGGGGCTTAAATATTTGTCTAATACTTGTTATGCCATTTAAATATTATGCCATATAAATATTATGTCTAACAATTATTAGGGCACATAAAAATATGGCAAACAATACTTATGGCATTCGTATCTTATGGTATCTAAAATTCGGGCAATTAAAAGTATGTCATATGTCTTTTAGGGCAAATGAAACATTCGGGCAAATAAAATTCGGGTAAATGAAATTCGGGAAAATGATGATTATGGCATATAATCTTCGGGCAAACAATAGACAACCTATGGAAGAAACTATAACAACAAAATAATACTGATTTAATATAGTAACACAATCTTTATACTTTTTAGCTTATCATAATATTTTAGGCTAAAATTTAATTTTAAATATTTTCTGAGTAAAAAAATTAACCTACTTACAAAATTACATTGACCATAAATTATATTGCGTCTGGGACAGTAATTTTTAGCGTCAAAACTCCTAACTACAAACTATAAAATATCGAAATTGATCTCATCGACTAACTAACAATAAATGTAACTCGTTAATTTAATTAATTCAATTAAATTGATCAATAAAAACTGTCAAAATCGATTGGTAAAACATTAAACGGAATCATTTCATAAATTCTTCGTTGATTGCCTTTCGTTAATAATTTTATCGAAAACAGTTTTGATTGAGACATTCGGGTGATGTTAGAGTGTGGGACGAAACCACTCCTGCCTACTAACTTTGATGTTTTTATGAAGATTCATATTCTATATTTATACCTTTTTATTTCTCATAAAAATATTTAGTGGAATGTTTGTAATTTGAGGAAAGAATTAGGTAGCATTAAGTTGCAGCGGGTAAATTTTTTGGACTTGTTTTTTAGCTACAAATATTTTATTTTTGTAGTATGTAAACAAAAAAAAATTACTGTTGGTGTCTTAAAATTAATTATAAACACGACCATAAACAAAACAGCGTTCAAAAGTATTTTTTACAGAACCTTTCAAAAAACCACCGCATACAATTCCCTTTGAAAATAACACAATGGAAACATAACAGTAAAAAATTATATCAATCTAAAGCGGACATAAATTACAACATTAGTACGGGCTATAGTGATTTGAGCTGCGTATGCGCACCCCGCGTCAACTGAGACGTCACACACCCGCCAATAATAGAGCAGCAAATATTTATAAATGTTTTATTTGAGCCGCAAGGGATCATGTAGCTGAATTGTGGGAGGGTGCAAGGTAGGAGAGTAAGCGATTCAGGGCTTTGGAATTCGCCAACCTTTATTTCACCTTCATTTTTAATATTTTGTTTCTAAGACTAGCATGGACAGATTGCCAGTAATTTTTTATGATTATAATTTGTGAAAATATACCGTTTAACATATGAACTTCTAGTTTAGCTACAAAAATCTATAAAATAATATGGAAAACTGATTGACTGATTGACGGACTGTTGATATAAAACCGCTGGTCCTAGACACTTGGAGGACTTTCTGAAGAGAAGGTATCCAGCAAGAAAGGACTTTTAGAAATTCTTTCCCTAAAAGGGTAAGATGTGGGATGGAAGTTAGACATCAACGCGGGCAAAGCCGCGTGCAAAAGCGACTTAGTAAAAAAAATTAAATAAATTACCCTCGCGTTTTCTTTGACTTGTACCTCACACATCAACAATTAGCCCTATTGTACTCTCCCTATGTCGGGCAGAGCAACGCGGCGCGACTAGTTTGTGCCCGAGTCCCGAATGTAGATCGAATTATGTTTGCACACATGCTTAGGCAGAAGAACTTAAACGGATTTAATGTGATGGAAGACATTTTGAAAACGTTTCTGTTGAATATTGTTTCATAAATTATGGAGATAAGGTTGTGAATCAGTTTATAGGGACATTGTTGAAGTTTGGCTTTAGATGTATTACTCAAGAACAATTGGTTGTTTTCTAAACTTAAAGCTAAGTTTGGCCTACGACAATAGACACAGTATGCCAATTACGCAATTGAACGCTTAAGAATGCCTAGGGCATTGGCTCCAATTTATTTCTATGTGCATAAAGTGTAAATTAATAGTAGTCTACATAAACACAGATTTTGTCACCAGTTTCACTTGGTGTATTTGGAAACTATATTAGCATGTTCGATGCAACGCAAATTAACGCAATATGAATCTTATTGTAAGAAATGTAGATTATAGTTTGTGTTACCCAAGTAACGCAAATATTTTGCCAAGTGAAGTCGCAACATTACATTAATATGTCAATTATGGATTATTCTAGAGATTCTACAGGGGGCTGTAGACCTCATGCATCTTGACACGCATTTCCATATTTCCACAGTTGTAAAGTCACAAATAAATTAATATTGAAAGTGGAACAAATAAAACAATCTTTTTATTTAATAGCTTTTATCAAATCAATCAAAATCTGATAGATTCTTAATTATTTTAATTGGTTCAAAATCTATATGAATTGTTACCTAAGCAATTCTTGTCATTATATACAAAAAAAGAAACAGACAAACTGATTCACTGACTGGTCCATAAACGTACATCATCATCTCCCTAGCCTTTTCCCAATCGTGTTGGGGTCGGCTGCCAGCCTAACCGGATTCAGCTGGATACCGGTGTTTTACGTGGAGCGACTGCCTACCTGACCTCCACAACCCAGTAACTGGGCGACACGATACCTCTTGGTTAGACTGGTCATAGTTTCTGGCTAACCAGTAACGACTGTCAAAGTTCTACGAATGACAACCGTACAATTATAAAAACGTACAATTATTCATCGTCCATAAACGTACAATTATTATTAGAATCGCTGGGTGCAGAATCATGAAATTTACACAAAATGTTACTTAGATGATGTTACTGTGCACTAAAAAGGATTTTTTGAAAATTCACCCCTGAGAGTGCAATTAATTTATTAATTTATTTTCAATCGCACAGTAAACCCAGTCAATTTACCGTAGCCCTAAAAATATGCGAGGGAAACTACGGGGACAACTAGTCTATATAAATCTACATATAAATAAGTTGTTATACAGTTATTTGATGCAATTGTCGGGCATCGGTTATAGTCACCTTGAACTATAAATCGATATTGTAACGGTTGTTTTAAAGGGCAGTCAGTGCTGGCGAATGATATGCCAATAATATTGAATACATTTCAATATCAAATCACTTTGGTTCTTGAAAATGGAATCTAAATATTATAGACTGTAGATTAACGATATAATAACGTCAAATAGTGAGCCACTTACTTCTATTGCTGCTAAAATAAACCGTCCTAAAAGATAATTAATTAAATAATCAAAAACCCAACTACAATATCGAAACTCAGTGGCTTGGCTTCTGATTCTATTATGACTTAAAAATTAAAAAACAAACATCAGTTCGTTATCCAACGCCACAAACGTTCAGATTTATAAAGGAAAAGATGTATCTTTGGTAATCAAAAAATAAGAAAGTATGATGGAAATAAAGAGTTCACATATCAATGTCTTTTCCAAACAAAACTCCACGTAACATCACTAGCTGTATCAAAAACTTACAAACACAAAACTCCAAACTCTACCACTTAATACAATTTACTTTCAAACAAAAATTAACATTCAAAATCAAGTCGACCCTTATCAAGCGTACTATAACTCCTTCCTAACATAATGTACTTATATCTCATTCAGAATATTCGCTACACCGCTAATGTGTGGGTAAATCTGTCCGTGCGGAAGTCAAAATTATTGTCACCCTACATTACTTCACACCTTTTGAAACTCTACTTTATATTTTACAAGATAAGGTTCAAAATTGATTGAGCGGTTTATTTGACATTATACAGGGTGATATAGATTTTTATAATAAGCAGTTGTATTGAATAAACGCGATGCACCGTAAGAAATTAGTTGTCATTGATGTGTGACTATTGTCACGTGATGAGTGTCAGTGCGTACGTCACGTCGCATTGTCGCGATGTCGGGATATTTTTGTGTCGTGTCGCATTGTCGGTAAAAAGTGTGAGAGACCAGGAACTGCTCGACCGTGCTTTATGAGGAGATAAAGAAATGTGACGTTTGGGAAATGTTTTATTTTGAACTAGGTTTCAATAGTAATCCTTCAATGATCTACGCTTATTTATTTAAAATTATTCATTTTTAGGGTTTCGCATCTCTAAAGGAAAATTGACCCGTATACGATCACTTTGTGGACCGTCAAGACCAATGATATTATAAGTGTAACATCATTGGTCAAGACCCTTTATCTCGGGAACGCGTAGGGGTATGTGAAAAAAGGGAAACCGTTTTCCATTATTTTATAATTTTTGTCATGATGAATGTATAGGACAGCACAAAATTCAGAACTTCTCCTACCCCCTGACCCCTACCTAAGAAGCATGTAAAGTTTTTAGCCTCAGTTGTCAGTAGTTGAAAGTCGTTACGGGTAGTCAAATGTCTAAAAGTCGGATATTTAGTCTTTCTTTGAGGTATTGTTACCAAGTAACTGGGTTGTGCAGATCTAATGGACCGTTGCTTCATGTAAAACACTTGTGAACTCATTAGTCATTTGGATTTAAAGACATCCTACATGTAATTAGGAAAAGGCTAGAATTATGATGATATAATCAGGAATATCTAGTAAAGTATAAAAGTTTTATCTTGCTACTGTATATCATTTACTGCCGTACATATTTTTATCAAACAGCTACTACAGTTGTTGTTTTACATAATAACAATTCACAGCAACAGCGATTTTGCCATCAAAATCAACCGAGTTCCCAGAAACATAACGGCAAATCCCACACATCAATTGACAATATTCCAAATATTCTAAAACTGGAATATTTCTACCACACAATTAATAAGCTACTCTCAACAACTAAAATGCCAGTAGAAAATATATTATTATAGTAACGATCGATAGGTTAGAAGTGGAGTAAATGATCACAAATATAACTTGAAACTTCATGAGGGCGCCACTAGCAAAGAAAACAGTTCATTTTACGTCAAATTCTATTCACATTTCTAGTTCCTAATCTCCCCACCAGTTTAGTTACGTTGGATTGTAATGTGTAATAATTATTATCGATTTGAAAAGTGGTAACATTTTAAGTAGGTGTGTGCAATGAAGATAATCCGCTGGTCCATGGCCCAGCTTCACATTAGAACATCTTAATTTCAATCGCCATAAAACGCATAAAGAACAGTTTTATAAAAGCGTCACGGTTCGGTGAAGCTGGCTGTTCACGGAGCGACACTTGACTCGTGTATTGAAATTGAAATACCTGTGAAGTCTTCAAATATTACTGTGATAAATATTTGGGAATATTAAAATAAAATTAAATTAATAAAACTAGAATTAAAATAAAGAATTAAAATAAAATGGCATCAAAAAACTCCTCCGCATCGCTGTCAACCGGTAAAGTGCCCAAGAGGCTGGCAGCATTGCCACGTTGGATGGCAATGCTAAGCCTCTGGCCAAGATAAAAGCCAGCCTTTCGGTCACGAGAAGAGTCAACTAGCCAATATTTCGTTTTTTTTTTAAGTTTGTTGAATAAAGATGTCTGAAATTTAATTTCAAGTTATTACTTGGCACAGGCATTGCCCTCCTAAAGACTAAAACATAATTAAATTTACTAATTTACATTAATTACTCACGATTTTAGCAGAAAAAATGACCAAAAAGCAAGGGTGCAAAATAATCTGTTTTTGCAAAGTAAATACACGTATCTACGAGAAACAATAATGCAATATTTGACACCTTACTGATAAATGTAAGACACAATTTCTATAAAACCTACCTTTATTTAGGTTTAAAGAATTTATTCTCATAAGAACAATTACAGTCACTTAAAATGAGATACAATAGTTATCAAGATTGTACTATATTCACATCTGGCGCGTTGGTGCCATCATGGGTTACATATGATATGTTTTCTTAATTATTTCGCTTTAAACATTTTAATATTTTCGCACTTTTTAATATTTTAGTTTTATTAATCCGGGTCATATTCAATTTACTGTAAAATTGTATATTTAGTTGCTTTGAAATCAATAAATAGTTAGTCAATCTGGTTACTACATTGCCTTTCAAAATCTATGGAAGAATCGCGTTTGTGATGTTTTTTTTTTCATGAAAAGTACGTCAATTGACGATAGTTTCAAATGGCGTATTTCTGCTTTACTCCAAGTTTTCATTTCCCTATTACTTTAAAGCTAAACGCAGTACCCGTCGGTCCGTGAACAGGCGGCGTGCAGTCAATTTATTTAAAGCGACACAAGCGAGGACAGCGCGGCGCGATTATCGTAATCATGTTGTGTCGCCTGCGCCCGCGCCGCTTTGATGTGCCGACCGAGGTGACCACGCGGTGCGCGGACCACGGATATTAAATACTAGCTTTTTAACCGCTGCTTTGTTCGCGTTAATTCAATTTTTAGAAGTTTAAGAATTGCAGATGAAGGAACAGCATGAGAATAACCCGGGGCTGCGGAATAGTTCTAATAGTTACCGTGGCCCCGGAACATAAAGGACCACCGAAGAAACATGGGTGGGTTTTAGTTAGTAAAAGCCACTACAAAAAAAAGAAAGATGGTAGCCTTTTTCCTTCCTTAAGTTAAAAATACGTACCGAATTTCACTACATATTCGACAGACAAACCTGAGTTACTTTCATGTTTATCTGAGTTAGTTTTAAGCTTATCTTGGACGTCTGACATTCTAAATGCTATATTTATTTAATTCAACTTCATGCACAAATGTACATGGGCGGACTTAATGCCTATATTAATATTATATACTATAGTAATATTATAAACAATATTCTGCAATGCAATAATCTGCAACATCTACAATCCAAAGATTACTAAATACCAAGATTTAAATAACAATAACAAGCTAAAGAAACACATTAACGGTTCTACTTAGTCTCAATACTTACTACTTCTAGAGAATACTTTAATAATATTGATCTGTTAATCTTCTGTAATCACCTATAAGACGCTCTTCTGTCACACTTTAGAGGTTTTTTATTAATCCGCTTGATATTTTAATCCGAAGATGTCTAAAAATTAGAATAAGTGGGATTAGTTAGTAACACAATCATTTGTAATCTTTGTAAGTGTGTAAATAATGTGTTTTTAATCTAAAATATTTAGTATTTCGTTTAAATACAACTGTTTTATATAATTTTGTATCCTTTTTCCATATATAAGCAAATAGCTTTTGGAAATTCTTAAAAGTGTCCATTAAAAATGACTTACCTATGTTATGGTGTTAAAAGAAATTAAATATGTTTTAAAAGATTATGTAATGTAACTCCTGGTGATCCAAACTTACATAATCTATAGATATTACCAACAAACAGGACGTAACTTTTTCGTCTCCTTAGCACAGAATTGACCATAATGGTACAAAAAAATCAAGAAAAATTCTTGTTTTTTTTTTATACATTCTTTTTAAGGACTAAACATCACCCCCAAAAAAGCAAAGAACCTTTAATTAAAAATCAGTCACTGATAAAAAACCGAAGTTCTCGCCTCATGGTCCCCGCATCACACCCACGGCCCAAGATTATCATCTCGCGTTACATTTGACAAGAAAAATTAATATGTTATTGTGCTTATTATTAAAATTTAAACGCATACCCACTGTCGCTTCCAATTATACCGTGGAACGTTAAAAACTTATTTATAAATAATGGCGTTCTCCGATCTCTGGATCGTACTGCTTTTTAATTTTCACAGCAAATGAACGTAAGTTATGGTGCTGACAGTCATTAGTGCGCTCCGATGAGATTATCGATTTGTATTGAGAATAACTGGAATTAAAATTGAGATACTAATGTAATAATCATAATTTATGACTATATAACATTATGTGACACAATAATAGGAACATTTAGAGCGTTGGAAAGAGAAACATAGAAATCTACACAGTCTACGGATGTGCTTTCTTAACTTTTTTTGTATCGAACTATAGAAAAGGTGGTAAAAAGTCACATAACACAGCGCAAACGCATACCTAATCTTGTGTGATTGATTCGAAATTACCACTAAGAAAAAAATCATTTCACTCGTCCATGTTTGATGTACAAAAATACTGTTCTGGTATACATAAAACTTATTCTCTTATCCAAACCTTAGCCTTCAACTCTGTAACGAGTAAAAATAAAACTACATACATAATGATCGAAAATACATGCAATGTTCAATAATGTAGTTTATATTCTTTCTTAATGTCATAGTTTTGCTCATAATCATAACGGTTAGAATGCATTGTTATCTCTAACAACGCCCAGGAAAAACCTACAAACAAAAATATTGAACGATATTTAATAAAATTGGTCCAGGTGAAGACACTCGCGCAGAAGATATCTCCAATACAGTTATAAGCGGCACACGTCCCATTAACACATTCAATACATTTGTATCGGCGACAGCTGAAAACTCACTTTATTATAAAACCCTACATTTCATGGTGGTCTCAAATCTCAAGTGCTTATAACAAATCTATTCAGAACAATCTCAATCAGCATGACCCATTTACATTACAACAATTATCCAAGTTAAGCGAATCGAGATCATCCGGAACACAAGATGGAGCCCAAATAATGTCTTAGAGACTTGTTTGCCGACTGTGTCCTTTCCATGCCCAAATAATCCTGCTGAATAATCTGCTATGAATAAATAAGCACTCGCTTTGTCAATGTGACGTATATTGACAAGTATTCGTTAAGAACTGTCCCTTTTCTTGACAGACGAATTAAGACTTTAAAGCTTTGTAATAAAAAGAAAAATATATTCGAGTCTCGCAAAAGTATGCCGTTCAGCTTTGGATTCTTAATCTTTGAAATTAAACTCTACAGTCTTGTCTAAAGGTTTAGAATCGATTATTAGGGTTTTGTGAATTGAAAATCCATGTCGCCTAATCCGTCGGCGATTAGTTTTGATGTTTTCAAGGATAGTTTTTACAGCAGATTCACTTGCAGACAGATGTCGCGAGACGGGTGGGCCGCGCCTGTGGTCCGGCGCAACTCTATTATCTATTATTGTGGATAATAACGACCCATTGTGCACATTGTCAACACTGTTTTCACTTTCTTTAATCCTTTAACACGTAAACAGATATATAGATATTTATTTGGGAAGGCTCTGTGAGGACGACTGTGGTGAAAGGATTATCTTATTGATTATTTTTGTTAAAGAGCTTCATAGGCTTGAAACACATTGTATCAGTTATAGTTTAAAATTTTAAATTATTAATATTTATTACAATTTATGAAATTATTATACTGAACTGATTTTTTAATGTAAAGAGTTACATTGCTCCCAGCGATGGTCAAAGGGGGTTACCCACTAGACGCCAGAAGGAGAATCTTTTCACCTTTATGGGGCAATTGTGGCTAGATATTGCGCAAGACAGGGAAGTTTGCAAGGAATAGGGGAGGCCTTGGCTTAATAGTAAGACACAACGAAAGCTACAAAAAATTGAAGAGACAGGCTATTGCACAGCCCGTACAGACAGTAGGTACCTACTTAAGCTAGAATCATGAAAATTTAATAATATTTTCTGGTTTATGGCGTAAAAGCGCACTAATAAGCGATTTTTGAAAGTTCAACTCATAATAGGACAAAATAGAAATGGTATTTGTTTGAAAATGGACGGGCGAAGCAGTAGATAACAACTCCAATTTCTATGCAGACCTGAGACTGTAAGCTTTTTAAACCATAAATTAATAAACTACGTAGCTACTTCATTGATTGAGAGGTCGAAAAACAAGTAACGTTTTTACACTGAACCTAAAATGTTCATACACTCAAACCCCACCCGCTTGACGCCTATCGTCAGTTCAGAAAGGCTCCCGCGTCATTACCTAACAAAACGCTATTGTTTCGCGTCCATTGTGCGGTGTGTGTGAAGTTGATATGTGTATTATAGCGGCCGGCGCGTAATGATAGGGTGCGGCCACGAAGGAATTGGAACTATAAGATGGTTGAAATGTGCCTACTGAAGTGTGGACTCAGGGAGGATTTTGGTCTTGTAAGGCCGTGATCAATGCTTGTGCCTTCTCTGTATAAGAAGAGGCCTCTGCTCTGCACTAACACAGTAATAGACTGGTGTTTTCATTATTAAAGCCAAATATATGTTATACCAACGTGTAAAAGAGTTATTTTTAATCAATTATTTTAATTAACAGAATAGATATCTTTTTACCATTTATTGTAATTTTTTTTATCGTTACATAGGCTAAGGTATTGTCTGACTTCATCTTGCCGTCAGCGTCGCGTCGTAGCAGATAGCAGTTATTAAATAGTTAAGCACCCGATTTGTTTTTATCGCGATATTAAAAGTCAACGTTTTATAAGGTAGCAGGTATTTTATCGAGCTATGTAAGTAAGACATTAGTGAAACAGTAAAATATGGAGCAAATTCGATGTCGAAACGTACCCACAAAAGAGCCCATCATGTTTATAATGGAGTAATTTTTTAAAGAAAAACGTTTTAATTACTTAATCTCTTACTCTTTCATACTACAACATCATTTTCCTAGCTTTGTCCCAATTATGTAACAGCTGACTTCCAGTTTAGCGGGAACCAGCTGAATACAAGTGTTTTACATATTATAAAGAGACTGCCTGTTAGACCTCCACAACTTACTAGCTAACATGGCCTATACCCCTTGGTTATACTGACTTTTCAGCTTCTGGCTACCCGTCAAGTCATCGTCATCTCCCTCGCCTTTTCCCAACTATGTTAGGGTCGGCTTCCAGTCTAACCGGATTCAGCTGGATACCAGCGCTTTACGTGAAGCGACTGCCCGTCAAGTGCAACCTAAAATTCATAAAAACTGCATTATTGTCGCGTCTGCAGTACGTCTAGTCTATGTAGTATGACCACGTCATCGGCACTAATAAGCCGGTAGCGGTGTAATAGCGTAATCTGTTGATAATTGCCGAGCACCACTATTCGCGCGCCTCACTCTGTGCCTGCGCACCTGTGCTTTAGGGTTACATGGGGAGAAATTCTGTTTGAGTCAACTTGCTTTAACTTTCTAGCTGACAGATTAATTGACAATTTTGAAATACATCGTCCATTCAGTGCTTTAATGTAAAAGTGTATATTTAATGCTGCTTTGTTTTTATTGTGAAACTAGCACTGTACCTTATAGAATGTAGCGTGACGTTATATAGCTTATAAGCTTCCAAAAAAATACAGTTTTATGATAGAGGATGGCACTTATTACATGCTAACATTGAAATAACGATCGAGATATAATGCCATCAAAAATCATCTCCCTAGCCTTTTCCCAACTATGTTGGGGTCGGCTTCCAGCCTAACCGGATTCAGCTGGATACCAGTGTTTGACATAGAGCGACTTCCTCCCACAGCCCAGTAACTCAATGTCATAATAAATCATCAACATTTTATTATAACACTTTAATCTAAAAAACATGCTGAATTATATAGCTGCAATTCCATTTCACTCATAAACCTTCAGTCAATTCTCTACCTATACCAAACTACACATAACACAGCCTTCATATAAACCTTCTGACTTCCCTGCATAACATGGAGTAAATAATTTGTTAACACACCGCTATTTCTTTGTCCAAATTAATTAAACAAATACACGGTTGTGGACAAGATAATAGTAGAAGGCCGTACCAGAGGCTCCGTGGAATAATATTATATTATAATATGTCTGCTTTGTTACACGTTAAGGCTATAATTTCGGGTGTTACTGGCGTTCGGCGCTTTTGAGGGCGGCCTTTTTATTGTTACTTTTTATTTTTATTTTTCGGCAGTGGCAACACCAGGCTTGCTGGTGTGGTTTTATTATTATTTTGTGGGGGTTTTTAGAGAGAAGTTATGTCCCCACGACATAACTTCTGAGGCTTTTTAATACTAGATTTTAGATGTGATTTTTCCCTCGTGAAAGTAAAGTACCAACGATAAAGCACAGCCAACTGGCTGTTCTCATGGGTGTTTTGTAGCCTATATGTAAAACTGATGTTTATGTCATTCTAAAGTTTCATGAAGATTCATTCCATAGTTTTTGCATCCACCCATCATCACAAATGTTTGTAATATTAATGTTAATAAGATAGGGTTTAAGGAGCTTTCTATCAGTAAAGGAGGTTGTAGAAACCTATAGAAATGGTATTATTTCCGAGTTTGGTTCATTCCATTTGAATTCTTAGATATTCTCCCTATCTTAATATTATTTCATTTTAATACAGTAAATCTAACACTGTCAAATAAAACAAAAATAAATATAGACATTACCAACATTATTACTATGTTTGTCACTAAAAAAAACAACAACATAAACAAAAAAACCATCAAATATCGAATTTACAAAACAAAATATAAAAATTGTTGATAAGACAAAACACAAACACTCGGATATGTTAATTAAGCCGCGTCCACACGGGCGGATTAGCGCAGTGACTCACTACGAATGGCGTGTCGAATCGCAACCGCTTCATGTTTTCATTTAAACCGGCTTTATTAACTTATCTGAGCTTTTAATAAAATGTTTTATTTAAAGTTGGGATTGAGTGATAAAGGAAGTTATTTGGTTTTGTTTGTCGATTGAAATATGGCATTCCGGCTTTTGGTCGCTGTGGCTTGCACCATTTGAATAAGTGATGTAGTTCCGAGATCCAATCATTGACAAAATTCATATTAAAATTGTTCTGCGCTTTAGGCGTGAAATCGTAAAACAAACACTTTGTTATAATATAAGTACATATGTTTAATAATACAAAGTTCATCCGGCCTTGAAATTCAAGCCCACACTGACAGCTGCAAATTTTCTATTTTAAATCCGTATACCGATGTACCGATATACCAAAATGCAGGTTTATGAGATTTTCTGACAAACTAATCAACAAAAACAGATAATCCACAAGCGTCATTCTATGACACAACGTCAAAACTAATACAGACCACGTGTTGACACCGACACATAGTTATGTTATGTGCCGCGGCGCCATCTGACAACACTTGACGATCACCGGCGGAACGGTTTACGTGAAAATTTGAAACATTTAATTTTAAATGATCGTTTGAACGCAGATTTATTTTATGTGGATTGGTTCGGCATATTTTATGGGTTATTGAAGTGACTTTTTCTTGTATTTTTTGCAAGTTACAGCTTATTCGTTATATAAATTGGCACGACTTACAACTACTTAATCAACACTGCATCAAGATCTACGAGAAATAGGAAATAATATACAAAATACAAAAGCCATAATCATGAAAATATCAACGATTGTTGATAGTTTTAATAAGCTCTGCGTACAATTTTTAACTATGTTGTTATGTTTAACTTAACTACCTAGTACTTATATTGTAATGATAGACCTGCACATACCGGTCAAATCATTAGTTGCTATACATAAAAATCTAAAAGTCGGACAAATATTTAATCAACAACACAACTTAACAGTCCAATCTATAATAAATTGTATATAGGTATGCGCTATTCCTTTGCTTACACAATAAAATGGTTTTAAAGAAAGCTTCATCGTCACTAGACATAACAATAGCCGAGTAAATTGTTTTTACTTTCACTCCTTTACCCTTCGTCTATCATCATTGTCCTTTTAAAAACGAATTTGTAACTGTTTAATAAAGAAGTTGTTGTAATTACGAACAATTTGTTTCGAAATGTTACATCACATGTAACGTCCAAGCAAAAAACGTAGATAAGTAGTAATAACTAAATTATAAAGTTTAAGAATTTGTTTGTTTGAATAAACGCGCTATTCTCAGCAAATACTGTTTCGAATTAAAAAAATGTCTTATAGGATCTCTACTAAGTACCAATGTCCTATAGACTGTTTACACAGAAGCAGGGAAATAACCAAGGAGATGGGGAAATTACGAGAGACACCCATCGAGATATAGGTACTAACGTAAGTACTTATATCTCGATGGAGACACCAAGGTTCTTGTAACGCTTACGTTGATTGAGAAATGTTATAAGATATATGTATAACCATCCGATCTTTTTTTTTTTTTTGGTGTGTGGGAAATCATCCAATGACTGCTCCCGTCCTGGGTGCGGCGGGAGGGCGTGTCAGACTGTTACTGACTAAAACCCACTCATGTTCCTTCGATTGCCTCATGTTCCTTTGATTTGACAGGCCTGTTGGTCTAGTGGTTAGTGACCCTAACTGCTAAGCCGGAGGTCGTGGGTTCGATTCCCACCCAGGACAAACTTTGTGTGATGTGCATGATTGTTTGTTCTGTGTCTGGGTGTAATTTATTTATCTATAATATGTATGTATTTATAAATTATATAAGTATGTTTATCAGTTGTCTGGTTACCATAGTACAAGCTCTGCTTAGTTTGGGATCAGATGACCGTGTGTGAGTTGTCCCAGGATATTTATTTATTATTTATTTTATTGCCCTTTATGTTCCAGGGTCACGGTCACTATTATAAACATACCTATGACTTTGATCTTTACAGTTACTATAAAACCTAACTAAATAGCATGTCAAACCTCTCCGGTAATTAAATTAAATAAGGAACCCGAATAAATCTCGTCCGCTGTCACATCTATAGTAAAAATACATCAACCTTTAAAAAACTCCCTTAAACGAATACAAATAAACGACTCTTCAAAGAAATCTCAAATAAAATTGGCACAATATTGAAGAGTTGCCTCAGTGAATTGGCATAATATCACCTGAGCCCTCTCTGAATGAGGCCCCTTGTGTCAGAGGATCTGCAATTAGGAGATCTTTCTCAATGAGAGGAGATTACAGAGGGGCGATACAGTGGCTCTATTCAAACATCTCGGCGTTAACAGATGAAAAGATGCTGGATTGCTGTTAATTTTAGTTTTATAAAGTCATTTGATGGATACTTTGACTTTATTAGATGAATGTCTGACTTCTTGAGAGGTGTACTGTATGACAGGGCAATTTTTTCACTAAGATAATTTGTTAATGTTTGTTAGCATTTTACACAAAAACTGCACGAATTGTTGATGTTGATTTTTTTACTTTATTTATCGACACATTGGTTGCTCAATATTGCGCTATAAATCACAGGAATGGAGCAGTAATTAAAGACCTACATAATATATCGATGCAGGAGGAAGAGCGGAGGATATCTAATAAATAAATAAACTACACTAGCACTTATCGATATTTAATTTATAATTGTAATAATTATATTTCAAGAAATGTATTCATGTCAATGTATATATAGTGAGTGTAATGTATGTATAGTGTATTCATTCTAAGTAGTTCAGAAGCAAACCAATAAAAAAATACAACCCAACGCGACAGTTATTCTTTACAAACAAAATCGCCATTGCCAACAAACTATCTATTTCAGCCAAAAACGATTACATTTCACAAAAAGATTTAAAAAGATAGCAAAATAAACAATGTGTAATGTACCGTGAGACTGTAATCTTTTGTATATCTTTGTGTGCAAAGAGGGATAGTGTCCGTTTTCACCCCTCACTGACCCTCAAAGAGTGTTGACTGAGATGGACAGTCTCTTGAGCTGAGATAACCACAGATAACGACATAAAGGAACGTTTAAGAAGTAATTATGTAAACTAAAATATCGTTGAGATTATCTTAATGATAGTAATAGAACTCTATCCTACCTATTAAATTGTTTAGAAAAACATACATTATTTCAAATGTAAAACATGACCATAATTATAAAGCAGTTTACAATTGGAGTAACCTTTGACTATACGAATAGCCTACGTTTGGTATCGAAATTAATTTCTATTCTCTATATTGTATTTATCTTCTGCCATTTTCATGAAATGGAAAGAAAACGATGCACTGAACTTAAATATAGTTCAGTTTGCGAACAAGGTAATCCGCGCCATTGTCGCGTATTGTATAACATATCAAAGAAAACTATAGTCTTTACAACAGATTTTAAACACCCACGTCAACAAATTAATCTTTAACCCTAATGAGTTTTAGTTTTTGCACCGTTTATGTCCATCCCAATCCCATCTCTTCACGACATCTCTAATAGAGTCGTCAGGCCACCCACGACGGGACTTAATTACCACATCACTATGTCCCAGGACGAACTGTCATCGGCCCTATACGTTTGCTGATATCCCAAATGTGGCCGATTGTCGGCTTGGGGACACTTGCCATCTCGTTTGGGAATGAGTGATATCTTTATTTTTGAGTTTTGAGATAACTGTGGTATGTTAAAAATTGTCTTGAGGTTTGCGTGGATTGTTCTTTTGAATCTGTTTTTATTGCGAGTTTTAATAAAAAAAGACTTGGTTTACTTGAAATCTATCGTTTACTTCATCTAGTTGTAACACAGAAGCGTCCATGGTATAAAAAAACATTTATTTTCATCAGCTTAGAATACTCTAAATCACCATGTAACAAGGAATCAGATAAAAACTTAATGTAATTCAGTTAAAACAACAAATTGGATGTCAAAGTAGCCTTACTGTTACCAATTTTTAATTTTACATCTCCTATTCCAATTTCATAATCATGTCAGAAATCCCCCTCAACTGTCCCAAAACTATTCGGAAGCAGTTTCTAAATAAGGTCATAATTAGTAGTGTCGGTATTTCACAAAAATCCCTCCGTCACAGCTCCCGGTGTAAACTGTGAACTGTGACATTCCTCCCCAAGCCCTCTTCTTGTTGAAGTCGGCTCCTCTCATCTCTAATATTTATTAATCGTAGACTCGTTAAGAATGCGACAGTCCCACCCAGGGTTGCCATATTAGATAATGATGTTCCGGAAGTGTTGGAAGGAGGTCGAATATTAAAGCTTTAGTTGGTAGGCAATAGTCAAAATTTGTTTTACGACTTAATGGTGGTCTGTACTTTAACTTCATAGTATTAAAAGAAAAAGAGTTATTTGTTTATTTAAATAGATCAATTCAGTTTTCCAGGTTATTGCAGGTTATTTACCTACCACTAACTAGCGCCACGCGGTATCTTTCTCCCGGTTTAATTAGCAACTACTGCTCCTCTTCGGTCTTCATTAGGTCGTAGCGCAGTGTTATGTACTATTCTAAATCTTAAGCTTCTGATACATGAATGTGATTCAGAAATTGGTTAAAAAAAAGCAAATCGTAATAACACACGTCCAAACCGCCAAGAAATTAACGACAATTAGCAAATTCCTACCTTCTGTTCGCCGCCCACGGCTGGGCGACTACCCCACATTCTTCACACGTCGCCCTCTCGGTCCTCAAGTCCTCCCTAATGAGTCTGCACGCTCCGCCAGCTCGGAGGTATTGCTCCCTTTTTGTTCCTCTTTGGAGGACCACCTGACATTAATATAATAGTCCTTAGTGAAGAGATCTGGTGAAGTTTCTGTTAGTGATTAACTTACTGGAGGTTGGTAGCAGCTGTTCTGGTTTGCAATATGATTATAAATATGGTTTGATTATTATCGATACACGAGGAAGATTTCCTTTTAAGGTGAGTATTGTTCAGAAGTTAAATTATTATTTAAAGTCTTTTGGTGAGGGCTGATGGCACTGTAAAATACAAAAAACCGCATCTACTGCAGTTCTTTTCGATTTTTTCGCATTTTTATTTATATTGCTTAGATCTTTTGAACTTCGAAACATATTTATCACAGATAGAGTCATTCAAGAGGAAGAATACATGTATTATATGTAGAAAAAAAAACTATTTTTTATTAAGATTTGTAGGTATCAAACCAATGCGAAGCTGGGGCGAACCACACGTAAGTAATAAATAATCGTAACGAATAAAATAACAATCCTACAAAATCTAATCTCTCAAAATACCAAAAATACTCACAATCACAATTATAAATTATCGCCTCCGAAAACTGATACAGTTGGTTATTTCTGGGTATCTTTCATACCTAAAAATAGCCAGCCGTATCTGAAACAAAGACAATCAACATTCCTGTCACGTGGGGAGGCTAGCTGGCTGCGCGAGCGCATCGCGGATAATTACTCATTAGTAAGAGAGCCGTAGCACTGCGTATAAGGGGAAAGTGTTTTTGAAGAAATGGGAATGTTGTACAGGAAATGATGACTGGCTTGAGTAAGATGTGTGAAGTGTAGATGCTAAATGTGATGAGATGAGATTCAGCGACACGGTGTGCACCCGTGCGAAGACATATGTAATGGAAAACTAACTAATTGACTGACTGTTGATATATACTCACAACCCTAATCGTAATTTCTACAGACATGAACTTGCAGGGTGTGTTCCTTGTAAAGGTTAGGTAACGACTAAGAAAGGATTTTTGGAAATTCCAAAATCTGACTGTGGGCCTTACCTTAAGGTTAACAGAAAAGTACGGTTGAGCAGTAAACAGCCTTAGCGAGCTGACCTGCGAGTGGTCACGTCAAAAAATATTCTAAATCTACTTAACCCACGTAATACATCTTAAAAATGACTTCAAAAGAGATCCCCATAAAAAGAAAGTGTCGGCTACTTAACAGCGACAGATTAGCCAGCACTAATTCAACACATCTGTCAAACCAATCACGAAATAATTAACACGATGTACTCTAATGAAGATCTGGTCTCATTAGCATGGGTGATCAGAGGATGGATGAGCCAAATATTTCCCTCCGACGCGCGGGAGGTCCCAGGATCAAAGACGCGGTGACAAATGACATGAAAATATTAACACGTGTCGGTTCTATTTGGTATATTTGTCATACATGTGTTTTTGATGTTGTTAAATGTGGCGGGGAAGCGGGGATGTCGTTTGTTCCGACCTTGAGTTTGTTTCCATATTTTTAGTGGTTTTATTGTTTTGTGTGGGGAGGTTATGAAGAAAGACGTAATGGCAATTTTGTAGTGAGGAGATAAGTACTTTATGTCCTTCCAATTTTCTATATGTATTAGCAGATCATATTATTATACATAAGTATATACCTTCCATTATCCGCTAAAATGCTATTTACAATTTGGATTGTCAAGGAGTAAGACAGTCAAAAAAGTTACATACTCCTTCCAAATTCGAGGTTTCTATGGAGAAGAATAAGAACACTTTTAAACCAAATAAAATACGATGTTGACGTCAACAGAGAAAATTATAACATTTTTTTTATAATATTAACAATTGATTAGCGGTATGAAAAAACAATGGGATTATTTTAAAAACAAATAAGGTATTAAACAGTAACAATTCACTATTGAGTTCATAACAACTCCATAAATCACTCTATATATTAGTGAAAATGACCAGAAAATCCATTACGTTTTTCTTGAGTTTTTTTCGAGATGCGAGTGAAGGTTTTATAAAATGTAAGGAACTGTAAAAAGTTAACAAGCCATACAAGTGATATGGTCAAGTTTAAGCAACGACCCACTCACGAATCCTGGATTATTTTCAAAACTGCATCCACATTACCGCAAATGGTGGACAGGCCCAATAAACTAAACTAAAAAAAATTTCTTTTTATTTAACTATCTAACCATCGAATGATTTACAACGACATTGGTAAGTGGTGCCTCTAGTGCACCACCCAGCTTGCCGAGTGCCTGCAGATAACACGGGCGGACCGTTTTGCTAAGTGTTGCCTGGTTGAGACGCCTTAAGGGACCTCTAGGGACCGTTTACTGTTTAGGGATCCATTTAGTGAATATTGGATGTCTTCCATACACAATGTGTAGAGATGAGTGGATTTAGATTACTAGATATAGATATGTATTTGACACCAGCTAAAATCAATAATGTAAATTATAAATTATATCACCAGTAACGTAGTTTACCCATGCCTTGATGCCTATACAATCCAGAAAATTTACTATTTGTCTATATAATAGTAAAAGTCTGAGAAAAAATATACTTAGGTACTTATTTTTTGCCATTCAGTCATTGTGGAACCAAACACTGAATTTACTAGAGAATATCAGTTAATCTAAAGCTTTAGAAGAGCTGTGTTTAGACCTCTCTCAGGTTTTTAGTAATCAATAACTTGGGTTGTATTTAAAACATAACTTTAAAACACTGCAAAATGTTACCGTGTATTATACCTTTCTAAACTTTTACTTATTTAAGGACATTTCCGCTCCTACTCAACGCCACTAAACAAAATATTTAATCAACAGAACCCATGCTCGTTTAAAGCTATTTTTTCCTGCCATAGGTGCTCGCGTGGGTGGCGGTCCCATTTTTTAACCATCGCCGATTTTTACCAAAACATGGCGCCAATCATCGCTCGATGTTTATCCTTTATCGATGGCGGTTAATTGGTGTTTCTACCCCAAATTGATGAGTCTAGTTTTTGTGAAGTAAACGAGATTTGCGTAAGATGGTAGCCAAGTAACATGGGCCTTGGCTCAAGTGGGACGAATTTCGTCTCAAGAATGAAAAACTGAAGTTTCTTCAGGTTTTTTGCTGTTGGTTTAGTTATTTTGTTGTTTATAAGTTTAATTTCTGTCTGAAATATGATCCTGGTTTTAAAAAATTAAGTTAAAAAATACACATTGTGCCAACTTAAGATGCGATCTCGAATAAAATCTACAATTACCAAATTACCTTCCTAGCTATAACCATGTCTTGTAACTTAATAACAAAATTGAAAGCATTTCTGCAACAATGCTAATGTAAAAGTTAGCACACTTCGTTGCACCTTCAGCACAAACAAGATGCATAACAAAGTTATAAACAAACTAAAAACTAATCGGCATTTTTTGCGTCGGCATCTTAGACGCTTTGTGGATGCCGATATTTTGAAAGCACCAAGTGCTTCAACTTGACTGGAGATGAACAAAATCCGCTGTTTTAGCTAAAGATTAAGTAATCCGCTCCAGGGTGGGCCGCGTGGTTGGTTTGCTAAAATAACAGTGTTACACAATGTGATGTGTTACGGTACTTAAGAGTAATTGAAAACAGTCCCGTAGGCAGATTTTGAGAATGTTTTGTTGACGTGATTGCAATTTTGGCAAAGTTTCTTTGGATTCGCCGCCATGATTATTGACAGAAATCTTTGTCATAAAATTGTTTCAGTTGTAAAGGACGAGATAATTTGATTAAATAAACGAAAAAAAATCAGGAACCCCCTTTAACAATGTCATTTAGTTTACAGAAACGAAACCATCCTTTCCCCGACAAGCTCTAGGAAATGCCATGATCAATTTGCGGGCACAAATTCAATAATCGCGTCAGTACTTACATTCTCCATCCATGCGCCCCACAGCTCCATGGCCCTATGGCCCATGGCCCCATATGTGCAGATGTTTATTGACACCGCCCTATATAAAATGAGCACAACTCTCCCTCTGTTGTAACAATATTATCTACAAATATTAGGCACGATTGTGTTCAAAAGGGGTCCTTTTATTCGACCCACTGTGCGGTTCGTCTACCAACTTAACATTTACTCTTTGCTATGGAGTTTTTAACCCTATTTTGTAGCAGCTAAGGATCATGAGAACTAATAGTTTTGAGATAAGTTTGTATTTAGTATGGTGACGTTTAAAATAGCGTGATCGTGTTTACAATTCACAGGACATGTGGGAACACGGTTTTACAAATCAATCGAGATTTATGTTGGTGTTAGATGGAGTGTCAATTTTACGTCCTGGTTTTCCAAAATATGTTTTAGTCGCTCTATTTTTAAGGTACAGGCGGAAGTATTGAAATAACAAAACACGTTATAATAATCAATGATATGGAAAAGATGAATTAAAGCCGCAACACTTTTTATATTTCCAGCTAGTAACAATAAGTAGGTAATATAAAGTTGCAACTTGAGATTTCAAGTAGCTTTTTTACCGCGCTTTAAGCATTGTTACATTAGCCTCAGGTAGATATGCGGGCTTCTTTACGAGTTATCTAAAAAATGGCATCTTTTTAACAATATTTCTATAGAAACTTCCCATATTATTTAATACCAACATCGCTTAACCTATTCTTAACGATTCACATAAACCAAATCCACACTCGACTGAATTTTGAAAAAGGCTTCAAACGTGCGTGCACGCAGGCCGCACAGTGTGCCGAGCGGTGCCGCGTCTCGACAAAAACGCGCCGCTAATGACTCGAGCGAATATCGACAATTTGCTACGTGCGATTGAACAACATCAATGCGATTTGTACACCCCATGTTCGATTCAGGCCAGTTGAATAAGACCCTTGAAAAAACAATTTTAGTTAGTAGATTTTAGGATTGAATTTCGAGTAGCGATGTTGTCGAGAGAAAATAAAGACACAAGCGTCACATATCGAGGGCGAACGCCATAAAATATTATCATTTATCACATAGATGTGTTTATTATTGCATAGCGGTTACTGCGGTAAACGTCGGCGTTAGCAATATTAATAATCAACGGATGACATCTGCGTTACTCTTATTGTTTGCATGTCATAAATCTTCGGAGGAAAAAAATGGACATGTGCTGTAACGCTGTTTGAGATGAAAGTAAGTGATTCAGGTACGCTTTGAACTTTACCGGACAATGTAGTATGAAGACTGGAAAGAAGAAACATCTGCCATTTAAGATAGTATGCAAAAGTTAGTGTTTATCCAACAACTGTGACCGGCAATAAAAAGTAAATATAAATATTACGAAGAACTTGCGCGGTTCTACCATAGCTGTTAAAATGCGTTTGATATTTTTAGAGTAAAATACATAAATAAATATGTAAGATAGATATGTAATTGTAAATACGCATACACGTAAGTACAGGGCTCTACTTACAGTTGTCATATATTTACAGTTTTTGAGACTTTTCTTTTTAGTATACCTATAGCTGTTGGCAAGACTGCCGAACTATTACCTGCTCCGCACAAGTAGTGAATTACACATTCAGTTGCATTAGAAAGTGTAAGTAATTTACCTTGTTTTTGTCGACTTAACTCGATAAAAAACCTTGACTCGCTTAATATCTTCATTGATATAGCCAATCAAAATCCACTGGTTACCAAGCTTTACAAATCAACGCGTAAAACGAATCTAACCAGTCAATCTATCAAAGTCAACAAATAAGTTGAACAAACACATTTAATCTAATGTTTGTACAATCAAACTTCGTATGCGCAGCTTTCGCGAAATGGCCGGCTAATGTTGCGAAACATTCGTTCAAACAGGGGCCCGCTGTTTATCGTTATTATTAAGTTGTAAGGGATTTAAATGACTTCCGCACATTCATCACGCGTGTAAAGCCGATTCAACTACGAGCGTGCCGAATCTATTCAAACCGCACATTGCGCTTTTTTGTCCACCATCACCTCGACCGTCCCACTGTCCATGATGGTTTTATTGCGGGTGCATTTTACAAGTTATTGGCCTCTTATTCTCTGGTGACGAAGTTATACGGCCGCTGTAAAACAATAAATAATTCGATTGTTTACAGTTTTCGTGGTTTTGGTGTTTTGTTGGGACCCCATGTGAAGCATTAGTCACACTGTGCGACATGCGGTTGTAAACCAATGATGGTGTGTTAAATGTTATTGAAATTTCGGTTTGGATGCGATGACGAGCCCATGGTTCTCTGCGGTAATGAGAGTTTCCATTGAAACAAATGAAAAGAGTTCGTTCTGCCAAGTGCTCCGTGCACAGTGGGACGTTTGTGGCGTGATCAGTGGCTAAAGAAATTTGGAAAAAGCTCATTATTGGCGTAACTTTGCGGCTGTAATCGCATTTTTATTTTTTATGCGTGTAACAGACAAAACATCTTAGCCACTAATGTCACATTATTGTTAAACAATATAGCCATAATGTTGTGGGTTTGAAAGGAATTCTGGTCCTTAAATCAATTTTAAAAGTAAACCACTGTAACTAATTGAAGTACCTAAGATTTAAATGTGTTTTCAAGCATTAATTTAGTTATATACACACGGAGTCACGAATGGTGTAAGCTTTTAAAATCGATTATTTATAATAAAAACTTATATCATAATGTTTATTTTATGTACAATTTAGACAAATCAAAGAAGGATAGTTAAAAAAAATCTTATACAGCAAATTATTAATACGATACCATATAAAATAAAAAAACTCAAAAGTTATGATAATCCATGCCCGCATAAAATCACCACTGTTGCAAATCCCAAAACGTGTGGAAAAAAAACTTTTTGTTTACTGTCATCGGCTACTGCTTTAAAACAAAATGATTTGCAGAATTTCAAATTGTTGTAAGATGTTGACAAATGGTTTAGTCTCTGGAGGTTTAAACAACTTGTTTCTAATCCCCGAGGAGAACAGATAATGTTTACTTCATTAGTTAGCAGTTTACAATTGGCTTCTGGGGTTAGATTTTGAAAAGTTAGTTTAAAAAATCTCATTCTTGACAATTATATTTTATAGCTTATGTTTTATGCGAACAAAGCTGACGTTCTTTTTGCAAATAAAAAAAAAAGTTTAAAATTTCAATGAAATGTACTTAAATATTTTATTGCTGTCTATGATCATACGATTTCACAAAGTATAATGATTTATATTTATTTTTAATTCACAGAAAGAAGTTATATCTTCACGCAAGAACCCATATCTAAGTTATGGCCATGTTAACATATAAACTTCCCTTCCATTAATCCTAAAATTAGTATTTACGAACCGTAACGAACATCAAAACTAATTCAATCGTCAACAATAATAATCTATTCAAAGTCCAAAGATTTCTTTATTGAAAGTTAAATGATTAGAGTCAACAGGCGACTGTCGGCTTGCACAAACCGACGGATCACTTACCGACACTTTAATGCCTTTGTCATAAACACGCATCCACTGAGCACGTCAAGCGGTCACCAATCACCAAACGGAGCAACTCCACAAAAAGATAGAATCAAAAATAATCTCCCTCCAACGCTAATAAGATCGATTTCGTATGTTAAAATTCTAAAAAGTCGGCCTCCTTTTTGCTAAAGGGATAAATGAGATGTCGGTACCACACTGAGCAAAGCGGCCGAAGCAAAAAATATCACAAAGGCACAAAGTTTTGGACACAAAGCGACATAGGGAAATAAATTATTTCATCTGTTCAGACCTTTCACGATAATATTGGCAAATGTTTCCATTCGGGACGGGCCACGCCCTTGCTCGAATCCAACAGGAAAAAAATATTTGACGCCTCGGTTATGGCAACGCAAAATAAACCCTAACACATTACACTTAAAACGAAATTTGTTACCAAAGAAAGTGGACAGTGGTCCGCGGTGCGTCTCAAAGTAGACAAAGTCAACATCTCTTTTACAATTTTTTCAATAACGCCAACATATATTTTGACTGTGATGTTTTTATTATTTTTGTTCGTGATGCCGTTCAGCGTGCATGGCTAACTACCGGCGGATTTTTTCTTAAAGGCGGCGTCTGCGCATGCCTAATATATGGCCGTCGCAGTGGCCGGTGCATGTGATATCGCTTCCTAGAACTGCCGACAAAGTCACAAGTAATTATATAATGGTTGCAATGTTGACTCTTTGGAGTATTTTGGCTTCCGTTCATGGGGTTTCCCATTAATCAATGATAAAACGGGACATTTAGATGTGTAGACAATACATTTGTGTAAAGTCGCCATGTGCATTAATAGCAGTTAAGATAAGGGCTTCTAAAATAACAGAAGCTTTTAAGCACAACAATTAGAAGTGATATATTTAAAGTATTCTGAGTTTCAATATAATGAATAGCTTATCTATTTACCATGAATTGTAGCGCTTGGAAACTGCTGATATCATCCAGTAATTTATTATATGCGTGCAAATAAGTGCAAAATAAATTTTGTATTCACAAATCCATAATAAATTTTAAGAAAATGAAACGGCAAACAACAAGCAAACAACAATCACTTTTAAATACTCAGTTTCGCGCAAAACTGACAACAAAACGGTAACAGTTACCACTTTATCAGAAGCTCACACCTTTCATCCATCAATCAGGAATCAATGCATGAGCGCACAATGCTTGTTCCACGAACGATTGAATGCTTTTGAGTCCCGGAAACAGAGCATTGCACCCGAAGGCACCAGCAGCCAAAAGCCAAAAGTACCCTTGCACAATGTCCAAAGCTCGTTACGAGAGCAAGCAGGGGGCAACGTAAATCACGGAGACAGACCTTTTTTCTGTTTTGTTTTCGCATCTGCATACTCAAATTGGAAATTATAATGTGTGTATAAATAGGTAGTCGCTGCAGGCGCGGTTAGAACTGGTGTTGAGTTATAGGCTAGTGGCTCGCGCTAGATGCAGAGGACATAACATGCAAATAATAATGATGATAATTAATAATGAGTTACGGATTGACTGGTGAGCTTTAAATGTCTTAAAGATTTCGACTTTATGCAGGACTAAGAATCAGAAATTATGCAAATGCTTGGTAAATATCATAAGGCTAGAAAATACATTTGGCTCATTAAAAAAAATGTGATTGCATCATTTTATTGTAACATTATTATAGTTAAAATTTATTTTCCAGGTTTGCTAAGTCTAAGTCAAAGCAATCGAAAAATACAACTATTTATGCCGCGTACTTTGACACACCACACCCGGATCAAAGTGTATCAAATGAAACTTTTAGTGCGCGAAGCTTTTTATGTAACTTGTTTAATTATGTTTTACTAATAAAAAACAATAATATGAAAAAAAGTAAAAACGAAAAACTATTTATTAAAACGTAACCATTAAAATGAGTCTTTAAGCGTCATTTTATTAAACACGACATCTTTGGATAAATTACAAAGCAATTTGAATAGAAACAAAATTAACAATGAAAATAATTCAATCGAGTTCTAAACAGTCTTCTTTTGTACACAGGAGCCTGACATTTTTTAATCACATTACCTAACAAAGAAGAAAAATCTCAAAGCTCCGATTTCTCTTATTACAATACCCACCCACTGGTTCCATCAGCTACCATATAGTGGACAAAAGCTACTGATGATGGCACACGGTGCACTAACGTGCTTTACGCCAATTATGCATTCAATGTGTCAAAGAAAAGTCATAAACGTCGCACAATGGGGCGGAACGCGCGCGCTCTGGACAAAAATCTACAAAAACTGTAATGCTGATTAGTTGCATGAAATTCATTAAGTTAGACACCCAAGTAGCAGCGGCATGACTAATTGAGAATGTGTTGCTGATTCCGGAATGAATTATGTCTAGTTTTACGGAGATTGTGTTAAGTTTCTTAATGAGGGAAAACTTGGGAAAAATGTTTAGAAATTACATGTTTTTGTGTTTCACGTGTTAAGCTCTGTGATTAGTGCTAATCAGTATACGCAACTGTGTTTATTTTAATAGTAGCGGTAAAATAACATATATAAATATTTTGGGAAACGGTCGTTGGTTAAGTTGTGCCTGAACCATTTGAATTCAATTTTTTTTTACTGTTGCTAAAAAATTAAGAAACAGTTAAGTACATATTTTAACTTGCAGTTGCTTACCGTTACAACTAAGCTCAATAGCTTATTGTTTATTTTACCCACTTGAAGATATAAGTGGTCTATTATTTTTTCTAAAATTTGTATCCAGGTGGATGATCACAATAGCTACTGATTGAAGGTAAGCAGATATCGTAAGCACATCTTCTATTACTTTGGTTTGTACTGTTAATATATATTTATGAAATAAAAATCTCACCCCAATCTCTACATAGTTTTAATCCGTACAAATATTATAAATGCGATATATAAGTAACTCTGTCTGTCTGTCTCTTCTTCACGCCTAAACCACTGAACCGATTTGAATCAAATTTGGTACAGATATAGTCTGGGACCCGGTAAAGGGCATAGGATAGTTTTCATCCCGGAAATCCCCCGGGAACGGGAACTATTATTCCACGCGGACGAAGTCGCGGGCAAAAGCTAGTTTAAAATAAGTGTTTTCTAAAACTTTTATATAAAAGTTATAATTTTGTATAAAAACTTTACAAAACACATATATATTCAACTAAAACTAACAACAATCACACCAAATCAGCGCCATCTTACGTTCAAACAAAGGCACAGTGTTACAAAAGCGCTGTAGCTGGACAAAAAGTGGTGAGAAGTAAATCACCTACATTTGCTCCGGATCATTGAGTGCAGCGGTCGCTTCTGTCTACTGCATGGCGAATTGACGGCGTTCTGTACACGTGGGCGGTCCCGGAGGAAACACATAGCAATGTTGATGGCTACATTATATGTTTTATTATTTAAATCTTCGCACACACGTGATTCGAGACACAATAAAAAGACAATAGCAGCGCGACAGCCGATTGTAGCTTAATCGTTGATAGGTTAACTTAGTATTCGCCCACGGCTTTGCCCGAGTAAATGTCAATAGTTCCATTCTCGATTTTACGAGTATGGTGCTGATTCTCTTGTTCACAAACTTAACAAAATTTAAGTTAAATGCATCTTTCTCTTTCCATTTCTTAAAAAAAGGACAGAAGATACATTTTAGTTTTATAATCCTGTCAAATTAGACAGCGCCTATGAAAATTGGCGTATATTTAGTCGCCAATGGTGCCCATTCCCTTGGTCACAAACTAGACTAATTTTAAGTTAAATGCATCTTTCTCTTTCTATTTCTTAAAGAAAAGGACAGAAGATACAATTTAGTTTAATTCTGTCAAAATAGACAGCGCCGAAAGAAAATTGACGTATATTTAGACGCCATGTTTTTAAAATGCGTCTAAATTATCTATGGAGTGTCTAAATTTGACAGGACTTAACTAATATTTTATCTTCTGTCCTTTTCTTAATTAAAAGGAAAGAGAAAGATGCACTTAACTTAAATTTACGTTAGTTTGTGAACAAGAGAATCGGCACCATTGAGGGTCTAAATTTGACAGGACTTAACTAATATTTTATCTTCTGTCCTTTTCTTAATTAAATGGAAAGAGAAAGATGCACTTAACTTAAATTTACGTTAGTTTGTGAACAAGAGAATCGGCACCATTGAGGGTCTAAATTTGACAGGACTTAACTAATATTTTATCTTCTGTCCTTTTCTTAATTAAATGGAAAGAGAAAGATGCACTTAACTTAATTTAAGTTAAGTTTATGTACTTACAAGAGAATCAGCACCATATTCTCTTATTTTAAAGTACTGTTCAGACTTAAGTTTGCTTCAAAGTTATTACTCTAAATTAAGTAATTCGATAGTCAGCCCCGGGAGCTGTCAGTCAGTCTCTGTTTTTTTTCTGGTTTCAGACGACAACAATAGTACTAAAAGGAACAACGTAAAACAAAAGTACTAAAAGAAAAATATCAACTTATGAATTAATGTTTTGTTTAATTCATAAACCATCTTAAAAACTACTTTAAAACAATACGCACGTAAAGCCTCTGGTCCTTGTTTCTCTGACTTGGTTTCAAACCACTAGCCTATCACGACACTTCAACAGAACAAAAAAACGCAAGTAATTTGTAAAAATATACCTTTCATATTGTAGTAGTACACGCTCCAATCAGTATAAGTTTTACCCGCTAACTATACAGCTTCCAAAGTCAATAAAATCGCCAACAAAAACATAATTAAAACAATAATTAATCCGCGCCCAAACAACACATTCTTAATTAAGGACTCTCTACATCATTGTGCCAAAACAAAAAAGTCTCAACAGTTACCTAAACATCTGACTCGATTACAGGTCGATTGCCATCGAGACGAGATATTTGCAATCGGCCCAGTCCGTAAATCTTGCAAGTAATGAACGGCGCCGCGTGTGATCGCTAACTTATATTTTGTCGCGCGATTTGTTGCAGCCAGGCACGATATCAACGAGTGTGGAATTACCTTTATACGGTTTTACTGTTAGCACTAAACGCTGCGCGATTTTAAAACTTATTTTAAGAGTTCTAAGGATGAATATAGAAATGCAAAAAGAGCTTGTCAAATGAATAATTGCCTTCAGATATCGTATTGGGTGTGAATTGATTCCGTTTAATGTTTTATTAAAATGCATGTGATGTGTATATTTTTGTTGTTTCCAATTAATAACGTGGTTAATTGCAAGTTTATGCACTGAATGTGGAATTATTGCTACTGTGAGTTTTACAAACTGGTCAATGATTTAAATGGAAATTATTTAAAAGTACACTCATATTACGTAGACATAATAAACTCTGGTTTTGTTTAGGTATCTAAATATTTCCTAAAGTAGCGTAGAACAAAGTTCGTTGACTCCTAATTTGTGCACACAGTTAAAATAAATTAAACCACATTACAATTTAAATAACATACAAATAAAAAGGTCATAAAACACACAAAAACCGAGTGAAACATCGCCATGAATCACGTTAGTTTTGTAATATGTTCGTGTCAGTAACAATAAGTGCGTCTAAACGTGTCTCGGACTCACACTCCATCGCATATTTGGTTTTAGACAACACCTTACCGTATTAACTTAGTATTGACATTCAAATCAGTAGCTCAGCTCATTTATTTTGAATTCCGAACGTGTTAGGGACAAAAGTGGAACAATAATGGTTGGAGCAACAGTGAGTTCAGCCAACAGTGGCGCCGTGGAAGCGCGCGCCATCTGTCAAAATTACCCGCCATATTTATTAGGCAGAGACAATGAGTGACGCGACTGCGCGAGTGACTGAAGGAATCGGTTTTTCTTTTTTTTTTCTTGAGAAAGTTTTGTTCGTGTAAGGTAGCGTACAGCCAGGTATGATGTAATAGTTAATTAAATATGCGTAGCTACGAGCCTGACGCATACAGAGGAATTGAAAGGACCTCTGAATGTTTAGTTCATTATTAAATAAAACACTGTATTGTCTAATTTAGTCTAGTAGTTTTGTGATCTACATGTGAAAGTCGGTCGTTGGCTCTTTAGATTAAATTAGATACATGTTCGTGAATAATTTCATGAATAAATTATAGACTTACAGGTAATATAATTTGCTGGAACAATAGCATAATGATCAGCTCGTATATCACACCTCATACAGGTGCACGAGAATAATGAGATCATAAAGTTATCATCGTTACTTGCTCACTCTTTATAAATAACGAGACATAATGCTCCAGTAACAAAGTACAAACAATATTTTGGTCATTCATAACAAGACTAGCGTGAAAATCAACCTACTTGTGACGAAGTTGGTCTGCACGAAAACAATGGCGGACACAGCAACAAATAACATGAAATATTTAACAAAATACATCAACATTAACAACTTGTAATTAGGTAGTATATTTTTCACAAAACTCTTGTCTTAGTTGGACAAAAATGTATGTCAAATATGTAAACTCTAGAGTACGCTTCGGACAATTTTCTCACAGTCTAGTGTACCGAAGTTCACAATGAGACGTAACATATGAGGCAAGTCATAGAGCACAAAGAGACGTCTGTTCTTTGTTTTGTTTTTAAACAAGAGTTGTATTTTGTGATATGCAAAATAATAGTTTACCCAATATGTGTGTTATTTATGTCTAGATTAAAATGTTGCCTAAAAAAACTTACGAACTTGAATACTAGCTTTGACGAGAGTCTTTGCCCACAATCCCTACTTAATATTATAAATGCGAAAGTAACTCGGTCTGTCTGTCTGTTACACTTTCACGTCTAAACCACTGAACTGATTTTGATTAAATTTGGTACAGAGATAGGGTAGACCTTGAGAAAGAACATAGGATAGTTTTTATCCCGAACTTTTGAAGAGTTCTCTTGAAAACACGATATAACCGACATCCACGCGGGCGAAGCCGCGGGCAAAAGCTAGTACCACATAAATGTCGGATATTATCATCTCCATAGCCTTTTCCCAATTATGTTGGGTTTCTAGGCTAATCGGATTCAGATTCATATCAGTGTTTTACGTGAAGCGACTGTCTATCAGACCTACACAACCCAGTAACTGGGCCACACGATACCCCTTGGTAAGACTAGCCAGAATTACTATGTTCGGAATACCATTAACGAATGACAAAGTTCTGACAATACGAATGTATGAACGAATATAATAGATAATATGTACGAATGACAACCGAGACCAACGGCATTACGTGCTTTCCGAGGCACGAGATGTCAATGACGACCAAGATAAATTTAAGAATTGGATAAGTGACATTGCCCGGACTCAAACTCACAGCCCCTAACATGAAAGGCTTCTTAACCACGAGCCATCTCGACATAAAAGTCGGACAGTCGCGGATAAAAATTTCCAATTAGTAGCCTATGTTTTATCAACTTCAAGCTCCTTCCGAACTTTTTAGTACAGGCAGTTTACGTTTACCCAAGAAAACCTAACAGACAACATGGCTCCAATGGCCCTACTCAGTCATCTGTGCGGCTACCATGAATATCTCTCCATCGATACTAATAAAATAACCCCTGGTAGGCCCGCGAACCCCCGAGCTATCACTCTAGCGACATCTATCCGTCATGGCGATAACCATCGCACGTCGATTCATCATAAAACAACAGATTGAGGGAACCAACTTATATTTTGCTCCCCGAGAAATATTTATCGTTTGAAATTAAACTTTATTGCGCGGTTTTAAGGGGGTGGTGGAATTTTGTGGGGTGATGTTGAATGTGGTGGTAGTTAAAAACGTCTTGTGAAAAGTTGACAAGCGTACGAAATAGATAGTTAATTAAATAATAGTTAAATTAATATTGTTATTGTATCTATAGGTTTGTTTTGAATGTTGTGCTTGCTTGGTGAATATGGCGCCTTTCGTGTAAGAGGTTGGGGATTCAAACCCGGGCAAGCGTAACTTTTTCAATTCATAGGTACTTTCTAAACTTTACCTTGGATATTACTGACATCCCGTACCTCGGAAAGCACGTAAAACCGTTTGTTCCTGGTTGTCATTCGTAGAACTTTGACTGTGGTTACCGGTAGTCAGAAGCCAGAAAGTCTGACCCGTCTAACCAAGGGGTATCGTGTCGCCTAGTTACAGTTGTGTGGAGGTCTGATAAACAACTGAATCCGGGTAGGTTGTAATCCGCCTCAAAATAATTGGAAATAGGATAAGGACATGATGATGAGGTTTGTTTTGAATATAAACGTTTAATACTTCAATACCCTTTGCAGGTCTTCATCTCCCTAGCCTTTTCCCAACTTTCGGGTCAGCTTCCAGCCTAACCGGATTCTGCTGGATACTAGGGTACCAACAAACCAGTATGATATTCAAAAAAAATAATATAGATTAAAGAGACAGGAAATTATTAAATATCATTTTTATCTTTTGTAGTTTCTTTTAGTTCTTAGCAATAAAAAGTACAATACGCCTTTACAGATTGCTAGTAAAAATTAAAACAAAATGACACCTAAGCCGTTATTAGACAATTTCTGTAATTTATTAATAACATACAAGAGGCAAAACTAAAAAATAATAATTAAAAATAATAATTAAATATTAAAAAAACGCAAGTGCAATATCGGAGTTGTTTCTGTTTTATGTAATTTTACCACCAACTACCGCAACAGTTGTGTGTTTTGAATATCAGCCAAGTAATTATTATTTTTTCTTTCTCCTTTTTGTCCTCAACTGAGACGAACTTAATGACACCTCATTTGTCGAAATCCATTACACGGTATAGGGTGTAGAGCATGAGACTAGAAAATAGTATACAGGGTGTCCCACGGCTATGCCACATGGAGGGAAAGTACCTTAAATATTGTAGATAGAACATTTTACTGAAAGAAGACATTATTTGAATTTTGAAAACGTTTTAAACTGCATTCATAGATATTTAAATAATTACATAGTTGAACCGGGAATTGAACCTGTTACTCGAGAAAATTAATCAGCCTGTAGTTTTATCCTACAGATTGAAAGGCTTCATCACAAGGATTATTTTTTGCCAGATAACATAGTGTCAAAAATAAAAGAAAGACCATGTATTTTAACATTTTTAATACAAAATTAGCCAATTTTTCAAATGCTCAAAACTAGTCCCTTTTCCTTGAATACAAAATGATAACTTTGATTATTTCGATCCCTGACGATTTTTTGGTCTTGTTGTGGTGGATACTTATTTATTTAAATGATGCGTACTACTCAAGTGGGTAGATTAATTAGTAATAAGTAGTTATGATTGTCAATTGTATGTCCTTACGGCAATGTGAGCTTTTAACTTTTAAGAACAAAATTTTACATCAAATGTTAAAATTCACGGTCTTCCCTTTATTTGTGACACTATGTTACTTAGCAAAAAATAATCCTTATGATAAAACCTTTCGATCGGTATGATAAAACTACAGGATGAATATTTTTTCTCGAGGAACATGTTCGATTCCCGGCCCAACCATTTAATTATTTAAAAATCTATGAATGCTATTTAAATTGTTTTTAAAATTCAAATAATGTCTTCTTTCAGTAAAATGTTCTATCTACAATATTTAAGGTACTTTCCCTCCATGTGGCATAGCCGTGGGACACCCTGTAGAAGACATACATCTTCTTTCAACTTCTCACTTCTTTTAACAGTCGGGTAATAAAGCTTAAAGCATACACAGTTACCATTACCAACGTTAGTTAACAGCCTAAAAATAACATCGAGTAAGAGAGATAGATGCCACCCCTTGTTTCCAGAAAGTAGGTCACCCGCCCGTCCTGAAACACTGGCCGATATAGAGCCTCCCTGCAAGCGACCGTGTGGCCTAATGGATAAGGCGTCGGACTTCGGATCCGAAGACTGCAGGTTCGAGTCCTGTCACGGTCGAAATCAACTTTTTTTTTTAGTTTTTTTAAGTATTTTGCTATTGAACAAGATTTTGTACATAGTGCTAGTAATGAAAATGTATTGATTCTGAATACAGTAACATTATATTGTTTGACATAGGCAAGAAAAGGAAAATAGTTTTGTGTATGTATTAGTGTACAAGGCTTTCATTAAAAAAAGCTTTTTTAAAAAAAAGATAACCGACTTCAAAAACTAAAAGCTCAAAAATAACTATTTCGGAAGTCGGTGGCAACACAAATCGACCGGCAGAAGAGAAGCCACCGACTTCCGAAATAGTTATTTTTGAGCTTTTAGTTTTTGAAGTCGGTTATCTTTTTTTTAAAAAAGCTTTTTATTTTTTACTTTTTAGTTAGAGTCTCAGTGTCTGACTACGTTTTAGGGTAGCTCTCAAAATAAACTTATAATCTTACAAAATGAAAACAAAACTCCAAGAAAGCAAAACGCGATCTATGCGGGTAACGTCACGGGATATCCATTAGTGTTATATACTAAAACCTTCCCCAGAATGTAACAAACACTTTGCTGAAAACCGCATCAAAATCGGTTCAGCCAAACGCGAGATAATCGCGGACAAACATACATACATACATACATACATACAGGTCGAACAGAGAACCTACTTTTTTTTGAAGTCGGTTAAAAAGGAATTATAGAATAAATTAAATACTTACAAGTATTTTATTGTTATTCTTTATATTTAATTTATATCAAAATCTATTTAAAATGCTATTTTGGTAATCAAAAAAGTTCTAGCGACAGAAACAACTAGGTTAGGTAAATAATACTAAACTATAACAATAATAACAGTATGTAAGTCAGTATGAAATTATTTTATTTCTCTACACATTTTCTAACACAAAACCTTTATTATGAGTCGTGTATTATACACAGCTCATAAAAAAATATTATACGAAATAACACAATAATATTGATAAACAGCAAGATTAGCCCGACTCGGGAAGCGAATCGACGACCGATCCATCAAGCCGCCACGAAAATATTTATATTCTGAAATAACGTACGCGGCTTCCGTCCGTTTATCACGACACATCTACTAAATACTTTGTTAATAACACGCCATTGTTACAACGGAAGAATTCAGGCCAAATTCCTGAGATTGTAAAAAATTGAAGATTGATGCAAATATTTTTGTTATTTGACATAATAGCTTAAATAATCCACTTTACCGTACTTTTTTGAGCTAATACTTAAGTCCTGTTTATGCCATGATAGCTAAGTAGTTAAAACGCCTCGGCTCTCATATAAAATATTGCGGTTAGGAATTCTGGAAAGTGCCAAGGTGACGATTTCAACACAGACATCTGTGAAGGAAAATATCGTGAAAAAGCCTGCTCTCTTTTTTGCAGATGAGGCGCAAGTATAATCAGTGCGCCTAATCATGCGGAGATGACAGACTTTCATAAGCTCAGGTTTCATTCTAGATAAATTAATTTCCCACAACGTCAAGTATAATTTCAATGCTTATTTCCTTATTGGCAAACATAGATCGGAAAAGATCTTATTCCACAAATCAGGCAAAGGAAGACACTTCTTTACAAAACTTGAAGGTGACGAAGGTTCTACCAAAGTTAACTCATTCGTCACCAAAATTCCTAAAATAAACTACTGGACATTGGTCTTTTCAAAAACCGCCAATACAATTTAACCGGTCCTTCTGAGAACTAGGCAAAGCCGCAGATTGGCGATGTCCCAACAGTCGTCATATGTCCTGTGCTTTGAGATCGATCAGCGCTGCCTACCCTTGTCAGCTTTTTTGATAGCGTGATGGTCGTGACATGCGTAGACGCAGCCGCGCGGAAATCTGACGGCGATTTGATTGGGTTTTGGTTGATATAAATAAATATGGGAATGTTGTACTGTGTTGAGCTCTGATGGAAGATTGTTTTGATTTTGTTTTTTTCTGAATGGTCAGAAATGGGATAAAATTATAGGTAATCTACTATACTCGTGGATACATAAAAAGTTGCAACTAAACAAAGTATCTAGCTTATACTTATGTTCTTCCTTGAAGTTCAAGCATACTCTGTGACAAGTAAGGCGGGAGTATAACTATTGTTTCGTCTTGACACTTGAATCCTTCGCCTTGTGTTTTGGCAGCCACAGAGTAGAACAGACTAGCAGCTTGCGCAAGCGTAGGCTTACGCTTCATTTACTGGCTAAGCCGGGAAAAAAGAAATTTGCTCAAGTGTCTTCCAACACACGTTACATTATACTTGTGCAAGCCTAGGTTTGCGCCATTAAATTTCTCCCTTCTTGAACCTTTATTTACGAGAAACTAATATAGACTGATATTATTATTTGACGGCCCTGTTGATGACCCTGACTGCTAGGCCGGAGGTCGTGAGATCGATTCCAACCCAGGACAAACTTTGTGTGGTGAGCGTGATGGTTTATTCTGTGTCTGGGTGTAATTTATCTAGGTATAGTATGTCTATTTTTCTAGGTATAGTGTGTCGTGATGGCCCAGTGGATAAGGCGCCCGCCTCGTGTGTAAGAGGTTGTGGGTTCGAATCCGGGCAAGTATCAATGTGACTTTTTCTATTCATATGTACTTTCTAAAGTTTATCTTGGACATCACTGACATTCCGTGCATCGGAAAGCACGTAAAGCCCGGTTGTCATTCGTAGAATTTTGACAGTCGTTACTGGTTAGCCAGAAACTCTGACCAGTCTAACCAAGAGGTATATCATGTCGCCCAGTTACTGTGTTGTGGAGGTCAGATAGGCAGTCGCTCCACGTAAAACACCGGTATCCAGCTGAATCCGGTTAGGCTGGCAGCCGACCCCAACACGGTTGGAAAAAGGCTAGGGAGATGATGATGATGTCTATATTTATAAATTACTTATAAGTATGTATACCAGATAACTGGTTACCATAACACAAACTCTTAACTTGGAATCATATGGCCGTCTGAGTTGTCCCAAGATATTAGCCAACTTTCCACCCCTTCAAGGCAAGTCCATAAGCCCAAAGTAAAATAGTTAAAGTAATAGGTTCACGATCAAACAGCTCCGTCAAAGGTCGGTAACGTAAACTTGTAAACACGATGCCGCCACTTCCTGCAACGATTTAATTACACCTGGTTCATGTAAACAACAGTTTCCGCTCACATTTACCACTTTTATGATTTTTATATCAAAACGTGGTAAACATTTGAGTGATTTTGTTTCTGTTGGTGTTTTAGTGATGTCAGCGAGTATTTTCTATGCATGAATAATTACTTGATATAATACAAAGCCTAAACCGCTACAACCGAAAGCTACACAAAAAATGTTTATTTGGCACAGTCAGGGAAGTGAATGAAAGCAATGAAGGAAAAGTTATAACTAAATATGAAATATCTTCAAAATATCTGAGGAACGGTGCCAAACAGCTAGTTTAGCAAAAGTGTCAAACAACAAGTGCCCGCTGGTTTTTAACTACTGAAACTTACTCCTACAGTCCATCCTTCTCTGCATATTGTAAGGATCCGTAATTTTCAAAGAGTATCCAAGTTAGCGAAACCGCGGGGAACAGCTAGCTTATCAGTAATTGAAGATCACTCGAAATAGGAGGAATATCATAACTCCATATTGCTATGAATTTGAGGAATTACGATCGTGACCGTTTCCTTAATATTTAAAGAGCCATGATGTTGGCCTGTACTACTAATACTACTAATGAAACAACTGAAAATCACTAGCAGTTTTGAGTTTATTTAAATATGCTCAAAACTTATAAAAGACAGTAATATCTCAAACAAATAATTATGATACCAGGACAACCCTATGCAACATCAATATAAAGATCGTACCCACGTCCATAGCCTACATAAATAAATAAAGATTTACATATACATTTACATTCGCTAGCAGACCAAAACACGTCTAATTATAAAACCGCACAAAACAGGCGGATTGCTAAACTCGCAGCGTCCAATGGGATGCAGCATCATGTTCTGCAGAGACCACAAATCATATAGTGAGGTGAAAACAACTCGAGGTTACGTCAGGATTAGGTGATTACGTCATCTGACGAATTCCGTACCTCCGCCCATAGGGCTGACGGTGTAGCACCGTGGTCTGTGCCGTAGTGGTTTTAACCGGTAAGAGACCGGCACGTAGTAGATGACGTCACACTCACTTTATTTAGTCTTTTCTACCTTCTACTGACTAAAACCCACCCATGGTCCTTCATTTGCTCTTTGTATTCCGGAGCCACGATAACTTTTTCAAACTACTCGTATCTCGCAACCCCTTGTCCTAGTAAGCGCTGTCAACTATAACATGACATTCTGACAAACCTCTGTGGCGCACGTATAAAACCACGTACCTTCAACTTGGGTCGTACGGTGAGCTTCGAGCTGCCCAACCAAGTCCGTATCTCCGGTTGCAGATAATCACCCTGCAACAGCTGACTTCCATAGTTTTAACCCTACGTTTAACAAATATAGCACTTGGTTGCAGTGTCTTTTCTCCGAAAGTTGCAGTGTGTTTTTGATCTTTTACCATGTTGCAGTAAATGAAGAAACACAAACTTTTCTTGATTACACTACTTATTGACTGACTTAAATTTTTTTACGGGTAAATTCTATGATCACGTAACATAACCTAACTCTGCTCCACTCGGTCATCATTTGATTGGGTATCTGCGTCCGCGCATCCGGCCTCAAACGTCCCTTTGATCGCTGGAAACATTCATCATTACACGCTGAAATCCTTCTCTGTATTGACAGATTTACGACTCAAAAGCGTGTGCATTTGAAAAAATATTCATTCAAATACATTATTATGATTTTTTGGTTTTCATAAACAATTTTTGTTTATGATTAATGCGATATCAAAAGTCTCTTTGATGATCTGATATTGGTTTTGGTGGTATCTGTTTCGTGTTTGATGTAAATAGTGGTTTTTAGTGATGATATAATAATTGTTGGTACTCGTATTTCTACAGATGTAGTTGAGTTGGCCAATACCAGTGGTTAGTATCATTCACCAATAGTAAAGGAAAAATATGAAAGACAGCCAAGATAAAACACTTATATTATCACTTTCAGTAAACGGAACTAGAAAATGAATGGTGAATTTAAATTCAATCAACAAGGCATAACACACACACATCAAATCGAGGTAAACCAAATAATCCGCCTCAAATGACTGTGGTGATAAGTTTTTGTACCTTTTCTGTATGAGAAATAATAGACTGATAATATTATTATAAATCAATCCAAAGAATGATAACAATGTATGAGAAATAATAGACTGATAATATTATTATAAATCAATCAAAAGAATGATAACAAACCACATAAAAATACCTCTAAATACTCAATAATTGAACACAACACACTGCGACTGAATCAAATGACCATAAAGCTTATGATAATGAGTCCTGCAAGGTTTCCGACGCCGCAGCACTGCGTATGAGCAATATTGAATTAATTCACATCAAACCTTACAACGGAACACTAACAGGATTAGAACGCGTACGATATTATAATTGTGATCATACCAGTGAGTCAGTGTCGAATGTAGGGATTCAATTAAATATGGATTTTAGCCTATATAATAGATTAATGTAATAACATAATCAACTTTGCAGAGTCCAGGTAAGAGATTCCAAAAAAAATTAGCAATAGATAGATGATCCCATCAGACTATTCCCATCCACTGCAACTCAACAGTGTAGTGAATCAATGCAGTGAATCAACAGTGGAGTCCAACAGGAAAGCGCTGAGCAATGAAGCTCGACGAGTCGCAGAGAAATGATTTAATTGGATCCCGCAACGAAATTAATATTAGAAAAACAGCGGAGGAGTAAGAAAAATATGTTTTTCACTTCCTTCTATAACAAGCAGGCAGAACTAGGCCAATAGATAGGTAAGCACCAGACCACCAATCAAACAAAAACAAAGAACTGAATCGCATGAAACTATCAACAATCAGTAAACCCACAACAAGGCAACAGAACAACACAATCACAAGGCTTCTAAGAACTCAAACAGCCATAAAACGAGTCCTAAATCAAAAAATAAAAAGCGTGTATTCTCTGGTCGATTGGTAATGATAAATGCGAGGCAACAGTTCACAGTTCATTGTGGCGATGGGCTCGCTGGTGATGTGCTGGCCGCAAATATGAAAATATACAAACAGTTCGTAAATAACACGAGGGCACTTCAAAGTAAAGTGCGCGGTGCCGACGTTCTCCAAGTTACTGACGGGAGCGATGCAGCTAAAGAAGATGGCATAATGTGTAATTACCTTGAAGTTGGTAAAGTGATAATAATAAAACAATGATAATAGGGATGACGACAGCATTAAAAAAATGATATCCTGTTTAGTCCGTCTGATAGATCGGCCGAAAATACAGGACACGTATTTTTTGCTTGGTCAAATTAATAAAAAAAATACAAAGTTAAAGAGCAACAAAGTTCCGAAGTGGGGTCTTTTGACGTCACCGTCCTGTAAAAATTGTATCAGATCGTGACGTCATGCGCAACTTCAACGCACTGTATCGTCGGCGTCGTCATTCTTCGTTTACGAGAAAAAGAAAAAATAAGTGTCCAAATTTTTTTGATAATCTATCTGACGGACTAATTACTTTTTTTTGTCGTCTCGCCTATTGTAGATAATGTAGTTTTGTATGTAGAAATTCCGACGAAATTATTCAATTTCTTATTTTGGATAGAGAATCTACAATAATTTGTAGCTAAACTGAACTAGACGATGCTGACTGCTTTGTTATTTAACTACTTGGCTGCAGTGGCAACAGTAAGTTATTCTGAGAACTTTATTATTTCACATAGGTATAGGAGCAATACAAATAATTAAAAATTAAAGATTTTCTAAAATCTAATGAATATAAAGAGTCCGTGAAGTTTTTTGCCTGTTTTTCTCCATAGAGACCAACCTTCTTTCTAGAGCAAGCTGCAACTTTCTGACGAACCGACTTATTTTATATCAAATTTGGAATTTAGGAAGACTCAATTCATAAAAAAACAGAGAACAAGACCTGTTTTAAATAAAATCGGTTTAAGTACTCGTTTCTTGCTATCGCTTGTCACCTTGCGCCGCCTCGGCATGGAAGCAGAACGGTGATGTTTACACACAATATCGCTCATTGGGCCAAACCGAACGAATGCTGTAATAAACACCATGCTCGCGGCACCAACGTCCAACGCCAACTGTTGGCTCCAACGTTGGCTGTAGCTGACCGCTTTCCTTGTCGGCTTGTATTCAATCAAACTATTTTGGATCGATGTAGCAAAATGTTCTGTTAAGTTATTTTGATATTATCTTATTTGTTTTTAACGTTATCATATGCCAGTAAACCTGATGGTTGAAGCCGATTCTGGACTTGTCTTTGGCGTGTGGTGTAAAACTTTATGCCAGCTAATATCAGTGTACCTCTGGCCTCTTTGGAAAGCCTAAGCTAAGGATAATAGTCATAGTCTTACAAGTTATACACAACGACGACAATTACACTAAATTATTTGAGTAGCAGTCTCTATAGGACCTGTAATGTTCTTTTCTGTTTCTTTTTTAAGTACCTTCTGTGGTTTAATTACATCTAATGTGAATTTTCTTTCACTCATAACTGACTTTAGACAAACTTTAGTTACTATGGGTACTTTAGCTTTTATATAAGTAAGTATTAAATTGAGTCATAAATCCCTTATCATGTATTTTCCTTTCAAAACACTCCTGTCTTCTAAATCCGTACTCATACACTTGAAATCCAAGTTCAAACTCACAATTTCTCCCCAGGAGGTGTTGGGCCAACGTTTCGGCAATGTTGGGTGTTGGCCGACACGAGTGGGTTTGTTTAATAGCAAACACAGGCCCGCCGCCCGCGTAAACATCGGCCACATCAAAGCGATCGGGAGCATGCGCGCGCGCCACTACTTGATCGTTTTACACATGTTTCAGGAGCGGGGAATAGGTATACTGTATTTTTTTTCTTCAATATTCTTTTTAATACTAAGCACACTTTGTTTGTTACCAGGTTTCATTTCTGTAAGCGTATTTATTGACTTCGGATGCATAAATTCTTTTAGCTGCACACGCCATAACCGTCAACCTCTGTTTTCCGACAACCCGTGTCCCAAGCTCCGAACGGTAACAAAAAATCAAATTAAATGTTATTTGGCATTCTTCTAAAACTAAATGAGTATATTAACCACGATTTTTATCAGCCACACGACATCTTTGATATCCGTTGAATCATAATTATAATGCGGAATGACGTAATCAGCCGGATCAGAAGCGAAACGATCAAGAGCATCCACGCGCACTCCCGCGCACATCGGCGGATTGATCAAAACCGCTTTGATCTCACAGATCACGCGCCCTTTACTTATATTACTTACATTTTTACTAACGTCTAATCGTATGATAACTTCTTCCACTGTTTGATTATCAACCTTAACTTCATTGCTGGAAGATTGGGAATCACACTTAATGGAGTAAAACCTAATACTGTTTAGAATAAACTAATTTACAAAGACGCTATTTCCGAAACAGTCCAACTGCAATCTTCTAGTCGTTCAATCTTCAACTACATCCTCAACAAGTCAAGCTTCAATTTCGCCTGGCATGTTATTGTCGCTTGGTGCATCTGGTGGATGCTGCTGGTCCGTGTGATGTGTCAAAACCGTGATGAGTAGCAGGCGCGCGGAGTAAACACAAACACGCGGTGGTCTCCTCGCGATTACCTAGAACCACTCGGATTGACCTGGAAACTCATTATTTGACATAGATCAAGATCACAGCGGCTTGTGGAAGGTGGCGATTGATGAAGCACTGAGTTTTGGACAAAATGATGAGTCAGGCTAGTGGGAGCCAGAAATGAAAGGAAAATTAGAGGTACCAGATTTCATTCATGTTGTGACTAGGCTGGCTCCTTTGGATACACGTTTTCGCTACTGCTGCACCTAAGCTACTAGCATGTTACATAGAGAATGTTAACTAAGTACTAATCTCTGAACTATTAGAGATTTGTACGTTAAACTATCCCACAATCTACTAAGATTACATTACTATGTCAACATGCCAGTGGCTAACTACCAAACCATGTGTAGTGCTATAAATTTGAAAAATAGAGTTCTTCTGCACACTAGGCTTCAATAAAAAGGTCGTGACGACTGAGTTTGAAGCCTCTTATTCGGATTTGATAACAAGCTAAGTACGATGTGACTTTTTCAATACACAAACAGTAATTTCTAATTTCATCATGGCTATCACGCACATCGTTGAAGGAAAACCTCGTGAGAAAACCAGGGCTTACAGTTAATATAAGTCCGGAATCGCTAATTCGCCTTGAGCAAGAGTAGTGATCGATGCTCGTGCTTTCTCTGTATGAGAAGAGGCCTTTGCTCTGCAGCGGAACAGTCATAGGGAGAATGCTACGTGACAAGCCTACTATATATAATTATATACTTTTAAGTATAAACTACACTTTTAAGTCAGAGTTTAAGTTAAATGCTGACCTACATATTCTTGAAATGAAAAATGAAATGAAAATGAAATGAAATGAAAAAGGTTTTATTTGAATTTACAAAATTTTCTTGAAAAGGGTTAGATTAGACCAATCACATTGTAGCTCATACACTCTTCCCAAGCGCCTAACTCACAACAAATAAGGATGTAAACAATATCTTCGTCCACCACCCACAAAGTTCAAAAACCCTCTCGTAATTAACGTTACCCGGGAACCGAACCCGTGTGCGGTCCGGTGTAGGCTTGCTTGTTGCCAGCGACCCACTTGACGTAATTAGTGTAATTAGACTAATTTCCTTGTTAAGTTGTTAGAGGAAATGTTTATAAACTGTGTAGGTGAGATTAGGAGAGAGGCTTGTGGTGCAGTGGTGCTGAGTGTGTTAGCAGTGTTATGTAGTGGGTTCTATGTCATGTTGATGCCAGAAATTGCACATGGCAAATTGAATGATTGCACGACAATATTTAATAATACAAAAATCAATTTGAATTAATTAAGGGATGACCAATTGCACCTTATTCATAAGACACTTTGCATTTACTTTTAAATTAAATGCATATACATATGAGTAATAATCACCATTCTACCATTTAATTAGTTAACATTTAAAATACTCTAAAATATAGACACATACAGATGCCGCGGAACCAGCCAATATTCTACCGAATTAAATATTATAGCAGGTGTCACCGGTGTCACCCCACCTAAGTCGCTTCGGCTTCGGAAGTTGTCAACGGAACAATCGCAAAGCTTAGCTAGTGTTAGTAGTATTACCAACCTGTATACATCAAATAATGTTAGAAACTACATCAAAACTTGTCTTAGAAGCTACAACAAATAATTGTAAAACTAAACCATAGATAAGTTAATCATTGGACATTAAAAAAAACTCGCTACAAAATAATGTGCCCACAAATCTACTAACGAGCCTGGGAAAGAGAAAAACTTGCTTGAATACACCAACATGGACACAAAATCATAACAACGAACAAAATAACTCCAAATCAAGTAAATTGTACACAAACACCCCGCATAATAACCACAAATGGCCCACAGATAATTGTTTGGAAATGTTACTAAACTGGGAATCGACTCGCCACCAATTGTAACAATTCTGACGATTTCACTGAATAAAATTTTGTGTCAATAGATTTTATTGTGTTAGGGTTGGTGTACACAGATTTAATTTTTGTATTGATCGGATTATTTATAATTTTTTTATCGTGATTTTGATTTTATGTAAATAAAGAAGACGGGCGAAGGTCCATACATTATTGGGTTTGACTATACAGCAATGATTCTTGCATTATTAATTTTTGAAATTACTATTATTAAAAAAAAATACCAATATTTACAATATCTACATGGGAGAAAAATAAAAATATAGGATGTTATTAGTCCGTACAAAATTAGCTTTGTATGTTTTGAAATAAACGCCTTGAATTGATAATTATGGATTATTGACTGGATGTTTTCATTATGATCAGCCTTGGTTTGAGTAAATATAAATCAGAAGTATTTTAGTAATAGGTAGTAACAGTTTATGACCATGTGAACTTATTTTGAAATAAATTACTTACGACTGCGTGCCATTCATTGCTGTCTAACTGAAAGAATTCATTCCTCTTCTATTTAGCGCAAACCTACAGATGAATTACGCCACCAGGTTAATATAATGAAGATGTTGATCACTGATTGTATTTTACTTCGTAATCCAAGATAACTTATCAGTCCGATGTAAGAAATGCGTAGGTCGTTCGTCAAAATAATAACCGTCAGAATCCTTTATACGTAGCCAAAGTCGTAAAATAATACCAATCAAATAATTAAACCGCACGGAAACACAACAAAACATAATAGGTATCCACCACTATTGCAAGTTTAAAACCAACAAAGTGAATGATTTGTTTGACTTTAGATGTGACATTGACATGAGTTTTTACTGTGTGGCCTGTATAATAAAAAAATATATAATTTATTGCAACTTCATTGATTAAACATTATTTTGTGCGATATTTAAAAATAAAAACAATTATTTATAATATATTATAAAACATATCAACAGATGAAATCATGATTCAGTGTTTCTTCTGCAGATAATGTTTTATTTATTTTGTTTTACATTTCCATTATAATCTTATTTCAACTGACCGATTAACATATTTCATTTGGCAACATTGATAAAAATCGGAAGTGCAGACAGACAGTAATGTTTTGAATAAATAATTAATTTATTATCCCATGACTAAATATCCTAATATTTCATGGTAAAAAATAATAAATCATGAAAAAAATATTGATAAAGTTTTCATTCGTGTAATATAAAAGGCCCAGATTCGCTCGCCTCCTTTATCTAGGATAAAAAATAACAGGGCCAGTAGTCCAGCTAGGGCAGTATTGACTTCTAAGGTATAATGGATATTCAGTGAGGGATGGTATTTAATAAACTAGAGGTGAATGATAATGTGACAGCGAAAGATGTCGTAACGTAAATGGAAATTGGCTGGTCACCAATTGCAGAAGCGATAATCGCTTGACGAGTGTATTTTTCCAATTCAAATTATCTTTAACTAGCGACCCGCCCCAGCTTCGCGCGGGTGTTACAAATCTTTAAAAATCCCGGCTTTTCTCTACTATATTATGCATGTATTATACATATAAACCTTCCTTAATGGAGGCCATACACGCTAGGTTTTGCATGATGGTTTTAGCCGTGCATGCATAACCGACAGGCAAGCCCTAGCGTGTATGTGATTAAACTGTACAGTTATCGGTGCATGCAAACTCGCATACGAGTATGTACAGTTACAGGACTTAAAAAAAAAAAGATTTGCATTGCAGACCGCAGTTAGGCATTTAGGCAAGCGTGGTGTGGGCTGCCTTCTGGCCAGATAGAGGTGCACTTCTTCTTCACTGGAAAGAATCCTACTTCCTTGGACTGAACCAGGCTAGTGGTGAAAATGATCCGTTGAAAAACGGAAGCAGAATAAGCACTAATAGAAAATCTATAAAATTCTGATTACGATTACTAAATTATGTTTCCTGAACACACAAAAAAACCTCTTAAACACCAGTTTCATGTGTTCCTCCCTGAACAATAACCAGAGAGTAACAATCATCAGTTCTTCCACATTCTTGTAAAGTGCTCCATGCGGGAGGACAAAGGTCGGAGGGACATAAATACTAATTATTTTATTGTATGAATCAACGTCCGACTAATAGATACTAATAGACACAATATTGGAACACACTTGTTATTATATCGGGATTTTTTTGAAGAATCGCCTTTCTGTTGCTGTTGAAAGCTTTTGTAAATGGATTAAGTTATTTGAGGTGCATGTCTTGGCTTTAAAATACTTATAAATGTTTTTGCAATGTTACATATTTAATTCTAATTTACACAATTTAATTTATACTTAGTTTGACTAAGTATTATGTTCTTACCAAGGACTTAATAATGGGAAAAGTGATGGAGTTTTAATGGCTTAGACTGTAACTGTTAGATATAACAATCTTCTTCCTTGTGTGCTGAAATTGGCCGCAAGGAACTTTTTTTAAGTTCACTCTTGAGAGTTTCCTTTGACATCTTCTTACATGTCATATTGTAATTAAGGATACGATTGGCGTAGTGGCTAAGCAATTCATGGCTTGTGGACTACGTGTCGTTGGTTTGATTCCCGCACGATCCTGGTTTTTCCATAACACCTTACATTACAGGACACATTTCTGAAGGGTTGCTAATTAAAACATATGAAATCGCATCATTATTTCGTGACAATTCATGACAGAAACTTTGTAACTAGTAAAAGTCAGTTCTTGATAAGCTGTCAGATGTTGTGGTCGGACGTGTTTTTAATTCCAACATATCACACTGCGACGTAGCAAACTCAATTGAATTATATTTTATCGATTTCAGTCTTACTTAAAATTAAATTTAACGTAAAAGTCTGATATTTAAAGCCAAAATAAAATATTTCAGAGTTCAGAGTTGTGTATTGGAATTATCCTTTCGACGACTAAGCGACAATCGGCTGCCGAGCTGCTATTGTCTTTCTATTGTGCCTTGAACCACGTTTGTTTGAAGGTTTAGTGGTTAAAAAAAAATAGCCACTCAGACAGCGCCAGCACCCCACCTTTCCCCTGGCGAGGGGAGCGAACGATCATCTCTGGCTGACAGCACTGATGTCAACTACCAAATTGCCTTGCAGAGTTGCTTAGAAGTAAAAACACCCTCGCACCCAAATCTTCAACAATCAATTCACAAATCTATCCATCATTTTTATCGAATCATTTCTCAACAAACAGCTCACAAGACACACAAACAAGATGTCTTCTCATACGGGCGCATTGCGGCCCAATTGCGGCCACAAAGCGTCGACATCATTCGTCCACAATACCGACCATTGTGAAGTAATTGTAATAAGACGATTAAGCTATTGTACCACAACTGCTTGGGATCAATCTGGTATATATTTGTATGTGGAGTTCGTTACGACTTCCCTTTTATTGATGCAAATGGTGACGCGGCCGCAGGAATATTCCTACAGTACACAATCGTTAAATTTGTAGCTTATAACTGCCTGGCTATAGTATACTGAAACCATCAGAGGAGTTCTTTATTTTTACTTTCCATACAACACTAGATTTCGCCCTCTATTTTACCCGTTAGGGTTGGATTTTTTCAAAATCCTTTCTTAGTGGTTACCTACTCGTTACAAAGAACACTACACACCCTGCAAGTTTTAAGTCTCTTGGACCGGTGGTTTGGGCTGTGCGTTGATATATAATAGGCGAGACGACAAAAAAAAAGTACTTAGTCCGTCAGATAGATTATCAAAAAATTTTGGACACGTATTTTTTCTTTTTTTTCGTAAACGAAGAATGACGAAGATACAGTGCGGTAAAGTTGCGCATGACTTCACGATCACATACATATTATGCATGACGGTGACGTCAAAAGCCCCCACTCCGGAACTTTGTTACTACTTATTACTTATCTTTGTATTTTTTTATTAATTTGATCAAGCAAAAAATACGTGTCCCATATTTTTGGCCGATCTATCAGACGGACTAAACAGAATGCCATTTTTTTAATGTTGTCGTCATCCCTATTATCATCCGAATGGATGATTGGTCCTAGAGACATAAAACTTGCAGGGTGTGTTCAGAAATGTTAAACAGACTAACTACCTAGTCAGTCAGTTTACCGTTTCACATAATATAAGATCCTGAACTACAATCTTAGTTACTTGTACTCATTCATAGTCTACGTATAACCTAAACCGTAGCGGCTGATGCAATTATCCACTAAGTTTTTGGAAATGTTGTAGATGATGTATTATTTATTTTTTCATGTTAAGGTATTACGTTGAGTTCAAAGTGATGGGATTGGAATTTGGATTCTACTTTTCTAGATTGATTCCACGTTGGAATCTAATTCTGCACTTTATTTTATTCATACCGCAACACTCATCTCTAGTGTAAAGCATTCACTAAGTCCATTGCTTGTCCTAACTTAAACTAAACTAGGAAAAAGTGTTTGTTTGTTTTTAGTTTTCTCAAAAAGTGTTCATCACTTTCACGATCATCAGCAAACCATCAGATGATGATCTCATCAAGATCGCCGGGTCCCGCTGGATGCGGGTGTCGCAGGACCGATGCATGTGGAAATCTTTGGGGCAGGCCTTTGTCCAGCTGTGGACGTCTATAGGGTGATGATGAGCAAACCAACAGCAATACATCACAAAAAAACTTTAAAACTAATAATATAATGTTGATTTATGTGTTAGCTATTAGCGTGATTGTTATTAATTGACGAGCAGACCCGCGCCGCCCCGTGACCCCACAGATATAAACCATTTAGCTGAAATACCGTCACTGTTGACCCAAGGACTAAAGGGGTAACTAAAAGTGGTGTGGTGCAAGTCACAGCATCTAGTCTCTTAATTATTACTGTACAAAATTTGTTTATTTAGTTTTTGAGTCCTACTTTCTTCGTAATATTATTTTTAAACATTGATATTTTATGAGTTGACAGATTTCGTAGACAATACTGAGTTCTTGTGTGAAAATTAATGAAATAGCTCTTTTTGATATTGTATTACTTATTAAAGTAGCGTATACTCGTATAAACCTATGTATAAATGTTTATATCGCTGCTGATATACCAGTGATTGTAATATAATTCAACCTATAGACAATGACCTACTTAAATATGTGCTTGCGAATTGGAAATCGAATTGCTTATGTTTGAGTTAGAGAACTTTTCCGGACCCTTAAGTTCGCAAAAGACAGCAAAAAGGAAATCTTTACTTATTTACACTTTATTAACAACGGTACCCTGGCGGACTTTATGTTTTCACACAGTACAATTCCATCTTCAGCATTTCAATCCGCCTACGCTCCTTACTGGTACCACATCCTAGCTTAGTGGTGCGATGTGTTAGCAAGCCGCGCTTTAAAGCGATTCGTTCCGCTGATGACCGCTAACCGATGCAGGGTGAGATAATACTCGTAAATAAGTTAAATTACCTACAAGTGATAACTGCTCTGGGTCAATTTTAAAGCTTCATTTAGTATGTTTTTATTTATGTCCAACTGTATCATGAGTGACGGTAAAGTATCTTCCACACTTCAAACATGAAACAAAAATCATCTTTATAAGGGATGTAAAGGAAAACAAATTGATAAAAACAAATATAATATTTAGTTTTAATTCCGCAATTTCTGGAAAAAACTTGCGTGCATTTTTGCATCCAAAACTTTTTCCAGAAATTGCGGAATTAAAACTAAATATTATATTTGTTTTTATCTGTCATGGATTTCTGCAAAGTAACGCCTGATTCTATATCTTATCTTAGAAAACAAATAGAAAATTCTTTTAAAGTGGTTCAATTGAGACTACTGAAAACTAATAGTGCGAGAATTAACGAAATACGTGAAAATGTTTTACAAAGGCAAGAACTTTGTCTTTTGTACCCAAAAGACGAAGTAGTTGTAAGTCCCCGTAACCCCTTCTTCCTAATATCGAGTTACTCTTACTAAGTAGTTACCATGTTAGACTAATTAACTTTGAAATTAATAGTTTGCATAACAAAAACGGAAACTTGAATGCACAGCTACCGCCCAAGCAAGGGCATCTACGCAGTGGGTGCCAAAATATGGACAACTATTGTTGTAAATGATAGGCCATCCCAGGTGGCGCGATGACCTTGACGCATACCACGAGGGTTTGGGTTGGTTCGAAGTGACCAAAGACAAAGAAATCTGGAAGGACTTGGGGAAGCCTTTGCCCAGCAGTGGAACAGTACAGACTAGAAAAAAAACGGGATCGTGCTTTTCGTATGAAGGGCTAACATTGTTTTCCCTAAAGTTACAAGATCGAACCACTGTACCCCTATAGTCCTCGGGTGATGACCAGCAGGGATGACAAAGCGCGGACAGTAATGGCGGCGGTAATGGCCGCCAATCGGACGGCGTGCCGAGGTATTATAATTGCCGAGTGACTGAGCAACGTCATGCGGGCGGCTGCCGGCCAGTGCAGGGGAGGACAACGTTTTGTCGTTCTAAAGAGATACGTTTATTTTAGAAAATTAGGTCTCGAGATTCTTACCTTTTCTTCTCCGACGACCAACAGACAGCCGGCTATCGGGCTGCTATTGTCTTTCTGTTGCGTCTCGAATCACGTGGGTTTGATGGTTTATAGTTTATAATAACCAATGATATTTATAAATACCATTCAAAAGTATAATAGTCTACTTTAAATAAATAATTTTACTTTGGCTTTGATTTTTTTTAAGATTTGAAGCTTGCATTGTTTCCAGTGTTACATTGTTTTTTTTTTTTTAGAGTAGTTAATGTGTATCAAGCAAAACATTATTCCTTGTATATTTTTATGCAAAGGAATTACAACTTACATAAGTCTTGTTAACTTCGAGTGTAGATTGTTAGTTTTGAGTCAAAAATTGGATGCGATTTCATCAACCTGATTTTATTCTACGTGTAAAATCAACCTTTCATTTAGTTAAACATAAACTTAAAAGTCCCCAGGGTTGTCCACCCCTGCTGTCGCCAACTTTCAACCGAGGGCGACACAACTAATCGCTATGAGTGCTTTTTGAAATCATTCAATTATGAATATTGACCAACAAAGAAATTCCCGTTTACACTCGTTTACTTCGTGGGGAGATGGGAACGTTGCATAAAACTCTGGACGAATAATTAAGAATGACGGATGTTGAGTATGCTTGTTATTGCGTTTCTACTTTTCTTTTAGTAAAAGATACCGTAATTGATATATAAAAAAACCGATGCCATCTATCCTTCGAACACACGTGATTCGAGACACAATAGAAAGACAATAGCAGCCTGACAGCCGGCTGTCGCTTGGTCGTCGAGAGGTTAAGTTACCGTCGTCAGAGCATATTTAAACCTCTGTCTAGCTTTAAATATGCTCTAAAGGGTCCACGTAACTGATATTCATATTAATACTAAAAGAGAACATTTTAAATGAACTATAAATTAATTATAATACCACCCTATTGCTGTCCCACTGCAGAGCCAAGGCCTCTTCTCGTACAGAGAAGGCACGAGCACTGATCACCACGCGCGATCAAGGCGGATTGGCGATTTCGGACTTATATTAACTACAAGTTCAGTTTTCCTCACGATGTTTTTCTTCGCCGATGTCTGTGATGTCCAGATACAATTTAGAAAGTACATATGAACTGAAAATGTCTCATTGGTACTTGCCCGGATTTGATCCCACAACCTCTTGCATGAGAGGCGGGCGCCTTAACCACTAGGATCCGACGATTATCCTACACGATGAATTAAACCCGAAAATAAGTTAAGGTAGACCACAACAAGTAAGGGCAAGTCCGCCCTTGTACGCTAGTGCATGAATTATTTAAATATTATTTATTTTATCCTTCAATTCAGTATAACTGATGTCATGCAGCATTCCACATTTTTGTTGATATAAACAGTCGGCTTTCTTACCATTTAGGTTCAGAACTCTGAAAGCTATATCATGTTTAAGAATACATAATATTCACATATTTACATCACGAAATAAATCTTGCAGCCCCCTAAAAATCTGCGTAAAAGACTTTATCATTCATACAAAAAACATAACTCATCCTTGAATCCTGGCTAGATGTCCAGACAGTGATAGTAAATTGGCCAGTGAGCAATAACAATCAGGCCGACTAGAGGTCCAATTACAAGAGTTAACCTCGGCGAGGGGTCACAATATAATTTAATAAGTCCGTTTTGTTGTGTTGTGGTGTGCGGCGTGTGGGAGTAATGGGGGTGGTTAGCTTGGCTAGGATTTCTTTGAAGATGAGGTATAGCCTGTAGAGTCATAAGACAGGGAAATATTCATGTTTAAAAGGTGTCTGACCTTCATATTTTTACTAATATTTTAAATGTGTTCAAGTTGGCTTGTGCGTAATTAACTTAATTACATTTAAAAGAAACTAGCTGTCCCCTACAGTTTCACTCGCGTTATATCAGATTTTTGGTTACTAAAAAGAAGATAAAAAGTATTCTATGTCCGTCCCCTGGTCCAAAGCTACCTCCACACCAATTTTCAGCCAAATCGGTTCTGCCGTTCTTGAGTTATAAAATGTGTAACTAACACGACTTTCTTATATAGATTAGCTGAAAGGCATATAGAAGCAAATCTATAATCGCGTAAAAATCAACTATATCGAGCAGGTGACTTTCATCGTCAGTCAGGTTGTAGCAATAGTGAAATTTAATCAAAGGTGAAGGAAATTTAGGACTTGCTTTATTTACGTAAGCTAAAAAGCTAAAGATTATTAATCATACTTCAAAATCCAAAAAAAAAGTAGCACCTTTGAGAATAATATTGTTTGAGTCCTTAATGTTAATGTCATCAAAGTCAAAAACGGTAGGTATAATATATTAGTCATCGACGCCCATAATCCAGTTGCCAGCCACCTACACATTGAAGATGGTGTCCAACAAATAGTGGAATTAACCTCGGTGCAAGGGTCACAATATAATTTAATAAACTCCGATTGTACGAGAGCTTGTAAAGGAATCATATCTAAGTGTGTGTGTGTCTGTGTGTCGTGTGGGCTGAATACCGGGCAATTGTGGAGAAATTAGAGATATGGTTGTCATAATTAGACTGCTGTCGAGATGGCCCAGTGACAGGGTCTGGTCGACTTGGAGTTGCGGGTATGATAATAAAGAAAGAAAGAAAAATATTTATTTGGCACACATATAGACAAATACAGAGCAGAAAACCACATGTTACAAAAAAAAATAGGCAAGTTATTAATGTGATTTTTTTAATTTTGATAGTTTTCCCAGTGTGAATTGAATAGGTACACGATTTCTATAAAACTTTTCTTAATTTTAGCTCTAAAAATCTGTATCATTTTCAATGTACTGTAAAATCGGATTTTTAGTTACTTTGAAATCAATAATAAAGGGTTAGTCAATTTAACTGCTAACTTACTGATGTTATAAAGTGGCTTTGCCATACAAAATGTATGGTGAAACTGCATTTTTTTTTGGATAGTGGGAAATCGTCAAATGACTGCTATCGTCTTTGTCGGTGTCAGACTTTAACTGACTAAAACCCACTCATGTTCCTTCGGTTGCCCTTCATGTTCCGGGGTCACGGTAACTATTACAACCATTCCGCAACCCCGGCAGGCGTTGATGATGGTAAGCTCGCCAAAACAATAAATTCACTACACGAAAGTAAGTCTTCACAAATTGCCTTAGCAGTAGAGTTCTCTTCTCTATAATAATAACGAAAGGAAAGCTGTACTTTCACCCTCATTAAAACCGAAACCTCCCGTTTTTTTCTTTTTTTTTTTTCTTACAAACAAACTTCGAGAACCAAAACTAACTAACCTGTAGTCCCCCGCCCTCCGGTAATTACACAAAATAGATGCACAAAATATCGGATTACCGGCCATTGTATAAAGTACAAATATTTGAGTAAATCCAGTAATACGATACCGATACGATACGATAATTACTGCAAACAATGTCACTATCGAAGCGTTTGTTCGAGCGGCAAAGTTCCATCGTTTACGGTCTGGCAGTTTTGGAGGTAAGAGCAATCGGCGCTGCGAATGGTGGATTACAAAAAAATTTAATTACATGGTACTTTATTTCTATTTGTTTGTTTGGGTTTTGTTGTAAATAGAAGTAAAAGTGATTTAATGGCTATTGTTATTCGATTTCAATTGTAGTCAATACCCTTATTAATATTAAAAAGACTTTACAGTCTAAAGAAGAGTTTTTATGACTATTTACTACTTTTTCGCTAGATATAGAACCACTAGAGAGATATACTTGGGGTAAACATTGTTGAGTGTAGAGCGCGAATCGGCAAACGTAACATAAGTAAATTGATCGTCTCAGGATGATTAGTAGTAGATGGAACAGAATTGCCGGAAATCTAGAAAAATCTCATACGATTAGAGAGAAAATACTGTCTGAGTTAGTTTTGGATGTTTTTCCTCATATTTAACCAATTGACCAGCAGTAGACTGCTGTGGGCTATCGATAATACCTACGTATATAGGATTGTTACCTACGTATGTCTTGCATAAAAATACAAGACATAAGTAGGTAACAATCCTACCTACCTACCTACCTAAATATAGACTATTCCGATTTTCCTATTTAATCTATTATGTTAGAGAGTTTAACTTAATAGGATGCGTACAACAGCCAAAGCAAATAGCCAGCTAAATAATAAATATATGCCATTGCATAAAATAGAAAGAGAAGCAGACAACTCAATATAATATTTAAATCTATCTTTTATTATAATTTGTAGTATAAACTACTGCTACTAAAACACAATTGTACCCGTAACAAAAACCACTTATTTATAGTTTTTTTTTTTTATCTTATGCTATACATTTGCCCAGCCTTCGGACAGCACAGGCTAAAAAAAACACCATACCACCATAATTACAAAAGAAATATTAATTCAATGGGTATATCAGTTTTTTTTATAAGCAGAATAACACTAAGTAATAACCGGAACTCAGTTATTAAACCTATTGTTATCGATACTAAGGTATTGTTAAGTAAAATTGATTATCAATCGAATTGAGCCAATTAATTTTATAGTACTTCTCTTTAAGTTGTGATTGAAGAATTAATTGTCTAATCATTGACAGTACGATACGACTGCAGCTATTTTAAGAGCCTCTTAAACAAGGTTTAAACGTAAAATGAAGAAAATAAATAATATACCCTTATGCTAAATATTACTTTACATTCATAAAAAAACTCTTAAAGATCTTTTTATGAGTTATTCCGGTCGGGTGGAATCTGATTTCCTGCTGGATTCAATTTTGTTTTAATTCTAGACAAATAAAAAATATAAATTGAACGTTATAACCAGGTTACTCAAATTAACAGGTTCATAAAAGAGTTTACATGTTCATATCACCATTAAACAAAGCCCTGTACACACGTTCAATACCTACTAATAATAACTTTTACAAACAGATCACAAAGCTTCACCAAACAGTTGGGTGTTTAAAATCATTAACCAATAAATGTTAGACACAATTTCCCTAAATGCTCACTTAATTTTAGCCCTGAAAATCCGGTTCAGTTTCAATTGAGTCTGCTTGTGACCATGGCAGGTGTAACCCTGCCGAAACGTCAAGCATAAAACAAATAAAAAAGGTACGTGCGCGTCAAATCCCGTAAAACAGTAAAGTATCAGTTTCAATTAACTGTTAAATTGGATTTTTACTTGCTTTGCAACCAATAAATAGTTAATCAATCGGGATGTTACTTAGTGATGTTAGGTGTCATTGCCGTATAAAATCTATAAGGGACTCGCGTTTTGACAATTAATTAATACCAACCATTACTGTCCCACTGCAGGGCATAGGCCTCTTCTCATACAGAGAAGGCACGAGCATTGATCACCACACTTGCTCAAGGCGGATTGGCGATTTCAGACTTATATTAACTACAAGTCCCGGTTTCCTCACGATGTTTTCCTTCACTGATGTCTGTGATGTCCAAGATAAAGTGTAGAAAGTTCGACACACGGTCAATACCTACTAATAATTACTTTAACAGTCAGATTACAAAGCTTTACCCACACAATCTTTTTTTCTTCAATCTTTTTTTCTTCTACACAATCCTACCACACACAATACCACCTGACCACACAAACGCCGCCTGAAAGTCTGCCTGAAACAGTTTCAGTAATGGCGTCACCGACACCTGGCCCCTTGTTAGCAAACTATTCCGTTTATTTTCAGTGTTGCCAGTGTACAACACTTCTAAGAATTAACTATTAAAACTCCGCGTTGTTTGAATGACGTCTTAATTTCTTGCGCTTGAGCAGGTGCCTCGCGCACCTTAGGCTGGGTGTACATGTACGTGTTACTTATGTGATAGGTAAAAATCGTAATGAAATTGTAGGTAATTCTTTATAGTAAATTCGTAGTTTTATTTTTTAGGAAAAAAAAGCCAAAATTCTGTTATGCAAATAAAATTTATCACTATAAGCTTTAAAAGTTTGATTAATAATAAAGTGTAGATAAATTATATTTTACTTGTTATTCTATATCAATTCATATTAGTAGAAAATAGTCTCTAATTTCTAGAATAATAAACATCCAGAATCTGAAATATGAATTAGCTGTCTCAACTCAGCTAAAAAAAACTCAAAAAAAGAATTAACAATAACTTTGACAGTATAAGATAAAGTCCGAAAAAAAATAGTTATATATTATTTAGCAAGTGCTTGTCCAAGTCTTATTCCAAGTTACGAGCGCATGATAAAGTCGAAAATTAATGCTAAGTATCAATATCCCAGTCACTTTCTAAAATGACAACACTTAATAAGACTGATTATCTGAACTTAGCTAGCGCTGAAAACCAGCGTCGTGGACTCGTGCCTGCGTATGGGCCACGGTATTATGCTGAGCGCTAGCCGTTCTGCGCGGTAGTGACGCTACTTAGCTCTTTTAGCTTAAGATTTCTAGTATTATTTAAGTTCTAATGTTTGTAATTTCACTATGCGCCAATAAACAGATTTTCTTTCTTTTTTTCATCTTTAGGAATGCATCTTAACTGACATAAATCTAAAAAACAAGACGGAGTTACGTGCTTTTTGAGGTCACAGTAGAATGCAATCTTTGCAATGCAAACAGATTTCCCCCTGCTTTTTTATCTATGTAAAATAGATGACTCATTTTCACTCCCCCCTTTCAAATGACAGCGAAGACACTTCCTCTTTTTAACTTCCAACAATACAAAACTAATCGCTTCAACCAACCAAAGGCTTGTCATATCTACAAATTGATCAGCTAATCTATGGCGATTCAACTAGCGATCTTCTTTCGCTACCCACCTTAACGCGGCGGTTTCTCTTTGATCTCGGCAATTGTTGCCTTTGATGTAACCGCCGTTACTGGTTCGTGTTAACTGTTACAAATATTACTGAACACGTCCGATGTTGGTACATTACACGGAAACTTAGTGGAAAAAGTCTAGAAATATAGTGTTTGGGAAAAATGTTTAGTTTAATTAACAAATATCTACATCTCGGAATGTTTTCTATGTATTGGTTGGTTGGTATGAGTCGGTGACACTTTCAGAAAACTATGACTTCATGCTTCAACCATGAACTTCGTGGTCATAATATATTTATTTATTTATAGTATAATAGGTAGGTGGGAGGAAATTGGAACTGGATATTGTAATATAGTAAATTAGAGAGTCATTACTCCAAAAAAACCCTAATAGGTTTTTTTTGGTGAGTGGGAAATCATTAAATGACTTCGCCCGTCCTGGGTGGGGCGGGAGGGCGTGTCAGACTTTTACTGACTAAAACCCACTCATCTTCCTTCGGTAGCCCTTTATGTTCCGGGGTCACGGTAACTACTATAACCATTCCGCAACCAACCTCATAGGATTACATAAATATCCTTATTAAGGTCAGGCCAACAGTTCCTGAGCTGAGTTGTAACTTTCCAGCTTTATAGTGTACTCTTAGCAGGTTGCTTAATGAAGCTGTACAATAGGCAGCAATGATTAATAGTAACAATTAGTGAACGAAAACAAATATATTGCACAAGTGACCTTTGCCAATAATTTATGGAATCTTAACTTAATTACCAAAGAAATTTATTGTTTTCTTTTTATTTATTCCGCCAGATGAACTATTCTGGCGGAATAAATGAAAGAACAGTTTTGTTAAAGGATATTATATTTGCTTTATGTAATTAAATACATGAGCTTTAGTATCTCCCGCCCGATAAGCTAGGCTGTCCATGTTCAGGTAAAATTAATGAGAGTGTACATCTGTATTTCACAATGAGTGCCTGAATGGTCGACTTTCTTAATTAATTTTATTTATTACTCTTTTTTGTCCACATAAAATAGCAAATGCTTAAAAGGTGCATTAAGCCTTCAAACACACGTGATTCGTGACACAATAGCAGCGTGATAGCCGGCTGTCGCTTAGTCGTTATGTAGCTTCTGGCCTTTGCTTAATGAAATGAATAGAGAAAGATGGACTTAACTTAAATTCAGTTAAGTTTGCGAACCAAAGAATCAGCACCAAATATCCTCTTAGGCCCGTATTAATAGACGTCACTCAATTTTGAGACGCTCTCAAGTCTCTTGCTGTCCTTATTTTTTCTCTTTAAAATGACAAGGACAGCAAGAGACTTGAGAGCGTCTCAGAATTGAGTGACGTCTATTAATACGGGCCTTAGTCCTTACGAAACAAATTAACGCTAGACAAGCAGGAGACTTTGGCTATTATTGGAAGTATGACAGGCTCTTTCATGAAAGTGCCGATAAAAAATCGCTCAAATTTTCTCTCAAACAATCTACAAACAAAATACTCTAAGCAAGAACTTCTAAGAACAACACAAAAACTAAATGTTATGAAACACGGGGAAGAGTTCATAACTGGTTTGTTTGGTAAACAGAATCACATTAGAGGTGGACCGCTTGATCTCGAATGAAAGCCAAACGACTTCAAAAAGTTGTGTAGTCTCGCTCTAAATGAAATTATAAACAATTATTGAGCTTTGAGCTTAGTGCTGTGAGCTTTAGTGGTTATCATTACTAACATTGAAGTTGTTGTTAAACTAAAAGCTGGTGCAAGAATTATTTAAAGTCCTCTGCATATATAGATTTTGATTATGTAACCAGTTATTTCATCATTGGAACTTTTGATTAAAAATCAGCTGAATACTTAAACTTAAATTCGGTACGTTCTTCTTAATGGCTATTATTTTGGAAACTATTTTAACTCCTTTCACATTGGTATCACATTGAGACAGGTTTACAATAGTACCAATACTTCTAGAGATGATCTCTTTCAATCCAATAAATAAAATTAAACCACTTTTTTAATATTACGAAATTTATGTAAACCAGCGGCCAATCTGCAAAGATAGGTATTCTTGCCGATAATTAGCCTTCCTAAGCTACGAAGTCTTACAAAAATATATCAGTGTGTGCATTATACGTTCTACAAAGGCTCACCCGGGTGGAACATCACAAAAATAAATTGCAAATAACAATCTTTAAAATTGAGACGATATAAAATAGACTGAATAAATATTGGAGCAGCTTAATACATTCATCTATTCACGAGCCTGACCATAGAGAAGAGATTACTTCGGCCATTTCAAAAGAGCAAAGCGATTATTCAAGAATCGATTCATACACCCTAAAATATTCGGACATATCATGAATGAGAAACGACAATCACAATAATTATAAGTTTTTGTCGAAAAATTCATAAAATCATACACAAATCCTATTTCGGGGATACAATTTGACAATAATAACATCCGTTTGAAAGGGTACAGAGGGTTTTAAATATAGCAATGTGTGCAAAACACGTAGCTTGAATAAATATTATGTGTATAAACAATTTCTACAAAGGAATCGTAAATATGAAAATATCCGGATTGTTCGAATAAACCCTTTTTTACAAGATTAGCCAATGACAATGCGGTGAAAGGATTCAACGATACAATTTTCGAATTCATGAATGTTCTGTCATGACAATTCTGTCATTCACAGACTTGTTCAGATTAAACACTGTGAGACGTGCTTTAGTTAAAGATTCAGAGAAAGTTTCATTTATAATGACCGTAATGTAAGTACAGGTGGAAATATTAAAGGCATTATTAAAAACATGCCGCATAAGTAGGTAATCTTGTCTGTAATGTTAAAACTGTTATCTTAATTTCAGTTCCAGTTTTAAACTTCTTTAATCGAATGTTCTTAGTGTTCAACATTCTTGTAACATCAATATTTAAGGATCAATGCCACGTAATTTACATACAATTATGACAGTCTTATTAAAAACCTTTAAAATCTGCGTGTCAATATGGAAATGTCACTTTTTCATACTGAAACGGTCATCTTTTTTGGAGTTTACAAAAACAATCCGTATTTAGAGCTCATTTCCCGAAACCGTACACACACGAAGACGTTACCATATTTAACTAGAGATTAACACCACCATTTTGGCGGGAAGTCGTCAGTTACCGAACACAGTCGAACCGAACGCGCCGCATAAAACAGCATAAAACGGGTTAATCTCCGCCCAGTAATCCTCTAACATATGTATCTGTCGTTGCGTTTTGACGTAGATTTACAATTATTTACAAGAAATACTCGCTGCACGCCGGTTGTGTGCGCTCACAATAATCCGCGGATTAACTCGCGTCTTGTTTATGGTACGCTGTCACCCACCTAATTGTCTGTGGTCGGGAAAAAGCGCGGGAACGATGGGACAAAATGGCGACCGTGATTTATTTGGGGTTGGCGGTTTTCACAATATTTCTAGAGCAAGATGTTTTGTGTCGAATGAGAGATGGTCCGTGCGGTGGGATTATATCGGTTTCGAGTTACTTGTTTTTGTTGGCAGAGTTTAGCATGCCTTCTGCTGTTAGCACGGGTATTTGATTTGCTGCTCGCAGACGGCAGAATGTCTTGCGGCGTCTGTCCACACAATATATTAGTCATTGTCTTGATCGCGCTTTATTTTAAGAGTACGCGTCTAAGAGAATTCGCACAAAATAAAAATGTCAACATCGTATTACCTTGTGAAGTAAACGTGAGTTATCGCATTGTTATCTCTGTTTACTCCGCAAGGGATAAATTGAGCAGATTAAATAAAGCGTTTAGTCATTGTGGTTACTGCCAGTATTGGCAGCGAACATGGTTGTAAATCAGGATGAAATATTATAACAGGTTTCATGACATATAAACGTTTTTGGATTTCCTTTCGATAGACATAAATCTAATCTCCCATCACTGCCACATCACACAAAGCTTGCAATATTAAATAATAATTTCAGCCTATTAGAAACTTCCAATTCAGAACTCGGTCTATTTTTAAGATACTCCAAGATTTAGAAAACACACGTTAATTTAAAAAGTTGGCTAAGTGATAGTACAGATTTGAACTCGCTACCTCATTTTTAGTCGCAACTACTGGGCGATCACTAATACAACAATTTGTTTTTACCGAAAAGTTAGGGGAGGTATAATCCATATTTTAGCAGTTGAGTTTATGCCTCTAAATATGAAATATTACTTTTATATCAATTCCCATCCCCTATTTTAAACCTTAAGGGTTGATTTGCCGAAAATCCTTTCTTAGTGGTTATCTGCTAACAAAGCCCTCCAAGTTTCATGTCTCCAGAACCCACAGTGGTTTGGACTGTACATTGAAATATCACCCAATCAAGCAGATTAACATTTTATATAATATAGATAGAGAAAAGGGAATAAATTAACGAGTTCACCACTTACGATATTCTTCAGAAGCTCGAACGAAATGACAATCCCATTCCGACGATAATCACTACAAAACTTTACAATAAATAAGCAACAATTACCCGGATATTATTTAATCAACATATCAAACCGAGCAGCGATAATAAAGTTATTTCGTCGTTATAATTTCGATGACATCAAAGTGAAGTGACAGCTATTTCAACATGGCGGAATCGGTGACCATAGACAACGGGAACTGGAAATTACGTCATTAAACTATCTTTACTGTGACGGGACGGAACTTGTAGTGATTATGAATGACGTAATTTGGTGGAAAATTGGATGTTAAGCGGATGACTCGGGTTTACCTGTGACTTCACTCGTAGATGAGATCCGAATAAAGATGTGATGGACATATTTTTCGGTTTTTATTGCTTTAATTTAGATTTAGGCTATTGCTTAATGAGGTTTTTATTCTAAAACAATGATCTAAATTACTGTTACAGCAATAGAAGACATTTGATAATTTCTAGCATCAATCTATATATACATGTAATAAAATCGTAGGAAAGTCAAAACTGTACATTGAATATTTTTATATAAGAATACTTGGGGCGTGATCTACAATCGATACCGAAGCCAAAAATTAATATAGTTTTTAGATTTTTTGTCTGTTTGTTTGTCTGTATGTATGTTCGGGATAAACTCAAAAAGTACTGCATGGATTCAGTTCAAATTTTGCAGGGATATTACTAAGAAGTCGGGTCATAACTTAGGCTACATATTATCACGCTATCACCTACGGACGCTAGTTATAAATAATTCCAAATCCTTATGAAATCGGTTCCAATGTTGATTTCAAATAATTCGGTAAGTACAAAACCTAGTATAAATTTTATGCGTCTAAAGAAATAATCTCATGCCACAAGAGGAATATTTTTTTCATCACATTTTAAACACAGTCTGAAACTTTTTTTTTCAACTTTTATATAATATTTAAATTTTACACACTTATGATCGTATTTTCCTTGTACATTTTGTTAAACAAAAATGTTTGGACGCCGCACAATTACACAAACTATCATTATCAGACATTCGTAACGATTAGTATAAGCCGCAGTTGCCAATTCGTGTGGTTATAAATAAAACTTCAGAAAAACAAACCACACTGATATTTAATTATCAAATATTTTCGCGATACTGGTCGTTACACAAAATATTCTAAGCAATATGTTGAATTCATAGAAAAAAGAATTGGTAGGTACCTATTGGTCCAAGAGTCAGGAGTCACTACAACTACGCCATTGTACAGAATTTGAGGATTTCAAATCCATAATTGTTCAACGTGTTTTATTATATAATAAACATACCATTTTATCCAGATACAAAAATCAACAACATGTAAACGCTTAGTTTAAATACTTAACCATTTAGGTGTCAAAATTAAGAAAAGCGCTAATGGTTTTTGAAGTGAAAACTTCTTTAGTGGCGTTGAGCACTTTTTCTGTAATGGGTATAAAATCTTAAACTCGCGTCAGGACACGTGACCTGATCGAAAAAGCGTAGGACGGATGGATAGTAGACAGCTATAATCAAGTTTTCACTTCTGCCGGCACTCCCGGAGTGCAACCCGTCTTTTTTTTTTGAGAAATCACACACATTTACTTCACTTTTGGTTGTCAAATTTTTGAAAATAATTTGTTATTGGACATGGGTTTTTTTACCTGCAATGATACTTGGAAGTGATAATATAATAAAATAATAAATGAATGTCTTGTGTGTATGACGTAGCTCCAACAAGCCTGGTATCTCGGTCCGTACCGACGCATGTGTCGTCATCTGGACGTTCATCCGCGCTGTAACGGAAATAATATTTCTCATCAGAACAATTCACTTGAAATAATAGTTTCGACCGAATTCGTAATTTGTGTTATTCACCAGCATGTCGACACTTTAAGAAAACTTTCGGCGACTAAGAAAGAGAACTCAACTATCGTTTAAAACTTGATTTAGTACTCCAAGCATTATTATTTACTACTATATATGCTACTACTTTTCATTTACTCTATCCAAAAAGTCGAAAACTATATTTATTGTTTTATAACTTTAATTGTTTACCGTACAGCATTCGTCAAGACGTTGGGCTCCTTACGTTTTAAGTTGAGATATCTGACAAATGCTTGCACTGTCTGCACAGGTCTACCCGAATTTGTGTGGTTTTCTCATTCAAAAAGTACATCAGTCATTAACCTTGACGATTCTCACATGATTTGACCAATACAATTGTATGGACTTCAAAAGAGACTTTGACCTTTAGTTTGTTTCGAATGTTTCTTCTCGGAGTAGTCAGCTACAAAACACCGGCTCCATCGTTCGCATAAAATAAGAAAATCAAAATATTGGCGTGTGAAGTGTTACTTTTAAGTTGCACTTTTTAAGTTCGTATTAAAAGGCTATTTATTACTAAGCAGTATCCTCAATCACTGCATATTAACAATGTTCACACCATGTTCACACAGATTATTATTCTTAAATACTAAACCGAAAAACATCTATATCATTAGCGATATTTAAATTAAAAACAAAAAACGAACAAGCACTTAATGAAAAGAAGCTGATAAGGAACTGATTGGACACTAAGCTTTTTAGAGATCCGCGGTGAAATCGGTAAAACAGTGACGTTTCTCAGATTTTGTGGATGGACAAACTCATATCACCAAGCCGTGGCACCATTTAATATATAAATCTTTAGTGATGGATTTTCCATTTTCAGTCGATATTTATATGCTTCCGTCCACTATTAGGGGTCGAATATAAAAAGCCTTTTTTAGTAGTACTTACTCTTCACAAAAAACACACTCTCCAAGTTTCATGTCTCTAGGACAAACAGTTTGGGTTATGCGTTTATATTTTATGATATACTAGCTTTAGCCCGCGATTTCGTCCGCGTGGAATAATAATTCCCGTTCCCGGGGGATTTCCGGGATGAAAACTATCCTATGTCCTTTCTCGGGTCCCAGACTATATCTATACCAAATTTCATTTAAATCGGTTCAGTGGTTTAGGCGTTAAGAAAAGACAGACAGACAGAGTTACTTTCGCATTTATTTATTTAAAACTTTATGTACAAACACCGTACAAAGGCGGACTTAATGCCTTAGGCATTTTCTACCAGTCTACCTTAGGGTGATGCAGAGACAAAACATAGTAGGTGAAAAAAAAAACAGAAAAATAACAGGAAGTTAAAATTAAATATAAATATTTATATATAATACATAAAAAAATATATAAATACATATATACATACATACTATATATACAAAGTGGAGAGAGATATAAATAATAAACCAATACATGGAGAAATACAACAAATTGTGAGGCCAACTCCTTAAGTAAATGTTCTCGAGCTTTAACTTTGAATGTGAACTGATTGGATTTATAATATTAGTATGGAAGTATGGATCAGTGCACAACCAGATTTAATATTTTATCTTTTTTTTTGTATTATTCACTGTCTTTCGTCAGTAATAACTTTCTAGAATGAAGTAAAATGAATCGCTCTTAGTATGGATTCTGTTAAGATATAACATTGTTCCTGGCTACTAATCACCTATGCAAAAACAACGTCTTGCATTGCACTCGTCTGGTTTAAGAAAAATAAATAAAGACAGCAAATATTTACAAGTGGTTCTGGATATGCTAAGAGATGCAATCAAGATATGTCTCGAGGCGTCACATAAATAACACATTATATTTTGTTGATAATAATAATCTAGTTTTCAAATGACACTAAAAATAACTAGAAACAAGTCTTGCGAGTCACTTGGTGACTACATCAGATAATCGAGTTTGTGGACATCCGTACTAATATTATAAATGCGAAAGTAACTCTGTCTGTCTGTCTGTCTGTTACTTCTTCACGCCAAAACCATTGAACCGATTTGAATGAAATTTGGTACAGGTATAGTCTGGGACTCGAGAAAGGACATAGGATAGTTTTCATCCCGGAAATCCCCCGGGAACGGGAACTATTAAACACGCGGACGAAGTCGCGGGCAAAAGCTAGTACATTAATATATGAAATATAAGACACGTGAACTGCCAATCAAACTAGGAGACAATAAAAATGAACGACAAAAATACTAATTTTTCGTAAAAAAAAAAACCGCTCAAGAGTGAGTCGGACTCGAGCAACGAGGGTTCCGTAAATTGTTTTTTTTTTTTTGGGAAATAACTACAAATTTATGGTTTTTGGATTTTTTCTTTTACTTGTGCTACATGACATTGCTTTTTGCCAAATTTCATGATTCTAGGTCCATGAAAATTACTCTATAGGTTTTGATTCCCTTGCAAATGTCTAAATGTGCAATACAAACAGCCGTATCATTTTATATTGTGTTGATTTAGAAACTTGATTTTTTCACTGCTTTGAGAGATAGCAGACTTGAGTATGTGATATTAATTTCAGCTTGATATCTCGACGCTTTTCTGAGGAAAAGGCTCTTGACTTGACAGACAGACGGACGGACGGATTTTATCTTTCGAGTTACGGAACCCTAAAAATGTTGAACGTTGAACTTCAATGACAAAATGACATTACCATCATCTCTCTAGCCTTTTCTGAATAATGTTTGATCGGTCTCCAGGTTATCCGGATCCATCTAAATTCCAGTGTTTTACATGGAGCAACTGCCTATAAAACCTTCTCAACTCAGTTGCTGGGTAACCCCGAGTTAGAGAGATTCGGGTTGGTCAGACTGATTTACAGACTTAGACTTCTGACTACCCGTAACGACTGTCATAGATCTACGAATGACATCCGGGACAACGCGCTTTCAAAAGCAGATAGCAGTGATGTCCTAGGTAAACTTTATCCCACTAATATTATAAATGAAAAAGTTCGTGAGTGTAGATTCGGTGTATGTAAGTATGTTTGTTACTTTTTCACGCAAAAACTACTTAATATTTATAAAACTTCACAGTAATATAGTCATATATACTGCACGGGGGTGTGTCTCCCTGTTGGTCCTGATTGCGGTTCTCCCTGGCAGTGTCGAGTGCCGTCCCTTCTGACTATGAGAGAGAGGGAAGACAGAGCGCACCTGCATTTGCGCACATAGTTGTGCCTCTAATATCTCCTGTATAATATTGAAATTGGTTGCCCTGACCAGTATTCGGTTTGGTAAATTTTATGTACAAACTTTAGCCTGCGGTTTCGTCCGCGTGAATTTCGAAACTTCCATTCCTAATTTTATCCAATGGATGCCAAATTTTAGCCCGATCCGTCCAGTGGTTTGGGCTGTGCGTTTAAAGATCACTATATCAGTCAGTCACGTTTGAGTTTTATATATATTTATATTTTTAGTAGGCGAAGTCAAACCTTTAGACGTCCAAGCGACAGTCGTCTGTCGCGCTGCTATTGTCTTTCTATTGTATCTCGAATCACGTGTATTCAAAGGATGATATGACATAGAATAATTGTATCAAACGTGCGCCGCAACTGTAGTACATAAGAGGCATGTGCGGTTATCTACTTTGTAACTCAAGAAAGAGAACATATTAATATTTTCCAGCTATCCTGCATCATTTCGAGTTTAGCCACTTATTGTATAAAATACGGTAACCCTATAAATGTGAGGTAAGGTTCTACAAGGCATAATAATTCGGGACTTGTCACCATACTAACGTGATGATATTGTGACTAGTGTCGCCATCTGTCGATCATATTGGCCTTTCTTATGATTTCTAATAAGAATGTGAACGAGCTGGTAAATAGATTGCCTTATATTACTTTATGAAGACCCGCTTTAGTTTTAACTTTAAAATATAGAAGTACACTACACACTCTGATAATTACAACTCTACCGATTAAAGAGTAAGGCTAGCCGCACACACACAATAATATTGTCAATACAAGATTGTCAATAATCTAGATTCTATATAACCAATACCGCAATACAGGCCGCACACACACAATATTATTGACAATACGTACTTTATTGTCAATATTATTGTGTGTGTGCGGCTAGCCTTACAGCCGCTAAGGAATGGACAGACAGACAACGGGGGCTTAGTTATATCGGAACCTTATTAGTATATATATTATTTAGTTTTTTAATGCACCTGCCATGTCATCTCTTTACCCTGGGTTGACTGGCAGAGAATGCCTAGAGCATGAAGTCCGTCTTTTCACGCCTTTGTGCAACAAGTGTAAATAAATTAATAAACTACGTGTTCTTTGTTCGTCTGCCTTCTTTTGGGGCGCTACGCCCTTGCAGCAAGGACCCCAAAACCCGTAAAGTTAAATTGAACCTTTGATATATATTTGAAAATCAGAAGGATCCGGGGTAACCTCGCCATGAACGTCTTCGCAAAGATGGTGGCGTGCCTGTCATATGAGCCGAAAACCCATAGGAGACCTGAACTAACCTCTAATAAATGTGAAAGATACAGAAAACATATATTTTAATCGCTAATATTGGTGCAGTGTTTTAAAGACTTGTTAGTTTTTTTATTGTTTTTTTTTAATATTTGGATAGCTCGTCTTTATCTTGACCCTTCGGCGCGTCACTAGGAACATGTACTTACAAGTCGTCAGCTTTGTTTAGTGTATTTTTACAGTTTAGAAGACAAACCTTATACAGTAGGCATTGAGTTGTGATATACACCGTTGTACATTGAGCTATAACAATATTATAGCTCAATGATGATAATTCTAGGATGTTTCATTACTAAGTTATAAGCAGTATAGATCAGCGGTCTGCAAACCTTGTCTTGCGAGTTTGCGATCTTTTTCCTTCCGGAGCTCGAAGTAAGTATAAAAGTACTTCGTGTTCCGGAGCTATTTTACTTGTTACATTATTTTCCCTCTTCGTTAACAATACTTAATCAAAACACTTTGACACACGAAAACAGTTTGATAGTAACAAATAAAGGTTAATAACATGAAAACTAAAAAAAATGTATTTGAGAATAACTTATTTTTTGTTAAGTCGGTTAAAACCAGCTGTGTTGTACACAGTGGCATAAAGTGACGTGTGAAGGACCTTTAACGAACTCCATTTGAAGATACTTGATACCTGCAAAAGGGTACAATATTAAAGTTCGGAAGTATCACTTACACATAATGTATGTTGTTTTACTGTTCTAAGGTCACATATTCCTCTATTCTCAAAAATTAAAATCTCTGCCTATTTAAAATTCAAAATATATTTGTGTGCCATATAGCTAGTATATATTATGCATTCAAGTAAAAACTAAAACTCAAACTCAATCATTTTTTGCATCAGAGTATTAGACCAGGAAAGGCACTTTAGAACGGCATTTATATTAAGTTGCCAACTCCAAAATGTGGTTTCGCCATTTAATACTTTTCAATCTGGAGGATTTTAAAACATCGAGATTGTGTTGCTAGTTTTTGAATTCGTCCACCATTTCCATACAGTAGATGTAAAAACTTGTTATTATTTTGTTTAATTAGAATCGAATCAGAATCATGTCATCCTTATTAATTTCATTCAGTTTTAACTTATGAGTATGACTCCTGAAAACAAACTATAGACTATTGCATTGCACTTTATATTATTTAAAATCAGCTGTACAAAGTTTATTCTTTTATTAATTCCTATAACAGCGATTTGCTGTTATCAATGACTCTCTTTTCTTTCGTATAATTGTTTCCATTATATTATCATTGCCCTTTATCTCCATCTCTACAGGATCTTTATACTCTTTCTTATTCTTTTAATTGTCATACTTTAATTACTTATTAAGTGTGTGTAAAGTTTCATATCTTACAAATAAATACTTTCGACATAAAATAAGATGATTTATCAGCCGCCTGTCTCATTAAGTAATGATATGCATTAATAACTTAGAATACAGAGTTATTAATCACTGCAATAGAGCTGTTATGCTAATCAGCTTTGTTGAGTTCAAGATTAGCTTGGGCTTAATCAAATCAGTTAAACATGAAAGGATAATCATTCTTAATTAGGTGTTTTATTAAATGCATTTGTAGCGCCGGTAAACGGGCAATTTTTCCTGAAAATATGGTTTTTGATTGAATGTGATTGCAATCGATCACTTAAAGTATTACACTTTTCTGATCTCTTGAACAGATAGTATTTCTAAGCAATATGTGGTACTGCTAGAAGATTTTAACTAAATATCTACGCTCGGTAATAACCGAGCGTAGATATTCAGTTACAAATTACAGTTCAAAGTACATCGTTTAGGATCTTATAAAAACATAATTGCAAAGATAAATGTGATATGCGCAAGCTTGCAAACTGTTAAAACTTTTACAATACTTTAACAGGCATATTGGCGAGTATGTAAAATCTCCAACAATTTACCAAAATTCTCCTCACAGTGTAGGCCTAACCATACACAGTAAAACAGACAACTAAACACCAAGAAAATATATAAACCCCACACAATAATACTCTCTCATCGTGTCGAAAACATCGTTTATTGCTTCATAACTTAAATTAAGCCTCATTTTAATTTTAAGTTAAAATTTAAATATAAATCTTACATTAATAATAAATAGCATTACCATTACTGTACACTGTCCACATATCACAGTCACTTTGCCTTCACCAAGATATGTACGAATACCTTGTGAGGCCCTTCTCTCTCACTAATCAACTGTGTTTCACTAAATGATCTGGCTCTGGGTTTGGGGGGCTCATGGGGGGACCTATCCCATGTATCCTTCTGTATAACTGGTGGTATGACGTCGGCGGGGGAGGTGGGAGCCTTAGTAGTGGGCTCGGGAGTGCATACCTTCCGTAGACTGACAGCAGAGGGGGGTACAACCCCACCAGCGACGCGTAAGGGTTTCCGAACATGGGATGTAGCAGCGCGCCGCGCTTGAAGGCCGCCAGCCGCGACCGAGACGCAGCCGTCGACCTCCTCCGCAGCTTCCCCGTGGTCCCCCCAATAAACACGTCATCCGAGGAGGGATCTAACATCCAGTAGTTCCCCTTCCCCGGGTCGTCGTAGTGGCGCGGCACTTTCACGAAGCATTTGTTTAAGCTCAGGTTGTGCCGGATGGAGTTCTGCCAGCCCTGCTTGTTCTCCTTGTAGTACGGGAAGTTCTTCATGATGTACTCATATATGCCGTTTAATGTCAGTCTTTTTTCAGGGCTGCTGCGGATCGCCATCATGATGAGAGCATTGTAACTGTACGCTGGTTTCTCGTTTTTCTTTTCTTCGGGGACATTTGAGGAGCCGGGCGGTGGTGTCTCTGTTCCTGTGACGTCGAGCTCAGTGTCTGAGGGTGAGGGGGAGCGAGACGATGCTTCGGGGAGCAGGTTTCGGATGTTGAAGCTGTGTGGCGCTGTCATGGTGGTGCGACATCTCGGGCGGCCGGCACTCGACTGGCGCGCCGCGGCCGCCGCCGGGGAGCCCCGCCTCTCGGCGCCTCCCATCGGGGACCCTCCTACCTCTGTATGCTTACTACTTCTCACACTACAGGAAATTTCAACCATATTTCAAATAGTTTAAGAATCTTTTTCCTTTGAGTAAGATAGTAAGTTGACTTACCCGTGTTTAGTAAGGGAATGCCTATAGGGTTGTCGGGGTTAAAACATTATAGAAATTAAAATGATCCGTCATGGTTTTGTAAACAGTTTTTTCTTGAATATTTCACGCGTTGTTTAGCGGTTATTTAGTGCGTTGTTATTTGTTGTTCACTGTTAATAGTACGGCAGATGTGCGGGTAGTATTAATCGTTATTATTTGACAAATTATTTGTTGCGTCATCTTCGTAATGTTGTTTATTGTAGCAAAAAGTTCTAGTAATTAATTAACACCTTTTTGTTAAGCTTTGAACAATAGATTAATGTTTAATTTGGTGAAAGTAAAAACTGTTGCAATAATTTAATAGTTTCGTAGCGAGGGCCTACGCTTGTAGAACGTGGCGTAGCGGGGTCGATTACGGCTACGAGAAAGTTGACATTTTAGAAAAACCTTTCGAACACATTCCAGAGACAATAGAAAGACAATAGCGGCCCGACAGCCGGCTGTTGCGTGGTCGGTGGTTAAATTTAGATAATTATTTATGTTTCACACATATAATTTGTAAATGGATGTAATGTCTTCCATCGATAAATTAGAAAATGCCCTCATTCCCATCTTTCATGCAAATTATAGCGAATTGTTTTTATATTCTGAGTAAAGCATATTAAACACTAATAAAAGTAATTTGAGATTTACATTATTCCACTGCTGGGACCCAATTCTCGTTTCCTTCGAAATGATCTCGAAGTAGAGATTACGATTCGAACCCTATCTCGACAAAAAAATTTCGAAACACGAAGTCTTTTTCTCGAATGCTGTATTCTCGGCAGGCATCGAAATAAAATTCGAATGAACATAGATTAAACAGATATTTACTGCGAATGAATGTTGATTTAAGGTGTACAATGTTGCCATTGTGAACAAAATATGCTGCGTGAGACGTTCCATTTCACACAAATAGAGCGTTTTTTAAAACGCTCGTCATAAGTTACAATAAAACAATTCTCTTTGCACTCAACATTTTAGAGATATCATTGTAAATGCTAGTGATTATAATTAACTACGAAATAACATACGGTTCCTTACTTTTACCTACTTTTCGTAAAGAAATATTAACATGTTCCCATTCTAAAATCGTGTAACGGAACACATTGACAAAAAAATGGTTGTTTTGTTTTTGTCTGTGATTACAATGTTTGTTTGTGTTGAATTTCAAACGTGTACGGTGTAGTCTGTAAATTTTGAATATCTCTTCTTCGTTAGATAACAATTAATTTAAATTATGAGCTTAAAAAAAACTACCCCTCGCCGCAACAAAAACAATTACCGCTTCTTGTAATATATTTTGCATGAAATCAATAAAGAATTCATCACTCATTGTGAAAATAAAAAAACGTATCCACAATTCCACTTAGTAAACGTACACTTGACATATACAGTCACTGTTCCGGTAATATATTTTTATTTTAACCTGTAATGTCGAATGTGAGATGACGTCTCGAACGGTGCTGACCACTCGAAGCTCTTCGAGCGGGCAGCGTTCGAAAAGCGTCTCATTCGACACTGCCAGAATAGCATAACTTCATTTGCACTCGAAAAAAGTTCGAATTCGAACTTTTTTTCGAATTCGTGTTTAATTCGAGTGCATGAGAATTGCCTCCCTGGGCAAATGCCAAAGCGGATGAGCGATTTTAGGCTTACGTTAATATTATAATTAGTCCAGGTTTCCCAAAATATTTTTCTTCACCGATGTCAGAGATGTTCAATATTAAAACATGATAAAATTAAGCATAGCATTGACTGTCTAACGTATTATAAAACCTTAGATTCTACCTAATAACCAAAATTATAAGAAAAAGACAAAATATCGTTTCAAGACAACGCTTTAGCTGTCCATGTCGGTAAAATATTATAGCGACATCAATATAGGTAATATTGTTGAACAAAAATGCGATAGGCACGCCTGCTGGGATATGAACTGCCACCTATTGTGCCAGTGTGCAATACCCTTTTGCTTAACCTTAATTTTAAGAATAACCAGGACTAACGAATATTTGTTCGCCTGTTGTAGAGTTTCTTTTTTAATTTTCACTTAATTTTCTTTCCTGTGAATATAACCTCTGGGGAAAAGGAGTAAAATCTATCAAAAATACTATTTGTTCAACATTTAAATACTTACTTTAGTCAGTAAAATATCAAAGAAAGATAATATTCCATTAAAGTGAAAGGGAGTATCATAATCGTCACTAGTCAGAATTTTCTGAACCAAAAATGGTTTTTAACAATCTTTGTAATTTTATCTGTGTTATTATTACGATTTCAACATTTTGAAAAACGAGAGACTGGATAAAGTAATACTAATCTACTTATTTTTATTACGGTGCAGCTACACGAAAATGGTTTTAGGAGACTATTCATAGTTTCTCATGTGATTCCGATTTTTCAATATTGTTTAAAAGAAACTAACCCGATTACAAAGTATAACTATAAAAACTACTAAGTGGCAAACAAGTACCTATGGGCACACATAATATATTAGGTTAGATTATTATTCCCTAGATGCCAGAGGTAAAGTTTAAAGATGATTTTTTTTAGATAATCTAGCCACACTATTCCAGATTCCTAAGCAACTCCTGAAAGCCAGAATCAACAGTGGAGTCCGCAAGAAAAGCGCCGAGCAAAAAAGCTCGACGAGTCTCGGAGAAACGATTCAACTGTCTTGGATCCCGCAAAGAACTGCGGAGGAGTGACAAAAAAAATGATTGAAAGTAGCCCAAAACCCCGTTTTAGTGGTACAATACATAGATAAGTATTTCCAAAATCATTAATCGCAACCTCAAAATAACCTACCAGAACCCTCTAATTACACGACAATATCACCACAAACATGGCCATCTCCAACACATCCCATACCTAACACAACACACTCTCCACAACCTAGCTACATTTCCACAGACATTTCCCGGAACGGCTCGCCCCGCCCCCGCGCCACGCCCCCGGGAGCCTGTGTGTTTGTTTTGTTCTCCCCACTGAGGTGTTACAAACTTGTATACCTAGTATACTAGGTATCTCTAGTGTATCTAGATATATCTAGGTTGTTTGATGTCGTGTTTATAGATGTGTTCGTTTAGATATGAGGTGTGAGGTCGATTGGTGAAAACTGAGAACCTATGTTTTGCTGTTGATTCTTTGATAGATTTATGAAATTATTTTGTAGGTTCTGATCTAATAAGATAAAGATGATTATATTAGTTAAAAAAATCTCCCGTATTGTTAATGATACACGAAGTCACACCAACACCCGGAACCGGGTATCGAACCCGCTACACCTACTACCTCCTATTTTATTTTTCTTACACAGTATTTTGCCCGCAAACTTACTTTATCCACAAACAACGTATCAAAAATTAGTCTACCTCTTACCTTGCGGTTATACCAAAGGTCATCGTAATCGATTCAGTGTTTCAGCCCAGAAAGCGTTACAGACAGACCGAGTTACTTTCAAATTAATAATACTGATGTGAATATCTAATAAATATACATACATACACAACATACATATATACATATGAAAATCTAATACAGTTGACTAAACTTAGCAACAATCAGCGCCGTAGCACATAGTTTATTCTCTATTCTCAATTATTAAACAGTAAAAATAATACAGCTACCTGCTAGGTAGCTTCTGCACATGTATGACTCAATCTTTTTTATTAGACAACTAAAAAAGGCGTTGATTGGCATGTCTAGCTATCCTAGCGTAGAATACCGTTAAGGTAACTCATCATGTATAAAGAACTAGCTTTTGCCCGCGACGTCGTCCGCGTGAAATAATAGTTCGTTTAGACTATATCTGTACCAAATTTCATTAAAATCGGTTCAGGATTTAGGCGTGAAGAAGAGACAGACAGAGCTACTTTCGCATTTATAATATTAGTATGGATAATAACCTGTCTTCGTTATTCGTTGTGTTAGTCAGTAACTTCTAAAAACTAAAAGCAACAGTGGTGACCATCAGACGTCATTTCTGATCGAAACAAATAAATAAATTCTAATTCTGAAAAATGCCGTTGTAAGGAAACTAGACGAGATCTGGGGAAACAATTTATCTGTCTCGAATTTTGTGTTTTGATTTTCAGTATCTGCGATCATGTAAATTATATTAATATTATTCCTTATCATTATTCTCTTATAACAATTCTTAAGTTTAGTTGCGTGAATATGTACATGTAAACACTTACAAAAGATGATTTTGATTTAGGTACTTTCATAAACTAAAGTCTAAGCCATTATTTATAAATAATATAATAATAAATATAAATATCCTGGGACATCTTACACACTGCCATCTGATCCCAAGCTTAGCAGACCTTGTGTTATGGTAATCAGACAACTGATATACATACTTATATATATATATATATATTTTTTTAAATACATACATTTCTTATCAATCAAAAGTAACTTCTAAAAAACCAACAATCACATTCGTCAAACCTAGTACCAGTCCTTTAGGTAGGAATGTAAAATATTTTTTATTTGGAGCTAGCAGTCTGGTCTGCACGCAAGGGTAGCGGATGACAGCCGCGGGACGGACGCAACCACGGCACGTGTTTATGCCACGATTGAGCCAATTGATACCAGGCTGTAGGGGGACTGTGCTGAGTGAAACTGTAGGATAGGACTTGTTTATGTAGATGGAAATATTGGGCTTTTGATGTTTTATTATAAGGTTAAAAATAGAGTTCACTGAACGTAACTTTTAGCAATTGCAGTAATAACATGACCAGGGAAGTGCTGTTTACAAATCAGCACTGAAACATCGCAGCAGACTACTAACATGAATGTTGAAAATGGGATAACAAATTGGAGTTGGGATTGAGAATGGGATGCGAAGATAATATGTATAGAGCAGCAGAACGACCCAGAAAAGTCATTATTTTTTCAACCTGTAGCAATTCGACACCAAGAGAAGTCGACTGCCAATGTCAACCAGGGACGGGGCAAAAAGGCAAGGAATTGACCGTAATATTATAATTTTGTTCAAGTTATTCATATTGAAATCTCAGTCTTTTTGTTACATTTTCTGCCAAAGTCAAATTCTTTATTTCCATTAAACCATTAATCCGTCGAACACACGTAATTCGAGACACAATAGAAAGACAATAGCAGCCGGACAGCCGGCTGTCGGTTGGTCGTTGAAAGGTTAAGTAAGTCATGTTCAAATCTTGATATTGTTGTCCCATTACTGTCAAAATCAAATTGTTTATTTCCATTAAACCATTACTTCCATAGTCAGTAACAATTCACTTAACTCACCAGCATGTACAAGTACATAGAATGTCTCTGTAACACCTAAACTGATGGACACAACAATGCAGTAGAGAGCAGGCAGACCACAGTCGTGTTTAGTTAACGCGCGACAAATATTTAACAACGATACATGGAACTCACGTAAACCATGGAAATCTACTGCATTTTTGTTATTTGTTATGTGCTAACGTTATAAATAATAGTAAGTTGTGTGTTACCTACCTTGCAATTTTATTTACAATGCTATAACGATATATTTTTGTAGTAATGCTTTAGTTTTAAGATACCTTATAATTTGTTATCTACGCTAACTGGCACATAACATTGTATAAGTTACAGCTATGTTTTCTCTGTAAGTGAATTTGTAATTCTTTTGAGAAAATAAATAGCTTTAACCGTAAGTTTCCAAATTCAACTGTGACTGTGTAGCCCAGAGCAAAAAATATGTTTTTGGATCATTTCTTGGTGTTTAATTTAGTTTGTAGTAACATAAGGTGCTAAAAACAATTGAAAGAAATATTGAAAGTTGTAAAGAAATCACGATCACCGAATAACTCGCTTGCTCAAGGCGGATTGTCGATTTCACAGTTATTTTAAATACAAGTTCAGTTTTCTTCACTGTTAATTTCACTGTTATCCAAGATGAACTTACTAAATCACATTAAGAAGAAAACCTCGTGAATTAGAAACAGACACCTTACCCGCTGTACCTTAACAAATAATACATCAAAAATATTAAACCTTATTTTTTTTTTGGGACAATCCCACCACACTTTTCCCAACCACTGCAACTCTTGAAAGCCAGAATCAACAGTGGAGTCCGCCAGAAAAGCGCCGAGCAATGAAGCTCGACGAGTCCCGGAGAAACGATTCAACTGTCTTGGATCCCGCAACGAAATTAATCAGAAAAGAACAGCGGAGGAGTAAGAAATATATATTTTTTCTACTTCCCTCCATAACAAGCAGTAGAGAGACAGAACAGAAGAAAAAGGGGCGATTACAACTGGGAGAAGCCCAGATTGCCTAGCACCACGGAATAGGATCTGTTAAAAATTAATGGGTCCTAAAATGTGAGCTGTTACGATTGATTCCAATAGTAGGTATGGCAAAAACGCTTGAACGCACGGAAATTGGTTCTGGTTTCCACAAGGTCCGTATAATAAACAACACCGGATGTAACCTGTAAACTATTCAACATAACATTGCGCTCATTCTGCTAAAGAATACACTCCCATAGGATGTGATGTGCAGTAAACCTTATCTAGATATGTGGAAAACTGAGCCAAGTTACATAACCACTTTTGGTCCACAATGCAAATTGGGCGAAAAGCATAACAGCATCACGTCGCCCTTACTGACAACAGTAAGTACTTCCCCAACTTCATTAAAACCAAGTCACGAAATCATAATTAAAACAAAAAACAGCCCGCTGCGCCAAACCGACGCAAACCTGCCAAAAAACTGTTCGGAAATGTTTGAAACTCGGCGCTTCGGCACTCGTTACTGTTTCCCAGTAAATACTAAGTAAATAAATAAATACGACGAGTCGCGCGTGTTTTTGTCCAGATTGGAGCAATTACTCGTCCCACTGTGCGACAAGGAGTACGTGCGCAACAATGTTTCAAATTGTTGGTTGAATTGTCAAAATCGCTACCGAATGTTTTTTTCTGAACGCATTTTCGGATTTGAATTTTTATTGTAGGCAAGTTTGAGCGATGCCGTCGTGAATACTCTTTTGATTCTTAGCTTTACAGTAATTGGATTCTTATTGGATTAATCGCACTGATCACTTGAAAATTCATTTCTCCTAAATAGCTAGATAATACTCGATGCACTGTTGTCTGCTAAGCCTTGACACATTTAGTATGGCTGTAAAAGCTGATGGCCAAGTCTGCTAAAACTAAATGTTGATGATCAAATAGCTATATAAGCTAGCTATGCTAGCCTAAAAAGTTTAATGTTATTGTAAATTGGATGGAAGTTTTATCTTTTGTACGTACTTAAAGTCTCTAGATATTTTTTGAGTCTTCGGTACATAAACTATTAGACATTTATTTTATTTCACGGATGAAGGACTTATACGGTATAAAGAGCCAAGAAATTTGGACTTAAATGTAATTTTTTAAGTTATACTCTATAAAACTCGAAAATATATGCTTGATTTTCACCAGTTGAACAAAAATAAAGACTCTAGTGGTCAAGTAATAACAATTAACAATCCCAATCCCAAAATAAACTAGTCCAACTTTTACCACTACATCCCTCATTATTTAAAAGAGCGTACATAATCAGAATCACAAGCAAAAGGGGTGCAATCGCCCTTTACTTAAACAAATACAATTGTTTTTAGAGCAGAGCTGGGTGTTTGTCGTTTGTACAGCTTCCATTGATTGGAGAGCTTGGCTTCCTCAAGTTCCACAATGTTGATGATGATAGGGCTTCTTATTGGCCTTCTGGATAAAAATAAATAGGATGACAATTATGTCGGTCGACTTAAATAGGAAGTTTTGATCAGAAGGCTAGAATTTTTGTAATTGAAAATGTTTATTTGGTGAGTAATTTTATTTCAGCGACAACTAATGCCAAAGAAATTAGATAAACTGTAAATAGTTGATTAAATAGAGGTTCTATATGTAGACAAAGAATGAGAGATGAACATAAAATTAATGAGATGCTATACATTAAAATTACCGTTGTCGTAGTGAGTGTGACAAGATGGTTAATACAGATTGCAACATAGAGCTGATGCAGTAGAGTTAATAACACATAGCAATTATAATTAACTTAGAAAACTTAATAACACGCCCAAGAATTTCCATTTTTATGTAATAACTAGAATTTGTGATAGTAATCTCATAAAATTTTAAGCAATGCCCAAGAGAAGAAGTATAATTGTCTTCACATCTATAATATCATATCTTAATAATTTGCATAAAACCAGTAAAAAAGCATCAAACAAAGGACCACACCTTTTAACACCCAAAGCTACACCTCTGTCTACCTTCATTAACCACTATTTAGCCAAATAGCAAACAAGCACAGAAGCTCCATTTTTACAAGCAGTTCACGCACCAAGGAACACCCAGATAAGAATAATATCAAAGGTGGAAATAAGCACATTGTTATCATTAATACTGATACATTTTATTTTTGTTCTGGACATCACTGACAGATTTGATGAAAACGCATCGTAAGAAAACCTGGATTTATAAATGATTTATATCTGAAATCGCCACTTCGCCTTAAAAGTGCCTATTTTGTATCGGCGATCTTGATGAGATCATCAGTCTATCTTGGAGGAGGCCTGCCCACATTGCATAAAGACCCAATGTGGGCAGGCCTCCCAACTAACTAACTAACTGCAGAGCCTTTGCTCTGCAGTTTATTTTTACAATAATCAGAGTATTCTTGCTTGAAGTTGGACTTTGATGTATTTTCTATTTAGTGAGTTTGACCAGGTTTCCCGCACTCAGCGCAGCCCGCCCCTGGCGCCCTCTGGTGCGCGAGTGGCGAAGCGCCGCGGGTTGCGCGCGCGCATTCGTGCTCAATTTGTTGAATCCCGTTTTGTTTGAAATTCTATTGTTGTGTTGTTTTTTTATTCGAATTTAAGTTACTGGAAGAAAGGGTTGGTTATTATGTTCTCGAGTGTATTTGGGCAAATAGTGAGAATAAAGAGTTGTTCGTTAATGTAACTACTACTGTTCAATCGGAAATAAATTGAGACAGAAACACTCATTGCTGCTTATGTATCTGGTTATATATAGATAGTCTATTCTCAATGAAAAAGTATACAGCACGTCCGCAGGGTATGTATAACAGTTTATGTTTATCAACATGGTTACATCTATCAGCCGAAAATAGAAGAAAAGTTAAAACATGAACAGAATTGTACAAATATACTAAGACTCAACGTTTAATAATTTTAAGAGGACAAAACACTACACATTTAAGGGACAAAATTCAAAACAGAATCTCAGATCAACATAACACGAGCCAAACACGAAATGAAACTCAGCAAAGTAGGTGTCTCATCTTAAGGAGGCGCTCTCCAGCCAGCCTCGTGTTGTTGAAATATTGATTAATATTGTCGCGCCATACTGGATAGCCTCTCAGCCAGGAGGCGAGAGGGCGGAAGCCGGCCCTCTCGGGTAACGTTCTGGTTTCCAATAGATACTTCCCCACCTTTGTTAGACTCGAGCACTCTTCAAAAATATTCCCTTTATTTTTTAAATATACCATTTATAATATTTATAAAGAATGTCTAAAGGGACGCTCAATTGAGCAACTATTAAAACAAAGCGAAAAGGTTTTATGTAATTGAAGTATTGTTCCGTTGAGGTAGCATGTTTAAAGACTACATACAGATTAATTAAAAGGGCGCGTTCTTAAAAGGGCGCGTTAAAATAACACTCAAGAGGGTTTATTTTTCATCGTAATTCATTTCTACCAATTCGAAATTCAAGTGCCTTTTTAAATAACTGAAGTAGGCAGCACCTGGACTAGTAAGCGACTGTTTTCAATGTACACTTAAATAAACAAGCCATAAATTATATTAAAAAAAAAAGAATATAGATTTAAGAGCTTGTTCCTGTAGAGCACATACAATTTGAGGACAAAAGGCTACCAATATCATTAAAATGTTATTTCCGTGACGCATACAATAAGTACTTAAATGAGCAAATTTTCGATACCTAGTAGGCATGATATTTTGTTCCTTTGAGAACTTCATTAGTTCATTGCTTGTTGCAAAAAAACAATGACGAAATGATCGCGATGGTCGATGATGGGATTGGTGCTTTATTGATACATTTAGGTACCTATATTACTACCGATTAAATAAATATATGCCAGCTGACATACAAACGTTTTTTTAAGAAAACATCAGATGTTTTTTTCTGTAGCACGTGCACAGGTGTCCACAGCATAAAGTCGGCGTCTTGATGACCAAAGAGGCGCCATTGGAAAACTGTTAACAAGGAATCAGAAAAAAATAGCATTATTATTGGTTGGCGAGCAGATGCTGGATGCTGTGCCCGATATTTCTTTATTAAATACTCTTTAAGTTGTCACCTTCTTGTAAATGGCCACTGATTATTTTACACAATGCCGTTCGCGTTGCAGTGAAGCTGCGAAAGTTTTCCTCGAATTATTGTTAGGTTGGCTTGGCAACAATAAAAATGGCGTTCGCGCCCACTTTGTATTTATTTGACCTACAAATCTGTCAACATAAAATGATTCTTGTTATGAATCCGTTGTACTGGTATTGCAAACAGCTTTATTGTGGGCACCTAAAGTTATTGTATTGGAGCGAAAGTCGAAATAATCATGAAAAGTAAATATTGTACCGACCTATATACTTTATTTAAATATTTTTTGCTATGTTTATTTACTATGCTTATTATTAAACTGTTCTTTGTATTTTGGATTGAATAGTATACTATGTAAATACTTACTGATATAACTTTATTTAATTTTAGCCTTTTCCTCATAAACAACTATAAGTACACCTTTTGATAAAACTTTTTTTTTTTGGGGAGTGGGAAATCATCAAATGACTGCTCCCGTCCTGGGTGCGGAGGGAGTCTCAGACTTTTACTGACGAAAACCCACTCATGTTCCTTCGGTTGCCCTTTATGTTCCGGGGTCACGGTAACTATTATAAACATTCCGCAACTCCAGCAGGCTTATGCCACTCACAATAGCGATTATATACCAGTTACCTAAATACCTACGACATGTCGTCATTAATTCGGAATATAACATTCATAACTCACTAGTACTATAATGTCCCCCAAAATTCACAAAAACCAACCATTTCATGTCATGAAAAATATTATTATATCGCCGTTATGTTGGTCAACATGGCAACGGGAGTAAATTGCTTTAGTTTGCACAAAACACGAACAGTTTTAACGATACTTCGCCGTGTTGGGCCATTTACTTTGACGTTACTCACAACGTATATTATATATTTACTTAGGTATTTATTTAACAACACAGAGCTTTTTTTCTGATAGCAATAGGTTGGATTAATAAATGGATGGGGGTAAGATAAGCGAAGCTAATCGAAGCTAAGCGGTATATGTCTAAGTAGTTAAATATAAACATATACCAGCCAGTACCACCACAACAATCACACGCTTCCCAAGAAACGCAAATTGATAAATTGATAGGTATTCGCGACCCGCCATTATCTAATTGATATCGATTGTCCTTCCTCGGAAACTAATGCACGCAAATCAATACAGTAAACTGACAACGAAGGGTAAATTAACCCTCTAAAGTAAAGTAAACCGCACTTAATGACGATAATTCCACCCTTTCAATGCTCGATTTCTTCCAATTTGCAAAACAAACCCTCAAATCGCCATAAACGAGATTGCTGTACCAAATTTTTTTCAACATCTGTCGTGACGCAGACCCGTGACCATTCTGCCATTTTTTTTTTTCTTTTTTTAACGCGCTCCTTTTGCAGCTCGATCGGATTTGTCTCCGGGGGGTCGGGATTGTACGGATTGTACCGCTAACGATTGCTTGCGAGTACTGTTGAGGCTGTCGCACGTTTTCGCTCTTTGATTGTCCGAATGTGACGGATTTGCGATTTTAACGCTATTCAGGAAATGGCATTTGAGCAAAGCGGATTAGAAAAGGACCGACAATGCTCGGTGTGGATTACAAACTTGTGAACAAATATTATTGAGAACGCCATGGTTGGTGGACATCATTCAAGATGGGATTTCGTAGCTTTTAGTGTTTGTTAGCCATCTGTCTGTCATAATCAACATTTATTAGTATGGTACATTGACCTTTTTTAGGTTCACACAAAACCTTTGCCGTCTTCGGCTATCACTAAATTCTTTTAGGTAAATCCCAAAGGTGTAATGTTATTTTACAATGTTGTCAACAAAACCACTGGATGGGAAAAAATATTTTATAACCGATGACGCTAACAAAAATGATAATATGTAGACACGTGAGAATAATATTTGGAAACATTCTCAAGAGTAAGCAAAACGAGCCTCCAGAGAGTACCGCCGACATCAATTGTCATATAAATCATCTGCCCACATTCTTACATGTATCAGATTTAATTAAGTCGTCTGCGACACGTGAGGCTGAATGGAAGCGCGTCTTTGCATTGTAAACGACTAGTGTCGCATTGTTGGCAAGCAGTGGGAGGTTGGCCCGGTTTCCGAACGCACCTGTCGACGTCACAAAAGATTCTAAACTCACATTTAAAATTGGAACGCTAAAGTTGAAATTAGATTAGTGCAGAAGTGTGAAGTGTGGGTCTTTAGAATAATGAAGGAAACATATTTGGCTTACGTTGTTACATGTGACGTTGTGCTTCATATTAACGTTTATCTTGCTAAAGCTATCTAGATTTACAAAATAAAGCTCTCAGAAAATTAATAAACTATTTCAGATATTTATTAGCATGTATTTCTGTAAACACACACATCCTTAATTAATTCAGTTCAGATATTATTCAATTACTTATTATTTTCTTAGTTTTTTGTAGTTTATAGAACCATATTGCATCCAGTCGTCGCTAATCTGTGTTGTACGGAAACTTGTTTACTTAATTACCTTGGTAAATAAGCCAGTGTGTCGAACCAATTCTAATTCAAACTTTTATCTACCCTCAAACATTTTAATTGATGCCGAGTTTTTGTAATACGTCCAACATTTTATTTACTTTTGTTATATTAGTTTTAAATATTCTCATGTAAGTGAATTGTATTTTAAAACATAGCAGGCTAGTGACCACTGATTCGAAAGACAGTAAAACGGTGTAAAACGATTCGCAAATCCACCATGACACTTCTGACGTCACAGTCCCTAACATATACTAATTCTAAACTCAAACGTCTCAATATGGCGTCGACGTGTTAAACTTATTGTAGAACTGTAACAAAGGCGATAATTGATCGAGTCGTCTCATGCAGATGGCGGCGCACCCTTTATTTGTAACACATAAGACAATTTTATTATCCTCCATGTATAACAAGTAACAACTTAACGAGAGCTACAAGATGACAGACACTCTTTTGATGTTGTTTGTTCTGAGTTCGGAGAAGATGGAGGTGTAATTAAAAGTGTGGTACAGATGGATTATGGTTTATTTGTAGCGTCACATTGTTGGTTTTAATAGTTATATATATTTTTTTTTTAATCTTTTTTTAATTTAGAAGGGTTTGATCATACATGATCATGCTTATGGAAGATTGGGACATTAGCCAATTTTGTATGTACAGCAAAATGCGAGATAAATATAGGCAGTTTGGTGTTTGAAAAGTTTTTCTATCAATTTTCAAATCAAGATTAATGTTCGTAAGGACAAGTAAAATCATTAAACCCGCTATATAGTCATTGATATAAATATAATTTTTTAATCAATAAGTTTCACTGCCGTCATGATCGATAATTCGGTAGTATATATAATACACAAACTACGTAGAACATTCCCGGATAGCCCTTCTAAATAAATACAAAGCGTCTTTAAATATCAAAATTGAACTCAAAAAAATATTAAATACGCTATCAAACATAAATAAGAAAGGACTAGCGGCTTCCACAGTAGAAAAAAAATTTAAATGTCAAAGTAAACGAATCAATCTTAATTCGTAATCGTCAAAAACACGCTACATTCTTTCCACAACATGCCAACATCCTGATATTGAGTGGTATCTTACAACCTTTTACTTCACAATAACACAAAAGTTGAGGTAACGGTAGCATTCCCGCCGAGCCATTGACAGTCTGCGCCATCTTGATGGATTGTTTTGGGTCTATGGTACGCTCTATACTCTACGGTACAATAGTAGCCAGTCTTCATACCTTACCGTAGTTGGGAGGTGTTTTACATGTGAATTAGTATTTTGGGTTTTAGCATAAACTTTTGGTAAGATATGTGAGAGTTCGCTCCCTTTTTGGTCAATGTTTAGATGTTTTGGTTCGTCGTGGTTGTTACTTCCTTTCTTCCTTTTACTCTCTAGATTGAACGACTAGAAAAGACCGGTTTAAAAATTGCTACAATAGGAACGTTTGCTCTTATACAGAATACCCCTGCGCAAAGGCTGTAGTTCAATTTTAGTTGTTGCTTACTTAAGTACGTAACAGTAAAGTTTTATTCATCTATTTCCGAAGCATATGCCCCACAATATATCTACAAATAAAAGTGTACCTATTTGTATTCGCTTTCTATTTACACAACAAACAGACGTGGCATTCGTTCAAAAATATACAAATCTGGCAACAAAAACAAAATGCGCGCAGACAATGACACTCATCATTATGAAAACATTAACACACGTCGGCCTGCGGGGCGCCAATTATTTTAGTTGCAACCCCATCACGCGGTGATTATTCGCGCTGGCAACACTTACACTCGTTCATCATCGGTCAGTCGCGTGCGAGCCGCGCGGCACGCGACTCCCTGGGAGCTAAGCTTTTTAAAAACACTATGTGTTTTGTATTGAATTTTGTCTCGTTTATTTGTTTTTTGTTGAGATGTCTGTAATAACAAGATCGTTAGGTAATTAAAGTACTTATGCCTCTTATCCTCAGATAGCTCGCTACCATCATCATCTAATATTTTCATTTCATCACTACTAATCAATTGAATTGGAGCTACCATTTTTAGTTACGTCTTTGAAGTTTTCTTTAATTTAGGATAACCTTAGACCCTTTATTTCCTCTCTGCACCATTGTATTTCAATTTTCACACTTCATACAAGACTTGTGCTTATGTAACTTTGTTACAATTCTCAATATTCTCCAATGCATTTTTAAGTACTCTTGAAGTACACATTAAATTCCGACACTAGAAAAAATCTTACATCGTCCCATGCTTATGTTATAGCAAAGAAATACAATTCCCAGTCCCACTGCATATTTAAGATCTCCAAAAGAATTTCTCATACTTATTAGCGTGACTGCACTCAAAAATCACTGAACTTACAAAAACTTAAGCAATTAATTCGCGACGGATCAGCGAAGCGCGCGCTTTCGCACAATGCCCGCCATGTTTAACAAATAACCTTAATCTGGAATTCGCGCCATTGTCACACCCTGTTTACGGCGTCCGGCTGATTAAGCACCCAATATTCCCGCCCATTGTGTTCTCGCCAGATTCGCCACTCAATCATAATAAAATTGTGGGAATGAAGTCATTTTCTGCATTTTTCTAATTGTGAGAACGTATTTTTTACTCATAATTGGTTTTCGACAGACATTCAAATGAATTCAATTTTCAAATGTTAATTGATATTGCGTTGGCACCATTGTTCTGGGTTGACTGTTGCAATTATTTATGAAGAAACTTTCGCCATAATAACGGTACTCGCTATTATTATAAATTGTTAGATGCTAGTTATTTTTTATTATATTTTACAAATTGAAACAGACAAAATTAGGAAATGGCATGAGAGATTTTTCAATATTAATAACTGGTAGACTACTTGATGTCAAATTTTACGCTAACGAATGTTACATTAAACTTTTATGTCTCAATTGGAATACTGAAGCTGCAACAATAGTTTTTAAATCTGAAGAAGGCTATAATTTGTTTAATTAGGAATAAAGTGTTAAACGAGTGCTTACTTAAATTCTTTTTTATTGAGTATATATCGTCGTATCCTACGAATAGTGCCCTAACGAACATAGGGGCTTTTTTCTTTTATTGCATAATTCAATTCTGCTCATCATACCACATCATACCAGTTTGATAAAACAATTAAAAACAGTTTAGGTTATCAATTAATTAGGTTTTCTAAAAAGCCACAATTTTAAGCACTAGGTTTTCAACGAAGAATAAAGTCACAACCGCCGACGCGCCTTCGTTTTTCGCGAGTAGTGGAGGTGTGCGGGCGCGGGGAGTGGGTGCTAGCGCCGTTCGGCTACTATTCGGCGGAACGCGGAGAGTGTTTGTTACGGCAAGCGTAATCAGATTTTAAAATAAATAACCTATTAGCTTGTATTTTAATTACTTGTTCGTTTTCAATATAGGGTACATAGAAAAACACCCTCATGGTGATTGTGGCCGTTTTCTATGGAATGACTAAATTGCGTATGTATAGAAGAGACGAAGCCCTAATTACGTTTGTGTCTTTCTTCTAAGTTCAAATTATGTTTTTGTCTTTTATTATTTCTTTGGTGCATTTGAAATGTTCACATTGCTATTAAAGTACAATATATTTTACGCTGACATGATTTTAACCCTTTTTTATAATTCAAACACTGAGTTCACAATTACATGCTTTTTCTGATTTGGGACTTAAGTACACTTAGGTCTTTTTTCTATTGCTTGAAAATTGATATAAAAGCGTTTGTGGCCGCATTATTAGCATTCCGCAAGAAAATTACAATTAGGTACGCTTTTTTAGTTAATTTACGTTTTTTCTCAAAATTTTTGAAAAATGTATTTTATATGTTACGGTTAACGGTTATTGATGTTATTTGTTCGATCTAATTCATATTATACACACATCAAAAAAGTTAGAGATCACTAGCATAAAGTGGAATATTTTTAAAACTACAGTTTTTAAAAGAATGTTCCTTACGCATCATTTCTTATAATAAAAAGATTCCTACTAAAACTAAAAATATAACTTACTTTTATTAACAAAAACCAAGTGATAGTCTAATTTCGACTAACAAATAATTGAAAGCAAAAGAGGATTACCTAAATATTGACAACATTTATTATGAAATGGATATTATTTAATATAAGATAATTCCTTTCCTTTTTTATTAATGGAAAATCGTCAAATGAGTTCTCCCGCCTTTAGAGTCAGAAATTTACTGACTAAAACCCACCCTTGCTCCTTTGGTGGCTCTTTATGTTCCGGGGTCGAGGTAATACACACATCAACAGGGTCTAGAGATATTTCAATTAAACCTAAATAACTAATATTCTATTAACTTTTTGTTAAGACACCAACAGATTAAAATAAACATTGCTTAATAGCCTACCTAATCTGACAAAGATAAAGTTAAACAAAAAAAAAACTAAGCAGAAGAGGAAGAACTCAAACATAATTTTAATCACTTTTTTGTGGCATTGATTGTAGAGCCTCGGGCAGTCAGCAATCTGATGTAGCGCTTCTGAGCAACAGTTGGCCGACCACTGCGAAGTTGATCAGCAAAGTTATCTACGCCGTGATACCTCCGTAACGTCTACACGACACAGGATATGGATACAGCCATTCTGTGTGATATTCCTCTCGTAGAATGGCCTTCTTCCTTAAAAGTAACAATTCTTGCTCGCAAAACTTCTAATAATCCCCTCGGCATCTTTGTGAATGAACTCCTTCTTCGAAAATTCAGATAAAACGCTTCAAGTTGGTTCAAACTCAAACCATTTATTTCTAATAGACCATTTAAAAGGCGCTTTAGAACGTAAAAAACTAAGAAAAATGAATCTAGTTAGATTTCTGAATAAATGTAAACAAGGATTTCATTTTTTTTTATTGAGAAAAACAATTGATACTTTAAATTGTTTTGTTATTAAAAGATTGGAGATTTAATTGGGAAATTTTAGAAAAAAAAACGATTATTCTAACGTAACAAAAAAAAAACCGTAGTATCAAAGTGATTTCAAACTATTTTGATGTGTGTAGGTGCTTACGGGATTCTGGCAGTTTTCTTTGATAACAATTTTAAATTTAATTTTGTTTTCAGCCAAAACTACACATTCTTTAGTACATTGCCTCATGAGCTATATTTCTGGCAGTTTCCACGAAGAAGACAACTTAATTCGAATTTACCTGATTTCGGTTACGTTTTATTTGATTTAGTTACGATTTTGATAACGTGCAATTTGATTTCAAACACTGATTTTCATACTACCTTATTGGGTTTTACAATGTGCAATTTGATTTTAAGACCTGATTTTGATTATTTACAGTATTAATTTAGGGAGGGTCCGATTATGATTCTATACTATTTTACATATAAAATCACATAAATAAATTAAATTACACATTACGGTTATTACAATAACCGAGTTATTTAAAAAAAAATACCAAAGCAAATAATTATGTTAACAAAATTCATATTTTATTTCGAATTATTTTTTATGATTCTATCATTTTCTTTTATTACATTCACGTGTTCCTATTTATGGTAAAATAGTTATTATACACAAATTTCTATAAAAACCAAAGAAAACCCGCATCAGATAAATATAAATAGGGCGTAAAGGCAATTGTGGCCTCGATATTTCCGCAGATAAAAGGCATAATGTAAGTTATTGCTCAAATTTAGTCAACCTAAGCCTTAACACAACGGAGAATAAGGAATTAAGGGACAAAATACGTATAAAATGTAAAGATAATTTATTGAAAATAGTGTTAACACAACCATAAAATATTAATACACATTATATAAAACCACTAATACATATTTATTCACATTTAATTTAATTAAACACAAAAAAGTGTCTCCTGAAAAGTAGCTGTTTTGCAGTTACGCCCCTATTCGTAGGATACGACGATATCAGGAGAACATTAAAATAGAAAATACTTCATTACCTACAGAAAAAAATACAATGTGTGTTCTTCTAGCTTACTCTTTCATCGTTATCAATTAAAACTTCTAGTTAAATCAAGCGTCCTCATTTCATCCCGCCATACTCGCTCTTATTTCACCCAACCCCTTTTTATCTACCCTTTTTCACCTATCGACGAATGTACCATTAACGTCAATATATCCTAAACAAACCATCAATTGTTAAAAAAATCACTAATCCCTGCATAATACCAAAATAAACTATGGCAAAATACAAAAACATTGCGTTAAAATTAACTTTGTTTATGCAACGGTATCGGTTACGGGCCGCGCCAGCGCCGCCCGAGGGCAGTGCTGCCAACCTCTCGCCGAAAACAATTAAAACTATAAAAGAAAAATGGCGGGTGCCCGCGGCGCGGCTGTGGGAATGCACCCATTGTTTCTGATGTTATTGATGTTCACACGCGGGGCACGGACAGACGGTGTCGAGCCAAAACAATGCGATGTTGATTCGCGACTCACTCGACCTCCACATATGGCAGTTTTGTTCCATTTGTGATGGATGCTCACTGAGCTGAGAGTTTTCCACCTCCAGGAGTACGCTCCGCTAATCAGCCGTGACGTGAATAATAAAACAATGACATGCATGGGTTCCAGATACAATTGAACGACCAGTACGTCCCAGACTATGAATTCCCAATATGAATTATAATTTACCAACTGTTTTGATTAAAAAGTTTAGTATTTTATAGCTTACAAGCCATTATGGAAAAGTTCAAATTGGTGTTGCAAAATAAGTGGTGCCTAGGTTTCAACATCATTATCATCGATCATCAACACTTTAGTCTTTTCCTTACTAAGTCTAAGGTCGGCTTACGGCCTATCTGGATTCAGTTAGATGACAGTGTTTTACATGAGGCGACTGCCTATCAGCCCTTCACAACCCAGTTACTGGGCGACACGATATCCCTTGGTTAGACTGGTCAGACTTGCTGACTTCTGACTACCCGTTACGACTGTCAAAGTTCCACGAATCGCAACCGAGACCAACGTGCCTTCCAAGGCACGAGATGTCAGTACAGTAATGTCCAAGATAAACTTTAGAACCTACTTGAAACAAATAATACAAAAATATTTACAATGCTTACATGTATATAAAACTTTTTATGAATACTGCCATCGCACGTCGCCGTCGCGTCGGTGAATCAAAACACACGACTGTTTTACTTGCTACGACGTGCTACGAGCCGCGTAGCACTTCGTAGCACAGCAAACATTTATTTTAACTCGATACAACTGCTATTAAAATACCAACTAACATAAAGGAAACCACAATAAAGTACTTACATCAAAATTGAAAATTACCCAAAAGTGTAAAACTTATCAGCAAACACGGAAACAATTCTCCATTTCCGTGCCCCTCAAGAAAAGACACCCTCTCAATGAAAACCCCTAAAACATTATCAACTTGGATCAACAGCCCTCAGACAGGTTGATTTGCATACAGCACGCGGCGGCTGGATCGCGCGTATCACACGTATTGCGGGCTAGAGTGGGCGAGCGCGTGCCGAATCGCGCGCGCCATAGACACTCCAACCATCTTTAAACGTTTTACAAGAGCTTAATTGAAAAGCGCGGGAAACTATTGAATTTGGCGGACGTGTTTAGCTGCGATTTTAATAATTTTAATTGGTTTGGGTGGTGTAATTAGTGTATATATTTAATTTTAGTGTGTAATTATTATATTTTTTCGTAGTTAGATAAGTTCTTCTCTTTAGTGGTAAGTCTTTTAAACTTTTTATTTTCATGATGGATCCGCCTGAGGACCCAGGCGGGACATCCAATTTAAATGATAATGTTGCTCACTTTGTAACTATTTCTAATAATGACACCAGTGTCGACACCGATGGGTCGGCTAGCATCAAGGGCAAGCGTAAGAGACTTTCGGAAAGGCCAACGGTTTGCAAACATTGCAATAAAAAAAGACGCAAAATTGGCGGGAGACGAACTGATTGTGCTTGCACATCAGATAATATTACTGAAATACCAACTTCAAACTCAAACATTTTAAACCCCACTACACCTTCACCACAATTTTTAAATGGTCAGGGCTCTCCTCAGTCGGCTGTGGCGCGATTGAGCTATAACGAATCGGATGCTTCCCCTTACATTGTTCATGTTCAACGGGAACAGTTATCCCCAGAAAGCAACACTTTTTTACACCCAATTACTTTCGGTCGATTTTTAAAACGCCACAATATTTTCGGGGTTGTCAATGGTTCTCTGAAGAAAATTGGAAGGAATCGGATTACTATTTCTTTCACTAAATATGAATATGCAAATGATTTTTTAAATAATATGGAACTAAAAAAAGAAAAATACAAAGCATTCATTCCGTCCTTTTCAGTCACCCGCATGGGTGTCGTAAGAGGCGTACCTGCAGAATGGTCAGATGATGAGGTATTAGACAACATCTCTGTACCATATGGTTGTGGTAAAATTCTCAAAATAAGAAGAATAAAAAGGAAATCCATTGTGGATGGAAGCCCCAATTTCATTAATACCCAAACAGTAATCCTGACATTCGATGGTCAAGTGTTACCTAAAAAAATATACATATGTTACAATTCTTTAGAAGTAGAACTGTATATATATCCTACTATTCAATGTTACAATTGCTGTAGGTTTGGACACGTGAAAAGTGTTTGCAGAGCAACGCCTAGGTGTTATAAGTGTGGAAAGGGTCATTCAGGAGACTCTTGCACTGTCAGTGAAGACGAAGTGTCTTGTTGCCTGTGCAAGGGCTTCCATGAGGCCATTAGCAAGAAATGCCTTGAGTACATCAGACAAAAAGATATAAAAAATACTATGTCTAAAAGCTGCATTTCTTATGCAGAGGCAGCCAAGCTACATCCTCCTGTTTCAAGAATATCATATGCTGATGCCTTAACTTCCTCTCCTAATTTAGACAACCATAGTAATACTTCTCTACCTAAAGGCTATTCTCTAAATACACCAAATAAAACTTCTTATAAAAAAACAGTCTTTATTAAACCACGCTCACCAGTACACAATTCTTCGAAAGGCTATGATCAGCAATTTCATCAGGACCTTTCCAATGATTTAAATAATCAGAACTATAAGAATGGGTGTGCTCTTCAGCAAAATTTGTCTGAAGCACCCATTAAGGATTTAATTATTGCACTCATCAAAATGTTATCTAATTCTAACAACAATCAACCGTCCAACGCTGCTACAGTACTCGCTACAATTACTGATACCAACAATCATGAACAAGTTACAAACCAAAGTGTTCCAGTGGAACTGCAGAAGCGCAGTCTCTAAAAAATATGAAATAATTTATTTAATTAATAAATATAAACCATTTGTTTTTGCTCTTCAAGAGACATGGCTTAAACCAGGATCTTTGTTTAAGATACCTGGCTATTCCTGTCTCAGAGAAGATCGGTCTGATGGCTATGCAGGGGTAGCTCTGCTCATCAGACACCCTTATACTTTTTCACATATTCCTATACCTGTACATAGCAATGAATACTCCATCATTGCAGCTATTGTAAATAATATTTGTATAGTTTCTGTATATATTCCCCATCCCTCTAATATTATTTTTAATGAACTTCAACATATTTTTTCAACTCTTCCTAAACCTTTTGTAATATTAGGTGATTTCAACAGTCAACATCAGTGTTGGGGTAGTTCATCTACTAACAGTTATGGACAGAATATTTTAGATATTATTGATATAAACAACTTATGTATTCTTAACAATGGTAGCCCAACTAGACGAACTGCTCCTCATGAAGGTTCAAGTGCCCCCGATTTGTCTATTTGCTGTCCTCGTTTAGCTTCCTCTTTATCTTGGTCTGTTTTATCTTCTTCTCATGGGAGTGATCACTTCCCAATAGTTGTTTCATTCCCTTTTTCCTGGAAATCTTATCCTAATCCTCCTCCACGTATGAAGTATAAACTCACTGATGTTGATTGGTCGACTTTTAAAGATCTCTTGGATGCTAACATTTATCAGTTACCTGAAATAAAAACTGGGGATGAACATTTATGTGCTGAGGCTCTGGCAAAATTAATGATAAGAACTGCAGATACTCTTTTTCCCGTTAAAAACACTGCATTAGGGAACATTCCTTCTCCCCTTGGTGGGACAGGGAATGCACCCTTACAATCAATAAGAGGAAACAGGCCGAAATACTTTATAATCAATTGTCTAGTGACGAAAACTTTGAAACATTGTGCAATGCTATTACTGAGACTCGTAGACTTTTTAAGAAAAAGAAATTTGAAAGTTGGAGACGTTTTTGTCAGAGCATCTCACCTGATGTGCACCCATCGGTTGTATGGCGAAATATAAGAAGGTTTAGGTCTGCATTCAAGGAATCTTCATCAAATTTTCTTCCTTCTAACCTGTCTGAAAAGTTTCTAGATAAACTGGCGCCTCCGTTTGTTCCGGAAGAATTATTATTGAACCCTATCCCATTCTCGAATAATAACGACGCTTCTAATCTTAATAATCCATTTTCTTCTTCTGAACTCCAAGGTGTTCTGTCTCACCTTAAAGACTCGGCCCCTGGAGCTGACGGGATTCCATATTCATTTCTGTCAAACTTAGGTGACACATCATCTGTTTATTTTTTAAATCTCATAAATTCTATTATGTTAACTGGCAATATTCCACCAAACTGGAGGTCACAAATAGTTATCCCCATTTTAAAACCTGACAAAAACCACTCTGATTATAATTCTTATCGCCCTATTGCACTTTCTTCTGTTCTTTTGAAAGTAACAGAGCATTTAGTCAAGAACCGTTTAGAATGGTTTATTGAAAGTAATAGGTTATTAAGTGACAGCCAATTCGGTTTTAGGCGGGGTAAAAGTACCATCGATAGTTTGAGTATTTTTACCACTGACATTAGATTAGCATTTTCGGAAAATAATAATGTAGTTGCAGCTTTCTTAGATATAACTTCAGCATATGATAACGTAATAATTTCTATTCTTAAAAATAAACTTAACAAATTGAATGTCCCTGTACTGCTTGTTAACTTTATCATCATTTTGTTATCTGAAAGGCGTATTGATCTATTAATAGAGGACTTAAGCTATAGCTCGAGACTAGTGTGGAAAGGCTTGCCACAAGGCTCGGTACTGTCCCCTATATTATATAATATTTATACTCATGATTTAGAAACCTCACTAGGCAACGAAATAAGAGTATTACAATATGCAGATGATCTTGCTTTATACACAGTGGATAAATCCATTCCTACAGCTTGTTTTCAATTAACTTCTGCACTTAAACTATTAAAAAGTTGGCTTTTTGACAATGGTTTAGAGTTATCAACTTCTAAAAGTACTGTGGTTTTATTTTCAAGAATGCGATTTCCTCCGCCTGTGTTTATACATTATGGTGATGAGCTTATATCTGTTAAATCAAATGTTAAATTTTTAGGAGTCATTTTAGACTCAAAGCTCACTGGGTTACCCTACTGCGATTATGTAACTGTAAAGTGTGAAAAACGCTTAAACATCCTAAGATGTTTGTCTGGGGTTTGGTGGGGAGCACACCCATATTCTTTAAAGCTGTTATACAATGCGCTTATAAGAAGTGTTATAGACTATGGCACTTTCTTGTTAGAACCTGGTAGTACTCTAGCTTTTAAAAAACTTGATAATATACAGAGTAAAGCGTTGCGAATAGTTTCCGGAGCCATGAAATCCAGTCCCATAAATTCTTTACAAGTTGAATGTGTAGAACCTCCCCTATTTCTTCGTCGGCAATATCTTTGCGATAAATTTCTATTTCGTTCATTACAGTTTTCTGATCATCCACTTCATACTAAACTTACATTTCTTCTTGACCAATGTAGCTCTTCCAGTTATTGGTCAAATAAACAACCACCAAGGCTTGTTACCAGTTTTAAAAAATTCAAGGCATTTCCTGCTCCGACTTATGGCACAACGGTTTACCCTATATTTCAAACAGACTTTAAATCCCTTATTTTTATTCCTGACATTAATTTTCCTTTAAAAGATGAGAAAACAAACCGTTCCTTACTTAATTGTAGTGTAAACAGCAATTGGGTAAATTGGCACCATATATACACCGATGCGTCGAAAATCTCTAACGAAGGTTGTGTTGGGGTTGGGGTTTTCCATTCACAATACAACATTGTCCAAAAAATCAAATTACCTCCGGAGCAATCCGTATTCACAGGCGAATGCTTCGGGCTGTTAAAGGCTGTAGAATACATATTATTAATGAAACTGAAAAGGACGGTAATTTTCTGTGATTCTTTGAGTGTTTTACAATGTCTGCACAAATTTCCTTTTAAAACAAAAACAGTTTATCCGATTATTATATCTACTAGAAACCTCTTACAGCAGTGTTTTTCACTTGGTTTTTTAGTTACATTTTCTTGGGTCCCGGGACATAGCAATGTTGAGGGAAACATTCGAGCTGATCGGCTTGCGCGTGAAGCGGTTGATTGTGGGGATCAATGCCCATTTATAAATTATTGCCACGATCTGATTAATCTTCCCATGAAATTCCTCAGAGAGTCATGGGAGGATTATTGGACCCATACTTCAACTACAAAAGGAAAATATTTTGCCTCAATTCAGCCAACTATACCTTCAAAACCTTGGTTTTTTAGAATGCACTTTGATAAAATTACAACCACTACTCTTATCCGGATGAGATTAGGTCATGTCTGTTCCCCAGAGCACCTTGCCCGGCTCAATATTCTAAATTCCAATCTGTGTAGTTGTGGTGAGGATGTGGGGGATCTGAATCATATTTTCTTGTCCTGCCCACTCAACAACCATTACATTTTGTATGACAGTTTGCAGATCCTTGGTGTTCCTTTCCCTACTTCTATTCCTGTCCTTTTATCTTTAAATGATTTTAATATATATGAGTGTTTGTCTATTTTTATATCCACTAATTCTATTCGAATTTAGTACTTTCTAAATATATTTTTATTTATCTATTACTATGTAATTTCCTTTTCATTTCTTTTTTATTGCATATTTCCCTTGTACATAATAATCCAACCCAATTCCTTTTTATCCTAAATTTCGTTCCAAATTATCCTATCTTGTAAATAAAGTTTCCCCCGTTTGTTTGTGGCATTGCGCAAATAGCGACTTGCCAAGAAAAAAAAAAAAAAAAAAAAAAAAAAAGAGCTTAATTGACGCACGTGTTTAAAAGTCTATTGTTTGTTAGATAAACGTGAAAATAGTGTTCGAGAGCACTTCGATAGTCCTTTGAACTGTCAATCTGTTCGATTTTCTTTCTTGTGGGGAGCTTTATCGCATTTGAGTTTGACATCCTTCGAGGGTCGATGAACTTTTGACATTGTTTTTAGTCACTTAAAAATCTTTAAAGTAATAAATGTGTTTACTGTTTTACCTTTAAGCCCGGTTTCCACTGCGAGCGGAACGGACCCATTAATGACTTCGTTCGCAAGCGCAAACTGCAAATAACAAATAGAAAAACAAATAAACAACAAATAGTCGAATAATAATAAATAATGAATGCATTAATAAACAATTATGTATTAAGAATCATAATTTTGTTGGTGGAAATACAAGTATGCAGTTTGCGCTTGCAAACGAAAAATTAATGGGGCCGTTCCGCTCGCGGTAGAAACCGGGCTTTATACATTTTAGAAAAGGAATCGTTTAAGAAGAACAGTTAAGCTCTTAACTTCCTCTTTAGACTTAAGTTAATTTTGAGCTTACTTATCCTACTAATATTATAAATGTGAAAGTTTGTATTGTGTGTGTGTGTGTGTGTGTATATGTAGTGTTTGTTACTCTCTCACGCAAAAACTATGATTTTGATGAAACTTTAGACTACATAACATCACGCTATGATCTACGGCAGCGCAGCAGTAACCAAAACACGCAGCAGTAACCAACACACACATCACGCGGATGAAATCACGGGGGCAGTTAAAAAATAAAAATTGTACTCTATTAAAATAAGTTCATCAGCTTGAAAGTTATCTACACTAATATTATAAAGAGGAAAACTTTGTTTGTTTGTATGTTTGTTTGTTTGATTGTAATGTTGTAGGCTCAAAAACTACTGGACCGATGTTAAAAATTCTTTCACTATTCGAAAGCTACATTGTCGCTGAGTAACATAGGCTATATAATATCACGCTATGTCCCACGGAAGCGAGGCAGTAGCCAAAGACCTAACGTGACGCGGGTGAAACCGCGGGGAACAGCTAGTACTTTATAGAAAGCAAGGTACACGAGACTACTATCAAATATCAAATATGACGATTTACAAATATTTTGTTAAAGTATTCATGATTTACTTAGTACAAGATTATACCCTGTGCTTATTTCCTGTTATTGACTGTTTATCAAAACGAAAAAAATATTGACAGAGGTGAAACTTTCTAATGGACATCCGTGTCAATTGTATCGGTTGAAAGTGGAATGAAACCCTCCCTCAATGTGAACCTGTCCAAACCGACTCTAAAAGAGGGATTCTCAATTATCAGACTCGTACGTTTTTCTGTTTGTTACCCAATCATAATTTAAATACTCTTAGCATAATTTAAATGATACTACTTATCGATGCACATTTACACGTATATTTATTGGAGTAGAACACTCCGCCGAGCATACAAATTAGAATAGCTAAGGAATTAATTAAAAAGACTCTGTAAACTAGATTCACACAGAGAAAGAAAGTCTCCAGTCTCATCATAATCACAATTACTCGACTTGTAGCGCCATCTTGTAACGAGTAGCTGAAGTAAAATTATTTTAAAGTGTAAGTAACTTAATAATTGTTACAGTTGTAGCTTAACCTTATTAAAAAAAAATTAAGAGCTAAACAATACATATTTTTATATATCTCATATAATATAATATGTAGGATAGTGCAGCTTCCTTTATTGAGTGTAAGCGCCATCTATTTATACAAATTGTAGATTGTCAGACTAACAACTTCTAATTTTTATACCTAATTATAAAACAAATACAAAAACATCCCACTTTCAATAAAATAATCACTATTTTATTTATCTCACGCAATATTTTCTTGGAAACGCCGCCCGTGAGTCAGCAAACAAGCAACATGATCACCCGTAATCTGAAAATAAGAAAATTGCTCACGAGATTTAGTTTGAGCGTTCAATGCGTACAAAATGTTCGACCGGAGAGGTCTCTGTATACGGGTAGTTGTTGCGGTCAAGTTACGTGTTACGACCGACAGAGGGCCAGCAAATATTTGATGTCGGTAATTGTCATACGAGAAGAAAATATCCTTTTACAACTGTGTCCCTTGCGTGTAAAAGTTTACTAGCAGTGAAAAAAGATATCTGCCGCTCTGTTTTTATTAGGTGGCGTATTTATGATTTACCTTTCTTCGGGGGAATGATGTTATTGGAATTGGAACCCAGAGGGAAACGGTAGGTCTGAAAGTTTGGTTGTTTAATTTTGTATTGCAAATACGAAGAAGGTAAATCAGTAATACATTAGGTAAGTATATAAAACTATTTACTACTTCTAGTATTAGGAAAAACATCCCGTCAGCCGCTTATTTTATAATTCTATTTAATTATTTATTACCTAATAATCGGAAAACGGATGCACGCAGCAAACATTTATACCAGATGTCTCCCGCCCGCGTTGTCTTTTGGTTACTAGTCCGCTGCCGTGGGTCATAGCGTGATATTAAGTACCAGTGTTATACTGACGCTTTATTACCGTAAAGTTTTATCAAAATCCGTTCAGTAGTTTTTTGCCTAAAAGAGTAACATTACATCCATACATACAAACTTTTACATAATATAATATTAAGTAGAAGGAATTATTTGTTACCAAACCAAGGAATATCGTGTCAATTCGTGTCGCCCAGTTACTGGTTTGTAGAGATCTGATAGACAGTCGCTTCACGTAACACGGTAACCAGCTGAATCCAGTTAGGCTAGAAGTTGACCCCAACATAGTTGGGAAAAGGCTATATAAGAACAGAATTTTGAAATAAGTGTTTGTGTATTATTTGCCGTTAACATAATGCCCCAGCATTTTATATACGACGTAAACGCTCGCAGTTATGTGAAATTCCGAAGGCAAAATGACAGAGGAATCCAAATCGGACGGACAGATTAGATCAGAAAACTAAGGTGGGGAAGTGGGGGTGATGGAGGGATTGAGGGAGGAGTGTAGCAGAATTCTCTCGTGGTAATGATTTTTTAAAGCGTCGAGAATAAAATGTGTATTTGAACTACGAAGAGTTTATCAGATTTGAACTCTTTTCAAGCACAATGCTTTTTACTCTGTGCAGCCATGTTGCATTGGACATTATTCTTGTCAGTGAAGCAGCCACATAGATTTTAAAAATAAATCAATTGAACTGACAAGCCAAGCTAACGTAAGTAATTTTTCCTAACTGTTAGTCCTCAAAAAATAATAAATATGAATGTCCACAAACTCTGGGAGTACCAGGAATACATCAACGTCAACGGTATGATGATGACCAGTGAATTAATATCTTTGCTCCAAAATTCCATGACATTGTTGCAAGTCGAGAACCATTTCTTGCACATGCAATATTGGGGGCAGATTTACGCTGTGGACTTTGATTATCACATCGCCGTGGGGGTCAATAATGATGCTATAGCAGACCGTAAGTATTTCTACACCACAGACTTCAAGTTCTGGGGTCTTCTACCTAAAGCGAAGAAAAGGTATAAACATCTCTCCTTACTTACAAGTTTTCCGTTCAGAGGCGACCCAGCTTTAAAAATAAAGGTCTTGGACGAATCTTTGGATGAAACTGATCCCAATAGATGTACAGTCATAAAAGAGGAGAGCCGTTTGGCTGCTACAATAGCAAACATATGCGAGGAGGCGGAAGTTTGCGCCCGGGGGCAGCTGATTAAGCAGCCCAGTGGCACTGTCGTTATAAACCCCAATTACTACGGGTTAAAAGCCGCTGAAGCAAAATTATTGAAGTCCTATCTCCACATCAGACCAGCTCAGCATCGCTGGAACACCAACCTCCTGACTAGACAAGATTACAACTACAGTATGGATTTCCTCGATTCTGTTGATCAGGACATTCCCAGCGGCTGTTGGAACCTCTCATTGGAACAGAATGGGTCGCTGGTGTATTTGAAAAGCATGTACTGGCCCGGAATGATGTTCTTCCATAAAGTGAGAACTCCTGACGCTGGCTTTCTTTACATTGGCAATGGTCATAAAAATCTAGATGTACCTTTTCAACTTTAATTTTATAGTGGTTTGTATTCTTTCTAGGTATTTTCATTTTATTGCTTCCTAGTTATGATTAGTTATTATACCTAATATTTTATAATTAAGCACTGCTGTTTAATTTATGCAATCTGTGCATCAGCCTATTTTGTCCCACTGCAAGCGTTATAACCTCGTAGGCCCGAGTCACACCGGAATGGCAGCGGCCGGCAGCGGCCGCCAGCGTCGCTAGAAACGCGAGGCGCGCGGCCGATTGCGGCACCGCGGGCGACCTCGCGGCGCTGCGGGCGGCCTCGCGACCTTTTCAAGCTGTTCAAGCGATACTGGTCTTTTGAGTATGTAGTTAAAGTTTAAAATTATTTCACACTGAAAGTGCTCGCCGCGTCGCTGCCGGCCGCTGCCATTCCGGTGTGACTTGGCCCTTACAGTCAAGGCCACTCAAGGCTAGCTCAAGTCAGATTGAGTGTATTAATTATTTGCTTATATCGCGGCTTCGAATGCAGTTTTGTTACTTTATAAAAATATTTCAAGTAAAACAATCTATCTTAAGGATTTAAGGTAGTTTTCTTTCAGGGCCCATTGAACTTTCCACCCTGTATATTAGTCGGGGAAAAAGTCTTTCACATTTCAGTACGTATGAACTTGTAATAAAATCTCTTTGGCTATACTATTTGTATCTGGCCGGTTTTGGTATCATTGAAAGTTTAAATTTCATAGAACACTAGCTGTCCCTTGCGGTTTCACCCGCATTTTTCGTTACTGCTCCGCTCCCGTGGGTCGTAGCGTGATGATATATAGCTTATATCATTCCTCAATAAATGGGCTATGTACCACTGAAAGAATTTTTCAAATCGAACCAGTAGTTCCAGAGATTACCCCCTACATACAAACTTACAAACCTACAAACTTACAAATTTTACCTCTTTATAATATTATAAGTAAGTAAGTATAGACTAGTATACATAATTTTGCTTAATAGGCTAAAAAATGTTCTTCCTTCACATATAAAGGCAATGCTTGTTCAATGCCTTATCTTCCCCATTATTGATTATGATGATGTGTGTTAATACGACCTTGACCTGAATGCAGATCTACTCAATAAACTTGACCGACTTCTCAATAACTGCATTCGATTCGTATTTAATCTTCGTAAGTACGATCATGTATCTTCTCACCGGTCCATCTTGAAATGGCTGCCCATCAGGCAGTGCAGAGCTCTAAGAGCTTTGACGACCTTGTTTTCACTTCTACACAAACCCTGTCCTCCTTCTTATCTTACTTCTCATTTTCAATGTTTATGATCTGCGCATAATAAGAATCTTCGTTCTTCCAATAATTGTCTTCTACGATGTCCTTCTCACCGCTCTGGTTTTCTTAAGTTTTCATTTCTTGTCCAGGCGGTTTTCCTTTGGAATGATCTTCCTCAGAATATCAGGATCAGGACGTTGCGCGTTATCAGTCATTCAAAGTTAAAGCTCGCGAATACTTATGCAAGAAATTGGCAGATTCATCCCACATTTAATTTATTCTTTTCTCTATCTATAATTTTTATCTCTCTCTACTGTTTATATTTTGTCAATCATTCATTTTTTTCTCGTATATCTTTAATATCTTTGCACCTACCATGTTTTGTCTCTGCATCACCTAGGCATAGCGCAAACGTAGACACTTTTGTGTCTTGTGTCAGATACAAGCTACCGATGAATATTTTATTTCTATGGAATCAGTATGAAATCATCCACTCCCCGCGCATACGTTTACATTTGTTTGTGTCCAGTTGCTACCACTTAACACCATACTAATTACGATAAAAAAGTAACACTTTTTAATCGGTGTCAGACACACGACACAAAAGTGTCTACGTTTGCGCAGCGCCTTAAGGAAGACTGGTAGAATTTTTTTTAAGAATTTAATAATACAAAGGTGTAACTTAATTCTAAACTCGTCAAAATGCCTAAGGCTTAAGTCCGCCATTGTGCAATGTTTTTCTTTGTGCATAAAATTTTTAATAAATAAATAAATTCCAAATTCAAATTAGGAAAATGTGTGATTTTCATTTGTTTTTCGAACTGTCAAGATGAGTTACCGGGGGGTTATTACCTATGAAACAGCAATTAGCAATATTTGCGCAGTGATCGCGCGGTCACCGCGCGATTAATCACTTAACGTAAAAAAAAATCGTATTATGTATGAACCGATTGCTAATCGCTCGCTGATTGTTCTAATGCACTTATTGCTACGTTGACGATAAAGTAGCAATCGCTGGAACTAATTAAATATCACCTTTAACAAAAAAAACTTAACTTTGCTCTTAAAAACCATACTAAATACGAAACCACCAAACGAAAAATGCATATTTTAGTTAACTGATTGCTCCACAGCGGCAGCACTATCGCTAGATTGCTATTTGACATGACGTATTTTGAATTGACGTTTATATTGCTAAATTATCGGATTATTCCGATCTGTCACCCCGCTTTGTCCCCATCGGGGGACAGATAGGAAAAAAAAGTTCGATCTGTCCCCACATTGCTAACTGGGGGACAGATCGAACTTTGTTCACTCTTTTACAGTTTCACCTGTCCCCATATCACTGATATGGGGACAGATGAAACTTTTTATTCCTGTTTGTCCCCCACAGAATTTAATACATTAATTCTAAATTCAATTAAGGATTGAAAACTTAGGAGAACAAAAGTACTAGGCGCGCAGTAATGTAAAGTGATAATGTGAGAACATTTAAAATACTGAGATACTTAGTACTTAAATCAATCAAAAGTACTAGGCGCGCAGTAGCGTGAAATAGTTAATAGAAAATGTGATCCAGAGCAATTTTAAGAAAAGAAATGTTTATGAACTTAAATAATATCATATTATGAAAATGACAAGTATTATATCGCATTATTATATATAATAAAACTGAAAGATGTCAGTCTTTTTTAATAATAAATGTTTTCTTCTATCGATAGTTTTATTACTTAGTCCCCGCACTATGCGAGTGATATTGGTGGACACTTTGTGGAATAGGAATAGGAATGCTCTGGATCACATTTTCTATTAACCTCTTGACGCTACTGCGCGCCTAGTACTTTTGATTGATTTAAATACTAATGCCCTTACTAATAAACACTGTGTAAAGTTATGTCATGAATAAAGCCTGTGTAACCATACATTTTTTGACGTATAAACCTGTCATAACTTTATCTATATATATACTTCTCACAATATCACTTCACATTACTGCGCGCCTAGTACTTTTGTTCTCCTAAGTTTTCAATCCTTAATTGAATTTAGAATTAATAATGTAAAATAATGTAAAATAATGTAAAATAATGTAAAATTCTGTGGGGGACAAACAGGAATAAAAAGTTTCATCTGTCCCCATATCAGTGATATGGGGACAGATGAAACTGTAAAAGAGTAAACAAAGTTCGATCTGTCCCCACATTGCTAACTGGGGGACAGATCGAACTTTTTTTTCCTATCTGTCCCCCGATGGGGACAAAGCGGGGTGACAGATCGGAATAATCCAAATTATCGCAATCGCTCGGCTTCTGCAAGATACGTAATCCCAGTGCCGTTTTCAATCCGGAATCCGGATAATGATGTCAAAGATGTACGTCGCTCTGGTCGTCCTATTCCGGATAAAATGGAAGCAATTTTGAAGAAGTGGAGCAAGATGCATATCAGTAGTTACGACGTAGATGAAGAACTGGGAATTGATAACAAAACAGATTTGGTGCATTTAAAAAAAACTGGGTACACAAAAAAGCTCGATATTTGGGTACCTACCTCACGAGCTCACTGAAAGAAACCTAATGAACCGTGTACTCATTTGTGATTCTTTATTACGACGTAATGAAACCGAACCATTTTGGAAGAAGCTGATGATAACATGGTGATGAAATGTGTATCACGTACGACAAGAACGTGCGAAAAAGGTCGTGGTCAAAGGCCGGTCAGGCTTCATAGACTGTGGCTAAACCTGGTTTAACTCGCATCAAGGTGATGCTATAATAGCAACATGCCACAATAGCAACAAGCCACAATAGTAACATGCCACAATATCAACATGCTTCAATAGCAAACATCCAAAATTCCGTCAGTGCATTATGCCGCAATAGCAACATGCCACACTAGCAACATGCCACAATAACAATATGCCATAATAACAACATGCCACAAGACCAACATGCCATAATAGCAAAATGCCACAAAAGCAACATGCCACAACAGCAAAATGCCATAAAAACAACATCCCACAATAGCAACATGCCACAATAGCAACATGCCAATGTATAAACATGCCACAATAGCAACATGACATAATAGCAACATGCCACAATAGCAACATGCCACTATAGTCATAATAGCAACATGCCACAATAGCAAAATGCTACTTTAGCGTTATCCAGTTATATCTACAACAAGCAGCAAATATTAAGTTTAAAGTATTCACAATTAAGTTGAATGGAAACTCTATCATCAACATCTCTGGTTATGAAGTGTAAGGTCGTTTGTCTACCCCGCGGGGTGGACAAACGGCCTTCACCATCCCTCCGCCCATAGCCCTGCCATCACCGTCATGTCATCTGTCATCGAGAACGAGATCGGTGAGCCGTCTGGGATGTGAGTGAGATTAATAGAAAAGAATCAATTAAATATAAATTTTTTCTCTTAATTCAAAATTAATCGATTTGTCAAAAATCGATTTTAGTATTATTAATAATTGATTTCTGCGGAGAAATCGTTTTTTTGTATTATTTAAATTGCGTATTTTTTATATAATCTTATTTAACCTTGGAGATTTATATAAACCATTTATCAGATTAAAAACTAAATAAAATTATGTATATGTTTAAATTAATAACCAATTCTAAACCCAAAATCAAAGACAAGGGCGCTAATGCCTACAGATTGCGCTATTCGAATGAATTTTATTTGACATCCAACGCATAGATGGCGCTGTTTATAAAATTGAAACACTGCAAGATTTTTTCTAATAATCGATTTAAATAAAAATCGATATTTTTTTAACATCCCTCCGTGTAAGACAGTGTATGAGTGTAAGATGAGAAGACTGTGACGGCGGCGGCGGTGGACAAACGGCCTCAATCAAACAATTTCAACAATTCAGCAATTTAAAACGACTATGGACCTACAAAATAAAGGCGGCCGGAGCTTCAAATATAAAGTAATTGAAGCACCAAAATGGCGGCGGCGTAACTATGTGTGCTTGTATAAAGGGATGCCAGATGAAAGAAAATTACCCATTATTCAAACAATATTTCAATAAGATCTCCTTTTAACTTTATTAAGTTTTAGTGACAAATTTTGTTAAAATAAAGGTGAAATTAATAAAATAATGCTAAATTAAATAAAACACATTGGATATTAAAAATATTTGCATCTCATTGAATATTAACAAAGTCTTACAAACCCTTTTGTTGATTTAAAATTTTTGTAGATAAATTGTCTTTTGCTATCGACACATCTAGAAATCTCTTCTAATTTACGTAATATGTGGTGAAAACGAAAGTTTAGGTGTTTTTCGGTTATGCCATTAGTTAGCCATTTAATATTCTATTCCTATTATCGTTTGCTATAATTTAAACTAGATTGTTTTAGCGAGTACTAGCGAGAGAGAGAGAGAGATTATTATCTTTGATTATATATTGTTATTTTATCTTTAAAAATACTTCGGACCACCATGTCGCATGTGAAACAAATATCGAACAAATCTTTTGATAGAAAGTTTAAGCCTCTCTCCCAAATTTATCAACTTGAAAACGAGGGGAGACTTGGAAATTCATCCCTTATTCTTTTCAACCAATCATTTTTCCACACGTCATTTGCTATGCTAAATAGTTACAAAAATATATAAATCTCCCACTTTTAAAACAAATTGTAACTTGAAAATAATAATAGTAGGAACACTGATTGATTTCATGATGGATTAAATTACTTACGTAAAATCGAGAAATAAGCTTAAAAATGACATGCACACATACGAAAAGATTGAACCTCTATACTTTCAACAACTTTTTACAATACCAGAAGGCATAGTTTTATTTATATTAGCAAAAATAACACCGAACATCACTCGAGCACAGTTCGAAGAGTAAAGGCCGACGGCCGACATACTATTGGTGTAGATGTGTGCGTGTAGCTTGTCCATATAGGAGCACTGACATACTATGGGTGCTTCATTTTTAGTTTAAAGGTGAACGCAGACTTGGCCGCACCGCACGCGCCGCAGTCTTCGCATTCGAATTCTTTATATGAAGTTCTATGCCACCTCGCACACCTACCCGCATCGTAGTTGCCGCAGACCCTGAAACGACCGAAATCCCCAAACCGCAGCTGATGACGTCACCCGCACGCAGCGGACGCTGCGGCTAGCGCGGCGCGGATGACGTCATTCGCATCCCGCCCCGGCGCGAGCGTAACGCGAGCCGAACCGGGAGCTCGAGGATATATATATATTAGTCTATGGCTCGAGGATGTGCAATGTGTGTGCGTAATTGAAGTTTGTTTTTTGCGATTGATTTATGTACTTATAAGAATAGACGATTCTACTTTAATTACGTTGGTTTAAAAAAACTTTTAACAAAAATAAATAACCGCCTTCAAAAACTAAAAACTTAAAAATAACTAAAATTTCGGAAGTCGGTGGCTTCTCTTCTGCCAGTCAATTTGTGTTGCCACCAACTTCCGAAATTTTAGTTATTTTTAAGTTTTTAGTTTTTGAAGGCGGTTATTTATTTTAGTTAAAAGTTTTTTATTTTTAACTTTTTAGTGTCGAGTCCCAATGTCTGACTAAAGAACCTATCCAGGCTGCCATTGTCCATACCTAAATATAATATATGACGGAGGAGAGCTCCTTGTAGTATTTTTAAAAAGTGTGACGTCAGCATTGCTGACGTCACTAGTTGCATCATCATGATGGTCACTCATCTTCAGCACACAAGAAAAACACAAAAACTTGTACTTGAACAAATTTAATACGAATCACTTACAGCAATTAGTTCTAGAGAGCTCCGCACTGTCCGACGACTCGACTGAGACTGAACCGAGCTCGCTTTGTGCGGCGGTATTTATAGGCAAATCGTACGAACACGTGTTTTTAGGTTAGGAATTGAATTTAAGTTATTTTAAACATAGATGTTAGTATTTTTACATTACAAAAATTGAAATAGTCTTAAATAAATCAAACAATTAATAATGAGCTGATTTTGACACTAATTAATTAACATTAACTTAATTAATTTTATAATCATGTGACTGCGTTGCCGCCGATACGGCCATACTGACAGGCGGTGCGCGCTCTGCACCAGCCTCGTAGATCTTAGCTCGTAGCCTTGTTTTGATGCTGATGGTTATCTGTAAACCAACACAATTTTCTCTGAGATGGATATCTGTGAACCACGCCGTGTGGCTTTATGTAAGTAACTTGTTTATAAATGGACACAAACACATGCTGTCCTGTATGTTTTATGTTATTGTTTTAGAAGGTTCTCGGTGATTCTCGTAGAGTTCTCGGAGATTCTCGTAGAGTTCTCGGAGGTTCTCGAAGTGTTCTCGGAGGGTCTCGGAGTGTATTTATAGGGTCTCGTAGTTTTTCTTGGAGAGATTTGTGGTTGTGTTAAAGGTTTATTAATAATAGTGATAATAAGTGATATTGAATTGAGTAACTCACCATTTATTCTGACGAGCTTTCTTCGGCCTCATCATGAGTTGGCTGTGTTTGTAGCCCCTCTCTCGATGTGGATGGAATAGGTTCGGCTGACACTGCAGCAGTGCCTTGGTGAGTAGGTGACTCGTTGCCCGCCGATACGGTCATCTGTTCGCCAGGTTGAGGGGCCCGACGCAGTTGGTCATGTGCAACTTTGCGTGGTCGCCCTCTACCGACGACCTTCTTTACCAAATATCGGTCATTTTCAAGTACTCGGCAGATCTCATATGGTTCACTGAATTTCAGGTCCAATGAAGTTTGGTTGCGCGGGTTATTTTTAATCAATACATAGTCTCCTCTTTGAAAATGACGGATTTTGGCCTTATGCAAGTTGAAGCGTTGCCTATCTTGTTCGCTAGACCGAATCATTTTCTGTTGAACTTGTTGTGTAAGAGCTTCAATATCAACAGTTTGAGTATCAATGTCTACCAAACTAAGAAGCTCAGGAGGTACACAATGCTTTCGTTTAGTAATAAGGGTGAGAGGAGCCACCCCGGTGACCCGATGAGGTGTACAGTTCATTGCTAATTGAAGTTCTTCAAGTGTAGTGTGCCATTGCTCTGTTTCATAATTTTTAATCATAATCAATGCATTTTTGACAGTTGCAATGACTCTTTCCACTTGACCATTTGCTCGGCTAACTCCTGGAGCTATGGCATGAATATTTATTCCGATTTGGTCACAGTACTCCTTGAATTCGCCCAAGAACTCTCTTCCACCATCGACAATAATTTGGACTAGTGTGCCAAATAGATGTACACTTCGCTTTAAAGCAGCCAGTGTACTATGAGGGCTTTTGTTGCTTGAAAAATAAAGTATAGTAAAGTATTTTCTGCAATGTCTTTTCCCATCCTGGATGTTTCAGCGCCGTGTGAAAAGAATTGATGATACTCCACTGGAAGGACTTGGGAACAACTGTACTAAGATGCTGTCCAAAAACCGGATCATTGACGTTCTTCTTTAGGACATTGTCCTCCAGGATGTAGTCCTGGACAAGGTTGTTATCCCTCAGACTATCCATTATTGGTCGTAGTTCTTCATCTCGTCGTTGTTCAATTTTTAGCCAGTTCAAGTCTCTTGTCATGATATTTACTGTAAGCTCAGTAGGGTTCCTACTGAAGAAATCGGCATGTTGAAGCCGTTCACCTTTGCGGTACTCCACTTCAAAGTCGTAGTTCTGGAGGAACGCCCACCAGCGATGGATCCTTGGAAGGAGGTCTTTTTTGTGTTTAGATGCTTTCAAAGCATTGCAGTCTGTTATCACTGTAAATTTTCGCCCATACAGATACTGGCGAAAGTGCTTTGTGGCACGTACCACCGCCAGTGTCTCCAGCTCGTATGAGTGGTAGCGACTTTCGGCCTCCGTGGTTCTCATGCTCATAAAAGCGACTGCATGTTGGCGTCCATTTATTATTTGGACCAGTACACCACCAAATCCAAGACTGCTCGCATCCGTGTATAGTTGTATCGGTGCTTCTTCTTGAAATAATGTAAGTACTGGGGCTGATGTTAGGCAATCGATAATCGTGTTACGTGCTTTCTCGTGTTTGTCTGTCCATTCCCATTTTGCACCTTGCTTTGTCAATTCGTACAAAGGTACCATTATGCGAGAGAAGTCAGGTATGTACTTCCTGAAGTATCCTGCCAAACCATTGAACTGCCTGACCTGTTTGACAGTCCTGGGCAATGGAGCTTTGACAAGAGCCTCTACTTTTCGTGGGCTTGGTCGAACTTGGCCATCAGAAACTACGTTTCCTAGGTATTCAATGGAACGTTTAAAGAAGCTGCACTTGTCAGCGTTGACTGAAAATCCTGAGTTTTGTAATGCTATAAGAATTCGTTCCAAGTGAGATATTCCTTCGACAAAGTTTGTACATTTGCTTAAAACGTCATCGACGTATACCTGTGCTGCGGTTCCCAACAATGACTTCAAGGCTCGGTTGATACACCGTTGATAGACTGAACAGGCATTGCTCAAACCGAATGGCATAGTAAGATATTCATATAAACCATCAGGTGTGACGAAGGCAGTCTTCTCTATTGAGGTTTCGCTTATAGGTATCTGATGGAAACCGGCTGCCATATCCAGGCTTGAATAGAAATGGCCATTTGCTAACTGATCAATTTGATCTGATATTAATGGAAGCGGGTAATGGTCACGTAGGGTATTCGAATTTAATTCTCGAAAATCTACGCAGAGCCGATCGTCACCATTCTTCTTCTTGACTAAGATGATGGGGCTAGAGTAAGGAGATTTGCTCTCACGAATGATGTTGTGTTCCAGAAGTTCTTGGATAATGGTGCGAACCTTCTCTCGTTCCACTGGACTGAGGCGGTATGGTCTCCTTTCCACAAATTTGTCAGGGTTCTTCAATCTGATTTCCAGCTCGCCTGTATTAACTCGAGTCTTAGGGTAGCCTCGAATAAATAAGTGTTCGTATTTATTCAGGAGTAGGCGCAGTTGTGAAATTTCATCTTCATTGGTTAGATCACAATCCAAATTGTTGAAGAGAGGAGAACTGTTACTCACGTGATTAATGAGTTTTTCGCGAATCAGCTTTGTCCCATCAGATGTTATTATCATACTTAGATTGGTGCCATGAATGAGATTCATACCTACCAAGATGTCTGTTGTCATCTCATAATCAGGTAGTATGTAAAATTCCAACTCAATGCTGATTGTGTCTATAACACAAACGGTTATAAGCTTGGTTAACGATAATGCGGGAAATTGACCAATCCCTTTTAAATAGTTGACTACTGGCTTCCTTTGTCCAGGTAAAACTGTAGCAACTGATTCTCGTATAATTGAGCACTCCGCGCCACTATCAAACACAGCTTGCAAAATTCTGTCATCTATTTTGATAGTGATAGGGGCGAGCTTATTACTCGCTATGCAATTCACATTTGAAGTCAACGAACGTTCACGTTTGAAACAGACTTCATAAGTATGTCCAGGCTTTTTGCAAAACGTACATAAAGGAGTGCTTGGTGCTTTCGAGGCTTTGTTTCCATCTTCAGGTTTAGATTCGGATGGTTTGAATCTGCAGTCATTCGTAGAATGATTTGTTTTCTTACAGATACGGCAGCTTGATGTGGATTGAGTGTTGTCTGAAAAGCGTGGACGCTTAGTTTGTATGGTTGTGCTTGATGTAGGGTGAGAACGCTTCTTCCTTATAGATGTTGCAACTGAGATCAGTTCAGGAACCGTGGAAGCTCTAGCATTCAGTAATTCAATGCGTAAACGTTCATCATTAACGCACCCAATCACTGCTTCCACAGCGTGTTCGTCACCCAGTTTGTCCTTGGTAATCCTTCTCCATAGAACCCAAGCACGTGACAAAAATTCTGCGATATCCTTGGATGAGTCATACACATGTTCCCTGAACATGATGATATCTCGGGAGTACCTATTTTCAGGCTCAAACGTGGTGATGAGGTTTTTCCGCAACTCTTCCCAAGTAGTAGTGGTCACCATCCAGTCGTCAACCCACATTTTTGCACGTCCTTTTAACAAACTACAGACCTTCATACGAATATCGAAGTCATTCAGTTTGTATGCTTCAATTGCTTGATCTATATGTTGACACCACTCTCGTACACCAATGTGGGTGTCCGGGTCGAATGATGGCAGATAAACATCCTTAATCCTTATTTTTGACTCGATAGGTGGAGCACACAAGCGCTCTGACATTTTTTGCATCATTTCCATCATGTGCATCAGAAATTGGGGTGGTATGCCATCCATTTGCATAGGTCTTGGTGGTAATACTGCCTCCAAAGGTGTATGGACCCCCAACACAGGGTCCCGTTGTTGTACGTTAGGTATTTCCTGTTGATCAGGTGGTAAACGAGCTGATGAGGGGGTGGTCTGGGGTGGAACCCCTTCCATGCCCACTTCTGATGACGGAGGAGAGCTCCTTGTAGTATTTTTAAAAAGTGTGACGTCAGCATTGCTGACGTCACTAGTTGCATCATCATGATGGTCACTCATCTTCAGCACACAAGAAAAACACAAAAACTTGTACTTGAACAAATTTAATAGGAATCACTTACAGCAATTAGTTCTAGAGAGCTCCGCACTGTCCGACGACTCGACTGAGACTGAACCGAGCTCGCTTTGTGTGGCGGTATTTATAGGCAAATCGTACGAACACGTGTTTTTAGGTTAGGAATTGAATTTAAGTTATTTTAAACATAGATGTTAGTATTTTTACATTACAAAAATTGAAATAGTCTTAAATAAATCAAACAATTAATAATGAGCTGATTTTGACACTAATTAATTAACATTAACTTAATTAATTTTATAATCATGTGACTGCGTTGCCGCCGATATATATATATCATAATATATATAGCATAAGTTTCATCCAAGCGTAAAAAAAGCATCAAACGTTTAACAACGCAGGCAATATACAATAAAACTTCTTCTATAATATGAATGCCTTTTTAAAATACTCATTTAAATTGTCGATTCAAAACGACAAATCATAACCAATTTTAGTGTAAAACTAACTTCAATGAAGCTGGAACACGAGGTAGCTGCTACGAACCATTTAGGATATCCTTTAATTTTCTTTCATCTGGCATCCCTTTATACAAGCACACATAGTTACGCCGCCGCCATTTTGGTGCTTCAATTACTTTATATTTGAAGCTCCGGCCGCCTTTATTTTGTAGGTCCATAGTCGTTTTAAATTGCTGAATTGTTGAAATTGTTTGATTGAGGCCGTTTGTCCACCGCCGCCGCCGTCACAGTCTTCTCATCTTACACTCATACACTGTCTTACACGGAGGGATGTTAAAAAAATATCGATTTTTATTTAAATCGATTATTAGAAAAAATCTTGCAGTGTTTCAATTTTATAAACAGCGCCATCTATGCGTTGGATGTCAAATAAAATTCATTCGAATAGCGCAATCTGTAGGCATTAGCGCCCTTGTCTTTGATTTTGGGTTTAGAATTGGTTATTAATTTAAACATATACATAATTTTATTTAGTTTTTAATCTGATAAATGGTTTATATAAATCTCCAAGGTTAAATAAGATTATATAAAAAATACGCAATTTAAATAATACAAAAAAACGATTTCTCCGCAGAAATCGATTATTAATAATACTAAAATCGATTTTTGACAAATCGATTAATTTTGAATTAAGAAAAATCGATTTATATTTAATTGATTCTTTTCTATTAATCTCACTCACATCCCAGACGGCTCACCGATCTCGTTCTCGATGACAGATGACATGACGGTGATGGCAGGGCTATGGGCGGAGGGATGGTGAAGGCCGTTTGTCCACCCCGCGGGGTAGACAAACGACCTTACACTTCATAACCAGAGATGTTGATGATAGAGTTTCCATTCAACTTAATTGTGAATACTTTAAACTTAATATTTGCTGCTTGTTGTAAATATAACTGGATAACGCTAAAGTAGCATTTTGCTATTGTGGCATGTTGCTATTATGACTATAGTGGCATGTTGCTATTGTGGCATGTTGCTATTATGTCATGTTGCTAATGTGGCATGTTTATACATTGGCATGTTGCTATTGTGGCATGTTGTTTTTGTGGGATGTTGCTTTTATGGCATTTTGCTGTTGTAGCATGTTGCTGTTGTGGCATGTTGCTTAGCTGCTATCAACCATTAAGGAGTTCCCTTAACTGTACTGCACCTGCATCACGGAGCTTGCAGTGGCAGTCATACGTTCATAAAAACATCGATGTTTATATCGATATTTATGAGCGATATAATTATCGATATTTTAAAACAATCGATGTATCGTTTGCATCCCTATGCGTGCGGCGACGGGAACGACTGCAGTGACTGCGGTGCGGATAGATGTGCGAGGCCATTAACAAAATGCGATGACTGCGGGGGGGGACTGCGGCGCGCGCACCTTAAAGGTGAACGCAGACTTGGCCGCACCGCACGCGCCGCAGTCCCCCCCCGCAGTCATCGCATTTTGTTAATGGCCTCGCACATCTATCCGCACCGCAGTCACTGCAGTCGTTCCCGTCGCCGCACGCATAGGGATGAAAACGATACATCGATTGTTTTAAAATATCGATATATCGCTCATAAATATCGATATAAACATCGACGTTTTTATGAACGATATATCGCCGATGTATCGACGACATTAGTAAAAAATATCGATATCGCTCTTTAGTTGTTTGAGGATCACACAGCTGTCAACACGTTTGGTCGCCGTCACGCGCTTACGTATTGAGCATTACCCAAGAAAGAAATAGACTTCTAGGTACAAGGCTATCTAAGCTTCTTTTTCTTAATTCTATCTCTAGATTTTTTCATTAAAAAAAGTAAACGTTTTCTTCAATAACAATATGTGTTTTTATTTTAATTTTTAAAACAATAGTTTAGTGCTAAATAGACTAGACTGTAGACTGTTTCTAGTAGACTTATTTTTATTAAATTGGCCAAACTTAATATTTCTTTTTAAATATCGTCAGGAATATCGATGTATCGGTCTTGGGACCGATATTTTTTTAACATCGATATCCCTCGTGTAAATATCGATATTTTTCGGAGCAATATTGCATCCCTACGCACGCATCCGGGTTCGGCTCGCGTTACGCTCGCGCCGGGGCGGGGATGCGAATGACGTCATCCGCGCCGCGCTAGCCGCAGCGTCTGCTGCGTGCGGGTGACGTCATCAGCTGCGGTTTGGGGATTTCGGTCGTTTCAGGGTCTGCGGCAACTGCGACGCGGGTAGGTGTGCGAGGTGGCATAGAACTTCATACAAAGAATTCGAATGCGAAGACTGCGGCGCGTGCGGTGCGGCCAAGTCTGCGTTCACCTTAAGGAGACGATGCTTGCCTTTTTAGGGTTCCGTAGTCAACTAGGAACCCTTATAGTTTCGCCATTTCTGTCCGTCCGTCCTCGCTTAATCTCAGTAACCGTTAACACTAGAAAGCTGAAATTTGGTACCAATATGTATATCAATCACGCCGACAAAGTGCAAAAATAAAAATTGGAAAAAAATGTTTTATTAGGGTAGCCCCCCTATATGTAAATAGGGAAGTGGTTTTTTTTTTAATTACAACCCTATCGTGTGATATATTGTTGGATAGGTATTTAAAAATGAATAGGGGTTTACTAAGATCATTTTTTGATAATGTCAAGAATTTCGGAAATAATCGCTCCAAAAGGAAAAATCAAAGCGTCCCCCCCCCTCTAACTTTTGACCCGTAGGTCTAAAAAATATGAAAAAAATCTGGAAAGTTGAACTTTATAAGGACTTTCTAGGAAAATTATTTTGAACTCGATAGAAAGAACAGTTTTTGTACAAAAAAAGAGAAAAAGGTTGTACAAAATAATTTTTGCGTACTTAGTATGTCAACGTAACAAATAGCCTTTTTTTAAACTTATAAGTAGGTACACTTGTTGTGACGGACGGGAAACTACGGAACCCTACATTGAGCGTGGCCCGACACGCTCTTGGCCGGTTTTTTTTGGATCCATGTAAACGACCTCTTCACTCTTTGCGAGTAACAATAACAATAAATTATTAATCTGTGCTATTCTAAAATCCTAAACTAGCAACATTTATTGAATTGACGTACGTCAGCCGGCAACAGCGTTCCGTTCCGTCGTTTTCCGTTCGCCGCGCAGATCGTTCAATAATTCAGCTGTCGAAAAAATCTTTGGCGCCTATTATAACCGGCTTTTCTGTTAGAGTTTGCATTGTTCTTTCTCCTCATTTTTCGTTGCCTCTCACATATATTTTTGAAGTCTTACAATGGCTTCCTCAGACGACGTCAATATAGCCGAAGACGCCGAAATGGCGGAATGTGATGGGGACAAAGTTGTGACGATGATGGATGTTTTGCAAGAGCAACAGGAGATCGAAGAAGATGCCAACGCTGTTCTGGGAGCCTCTGACGACAAGAACTGCACTTATTCGAAGGTATACGCACCGTTGCTTTGTCCTGTAAAGCTTAATAATTTTACAAACATGGCGTGGGGAAATTGCCGTTGCAACGGAATTGAATTCACGTATTAACACCTTATTACTTCTTAAATTACTGTCTCCATCAACTAAATCTTACTTCTATCAAATAAGAATCAAATTCAAGTAATAAATCCTCAGAAATTTGATTGCAGTAGCACACAATATGTTCAACAAATACAAGGAACCCGAAGGCTTACGCGTTTTACCAAAGAACCATCCCAATTGATTCATAATTCATGGATCGATTATGTTTGCTAATTCATATAAAATGAAATGATTGATGAGACAAATGTAGGTACAAAAGTAACTAGTGATGCCCAAGCCTTTGTCTTGTATTTTATCATTGTAGGTAATTCGGAAACCATAATCTCTGTATAGAATTGCTAGCCATTGTGAAGGTGGACAACACTTCTTCACCTATTAAGCTGGTGGTGTCAAGAATGTGATATACTAAGTGGTCCAAACATGCATTTGTATACTAATTTAGGTCAAGAGCGACCACTTTCACTTATTCAGAGAGGTTATAATAACAATTGCCTGAATCTTCCTTTCAAAGATATTCTATAAGTTTTTATTTGTAATCTAAACAATTACTAATATCCCTGACTGAGTGGCTAAACAGTGACATATTATACATCTGCATTTCCTCATTTTTATTAGTATAATAAATTGAGGTTTGGAATCTACACTACATTATTGGGTTATGTATTTTTGAAGATGAAGAAAGATGCAAATTGCACCTAGGGAAGTGCAGTCTATGTACACAGAATATTTGCAGTTGTTATTTTGGCATTGTCATATAAAACCTTGTAACAATTAATAAGCAAACAAAGAGGTGCCACTCTTTGTTTGTTACTGTGTGGAACCTGTGTTCTTCTATTGTAGAAAATAACTTGATACTTGCCTGGATTTGACCCACAACATGTAACTTAAGTTAACTATTCGTTAGTTCACCTATCACCTTAAAATAGCAACAATAACGTTACCTACTCAGCAAAATTGTTTTATTTACAGGGCTACATCAAAAGACAGGCTCTCTATGCTTGTCTCACTTGCTGCACAGAAGCGAAGGTGGACCCCACAAAGAGAGCTGGAGTGTGCCTCGCATGCAGCTTGAATTGTCACGAAAACCATGAGCTCATTGAGCTGTACACCAAAAGAAACTTCAGATGTGATTGCGGCAACCCCAAGTTCAACTCCCACCCCTGCCAATTTACCCCGGACAAAACAGACCTGAACAATGACAATATTTATAATCAGAACTTCAGTGGCCTCTACTGCATTTGCCAACGTCCTTACCCAGACCCAGAGTCTACCATTGAGGATGATATGATTCAATGCATCATCTGTGAGGACTGGCTTCATGCATCTCATCTAGAAGCTGTAGTACCTGCCAATGATCAGTATTCAGAAATGGTCTGCAAGAGTTGTATGGAGAAGAATGAGTTCCTACATGATTACAGTATGTTTGCTGTTACTGCTGAGGCTGAAAATGTGGATATTGTAACTGTTAATGGTGATGCTAACCTTTGTAATGGGGATTTAGAGAAGGGAAAATTAGTCAATGGTGTGGATGAAAATAAAACTGAAACTACTAGAGTTACTGTTGATAACGATGTTGAAATGGATGAAGACAAAGCAACAGATAGTACAGATAACAAAAAAGATGAAGAAAATGTAGCAGCAGAGACAAATGAGGAAACAAAACAGGAAGATATAAGTAATGTTGAGTCATCTGAGCTAAAACCTGAAGATAACGAAAAGCCAGACAATGTTGACAATGGAATAGATACTGAAAGTAATATTGCAGAGGAAAAAGAACAATCTTTTGGAATTCCTGAAACAAAAGAACAAGCTGATTCTGATGCAGATTCTAAGCCTGAAGACTTAAATGTTGAACAAAAAGAAACAACTGAAAATACTTCAGACATATCTAATGATAAATCAAATGCAGCCGATAATACACCTATAGACGAAACAGAGCAGAACAAAGAAACAGCAACTGAAAAGCCTGATAACATAGATGATAATCCAGAGACCTCTGATAGTAAAGATGACAAAATGGAAAGCACAGACAGTGATCCTGAAAAGGGAGACCAAGCCATAAAGGAACAGAATGAGGAACAAAATAGTGAAGGTGACAAAGTTGGTGATGGTGATAAAACTGACACCAGTGAAAAAACAGAGCAACAGCTTCTAGCTGATCTAACTGCACTAACAGCTGACAATCCAGATTCAACAGATAATATAGACTCTAGGCCAGAAGAAAACACAGAAACAGCTACAGAAGAAAAGTCCGAAGAGAATATGGAACAATCTGAAGATAATAAGGAAAAAGAAAATGCTCAGACAAATAATGAAGAATCTCCTGAAGACACTGCTATGCAATCGGAAGAACAACCTGACGAAAAAGCAGTTGTTGATGACGAAAGTGCTACTGATAACATTGATGTACCAGATACGTCACAAGATTCAGGGAAGGAAAATACCGTGGAGAAGGCGGATTCTGTAATGGATGCCATTGACGAACTGTTACAAACTGCTAATGAGGCGAAAGAAAAGGAGACTGACACTACTGAATCAGAGAATAAGGAAAATACTAGCAATGAAACGTCAGATGACGTTGAAATGAGTACCAGTGAGAAGAAGGATGATGATGAAGTACCTGAGAAGACAGAAAATGATACTTCTGAGCCCAATGATAAACTAAGTACGAATAACACTGAAGATATTGAAATGAATGACACTACTACAAAAAGTGAAAGTATAGTTGATGAACCTTCACCCGAATCTGAAAATAAAGATGCCAACGTCGCAGAAGTAACAGAAAATGAATCAGTAACAGACAAGCCTGAAGTTACTGACAAAGCTAATGAAAGTACTAGTCAAGAAAACATAACTTCAAATGAAACTGACGATAAGTTAGAAACTTTGAATGAAACTGAAAGTAGTAATAAAAATGAAATAGAGCCTTCTAAAGACGACAATGAATTACCTGTCACAGAGAATGGAAAAGAACATAAAAGAAAACTTAGCACAGATTTGACAGACGATATTTCGTCGAAGAAAGCCAAATTAGAATGTGTGAGACCTAAAGAAGTGAAAAGAGTTCACAAAGGAGCTACGTTCTGGCCGTCTAACTTCCGCCAAAAGCTATGCACTTGTGGTGAATGCCTGTCAATGTACAAAGATCTGAAAGTACTGTTCCTAACTGACTTGGAAGACACTGTACTGGCATACGAAAGCTTGGGCAAAGAGAATGTGACCGGCAGAGCTTCTCAGTACGAAAAAGGTATGCTAGCTCTGTCCTCCCTAGACCGGACACAGCAAATAAACGCCCTGACAGAGTACAACATAATGAGGGACAAGTTACTGGATTTCCTCAAGAGTTTCAAAGAAAGAAAAGAGATCGTCAAAGAGGAGGATATTAAGGCATTCTTCGCGGGAATGAAACCCCGAAGGGAACCTGACGGCGTTTACTTCTGTAGATAGATAAGTAGAATGATAAGGACTATTTTGTATGTTTTCAATTAATTTGTGATTTTATAACCGCATTCCCTCTTTAGTACTGTTATGTGAGATTGATGGTTATTGAATTCTCAATATATTCAATTTTATGTAATTTTGTCTATTTATTTGAACTGTGACTGCCTTTGTTATCATATATACCGATTAGTCATCAATTTGATGATCAGCATCTGCATAAAATCTGCAATTCAACTGCTACTGCCCCAATAAAATAATAATTTATTTGACAAGTTGGATCACTCGAAAAATTCCACTTGGTCTAATTAAGCAACACGGCACGGCTGGAAATGGCTGTTGTATACGATTATTTCACCAGGACTTTGTAAATAAAACAGAATGGCTACGTAAGATAATTAAGTTTATTATCGTAAGAGGTTATGAGGGGTATCACGATCACGCGTAGAGAATGTCGTAGTGTCCGGGGCGGTACAGCAGGTGCACCAGCGGCTTCGAACCCTCGGGGAAGTCGTGCGCTATCACCTGCAATACAAACGTGGGCTCATTTAGGTACTGGTATGTTGGAGATTATGGAGACACCATGTTATTTTACTTGATATAATATATATTATAAACAAAAACAGACTGTTGCACCGGGATTTTTGTTGCGACAGATGTAAAGTAAGCATACATGTAACATCACATGTTACAATAAATATGTAATACCTGGCTTGCCTGACTCCCCTCGCCTCGGTCCATATATTTCACTCTAACGCCAACATTCAGTGCATTGCTCAGTGCTATAATGTGAATATGGTCAGACTCCTTGTACATTGGTTCCACTTCCTGGAGACAAACAAGATCAGATCAAAAACATTTTAATGAGGACATCTTAATTTTTCTGAAATATCAAACCACCTAGCTATAGGCCAAAGGAAGTTTTTGTCTTACAGCCATATCCAGTTACCTCTATGGATTATTTTAATAAGAGATAGATATTTGACACATTGCAAATTGTGCCAAAATTCTAGTAGATCAGCCATCAAAAGATAAAGTTTTAAGAATGGCCATTAGTGGACAGTTCGTGAGACAAGGCAATTAGTCTGATCCAAATGATTTAATTTTTAGGGACTTCTTTGTCTTCTGCAAACTTTTTTGGCATGCAATTCTGGTTTAAAAGTTTTTCAAAAAGCTTAATTCAATGTCCAAGGAAACTATCATTTCATGTCACATACCTGTCTACAAAACTCAGTGACAGTGCGTGGTCCCTCAATGAAGTTCTGGTAGAAGTCATTCTCCGTCTGCAGCTGTCCAGAGGTGACGAGACGCAGGTACACCACGATGTAGTCCGAGTAGCCCTGCTTGTTAAACTTGTCGTGAAGCTCAGCTCTAACTGACTCCAGGGAATCCGGAGATCCTCCAGCTTGCTCACCTACTCTTTGAACCACCTCCATAAACTGGAATTAGAATAAATATTTTATTACAAAAAGATCATGTCTATAACATTAAGATGACTTTATTATACTTACACAATAAAATTAATTATAGTTTTGTTTTTTGTTTGGTGTGTATTCATACTTATTACACCTCAGATGGGCCTTGAGAGACACATATCAAGGACTTGGCCTAACACTTGGAAAGTAAAGGTTTTTCATTTTGTTCATTATACCTAACAAAAAACATTTTGAATAATACCTTCATGGTATTTTTATTTGCTCTAACTTTACAATGATTTTGTCATTTTTATTGAACATTTGCAAAAACATGGATCAATGAAAAAATAGTCAACAGTTTTTGGAAAAACTTTTGGATTAATGAAAAAATAAATTTAATGAAATTTCAAAAATACAGAACTGCAGCACAGACACGAAGCACAGTTCTCGTAAAAAAACAACAACATAATCTAACCTCGAAAAATAATTTAAAAAAAACTCACCGTCTCATAAAAGTCTTCCACTGTAAACTGAGAGAAACCTAAGGCGACGAGGATCTCCTTCGAGTTCTTCGCTATCTCATAAAACTTATCGAATTCACTCTTATCCGTCAGGAGATGTTCTAAATACGCGTAGGAGAACGCTCGGAAGAAACAGTTGCCGTCCGGCCGCGTTCGCCTAATATACTTATATTTAGAAGACAAATCTTTTACTTTTAACAGGTACACTGGATCCTCGTTATATTCCTTTTCTAATGACGACAATGCTTCAAGTTCACCCACAAGCGGTATCGTTTCAGATATCTGCAAAACAAACACAACACAATGTCAAAGATGTAACAATAAAGTTGGAAAAATAAAGACTGTCTAACATTAGTTTTGCATCAATTTACGACACTTACCTCTTTCTCTATCTCGCGCTGTTGCTTCATAATCAACTCATCTTGATTTATTGAGTTATCTATTAAATTGCCGGCGCAACCGCTACTGCTCGATGCATCGTCCGCCATTTTTAAATAAAATAAAAACTAAAATTGACAGATCACGACACGACAAATGACAATCGAACAAAAAAAATAATGCGTTCGGAAGTCTTATAACTCCAACACTGCAAATAATGCATTCGCAATAAATTTTTCGCGTAGTAATAGTTCGCAATGTTTGTGCAAAAAAAAATAACGGTATAGCGTATATGTATAGATAGGGTAGAATGAAAAACCCTGCTATTATTCTTGTTATGAAAATTATCATAAATGCTTTCATAAAATTCAAAAGTCGTGTACTTATAAAATTTTATTTATTTCATAAAAATTATCTTAATTTATTCTAACAGTAAACTTAAAACTAATCAGCGAACATGTCTTCAATCTTCTTTTGTACTTCTTTCTCAGTTTCAGAATTGAGTTTGTCGGGTAAGTTTTTCACGGCTTCCAAATCTGCTGGTTCACCGTCGTCAGCACTTGCTTCTCCCTTTGCCTGCAGGAACAATAATAGAGGTAAGTATCTGGTACTGGTTTTATTAAAAACTGACGTCATTAGGACATAATTTATGCGAATGCCACTGGGGCTTAATGAGCAACATTCAACTGAATAGGGATGAGGACAACATTATAAAAATGGCATTCTGTCTAGTCCGTCTGATAGACCGGACAAAAAATACGGGATACTTATTTTTTGCTTGATCAAATTATAAACAATACAAAGAAATAGCAACAAGTTCCGGCCCCGCTTTTGACGTCACTGTTCAGCAAAAATTGTACCTAATCGTGACGTCACGCGCAACTTCAACGTTGCCATTTTTCGTTAACGAGAAAAAAGTTTTTTTTTTTTATTATCTAACTGACACGACAGACTAATTACTTTTATTTCGTTGTCTCGCCTATTGCCTATTTTTTTTTGTTCATGAGTATAGACCACACAGCTCAAGTCCTCAAAGCATCCTAAGGTTCTATAAATAACAACCTAAAACATTACCTTCTGCAGCTGTATCTCAAGCTGCATGATGGCTCGTTCAAGCCGGTAGTTGTCAGACACGAGCTGCGCCCACCGCCGCCGCAGCGCGCGCAGCCTCGCACCACTCGCTGTTTGTGATCTCTTACGCTCCCAGTTCACTGACGCTATTTGTTTCCTGAATAATTGGTGACATGGTGAGATTGCAAATGTTGGTTTGTAAGTTTGCTCTTGTGGCAAGTCAGACTTTAAAGGCAGTGTGTCCATCTCTCTCTTAACAACATAATCTACACACACAATCTACACTTGTTCTGTAATGTAATGGTGACATGTAACACAGATTTTACTCCTAAAACCTAATTCAGGCACCAGTCTCTCACAAAAGTGGAAATAGTTATACAGTTTTAAGATTACATCTATCTTATTGTGAAGAGAGAATATGATTTATTTATTTAATAATACCTAGATTATATCTTACATGAAAGGGTTTACTACAATACTATAATGATCTCCACAAACCTTAACTGACCATGTACATTCTGTGACCGTGTGACTAACGCCTGCAATGTGTTGAGGTACGACCTCCATGCTTCAGATCCGTACTGCAGCTGCAGCTCCAGGTTCAGCACTCGGATGGCTTGATGTGACAGCTGTGCGTGTGAGTTGTCTACGGACTCAGCCCAGGCTGTTGGCTCACCCAGGCGGCCTGCCGGTGGAGGCGGTAGCTCATAACTGTAACAGGTAGGTTTAAAATATTGTTTGTCATGCTTTTTGTATGGAACAGAAAGAGTATTAACCTATCAAAGACTTTCTATTGTGTCCCGAATCACGTGTGTTCAAAGGTTTCATGGGTCATTATGTTAATACCACATGTGGCTAAAATAAAGCTACTTTGGCTTTGCAGTATACCCACAAACATTATAGGTAACGTTTAAATATTTCTGGCCTGGAGAATATTTTTTCTGCATTATGCATTACCATTAAAATACGTCTTTGTGCAGTTAATACCAACCGTTTCATAGAGAGGGGCTCCATGGGCAACCGTTGCTGCACCCTCTCCATTTCTCTCTGTAGAGCTGGCGTTTCAAACGCTGTGCTCGGCTCTGGGCCGGCATTTTCTAGATAGTTCTTAGTAGGTCTGTATCGTCGACATTCTTCTTCTACCATAGCCAGGGCCTGAAAGATATTAAGATGTAGAAATTATGGTTTAGGTACGAAAACATTAGAAACAATAGATAAATTACGGAAACTTAGTATGATATCGTAGTAGAAGAAGCCAACGGCTATAAATAAATGATTTAATAAAACCAAGATCTGCAGGAAGAATAGAAAGAACTTGAGAAAAAGCGAAAGGTTATGTGCAACAACTTACGGCTTCCCGAACTCCTGGGTCATCGTATCCCTGGTCGATGTACGGTAACGCGTCCACCACAACTTCTCCAGACATTTTTATAATTATTTAATGGTTTTAATGAATAACAGAATTCTTTTTAATAGCGGTGGGCGATTATGAGATATACTAACGAAATCATTCGATTATGGAAATGTCTCGAGATATCTCGATTATAACAATTAGTAGTTACTAATACTAAGTACTACTAATATGAAGTTAAAGTAGTCACTTCAGTCACGCACGTACGGCACAGTCGCGGTGTACTTCTTACTGCGTCTTGTATATTGTCGTACCTGACTAAACTTATTTTTTTGATAGAGTAAAATGTTTCGTAGGTTGTTTAAATATTTGTTTTGAATATAAACAAACCACAGAACAGTAAATTAATTCATACTACACGAAAGAAAATGAACTTTTATTTCGTTAAGGTTATTTGAAAAAGCTATAAAGCGAGCGAAAAGAGTTACGTAAAAGGCTATAAAACAAACTATATTTCCAAAGCCGGTAAATTTACCGTTAAATAAATCCACTAAAAGTACCAAAACACACCACCAAAACAAAAAGAAACTAAACCAAAATGTCTATCTATTCTATAGTATAGGTATACTTCCTTCTACTACTAATGACACGGAACTGTCGACTTCATAAAACAGGATTAGTAGTACTAATTAGTAACATCATTCGATTATGAAAACATATCAGTTACTAATTCCATAATCGATTATCAACATTAGTAATACAAAATAAATCGATTATGCCGATCATTCATAATCGCCCACCACTACTTTTTAAGGTTGCTTTTTGTTGACAAATATTTGAGCAATTTTTTTTTACCACAGATCTCCATAAATTCAGCTCTTAACATAGACTTGGATACTAGCAAATTTAGATTGCATTAGGCCGGTCATACACGTTCGGTTACTTGATCAGAAATTCAACTTATGTTTGATCTGAATACTTTATCAAGTAACAAAAGTAATCATGTAATGTGTTTGTAAAGCTTTTAAGGCATTCAGGAATAAAATAAAGTTAAGGTAGCTAGGTGACCAAAATGTGCACGGCCAGCCTAACTTGTCTAGCTGGAACCACAGGAACGGGTTGTATTGTAACCAATGATAATAAACCTTCAAACACACGTGATTTGAGATTGAGATACAATAGAAAGACAATTAGCAGCCCGAGAGCCGGCTGTCGGTTGGTCTTTAAAAGGTGAAAGTTATAATATTAACTTATATTATATGGTTGTAATAAATGGTGCCGATTCTCTTGTGCACAAACTATCGTAAATTTAAGTTAAATGCATCTTTCCCTTTCCGTTTAATTAAGAAAAGGACAGAAGATCAAATATTAGTTAAGTCCTGTCAAATTTAGACACTCCATAGATAATTTAGACGCAATTTAAAAACATGGCGTCTAAATATACGTCAATTGTCATCAGGCGCTGTCTAATTTGACAGGATTAAACTAAAATGTATCTTCTGTCCTTTTCTTTAAGAAATGGAAAGAGAAAGATGCACCTAACTTAAATTTACGTTAAGTTGTGCACAAGAGAATCGGCACCATTGTAACTGTAAAGACAGCTGGTGTTGTAAATCAGAATTAAAAAAAATTGTCCAGTCACATTTTAAATATCCATTATTTATTATTCAGTTATAATAAAATACAGTATATAAATCCTTTCCAGAATTTACTTCACATCAGTGTGACCATATGTGGCAGGATCCTGCCTTTTTGGCAGGTTTAGCCCTTAATTTTACTCTCTGGCACATTTGTTTGACGTTTTAGAAATCCGGCAGTATTTGGCAGTATTAGCAATATAAGCTGACAGATTTAGAAGTATAGCCGCTACAGTCTACAAAAAGAGTAGGATGCAGTATCGAGAAGGGAAAAAAAGTAAATAGGAATTTTAAAATGCCTATGGCAACCTCATCAAAACAAAAACGCGGAATAGATAAACATGTAATAAATATTTTACATGTTTAACAGGGCATTAGTGAATATGGTGGCTGCGTTTCATTCCAGCCAACTAAGACAAAAGCGCTGTATAAAGAAAGTGATCAAGAAGAATACGATGCATGATGAATGATGAATGTATAATTTAATTCAGTTCACTTTTAGACTTTTAGATCAATTATTTTACATAAAACTCCAAAATATAACGTGTCTTTTTATTTTAAATTATATTGGCATTATTTTGTCATTTTTTTGCTTTAGATTTTGGCAGGATTAATCAGTTTTCTTGCCTAAGTGGGGCAGGATCTCTAATTTGAAGTTGGTCACACTGCTTCACATCCCAGCCAGTCAGCCAGGCTGTCAACCAGGTGAACTAGACCAAATACGATAAAAATGTAGGTAATATAACATAAATATCCGTTGTAATAGCTGTGCGGTGTTCCTCTTAGATTCAATAGCCTTGATTTATATAACACAATGATTACTACGAAGAAATCAACACTGGAATTGTCAGAACCAATTAAATATTATGCAGAATTAATTTTCTCTATTTTGTTTTGGGGTCTATATTGCCTGGTAGTTGAAATATTGTCAGATGCGTTGATAGATGTCATATCATCATCAAGCCACAGACGCAATAGCAGAATGTTATCAATGTAGACTTGACATTGACAAGCGGTTTGACATGTTGATATTGATATTTTAATATTTTTTTCACAAAACTTTGTAATTTCATTACAAATATGAACTTTTATGATTGATTGTGGAAATGTTATTGTTTCTCTGAGCCGTGATACCCTGCAATTGCCAAAAGTCTTTGCAGTTTATATTGATAAAGATTATTTAGCAAGTTTTTTCGCCCTTGTGAGACGCTTTGAAGACACCAACTATCCAAAAATGACTCTGGAAGAAACTATGATCAGCCAGGAGCTGGCAAATGTAGATTTAAGTAAGGTAAGTCAAAACCGTATATTGATTTTTGTTCAAACAACTCAACATTCTCAAATCTTGTGGAAAGCAATAAACGTATTGAGTAACTGTAACCCCAGCTATTTTGAAATTTTATCTGAATATCTTGAGCCCTGTAAATATGTCTATAATCTTAACATAAATTGTTTGACGAATTCCCACTTTATTCTGTATTAAAAACACACACACACACACATCTACTCATTATTTTCTTTTTTTTTATGGAATTTACAGCCCATTCTTAACTTCCCAGGTAGCAGCATTACAACAGAAGCGCACACTAGCGTTTGTGAACCACTTTGTGCTGACCAATGTGCAGTTCCTCAATAACTTCATGAAGAGGTGTGAGCAGAAGCTGATGGACTTCGACAGGAAGCTAGAGAAAGTTAATGCTGCCATGGTCTTACTGGAAGCTAGGGTAAGTTAGTCTGAGGAGAATGATAAAAGAAAAAGGCTCCCCAAAGGCTCTTAGAGGTATTTTGGTACCATTCACGAAAACTACTACCCATAGTTAAGTTTTTAAAGTAATAAATTGATTTCATACTGGAGACACCACTATAAAGTTTCTACCTAGGTTGAAAAGAAATGTGGATTTCTTTTTATTATTTGAATCTCTTATTTTATATCCATATTGATGTCCTACTGCTGAGTAAAAGGCTTACTCACTACCCCAGTCCCCTTGACTCTCTTATTTTTTTAAAGTCACAAAAAGCTCTTATCATAGATCTCTATTTCAAAACTAATAATAAAACATTTCTCACAGCTTTCATCCATTCCTGAATTGAACACCACAACTGTCACACAAGCTGAAAAGCCTTCAGAACCCATAGAAGCATCTCCAAAGCCTTCAGAAGAACCCCCTGCTTCAGCAGAACTAGCCAAAGAGACAACAGAGCAGGAAGCACCCAGTCCAGCAGTGGATACTGTTGAAGGCAAACCCCAGTCACACCCTGAGTACGACAGATTTGTTAAAATGGTACAAGTTGGAGTGCCCCTTCAAGCAGTCAAGTTAAAACTACAATTAGGACTTGACCCCAATGTTTTAGATGAGATTTTGGGAAAATAACCTGTGATAGTGATACCCAGTTAACATAAGATTGATCAAATTATGCTTATATTTTGGCCTATGAAACTATTGTTAAGTAAACATTAGTGTAACACTTATGAATCTGAATTTAGTTATTTTAATTATGTATGAATATATTAGTTGGTTTCCCTAACTAGAAGATAAACAAGTTGCAGGTTTATACATAGCTTTAAAACTTGTATATTATACCTAAACATTTGCAATATTGCTCATGTATTGCAATAAAATATTATCCTACATAACTACAGGTTTTATTTTACAACCATGTCAGGGCAAATTATTCTGGGTGTGACTATTTACCATGGAATCCCACAGTTCACCCAAGAGGTTGTTGAGTGCTAGCACCAGAGATACTGTGTTATTGTATGCTAAGGCAAGAACTTCTATACCAAGGCATCACATCCAGCCATGAAGAACACCCGCCATGGGGTACATAAAAATACTACTAAGTTTGATGTTAAGAAAAAAAAAACAGTGAAATTAGACTTGAAGGTATTGTTTCATTTTTGATACGCTATGCATTTAAGGGTTAAAGTTTTCCTGAACAGATACCAGGGAAAATTAGTCTATAATAATGGCAGCAACCATGAAATGACTGTGACTTTACACAATCCTATTTTATGTTTTCGGCTACCAAGAACTGTATATCTATTTGTTGAGCTAGGTAGCTGATCAACTCTCCCTCAAATTAACCTCTGTTAGCATGCAGGCATAGCTACAAATGGGGACTCCAAAGCTTGTTGATTTTAAGCCTATTATCTTGTTAATTTGTATGTATCCTCTAGATTTTTTGGCTTACCACTCATTGATTTGTAAGTTATGTGACAATATTACACTCAAAGGCAACATAAAAATGGTGCTGCCTAGGTTTACTTGCTAGAAGGAAACTAGCACCTTTAAAGATTTCCTGAATCACCAGTTTTGGAGATTTTTGAAGGTGAGGCTGTAAATAAAAATCCTAAGTGTTGGTAAAACTTATTTATTACATCCAGCCTAGAACTGAATCATCTGTCCCTTCCTCTTCTTGTCTCCGCCCAGCTCGAAGTGCTTGCAGCGCTTGAGCGCCACCTGTGACCTCACTTTGCAGTCGGCACACTCAAGACGGAGCACAATTTTCTTGGTGGTTTTCGCCTGGGGGCAAAATAGTTATTTGAATGATGGTGTGTGTTTAAGCTGTTTGAAAGTTGATAAATACTGCATATTCATCAGTTTAATGAAAAACAGAAAAATTTAATGATTCAGTTTCATTGTCAAGTAACCAGAAACTTCTGTCAATATGAGACAACTAAGGCTAACTGTGCATCTAGCATTTAAAAAATTGTATGTAAAAGGATGATTATTATGAAAATGTACTAATTAGTTTGAACATTTCCATATATTATACTTTCTCAGTTATCTCTTATCACTGTTCAATAATAAATGATAATAGTGATCTGTACACAACTAAGACTACCTGACCCAATCATTGACCCAGCAATCACTTTGAATTCATAAACATACTGATACTCAAAATCAGCTTAAGATATTGACATTACTCATTCATTGTGGTATTCAAATACAATATCAAAGTGGTGATGATAAACAGATTCATAGCTCTTGCACATGACAAAATTATGCTCGAAATTCATTAGGATATTCGTCATTATAACCAGCCAGTGTAAAAACAATTAGAAAGAACCAACAATGAAGTTTACAGACAAAGTTTACACTGCAAACAGTATAAACAATACATAATTGTATATAGGGGGTGTTATTAGAGCTACACCAATGAGTTGATTTAAAGTAATTACAAAAAGTAACCCTAAATCTAGACTCCCAGATAACAGCCCGGTTATAGGTTATGATTGCTTACCTTCTTTTTGAAGATGGGCTTGGACTGACCACCGTAACCCTGCTGTTTACGGTCATAACGCCTTCTGCCCTGGGCAGCGTGCCTTTCCTTGGACTTTTTGTACTGCGAAACCTTGTGAGTCTTGTGGCATTTGCATTTTTTGCAGTAGGTCCTGCGCTGTTTCGGTACGTTCACCTGTAATTTTCAAAGTTCACCATAAAATACATCCTCTGTTATCATCTTCAACACTTTGCTAAAGATTTTCACTGTAATTAGGTTTCTTTTCAGTGGTGTATTTCATGATTCAAAGGGATAAAAATTGATAAAACACAAACCATTTTGGCGTTCGTTTAGCACGGTATCAACAAACGTCAAAGAAAGAAAGAGCAGCTGTGAGCTGTCAACTTTGGTTGGTGGTTTGTTATTGACCACAGAACATATATACCCTAATGTTATTGACTGACACGTTCAGAAATCGAAATGGAAGCTTTGCCCGTTAAAAAAAATACATATTATCTTTTACAGATACTCAAGTGCGAATGAAATGTGATTTGAATGCGATGGAATACATATTTCATTTTTTTTTTCATTTCCTAGAATTCTATCAGCGAGTACTTTTTAACAATAAGGGCTTTTTCAAAGTTTTTAGATTTTGTCTATTAAAAAACTATAAAAGCTATTTCTTTTTTTTTATTATCCATAATCAATTCAACTCAAATAATTTATTTCCACCTAAAAGACCCTTAAATAATAGACCATTTAAAATACAATCTAGTTGTTGTGATTTTATAAAATCTAGCTGTTGCGGTTGCGGTTGTAGTAATATGCTACGTGTACGAATAGAAAATGCCATGTATTTAAGGTTAAATAAAAAAAAGTAATGTAGTCGACAGCCTGCTACATTTTATAGTTAATCTGTGGTAAAACGAAAAAGTTTTTAGCGCCAAAAGTGACATCTGTTCCATCACAACAAGACTGAAAAGAAATTATTTATAATTGTTTAAAAGTAGGAAACTAAAAAGAAACTATGAAGTTCGCTATCCCAGAGATATCATGGCACAACAGGGATCCTGTATTAAGTGTCGACTTTCAGCCCAAAGCAGATTCAAATGAACCATTACGACTCGCCACTGGAGGGACAGATTCTCATGTTTTGGTATGATTGTCCTTATTTTAACAAAAGAATATCACTTAAATCAATAATATCTTCATTCGTTTTACCTACTGATGAAATATACATAGTGTTAACTTCATATTTATTTGCTTAAAAATCAGATGTCTGTTAATTCATATCTGCGTACACCTATTACATACATACACGTTCACTATAAAAAAAAAACAAAACCGTAAAGTCTTTAAGCCCTCTACTTAAAGTTCATGTATAAAAAGCCTCTTGTAAATTAATTTTCCATGTGATATTCCAGATCTGGTACATATCAACGTCAGATACAGGTTCAGTGAACCTCGAGGTGGCTGCGGACCTCACGCGCCACCAGAAAGCCGTCAACGTGGTGCGCTGGTCACCTAACGGCCAGTACTTGGCTTCAGGTGATGATGAGTCCATCATATTCATTTGGAAGAAGACTGATAAGGAACCGGCTCCAACTATGGAACAGAGTGAAGAACAGTATAAGGAGTCTTGGGTTATACATAAGGTGAGTTATGTACTGATCTATGTTTGACTGGCTGCAGTTACTGTCAAAGGTAAAGGAAATCTGTACTTCTGGCTAGGTTGTCATATTCCAAGAAAAAATTGAATTTACCAGAAACATGGTATTTAGGGTGTATAAACTACAGACTGCCATGTCTCACAGCAGACATAGAATTTACTTGCTTACCTATTAGAAATTCTCATATTGCTAACTGTTAATCATAAATATGAAAATAAATGATCTATTTCTATTTAAAACAACAGTTTCATGGTATAATTTATCACAAAAAAAACTAAAATAAAGATCCTTTGCACAGTAATGAAAAGCCACAGGTTTTGGCCTTTTTCCTTAATCCACACTTCTCACAGACTCTCCGCGGCCACATGGAAGATGTCCTGGACATATCCTGGAGTGCCAACTCCCTGCACCTTGCGTCAGGCTCGGTAGACAACAAGCTGCTCATCTGGGACCTGAACAAGGGCAAATACAGCAGCATTCTGACAGACCACAAAGGTTTCGTGCAGGGAGTGTCCTGGGACCCTAGGGGGCAGATGATTGCTTCTGCTAGTACTGATAGGTGAGTTAATTGTGGATAAGTGCATTTATAATGGGGTGAGAAGTATTCTCAATGTGCTATGTAAGTTGTCTTCTTTTTTGCAATGCAAAATATGATGGGAAACTATAAAAGGCTTACTGGTTATTTAAAAATTAAAAAAAAAATTGCTATAAAGTGTATCATTATTTGTATGGCAGAATTTATCTAAACAAGATAGTGTTTGTGAGGCGAATTCAATTTTGCTCCAAAATTGCAACAGATTTTTTTGAATATTAAAATTTTATTTTTTAAATTATTTTAACACTAACTTTTCTATTGCAGAGTCTTCCGCACATTCGACGTGTCAACGAAGAAGGTGACGTCACGTAGCAGTAAAGCCATCTTACCTTTCCCAGCGGAGCACCCACTGCACGACGTCAAAGTGCGGCTGTATCATGACGATACACTGCAGACTTACTACAGGTAAACATGCAATTTACTGCATAATCCAAAATCCACTTGGAATTTTCCCTTTATTCAGGATCTTTTAAACTCAAATCCTTTATTTCTAATAGACCATTTAAAAGGCACTTTTAACATCAAACACAAAGAAAAATGAATCTAGTTGCCCAGTCCAAAAAATTGATTCGTATCTTGTCTGCATGAATTCAGGGCACAAAGTAAAATTAAGATTAAGAGAGAATCCAGAGTATGCTGGTTCTTACTGACACTATAATGATAACAATTTTATCTTGGAAACATCATCATCATCATTGTTTTATTATACAAACACAATAGGATTGGCAACAAATTTTTTTTTCGTAATAATAATTTACTACTTTAGTTACAACTGCAAGCACCTGGCTTACACTTCAAACTTTTGCAACTGCAACATAGACATTATTATTTCAAATACAACTATTGCTAACAGGAGGCTGCAGTTCAGTCCAGACGGGCTGCTGCTGGCCGTGCCGGGCGGCCGCGTGGAGCCCGAGCAGGGGAAGGTGGACGTCAAGCCTATCAACGCAGTGTACATCTACACACGGTACTCTTTAAAAGTGTGAGTATAAAACATTGGTATTAACCACGGTATTAACTGATAACATTTATTTATATTTATTATTTTATTGTGATTAAATGTACTAACGCGACTAGCGATAAGCTCGAACATTCCTGACCAAGCCTTAGGTGTAAAACATGTTAATTATCAAGGAAAGTCGAGAATTGACAAGATTTGTAACAGAACCATATAAAGCTACACACCTTAGCTTATAAGTATAATCCTAGCTAAGTATAACTTTAGTTAAGCCTTCCATATTGTGTCAGTTGACACAATGACATGTGCCCAGTAGTAAATAAGCCCATCCAAACTAACAACGCTCGTTCACAGGCCCGCCTGCATCCTCCCGTGCGGCGAGCCGGCACTGGTGACGCGCTGGTGCCCGCGGAGCTTCGCCCCCCGCACTGCCGGCCCGCGAGCCGCGCTCGCCACTCCGCGCCGCATGCTGCTGGCGGTGGGCACGAAGCGCTCCGTGCTGCTGTACGACACGCAGCAGAAGACGCCCATCGCGCTCATCAACAATATACACTACACCAGGTCAGTTGCCAGATCTAACAGATAAGCTTGCCTACCTATTTTTATCACAAGACAAGTGACTGGTTTTACTGATAGGCATAGAATTAGCGGACATGCATCATCATATTATTATACATTTTGCATCTACTGTATAGTATTGTCATGTTTCATACATAATTATGCAATAAGAAATGGGCTAAAACATGAACTTACTGGTCGCCTGTCATCAAGATCGACCGCGGTGAAGGTACCGTGACGTAAATCTGATCATTTTTCCAGTGTAAACGTTACCAAGGTCGCAGGAGGTTGAAAAGTTTCGAATGACGGTGAATAGGGAAGCCTTTAGCTCGGGAATGGATCATCATGCAATGCATGCTAATGAGCGTAATTTTTGGCGACACACGTAGGTAAAAATCACGCTCAGTAGTTTTATAAACGTGTATAAGTTCTTATTGTGCACAGGTCTATCTTTTTACCTGACCACCAAAGATTTAACAATTACGCTCCTCTTCCAGACTGACGGACCTAACGTGGTCCCCGGACGGCCGCACGCTGGTGGCCTCCAGCACGGACGGGTACTGCTCCGTCATCACCTTCAGTGAGGGAGAGCTGGGGGAAATGATGCCTGATGAAGTAGCGCCTGAGCCTGCTGCGGCCGCACCAGGTAATGTTACGAGTTTATTTTCATTATTATTGTATTTCATGCCTCTGATCTGTTATATATCCCTACTAGCAGGCCCTTGTGGTTTTACCCAGGGGAACCTGAGAAAAACCACAAGGGCCTGCTAGTAGATTTTAGAACAGACAGACAAAAATGAAAAATAATGTATATATTTTGGTTTAATGTATCGTGTTAATATTCATATGCAATCATAATAAGATTCAATGTGGATATTACGAAAAGACACTTTACCACAAAAAAAAAATCTATGTAATCCTTTCATTCGGATTTTTAGGATCTTATTTTTATCTCACACCTGACCTTCCCTTATTTCACAGAACCTATGGAAGTTGAAGAACAACCAGTAGAAACTCCAAAAGAAGAGACAAAACCTAAAGAAATAAAGGACCACAAACCAGTTAACAAGATAGATTCCTTCATCAAGTTCAAGGCACCTGAAAAATCGCCCAAGAAACAGAAAAACGAGCCGCAACAAAGAACTCCTATCAAAATAGATGTATTGAACGAAGTGGCCATGCCATCGTGGTCAGATAACAGTAACACTGATATCATAAAGCCTAAGGAAACGGAACCTTCGAAAGATTCAGAAATAATGATTATAGACGACAGTGAAGACATCAAACTGGTTTACGAAGACACTCAAGGAGCTAAGTCTACATCAACGTCACCAGATTCTCCTAAAGGCACAAATAAGACTGTACCTGAGAAAAGCGAAAGCCCTCCAAAGACTGAAGAGACCAAACCAAAGGCTGGTAGTCCAAGTACTAAAGCCAAGAATATCAGTCAGCCAAGTACTCCAAAGAGCACTTTGGTTGAGCACAATTTCTTCAAGCAAGCGAAAGTGACTGATGTGAAGGATCAGGCCGCAAAGTCAGTCCCGAGCCCGAAGGCACCGCGGCGAGTCAGCTTCGTCACTTTATCGAGCCCTAAGAATAGTAAGAAGAAATAGTGGTAAAATGCTTGGTAAATTAAACTGTATTGTCGTAATAAGCGTATATTCCACCTTCACGTGTAAAGTAAATAGAATGGAAGTTTTTAAAGAGAAGAAAATGTTGAAAACTAAATTTTTAATACAATCAAGCATGTTTTGAAATCTTTGCTATCTGGAATAGCATAGAACAGTATTTTAAATAATTAATAATTACAATAATAGTTTTAAGTATAAATTGTTATGTTTTAATTTGTAAATAAAAGACGTATGTAAAAGTAAACATTTATAATAAATATTTACAATTCAATGCGTAGTATCACATTCAAAATAAAAGTGAGTATAATATAACAAAATATATCTGCATCAATTGAAAGTAGTACTTACCTACTGACCCGGCGATGCGCCGTGGGTTTGATCGTGACTCAAGTAGAGATTCACTTGCGTTCCCTTGTAGCTATTCAGTATAACTTACATAATGTAAAGACATCTTTTAGAACACCTACCAGCATTTTTCTAGAGGGCTTTTACCGTAGTTACATAATTATATAAAACCTAATACCTCAGTTGGTAACAGTCATCTTTTTCTTAGCAATGAATAAGTCAAGCAATAAAGGATAAAATAACACAATAAATTACCCCTTTGAAAATGAAGAATATAGGTATTATCAGATACCTAAATCACCAACATCCAGTTATTTAACGACCACTGTCCCTGTATTTAAATCACATTTCTCAAACTTCAATAACTTCTGTTTCCGATAGCTACAAGAGAACGCATCATCGAGACAAATAAGAAGAAATGCAATAAACAAGAAACATACCTACGTATACCTTGTAGAAATCAATGTACGTAAGTTGTGTCCAGATATATAATATCATTATCCCGATCTAAGGTATACACTAATTACTTCAAGAATTGTCAAAAATTGTCTGCTTTGTACACTTTAACACGCGTTTGAGTTCCTGATTGGGCAAATGTTATATATCTGGGCGCAGCTATCTGTATATTGCTCGGCCGTACGACCGCTCCGCTACTTACGTTAGTTAACCTTAGATCTTGTGGCGACTGTGGATATAATATATTCAAGTAGAATATAGTATGCAGACGATTTTGTCCTAGGGGATATGGACACATATCCCAAACGTTCTCTAAAACTCGATATGCCTTTAATCTCTTAATAATGTTTAAACTTTTAATTCTAGGACTAGGAAAAAAAAGAGAATTGTTGTTACAAAATATCATTTAAACTGAAAATTAACATTTGGCTACATAACATCCAAATTGAGAATTAACATGGCTATACATAGTTACTATAGTAACTTTATTTATCAATATTGTTCAGCTACACAGCTGTCTAACTACATTACCTATCTAAGTTTTTATAAAATAGGTATACATTCAACTGTAAAATCGGTTAGGAAGCTAGTTAATTTTTGGCAATCACAGGCCAGATAGTCAAATCATATTAAATCTAGTTTGTCCATATTAGTACAACTTAAATAAACAACAAAACTAAACACACACTTTTCTTTTTAGTATAAAATAAATAAATTGCCTGTGATTTATCTAAAAAAATATTGCCAGTTGGAAAAATGTATGATTATTATAAACTGTTCTTATATTTCACACCACTAGTCGCCACAGATCAAAGATTTTACAAATGGCTACACTTTTAAAAGTTTTTAACATAGTTTTGGTATTTTCAAGTAATCAATTCACTTCACTAGTGTAGTTTAGTCTCGTATTTGATAAAACTCAATCGAAATTCAAGTTTATAAACACTGGACTTAGGTTTAACGCTGATTGAGTCCCTCAGTCGGTTGTGTCGTAATAATTTGTTGTGTATATAAATGTGTCGTGTCTATCGGTACAGTCTCGCGAAGTCTCGCAGTAGCCTTGTCATTTCCTTGCATTTCTCTGCCCTGTGGACAATAGGTAGAAATTAGTTAGGGTGATTTTATTTGTTATCAGATGCCATCGCTGCAAGAAGCAATAACACTTCTTTTTGGGCAATTACACAATAATACCATCCACAATATCATCAAATAGTCCATCAATCAACATACATGCTTTGTACAAGCCGTCAAAACGCAATTCCCAAGCTTGCTTTGACATCATTTATATGTCATCTCATTGGAAGGAAAAAAAATATTATTTAATTCGACATCAATTATGGATGTTGACTACATCAAAAGAATGACATTCTGTTTAGTCCGTCTATTAGACAGTCCAAAAATACTGGACACATATTTTTTGCTTGATCAAATTAATAACAAAATACAAAGATAAAAGCATTAAAGTTCCGGAGAGGGGGCTTGTGACGTCACTTCTCAGTAAAAATTATACAAAGGCGTGACGTTTCACGAAACTTCAACGCACTGTATTGTCTTCATTTTCTGTTTACGAGAGAAAAGAAAAAATACGTGTCCCAAATTTTTTGATTATCTAACTGACGGACTAATTACTTTTTTTTTGTCATCTCGCCTATTCTATTTATGACGATATTAGTCCATTCCCGATTTTACCCCTCTTCACAAAGAACATAATATCCTGCAAGTAAGTTCCATGTCTCTAGGATCAGCGTTATGGGCTGTGCGTTGTTATATCAACAGTTAGCCATCAACGGTTAGTTTACCCTTATGACCGCCATAATAGTCATGAATAGATGATAAACCAAAATGTACGCGCGGCACGGTCACGATCCTGTGACAAACGACTATATAAATTTAAAAATTGCGCTGAGGGCACAATTTCGCTGTTTTGACGTGACTGTCAAAAGGTAAACCTTTTATACATATACTAGGTGTATTTTTGGTATTGCTCAACTTACTAGGAGATGATTCTACCCATGAAAACAAACAACTTTTATTATGGAACCAACTCTGAAATCGCGAAAAAAATATCAGCTGTTACTAAGAAAAGTTCAATGCCCTCCGACTATAACGTTTGAAACAGCCGGTGCAAGACCAAAAATACACCTAACATAAACAGTCTGGATTTCCTAAACTCCTTCACAACATGTTGTTACCTGGTGGCGTACTGGTGGAACTGCCAGCACTGCTGCTCCGTGGCCGCAGCGGGTCGGTCGCGCGGCAGGCGGGCGAGCGCGGCGCGCAGCCAGTCCGCCTGCCGCGCGCGCGCCGCCGCCAGCAGCTCCAGCAGCACCTCGCCCACCTCGGCCAGCATGTACGAGTGCAGGTGTACCACGCTCGCCTCCACCAGCCGGAAGGTCAGCTCCTCGCCGTACGTAGATAGTGCGTTTTCTGCTAACGCTGTGGATGAAGGTTGATGGTAGTTGTAGTGTGAGTGAATCTTTGCATAGTATAAATGAAGTTGTTTGTGTACTCTGTTCGCTTAGATTTTGTAAACTGGGGTCTTAACGGATTTTAAAGTTTTCAGCAATAGATAGGTAGTGATTCAAGACAAAAAATGAGGTGAATATCATAGTAATGAAAAACAGTTTTCAGATACTTTTAACATCCGCGCAAAACCGGCACTGGGATTACGTATCTTGCAATAGCCGAGCGATCGCGATAATTTAGCAAAATTTGCTGCTCAAACGTCAAATTCAAAATACGTCACGTCAAATAGCAAACTAGCGATAGTGCTGCCTCTGTGGAGCAATCAGTTAACTAAAATATGCATTTTTCGTTTGGTGGTTTCGTATATAGTATGGTTTTTAAGAGCAAAGTTAAGTTTTTTTTATTAAAGGTGATATTTAATTAGTTCCTGCGATTGCTCCTTTATCGTCATCGTAGCAATAAGTGCATTAGAACAATCAGCGAGCGATTAGCAATCGGTTCATACATAATACGATTTTTTTTGACGATCGCGCGGTGATCGCGCGATCACTGCGCAAATATTGCTCATTGCTGTTTCATAGGTAATAACCCCGCCGGACGGGAGGCTAGTAACTAATAAAGGGGAAAAAGTAGTATTGCAATATCTATTGTCCTACTGACATCCTATATAACCTGAGTTTGATGGTAGTATAGTCGAGCATAAATTCATGACTTTGAAAACTTCGGCAAATATATCTGAACCAGGAACAAATTCGTAGTTACATAAAGTCCCAACAAGCTGAAAATCAGTAAAATTGTTCAAAACATAATTATAAACAATATCTAAAAGTTCCCCATCATTCCCGTGTATGTAAAAAAAAATTTTCAAAGCTAAAGGTCAAAAAGGTTACGTTTTCCGCGATTTTTAGCAAAAAGGTAAGTTTTATCGTACCTGAGACAAAATTGAAGATCATAAAATTATCTTTAAAAATGTATCATTACTTTTTTCTTACGATCCACCGTTTCTGAGATATAACGATTCAAAAAGTTATAAAAGTTGTTCGTCATAATGCATACGTTTCCGCGCCACCTATGAGGTAGTGTACTTAGTGCGTTTTTTTTAACGTGGTTTCCGCAGTAGGCCTACTCCACGGGTCAATTATGATCCTGTTTAATGTAAAACTATTGCAAAATAACGGTAATTTTCAAAGATAAAAGCGAGGTAATTAAAAAAAAGTGGTAAACTTTATTCGCCTGATTCGTTAGTTTCAAATTATTCTTCAAGTGACAGATTTGATGGAAATTGAAATTCTTTTTTTATTTTTCCTGTTTTTTTGTTAATAGATGTCGTGAAACAATCTTCATTAGTACACTACAACATACATAACGTTTAAAAATAGAACTGATTACAACTTTCACGTCCAAAGTTCTAAAAATCTTATAAAATAAACCGTTCCCATTCACCTTAATTTCCTCAAATTTTAGTTCATAGTGAGTTAAACAGTTGTAATGAAGATGGATTGTTACATTTGATCTGCTGCTTGTCGGCGCGCGCGGTGTTGGCGAGCTTGCAGAAGTCGTAGAGGAACTTCATGACGGAGGAGTTGGCCTCGCGGTGGTCGAGCGCGCACGCCAGCGACGCGCACTGCATCACCGTCGCCAGCGCGCCCGACGACAGGAACTCCAGCGGGATGCGCTGCAGGAACCTGAGGGAGAGTTGCACCATGTTATGTTTGTTGTGACATCTATCGCCCAACATGTGAACTACAGCTCAAATTCTGCATTGAGCAATTAGTTTGATGCGAATCTCATCCATCTAAATATGTCATTTTTATAAGAATATACATGTAGGATTGATGTAAGAGTGAAAAGGAACGTTTGTCATGGAGTGAAAGAGAAGGTGAAAGGGAAAGGGACGGAAGAAAAATGGCGGTTGAAGTGAAAAGAAGGGAATTGTGAAGACGTTACGTTAAGACGATATTTTAGTTTTAAATAATTACCTACCAGTTGTTTTATAACATTAAGTTTTATTTTTCTATATTAAAAGTAAAGAAAGTGAAGTCGGACTTTTAATCACGGTGTTGCAATCCCGATTCTACATACATTTATATATTTCAGATGATAATCAGTCAATTGACTTCGCAAATAAGTGATGTAGTTTGTATATCAATGTGTAAATAATAAAAACAATAATAAATTAATAATAACGACTAGGTACATGCTTGTAATTTCAAATGACTTTATTTGCAATAATATAACACAGCATTCTTAGTGTAAAGCATAACAGACTTAGCAAAAAAGTAGCTCAATGTTATTGGACGGGTCAGTTGAACCGTTGGGCTAAAGTCTCTATGGAATGCACCGGTCCAGAAAAAGGCGGCGAGAATTTGTTGGAGCTCATTACCTATCAGTAGTACAGTATACGTTAGGGGAAAAAAACTTTGCCCACTCTTTGTATAAAAAGCCTAAACAGATCATGGAGGAGAAGGAAGAGTCTGAAATAATTGTTATCTATACTTATATAACTTCTGCTGTGTCCTGTGTTGACGGTATGGCCATCACATTTGACAGGCCAGAGCTGTGGATATGAATCTGTCGGAGTTCTTTACCAGCATTGGGAGAGTAAAAGCTACTCACCGTATACAAAGCCGGAACAGATCATCAACAGTATCAGGGTTGTCCTTGAGCCCGTCGGGCTGCTGCAGCAGCGTGAAGGCGCGCGGCATGACGTCCTGTAGCAGCGCCACCAGCGGCGCCACCGCCGTGGGCTCCGCCGCCAGCTCGTCCAGGAGAACTGACGCCAGGTACAGCACGCAGGAGTGCGGCTTGATGCTGTATAGCTGGAGGAACATTTCACATCACATATCTATATACAGGGTGGAAAGTATCAATGGGCCCTGGAAGAAAACTACCTTAATGCGTTAAAATAGAATATTGTACTTGAAGGAAATATTCCTTTATTTACAAAAAAAAAAAAAAAAACAAAATTGCATTTAAGGATTTTCGAAAATTCACTTGTTACACTCGGGAATCCAACCGGCTAACATCCAAAAAAGTAACACTTTGTTTTTTAAGGCATCAAACGTTAGGGTCATTCATAAGGACCAAATATGTCTAACAATGATAATTAAATTAAAGGAAAACCATCAATTTTAAGAATTTAATTTCAATTGATCGAAAATTTCGACACTTAAAAACGCCATTTAATTTCAAAAGTTAAAATATCATGATTTTTCTCTCATTTAATTTACCATGATTGTTTAAAAGATTTGATCTGTTTGTCTTCATATATCATCTTAACGATTTAGTTTTCTACCAGGGCCCACAAAAACTTTTCACTTTGTATAGTATAGAACAAAGTCGCTTTCCAAATATTCTATTATGAAAATATTGTTGGTAGTGCAGATTTGGACGGGAAAGTTTTTAACTTATTTTACTGAGTGTTACGAGTTCTCATATCATTCATCGGTGATGATCAGACACTTTTTATGTAGATTTGGTTATATGGTACATAATATTTTCTTCCGAAAGAGAGTTCGAGTTCAAAGCTAGATACGGCGACGTCGAGCCATTGTCACGGTTTTCGGAGGTGCTGGTGTCGAAAATTAAATCTATTTCTAAAGCCAAGATGGCGGCTGAGATTTTTTCTTATATGCCTTATGGCCTCATGGGTATCGCTCCGTGGTTTTAAGGGGCATTGATGCCGAAAGTAAGGTAAGGCGAAGTTTTGGCTAGCTCGTCTATGTCAAGTAGTATCCCTTACCTGCTGCAGCCTGGCTGCGAGTGCGGGCGCGAGCGCACAGGCGCGGCGGCCGCCACAGCGCACTCCGAAGCGCACACAGCGGCACCAGCGCTCCATCACACGCGCGTCCGACGCGTACCTGCCAAGTACAACATTCAGCTTTAGACATACAGCGTATTGTTGCTTACTGATACTGAGTGTATACTTTAGAATGTATGGAAAATCAGTCAGCTGCTGGTGCTTGTTGTTTAAGATAGTTGATTGTCAGCGAGCTTTATTTAGGTGTGAATAATGTCTAATTAACTATGAAGTATTGAAAATTCATATGGGTTAATATTCAAGAAAAAATATACAGGATGAAAAGTTACAATGGGCCCTGAAAGAAAACTACTTTAAATACTTAAAATAGATTATTTTAATTAATATAAAATTCTTAAGAGTTATGGTTTTCCTTTAATTAATTAACCGTGTTTGTTAGAGAGTTTGGTACTTATAAATGACCCTAACGATTGATGTCATAAATAAAAATACAGAGTGTTACTTTTTTGGATTTTAGCTGGGTCGATTTCTGAAAGTGGTAAGCGAGTTTTCGAAAATCTATGAATGCAGTTTCCTTTCAGTAAAATAAATCTATCTTAAAAATTTTAGGTAGTATTCTTCCAGGACCCATTGAAACTTTCCATCCTGAATATTTTGTAATATTGAATTTAGTGTTTCGTTTTTTAATTTAATGATAATGTTGTATTATATTAAAAGTGAATTTTCATCATATTTTTTCGCTCCATGTTATTATTTTGCTATACAAGTCTTAACGAAAAAATGATCTCCATTAAAAATCCATAGAACAGAATAACTATTCTATCCTCGGGATCTTTAATGGAGATCGTTTTAATTAAAACTGGTACTCGACTAAATCCAGTTACATAGAAAGCATGGTTAAGTAAAGACTAGGGAGAAGAACACTGACTTGTCCAAAGCGTCCTGCAGCACCGGCCAGGCGTCCGACAGCGCGGGCACGCAGGGGTGCTCGCCCGCGCCGTGCGGCACGTCCACGTCGCGGAACAGCGCCGCCACGCGGTCCAGCCACACGGCCGGGTCCGACAGCGTGCCGCGCGCGGGGGCTGAGTCCGACACAACCAGCGCCGACAGCCCGGCGATCTGCACGCCCACTGCTGACCGCATCGCTACTGTCAGCTACAACAACATGCAGGTGGTTTATTTAGCTAGGGATCCAAATAGAGATGTCAGCAAAATTGGATATTTTACATCATTAACCGATAAATGTTACACAAAATTTCTAGAAATGTTTCTTAATTTTAGCCTAAAAATGCCGTTCATTTTCAATTTACTGTATCGATTTTTAGCTGCTTCGAAATTAGTGAATAGTAGGTCAACTAAGTTTTTAAATTAGTGACATCATAAAGTGACTTTTACATACAAAATCTATGGGGAATATTCTTTTTGACAGCTCATAAAAAGTACATCAATGGTGATAGTGTAAAATACCGTATTGCAGGGACCCGAAAGGGCCAATACCTACCGGAGCTGCGGGTCACGCAAAGTGCTAAGAACGAACATGGATAGGTTTAAGTTATTAGAAGTCTGTCACTCCCTTCAATTCCGCCCAGAGCGGGAGGAGCCGTTTAAAGGTCATAGCTCATTACAGCCACCCAGCGCCACTCCGCACCGACTTGCCTTATAACCGAGGCGATCCGGTGACGGTACGGAGTTGATGTAGTGAGCGCATGCCCATACAAGTCCATATAAAGAATACTAGCCGCAGAAGCCGAGGCGGTGCCGGGTGGCTCTAATGAGCTATGACCTTTATGCTTTATTTGTTTACCCAGCTTCGAACAGGTGTTATAAAAGATGTTAAAACATCTCGGCTTTTCTTTAATACATTATGCACGTAATACAGAAAAAATCCTGTTGAATCACTCTATTTATGATAAAAACCGTATTTGAATCTGTCTCTTTAAAAGATCTAAGTCTAGTCTTATTGTCTTTCTTGTCCCATTATCAGCAACAAATGGAACTACACCTGTACAAATACTGAGTTACTGTAGCGAGTCACGAGATATACATTCCTGCACACATATACATTCCTTTGTTACTCACTTCGTTATAATAACAATTATATAAAAACTAAAATTTCGATTATTTAAAAAAAAAGATAACCGACTTCAGTCGCGCGCGACACTTCGTAGCGAGCGGATGCTTACTCTAGTTATCGATATGTGTGTTTTTTTTTACTTATACCCTCAAATTAAAATATAATAAAAATGAGTAATAATTCAGATGGAGATAGTTTACCGAGTTTAAATAGTGATGAAGAATCAATTGTGTGTGAGCAACAAGTTTTAAAGGAAGTGGTATGCAGTAATAAAGAAGACAAAATGCAGAGCGAGATACAAATTCAATCCGGTAGTAAGGAATATTCCATTATACCAATAGCCGAGAAAAGAATTAGGGAAGATTGCGAAGAAAATACAGATGACGATGAATTTATAACAGTGAGAAGAAACCCAAAGCGGCTAAATCGTAGTTCCTCATTGAACTATGATATTAACCGTACATTGGAAAATAATTACGATGTTTATATTTCCTCTAAGGAATGCCTACCAAAACAAATTGGTCTTGCCAAGTTCTTAAGATCCGAAAATATTCTGGGCATTACCAAAATTAATTATAAAAACTCGTTTAGAGTACGTATACAATTTGAAAGCCGACAACATGCTGAGAAATTAGTGTCTTGTGAGAAAATGAAGGACTTGGGATACAGGTGTCAATTTGCGCAAGAAGTTAATCTATCGTATGGAGTTGTCAAGAATATCGAATTGGAGGTGGATGAAACAGAACTGACAGAAATATTTCGCTGTGAATATGATATTGTTTCCGTGAAGCGATTGAAACGATTCACGGAAGAAGGAAAATGGGTAGATAGTGAAACAGTTCGCATTTTTTTTAAAGGCCCTACGGTACCCCCGACGGTCGAGGTATACGGCTGCAAGTTTAAAGTGGAGTCATACACATTCCCAGTAACACAATGTTCGAACTGCTGGCGTTTTGGTCATCTATTACGTCAGTGTCCTAGTAAAAGACCTATATGCCCAAAGTGTGGTGGATTTCATGCGAACTGTGAAACGATGCAATATCGATGTATCAATTGTAACGGTACACACATGTCCTTCAATAAGACCTGTCCCATTTTCTTGAAAGAAAAAGAAATACGTCGAATTATGTCTGCTATGAATTCCACATACAAAAAAGCACTTGATATTTACCTTAAAGAGAGAGAAACTGAAAAGAATATGACTTTACACTATAGGAATGAAAATGAGGAACACGAAATACAGTCAATTATAGGTAATGATAACAACACCGCAAATGATTGTCAACAAACCCCTTCCTTCAGGGACGTGTTAGTGGGAGAAACCCAAAAACCAAAGTCACTAGATTATGAAAAGAAAAAGACTGCCCAAGTAAATACGACACCAGTAAAAAAGAAGAAAAAAGAAAAAAATGACAATGAGCACAGTGAAAATATGATTATTGAGGAACAGTGTATAGAAGAGGAACCTGTAGGAAGTCAGAATGATGAGGAGCAGAAGCAGAATGATGGAAAGTCTAATCGGAAAAAAAACAGACAGGAAAATCACTCGTTTTGGCAGTTAGGCTCAATTCACACGTACCACAACCACACCACAGCGACAACCACACCACAACGCCGCGATGTGGTCGGGCGTAAATTTTGTATTGAAAATGAATATTACAATTCACACGCACCACATTTTGTGGTTGTTATCGACCACCTGTGTAATACGACTACATCGCAACCACATCGCGACGGCAGCGCGGCGTCAGCGCGGCCACATCGCCACGACATGACGTCCACGCGCGCCTAGCTGGCGCCTGCGCTAACCACATCGACATTTTGTGGCTACCACAACGCAGCTGCAAAAAGCCGCTGCGACACTATTCACACGTAACCACATCTTGACCACATTTTGTCGCTGCGACGTGGTGTGGTTGTGGTACGTGTGAATTGACGCTAAATGAAACGGATTAAAGACATCATACTATCAAGAAAAGAGTTAGATGAGAAGATCACTGAAATAGTGAAATTAGCTTTTGAAACTCTAAAACACTTTTTAGTAGAAACAATGAAAGGTGGAGAATGGTTAAAGTACCTTGATAAGCTATTCAATGGATAGTCCCCAGCATGAGTCAACTTTAAACATACTACAATGGAACTCACAAAGCCTGAAACCAAAATTAGTAGAATTTGAATGCCTACTACTCCAAGAAAATGCCCACGTTGCTATTGTTAGTGAAACATGGATGGAGCCGGAATCTCACAGCCACATTAGTGGTTATAATATATTTAGAAGAGACAGGTGTGACTCATACGGTGGTGTAGCAATTATCACTCATCATTCCATAAAGACGCAAGTATCGTCTTTCATACTGAATAATACAGGTATAGAGGTACTACATGTGAAACTGTTAAACTTTCCCTACATACAAAATATTGTGAGTATATACTGTCCATCTACTGTAAGAACCACTTTGTCAGATTGGGATTCCCTTTTTAGTGTGTACTCTCAAAGATCTATAATAGCAGGAGACTTTAATGGTCATCACACCAATTGGTCATACAAAAATGACACTAGAGGTATGCAATTATTTGATTCATCCTTAGATAATGGTTTCTTTTCTTTAAACAATAGTAGACCCACAAGGATTAGACTGGTAAATGGCGTGCTGCAGGAGTCTTCACCTGACATTACCTTTGTCTCTTCAGATATTGCTACAAATTTTAAATGGGACATTACTAACGAAACATTGGGTAGCGATCACGTAGTTATTAAAATTGTATTTCAAGTATCAAATGGGTGTACAAATCAAGATTTTGTTAAAAGACGAAATTTTAAAAAGGCTGACTGGTTACTGTACAAACAAACCCTAGAACAAACATTTTTATATGAAAACATAGTTGCTTTAGATAGTGTTCAGGCAAAATATGATATTTTTGTAAATGGAATTAATTCTGCCGCTGAAAAAAGCATTCCTTTGGTCAAGATATGTACTGACCCTTTGTCTAAATTTAAACCGAAGCCGTATTGGAACGCTGATCTATCGAAAGCAGTCGCTAAGAGAAGGTTAGCGTTATCGAAATTTAGGCGAAACCCGACCCCTTGCAATTTAGATATTTTAGAAAAACATACCAATGACGCAAAAATATCTTTAACTCGAGCCAAGTCACAAGGGTGGAGGGAATTTTGTAGCAGTATTAATGAATCAACCTCGGTTTCGGAAACTTGGAATAGAATGCGTTGGATGAAAGGGCATAAAAGATCAAAATTTTATGCTTCAAAGCAACAAATTGAAGATATATTATGTAGTCTCGCGCCTGATTATGTCGTTTCTCAAATGCCAGTAATTGATTCCAATAATACATCCCTAGAAATTAAATTTACTACTCAAGAACTTGATAAATGTCTTAAAAAGAAAGATACTGCACCGGGAGATGATCAAATAACGTTCTCTATGCTTTATAATCTTCCAAAATCAGCAAAATTGTACCTATTAGAAATATATAATTTGATTCTAGAAACTGGTAATATTCCCATCCAATGGCGAGATATTAAAATAGTACCGATTCCCAAAAACTTTACAGGTTCAGACATTCCCTTAAAGTTAAGACCAATTTCTCTAATTTCTTGTACATGTAAAATATTCCACACTTTATTATGTAAAAGACTAGAATGGTATGTGGAAAAAGAAAAATGTTTGTCAGTGAATACTGTTGGATTCAGACGTTCTCAGTCATGTTTGGATTGTTTGACTCGATTAGTTTGCTTCATCCAGATGGGTTTCTCTAAGAATTATCCTACGCTGGCGTGCTTTCTTGATATAGAAAATGCGTACAACAATGTTACAGTAGATAGTGTTATTCAAGCCCTTAACGGAATTAACGTCGGAAAGAAAATATGCAAATATATGTGGGAATTCTTGTCAGAAAGGCACCTCAAAAGCACATTCGACGGTAATGAAGCTAACTTCTTGGTTAGGTGGACCAACAAAGGCATTGGCCAAGGCGACCCATTATCCCCTTTGATTTTTAATATAGTTACTCATCAAATTTGTCACAATATTACTAACGTTATAATATCACAGTATGCCGACGACTTCGTCCTCTATACTAGCTGTAAAAATCTTGCTGATAGTGTTTTAGAAGTACAAAGTGCGATTGGTACAATTATTAAACTATTAGGACAGCTAGGTCTAGAATTATCTGGTAATAAATCTCAAGTCTGCCTGTTTAGTAGAGGGCGAAGGAGACAACAAACCACCCTAAACATTAATGGCTCACTAGTAAGTCCATCTGAATATGTTAAATACCTGGGAGTATGGATGGATAGAAGCCTACGCTGGGGAAAGCACATTAATGAAACATGTGGGAAAACTCAAAGGTTTTTGAGTATACTAAAAGTTTTGGCAGGAATATCATGGGGTATGCACCCTAAACATCTTCGTAGGCTGTACATAGCCTTAATCCGAAGTAGGGTTGATTATGCAAGTTTTCTTTTCGATAACAGTGCAAAAACACACACAAGTAAATTGGACAAGGTACAAAACCAAGCAATGAGGATAATTGGTGGTTTTATACGAACCACTCCCATCCATGTCATGGAATGTGAATTGTTGATTCCTAATCTAGCTTTAAGAAGAAAATATCTAGCAATTAAATACTGTTTAAAATCGCAATCTTTTGATAATAACTTAATATTAGATCTTTTAAATAGTTTAAGGAGCCAAATCTCTAATACTTATTGGCGGAATAAGAAAATACCGTTACTTGTAACGGTATATAACAATACTAAAGAAGATAATGTGTCATCTAGTTATCCCTTAGAAATGTTTAGCTTAGATACTTGGGTTTCAAATATAAACGTAGGAGACAGTATTAGGGATAACTTAGATAATATGAAATTATGTAAGAAATCATATGATAATAACATTCTGAAAAACATAATAATGGAAGAATTACATACTAAATATTTTGGATGGCTAAAACTATATACGGATGGCTCTAAAATAGGAAATGTTCTTGGTGCTGCTTTTTACGATCCGAGGCACAATATTAAAGGTTTATTTAAAATGTGTAACGGTAATATATGTATTATGACGGCGGAGCTCGTTGCAATATCGAAGGCTCTTACATATTTACAAAATGCGGAAATCGATAACAATAGGATTGTCATTTTTATAGACAGCAGAAGTGCTCTGCAGCATATAGTTCGATGCGCCTCTGGCCACAGAGGTGTCTCGATAACTTATGCTATATTAAGCCAATTATGGTATTTCACATGCAATAATATTAATGTGATATTGCAATGGGTTCCGTCACATGTGGGTTTACGTGGGAACGAAGAGGTTGACCAATTAGCAAAGACTTCTGTTGTGGACGGTATTGAGCTGAATATTACCCCAAGCTACTTTGAACTTCTACCAAAATACAAAATTGAATGCTCTAATAAGTGGAAAGAATATTTTAATAAAATGTCATTAGAAAAGAGAATTTGGTACAAGACATTGCAATGTGAACCTCCTCGTATTCCTTGGTTTGCCAATATTAAGCTTAATAGAAAGTTTATAATAATAGCGCATAGATTACGGTCGGGACACGTTCCACTCAACAAGTTTCGGCACTTAATGGGGAAAAGTGACAGCCCCAACTGTGCACAATGTGATATGATGGAGGACGTCCATCACTTGTTGGTGGAGTGCGTCAGGACCCAAGCTGCTAGAGAGGTGCTGATGAATACCTTTAAAATTAATTTGATAGATGTTGGTTTTGTTCAAAGTATATTATCAGAGCCTGTCTCGAATGCAGCTATTTTACTTTATAAAATAGTATATAAGGTTTTGAAGTCTGAATAGTGTAAATCTTGTATTAGGTTACGATGGGGCTGGCATGGTCGTATTGTGACCAAAAGCCCCTAAATTTCTAACAGATAATAAAAAAAAAAAAAAAAAAACCGACTTCAAAATCTAAAAGCTCAAAAATAACTATTTCCGAAGTCGGTGGCAACACAAATCGACCGGCAGAAGAGAAGCCACCGACTTCGGAAATAGTTATTTTTGAGCTTTTAGTTTTTGAAGTCGGTTATCTTTTTTTTTAAAAAGCTTTTTATTTTTTTTATTTTATTTACTTTTTAGTTAGAGTCCAACATACAATCGTCTTTGAAAATCTACAACCCAAGAAAGCAAAACAAGATCTATGCAGGCAACGTCACAGGATATCCAATAGTGTTATATACTAAAACCTTGCCCAGAATGTAACGAACACTTTTCTGAAAACCGCATCAAAATCGGTTCAGCCAAACGCAAGATATTCGCGGACAAACATACATACATACAGGTCAAACTGAGAACCTACTTTTTTTTTGAAGTCGGTTAAAAAATATTCTATTAAGGTTTTCTTTAATTCTACTAACTTTTAGGGACATCCGCATTAGATAAAAAAATTACTAGTATTTTAAATTTTGCTTGTACCTTATCTGTATACAAAGCCTCTTTGTTTGCCTTGCAGTAGGAGTAGGACCGTAATACGCTTTGCTGTCGCGCTGCTATTGTCTTTCTATTGTGTCTCGAATCACGTGTGTTCGAAGGTTTATTTAGGAAAATAGAGTAGTTGACAATTCTTACGCCTTATAGGACATTAATATTCCCAAAACTTTCACAAAATCCGTACTTTCGTACTAATCATAGTCACAAGTTGCTATTGCCATTAAAGTCGATAGTAAAATCTCATTTCGACAGCGCAAACATGTACACCAATTAGATTGTGGTGTCAACTAGCCAATTAACCCCAATTACCCAATAGAGCAGTTGACAATCAGAAACATTTCAATATTTTTGTATTTATCACACTAGTTTAAAATGCAAAGAAACTATCACATTGGATAAAATGATGAACTTTTAATTCCTAATATTATATTAAACTAGCTTTTGCCCGCGACTTCGTCCGCGTGGAATAATAGTTCCCACTCCCGAGGGATTTCCGGGATGAAAACTATCTTATGTCCTTTCTCGAGTCCCAGACTATATCTGTACCAAATCGGTTCGGTTCAGTGGTTAAGGCGTGAAGAAAAAACAGACAGACAGACAGTTACTTTCGCATTTATAATATTATTTTATTTTATTTTCATCGGAAAACTTACAGCTATTAACAGTGGTAAGACGAAGAGAGTTACAAAGTTAAGGCCAATTACAAGTTTTCACAGATAGTTATACATACAAACAGGTACAAGAATGTGGAAGACAGTCAAGGTAAACACAATAGAAAAATAGGTAAGATAGAATTAGAAAATTATTTAACGTTTTCAAAGAAGTGGTTACAAAGATTTTTTTTTAAATTTTGATAGCTAGTTGTGAAAATGTCTAAGTCGACGTCTCGGCAAGCTGCATTGTACGTACTACACGCTCTTATCAAGTATGAGTTCCGCCTATAATTGGTTCTCGTTATTGGCGTGTGCAGCAAACGGGGGTTGCGTGGAAAGGTGAAAGGAACTCGGAGCCCAATTTTGTTCACTAACTCGGAAAGTTCAGTTGACCCATTCGCTATTTTAGCCAAAAACGCTAGATCCGCGATTTTCCTTCGTTCAGAGAGTGGAAGTATATGAAATCTCTTGCAACGATGAAGATAGGTAGGTGAATAGGTATGCGAACGAAATTGAATGCGCCTCAGAAATTTTCGTTGTATGCCCTCAAGTCGATTAATGTACACATTGTAATAATTAGTACGGAATAGTACGGATAAATAAAGATGCAATATAGTTACCTGGTCGTTCGGCAGTCGTCCGATAGCGGCGGCGAGCGCTCGCATGAGCGCGGCGGCGGCGCTGGGCGACAGCGCCAGCTGCTCGGCCGAGGCCGCCGCGCGCAGCAGCGCTCCCACGTGCGCCGACGCCGCCGTGCGACACGCGTGACAGATACTCTGCAGGGGGGGGGTTGTACTTCACACACACACTAACGGCGGGTATAAATAGACGTCACAGACAAACCAAGTTATCTGCCAACCGAAGGAGGGCGACTCCGTCGATTCAGCGTTGCAAAGAGAAAGAGAACACTCAAACGAAGTCAAATGTATGTCAACCGTAGTTCCAATTATAGCCATTTCACATATAACTTGGTCTGCCTGTACTAAGCACTGACTTTAGCTATTACACCTGTCACTGTAACACAACTGCGAAACGTCAAGTGCACGATAGAGACGGACCAGGGCTAAGCCAAAGTCAGTGCTTAGTAACGTCTATTTATTATCTCGCCATAAGGGTCGGTCTCGGTATATATCTGACGGAAAATACGTCGCGTATTATCGGTCACGTAACGCCAGAACAGACAAATATTAAACTTTCAACCTTTCATACTCAACCGATGATGCGTTAATTCGGATAAACGCAATCAATTACGCTCGACGCATTTTCCGTCAGATATGTACCCTTAAGGCCATATTTTAGAGGAGACCGCGTTTGCGCGCCTGGTCGTGCCTAGAGACGGGTTTCTACCCGGTAAATTCTCAAATGCTAAGTTTTTACCCGGTGGGTATTTACCCATCACCCATCTTTAGTCGTGCTACCATAGCGTATTGGTGCCCTTTTCTTTTTCATTTCTGATTGTGCTGATTTTTGGGCATAGCGCAAAGTTTTCGAATATTGATTCTGTTATTTATCCCTTTTACCAGTAAAGCAAAAACTGTTACCTGTAAAGCAAAAAGTTCCACCAAACTAAGACACTGACCTGTAGCGCAGTAGCAGCAGCATAGGCCAGCTGTTTGTCATGGAGCGCCCTGATGAGGAACTGCAGACAGGGCTCCAGGCACTCGGAGTGCCTCTCGATCCACTCGCACAGCTCGCCCAGCAGGAGGATGCAGGTCTTCCTCACGGCGATGTGAGCGCCCTCCGGCATCGATAGGATCGCTTCCACCACTTTTGGAACGTATTCGTATTCTTCACTGGGGACAAGAGATAAAGGATTTTGGGAATCTTCTGGTAATTCATACTTATATTACTACGGTGATGGGTAACGTGACTTCTGAGGCCCCATTGCAATACGTACCAGTGGGTCTTTGTGTTCATAACGTGACTATAGAAAAAGTTTAAGTTTTTCCTCCTCTCTTCTACTTGATCTATGCTGTGCCCGTTAGGGTCCATAATTGTGACTATGTGACTGTCTTCCTACCAGATATACACATAGACATTAAGGTACGCAATAAAGAATTGAGAATAGAATTGAAAAGATATGCATTCGCGACGTCTTTCACGTAGACAATGTCGTAGACAAAGTTATTTAAATAATAATTAATTATGTATTAACTTGTGATATTTGTGCTGAGAATTTTTTTTTAAATTTTGTACATTTCTTTTTCAACTTAGCACTACATATAAACAATCAAACTAACTACAGCCAGCTATGACTTACGGCAATATATTCTTGGCGACAGACTGCATGACGAAGAGCGCGGCCTCCGTCTGCTCCCAGCTGATGTCGGCGTGCAGCACGCTGAACATCTGGCGGAACACCGAGCTGGAGCCCACGATGAACACCACGTCCTTGATCAGACCCATCACCTTGCTGCGGAACTCCTGGGGAAGGGCAGGGGGACTATTAATATGTTTTAAACCTTCATAGTTCGAACACACGAGACTCGAGGCACAATAGAAAGACAATAGCAGCGCGACAGCCGGCTGTCGGTTGGTCATTTAAGGTTAAGGTACCTTACAATTAAGAAATTGAATTGAATAAATAATATAATAAATAAATTACTCAAACTTACTAATTAAGAGATTACTAATTTAATTTTGACATTTATTAGTCGACGCATTTACAAATGAAATATTTTATAGTGACACTCTACCTAATCGAAGTACTGCTACTAGGCAGTTAGGGAGGGGTAGGCACGCAAATTAAGACATACAAAATAATGCTCGCATCCGTATTTATAACACAGAGTAAACAACAAATGGAGTTCTCAATTTAAAGTGTAATCATATCCACTTACATAGAACTCATCTCCCTCATCAGGTAGCGAGGTGTGATCAGGCTCGCACTGGCAGTGCCTCGCCAGCGCCTCGATCAGCCTCTCTATGTGAGGCTTGAAGGCATCCGTGAGGAGCTGGTAGTCCCGCTGGTACACCTCTTCTGATAGCCGGTACCATAAGTTAAAGGTTATTTCTGCTACCTAAAAGAAAGATGATTAGAAGCTTGAATTAGTGACTAGCATTTGACGGTAAAAAAAAACAAATTGAAATGGTTAATTTTACATTAGGCTATAAAAAATCGCCAATAAATAACAACAACAAATCTGCTAACTTGTGAAGTCCATTGCAAAATAATCATCACCTCCCTAACCTTTTTTCCAACTATGTTGGGGTTGACTTCCAGTCGAACCGAATTCAGCTGGATATCAGTGTTTTACGTGAAGCAAATGAAAGATATAATAAGAAAAAAATAGACTATTAAAAAGGCCCTCTGGAACATCTCCTTTTTTGCACTTAGTACTTTAAATGTCATTCAATCAACCCAGGTGCCATGTTAGCTCGCACAGATAGTAAGTGTATTTCAGGTTAAAAGCGTTCTCCAGTGAGAACAGTTACTCTTCTTTATGTAGTGCGGCTACACTAAAAAATTTCTTTGAGACATTCTTGGAAGCTACATGTTATTAGGCTTGCAGCAAGAATATTCAAGTATTATTCAAGCCATTTTTGGTATGAAATTGAGAAGCTTATTTAGCCACATTTTATTTATCTTGGTCTAAGTAAATCATCAATAAGGAAATTCAGGTAAGATTCTTTTAAAGTGAAAAATATGAGACAAACACATAAGCTATATTGATCTATTAATCTTTCGAACACACGTGATTTAAGACACAATAGAAAGACAAAAGTAACACGACAGCCGGCTGTCGGTTGGTCGTTGAAAGGTTAAAATGTGTGTTTGAATAGAAATTGTGCCATGAAATGCTTAGTTTTTAATTGTTGTGGTATTTTTTACAGATTCACACAATCAGAAATGATAACCACAGGGTGTGGTAAATATTTTTAATAATGATGATTCACTGACTTTAATAGCTGTCTTGCAGGAATTCTTTGTAAACAAATTCATAGGAATAATTACCTAATTAGGTCCAAATTCCTTATTCAATGGTTGTGGTCAAACCAACATGGTTGAACAAATGAATGATGTACTAGTTATTATTTGACTAACATCAGATTTTCAGAAACAGCAATGATATAAAACTTTCTACATCTAGAAAAATAACACATGTCTATGTGGGTCAATGTTGTGTTTCTAAATCAAATTCTAAGTCACACAATATGCAAAACCTAAAATGAGACCTTTGATTTTGTATATTGTGAGCATAAACTTAAAAATTAAATAAATGGCAGTCGCTATCAGTTAGTATATTAGGTAAACAAATATTACAGATAATATTGTAGAATAGTATAAATAGCCAATGTCCTGATATAATAATTATCATTACAAAAATAGATATTTGGTCCAACTATCCTGATACATTGTTTTTTGTGACAATTACAAAGCTTGAAATATATTTTTAGTACAACTATACACTGTATGTATTGTTATACAATGTTTGTTGTGCTGAGAGCTTACCTCATAGTCATGATGTCCAACGCACACTAGTGCCAGCTCTAAGGACCTCACTGCAAAGTGAGAGGTCCCTCCAGACATAGACACAATGATCTTCTCTAAAAATGTCTCTGCTAACTCCGTGAACACTCTCGCATAATTTGTAGCCTTCTCATCTTCCTCGTGAGCCACTGCCATGTGGTAACTCTCCTCCAGAGCCGACACACTCTCAAATAGCAGTCTCTCTATGTTGTCATTATTATTATTTTCTTCTAAACAGTGCAACAGTGCAGTAATGCAATCAGACGCTGCATCATGCAGTGTATTTATTGAATTATGATCCCTTAAAACCTGTAAACTGAACCCTATGACTGCATTCTGCGGAACTTCCTGTATGTTTATAGCCCTCACTTGTATCCAAGATGTCATACATTTTATTATTTTTAACGCAACATGAGAATTTTGTGAACTAGTGATACTTTCTTTTAGAAATAAAGTTACTATGTGAGCATTTGACCTTAACTCAGACTTTATGTCTTCCCTCCTATTTTCACCAAGTTTAAGGCTAGATGAATCAATTTCTTGTGGTAGCACTGTCAACACTTCTAGAAGGGCAAAATCATTTTTGTTTGAAAATGATTTAATTAGGTCACCAATACAGTTCTGCCATGAAGGCATTTGTAGAGCTAGGTCTGCTAACGCTAGGGACAGCTGTGTGAGCACTGAAGCGCTTGTCTCGGGAGATGTGCGCTCTAAGTGCGCCACCAGCGAGTCTCTGAGAGACACCAGGGCGTCGGGAGGCAGCTCGGACAAGCTGTGCTGCACCTTCGACCTCATAGTCTGAGCAGCGAAATAGCAAGAGTTCATGTCTTTTTTCTGCTGTAATAGTTCGTCGGCTATCTTCCACGAATGAATCTGTAAATAAGGTTATACAAAACAACTGGTTGGTATTTTCGTTATTTGAACATCAACGTTCTCAAGATCTAGTGTATTATACTTACGGATTTTTGCATATCTCCCAGCCATAGCGAGGCCTTTTCTTTTTCGCTTGCATTGGGGTTATCATATAAGGCGCTTATGGCCTGGTAAATAGTGTCCATTGTTGGGGTATCCATGATGATAGACCGGTAGTTCACTTAATAATATCAGCGCCACTCTATCGTAACACTTATATCACACACTGTCATATCTAAAACGTGGAAAACGACCTAAAAAACTCAATTAATTAACAAACAAGCAAAGTCGAAGGAATGCTTGACTGAAAGTAGACCATAAACAATAAATTAATGTTGCTACGTCATAACTAACTGTTCCCTGTAATTAACAAACGAGTTTCACAACAAATTAAGCTAAGCCACGAAGATGACGTGTCAAGCCACTTATGTCGTGATAAAACGTGAATTTTAATGATATGTGACACAAATTCTTATTTTTATTTAACATTTAGAGAAATAATAGAAATACTTTAATTTCAATTTGAAATTTATTTTCCATTGTCTAAAGCAAATGATGTTTTTTGGCAACATTTACTAAAACGTCACACCATACCATAGACAAAATCAGCCACACATACGTTCAGAAACTAAAACTTGTTGACTGACACGGGTCACCCAAGTTTTTTTTTTTTTTTTAGGTGACACCAATGTAACGTACTGTTAGAAAATGGTATTTTTTTAGCAACTGAGTAGGACTTTTTTTTAAGTTTTCCAAAAACTACAGTTTTACAAAATTCTTGCAAAATTACGAACGAAACAAAACTGTCAACATTGTCATTGTCAAAGTCATATTTCAGACAGCAGAGGTCAGCCGATTCGGATTTTATCATCTGTTGACTGATAGGAAAGGATCGATAAAACAAAGATAATAAAAAATACATAACCCACTTGAACTTACTACAAATGTTTCTCACCGGCTCGTCAATTATTCGTACAACAGTATCGGCAAGCCGTGCGGTCGGTCGAGCGCTACACACTTCGTATTTAGCCATGGCACCCATAAAGGTAAAATAAGTTGTCTGAGTTGTTTTAAAATTATATAATAGCCGGCTAATATGATTAATGTGTCATCCTGTTCTTAGGTTGGTGATTCGCTGCCGGTGTCTGATTTGTTTGAGGATTCTCCGGCGAACAAAGTTAGTATAAGTGAACTAACGGCGGGGAAGACGGTGGTGTTGTTTGCGGTCCCTGGGGCCTTCACTCCTGGGTGCTCGAAGACCCACCTGCCGGGGTACGTGGAGAGCGCCGACAAGCTGAAGGCGGAGGGGGTCAATGAGATCGTGTGCGTGTCCGTCAATGACCCCTACGTGATGGCGGCCTGGGGGGCTCAGCACAACACCAAGGGAAAGGTAAATAATAACCAATATTTTCGTTCTGTTTCATTTTTATCAACTTTATGAGTTTGTTCTTAACTTTGAATTAGTATTTTATACTTTGAAGTCTTTATTCTTTGTTTATTATTACAATAATTATTATGTCTCTAAAGTAACTATAGTATAGTCAAAACTTGAACTGAGCCAGCTAGTTTTGACTTTTTAAATTTATCTAACCCATTACACTTTGAGAGTTTATTACTTAATTCCAGTTTCCTTTCATCTACTACTATCAAGCAAATTAATCAAACATTCTTTATTTTATAAATAAAATATTCATCCTAATAACAGGGGTGTAATTATGATCCGACTCTGGTCCAGAACATAATGCCACATTGTCGTTATAACCTTCTATTAAGTAGACTACTTTAATACTTTGATAATACAAGCAAAATGTCAGAGGTCAAGTAGTTGCCAACAGTAACTGTTTATAGATAGCATTTATTTAATTATGTATGAATGTAGATTTTTGTAACGAAATGAATTGTGTACTATGACATAATTTAAAGACAATCCAACGTTTTAGTTTTTCATCAAAATTAGCAATATTCTCAGATTTACTTTTCAAACATTAACCCTAGATAGATAACCTACGTCGAAACAACGTAATCGATTTTGAAAAATCGATATAACTCGTTTGTTTTTCGCGTCACTATCCTGCCCGTTCCTGTCAACTCAGTCGGCCGTCGGAGCTTGTAGGACACACCCGTATCGCTCCGGTAAGTGCAATACTTTCGTCAATATTTACCTACCTTACGTCGAAGTGACGTATGGTTATCTTTAGTGTTAGTTTTTAGATTCTTGGGAAAATGTGTTATTGTTTTTTTTTTGAGAATAAATGTACATGTTTTTATTAGTTCTTTTTACTTGTTATAGGCCACGATAAAAATAACATTATGACGTCACGAAACTGTGCAGACGATGCAGCAATCTGTCGGTTCTTGCTTGAAACAAGTGATGAAGAGATTGAGGGGTCGGGCAGTGAAACTGAAGACTGTTTATTAGAAGATGAAGTACAGAGTGATGCCGAAGACTTTGAAGACAGTGCACCGGTGGAGGTAAACACTGATGCTGAAGACATGTCTGAAAATAACTGCAAAAATCCCATTTGTGGAGAGCACAAGTCTAGCACCTGCCCTAAGTGCCTTTGATACCAATATGAATAAAAACTGTGATTTACTTTAATTTGTTATGTTTTAGAGATCGAAAAAAGTTGATTTTTAAAAGTTTATATAGTAAATTATAAGACTGATGGAAAGATTTTTAAATGTTTAAGTTTCGCAAAGTAAGAATTACCTTGTTTTGTAATTTTTTTTTTTTTCTAATAAAAATATAAATAAACTCTAATGTTTTTCATTTAATCACAATATAATTAAAGATATTAAGACATAATATCACATTCATAAACCTAGTATATACATAATCCAAAATATGCTCACTCAAACATTCGCACGTCGAATCGACGTATGGTTATCTTTAGTGTACAGTGATATATGGTTATCTATCTAGGGTTAAATTAAAAACGATTTTTATTTGTGAACATTTAGATAAATAATTAAGTAATAATTGCTTAGTTAGATAATCTCCTATGCCAAATCTGAAAAATCATGACAAGCTACTTATTTTTTTATAACACCACTCAACACCAATTTAGTAGTTACTTATTCAAGTGCAACAAACAGTTTCAAGGTCAACAGACTTGTTAACAGCTCAGATAAATACAATATTTTTATTTGATTGTGTATTTCATCATCCAGGTCTGTCTGTATTATTGTTTACTTCAGAAAGACTCTTAGACTCAAGTACTTTTGAGAAGTTCCAAGCATTATTGGCTTTCAGCCAACAACCCTGGCTAGCCTTCATCTATCTACATTAAGATAAGTGCTTCACACAATAAGCAACTCATTCTGGAGAATATTATAACAGTAGGTAACTAAGAAAAACTGCAATATCATTCTATTGCAGCCATTAAGTCATAAATCATAAATCATAAATCATTTATTCATTGCAAACACGGGTAAAATATACATTGGTTTTTTTTTTATAAGCATTATAGTTCTCCATGTTTGACCGTCATACGGTATGCAATTATTAGTACACTTTAGATTAAGACCTTTCAACCTTGTCAATCACATTTACGAAATAATTATTATAATATTTAAATGTCTGAGTATAAAAATAAGAAAACATTAAAAAAATATATAGATTAAATTCGTGACAATTAAATAACAATATCTACAGTTCAATTAAAAGTAACAGATTACAGTAATATTTTAAAACTAGTTAATACAAACTTAAAAAAATACATAGAATTTGTACTGATTTTCCCCTAATATAATAAATCGGATATAACAGGCCTACCATCTTTCATTTAAATAATCATTAACATGGTAGTAGCATTTTGCAACTAACAATTCATGCAGTTTTTTTTTTAAATAGATCTAAATTTTTTATTTCAATTATTTGTTCAGGTAACTTATTGTAGATTTTGGGTGCCATACCAAGAAAATTTTGACTAAAAATAGCTTTTTTATGTGGTGTTGTGCATATTTTATTTTTGTGGCGTAAACTTCTTGGGTGATTGTAAATGTGTATATTAGCCTTAACATAGCTTGCTACTTCGTATATGTAGAGACAAGGGAGTGTAAGTAACTGAAGCTTTTGAAAATGAGGTTTACATGTATCTGTACTTTGAATGCCACGCATCGCTCTTATGCATTTCTTCTGTGCTTTGAATGCCATTTCTCTATCAGGCGAGTTTCCCCAAAAGATGAGTCCATATCGCAATGTCGATGATACATATCCGTGGTATGCCATTAATAATGTTGACTGGTTTGAAATTTTCCTTAAGTTATAAAGGGCATACGAACACTGGCTTAGTTTTTTGCATACATTTTCAATATGTATTTTCCAGTTCATCTTTTTATCGATCCAGATCCCTAAGAATTTGGTATTATCCGTCTCCTGAATATATTTGTCACCATATCGAATATCTAGTTTTTTTATAGTTTGTTCTTTGTTCAAATGAAATGTAAGTCGTTTTTTTTAGATTTATTTTGAGATTATTTTCCGTGAGCCAGCTTATTATGTTATTTAATGTATTATTTATATCGTTTGCAAAAGTGTCATCATTTTCACTTCGAAATAGTATTGTACTGTCGTCCGCGAATAAGATCATCGGCTTCGAAATATTTTTAGGCATGTCGTTTATATAAACAATGAAAAGTAATGGTGCTAGAACTCCGCCTTGTGGTACCCCAAATAAGGATTTGCGATATTCAGACGTATATGTAATTTCTGTTTTTGTATAGGGGCAGATTTTTTTAATGCTTGTACATTGTTGTCGATTCATTAGGTACGATTTAACAAGATGAATAGCATTTCCTCTTATGCCATATTTTTCCAATTTATTAAGGAGTGTTTTGTGGCTAACGTGGTCAAAGGCCTTAGTCATATCCATAAACAATGCGACAACAGGAGTTCTACTGTCAACATTAGTAAGTACATGTTTGACAAGTGCATATATAGCAGAATTGATACTTTTACTGTGCCTGAAGCCGTATTGTTCGCTGATTAATATTTTATTGGTTTCCAAGAAGGAATATAAACTTGAATAAATTATTTTTTCAAAAATTTTAGAGAAGACTGGAATAAGGGCAATGGGTCGGTAGTTACTAGGATCTTGCCTGTCACCTTTTTTAAACATTGGTTTTATTACAGAAATTTTTAGTTTTTCTGGGAATATGCCCTTTTCAATGCAACCATTGATAATGTGACTTAGTATGGGAGCAATGATAAAAGAAGTAGCTTTAATCACTTTAGTAGTTATATCGTCATATCCAACGCTGTTTGTATTTTTTAAAGAATCTATTATTTTAAGAATGTCTGCTGGTACCGTTGGTATCATAAATATTGAATTGGAAATTGTGTCAAATGTCAGTATATTATTATAGTTAATGTCACTTTGAGATTGAATTTGATTGATAAAATATTTATTAAATGATTCCACCATTTGTTCTGGACTGTCAATAACTTTATCGTCAATAATTAACTTGTCTATTCCCTCTTTTGGATAATTTATTTTTTGTTGATTAATTATATTCCATGTAGCTTTGCTCTTGTTTTCAGAATTATGTATAGTGTGAGAATTTTGGACTTTTTGCGTTTGTTTAATTATGCGTTTCAATCGATTAGTATAGGTTTTAAGTTTGTTTTTGTTTTTTGGGTTGGGTGACTTTCGATATTCCCAAAGCATATCTCTTTTCCTTTTGGAACATTTCTTTAGTCCTGTAGTTATCCATTTAGGTCTTTTTATTACCGAAACTCTTATTTTGTTAATCGGAAAACATAAGTCATAGAATAATTTAAATATGTCATGAAATTCATTAAATGCATCATTGGGATCAGAGCACTTATACGCATCATGAAAAGTGAGACTTTGAAGGCATTCTCTAAACTTTTTGATATTTTCGTCGCTATAGTCACGTTTCTGAATATACCAATGAGATAGCGTGCAAGTTTTCTTGACACGACATTTTAGTAGTTGCGCCGTGTGATCCGATAACGCGAATTCTTTAATTTCACATTTGCTGCCTCTGGTATTATGAATAATGTTGTCGATGCAGGTCCCACTGCAAAGGCGTGTTGGTGATCGAGTACCCAAAATTAAATTATAGCTGCGTAATATGTTTTGAAAGGTGAGAGAGGTTTTGCTATTTTTGCAAATGTCTATATTAAAGTCTCCACAAAGTATGATCTTATTGTTTGGTTTCAGACAAGTATCTTTTAAGATCATGTCCAAGCGATCAAAGAACATAGATAGTTTAACTTTTGTATTATTTGGTGGTCTATAAATACATAATATTATAATAGGGTGAGACAGGAGCTTAATCGCACAACATTCTATCAGATTGGATATGGCCCATTTCCTTACCTTAATAACCTCAAATTTGTGTGTGGTTTTGATTAAAATGCATGATCCCCCATTTCTATCACTTCTAGTGTAGGATGTGGCAAGTGTATAGTTAGCGATATGTAAATGTTGAAGGTCACCTTGTTTCATGTTGTGTTCCGTAATGCAAAGGATATCAATTGATTTACCTTCTTCTGAGAGTTCACTAAGATGTATGCCTAAAAGATCCGATTTACTTATTAGACCATTTATGTTTTGGTGCATTATAAATATGTGATTATAAACGAAAAAAATTGTAATTGTCTTTAACTACATGCTTAATCGTTGTTGGTATTTGGTTTGCCTGATCAAAAAAATCTAAATCGTAAAGTATATTGCTTAAAATTCGGTCGTGTATGTTTTTCATTCCGTATCTAGTTATTTTTCCAGTTCTGTGGGAGAACATTTCAAGGGTCAGGTCATAGTTACTATCAAAGAAATATGCGTATTCATTGCTTAGTATATCTGAATATATGAGATTATTGAACATGTCAACTTTGTAATTATATATAAGAGCACCTGCCACATAGGTGGCTGCACATATAATTATATTTGTATGGTTTACTTTTTGCAAGGACACTCTTATTTTGTTTATTATGTCCTTGTAGTATCTTTCCTCTTTTATATCATTTTCTCCGATGAAAAGTAAGCAGTAGTCGTTTTTAGTGAACCTTTTTTAGTTTAGGTTCAATATCGATGAGAAGGCCAGCTGCGGTGCTGTTTGTCGTGATATAGCGGCAGTAGTGAGAGTAGTTCGAATACACTTCCTGTATCGTACTTAAGGCAGGCGTCCGTCACTCGCTCAAGGCCACGCGTTTTATGCCTACCGCTTCGCGTATCGTCGACGATACAACGAACACCGGGCTGTCGCGCGCCCGGCTGAGTGCTCGCGCCTCACGGGTACAGCGCTGACTATCAAAATGCCGAAACCACGTAATTATTGCGTGATTATTGTCCAATTCCCCTGTTTCCTAATTCTACTGTTTCCCTTTTGATTATTTATTAAAATTATTCACGCGGTTTTGGATATTTTCGACATTAAAATATATAAGTCGGGAATTCAAGGAACGAAAAATATGCATCAGTCATGTTATTAAACTAAAAAATATTTGATCAATAAATAAAAAAATAATTGTTTTTCTAAAACATTCGTTTTATTACCATTATCATCATACGTATAACCCTAGCAGATTTGCTGGACGACACGCACACACGTAAGTCGCGCGGCGGGCAAAAGAATCTCAACTCTCTTTGTGCGTACTTATGGTACATTTCTCCTTGCTGCAAACAACTGGTATTATTATTATGATTTTGTAGGCTATTATAGCGTAGGTATTTTGGTTTTTGTATTGGAGTGAAGTATCTGTTACGTAGTAACTATTTATTAATCTGTGCTTAAGGTAAGTTAATGAAGAAAATGGCTACTTAATAATTCAGCAAGGCTACGGCTGGCGTACTTTCTCACAGTTCCTTCCTGTGATTAGTATTGACATAATAATGGGGGGAAATAGCTTCCTTTTGACAGAAGTTTAGGGTTCCGATTTTCGTTCATACGGGTTCCGTATAGGGTCACTCGCGAGTCTCTCTGTTTTATGTGCTCTGTTATTTGTGTCCGAAACTAATGAGCCAAAAAAAATACGACAAATAATTGTTTTGAAAACCAAAATCAAAACTTTTGAGTGAAGCTCCCACTTGGCAGCTTTTTATCTGCGACATCGTTCGCGTGAATGTCGTTTTTATCGGATTGTTTTTAAAAGCCAGTAATAACAAGTCATATCCTTGGTGAGAATGGTGTCAAGAGAAATTAAATCTTTAATTATTTATTTTTAAACGAAAACCCGCAAGCATAGCTCGTACAATTTAGCGTCGCGTGTGACCTTTAGCTTTGCGTGCTGTAAGTTTGTTAACCCTACCCGTAATTGCATTGCAACTGCTATAAAGTCATTTAATTCACGACATAAAATAATATGACATCTTAATGTCCCCTCAGTGCATAATGTTCCTAAATAAGATTGAATACATGGAAGCCATTGCATAAAAACAATCGCAACTTTAATCAGCTCCTTTGATTATGTTATTTATTTATTTATTTATTTACACTTTATGCACAAAATTCATGTACAGAGGCGGACTTAATGCCTTAGGCATTCTCTACCAGTCAACCATCGGTAGTGCAGAGATATGATGGCAGGTGCAAATATAAAGTAAAAAACAGATGTTAATTATTACAAAAATTCATCATCATCATCATCATCATCATATCAGCCGCAGGACGTCCACTGTTGAACATAGGCCTCCCCTACAGATTTCCAGTAGGACCTGTTGGAAGCGGCTTGCATCCAGCGCGATCCTGCGGTTTTTACTAGGTCGTCTGTCCACCTTGTGGGTGGACGTCCTACGCTGCGCTTGCCGGTGCGTGGTCTCCATTCAAGAACTTTACGGCCCCATCGGCCGTCAGTTCTGCGTGCTATGTGGCCTGCCCACTGCCACTTCAACTTACTAATTCGCTGGGCTATGTCTGCAACTTTGGTTCGTCTACGGATCTCCTCATTCCTGATTCGATCACGTAGAGAGACTCCGAGCATAGCCCTCTCCATAGCTCGTTGGGCTGTCTTGAGCTTACTAATGAGGCCCATAGTTAGAGACCACGTTTCAGTGCCATAAGTCATCACTGGTAACACACATTGGTCGAAAACTTTCGATTTAAGGCACTGAGGTATTTTGGCCGAGAAAACATTACGCAATTTCCCGAACGCTGCCCAGCCGAGTTGGATTCGGCGGTTGACCTCTTTCTTGAAGTTGGACCTACCTAATGCGACTGTTTGTCCTAGGTAAACATACGAGTCAACAACTTCTAGAACCGTGTTCCCAATTGACAATGGGGTGGGTACAATATGGCCATTGCACATTAGCTTTGTCTTGTCCATATTCATTTTAAGACCCACCTGTTGGGAAACTCGATTGAGGCCTCCGAGCATCGTGCTGAGATCTTCCATCGATTTTGCCATGACCACAATATCGTCGGCAAATCGAAGGTGAGTGATGTACTCGCCATTAATATTGATGCCGAGTCCTTCCCATTCCAAGAGCTTGAAGGCGTTTTCCAGAGTGGCAGTAAACAGTTTCGGAGATATGACGTCTCCTTGTCTTACGCCTCTTTTTAATGGAATCGCCTTCGAACTCTGTTCCTGTACTCGGACCGACATAGTGGCGTTATTATACAAGCACTTCAACACTTCGATGTACCGATAGTCAATGCGGCACCGTTGGAGAGATTCGAGCACTGCCCATGTCTCCACCGAATCAAAGGCTTTTTCATAGTCCACAAACGCTAAACATAAGGGCAAGTTATACTCTTCGGTCTTCTGTATAACTTGCCGCAGCGTGTGGATGTGGTCTATGGTACTGTAGCCTTTTCGGAAACCGGCTTGTTCGGGAGGCTGAAAGTCATCAAACCTGCGGTCGAGACGATTCGTGATGACCCTCGAAAACAACTTGTAAACATGAAAAGCGAGATGGGTCTGTAATTCTTCAGTAAGGTGTTGTCACCTTTCTTAAAGAACAGAACCACCACGCCCCTGTTCCATGCTTCTGGCGTTATGCCTTCGAGCAAGACGGAGTTGAAGAGCTTCTGAAGGACTTTAAGTACCGGTGTTCCACCCGCATTCAAAAGCTCTGAAGTGATTCCGTCTTCACCCGGCGCCTTATTGTTTTTAAGCTGATTAAGGGCCATCCTAATCTCGTACATGCTGATGTCCGGGATGTCTTCGGTATAGTGTCGGGTCAGCTTGGCTCTTGGATCTTTGGCCGCGCTGCTAACAGGTTTGGTGACCGAAGCGTATAGCTGTCCATAGAACTTCTCGACCTCCTCTAGTACCTCTGCTTTGGTCGACGCTAGACTGCCATCCTCACGTTTTAGCTTTGTCAGCTGGCGTTGCCCAATAGACATATCTCTTGCAAACACTTTGGAGCCCTTGTTCCGCTCAATCGTCTCTTTGATGTGGTTAGCATTAAAGAGACGTATATCGTGCCGCAAGGATTTTGAAATTTGTCTATTGAGCTGCCCATATGACTCCACGTCACCGGAGGACTGCAGTCTTAACGAGCGTCGTTCAGCCATGAGGTTTAGAGTGTCGTTGGAGAGTTTCTGGGGTCTTGTTGAACGGCGAGGTCTAAAGAACTTAGAGCCCACCGTTTGGACAGTTTCTACGAGCCTGTTATTGATCTCGTCCACCGATGCAAAATTCTCCAGACATTCGAAGCGGTTAGACAGCTCAAGTTGAAAGCTCTCGGGGTTTTGAATATGGACGCGAGCTGGTCGGAGCGTGGACTTTATCAGGTTGGACCTTTCAAGTTTAACATTAATATTCAATGAGCCTCTTACCATTCGGTGATCACTTCCGGTTTTTACCCTGTGAATCACGGAGACATCATTGAATATTTGTTTCTTGTTGGTCATGATAAAGTCTATCTCATTTCTCGTGGAACCATCGGGACTCATCCAGGTCCATTTCCTGTGCGGTGGTTTCTGAAAGAAAGAGTTCATCATAAAAAGTCCCTCTTTCTCCAGAAAATCAGCCAGCCTCTGTCCCCTGGGGTTCCGTTGTCCATATCCAAATTGCCCCATTCTCAACTCATCATCGCTTCTATTGCCTAGCTTTGCATTGAAGTCCCCCATTAAAACAGTGAAGTGGGTCTCGGACGTATGTATGGCCCTACTGATGTCCTCATACATAGTCTCCACTTCATCATCTGGGTGTGACGAGGTCGGTGCGTATACCTGAATGACCTTCAGCGAGTATCTTTTGGATACTCTGAGTATTAAGTATACGACCCTGCTCGAAACACTTTCGATGGTACTTATGTTGTTAACGAGGGACTTGTTGACGAGAAAACCGACACCACCTTGAGACTGTTGGTCGCCCTCCCGGTGGTAGAGTAGGTTACCGGACCTTAGAGTTATGGTGTCCTCACCCTCTCTGCGGACTTCAGATAACCCCACTATATCCCAGTGTAACCTACTCAGTTCCTCTTCCAGCTCAACAATTTTCTCGTCTATCCTCAAGGTGCGTATATTATGTGTTACCAGGGCCAGTCTTCGTTTGGGGTGGTAGCCGGACGTCTGCCGGTGATTCTTAGCACCCCCTGCTCCGCCGTTACCGTAACCGCTACCGTAGCCAGGAATAGCGGAGCTGCCGGGGACTGGGGGCCTGGTCGTTTTGGTGTTTGCCATAGGGGGAGCATATATATATATATATATATATATATTTCAAGAAAGATGGTTATGAGAATACTCTACCTAATTGAGCTGTAAATGAGCCTTGAGTTTCCGCTTGAATGCGTAACGGCTAGTCGCCGTCCTGATATCAAGAGGAAGCGCATTCCAGAGAAGAATGGCCTGAATGTTAAAGGAAGAGTGAACAAAGTCGGACGAATGGGAAGGACAAAGCAAGAGAAGGTTGTTAGAAGAACGTAGATTTTTAGCGTGCGAAGAGCATAGATATTGGAAATGAGACAATAGATAAGAAGGTGAGGAGGGAGAGTTGAGCAAGGAGTAAAGCGTTGTCAACGCACGCATATTTCTTCTCTGCCGAATGGGCAACCATTTAAGTTCGGACCTAAAATTCACTAAAACAACATTCATTAAATTTATGTTACTCACTTTATGACGAGCCATAATGTGGTTATTTCCATTAGAGCATTAAAAAGGTACTTTGGAACATCTTTTACAAGTAAAATAATTGGATCTAGTCGCCCATTCCAAAAGGTTGTTTGGTGAGAAGAATGGGCGGGAAACTAGAGTTGGCCGAGACGAGATAAATATACGTTGGTTAAAGTTGCTTAGCAAACACTTCGGCTTAGCTTTTCTTCGCCTCTAAATTGCCATTAAAATTCTTATTATTCTACTTTTATTATTCATCACACCCATACACTTATGGAATATAGGTGGTTTTAAAACCCCTATTTACAATTATTATGGTAGTAAAATTACGCCATTCGCATTCCCGTCCCATTATCATTTCAAAATGCTGACATCACCATTGTTATTGTATCTCTGCAAAAACGGGAGAAAAACTAATTAAGCGTCCAGAGCAAACCGGTTACTTTTTTCACTCAATTTGTCAATAAACGTAATGGCCGGGAAAATGGAGAAAAAATGTAGATGTTGAGTTATAATGGCGAATGAAAGCGGTCGCCCCGTGGCCGACAGGACTCATTACGGAATCAATACGCCTCACTGGCCGCGACCTCCGCCCTTCTGATTGCTGAATTATTCAACTTGATGTTCGCTTTACACTTTAGTAGACTGCTGAGGTATTTATTAATCGATCATAAAGCGACAACTTTATATTTATAGATTAGCCGTCCTCCGCGTTAAGTTAGGTCTGCGGTTAGTGCTTCGGTCCAAGGGGTTGTTGTTATGTAGCCGCTGTTCATTTCATGGATTAGCTCTACTACCTATTGCAAAGTTTTAAATCTGTTCAGAACTCCTACTTTCATCCAAATATGTATAGTATATTTTTATCAATTTTCGCGTTTGTATTATTATCCCCTTATATTTCTTACTTACAAATAATGTTAATCATCAACGAACTGACGTCAAGTCCCGATTGACATTTCGCCAGATTTTTAACAATTCTGAATAGCTATTCTGTTGCGTTCACCCCAACGTAACAGTCAATATAGAATTGCTAAATTGGGGTCGATCGGCATAACTTTCGATTGGTTGTCAGGCTATTGTAGGTTCTATTGTGGGACGTGGTATTAGCACACGACCTATCGATCCGAACACAGCGCAGACTTTAGCTGCAGGCTAAGTTAAGGCTAGATTTGGCCTACAACTGATTAAATATTTTCGTATGCCCACAGGCACAATGTAGCGAACTTCCTGTAACTCTTAACACCTTTTGTATTGTACACCTGTCTTGACAAATAAAAAGATTTGTATTTGTACAAACTAAATCCGTGTGGTAGTCAATTAAACCCTTGGCGGACGGACAGGCAAACAGACAGATAGACAGATGAACGAGGCGAAGAAACTAGGGTTTCTTGTTGACTACAAAACCGTAAAAATGCGAAAAATCGATAAAAAAAGGTCAGGTGAACTTTAAACACGCCTACATTCTCATACAAACACCCACGGGATTGTTTAGTAATTTGTGTAGATTCTAGAACCTGCGTGAGACAATCATGGCCTGTTTTAACAGTTTCCTTATGTCCCATTTCCAATAACTATATCTTCATACACTAGAAATCTACGTTCTTCCATCAATTCTTCTGTTTTTGTTCGTTCTTCCTTTCACATGTACGTCTTTCATCTCATGTTAGCTCTCCACCTGTGATGGCCTGATTGGTAAGAACATGCCAAGCCAGGGTGGACCAAAATGATAACCAGGAGATACGTGTTTGTACTTTAGTTCATAAAATAAATTAATTTACTTTTGGACGCATAATGAATAATGTCTAAATTCGGGATTGCGTGTACCGTAATGTCGTCCAGTCACAAACATGGCTATCTAAACAGTGTAAAACTGACAGTTTGAAAGGCGGAAACTTAATTAACTCCATGTCGTCACGTAACTGATTAAATATTAAGCGAATGGTGAAAACCTTCAGCTCTGAGTTAACCTCCCTTTCAGTTGTAAATAGAATACAATAAACCGTTCTAAATGTTGAACTTGCCTCTGTTTGGTGAATGGTATCTTTATTAAAATATAATGTGTTGAAGTAGAATGGTTACGGAGGTCCTTTGTTAATAGTATGATTCGGTGATTGATCGTATCAACAAATCCATACTAATATTATAAATGGAAAGTGTGTCTGTCTGTCTGTCTGTCTGTTTGTCTTTCTTTCACGGCAAAACGGAGCGACGGATTGACGTGATTTTTAAGTGGAGATATTTGAAGGGATGGAGAGTAACATAGGCTACTTTTTGTCTCTTTCTAACGCGAGCGATGAAGCAGGCCTTCTCTGAAATGGGCGACTAGAATCAAATACTTTTACCTGTAAATGATGTACCACTAATAAATAAATAAATAGATAAATATCTTGGGACAATTCACACACGGCCATCTGATCCCAAGCTAAGCAGAGCTTGTGTTATGGTAACCAGATAACTGATCCACATACTTATATAATTTTTAAATACATACATATTATAGATTATAGATAAGTAACACCCAGACACAGAACAAACAATCATGCTCATCACACAAAGTTCGTCCTGGGTGGGAATCGAACCCACGGCCTCTGGCTTAGCAGTCAGGATCACTGACCACTAGACCAACAGGCCTGTCATAATAATAATGATAATGATTACTGATAATTCATAATTGACTTTTTAATATCTTTACTTAGTGAGAACTACCCCGATAGAGCCTTAGGTTAGTCTGTGGCAAACGTCGATATTCGATAAGTACCTGTGTGCTTTTACCGACTTAAAATATGAGGAAGAATATTTTTTTTTTCATCATTTTTAGTTCTTAATTCAGCCCTTGGACTACTGCAGCTAACGTTTTGCCACACTTATTAAAAAAAAAACTTACTAGTATAATAATATTAAAAAATCGTTTATTTATAATTAAGGTCTCATTACAAAAAGAAATAACTATCATACAAATTATAAAAACCGCTCAATTGCACACTATCACAATTGCAAAATATAGACCATATAATATCTAAATGCCATCAACCTCATCCACAGGTCCGAATGCTAGCAGACCCCACCGGCGCCTTCATCAAAGCCCTGGACCTCGGCATCAACCTGCCTCCCCTCGGCGGGTACCGCTCCAAGCGCTTCTCCATGGTCATCGTGGACAGCAAGGTCAACAAGCTGAACGTGGAGCCCGACGGCACAGGCCTCTCGTGCTCTCTCGCTGATAAACTTAAAGTCAAGAATTAAACACCCTTGTGGCACGGTCAAGTGCATTCCCAACAATGACCAAAAACGCACATAGAAATATAAATACAAATATGCAATCATATAAAAAGGTGTAGATAGGTCACTTGTACGACAGTCATCTTCAAAAACGGCACACTAACACACACGTACAATTAGATGTCTAAGTAGGATGGCATGATCAAGTATTGTAGGATGGTATCTATAATACACGTATAACGTCAAGTATCTATAATATGTATGTATTTATAAAGTATATAAGTATGTATATCAGTTGTCTGGTTACCATAACACAAGCTTTGCTTAGCTTGGAATCAGATGACCGTGTGTGAGTTGTCCTTAGATATTTATTTATTTATGGCATGATCAAGTATTGTAGGATGGCATGATCAAGTATTGTGAGTGAAAAGACGAATATAATTTGTGACAATTATAATTTGAAATAACTACATTTTAAAGTGCCTCATGCTGACTGCTTATTCACACCTTTTTATTTTTATTATAATATCATTTCAAATATGTACTTGAATTTTTGACAATTACGGACGACACACACTTGTCAATAAGTCTGTCTGTCCTAGCATTTATGTAGAACTAGCTTATGCCCGCGATTTCGTCCGCGTGGAAGAGTATCCTATGTCCTGTCTCGGGTCCCAGACTATATCTGTACCAAATTTAATTCAAATCGATTCAGTGGTTTAGGCATGAAGGAGAAACAGACAGACAGACAGAGTTACTTTCGCATTTATAATATTAGTATGGAAGTATGGATTGCAGAACGCAAATTATGTTTTTAACACACGAGTAGTGCGTTGCTCGGAATGTACCTTGACCCTCTCATTGTTAAACGCCTACCTATCATCGTGGGTATGCCCAATATTGGCCAAATTGTCTAGCAAAGTATGGGATGCATTTTTGTTTGATGTAATTTCAAACTGAGAATATCTGAAAACTTTTTGGATGCACTGCTATTAATTGCCAAGTAAACGTTTTCCAGTTGTGCTTATGCATTTTATGTTATAATGTTGTAGGTCTTAAGTGATATGTTGCTTTTACCTATTTAAGATTTATTATAATCTTGTTATCTTTAAGTAAATACTCCACTAAAAATGCTCACTGGGTACGTTTGCAATGAGCATATTCTTCATTTAGGTATTGTACGTATAATATTTTGTTTTTTAAATGTATAAATTTTATATTTTTTTATTTATGTAGGTTATTACTTCTTTATTTGTATGTAATGTTGTTACCCGACAAAATAAGAGGTTGTTGTTGTTGTCGGCGCAGAATTTTTTTCATCTACAAACTCACTGGTTTCTTACACAATGGTCAATATTGGGTATACTCATCTGATCATAGACAAACAAGATGGCGCGTATGGCCCTTTATTTACCTACTCTAAACTTTAGACTTAAGCTCCTTTTCGTAATTTGTGATCTACCACATCTAGCTTTACGCAGCTCAGACTGTACGAGCACTCCTTGTGATATTGAAAACAAATCAATTTATATAAAAAATAGAATTAGTTATTAATAGTACCTTAAATGTTGTTTTATTTGAACCTGAACCCTATCGACTACCGCAGTGACTAAGTGACTGGTTGCTGCAAGTGCTCATGGTCATAAAAAGGAATAGGGATGTTGACTACATCAAAAGAATGACATTCTGTTTAGTCCGTCTGTTAGACAGTCCAAAAATACTGGACACATATTTTTTGCTTGATCAATTATTAATAACAAAATACAAAGATAAAGAGCATCAAAGTTCCGGAGAGGGGGCTTGTGACGTCACTTCTGAGTAAAAATTATACAAAGGCGTGACGTTTCACGAAACTTCAACGCACTGTATTGTCGTCATTTTCTGTTTAAGAGAAAAAAGAAAAAATACGTGTCCCAAATTTTTTGATTATCTAACTGACGGACTAATTACAATTTTTTTGTCATCTCGCCTATTGCTCATAACTCCACGAGAAAACAGCTACGATATATATTTATGGTGAATATCCTATATTTTAAATTTTTATCTCCCGAATGCTTAGGGGAAGCATCAAAGTTCCGGAGAGGGGGCTTGTGACGTCACTTCTGAGTAAAAATTATACAAAGGCGTGACGTTTCACGAAACTTCAACGCACTGTATTGTCGTCATTTTCTGTTTAAGAGAAAAAAGAAAAAATACGTGTCCCAAATTTTTTGATTATCTAACTGACGGACTAATTACAATTTTTTTGTCATCTCGCCTATTGCTCATAACTCCACGAGAAAACAGCTACGATATATATTTATGGTGAATATCCTATATTTTAAATTTTTATCTCCCGAATGCTTAGGGGAAGCATTCGGGAGATTAAAAATTTAAAATATGCGGGTGTCAAATGCTCGGTGGGGCAGTGTTTCCACTCTGCCCCACTCGATAAATTCACAAAGTTACAATGAGTTGCCCTCTTTGATTTTGAAATTACTTATCATCATATTCAGGAACATACAACTACTGGAATGATTCTGCAATCACCATCTCCCTATACTCTTTCAATCATGTTAACGTCGGCTTTCAGTTGATATACACCGACATCGAAAGAAGTGAAAACCTATCAAAAATGTCCGCAGCCCAACAGTTGGGTGATAGGTTGTGGTGGGTGGTGGATAGCAATGGGTGGCATGGCACACAATACCCTGTCGAACAACTCAAATAACTACAAATGTCAGAGGGCTTTGCGTGTATCCGAGCCAGAGCAACACCTCCAACGTCCATACTCCGGGCAACCTCTGAAAAAATTGTAATGAAAGAACTCTGCTCGCTCCAGTAATCTGATTCGGACCACGCTTCGCACTTTCGACCACCAGAGCAACGAGTTATCAAGGTCTGAATTTGCGATATAATATGATTTTATGGGGTAGGTTAATGTTATAAAATATTTCGGTGAATATTTTCGAGAATGGCAAAATTATGTTTCTTCATCAAGATATATGATGATAGGTAGATAGATAGGTAAACTATTCGACTAATCCCTTTGTCAGTGTTGGTTTTTTGCCGTCTCACGTGATCATTAAGTGATCATTGTTTACTTTGCGGCAGATTTTAAACGTGCGTAGGTGTTGTTTACGTTAAGTATATTTTTGCTGTTGCCGTGCGTGGTACTACTGGTTAAATAGTAAACATACGCAGAGGCGTCTCTAGCCCTTGTGGCGCCCGTGTGCAACCAGTACCCTGGCGCCCTCTAGTCTAGTAGGAGCGGGATCAAAATGGAATACTAACAGTTATATTTTCAAACGGAAATTCGGATGCAAATGGTGCAATTTTAAATGATGTCAGGAAGCAAAAAGTTTTTAGAAAGAATAGCCGATTTACTTCTTGTTTACATAGATATTTATTCAAAGATGACACTTATTCCAATATTGTATTATAGGCTTATTTCGCAAAACTACGGTGCAGCGGTAAAACAAAAATTGCGGCACGCGTACACAAGCCTTTGGAAATGACCGCCGCACGTCCCTGGGAATTGCAATTTGAACTTTACAGCATTCTAATACAGCCGAGTTAGCAATGATTGTCGGCGTGTTGTCAAACGAATGAAAACAAACAGGTGCCGATGCCGGCACACACCTTTGGTAGCGATGCGAGATGCGACATGACGCCAATTTCTAGGCGCCGGCCGAATCCAGGCGGCGGCCGAATTGATGTCACGACAGTCGTGGACAGGATCCGGCAGCTGCGCCTCGAGGTGGCCCTGCACAAGTCCGAGGCCATGTGTTTTCATAGCCATCGGCACTGGCCACCTCCGGGGTCTCAGATAACGATGGGAGGGGTTCACATCGGTGTCGAGTCGACGATGAAGTACTTGAGACTTGTCCTCGACAACCGATGGAATTTCAAGGAGCATTTCCGACGTTTGGCCCCCAAACTGGCAAAGAATGGGGCTGCCCTCAAGCGGCTCCTGCCAATCTGGGTGGTCCAAACGCCTCCTGCCGGAGGCTCTACGCGGGGATCGTGCGGTCCATGGCCTTCTACGGGGCTCCAGTGTGGGCGCCCAATTTGGCTCCGGCCCGGCTTCTGAGGGCGTCCCGGAGAGTCATGGCCATTCGGATGGTGCGGGGATACCGCACGATTTCCTGCGAGGCGGCGAGCCTCCTTGCCGGCATCCTGCCGAGAGATCTGGAGGCAACAGTCCTTGCACACACGTACCAGTGGCGCGTGAAAGTGCAACGCCGCACGGTGGGCTGAAAATCGGCTTTCATAGACTTAGGGATTTCAATTTGCAAGTGCTTGTTTTTATGCCGGATATCGCTTCTATTAGTCATTACTATGTACAAAAATGACACCCGAGTTAATTCTACCCAAAAACGAAGGAAATATAATTTTTTTACGAAAAATTTGTATGAAGCTAGTATGAAAAATCGAATTATCTCCTAAACGGCATGTTTAACCGTAATATCCTTGGAGATGGTCATAGTGCTAATTATTTATGATTTTTTGGTTGGCAATTGGACGAAAAATTTAATGCCGTTTTTTTTTTAAAAATCGTCAAAATATTTTTATTTGTTTTTACGTATGAAACGATTCCTTTTGGTGTTTATGTTGAAGAACACGGACTTTTAACTACACATAACATAAAATAGCATCACTCCTATATTTCCGAAGGAGTTGGCAGAGGTTTATAGTACACCCACACGTAGCCAACTATGTTTGAGCTAGATATTTATCAGCACAAAATGAGTTTTAAAACTTTTCATACAACCAAATTACCAATTGTCTTCTAATGAGTCCAAAAAGAAGTGATTAAGTAACTACACTGATTAGGTCTTCTAATGAGTCTTAATAGGTGATTTAATGATTTTCAATATCTCACGACAATGGATTATATTTAACATTTCCTGATAAGTAAGCTAATTTGTTAATTAGCAGTGCTATGAGTTCTAAGAATAGTTAGTGACAATTATAGATTTTCATTAGCTAATGAGGAGATAACTAATGAGGGTAGTTACCTAATTATTGTCGTTTTGCAATAAAAGGGCTAAAGTTTTGTTTTATAATTTAATTTGTTCACAACTGTGTAACTGCTAACACTAAATCTGCGACTATAAAATCTTAAAATGGAAAGTTTAATCACCAATTTAGACTTGTTTGTTCTTCTACGAAGTGAGAGTACTTCATTTGATCATGAAGTATTGTTTAGTGCAGTTGTATCCCGCATAGGCGATTGCCTGTCTGACGAAGATTATGTTGTTCTCAAAGAATTTTGTCGGAGATTTACGCGAGCCGCTTTACAAAGGTGGGGGAAATCCAACCGATTCCTTGATAATTTCAGGAGAAAGTACGAGAATTGGTTGGGAGCAAATATTGATTGGCCGAGTTTTGTGCAAACTTTAGTTAATCAAGAACCAAGTGTTGATGAGATACCAAGAGCGCCCTCAGTCTCTCCAGAACCGTCGACATCAACGTCCATTGGAACAATGACGAAAAGATCCCGTAAACCATTCGAAGACCTGGGAAGTAAACAAAAAAAGAGAAGATCTGATGAACACACAGGCGAAGGTTCCAGTGAATTGGCATATGCAGCTGCAGCACGTTTAAAAGAAGAAGGGCATGGAGATATCGCCTCTGTCATCGAATACATGATGAAAAATCCTGAAGCAGCCGCTAAATTAAATGAAACGCTTAAGAAACCAGCGAAAACAATCATATTTACGCCAGAAAAGGCGCTTGGATTGCTTCTTTCGCTAAAACTCTCAAAGTGGCAATATATTACGTTGCGTGAGGCTGCCATTCGAGAAGGTGCTAAAGATATTTATCCATCTTACTATAAAGTGCAACAAACTAAGCTTGATTGCTACCCTCCGAAGCAATCAGTGACAGTTACTGATTCATCGGCTAGGATTACACTTCAAGCTTTACTTGATATCACGGTTACAAGAATCCTTCAAAGCCTTTCTAACGAAGAGCATAACAAGCAGTTGAAGCTGATATCCAAGTGGGGATTTGACGGTGCTTCTAACCAAAGCCGATACAAGCAGAAAATTGAGGGTGAGGAAGATGATTCAAGCATTTTCATGACCTCCTTGGTGCCACTAAAACTGACAGATGGAGACAACATTTTATGGACGAACCCAAAACCATGCTCAGTTTTGTATTGTCGTCCAGTTCAGTTTACTTTTGTAAAGGAGAGTGAAGCAGTTGTCCTTGGGCTGAAAAAACAAATGGATGAAGAAATTGAGGCCCTTATCCCCACAGAGTGCAATAATAATAATAGGGTGACTCATCAACTAATGATGACGATGATCGACGCTAAAGTCTGTACTTACCTTTCTGAAGCTAGATCAAATGCATCGTGCTACCTGTGCTTAGCAAAGCCTACAGAAATGAACCGCTTAGATGCTGTAACATCAAAAATTGTGTGTTCGGACCTGTATGAGTTTGGCTTGTCATCCCTACACGCCCGTATAAATTGTATGGAATGTCTGTTACACATTGCATACAAACTGGACTTCAAACGGTGGGCAGCGAGAAGTGATGAGCACAAAGAAATGCTACAGACAAGAAAGAAAATAATTCAAAATAAATTCAAAGATGAGCTCAATCTGTTGATTGATATAGTAAAACAAGGCTCGGGAACCACCAATGACGGGAATACTGCAAGAAAATTCTTTGAGTTTTCTAATAAAACCGCAGCTATAACCGGTTTGGATGAAGACCTCATCAAAAGATTTGCTGTAATTTTACAAGCAATTACATCTGGAGAGCAGATCGATATAATAAAATTTAGAGATTATGCTCGCAAAACAGCAGAAAAGTACGTATTACTATACGACTGGTTCTACATGTCGTCAACCGTTCATAAGTTACTAATCCATGGGGCTGACATAATCGAGAAAAATAATATTGTGCCGATTGGGACTCTCTCGGAAGAAGCCTCAGAGTCTCGAAACAAAGATTTTAGGAGGTTTCGAGAACATCATTCGCGGAAAAGAAGCAGGCAGGATTCCAATCAAGACATTTTAAATATGCTTGTTGTTTCTTCGGACCCTTTGCTAAGTGCACAAAGGCCTAAGTTAGATGCCAAGAAAAAGCAGAGCTTTTTTGCTGAAACTCTCGACTTAATTCAATTTCAGGAAACTGAGTTCGAATTTTTGGATATGTCCAATCTGGATGCTGACTCAGAATTGGAGTCTGACAACGAGAGTGATAAGGAAAATTTGTAAAAAAGATATATATGTACATATTTGTAAATTTGTATTTGAGTGTGTTTGGGTTTTTTTGTAATATTTAATGATATGTTTTATTTTTTTTATTTATTTTACTTTATTTTACGAATGCTTAGTATTAATTCCTTAAATTAACTTATTTTGTATAAAATATAACTTCATAATGTTACTTCAATATAAATCTTTTTTTATTTAAATTAATATAAATGTGTCAAAAACAGCAATTTTTTTATTTTATTTTTCTTGTTTCGTGTGTTCTTAATATTTGGGTTAATAACATATCGAACTTTTTAACTTAGACACTAAAAGGGATCGTTTTACATGTAAAAATAAATAAAAATATTTTGACGATTTTTTAAAAAAAAACGGCATTAAATTTTTCGTCCTATCGCCAACCAAAAAATCATAAATAATTAGCACTATGACCATCTCCAAGGATATTACGGTTAAACATGCCGTTTAGGAGATAATTCGATTTTTCATACTAGCTTCATACAAATTTTTCGTAAAAAAATTATATTTCCTTCGTTTTTGGGTAGAATTAACTCGGGTGTCATTTTTGTATCCGGCATAAAAACAAGCACTTGCAAATTGAAATCCCTAAGTCTATGAAAGCCGATTTTCAGCCCACCGTGCGCCGGGGCGAAGTCCCGCTGCTGCAGCTGATCGCGGCGCGGTGCACAGAGTTACGGCGAGATCTCATGACGGAATAGAGACAGCGACTGTCGCAACCCAGGGCTAGGCACGCCGCAGTGGCGGCGGTAAGACCCCTCTTTGAGGAGTGGCTGAAGAGACCTGGAGAGGTTTCACTTGACACAGGTCCTCACTGGACACGGTCAGTTCGGGAGGTTTCTGTGTCGGATTTGGGCGGAAGCGACGCCTGGGTGTCACCATTGCAGCAACGGTCACCTGGATGACCCGGTCAAACACACGCTGGAGATGTGTCCCGCTTGGGCGACCAACGCTGTGTTCTCGTAGAGGCGATCGGCGGGGGTGACCTTTTGAGCCCGGCGCTGGTTCAGGTCATGCTCCGGGGCGAAACTAAATGGGAAGCCGTCACCTACTTCTGCGAAGCAGTTAAGCTGGTGAAGAAAGCGGCGGCGCGCGCGAGGCAGTGTCAAGCATCACGCCCCAGAGACCCAGGCGTAGACGTCGAGAGTCGCAAGACGACTACCGGCCACCGTAGGCGCGGGTCTACGGACGGTGAGCGATGAGTAGCTCGCCGTCCGGCTAGGACCAGGCTCGCGTCGACGACGCGTTAGTGTTCCAGGCGCGCCTCTAAGAGCAGCACGATAAGGGGCCCAATAGGGCTGATGCCTGCCGGGGTTGCGGAATAGTTACCGTGACTCCGGAACATACAAGGCAACCGAAGGAATATTTTAGTCAGTGAAAGTCTGACACACCCTTTTTCCCAGGACGGGAGAAGTCATTTGATAATTTCCCACTCACCAAAAAAAAAACACCAATTTAATCTTTAATTATCTGTTTTAAGACAGATTGCACGTCGAAACAAAAGTTATTGTGTAAATTTAAATAGAGTAGGAATAGGAGTAGCCTTGCATTCCTTGGGTCTTTGAGAGCGCCGGCATCGACGCATCTTTGGAGGTGTCATATTAGAGGGCGCTCGGCGTCCCCTTAGACCCGGCGCCCGTGTGCGCCGCACACCCTGCACTATAGGTTAAGACGGCTCTGGACATACGCCCGTATTCATTATGCTTAATACCACAGAGAATATAATCACTACGTTCTTAATACTGTATTATTTGCGGACATGGAACGAATTACAAAAAGAAATAGAGGCGCAGCAAAGAAAAGTCAATAAATGAAACATTCCAGGTTTATCATTAAAAAATCTGGAAGACAAACTTAAAAAATTATAAAAAAGCAGCAATAATTACAAATACACACTTTACAATCAATAAAGTTGATTTCTACTTGATGCATATTAGTATTAATATGTGTATAAATGTGTACATTGCGTGTATGCCAATACATTCGTTTTGATTTGTGAATTCTCTGATGCCAATCATGCTCAAAATGCTATTAATATATAATTTGAACAGATTATTCAAATATGTCAAAGTCAAGCCTAAAAATGACATTGACATTTGACAATCAATCAAAACAAAATTGTGGGGCCGTCCTCATTTTACTAATGTTTATTTTTATAATTAAATATAACTTAACATGGCATTATGACCAAGAGCTGTAAACATGTGTAAACGGGTACATTATTACAGCACAATACTGTTTATTTGTTCGCTTATTTATTTAGTTAGAGTTGTATTAACTGAGATTTTTGATGATGAAAGTGCATTGGTCGACGAATGGCTGGATCAAAACGATCTTAGTGAATATAAGAAGCTCTTCAGAGAATATGGTGAGTGATTATTTGTAATAGCTTAGATTGTGTCATGAATGAAATGTAAATAATAGTAGAAATAGTAATAGACACATTGGTTTGTCGCGTTCCAGCTCTGGTCCCTTTCATTCGTTTCTATCAATACCCGGCAAATCTAAAACAATTCAAAGTAGTCGCTTGAATATAACGGGAATGTCAATATTTTGAGAACCTAGCATAGAAAGTAGGTCTTGTCAGTAAACCCCAGTGTTTGATCAGAGTCAACAAAGGTAGTGTAATATTTCCATAGAATTAACTTTAAGGCTCAGTCCTCAAAGAAAAAAGAGATTGTTGTGTGGTATGTAGCAACTGTTTATCAGTGCACTTCTCAAGTATTTTTGAGTGTTAATATGATTGAAGGTGAATTATGGAGGAGAAGAAAATTTGTTTCTAAATTAATCTATCAACACCTGCAGTTATTACCTGATAAAGGAGTTAAGACTGATATTAAGTAAATAATTTATTGTTTTGTTTTGATAGAAATTATAAATATCATACATAAAATACTGGGTTAAAATTGCTAGGTCAATAGTCGCGGAACATTGCTATCCCAAAATATTCTTTATCTTACCAACTAGGTCTTATCTGGGGTGGTTGTGTGTAAAACTCATATCATTTGTTTGCATTTTAATCAAGTTATTTTATTTGCAATATAAGATAAACTTGTGACAAAAAAATGATCTTTGAAATATCTCATAAAAAGATTTCTATACAAATTATAATATTCTAAAGGAAAAGGTGTAGACTGGTAGACTTCAGAGTGGATTCTTACGTCTCTGGATCCCTTTTCATGATACAAATGGATTATTGGTTTATTAAACTTTATGGGCATAATCTAAATAAATGCACATAGGCGAATTTTATTCATATGATTAATTTATCTAATTTATTCACCATCAAAGTGGTTAGTGATGGCTGCACCTTTCCGATAAAACAAGTGTGTTCTTAAGTTTATTTGCCATTGGAATACAACCATAAACCATTCCTTCTTTGTTTTGTAAATCGTGACTTTCAAATCTCCCACTTATCTTTTTTCTCACATTCCAATAAAAAGGTTTCTTTTATAAAGATATAAATTAGAAGAACCCATAAGTGGAAGCGAACTAGTAGTTCGAAGAACCTACTTTTCAATAATTACTTAACGGTTTCACTGACCTCAAATCAGATACATATGTTAAAATCAACCTGAACCATATGTGGATGATAGGATAGTGGGTTAACGAGCCTTTAATTACTTAGTTTATAAGACTAACACACTAAGGCATAAAGCTACTCTAGATTGACTATAATTTACTTACTGCGGTATCATTAACAAAGAGCAATGTAGTTCTCAAACCTGGTAGGTATTCAAAGAAATCAAATGCATGGGTTTCTTCAACTTTTTTCTAACAATTTAACAAGATTGCAATATTTAATCTCTCTTAAAGTTTAATGGCCTCCACATCTAAATAAAAAATACCAGTACAGTACTACATACAGATACTATCATATGGAAATTCTTGGTACACAAGTTACATTAAGCCTTGTGGTTAGATTATAATCATAAGCCTATTAACGTGATGAAAAGGAGAATGCCGCTCCAGAAAAATGATATCAGTATCTGTAGAGATCCCGCGGGCGAGCGGGGTGGCTGTGACGTAGCCGCCCGCCACCCCATTGGCCACCCCTTGCCACCCCCACCCCGCCAGCAAACAAATACAAAGAAGACCGCTCGCTCAGTCGCGTCGCACCCTCAGTGCCGTGCGGACGTCGCTACTCTCATGCATATCACCACACATCAGCTTAATATGATCGTTTTAATTAAAATTGTGATAAAAAACGCAGTCGGTATCAATTAAAAAATATTTATCTATCAACCTTTACTCTCGTAATAATTTTGATTCGGAGTGAGTTTCCTTTGTTCGGGGATTGTCTGTAGTGGCGGTTAATTCGGTTTAGATAATTAATGTCAATTGAATTTTAAAGTACACAATGTGGCAATTCGAGGATTCGGAGATATATTCCATAGGGATGATACACCCTTCCCACAGCCGGCACTCGGGGCTGTCCATGCTGTCGGGGATCTCTCAGTTCTCAGGTAGGTGTCAGCGTGTTGATGTTCTGTTGCAGGCTTAACTTTCGCTTTAGCGTACACGACAAAGCGTTGAATGAACTCGCTTCCAGAATTATTTTTAGGATGTTTTTCAGCAATTTGTTCAGGACGCAAATGCGTGACTTACACAAACACAACATATGCTTTAAACGAGTCAACAACTAAATCATTGTGGTAATTAAAAATACATTGTAATCAAATTCATTTTGGCGACAGTTCATGACAACAAGACTAATAACTTCACCGGGTCCCCAGCAGTAACATAAATAGCTTGTAACAAACAAACAATCTTGTTAATCTAGATGGGACCTTCCCTGGTCGGATTAAAGTCGATGTTTGTGTGATAAGTTGTGTGTAACAAGGTTTCACAGCACCATTGTCTGGCTAATCCCTTCAGCGTTTCAGCGCTGGATTGTATCGTGCATTGCGTTATCTACTGTGGAGGATTTGGATTTCAGGACACGTATACCCATTTACTTTTGCGTGGATTTGAGAATGAAAAAGGTAGATTCTATCGGGTTCTTGTTGGAAGGACGATTGGTAGACTGAGCTAAATTGTTTTTAGTAACCTCAGATCGCTAATTCAACCTTCGATATTTTGCCAAAGTAACCATTTAGAAAACCGTCCATCTGGTAAAATGCGGCCCCCGGCAAAAAAGTTTTCCGCTCCATTACTTCCCAAAGGGGTCGTAAAAGTGACGAAAAGCTTAATTCAAGAGGACAGTTAAAAACTTTATTTCTCCATGGGCGATCACTATTAAGTATAGGGCATCATGGCATTCAAGCTTTACAACCATTCTTTGTACCGCTATTTCACCAAGCTTAATTGAAGCAGTTTACTGAAACTATTTCTGTTGAAAAACCTCGTTCGGGTCGTTTTGAAAGGTATGAGTGCTAGTGAGGCTAACATGTGGCATTTATGGTACTCCTTGGTGATTCCTTTAATATTGCAAAGTTATGACCGCCGACAATTGGATTGTGGATGAAATAGTAAACCAACAAACTAAAAATGTTAATGTTATGTTAAAAACCTTTTTCTCACTTAAAAGAGCTGTTCGCCAATCTACTTATGCCACTAAACCCCAAAGCTGTTTTCAAACTCCACGATAAACTTCGAATCGATTTTAGGTATTAACATTAAGTTAAGAAGTATAAAGTCTTGGGGTTGAAGTGGAATGTTTTTTGGGGTTTAGTGGCATAATTAATTGTTTCGGCGCTGATGAACTCCATTAGTTGAAAATAAACTGAATATTGATGTATAAAGTAAAGGACAATGATGTAGAAACCATTTAAGCTTAGGACAAGGACAGTCATGCATATTATATCGTATATTTAGGTCGTACAGCCATAATTAGATACTTAGACCGTCTGTGCACTCCTTAATTGGGTACTTACATCGTTTATGATACCTTAAATTGGGATATTTAGTTGAAATACGGTATCGAGTCTGTTCAAATAAGACTAGGGGACCATCTTGTTTCTAGTGCTATCGAAGAACTTTGAGATTTCTCTATGTCAAAGAAGGACGAGAGACGTTGGTTCACTCTAGAGATTGTCTCAGATCATTGGAATGGCTAAAAGCCATTTCCAAGGCCCTATCTATCGGTGGATTAGGTGACTGAAGGTAGACAAAGCTCCACACATATGTATCAAAATTCTATGTCTAGTAGACAAATCCACAGATAGATAGGTTATTGAAAACGGTAAGTTTGTACATTTCAAGAAAGTCCATAATGACTAAATGTCAAAGGCAGCGGAGACCAATAAAAATAAAACTCTAACGTTTCCCTTCGTACCAAGAGGTTCGATAACAAATTCACGATCATTTATCTAGATGAACTAACACTTGTATCTGCGGCTGTCCACAGAGAGGATATTATTTGAGCATTTTAAACTTTTACGTAATACCACCAAAATGCCGCGCCAAAGGGAATAAAACAGCTCGCGGAAAAATTCATTTTTGTAGGCACAATGTTTTTACTGCACGAACATTAAAAAAATATTCAAAAGCATAAAGCCAGCAACTGCAACTAATTGCCTTCTGGCTTCTGTGCTAGTCGTGTATAATCAACACGAATGATTGCTCTAAGTTATAGGGCATAGATAAAATAGCTATTATGCACATATTATGTGAAAGATAAGTAACACGTGAAGGTCTGCAAGTATCTCTGCATAAAGCCCACTTATAATTTCAGGTACTATATTTATTTAAAGAATCTTGGACATCACAGACAACGGTAAAGGCGACCATCTTGAAGAAACCTGAACTTGTAGTGAATTTAAGTCCGAAATCGCCAATCCGCCTTGAGCAAGCGTTGTGATTAATGCTTGTGTCTTCTTCTCTGTGTAAAAAGAGAACTTTTCACTACAGTAGGACAGTAATAGACTGGTGTTATTCTTTAATGATTTTAAAGTCATTTCATAGGGTTAGGAGGAGTAGTATCAGTATCATTGGGGTGACAAGATTGTATGCCTGTCCCACTACTCGGCAACCTAAATCCATGAGAGGCGTAAGTTTAAGCTATAAAATAGCAAAAGTCAGCTGTGGCTGTTAGATTCGCATCAAAATAAATCATGCTGGTCATCAGTTGCAAGTTTGTCAGCGAAGGTAGAAGCTTCCTTTATAAACTTCCCACCTGCCGTCGAATTTTTCTTCTATATAGTTTTACCTATAGATATTGTCGCAGGGTCTCTCTTGTCTTTCTTTCCCTATGTGTTTAAATATCCTGTCTGTAAGAATCCTCTTCATCTCGACACCGTAACGATTTCATTGCAGGTTTTCTAGGACCAACATTCAGCTTATAAGATTCGTTCGATATGCGGCAGACACTGCTTACCTATGCTTGGCTGTTCTCTGGGTATCAGCTATCTGTGAAACTCAAAGTCAAATAATTTATTTCTAAGCGACCATTAAAAAAGGCACTTTAGAACGTCATCAACAAAAGCAAAGAAAAAACAATCTATTTGTGCATTCCAAAAAAATGTTTCGTATGCAGAAGAATGTATGCGTGCAGAATATTCCTTGGTTGTGTCTTGTGTGTGACTATCTTACCTAAATTAAAAAATATCAGATTCCATTTTCCTAAGGCGCGTAATTAACAATATATTATAGTCCCTCTCCTGAAAAGTAAACCTAAAAGCTACTTCGAAGTAGATAGGGCTCGACCGCATTTAAAAATAACGCGGTTCGTTAGCCAGTGTCGTGTAATTATTGTGTTTTTAATTAGATTGTAAACTTTCTACTAGGACAGAAGTTTACGAGTGGTCGCGTTGATTAGAGTTGGGTATGGGAGCTCGGGTTTTGGGATAAAGTAGCTAGACTACAGGGTTTTATGGATTGACTGCTGCTAACGTTACCTAGGGATACATACAATGAGTAGTAATTTGTTTTTACCTTAATTCATATAAAAATTCAATCGATTTCTAAATTGGAAATACTCATATCCTACATATTTTTAGTGTACTTAATGCGCTTGTCGTCTTAAATTAAATTAAAAACGCTATAGGATACTCTTTACAGTTATAGATTAGCGCGCTCGAGCTTTGCCCTCAGTGTGCAGGGTGACTTGTCTTGGTCACCATGTAATTCAGCACATACACAAAGCCAGTCGTTCTGTAAGCTAAACTATACGCCGCACCGGTGGTAAATTATTACTTCCTACCTATAGTATTTTGCAAGTTAAATCCTATCGCCCGAACGGCAGCATAGCAGATGTTAGATTAACACCCTAGTATGGCGTGCGGTGATATGGAGAAATATAGACCGGACAATATAAATGTCAAAGGCAAAACGTCGAAAGCGTTGAAATACTGGAAGGACCATGTTTCATGGAAGAAGTAAATCCGCTCTGCTTGTCCCCTGTACCGTGTAAATGCAGCACTCGCAGCGCACCACTTGGAACTAATTCAAAAAGGCTACCGCTCACCGGACCTCAACTTATGTTAACCTTGAATGGTTTGGCGGCTTTGGCGCGCGAATTGTTTGCGCTCTGTGCTGTGGAAATTATAGCATTCGATTTCAGTGCCGGCGGCCAACTGCCAAGCTTTGGCATGGTGTTGCTGACCATAAACTTTATCAGGGTTTGTTAAATTGTATTGACAATTTTACACAGTTACAAAATCCACAATGGCTCGAAATTGTGTCGACTCTTTGGTTCCACTACCACATAAAATGAAAGTCAATTCAGTCAATCACAAGAAAGACAAACAAAAAACAAATTTAATATTTTCCATCCATTTCTTTACCAACACAAAACAGCCATGACGTAACATAAAAACTGAAAAGTTAAACAATGGTCTGGTGCACAAAAAGCAGTGTGGTCGGAGCGTGCGCTGCAGTGACCCACTTCGCTCAGTTTGTTTTTAATACGACAGCAGCAGCATATAAATAAAATTTATGCATATCCGATACATAAATTGTTTTATGAACAGAGATAAAAGTCATGCTAAATTAATGAATGGAATTAAAAAAAACATTTCAGTTTTCAATTCGACGCTGTGTCGTCGTTATTAAATACGGATAAAGAGTAATTTGATCTTTACCATTCAGTGTTTTTGAAGATTTTCTTGAAAGCTTTTTTAATAGTGTTGAGTTGATAAGTAGGTAAGTAATGTATTGCTAAAGGCGAAGTCAACTATTTTAAGACCTCAACTACCTTTGATAGGTAATATACCTACAGTAAGGTGACAAACCATGATGGATGAGAACAATATCCGATAAAAGCAATGGCAATCCATTTATCAATCAGTACAGTGAAAACAAAAAATAACACAAGGGAATCTTAATCATAAAAAGAAATGCGCTCAGTTCAAAGCGAGGAACGAACTCAAACAAAATGTGTTACCCAGTGAGTGACGCACACTTGAATCTCGAGTGTACTTCACTGACCTAGGCCGAAGTTTAAAAGCTTCTTTGATTCAAGAGCTATCGGAGATCTACTGGTAGGCACGATACATAAAATACCAAGTTCTGAACTGCTGAGAAATAAACTCGGCAGCTCTGCAGTATGGCAACATTTTTTACGAGCAATATTTTCTGTTTGGAGTCTGTTTAGTATTCCGCTGTTGTGCTGTCCGGATCAAAAGTAGTGTATTAGATGCATTATGTATGTACGCTGGTAGGTAGCATGTTTTGATTCAATTTTGAGAATATAAAATGATTTTACCTTTATATTTCCACCCCCGTTGCGTGGGTTCAAATCCCTTTGTGAAATTCTTAGTCTAATATTTAAGTTTTTACTGAAGTTTCATAAGCTTTTATGAAATTGGTATCTAAGAGAACATTTTTAAAATAAAATGAAGCGAGCACGATGTTCTTCCAACATTTTACATCAAACATTCTTTATTGTAATTATTTCGCGATGATTAAAGGCTTCTTTTTTTACAAATTGTTCCTCTTTAATCTACCTTAGTTTCTGCCTAATCTTTTGATCAATTAATGGTGCCGATTCTCTTGTGCACAAACTATCGTAATTTTAAGTTAAATGCATCTTTCTCTTTCCGTTTAATTAAGAAAAGGACAGAAGATCAAATATTAGTTAAGTCCTGTCAAATTTAGACGCTCCATAGATAATTTAGAAGCAATTTAAAAACATGGCGTCTAAATATACGTCAATTGTCATCAGGCGCTGTCTAATTTGACAGGATTAAACTAAAATGTATCTTCTGTCCTTTTCTTTAAGAAATGGAAAGAGAAAGATGCACTTAACTTAAATTTACGATAGTTTGTGCACAAGAGAATCGGCACCAATGACTTCTTATTATCTACTTTATAATGTTCTAAATTTTAGTTAAAGTCTTAATTAAATTTGACATATATGGAGTAAGTCCGTTGACATTTGGTAATCCACATTAATTTAGTATTTAAGTTGATTCACTTTGTAACGATAAATCAATTTAGCGACGGACACTCGCGGGATCTAATTAACGTGGCCGGCCAACTTGGAGCGGTGCAAGTTTACTTAAATCGTTCATCTGCAATAGCGCGTTGGAATGACGCCAAACGCGCCCTGTCGTTCAGCCATATGTAAGAAAACGTTGAAAATTTCACTCATATCATTTTGCTTTGAAAAATGCACTGGACTCTACGACTAACACTGACTTGGCATAAATTAAACTTTCAGCGTAAGTCCTGGACTAACTCAGTGTCTAATCGAATGGCTCCCTGCCTTGTTATGTTGAATCTGCTTTAATTTGATAATCTCGCTTTGTATATCTCAAATGTTATTGCATTATGGTAATGGGTACAACGTGCCTTTGCGTTAGAAGAGCCAACTGAAATATTATGTACATCCAAAAGTCAAGTCATATTTGAGTTATAAAAGCGAGAGAAATTTGGTTTATTTGTATTTAATGTTGATATTCAGTCGCAGTTGGTCAGACCACAATTTTATTGTAACTTTGAAGATAACTTTGTATTTGAGTTATTTCTCAAATTCTCTGAGATGAATTTGTTATTTGTAAAGTCCCAAGTTATTCATTTAATACTGAAGATCTTTGAACTTTATAATTATTTGTATAGACGATTGAAGTATCCAAGAGGAATGTTCAAACGAAATATTCAGTATTCTAGGAACAATTTTCCAAGTTATCAAAATGTCTTTAACGTATATTGACCACACCCAAACGTTTCACCAGATAGGAGTGCATTGCCCTTTGCATGGGATGCATCTGTATTTACAGGTCCACCTGTAGCCTGGGATGGCCGGGTCGCGGGTCACCGGCCCAGTTCTGCGTCCTATTTCCCGGCAGCCCGACTGCGCAACAAGTGACGTGTCATTATGTAATATCGAATGGTGTACTTAGATGATGTTGTCAGTGTTGCAGACGTTGATGGCTCTCAATCAATATGTGAGCTAATTAAGACGATGGGCATAGAATTAATTTGTGTGGATGATATGGTTTTGTGCTTTTGTCAGTGAGATAGTGACGAGTGTGCAAATGCTGAAATGTTTTTTGAAAGGGCAAGAAAACCTTTTCAACAATGCCCTGTGTGCCTAGCTTTTCGCCTTTTTGTCGTGAGGTACAAATCTCACAATTAAAAAGCTGCTTCATTATTACTCTGAGGCTATGCTCTTAGGGCCTACGTACTCTGTATGTATACAAAACCGCTGCTGCTGCTCCTGTTTAAGGTTTTAGTATGGTGGTTATATAATAAGATATTAGTAAGACTTCGTTAAAGTTCAGTATTCACATGAAAATTTGAAACGACTGAATAGCAAAGTCTCAATTCTGTTTCACAAATGAATAGAGTAAATGTATAATTTTCTATAAATAATTCCCAGCTTTAGCCTTAGCCGTGGAAGCAAACCACGAACTATTGCCACAGCCTGTCCATCAATAGCCTCAGCCACTCTGACAGAGTGCTCGACTGAGTAGAGATGAATGATGAAATATTTCATATTTAAAAATATGAGATCAAATGAAATATGAAATGAGATTATCATAAAAGCGTTTTTCTTAGATTATCGTACCGTATTCATGTATCTTAATTAGGGCTGTCGTTGCGAGATAATTTATCTTTTTAGAATAATCAACTATATATTATGCAATGCCAGCATGTAATGTAGACCTTAATAAAAGGTCAAAATTTATTTTCCACCGTTCAAGTTGGTGTTTAAAATTATTTTCACGTTACCGTACTGCTGCGCTGTTATGTTGATAGATGTATAATCTTCTATCGATTCATCGAAGCGTTGCACGAATAGTTTACTAAAAGTAGCGTACCTAAGTATCTACCTACTCAGTCACTCAGCCTTTCATCAGAAATAGCTTTTACAGTTCAGCAAGTTCAGTCGCTACACCATTACCTACAGGAACTACATTAAACTAATCGACACCTGAGTCAGCAAAAACAATGAATGGTCCAAAAGTCAAGGTTTAAGCTTTTAAGTCTATGATTTCGAAGGCTATAAGGGTTACCCTACTTAGTGGATAGGATGCGATCGGGCCCGATGGCGGACCCCGAAACAATTTAAAGGGCTGCGGACGGGAACCAATATTTGTTCAACGAGATTGGTAGATTTGCCGCGTTTGATATTTGCTGAAAATAAACTTGGTGTGAAGTTGTCTGGTTAGGGGTCTGGCCATTTTGCATTTTTTCAGCTCTTGTGGTTTATACTCAGTCTTGATATCAACATGTACAATTAATACCTACATGTTTTTTTCTGTGCTGTAATATATAACTTAGAGCACAGGATGCTGCGTTCTTGAATTTTTTTAAAAATTGTTATGGAGTAGTATAACATAAACATATTCGCGTTACACGCGAAACATATTGCTACAATAACGAGAATCAACGGTTCATAACTCTTGTGAGTCTGTTATTACTTACCAGTTCGCCAGATCTGTAGGACAGCGATATAAACTTAATGACAATAATCTACATTGAAATTGCGATGTTGGCACATATGGAGAATAAAATTTGGGTAGCAATTAGGTTTTGCCAACATAACATGTGCGGTTAAGACCAGAATTTTCTTCTTAAAAACAACATAGTGTCATTTGTTTTCTTTGCACATGTCATTCCTGCGACCTTCGCCGCTGCTGTTTCAGAAAGTGGTAATAAAAGTGCGGTAGTCGTAAAAAAACTTTGTCGCCGTATATTAAAAGGACTTCGATTTTATTGTGAGTCAAGTTCGTGAGCGTGACTCAGTTTTCTGATCGGGGCTTTCTTAGGTTAACTTGAAAGCTGTTTGCATAATTTTTGTCCCCAAACCCAAAAACCCAAATCGATTTTTATTCTTAAGTATTTTTTTTTGGAATAGATAGGTATTTATTGTTTTTTAAATTAGTTATTCACTTTTTGTGAACTGGCTTAACATTCATGCATTCAATTAGTATAAAAAAATATTGAATTTATAATGGTAAAGAAAACTACGAACAGCATTACAGCTAATGCGAGCCCAGAGGCACCTTTGTACGGCATAATAAAAGCTGAGAGATAAGAGGGATCAAGGTTCAATGGTATGAAAGAATTGAAAAAAGTCAGGCAAAAAGTAGCACAGTCCACGTGTCGTATTGTCGATCTAGCAAGATAAATAGTCGTTACTAAGCACATACTGCGGCTTAGCTATGTTCCGGCTCTATCGTGCACTTGACGTTTGACAGTTGTGTAACAGTGACAGGTATAGTGCTTAGCCAGAGTACGTGTACTACTAAGTAACGTCTATTTATCTCACTGTGTTACTACTGACTGGCATAAGTAACCAATTAAGACAAAAAAGAACTTAAAATAAAATTTTGGAATTATTTTCAAGCGGTGTAAGAATCACATATAAACTTCAGCGTTGTTTGTTCCTTATTCAAGTGCTGAATATTTGAAAGTTACAACTGATCCCGCTGCTTAGTTGGGCTTTAAATAATTCATCGTTGTTAGAACCGATTCGAATTGTATTTTGTATTTGTTCGTATTACGTAATTACACACGTTTGCAGAGGTAGATCTGCATTTTTTGTGCTGCATGCTAAATAAATCTCTTCGCATTTGTCTGGCTGTTATTATTGTCATTTTTGTCATTGCTATACGCAATTGCCCGCTATGATCGCCGTTGATTTTGTTATTTAATCTGTGGTATGGTTGTGGTTCACTCAACTGGCATTAGTCATTATAGTAATTTATTCATTGACAATAAATTGTATCTGAATTTACAAAAACATTAAATAAACAACATGCAAATACATAAAAATTCACATAACATTTGTTTTACTTTAAAGGTCACTAATAGTATATAAACACTTGCTGTGGATACGTAAGAATTATAATAAATCATGTTAGCTATATTGACGAGGTCAGTAACGAAACTCGACGTAAGCCCTAATTGATTTCTGTGTTGATTTACGAAGGATCGTACTTACGGAACAACCAATTTCCTAGTTGTTTGTTGTTCGCAAAGTACACAAAGTCTTGAATTATTTTAGGGCAATATTCGGAGGCTTTGTTCAAAAGATATCCTGATTGCTTATTTACGTTGAACATTTGTAAATGCATAATGTCGAATTGTTTTTACTATTAATTTAATGTACTTAACAGATCTTTTTAAGGCTCTTTTGCCTTACCACAGCCGAACTCCATCGACCTTTTGCTTGATTGCTTTCATTGATGCCAAAGCACGTTTGTATCGACATTTTTATTTGTATCGCGTAAAAAAGTAAAGTGGAAGCTTTGTGCTTCCATTTTGCCCTTTGGCTTTGATTTTTAGTCCAACTGATAGCATTGACTTCTTGATGAAATAAATTGAAAGAATTCTCATATAAATGACTGAAACCAAGAACTGACATCCCGAAGTACACCCCAAAGTACTTCATGAGAACACTATTTAAACAATGATTTTTCTTATTACTACCTAACGTAAGCGTAGCGTGTTGTAGCTAGTTTTCGTGTTCAATCTCCAGATACTATCTATGCCACATTGGTGCCGATTCTCTTGTGCACAAACTATCGTAAATTTAAGTTAAATGCATCTTTCTCTTTCCTTTTAATTAAGAAAAGGACAGAAGATCAAATATTAGTTAAGTCCTGTCAAATTTAGACACTCCATAGATAATTTAGAAGTAATTTAAAAACATAGCGTCTAAATATACGTCAATTGTCATCAGGCGCTGTCTAATTTGACAGGATTAAACTAAAATGTATCTTCTGTCCTTTTCTTTAAGAAATGGAAAGAGAAAGATGCACTTAACTTAAATTTACGATAGTTTGTGCACAAGAGAATCGGCACCAGTGTCTGCTTTACAACTTAGATTAAAACCTCGCGTGCCTCATGTTAGCTGGTACTTTCAAGTTTTTCCACCCTTTTACCAAGGTTTTGAATTTCGTTTTCTGGGAGTTCTTTGTTTAAAAATAGAATTTATGGCCGGGGAAGATTTGGGCTTCATTGTGGACAAAGTTGTATAGGAGGCGTTTAACGTCAGCTGAGTTTGACGCTGTTTTGTTGTGAAGGTAGATTACTCAGCGTTTTACTTAAAAGTTAAATTGGTTAATGTCGATGATTAATTATGCGCTCTTTGTTTTTGTCGGTTGCTGTACGTTTCATTAGTGTTTTAAACCTCAATTATGTGACACTAAATTCTGGTTGCTCCATTTTTGGCCGAATCCACATAAAATAAAGTATTTTCATAAGGTTATGTAAAACTAGCTTTTGCCCGCGACTTCGTCCACGTGGATTAATAGTTCCCGTTCCCGGGCGGGGGCTGGCCGGGATGAAAACTATCCTATGTCCTTTCTCGGGTCCCAGACTATATCTGTACCAAATTTGATTCAATCTCTGTACCAAATCGGTTCAGTGGTTTAGGCGTGAAGATGAAACAGACAGACAGACAGAGTTACTTTCGCGTTTATAATATTAGTACGGATACTGTTGCCATGTCGTGTTTGTCTTTCCATGAATGTAATAGCGTGACTCACGACGCTTTGAAAGTCATGGTCGAAATTGTCCCAATATTCTTCATGTACTGTAGAGACAGGGTACAAAAAAGTGCTGAATACTTTCATTTAATCGTTAAATTTTAGCCAAATCCTTCGCTACAATCTGTCTTAAATATTATCAGAGAACGACGCTCCAGGGAGTCACTAGGTAGAATATAAGTAAAGTAAAGTAAAGTAAAAGTAAAATTCATTTATTGCGAATATAGGTATAAACAGGTGATATAAATACACTTTAAGTAGCAGCTATATTCAGCCTTTCAGCATGCAATAGTCATTATAATTTTATTACTAAGTTTACAATATTGAAATTAAAATATAATTTTTATTTATTTATGTCATACTTCATTGTTATTCAAATACTAATATCAAAATAAAAACAGGAATGTCAGGGAATATTTAAATTTTGTAGTCAAGGTACTCATTTACACTATAATAAGCCTTTTCAACAAGAAATTGCTTTAAAAGAAATTTAAATTTGTCAGAATTAGTGCAGCTTAGTATCATTTTTGGTAAATGGTTGTAAATACGAGGAGCCATACAAAAAACACTTTTACTAAATTGTGAAGTTCTGCTCGACGATGGACAACACACTTTTTGGTTATAACGTTGGCTCGTAAACGATTGAAATAATTTTCTATTCGAGGCAACAAACACTGCTATCTCATAAATATAAATGCATGGCAGGGTTAACAATTTTAAATCTATGAAAAAAGGTTTACAACTGTCTGTAGACTTTAGTTTACAAATTGCCCTCACACATCTCTTTTGTGCCTTAAACACAATTTCCTTGTCAACTGAGTTCCCCCAGAATATGACACCATACCTTAATAATGATTCTACGTAACCGTGGTACGCAGTGATAACAGCAGACTGGTTCACAATTTTTCTGAGCATATATAGTGCATAGGAAAACTGGCTTAGTTTTGTGCAAATTTTTTCTACTTGGGATCTCCAATTTAAGTTACAATCAAGATGTAGACCCAAGAATTGTGTACTTTCTACCTCAAGAATTTTTTGTCCATTATAATTTATTTCAAAGTCAGTTAGATAATTAATTCTATTTCTAAATGTCATTATTTTGGTTTTATCTAAATTTATAATTAAATTATTATCATTTAACCACTGAATTATTTGGTGAAGTGTTTCATTCATATTTAATGTCAAATTCTCTTTACATTTGTCAGTAAACATAACTGTACTGTCATCTGCGAACAAGACCAAATTTTGTTTAATTGCGTTAGGTAAATCATTTATATATACAATAAAAAGTAATGGGCCTAAGACGCTACCTTGAGGAACTCCTTGCCTTACTTCAGAAAAATCTGATAAGTACACCATTTCTTTTTTGGTCTTAGGGCATATGCGAGCAATCTGAGTGCATTGTTTTCTGTTTGAAAGATAAGATTTCAGAAGATTTAAAACATTGCCTCTTACACCATATGCTTCCAACTTATTTAGCAGTATATTGTGCTTTACATAATCAAATGCTTTTTTTAGATCCATATATAACGCAGTAACTAGAAGCTTACTATTTAAGCCTGTCATAATAGTTTGTAGAAATTTGTATACTGCCAAATTTATTGTTTTATTTTTCCTAAAACCCACCTGTTCCTCAGAAAATATATTGTTATTTTCAAAAAATGTATACAGATTGCTGCTTATCACTTTCTCAATCAACTTAGAGAATATAGGTATAAGAGCAATAGGTCTATAGCAGTTCATGTTCAGTTTGTCATCCTTTTTGAATAGAGGTTTGATTACAGTGACTTTGAGTTTTTCTGGGAAAACTCCCGAAATAATACATAAATTAATCACATGACTTAAAACAGGTGAAATAATATGCGATACCGATTTCAAAACTTTCGTGTTAACATCATCGTAACCAGTGCTGTTAGTGTTTTTAAGCGAAGAGATTAATCGGTTTATATCAAATGGCGACGTTGGATGCATAAAAAGGGAATGAGATAACTTGCTATTGTACGTAAAATGTTTGTCAATTTTATTGTCAGAACTTACACTGTCCCTAGATTCAGCTCCAGTTATGAAAAAATTATTAAAATGTTCTGCAATGCTATAAGGATCCCTGAATATGTCACTGTTTACTCTTATTTGTTTAATTTCCTCTTTAGGCATATTCTGTTTTCTGTGGTTAATAACTGACCAGGTTGCTTTAGATTTGTTTGGGGCAGTTTTAATCATGTAGTCATTCTGTGATTTTTTTGTTAATTTGATTATTTTATTAAGACGTGAAGAGTAGTTTTTGAGAGTAGTTTTGTTATGAATGCTAGGGTTCTTTCTATAATTCCATAGCAAACCACGCTTACGTTTTGAACATTTTTTTATACCGTGTGTTATCCATTTAGAAGATTTTTGTACTTTTATTTTTATTAATGTCAAAGGGAAACATAAATAATAGAATAATGTAAATATGTCATAGAAAATGTCGAAAGCTAAGTTAGGGTCATCCGTATCAAATACTTCGTTAAAACTAAGAGATTGTAAACAGTCCTTGAATTTATCAATATTATCTTTGCAATAGTCTCTTCTCTCAATAAACCAGTGAGAAAGGGAACAAGTTTCTCTAACCGGGCAGGACAGCATCTGAGCTGTGTGATCCGATAATGCAAATTCATAAATTTTGTATTTGGACCCCCTCACATTATGCATGAAATTATCAATACATGTGCCACTTTTTAAGCGAGTTGGCTCATTTATTGCTAGTTTAAGATTATAATTGTTTAATAATTGTTTGAGATTATTAGTATCATTGGTCTTTTTTAAAACATTTATGTTAAGGTCTCCGCATAAAATCACTTTCTTCTTAGTTAAGCAAAACTCGTGAAGTATTGAATTCAATTTCGTAAAAAAATCTTCTAGACGTTGAATACTATTTCGCGGGGATCTATAAACACATACGATTATCAGTTTATGTACCATAAGTTCTACAGCACAACACTCAATTATACCTGGGACACCATAGGACTCTACTTGCTGAATAATTCTAAACTCATGTCTATTATGAACCAATATACAAGTACCACCGCGTCGATTACTGCGGCAGAAAGATGTTGCATGGGAGTAATTTGCTATGTGCAGTAATGGAATGTCATTCTTTAACATATTGTGTTCAGTTAGGCAAAGTACATCAATCAACTTACCCTGTTCAACAAGCAATTCTAAATTAACAGACAGAAGGTCAGATTTACTCATAATTCCATTAATATTCTGGTGAAGGATGTGTATTTCTTTATACACGAAAAAATGATGTGCTTGGAGCATTATTGTTACAGGGTTCTGTGTTCTCCACAAATTCTACAATATCATCAGTTTGGGTATACTTATCAATTAACATTGAACTATTTTTTATTATTTTCTTACAATAGTGGTTATATTTGATATAATTGTCAGTGTTCAGAATTTCTCTTAATAATATTTGACATACATGTTTAGCATAAAATTTGCGATAGGGTAAACATCGCGAGAAACCCATATCAACATACTTTACATTACTAAATTTAGAACATAAAAATTTTAATTCATAATTTAATTTCGACTCCCTAAGACATTTATTGTATGGAATTTCACAAAAGAAAACGTTTGTATTTCTTGTGCAACACAAAAAATTACTAACGCATGTCTTAAAAATACATGGAGATCGGTCATTGATACCACCTAACACAATTAAGTAGTCGTTACTTGTGAGAGACTTTATTTCCAGTGAACCAGAAAGCAATATGTCTTGTAGCGTAGCTTCCGATTTCCAAAAGCAGGACACATGAAAACGATCACCCATCAGCAACTGTAGTGTGCGTTGAATTTGTCGCCCCTGATCATCCGCAATTATAACAATTTTTTGTTTTATGTCTTCTTCTTTAAAAATAGATGTTTCAGGTTTGAATTCTGAATTATTTGCTCTACCGTTTGTATTTGTGGTTTTGTTTTCAGGTGTTGAATTTTTTATCGGTAACGTCAATTTTGTATCACTAGGCGATATATTTGTTGTCTTATTTTTAATAATTGATTCGTTATTGTTATTTGTCGTAACTTGAAACTCTTCCAATTCGTTCTTCTCCTGTGGGCATCTGTTTTCTTCAGTTGGCGACTTCTGTTCTTTCTGCGTCTTCTCTCTAAAATTGTCCATCATCGGTGTGCCTGTTATTTCATCAATTGGTGATTCAATGATTTTTTTTGGTGTCGTATACTGTAAACATGCGCTTTCCCTGTTGCTGTCATGTAATTTATTTATTTTGTTGAATATAAATTATGAATTCATATTTAAGTGACATTTGAACAAAAAGTGAAGTATCCTTAGGGTAATTTATTGGGCTGATAGCTAATATGCTTGGTTTTGAACGTTAATAGCGTAACACTACTGAAATCGGTTCTCTTAGGCTTTATCAATTTATGCATTTCGTTTCGTACGGCTGCAGCGCCGTGGCGGTACGTTTGCCGTACGGACGGCTCACGGACTTTCGTTGTTTTTATACAAAACGCGTGGTGCGGCAGCAGTAGTAGTGCGCCGTACGACAAACATACCCCTACGCACTGCAGCCGTACGGCAAGGAACGCATATATTTTAAGAGCCCTTAATGTACCATTTAAATTAAGATGGTTGGTTGGATGATGGATGGTTATTTCTGTAACGCTACCGATTTCTAGAAATTACAGCTATAATAGCGAAAATCCAAGCCATTATTCTCTAATTTGCAAATACTTAAATTTATGTAATCTCAGACACATATATCAACGTATGTTATGTCACAGAATTACGGCACAAACATACTTTAGGATATAATAACTAGCAGCAACTTTCTTGTCGTAACACCGGCTACCATTAGTCCCAAGGTCAAGGTCGCGCCGTTTCCAGGCAACGCACTGACAACAAAGCTTTTCTCACTGTAATTTAATATTATTAATGGTTGTTGAACATGGATTTTGCATTAAAATGTTATTAACTGTAATAATCGCTCGTTAAATGCAAGTTACTATGAAAGAGGGTGCTGTTAGATGTCCCACGGTGGGCGCCATTAAGCTGACGTTTTCTGTTTTTCAGAATTTTAATATTGGGGTCCTTTGTAATTGGGCTTTTTCGCGTATTAAATGACAAATGGTTGTTATCAGTGTAATTATCATCGTGTAAAGTGAGATTTAACATAATAAAGCGGAGTTGTTAATAGTCCCACGGTGGGCGCCATTAGGCGTTTACACGGTTATTGTTTCTGAAAATCTCTAAATGAATAATTCAACGCCTCCTAACTGATTTATTCTGTTTTACATGTTACTATTGTGTTGTTTTTCATATTTTCTGGACACGTTTATGAATTTTATTCTAACACTTTATGTTTATTATTGGCATGAAAATATTTAACAACATATTATTAAAAAGGGTAACGGTAACGTGAAAAGTAATTATTTGAGTCTGCTTGCGACCACGACCTGTGTAACCAGGTCGAAACGTCAAGTCTTCCAAGGCATTTAAATAATTACTTTTCGTGTTAATACCCGTATAACATGTTGTTAATATGAAACGCAAAGTTTAAAAGTTAGTATGAAAATATTTGTGCCAATTCAGTTCTTAAAAACAGAAGCAATAGACCGTCTTTTTTTAAGAGAAGAACGTTTTGTTTGTCAGGAATCTCCACGCTATCAGGATGCGGTTCCCCAGACCAGCTGGACCGGCTGCCCGAGCTGCCGGCGGCGGAGGAGAAGCGGCTGCGGCGCGCCGCGCAGGTGCTGCAGCAGAGGCTGGTGCTGCGCCAGTGGCTGGCCACGCACAGGCTGCAGCACACATACACCAAGTACGTTACTATCTTTTAAACCTTCGAACACACATGATTCGAGACACAATAGAAAGACAATAGCAGCGCAACAGCCGGCTGTCGGTTACTCCACGTTGGGCACTGACTGGCTACTCTTTTGACTTTTGCATATGCTAATATTCTCATAAAGCTTATGGCAGACACGTAAATTAAACCTTTCAGGAAAGTGTTAGAGTTGGGATTGCTTTAGCGTCGAATTATTTAATTAAAACACAAGCCTGGCAAAAATAAGAGGATTCCAGAGATACCGAGAAACTAGATTACAAAAGAAAAGCCTACAATAAAACCACTGTCTAACAATAAAAGTCATTAAACTACTTAGTTTCAAGAATTCTATTAGGAAAGTTCTATTCCAAAGGAAATTAACTTTTCGACTAGTCGCACCTTAGTACAACATTAAGGAAATTGGCTCCCAACGGAGTGCGGTGGAAAATACTGGAACATCATAAAAATTCCTTGGCATTTGGACTAGTATAAGCCAAGTCTTAGGAATACGCATCTCGGTTTATATCGTTGAATTTAAATTAGCGTAGACAGAACCAGTAAACCTCAGCTTGGAATAATAGTAAAGTTGGCTTAATTATTCATTATTCTAACTTCAGAAAGCTATTAATTTGCGTCTCCGTCTTGTTTAAAATATCTTACACGTGGAGGAAATCCTCAGCGGATATCAAGTTATCATTAGAGGTGGTAAGAGCACGGAACTAGATACGCTAAAGATAATAACATTGGAGCGGATTGTCAGATTACCGTGACCCAACTCTTCTGTAGAATGGGTAGTTCTTAGGTAATATTCCAAAAATGAAACAGGCAATGTTTGGGCCATTGTTACTACCCCTTTACGTAGTAAATCTTAAAGATAACACATGTCGGACGTGTGCCAACAATCCTAACTCGTGACCTTGACATTTTCTCTTGACATGTTAAGGAAAAAGGGGCTGTGTTCGAACAAAGAAAGACTTGAGGTTTGGGAAACTTCTGTGTGACTCATTTTTGTATAACTCTTTTAGTACTATTTGGAACACTTAACGCTTTTTGTGTTTTAGCTTTGCAGCATTTGCCTTGCAATGATTTAAAGCAGCTTAAAACCCATTCTTCTTTGTATATTTAACCTATAACTTCAGAGCTTAAAAATTTACGCTTTGCACCGGATTTACAATTTCCAGGTCAGGTTGAAAATTCAATAAACCCCAACATTATCTACAAAATGAATATACAAACTAAAGGCTTGCATAATAATATCTCAATATAGAGCCGACGGGCCGTCAACCCACCTTTTGTTGAAAGTATGTCAATTTTGATACAAGCACTGGCCTTTGTTCGGAGCTGTCGGCGGTGGTGACAATACCTTCGTCGAGTCATTCAGCCCTGCTTCCACTGGGACGGAGGCACTTTGAAAACGGTAGATTGATGTTTCGGGAAGTTATTTTTATCTCTGAAGCTACTATGTGTGAAGTGGATGGGGCTGACATATAAAACACTCACAGTAGTTTTACAAATTCTACTAGGTTTGTTCTTTTTTATCCACAAATATAGGACTCTTCGATGTGCTAAAATGTGATGACAGTAACAGCACGTAAACAGAACACTAAACAAAGATTCCAGAAAAAAACAGAAAAAGATAATAAGAGACACTTATGCATAACTCGGCACCAAATTCGAGCGCGCTTAACCGCAGCTTTCCACCATATTTTACTGCAAGCTGTGGAAATTCAGCAAATATTTGAATATATTCCGTATTCAGTTTTTCTTCTTGCTTGCATGTTGCGGAAACTTTGGTCCGCGATCTTAACAACATGTGTAGTGCATCTGTACGCGAACGTAGCACGAAACCTCAGGGGGAATGCGGCAATCCGCTTAAAAGTTCCATTGCTTCGAACAAAGGAATTTTAGAAGAACAATACTGAATTCGTGTCGTGTTTGTCCGACCTTTGCGAAATTGAGTTTGGGACAATCCTTGAATACAGTACTCCTATAAATTCCGCGTCACTGAGCCATGGAACATGACTACTTAATTTAAAAACAGAATCATGCCATTAAATGGCAACATCAAACAGGAAAAGGGACGTTTTCATGAAAATTAAAAAAGAGCAATCATCCAAACATCTGATTGGCGCTTTGGATTATTACATTTAAAATGTACAGTACAAACGCAATCTGAACTCGATGCTCTTTAACGATCCAGCGCGTTTTCATATTCATTGCCCGCGTCCTCTCTCCGACTACAAAAGGGTATTGAAATTTTTATCTTCGGGATCCAGTCATTTAATATTGGAGGGAAATTCTTAAATTCTCTGAGCGATGTCAGCTCTTTTGTGTTTGTGAGGCAAATAACTGGATTATGCACAAACGAACTGAAATCTCTTTGAGCCGTACACGAGCGCAAATTGAACGCGATGGCTACTATCAATACTAGTAAATTCCGACCTATCGCAGACCCAGCGATGTGTGCTTGAACTAGGTCAACAATCACGTACCTTTATAATCCCACTTATGGCCCACTTTTACACATCCACAATATGGCGTGGTTAAATATTTTTGAAATATCATCAAGCTCCAAATTCCTCCGTTTATGAATGGAACTCATTTGCCTCTTTTCTTTTTTAAAGTTCTTACAAAGTCAATCTTGGCGCTTTTCACGAAGTTTTTCACAAAATTTGTACACCGAGGCACTGAGATTGTGGAAAGTACTAATTTACAGTTACTCAGCGTAGTGTGCCCTACTTATGTGCTTTTAAATGCTACTTACTTCGCGAAATAGTAACATTGTTCGGGCTTTTCTTACCGACATACATAGGTACGATACGATATGTGATGTTTTCGCTTGTGAAACACCGCAAGTCACAGAACACAACTTTAGGCAAGCTTCCTATTATACTTTTGTTTGTTAAAGACGAAAATGTTAAACTTGAATGTCAATGTCATATCTATTCCAAAAGTGTAGGAAAGGCAGAGAATAGAATTCTAATTCTGACCAGCTTGCATAACAAATTAACAAACGTGCTAAAATATTCTGGTGCTGCCGAGTTTAAAACTGTTTCAGTCTGTGAAACTGCTATCTTCGAACATGTCGGTCACAAATGTAATTAGTTTTAAATAGAAAGGTATAGTATACTGAGCATTACTTTGATAAGCACCATTTGTTACGCCGGGGCCTTTAAGCTGTTAAGGGTCAAAGGATAGAATATATAGAAAAATCAATATATATACCTAATTGCATGCCGTAAACTGGCCGAACGTGTGAAACATATGCATTTAGTTTTAAGATCTGTAACCACCATATTTGATGCAGTAAATGATTATGATTATGATTTCAATTCGGGCCTGTTGGTTTAGTGGTTAGTAGCCCTGACTGCTAAGCCGGAGGTCGTGGGTTCGATTCCCACCCAGAACAAACTTTGTGTGATGAGCATGATTGTTTGTTCTGTGTCTGGGTGTATTTATCTATAATATGTATGTATTTATAAATTATATAAGTATGTTTATCAGTTGTCTGGTAACCATAACACAAGCTCTTAGCAGAGCTTAACTTGGGATTAGACGACCGTGTGTGAGTTATCCCAGCATATAAAAAAAAAAAAAAATTCAGAAGTCAAAGCTAAATACAACTCGTATTAGACCCTAAAAACGCACACTCGCGTTCACTATTACGTCAAAATAAGCGTGAAAATTACCCCTTAACATGAAATCTAAAAGGCCAAGGTTAAATAAATCCGCAAGTCACCCCGATATCATGAGGGTATTATAAAAAGGTCCAAGATTTATCCTCATTTTCACTTAGGTCGGAGGAGGGCGGTATCCTATCGGACCACGTCCTACGGTTGATGTATGACAATCTTTCGCGCTCCATTGAATTCCTGGCAACTGCAAAAGGCGGTTTTCACGTATGAAGTATTTTGATTCAGAGGACTGAATATTTTGGGTGAGGGTGTAAAATGTGTTCGCAAGCCTATTTTTGGAATTCTTGGGTTTGGATTTTGAACTTAAAAGTTATGAGTTTACGCGGATGACTTGTCTATGAATTGTTGATAAATAAGCACTGAACTTTGTACTGTACTAGATATTACCTGAGGCTTCGCCCGGGTGTGGAGGTCGGACTTCAGTCCCCTATTTTATCCCTTTAGGCGTCGAATTTCCAAAAATCCTTTTTTAGTGGACACTTACTCTTTCGAGAAACTCACCTTCCAAGTTCCATGTCTCTAAGGCTAGCGGTTTAGTCAGTCAGTTTACCATTTTATATAAATAGATTTCCAATACTAATAAAGTTTTTTCCAATTTATTTACAAAAATACTTAATTTATTACGATTAGTTAAACCAAATACCGCAGTGTAGTTCGCAAAATACTAATAATCTTTATTAGTAACTAGCTTCTGCCCGCGACTACGTCCGCGTGGAATAGTTCCCGTTTCTGCGGGATTTCCGGGATGAAAACTATCCTATGTCCTTTCTCGGGTCCTAGACTATATCTGTACCAAATTTCATTCAAATCGGTTCAGTAGTTTAAGCGGGAAAGCGTAACAGACAGACAGACAGACAGACAGAGTTACTTTCGCATTTATAATATTAGTATGAATGGATATGGATTAGAAGGAAGGGTGGGTAACTGGATATTTGCTTGTTTTATTGCAATAAATTTTTAACATTTACATTTATAGGGTAATACGTAATTAGCTATCCTGGTCGGTTTCACCCGCCTTTAGGCCGGTTTTAGTGCTCGACCGACCGTCGTCGGTGCGTACATCGGTCACGCTTCTTTTCTGATTCTTCATTTGTATGAAAATTCACAAACGACGAAAGATGTCACAGTGCTCCACCGACCGTACGCACGCGTTTATTGCTACGCACTGCGTACGAGGACCGTCGGTCAAGCGCGTCCGCATGCGTGCCGTCGGTCGACCGACGCGCTATGGAAACGTGTTGGCGACTGTACAAGTCCAGCCAGTTTAGTTGGTCAGTTATGCGTATCGTCAGGAACGATGGTAAGCACCGACTGTCGGTCGAGCACTAAAACCGGCCTTAGTTACATCTTTAGTTGTTGTTCCACTCTTGGGTGGAACCGTCAATCCGAATTTTAGTTACAAGATATAAGCGCATTTAAAAAATAATCATCTTACATTTAAGCTTACAACTTTACAAGATTAAGTATATAATCGCGAATATAAATGTATAGAGCAGCTGAATTTATTTTCCGACTCCAGGATTGGTCCCGTAGTAAAAGTCGTCTAAAAGTTATGACTGCTACTCCTCTTTAAGTTTGCACTTAAAGAGGGAGTCTTTAAGTTTGCACTTTCTTACAAACTTGGTAATTTATTGCGGTGTCTATCTATTAGTTTAGATAGTTAGCTTTTACTAGAATGTGCCTCCTACACTTAAAAACACGTTTTAAATAAATTATTTTAGGCTTTTGGAGTCTTATGGCTTTTGGACTTATAAATAGACGTTACTAAGCACTGACTTTGGCTTAGCACTATACCTGTCACTGTTACACAACTGCCAAACGTCAAGTGTACGACAGAGACGGGAGCATGGCTAAGCCAAAGATGGTACTCAGTAACGTCTATTTATACGAACTAGAGATACCAATCTCTAAAATCACAGCGGTCCCAGCTCAAGCTGCTATAACTATAACTACTCTAAAACCACTATTACCCTAAGCTAGCACATCAAGTTCAGTTAAATCGCTTAACTGGAACAATACTAGGCCACTTCTGGCCATGATATACACTCATTGGTAATCAATACTGATAAAATATTCTAGCAGAAGTGTTTGTTCTGATTTGGTGTGCCCGATCACGCAAACCCTTAATTACGACAGTTGAAAGTACTAGGGGCTCCGAAAACCTATATCTAAAGGTCATAAAGGTCACACAAACTGATAGAGACTCACGAAACTTGGCAACTCTTCATGCTTGGCACGATACTGCTCAAACTCCTTCATTTGCACGCAAGTCACACTAGGAAAGTATAAAAAAATACATAACTCCAAATTGACTCAATTTGCAAGAGAAAATGTACAGCTGATACCAGTAATTTGGACCCAAATCACCGATAAAATGTCGAAGGTTCCTCGATACCAAGATTATTTTCGACATCCGAAGAGATTTTCGCACGAAATCGGTTCAAATGATTAAAATGTTCGACTGTTAACTTATTGTCATGTGTTTGTTTCGGATGCGTGTTTAGAACCCTTGTTTATGGGTCTTTGGGGAATACTAATACGGTTTGTATGTATTGGTTCAATTTCCAAGGATAGAGGATATATTGGTGATTTAGAGATAACTCTTGAAATTGGAAATTTGGGACCTTTGTAGAGGGTTGTACAGTTAATTACTTTATGTGTAACTTTATTGATTTCAATATGTGCCTCAAGGGATAAATTGTATCATGTGGTAACTATATTACAACACACAATGCTGTATGTCAATATGTATTTAAATTTCTTCTTAACATGTGACGACTGAGGCGCCTCCATATACGATTACGGTTGGAGGTTCGAATCCGGACAAGAACCAATCTGGTTTTGCAAATAAAAACATAGGTGTAAAAACATCGTAAGGAAACTGAATTTATTATTAATGGCAGTCCGAAATCGAGTCTTCTCTGTTACAGATGAGAGAATATTAGGCTTGAATTCCATCATCATCGACCTTTTAAAGTTACGAAAAAGTATTATTTTCGTTTTTGTCAAAATATACTACTGTAATATCGTGAGAACAGCTGCTGTAGAAAGGAGCACATTTCAAAGTTTGCGTGTCCAAGAAATGTAATCAATATTGTATGCCATTGAGAACCAATCGTTTTTCAAAAGTCTGACGTATCTGGGGTTAGGTAATACCTCGTTCTAGTCATTATGTCATAGAATGTCCTTGATAAATCTTATTATAATAAGCTGTTTACTTTAATAAAAGCTTTTCTTAGATTTCTGCTCTATTATCTTGGAGTTTAGATTGGGTCCCTTGTTTTTCTAATTTTTTTTGCCAGCCCTAGTTAGACCTGTCTGAATCATACATAGTTGGGAAGGGACTCAGAAGATGATGATGATGTTAACTAAGAGTCTGAATTTTGGTTACAATAGCAGTTGTTTCCTAAACATTATGAAGAGTGTAATCACCTATTTGCTTTATTACCGTGGTAGTAAAGAAGCAAGGCCAAGGGAAGAATATAGATAACACATGTCAATCACGAGCATGATAAGAAAATCACGGGAGTCATTTCACAGAATGCTCCTAAAATCTGTCATCACAGTTCTGAACCGTGTAAATAAATAACGATGGCGCACAATCTAAATGACTTTACCTTCGCTCGTAAACGAAGCTCGTAACTGGTACTGGGGACGACGCAATTTTTTTACTGTTCAATTTTATATTGGAGGCTCTTTACGTAGATTTTTTGCTTGCGACTCTTGCAGTTCTGTTGGGTCTTTTGAAAACTTTAATAGAAAACTGCTGTTCGTTGTATCCTTTTTTGAATGTTGGAATTTATGAGCACAGCCTTAATCATCATCTCTTCCGCTTTTCCTTTCTAATGTAAGCTTCCAGCCTGACAGACTTCTACAACCCAGTTACAGGATTACACAATACCCTTGGTTAGATTGATTGTCAAACTTTTTAGCTTCAAGGTATCTGTAACGATTATCAAGGACCTACGGATGACAACCGGCACCAACGGCTTTACATGCGTTCCGTGGCACGGATTGTAAATGGTGTCCTAGATAACTTAGAAAGCTCATATGTATTGAAAAAGGTCACATTAGTACTTGCCCTGTTCTGAACCCACAATCTCATGCATTTAAGGCGGGAATCTTAACCACAGTGAGTCCACACGATATTTTTACAATGAAACCTAAAACACGTTACCTATCTTATAAGTGAATCTGAGACCCTCAATATGCAAGCCACATCAACACCAAACTTGAAGGAGGTCCCTCAACCTTAATAAACCATAAACTTATGTCATATCCGGTTTCCGCCATTTTATTACTGCCTAACTCCTGTCATATCACTGAGACCCTTCGTAAATCCAATACTGATGTTTATGGACAACATAAACTCATGGGTTATGTATGGTGTATCGCCGAATATGCATCCAATAAGGAAATGAAATATGAAGAAGATGAAATTGCAATCTGAACTAACTTTGTTTATTAAATTATAGCTAGGACGTTTAGTTTAGTCTTAGTGATCTAGAATTCTTGACAATGTTATGTCTAATGGCATAGGTTTATAAACGGCTTTATGAATCACGAAGTGATGTTTGACGGGTTGGCAAACGATTTTTTGATATTCTTCTTGTAGAAAAGGCGATTACAAACACATTCTACTGTCTGTCTGTCTTAAAACATCAAAAATATCCTGTATGGCGAATTTTACAAACGTTATACCTATTGTAAGTATTTTATTCGCGGAATTATAAAAACGTCTGACTATTATTGTAATATACCTGTAAAAATTGTGTCAATACAAGTTTGGGATACTTACTCATACATTGACTTTTTTTATATTGCGATTTGAAATTATACGTCATTTCGTTACTATTATTGGATGCAAACTCGGGGCAGGTTGCATTTTACGCGCGGCCGGAGGGGAGGAAATCTGACTTATGATTTATGACGTATTACCTCTTGCGGAAAATTGCTGACTCACCGAGATTTGATTGAGTAACCAAGAATAATGGTATTCATTTTAATTTCGCGTTCGTTTGTCGGTCCCTATTTCTCTTTAACGATGAGATTTATTGCTGTTTTTAAATGTGATTAATCCGCTAACTTCGAGAACTTGGAAATGCTTTTAGGTTTATAATTGTATTTATTACGTTTGTTTTTAATGTTGCGCAGATAACTTACTTATATCGGTATGTTTTCGCATTATTACTTAATTTCCTGATTGCATGTCGCCGTGCAGTGAAAACCATTCCATATAATTGTGTGGTGATTACAGATTAATAGATGATAATCTGTGATTTTACATGAGAAAACACTGCTAGCACAATATATTGTAGTGTAACTCCAAGTTCTTTAGTTTTCTATGTTATCTGCATCATATACTATTATGCCCTTACTAATAAACACTGTGTAAAGTTATGCAATGAATAAAGCCTGTGTAACCATACATTTTTTGACGTATAAACCTGTCATAACTTTGTGCAGCGATTATTAGTAAGACGCTTAGCGCCCTACTAATAAACGCTGCATAAAGTTATGACAGGTTTATACGTCAAAAAATGTATGGTTACACAGGCTTTATTCATTGCATAACTTTACACAGTGATTATTAGCAAGGGCATTAGTATTTATAACATTGACAATTGCACATTTTAAAATACTGTTCCCATAAATGTAAAAGCAATCAAATATTAATGTTTTACGAAATTTTCACTGCATGGCAACTATTCGCGATTCCATAGCCTTTAGCGCTAGTATGCGGGCGAGCGCATCCGGGAGGCGTGACTAATGGGCGTCCAGCTCTTTATTCACGTTAAGCTGGTAATCTGAGCAGCAGCGTGGAATGCGCCGATAGCACGCTAGCCGTGGGTACTGTTTGTATAGAACAGCTTTTACCACTGACATAATCTGTGGTAAAAGCTGTTGTTTTTTAAAAGCGAGGGAGGTTTTTGTAGTTCAAGTGTTGTCAGCAATGATCAGAAAGAGGGACTGATATACCTTCAGTGATATTTTTTTTTTGTATACCTAATATGTTTATTTATTTGAATTCTGGTACTTAAAATTTTTACACAATACCTTTAAAAAGATATTGGTGCCGATTCTCTTGTGCACAAACTAACGTAAATTTAAGTTAAGTGCATCTTTCTCTTTCCATTTCTTAAAGATAAGGACAGAAGATACATTTTAGTTTAATCCTGTCAAATTAGACAGCGCCTGATGAAAATTGACGTATATTTAGACGCCATGTTTTTAAATTGCGTCTAAATTATCTATGGAGTGTCTTAATTTGACAGAACTTAACTAATATTTGATCTTCTGTCCTTTTCTTAATTAAAAGGAAAGAGAAAGATGCACTTAACTTAAATTTACGTTAGTTTGTGCACAAGAGAATCGGCACCATTTAAAAAAATTCAAAACGTAGTTCTGCGATATTTATCAATTCAAAATTATATGTGCTGACTGTATAGTTTCTACCTTAACGAAATTATATTAATTTGATATTTTTACCCAAGAACATAACGATTTGTTGAAATATGCTTGTTCACAATCTCATGTATTCTAAGTAATAATACTGTTCCCAGGAGATTAGTATTAAAATAACATGATTTAAATAATAGCTGATTTTACCAGCTCTAATGTTGTGGCATTTTGCCAACTTTAGGTCAAATGGGATGAATAGAGATGCGGGGTGAATAGGGAAAAAAACCTTAAAAGAATTTTAGGGAGGATCATAGTTTATTGTTTATTACTTACTTGCTTATATTTTTGTTTATAATATACTAGCTGGCCCGTGCCCACTTCGTTGGGCGCCAAACATTTTAACTTAAAACTCGAAGACATGCACTTTCCCAGACATAAGACTGAGCTAGATCGATTTCTCGTCCCCGAAAACCCCCACATATCAAATTTCAGCGAAATTGTTAGGGTCGTTTCCGAGATCACATGCTTTTTCAAGCAATTAGCGCCATCTGCCGGGCTGATTTGTGAATCTAAACCATCCAGGGCGCCACTCAAACGCATACAGAAAAATTCATTCATAACGGTCAAGCCGTTTAGGAGGAGTTCAATGACATACACACGCACAGCAGAATTATATATATAAAGATTTGTATTAAATTAAAGATAAAATACCTTTTAAAGTTTGGTCTTAATGAATCGCAACGAAACTTTACAGGATTCGATTACATTGGGATATACTTATAGAGATACATAGGTGAACCAATGCATCCTTATAAACATGGAGGTTGTTTGACCGTACCTTAGCTCTACCTACTCCGATCACTAACGTGTGCTTGACCGTACCTATTAGCTTCCTAATACACGAGCTCGTTTTCCTGCAAGCCTGGTGATTGCATGTTAGATAGTGTTCCACTGGTATATGGATTATACTCGTACTCGTATCGCGTGCGCTGTGTAAAAGTTTATTTTAATTTGTACTTACATGGAGAATAAGTACTTGATTATCGCCCACGTTGGTTTTCAGACTCCGAAAGTGCCTGTTTTTGCTAAAATAAAGAGCAAATGTGTTTATGAACCCATATTGCCCCAGTTACATAATGGTTTTAGACTATTTAGTTTGCAACATCTACCTATATTCCAATCCATTGCAAGTAACAAGTTGGTACAATATTTTGACAATTAAATAACTCATTTTTTTTTAGAGGTTATTAACCCTAGAAAGATAATCATATTTTAACTAGCGTAAAAGATAATCATACGTCTGTCAGACGTACCTTAGTTAATTAAGATTTTTAGTAAGCCTACGGATGTATTATCATGCTTTATTGGTTTAAATAATTGTTTGTATTCTATTCAAGTAAATAAAACTATAAAATAGCAATAATAAAGTTTAATTGACAAATTACAAACAAAAATCGAAACTACTTTACAAATTAGCAAAAACTTGACTTGTCTCGTATTGGAACATTTAAAATCACTTTCAGTGTTTATATTTTCTTATTATTATATTATATAATATAACAAGGAATTGTAAACGTTTCTACACATGTAGTACGCTCTGGCCTTCTTGCTGATCGGCCAATATTCACTGCTAAGGTTCTACCGCGACTTCGACCCTTGTTGGACCACAAGCCCAACAATGGTTATTTTTACTTCTGGGTGTGCGCTGAGAACTAATAATTATGCGGTTATTAGAAGGCGTAGCTTGGTCGCCAGTAGACTTTGAATGGTGTTCAGCAGACATTTCGGGTATATCCACAGCTTCATAGTTGAATTTTATTCGTTTTCAGTGTCACTCTGCACATCGTCTTCTAAGTGGTTTTATTTGCATTCACTTTCAGATTCTGATAACGATTCCTCTTCATTACCCGACTGCGAAAGAAGGGTTATGTTTTTCAAGCGTATGTATGTTTGTACTTATGTATGTATGTCTCATTCTATGGCGCGTTCTACAGCCTAAATCGTTCAACGGGTTTCGACATAATAATATGAGGTATCATTGATTTCGTCTCAATTCGAATGACATAGGATATTATATTCATTAAAAAAAGAAGAAATAAAAAAAATAAAATTAAATAATCAAAAAACCCAACTGCAATATCGGAAGTTGATGGCTTTGTTTTGTTTCATGTCTTGTCATGTCTGCCTATATTTTTATAATTTTGATATAAAAAGTTCTCAATTTGAGAATTATTCAACACCTTTGACTTGCTATTATAATATAAAAATAATAAATACCAGAAAATAATAGTAAATACGTGTTAATAACAATAAACCATCAGTTCAAATGATTGCAGAAGTTGCATTAAAGATAATCATACGTCTCGCGGACGTACGACATAGGTATATCTTTTATTTGAACGTACTTACCGTGGTGCTACTGCTGCTTAGCGCTAGTTCCGGTCGCCGACAGAGATAACTAGAGCAGCCAGAGTGCTGCGATTAATAATAAAAAAATTACAACGAAATTTAATTTCACGATACGTCTCGCAGACGTAGATTATCTTTCTAGGGTTAAATATATCTGAATTTTGCGTCTCTTTAGAAATGGTGATGATATAGGCAAATAGGCAATCAGGTTATGTCTACCTCACTTCACTAATTCTACTGAGGGAGATTTTTCTCTGGACTTGGGGACTGTTCTCTTCTCCAAGTTATTACTAATATATATACCTATATCTGAAGATAATGGAGTAACTGAACACATTGCTTAGCAATTAACTTCCAACAATATAATATGTAGTTCTCTTATGTAAGACTTAGGCCGAGGCCTAACAAACGTCTTTGTTTTAGGCCAAAGACATTCATACCAGCAGTAGGTACTAATCGTTACAAGTAAACACAACAAGGTTGTCTACCTACTTGGCAAAACATTGGACAATGTTAGGTACTTCGTTGCCCAGCAACAAAGTACTTAGGCAGCCACACGAGCTTATAATAATGTATGCTACTGAAGGACTGAAAGCTATTATATTCTTTAACAAAGGCCGTTGGAAGCTTTACAGTCTTCAATTATTTTTGCCACTTAGTGATAAGCTCAAATTTGACGTCATACTTTCGTAGTTATTTCAATAGATACGGGATCAACTTTCCTATAGGGAGAACTCTTATAATTTTGTAACATCTACGCATTACTTCTTTATTCGTTGCCTCGTCACAGTCATTTCTTAACGACCCCAGTGAGCCGTTTCTTTAACAGCTTCACATCCCCGGGGCAAAACAAAGTGTTCCCGAAATTGGCACACGGAAAATTTCAAATACAAAAATAGAGTACATCAAAAATACGAAATCTTTTTATAGGGACGCGGGTTCGCTAAAATGGGCTAACAAAGTAATGTGTGAGCGTGGAGCGTCCCCAATTGGAGATGAATATGGACTGACGTGATTGAATTAAAGCTTGCCACTCACGGCGCGATAATCCGCTAATGTGATCACCTGTCGCCCGAAGCCTGCTTGTGTTGCGACGTTTGATGGATTTGCACGGGATGTTGTCACGATTATAGGGATTGGTTTGGCGTAAGTCGAGTATGTTGTTTGTCCATATTTAGAACAGATGTTGGTTTGAAGGTGCGAAAGAACCATACCTGAAAGCCTTTTCATTCATGTCATCCTATGATTTTGTTATGTTTGCTTAAGTAATATACAAAATCAAATTGTTTTTGCTAAATCAACGTTCCTATGCAAACAAAACAAACGCCAAAATACCGTCAAAAACATGCATATCAAATCAAAACAATAAACATTTTTTTCAACTACATACATAATCGCGTAAACTACCCGACAACGGGCCATAAAGTGGCCCGTTGTCGGGTAGTTTATCACTCGCATCAGGTCCCCGTCCCGGGGCCCGGGGCCCATCTAACACGATCAGACGCACCCCGCGGCCCCATAGGCCTCGGGCAGCGGGTAATGTACCGGTCTTTCGCAAATTGATTGCAGTTTTCCGAAAGTTTAGATAGAGATAATGTGGGTTTAGGAAATGGATCGGTTTGTTTGTGCTCTACTTGTGGAATATTTCTTGTGTCAACAACAGATATGTGGGTAGTTGGCTTTTGGTTTGACACGGTGTTTTTATTTCAAGCTATCGTGTTATACGCCCGAGAAATATACAAGATACTGTGGAAATGTTTGGTAAAAACGATAGAATTTAAGTGGATAGAATTTGAGATGAGTAATCACCTAAACTCAGGACCGAAGCGCCTCAAATATCGGATTGCGGCGTAGAGCGAAATATATACAACTATATGTTATGTATGTATTGAATCAAATTTCGCACGTGTACGCATACTCATATCGAAGTGCGGAAAATGTCTTATCTAGCACACATGTTAAATAATACACTTTAGTACTTTATAATTACTTGTTCAGAACCTTATTTTCCTTGTCCCCAGACTCCTCAGCCTCGATGTGTCGTCCCTGGAGGACGTGTACTGGCTGGAGGATAGCACGGCGCGCCACGTGCTGGACGCCAAGGACCTGGGGGCGTGGTCCGCCGCCCGCCAGAGTCTACCCACCGGCAAGGAGGCGCTGCAGACCCTGAAGGCAGACCTCTGGAGCGCTGTCGTCAAGAACAGCAAGCACCAAGACGCTTGGACTTGGGGTATGGATACAGTACTATAGTAGATTATATTGCTAGTTTTATTACTACGCTTTTTTACCTGTAAAATAATTCTACAATAACAGCTATGTTGTATTTGCACGTAGTACTTAATTCCCTTCTTTATTATACTAATTTATTAACGCTATTTTAAGATCGATAGAAACATAATCAAGAGGTTTTACAGCTATACATACATATGTTTAATATCATGCTGCATGATAGTTTAATGGGCTACCTATAACTCTGTCTTTTTGTGGGGATTCTCATAGATATGGTTGTGGGAAGTTGGAGAGGTATTTTAAACTCAGTAGTGGATGTGGTAGATTTTTCCCTGCCCGTATGATCTGGTGTGTGTGTAGGTCTACGTATGTTAGAATTGCCAAAATTTTTACGAGGATACGAGTATAATTATATCTGATTTTAGAGAGTGTAAATGAAGAGTATTAACCATTTAAAAAGGGCGAGTTTAGTATCACTTACAAGAAAAAAACGGGATCGTGAACTTATTACTTTAGTAATGCCACTTATAACAGTGAGTGCAAACCACTGTAATGGGGCTTAAAGTAAAAATTACATAAAATTGCGTACTTTATGAGTATAGATTATAAAATACGCTTTACTTTACGCTGAAATAGCACACAATACTCTATTTGAGAGTACGATGGGCAATCCTATCCTCTATGGCTGTCACCTTAGCTGTACTACTTACAAATTCTTGGATCTCTTTTCTTAGGACTAACCATTGAAAGCGAGTAGCTGCTTTATTCAGTATGGCATATGTTCAAAGGGTGATGATGTATGGGTTATATACCCAGGCATACTGCTTACCATTTTATTGAACCAGTCTCTAGAATATATATCCCTAGACTGTTAATTGAAGGAGTATAGACGCATGATGCAGTATGGCTTATGATATGACGTATGGGCGCTGATGATGTACGGGTTCCATGGCCAGGTGGCATGCTGGTGGTGTCGGTGTCGGTGTGCGGGCTGGTGACGCTGGCGGCCATGACGCAGCCCTCGCTCGCGCCAGAGGCGAAGCACTCGCTGCTGCAGTACGTCACCGGGAAGTACCTGCACCCGCCTAGTTGTAAGGTAATGTAACGCGGGTCCGGGGTTGCGGAATAGTTATAATAGTTACCGTGACCCCGGAACATAAATGCAACCGAAGGAACATAAGTGGGTTTTAGTCAGTAAAAGTCTGGCACGAAGGACGGGCGAAGTCATTTAATGATTTCCCAATGACAAAAAAATGTTACGCGGGTGTCACAGTCAAAATCATTTTATTCGAATAGACCATTTTAGAATTTCGCTGTGGAACCCAAGACAGTAGAATCGTTTCTCTGAGACTCGCCGAACTTAACTGCTCGGCGCTTTTCTGGTGAACTCCACTGATTTAGGCTTTTGGGACATGCTGTGTTTGCTAATTTCTGCTGTTCCCAGACTCCTCAGACGCACACAGATATTGCGATATTAAAGTTCAACGTGACTTCGACTTGATAATATACTGCAAATAATAATCTAGTAGTAAACCCACTAGACTCAATGGGAGAATTGGAACTTTCCATTCTGTTCCTTTGAAGTCGAATACACAATAATATAGCTAGGCTAGGGCTAGGGAAAGTTTCAGAAGGATAATATTTCAGCAGCATAAGAACCATAATCGCAAGATCACCTCCTACATGTATTATTTTTTTAATATATATAGTGCCCTTTCAAACATGTGCTGATAAAAGCCGAGTGTGGGCGTCCGTAGATCACTTGGTATTATGTTCAGTAAGGAGTGAGTCCTGCTGGCAGACAAATACCACGCTATTTAATTATACATTATGTTATCCGAGGTAAAAATAGCTGCAAAAGATAGTTGTTTTCGTTACTATTCGCTCTAATATAAATTAAACGTTGGTTAAGTAATACCAGGCTAATTATTCCACCCGCTCGTCTCATACAAACAAGAGCAGGCACAACTATTGGCCATCACGGGAATTGTCAATTTGTATTTGAACTTTAACAAATATAAATACGGAAAGGAAGATAATAAAATAGAGACATATTTTTCCAATTTGTCTTCCAATATCGAGGGTGGTTAATATATTATCGCACAGCCTTCGGGCTTTTTGACGTCATAGAGTTTTTGCAATGCAACAGGTTGGACTCAATTGTAGTGCAGCTTCAAAACCTATCTTCATCTGCAGGTAGAGTGGGGCTGGACGGAGCCTCAAGCTGTGGGGGAGACGATGTGCTTCACAGTGCACTGCTACCAGCGCAACGGACACCCCTACCCCATCTGTGACACGGACGAGCTCACCGTCGCCATCTGCCATGGTACCAGGAAGGTGAGCGCCATTACTGGCCTGTTGCTCTAGTTAGTGACCTGCTGACTAGATCTATCATGGCACCAGGAACCCAATAATGGCACCCTAGAACTAAAATAACTTCAACAGTATGCCCAACTGGCTGGCATCACGTACAATGGTCCGATCAAGATGACTAAATTTTATAAAAAAAGAAAGACCCTAACTGACCTATGTTTTGGTGATGAGTTAGTGTTACTTTATTTATCACTTTGACACTAGATGGACTTCGCCAGGTCCCATTGGATGCGGGTGGCGCAATACCGATGCATGTAGGCCTTTGTCCAGCAGTGGACGTCTTTCGGCTGATAATGATGGTGTATATATGTTAGCTAGTATGACATGAGTGAGACAGGTGTGAGATCTGTGCGGTCTGCCCCCCACTGCAGGTGACGGCGGTGATCGAGCTGGGCTCGGGCGACCCCGCGCGCGCCAACACCGCCCGTGTCAAGTTCACCGTCCGGACCGCTGGCGTCTACATCGTGTCTATTATGATTGGTAAGTTTTGTTAAATGATTTTGGAAATGAATGGGTTTATGTTAATGGTTTATTCTTTGTGTTAAACTACTGATTGTAGAATATCGTTTCGTTTTGATTTTTAGCTCTATTCCTATTTTGGCCGTTCAGGGTCAAAGTGTATGAGACATTTACATGTCTTTCACAAGACATTCTAGAACTGTCTTTCGGGTCAAAACGAAGAAATTCTAACATGTACAATTCTTAAATTGAACAAAACCCACTTTTCCTAATATTGGATATTTTGACACCGAGGGATATTTTGAGAATTGGATGTTTTTGCCTACACGAATTCGATTCAGTGATTTTTTTTGCGCGTGTTGTTGCGTGATGATTGTTGCATGTCAGTGGCGTGCCTAGGTCTTAACATTAGGGCAAGCCCCGAGCCCGATAGGTGTGTAAAAAAAACATGTGGGTGCTTTGCTGTTTTGGTGTTGCTTTATATGATCTAATAAGGCATTGTCGTATTTAGAAAGCAACGACACAAGTTCTAAGAAATTGCCTCTATTTAAAGAAGTTTGTGATTCATTGTGACCTCGGAAAGGAAGTTCTTGTTGCGCTAAATGGCAAACAATATCGACTAACCTCTGAGATACGGCGCGATTATTGTCAACACGCTTATTGTGATTAGAAATTTCGTCACTAAACTGACGAGACAAACAAGTTTCTATGCGTGTTTTACCAAAACTATGGAATGAAACAAGAGCTTTAATGTGCTTATGACAAATCTGATGTCTTTTAATAGCACCGGATAAGTTATTTAAATCATCGTAACCTGATGAATTCCAAACGTTCCTATCATTGGAGAAAAATATGCAACACCAACAAAATAATTTGTTCAAATGGGAACAACCAACAATCCAAAGAGTTTGGTACACTGTCCTATGAAAATACCTATTATGTGATTTTGTCGTATTAGAAATAATCAAATCAGGAGTAGGTTTAGGTGAAGTAATTAAATGGAATTTGTCTGTAAAATTCAAAGTATTTACCTTTCCAAGTAACGATTTCACACACCTTAATCCTTCACAAGGAGTTTCCACCATTATCAATTGACGTACTTTTTATGAGCTGTCAAAACGCCATTCTCCAATAGATTTTGTATGGCAATGGCGACTTATGACGTCACTAAAATAACAACTCAGTTGACTATCTATTTATTGATTTCAAAACAACTAAAAATCAAATTTTATAGCAAATTGAAAATGAACCGAATTTATTAGGCTGAAATTAATAGAGGTTTTATAGGAATCGTGTCTAACATTTATTGGTTAATGGTGGAAACTACCCAATTGCATGCGTTTCCGAATGCATCTTCTAATAAAACGATTATAAGGTAAAACACAAAAACTCAATCACAAACGTTAAAACCAAATAATCTTATAAAAGTTACACAAAACTTTAAATCAATTGAAATTTTAAAATATGTTTATCTTTCCTATATAAAATGCTCCAGTACCGCTCAAAACAAAGTTAGAACTAATTGGAAAATATTATTCCTCTAGAGAGAGAAATACGCACATGCATTGCGCTATCTTGCTTGCATTTCGCACGCCATCCAAATTACATCTCTATACATTCACAAGCCTGGCATAATTTCGTCAATTTTACTACGAATTTCATTCATCAAACATCGAAAAATTCTGTCGTATTTTTAAAAGTTGAATGAATCTGAGTGAAAGGAACAAGCTGTGGTTAAGCCCCGTAAGAAGCCAGCGAGTGCAAGTGAGTTAGCACTATAAAACCTTGAAAGCGCGTTGTGTTCATTTTGTATCTACGCTACGTCGAGGCTCGAGTCTTGTTGTAACGAATGCACGGCACTTGTGGCATGGAAATAGTAACTACACCGGCCCGTGCGCTGAATTTTTACCGCGCGAAGTTTAAATTTTTAAATTTTTTAGATTTTATACAAGACTGATATTACACTATTTCAAAGGTGTTTTTTTTTGTTATTTTCAAATTTTGAATAGCAAGCCGGGCTTTTCGGCTTGTATGAACAACAGACTCTTTGCTTAAAGATTTGATAACGTCGGTACCATAACATCTACTTGGTTTTTGAATAAAACGTACGGTCTTCCAGGGCTGGTCCCGATCAGCGGCAGCCCGTTCCGCAAGTGGTTCACGGCGGGGCGCGTGGAGGCGCGGCGCTCGCGGGTGGGGCGCGCGCACCACGCGCTCGTGTGGGCCGCCGGCCACGCGCGCGCGCTGCACGTGCACCCGCGCGACCAGTACGACAACCCCGCCCCGCTGCCCGAGCACGAGCCGCCCCGAGTGAGTGAGCTTCACTTGTAGCATACGTGTGTGGGGCGCGCGCACCACGCGCTCGTGTGGGCCGCCGGCCACGCGCGCGCGCTGCACGTGCACCCGCGCGACCAGTACGACAACCCCGCCCCGCTGCCCGAGCACGAGCCGCCCCGAGTGAGTGAGCTTCACTTGTAGCATACGTGTGTGGGGCGCGCGCACCACGCGCTCGTGTGGGCCGCCGGCCACGCGCGCGCGCTGCACGTGCACCCGCGCGACCAGTACGACAACCCCGCCCCGCTGCCCGAGCACGAGCCGCCCCGAGTGAGTGAGCTTCACTTGTAGCATACGTGTGTGGGGCGCGCGCACCACGCGCTCGTGTGGGCCGCCGGCCACGCGCGCGCGCTGCACGTGCACCCGCGCGACCAGTACGACAACCCCGCCCCGCTGCCCGAGCACGAGCCGCCCCGAGTGAGTGAGCTTCACTTGTAGCATACGTGTGTGGGGCGCGCGCACCACGCGCTCGTGTGGGCCGCCGGCCACGCGCGCGCGCTGCACGTGCACCCGCGCGACCAGTACGACAACCCCGCCCCGCTGCCCGAGCACGAGCCGCCCCGAGTGAGTGAGCTTCACTTGTAGCATACGTGTGTGGGGCGCGCGCACCACGCGCTCGTGTGGGCCGCCGGCCACGCGCGCGCGCTGCACGTGCACCCGCGCGACCAGTACGACAACCCCGCCCCGCTGCCCGAGCACGAGCCGCCCCGAGTGAGTGAGCTTCACTTGTAGCATACGTGTGTGGGGCGCGCGCACCACGCGCTCGTGTGGGCCGCCGGCCACGCGTTCTTTTTTTTTCCGGATATTATTAGCTTTTGTCATCCCAACCACACCTCATGAAAAAATATGTAACATCACAACCTTTTCCCCAGGGCTTCTCAATCAAGATCAACCCTCTAGGCGGCGAAGTAGACGAGCAGCTGTCCTCGTCAGCGAGCTTCGTGTACGACAGCGTGAACCAGCGCGTGAGCATGACGCTGTGCTTCGAGCGCGCCGGCGTGTACCGCGCGCTCGTGCTCTACGACGACGTGCTACTGCACAACGGCGAGTTCGACTGCATCGTGCTCACTGGTGAGAGGGGGGGGGAGTACGTGAGCATGACGCTGTGCTTCGAGCGCGCCGGCGTGTACCGCGCGCTCGTGCTCTACGACGACGTGCTACTGCACAACGGCGAGTTCGACTGCATCGTGCTCACTGGTGAGAGGGGGGGGAGTACGTGAGCATGACGCTGTGCTTCGAGCGCGCCGGCGTGTACCGCGCGCTCGTGCTCTACGACGACGTGCTACTGCACAACGGCGAGTTCGACTGCATCGTGCTCACTGGTGAGAGGGGGGGGGAGTACGTGAGCATGACGCTGTGCTTCGAGCGCGCCGGCGTGTACCGCGCGCTCGTGCTCTACGACGACGTGCTACTGCACAACGGCGAGTTCGACTGCATCGTGCTCACTGGTGAGAGGGGGGGGGAGTACGTGAGCATGACGCTGTGCTTCGAGCGCGCCGGCGTGTACCGCGCGCTCGTGCTCTACGACGACGTGCTACTGCACAACGGCGAGTTCGACTGCATCGTGCTCACTGGTGAGAGGGGGGGGGAGTACGTGAGCATGACGCTGTGAAGGAGAGGGGAGTATGTAGAAGGATCTCATCGCTGTGCTTCAGTTAAAAGCAGTGCAATGGATATAGCCCTGAAATTAAACTTGCCGTTTTCTACACCTGTCGACTAGAGATGTCGTTTCGACATAATTATGCAGAATTCGTCAAAAACTTTAGTAACCTAAAAAAATATTGGTTTAGAGGTTGGCCGTATGACAAGGCATTAAGTAGTTTCTAATGTTATCTTGAACATCATTTACGGCGAAGGTGAATGTCGTGAGGTAACTTTAGACTTGTAAGCCAGTATCTTTATTATTTGTGAAACATGCACTCATATAATTCATATATTTCAATCACACATAGAGATGGATTTCTACCCATCTGTACTCAAATGCAGGGTTTTACCCGGTAAATAACCCATGCAAATAAATCCCTATGTAAATATATATTTATTTTTATCTTTTGCGTATTTACCCACCGCCCTTCTCTAATCATTTACCTATCTGAAGCGATCCTTTTTTGTTGAGCGAAGAAAATGCCGCTTGTGCACCTACTTTAGCCTTGATGGATGGGTCACGAGAACTGCTACGCATGACATTCGCGATCTGAAGAGATTCTAATTAAATCCGTATCCCTTAGCCAGTGACACGGCAACAGTGCAGCGCAACATATCGTCGAAGCGCCACAACATCAGCTACGAGGCGCGCCTCCTGTCGGGCAAGCCGCGCCGCGTGCTGTGCTGTATCTCTCCGAAGCAGCTCACGCTCAAGGACTACATCCTCAAGTTCATTCCTAAGAGGATCACCAGCTTCCGGCTTTGTCCTTCCACCAAGGTTAGTTGTTCCGACGAATTCAATGTTAGACTTAGGATATAAAGTCCGATTTGGTCTATTGTGTCTCAAATCACGTGTATTCGATGGATCAAAATGAAAATAACATAGTTCCTATAAACTTACATAACCATTTGTTTATTCACTGCAACTACACTGGTCTATGTTTTTTTTTCTAAGATAATAGATCATTTACCACACCATTTTTATCATTCATTCATATATAGTTCCTTGCGCAAAATAGTTAATTATCAAACACTATTAGTTAAAGTATGGTATCATTATTATTCTAGGAAGTGCCAACTCACTGAAAAAAAAAAGTTCAAGTATAAATTGAGAAAGTGTCTGAAGTGGGATATCCCATTTCATTCGTTTAAAGATCACCTCGTTCTTTCACTGACTTGTAATTTTAACAGCAACAACCTCTGTTTATTTCCGTTACAGTTAATATTGAAGCCAACGCCAGCTGGGTCAGGTCCTGGCGGAGAGTTCACCCTGGAGGATGGAGTACAGCCTCAGTTGGAACTGGTGTCGGCTGAACGGGATCTCATCGCTGCCACCTTCACGCAGCTGCTTATTGCCAACTGTGGCGGAGAGGATACCTTTAAGGTATGTGCATAGGCGGAACAAGTAGAAACATATAATAATACTGTCAGAGGGGAAAATTGGGGCTTGCCCGGGCTTTCCCACTCTGACAAAGAATGAGAAAAACGTTCGGCTAATTGGGTGTAAAAATAATAAAATTTAAATTTGTTGTACTCCACATTTATTTAAAACTTGCAAATAACAAGAAGCTAATTTCTAGAAACTTTCTTAAATTAAATACTTATACGATTATTGTTATTGTACTAAAATATTGTTGGGACAATCCTGGCGATTCCAAAAGTGGACTGTTGGAACGTCCAGGATTCACACGCAACGGTAGCCTAGTAGATTGCCTACTTACACTCTAGCTCAGTCTGTGGAATCCTCAGGCTATGGATTCTATCTACTAAGACTATTAAATACACGAATCTAAAAGGTGTAGAATAATGTCACCACTGGTAATTAAAAGGTAAATGAATCTATCATTTGTTCAAAAGGTTAAATGTTTATAAAAGGTATTTGCGTGCGACACATTCCTTAAGGTAACTCGCCTTTCGACCCTTCGTCAGCGAGTCCACGTGGCACAGCCTCTTCAATCCTACGGGGTTGAAGGGCTCAATCCAGAAAACAGGAAAACGAAGACAAAATACAATTTTTCCTCAAAAATAAATTTCTTTCATAAGAGAAATTCTTTCATTAACATAAATTCTTCCTTAAAATAAATTCTTCTTAAAATAAATTCCCGCCCAGGCTGAAATAGAACATTGTTTGCATTAGTTTTAGATCAAACTACAATACATCCTGAGCGTGGCTCCACGTGGCCATCACGACAATAGGCTAGAACCTTACCGGTGTTTCAACTGGAAACGATTCACCGCATCTGGAACACCCAGCCCTTCCACAATAAAAACCGGCCTAGTGCTGCTTGGCTGGTCCACACAGCTGGAAAAACGAGACGCATGAGAAATGCAAGTCCAATGGCAGAATTTAAAAGTGAATTAAAAACGTAAATGTCAATATATTTTGTATAATTAATAAAATTATTTAAAACATAAATAATTAGCTATTCTCTCCTAATATGAATACTATTTCATTTATGACATAAAATATATGATATTATTAATACTGTATATAAAAATAAAAAGCGCTCTTCCTCTCCTCTACCTAATTACTGTGTTGCTGTGCCCAACAGGGTCCATGATTGATTCTATTTACTACTTACCACCTGTATGTAACATTGTAACATTATGGAATGCAATAAATGACTAATGACTAATGACTAAAGATGCGCCAGCGCATGTCGATTTTCCCGTATAAGAAGGTTGATTATTTATTATTTATTTATTTATTTATTTTAATTACAACGGCTATTACACCAATTACAGTAACTAAACAAAATTAAAATTATCAACAATTGATAATTGATTGATTGATTGATTTGAATTGATGGTCAAACAGATTATGTTTATTCTTTTTTTAATTTTAAGTTCCATTTCTTTTTTTTTCTTTTTTTAGTGCACCTACCATGTAATCTCTGCACTACCCTGGGTAGACTGGTAGAGAATGCCTAAGGCATTAAGTCCGCCATTGTACATATGTGCATAAAGTTTAAATAAATAAATAAATAAACAGCTTACCCGTGATTGTCCACAAAATCCGCACGCAGCACTAGAAGCCTTTAATTATTCAAACTCGTCCAGGCTGATTGCCTGACGCCTTGCCGGCCAGTTAAATCCACATCGAAATCATCCTTGAATCGACCGACGCCGCTCGATCCAAGGTCTAAAGAATCCTTGGGTTCTTATCACCCGAAACCAAATTACCCCTTTCTAATGTGGGAAATTTTCTCGTTAATAAGATTCCAATTTGCAGAAATCCCATGAAATACTCGCTTTATGCAAATTGTTCGATGGGAAATTACGTCAATTTATTTTCAAGATGAAGGCAGCGACCCCCTCAAAACATTAACGTTGTTGATAAACAGAAATAATGTAAATGCACCCATATTTAAAACAATAGTCCCCCAAACATGGGAATTAGACAAGAGTCTGTCACACTGGTGCCACAGACAAATGTCAAAGACAATTAGGATCAATTACCCTAGACATTAAGGCGCGTTTACACATGCTTAACAAGAGCAACAAGTGTTGACCACTAAACAGAAAAATCACAACGTTACAATACGTTACATTACACAAATTCGAGCGAAACACATTAGCGTGAAAATATGTTACTATCAACCCCTATCACAGTGGGCATATTTGGGGTTTCCAATAATTTTAAAGTGACCGTTCTTGTGGTTGTGATGTTTTAAAAAGTCAAACAACACATCCCTTTGTGTTCCACAGAACAAACAAGACTTCTTCTACAGCGAGATCCGCAAGGCACACGCGCGCCACCCACACGAGAAGCTCGCGATCCGCGTTCTGCGGTCAGAACTACTGCGCACCAGCCTCAAGGCCACGCGCCACTTCACCGTGCAGGACTGGTGCAAGAACTTCGACGTCACCTTCCAGGGCGAGCAGGGTATGTCCCAGCCTGTTGTCTTCTACAGCCACATCCGCGACACACGCGAGACACACGCGCCACTTCACCGTGCAGGACTGGTGCAAGAACTTCGACGTCACCTTCCAGGGCGAGCAGGGTATGTCCCAGCCTGTTGTCTTCTACAGCCACATCCGCGACACACGCGAGACACACGCGCCACTTCACCGTGCAGGACTGGTGCAAGAACTTCGACGTCACCTTCCAGGGCGAGCAGGGTATGTCCCAGCCTGTTGTCTTCTACAGCCACATCCGCGACACACGCGAGACACACGCGCCACTTCACCGTGCAGGACTGGTGCAAGAACTTCGACGTCACCTTCCAGGGCGAGCAGGGTATGTCCCAGCCTGTTGTCTTCTACAGCCACATCCGCGACACACGCGAGACACACGCGCCACTTCACCGTGCAGGACTGGTGCAAGAACTTCGACGTCACCTTCCAGGGCGAGCAGGGTATGTCCCAGCCTGTTGTCTTCTACAGCCACATCCGCGACACACGCGAGACACACGCGCCACTTCACCGTGCAGGACTGGTGCAAGAACTTCGACGTCACCTTCCAGGGCGAGCAGGGTATGTCCCAGCCTGTTGTCTTCTACAGCCACATCCGCGACACACGCGAGACACACGCGCCACTTCACCGTGCAGGACTGGTGCAAGAACTTCGACGTCACCTTCCAGGGCGAGCAGGGTATGTCCCAGCCTGTTGTCTTCTACAGCCACATCCGCGACACACGCGAGACACACGCGCCACTTCACCGTGCAGGACTGGTGCAAGAACTTCGACGTCACCTTCCAGGGCGAGCAGGGTATGTCCCAGCCTGTTGTCTTCTACAGCCACATCCGCGACACACGCGAGACACACGCGCCACTTCACCGTGCAGGACTGGTGCAAGAACTTCGACGTCACCTTCCAGGGCGAGCAGGGTATGTCCCAGCCTGTTGTCTTCTACAGCCACATCCGCGACACACGCGAGACACACGCGCCACTTCACCGTGCAGGACTGGTGCAAGAACTTCGACGTCACCTTCCAGGGCGAGCAGGGTATGTCCCAGCCTGTTGTCTTCTACAGCCACATCCGCGACACACGCGAGACACACGCGCCACTTCACCGTGCAGGACTGGTGCAAGAACTTCGACGTCACCTTCCAGGGCGAGCAGGGTATGTCCCAGCCTGTTGTCTTCTACAGCCACATCCGCGACACACGCGAGACACACGCGCCACTTCACCGTGCAGGACTGGTGCAAGAACTTCGACGTCACCTTCCAGGGCGAGCAGGGTATGTCCCAGCCTGTTGTCTTCTACAGCCACATCCGTGACACACGCGAGACACACACGTGCCACCCGTGAGACACATTTACGCTATACTCAGGAGAGCCTCGCCAACCACACAAAGGAAATGTTGAATATATACATATAATAAATGTAGTTCATAATTCGGTGGGTTCAAGACTGCAGAAGGAATATCAATTGACTGCTTTATAAAGTCCTACAAGTGTAATGAAAAGGAGTTTTTTTTGGGGCAATGACAACCACTTGTGCAGTAAACTAAGGTTCAATATACTCTCAATAACCCTCAAAACTCTTGTGTGTCACAGGAGTGGACTGGGGTGGCGTGAGACGTGAGTGGTTCTCGTTACTGTGCGGGCAGCTGTTCGACTCCAAGTTTGGGCTATTCGTGTCCTTCCACGACTCACCTACCGGCCTCGTGCATCCTAACCCTGATCGGCCGGCGCATCTCAAGGTAATTGTAGAATAGTGTAAAATGTAATGCAATAAAAAACAAGCATACCTTATGCAAGCTAGACGACAACTGTCAGAGGGGAAAATTGGGGTTGGCCCGGTGCTTTTCCACCCTGACAAAGAATAAGAAAAACGTTCGGCTAGTTGGGTGTAAAAAATAATAGAATTTAAACTTGTTGAACTACACATTTATTTAGAACTTGCAAAAAAAACAAGAAGCTAATTTCTGGAAACTTCTTTAATTAAATACTTATACAATGTCGTTGTACTAAAACGTTGGGTCAATTCTGGCGATTCCAAAGTGGACTGTTGGAACGTCCAGGATTCACACGCAACGGTAGCCTAGTAGATTGCCTACTTACACTCTAGCTCAGTCTGTGGATCCTCAGGCTATGGATTCCATCTACTAAGACTACTAAATACACGAATCTAAAAGTGTAGGATAATGTCACCACTGGTAATTAAAAGGTAAATGAATTTATCATTTGTTCAAAAGGTTAAATGTTTATAAAAGGTACTTGCGACACATTCCTTAAGGTAACCCGCCTTTCGACCCTTCGTCAGCGAGTCCACGTGGCACAGCCTCTTCAATCCTACGGGTTAAAGGGCTCAATCCAGAAAACAGGAAAACGAAGACAAAATACAATTCTTCCTCAAAAATAAATTCTTTCCTTAACATAAATTCCTTCCTTCAAATAAATTCCCGCCCAGGCTGAAATAGAACATTGTTTGCATTAGTTTTAGATCAAACTACAATACATCCTGAGCGTGGCTCTACGTGGCCATCACGACAATAGGCTAGAACCTTACCGGTGTTTCAACAGGAAACGATTAACCGTCTGGGACACCCAGGAAGATGCGCCAGCGCATGTCGATCTTCCCGTATAAGACGATTGATGGTCAAACAGCTTACCCGTGATTGTCCACCAAATCCGCACGCATCACTAGAAACCTTTAATTTTTTAAACTCGTCCAGGCTGACTGCCTGACGCCTTGCTAAGGGCGGATCCAGCTTTGTCACCAGGGGGGGGTCACATAGTCGCGGTCAAGTCAAGAAATTATAATTTAATTTTGATAATAATAGATACGGATAAAAAGTAGGTAGTTTATTCATTTAGTAAATATTGTACCAAAAATACATAAAAATACATAAGTACAAATATATTTATTTAAGCCTTCGAACACACGTGATTCGAGATATCATAGAAAGACAATAGCAGCCGAACAGCCGGCTGTCGCTCGGTCGTCAAAAGATCAAATATCAAAAACAATTTTTCTTTTTCCCAAATCGCGTTAATCTACTTCAATGGGTACGTATTGATCGAAGTGGAGAAGTGCCAGTCCCAGTGCCAGATTAACCATATTGTGGAAGGAAGGTGGCAAGTCTTTTAAGTGTTTAATTCGACTCGTCTCTTTTAGCTCGAAACAGAGGCCAAAGTTTCATTATAATTTTGATTAATTCCAAATGTTGTAGATAAAACTAAAGAGCGTCCACCCAGAAAAAAATAATGGAGTATGTTAGAGAAACCTGATTGTGCGAAGAAATTCAGAGAGAGAGTGGTGGATAAAATGATAGAGATGGGGACTTGATTGCTGCAAGTGTAAATGTTGGGTTGGAATGCAAAGGCGGAGTGCATTCGGAGTGCAGCGAAAGATATTTTGGGAGAAACGAAAGGGAAAGATAGGGATTCATGGTGGTGGTCGCCAGAAGTTCAGAATGTTCTGAAGAAAAAAGTAGAGAAAATTTAAATAATGGCAGAATGTGGATGAGGAGTGTGCTAGTTGGAAGGCGGAAAAGAAGAGTGAGTATGATGAATGTGAAGAAAAAAGCCAATAAAAACCGTGGCTATAGCACGCGCAACTGCTCTAACAATTGTACGACTCATTACAGTCCAGCAGGCCAAAAATACCTTTATCGGCTGGCTAGGGGAAAAAAGGTGAAGGGTGTGTGTCAGATAAGATGTGTGAAGGATGAGAGTGGAAAAGTTCTCTCAAATGATGAGGAAATTAGAGATAGGTGGTATAGTTATTTTGAGGAATTGACGAATGAGGAAAATGACTGAGGTGGTATACTAGAAAATAAATTAACAAGTGAAAGGCTAGTCAGTAGGTATGATAAGTGTGTATGAAGTGAGAATTTTTATAAGTGAAATGAAGAATAGTAAAGCGAAAGGCCCGGATAGGATACCAGTTGAAGTGTGAAAGTTATTGCGAGTGGACGGATGGACGTGGTCAGCTTTAATCTTTCAAAAGTTGTTGCTGAAGGAAGCCATACCTGACGAATTGTAACAGTTCCTTTAAAAATTATAGAGGAATAAAGCTAATGCCACATAGTATGAAAGCTTGGGAAAAAGTAATTGAACGGCGGCTGAGAGAAGAGAGTGTAATTTCGCAAAACCAATTCGGTTCTATGCCTGGTTGGGTACAACGCACCCAATTTCTGCTGTCCGTTAGCTGTGCAAAAAATATAGAAGAGCGCACAAAATTTGCACATGGTACTCGTTGACCTTGAGAAGGCTGAGTGCCTCGTGAGGTTTTGTGGTGGGCCCTTAAGAAGAAACGTATGCCCGGGAAGTATGTGCAGTTGATCCGAGCAAAGTACAGTAGATGTAGCACACAAGTCCGGTCTGCAGCGGGCACAATTGGTAGTCTTGACGAGGCTGTCGGCTTGCACCAGGGGTCGGCTTTCAACCCTTACCTCTTCTTGCTAATCATCCAAGAAGAGGCCCCTTGTGTGTGGTTGCTGAGAGTGGCTTGGAGGTCCAGAACAAATTGGAGGTGTCGTGGCATAGGCTGGAGAGTGTTGGCCTAAAATTGAGCTCAACCAAAACCGAATATCTGTTTTGCAATTTCAGCGGTCTCACTCAAGTTCTGTGCCTATTATTCTCGCAGGAACCCTATACCAATTTGCTCCGACTTTCGGTACCTCAGGTCACTTGTGCAGAAGGATGGTGATATAGATTGAGACGTAACGCATCGGATCAACTCTGGAGGGCTGAAATGGCGACAGGTCACTGGAATAACATGTGACCCACGGATTAAGCTAAAGGGGAAAATATACAAGTCCGTGATTAGACTGAGACGAGAATGTTGAGATGGATGTGTGGAGTGACTGGAATGGGTAAAGTGAGAGTGAGTAAGAAGAGAGATGAGATGATATTAGAGGAAGCTTGAAAGTAGCACCAGTCGCAGATAAGTTGAAAGGAAATCGTTTGTCGTGGTATGGGCATGGAAGAGGAGTTATGAGTATGAATGTAGTGGGTTGGAAGGGGAGAGAAAAACCGAATAAAAAATGGTTGGATTGTGTGAAGAATGATATGAAGGAGAAATGATTAAGTGATAGCATGAAGGGTGACAGGTTGGTATGGCAGAAAAACACATGTTGAGCCTACTGCAAGTAAAATGAATGGGATAAGGGCAGGAAAAGAAGAGATATTCGTTATTATGATTATTCTCGTTTCGGCTACTTGGGTTATTACCGGTAGTACATATTAAAGATCCCAGGGTTTAGGGATTGTAGAATTGACAACGGCTTCTTCATGTCAAATGTGATATATGATATATATTCGTTGAGTTTTGAAACCACCTCATACACTTTTATTCACCGAATTTATTCAAAATTGTATCTTACATTTTTAACGTTCTCTTTCGGGCGTCGTTATGCCGCGAATCGATGCCATCACAACGAAACTCTGTAAGCTTGTTCTTAACTATTGAAATTGGTTCTATAGAGCCCCCAAAGTATTTATCAAGCCTTCTTTTAGTTTTGGTGATAATTAGATTTTAATACCATCAAACATCCCTAGTAAAGCAATACCCTGAAGTAAGCCAACGAGTGGCCCGACCCGAACCTATGTTTTAACCTCGGGAAAAAAGTTAAAAGGCTATACGAAATTATTTAAGTAAGTACGTAAAATCGAAAAGAAATTACATTTAAAATAACCTTTATTTTTATTTTTCGAAAAGCTCCTTGGCTTGTTCAAATTTGCCATAGGACCCGCACCAGCTTAAACCGGCACAAGTCAACCCGGTTAGACGTTTTTTCACCATTGAAGGTCTTCTGATTTTTCGTTACGCAGAGAAAGATATGTCCTACAAAAAAATTGTGGTATCTATCTAGTAACAATATTAAATGTACCGGCTCCACGGCCTAGCCACCTAGGTCCTGGACCCGGCCCAGGGGGGGGTCATGACCCCCATGACCCCCCCCTGGATCCGCCCTTGCGCCTTGCCGGCCAGTTAAATCCACATCGAAATGCATCCTTGAATCGACCGACGCCGCTCGATCCAAGGTCTAAAGAATCCTTGGGTTCCTATCACCCGAAACCAAATTACCCCTTTCCAATGTGGGAGATTTTCTCGTCTATAAGATTCCAATTTGCAGAAATGTTATGAAAACATCCTCGCTTTATACAAATTGTTAAATAGGAAAATACGACAATTTATTTTCAAGATGAAGGCAGCGACCTCCTCAAAACATTTAACGTTGTTGATAAACAGAAAAAATATAAATGCACCCATATTTAAAACAATACTCCCCCAAACATGGGATTTTGACAAGAGCCTGTCACACTGGTGTTATAGACAAATGTCAAAGACAATTAGGATCAATTACCCTAGACATAAGGTGCGTTTACACATGCTTAGTAAGAGCAACAAGTGTTGACCACTAAACAAAAAAATCACAACGTTACACAACCATTCAGTTCTCTTATTAGAATCGTAGAGATAAATGATTTACGTGCCATCTAAAAAAAAGCTAAAGTTTGCCTTTATTTAGATCCCTCAGATTCCATCGTCATGTACTAAAATTAGTTTAGGGCCAATGTTAATTCCTTGGGGAACGCCATACTGTACGACAACACTATCACTAAGACGCTCATAATTTTTGATAAAGTGGGTTTGATTTGTGAAATAACTTTAGAATAACTGTATTTGTTTAATATTTATTGGAATATTTTCCAATTTTAAATTATTTTGGGGATGTAGGGCGTATCAAATGCCTGAGCCAAGTCGATATTTCTAAGCTTAATGGACAGAAAATCATTTATAAGTGGGTGTGTGGTGGGAAGTGTAAGTAGTGATTCTTAAGTCGGTATTATTGTAGCTAATGCTTAGAAACAAAGTAAGAATTGGTTAAAGATGTATTCTAGTCATTATTGAGTTCGGCAATAATATTGACAATTATCCTGTTTCTTTGTTAGCTAAAACACTTCGAGCTAGCTGGAAAGCTAGTAGGCAAGTGCCTGTACGAGAGCGCGCTGGGCGGCTCGTACCGCCAGCTCGTGCGCGCGCGCCTCACGCGCTCCTTCCTCGCGCAGATCATCGGCCTCAGAGTGCACTACAAGGTAACTAACAGTGCACTATAAGGTTACTACTAACTATTCGGGAAGTAGCAGACTCCATGAACCTAAATTTAGCGAGTAGCGATCAAATGATCCGGCTCTCAAACACAGCGGCGCGGCTGCGGGCAACGAGTGGAGCGCGACTGCCTAGTCAATAACCAGTGCACTACTTGCGACCAGCGCACCTAGCGTTAGTAGCTCGCTAGTTCAACTTTTAGGAAGTGAATATATAAATTTTTAAATAAAGTGATGCTGTGATGACAAGTTTGACGATGATGAGGATATTAAAAATGGACATGATTGTCTGTTATCTCCAGTACTTCGAGCAGGACGACCCGGAGCTGTACCTGTCGAAGATCAAGTACGTGCTGGAGACGGACCTGGACGCGGGCGACTGCGTGCCCGAGCTGTACTTCTGTGACGACGTGTACGACTCGGCCGGACGGCTGGTCGAGACGCACGATCTACTGCCCAACGGCTCCACTATACGGGTAAGTTGGAGACTAACTTTGACTTTGACCTAAAAAAAAACCTAGGAAAAGGTCCTGGCGTACCCGACATACTAAAGCTTTTAGCTTTATACTTTCTGTATTGAGTCACTCTGTTTTTTTATTTAGTTCTATTGCATATGAACCTACCAAGCAGTCATGTCTTCATTCTTTTATTAACGTTATATCTCTTTGTATATTTAAACTTAATTTATTGAAATAATTATGATTTAGAATTAGGCAAAGCTGTCGGGGTCTATACATTACCAGTAGTGACCCTTACAAACTTTGGTACACTGAACCTACAAGAAAATTGTTTGATTTCAGCACTGACTATGATTATATACAACTAATATATACAATAACTAATATATACAACATAGACCGTTAATAAATAACATACATCAAAATAACTTTAAATGGCGTGTTGATTAGTAACCTTGACTTCTAAGTTAGAGGTTATAAGTTCAGTTGCCATTCCATCAAGTACATAATACCAGTTTTCTGGTTCCCATAACACAAGCTTGCTTAGCCTGGGATCATGCCGTATGTGACTTGTCCCAAGATATTTATTCATTTAATATTTTATATCTATTTCTCCCAGGTCCGCAACAGCAGTAAGATAGCGTACCTGGACGCATTAGCACAGTGGCGGCTGGCGGCGCGCGTGCGGCACGAGACAGACGCCTTCCTGCGCGGACTCACGCTACTCGTGCCCGACAACCTGCTCGCTATCTTCGATGAGAATGAGCTGGAGGTATGTGGTGTAACGTTTGATGTGACTAGAAATAGTAAAGTAATAGTCCTTAGAACAACTCTAATAATAATAAAGTATTCGTCTCTAGATTATAGTACAGATGTAATGATCAACGTAATGAGAGCAGCAACTCAAGCGGTTTTAATTTACATATTTTGAAAGATTTTATTTTATAATTTATCTGCTTTGCCTTTTTTTTAACTAACCTAACCCGGGAATCCCCCTGGGTTAGGCAAAAAGTTTAGTAGTAGTGCTTGCTATCACGAGGCTATCGCTGATCGAGTAACCGCTAACTGTTATCCTTTTAAAGAACGTTTTCAAAACCTACCATTGAATTTATTTAAAAGCTTTTGATTGAGTGCACCATGATACAGTTCTATTAAAACTCAAGCAAGGTAGTAAAAAAAATATATATCTAGATTTACTCAGATAAAACCTTCATAAAAAATAGACAGGACAAAGTTCTGTTATACGCACTTATACTCATTGGGGTCAATAATGGCAGTAGGTGTTCCTCAAGGTTCCATATTTGGTCCATTTCTTTTTCAATTTACAGAAATAAATAAATAAAAAAAATATCCTGGGACAACTCACACACGGTTATCTGATCCCAAGCTAAGCAGAGCTTGTACTATGGTAACCAGACAACTGATATACATACTTAAATAATTTATAAATACATACATATTATAGATAAATTACACACAGACACAGACAAACAATTATGCTCATCACACAAAGTTTGTCCTAGGTGGGAATCGAACCCACGACCTCCGGCTTAGCAGTCAGGGTCACTAACCACTAGACCAACAGGTCTGTCGTCGGAGGCTGATTTCGATAAAATTGCATAAATTTTTAGCCGAGGATATGTGCTGTTTGCAGATTAGATTTTATTAATAGTCAAACAGTTTTCTTGTAAATCTGTCACGGTGCGCGTAGCTCGAACCGCTGTCAAAACCATGCGTTAGGTCTTTCACATCATTATGTCGTACTGCATTTTACGCTGATATGGGGTGGGGTGGGAGCAGGGCGAAGGTAGAGCGGGGCGAAGGTAGGAGTGGGGCGAAGGTAGGAGCGGGGCGAAGGTAGAGCGGGGTGATGGTAGAGCGGGGCGAAAGTAGGAGCGGGGCGTTTGTGCTGGGCTGGTTGTGTTGTACCATAGATTGTATTCCCCACAGCTGCTGGTATGCGGTACGGGCGAGGTATCAGTCACCGACTGGCGCGCGCACGCACTCGTGTCGGGCGCGGGGCGGGACTGGGAGCGCGTACTGGGCTGGTTCTGGGCGGCGGTGGCCAACTTCAGCACGGAGGAGCGCGCGCGGCTGCTGCAGTTCACCACGGGCTGCTCGCAACTGCCTTCGGGCGGCTTCCAGGTTAGCAAGTTGTGATAGGAATCCTTTGTGCCCTCGCTATGGCATTTGATTGCGTAAACCATGACGCGTTTCTTCTGAAACTTTCACACTACGGACTGTGTAAATTTGCACTATAACACCTTTTTAACAATACGTTTGCAATAAATAAATAAATTGTAAATAAGTCTTGCTTAATTGATAAATAAATGAAGTAAATTCTTACGATTAAAAAGATAAAATGGGGCTCCACAAGGCACAATATTGGGGCTTTTCTCTTTTTGATATACAACATGGTTTAACGGGGCAGTAAAAAAAACAACCTGAACCAATACTGCTACACGAAAATGATCTTAGACAACTATCTAGAATCTAGACCAACAACTAGAATCACTTTTGTAAATGACGTTTCAAAGTCCCTTTTTTTGGCCTAATGAAAATAAACGATTTGACTATTGACTATCCATATTTTTTTAATAAAATTTTTGGGTTCGCCAATTTACATATCAAAATAAATGGCATTTTACCCAAAACCATGTTTTAATGCCAAACGAGTTCTCTGGAACACTAAGAAATTGCAAAAATCTTACTGATATAATAATATTTTGTTCACTTCCTTGTGGTAGAAGTTTTCATTTCGTATATTTCCTTCCAGGAACTAAACCCCCGCTTCCAGATCACAGCGGCGCCGAACTTCGGCGCGCTGCCCACGGCGCACACGTGCTTCAACCAGCTGTGCCTGCCCGACTACGACAGCTACGAGCAGCTCGTGCATGCGCTGCTCTGGGCCATCAACGAGGGCGGGGAGGGGTTCGGTATGATCTAGGAGGAGGGGGGAGGCAGCTCGGTTTTGTACTTCAACTTGTTTATTTATTTCGATACTAGGTCTCCCTGATAGATGTTGTCCTGACCAATGGTCATGGTTTCACTTAAAATAAGGACATTCTGTTTTCCCCGAATTGGACAGTAATTTGTGCAATTTTTCAATTTGTCTTCAACAATAACCTACTAATTAAAAAATTGCAATATCTTTTTCCTAATTAAAAGAAATTGCGGGTTTGGATACTAGATAATAATTACAACATAGCACTATTCAGAATGTGTATTATCAGATAATACAGCATAACTAAACTTTTGAACATTATCTTTTCCGTTGAGACTATTAATTAACCCGGTTTTCAAATAGTTAATTAATAACTTGGTCGCGTATTATTTAGTTCACAACGCCATCATAGATTAGATATCTCAGTGACCTAAAAATTCTTAAATATTGGTGACCTGAACCTTTCAAATATTGTCAACAAAATCAAGCAAATTTCATGTTGACTCATTTGAATTTAAACGTTATGTCGTTGGCACAAGAAATGTTATACAAAGTAATTGTGTTTTATCAAAAAGTTCTATCTTTACAAGAGGAGCAGAAAACTGTTCCTACGGGACATCGGCAGCCTAAAACTACGTTACGTTTATTGTGGGATCTAAATTGAAGTGTAAATTATTATAAGCGAGCGGATTAGTCTCAAACTAGTCATAACTCTACGTCACATTATTGTACGCATGTATCGTTCGCGTTGCGGTTCGCACAGAGGCCCATGTTGCAAGAAGAAAGAAAGCATAAAGCTCTCTTTGTGTCATAAAAAACTCGGGTATTGAACTACACACGTCTGAAAGACCCAACTCAATTTGGTATAAAAATGAAGTGAGGCATTTTGGTTATTTGGTTTCAGCCAAGTATAATGAGTTTAACAGTCTCTTAACTAATTTTGGAGTACGTAGACTTGTCGGCTCTCCAATGTATCTTATAAATATTTTGTACGTTAACATGGGTCCATGAGCCTTTAAATTTTAATGGAATCCTGCCAAAGACGAAGTCCATCTACATGGAATTGAAAAACGTATGACAATAAAGAAATAAGTAAACATCTATGTTTATTGTCAATGTTATTATTAAGAGAGTAAGTACCGCTTACAAAAAACAAATATAAATTAAAAACTTTAAATGACAAAAATATTAAAAAAATTGAAAGTTGTGACATTTATGGGCAGTATGAAAAAACGAAAAAAGTCATTTTATTTATAAAATTTAAAATAATATAAAGCAAGTACATTGCGTATGTGAGAAATTAGTGTAAGTACATTAAATAATGTACTCTTTTAAAAGTAACACAGAGTAACAATTCGTATTATTAGCATTTGCTGTTAGTAACTTATTATAATTGTTACACAAAGATGCCTGCACTTTATTTATTAGAAAATAAATTATAAATAATTTAGCTATATCCGTTTTCTAATGAATATTGTGCCTCGATTTTGAGTCGACATTATTCGTCGAAACTGTATCTGCAATAATTTGCATACGTTAACCAAAGTACAGAAATAAGTTTTTGAACTTCTTAACGAGAGGCTAGAATTTTATTGATTTTGCTTATACTGAGGCAATTTCTTGAATGTGTAAAATTTGTCTTTGTAACTAGTAAGTAACTATGTCAACAAAAGGGACAAGTGACGAGGCGAAATATTTAGATATATTTTTTTGCTTATTAAATATTTTTTTTATAATTACACGGTGTTGACGTTGAAAAAGATTTTTGGAAACACTTACTAAGTTAAAATAATGAGTATATCATTTTTATGTTGAATATTTACTGTGTATTACTGTCTGTATGCCTTTTTACTTATCTCTTTTGAGGACTCTTCACGAGGCTTAACCATTTTATAGGCTTTTTACTCTCAGCGATACAGTAAACCCTTCTTTATAAATAATTTCAAAAAAGTAGTTTCCTTTATTTAGATCTGATCTTATTGAAATCGAAGTAAGAAATGTAGAATTATGTTCCAAAAAATATATCAAACAATATTTTATTTTATAAAGATAAGTACTTCAAGTATTTTACGGCATTGTTTACTTATATGAGAATAATATAATATATTTGTTCTTTTTTTTACATTACTAATTGAGAACTACGTATAGAATTTATAAATCTTTCTAAAAATGTGAAACTATTAAAAATTTTAATTAGATTGCAGGTTTTACGTATTTATTATTTATCTAAATAGATTATTTATGTGGATGTCCTTAGAAAGATACAAACTCTTCCTTAGAGACACAAAGTAAGATATATAAATATTTAAACCTGAAACGTAATTAAAAAAATAAGTCATTGTCATAATGTTTAGTACCTACAACTATATTTTGGCCTAAACTGTTCTATGACTCCAATTTAAACCAAAGTTGCATTTAATATAAACAATTACGAGTATAATATAATTATTATAATAATTATTAATAATGTATGTAATTAATAATAAACCAGTGAATGTATACTTCTGTGTGAGATCGTCTTTGAATGTACATGGTATTTACGATAATCATTTTAAGTTGCGTTATTTGGGAAAAGATAAAAATAGGAGGAAATAAACCAGTATTCAGTATCAATCAATAATTTGATTGTCATTGTAGACTGAATACATATATTGTACAAGTTTACATTATGATTTGTTTGCGTTGTGTGTAGGTTTTATTATTTGTTAGGGGTCATAGAATCTTGCTCGTAACGTATTACCTCTAGTTCAATAACGAACGCTTAAACGCTTAAAAAAGAACAAGATGAAAAGTTCCTTCTTTTTCTTTAAATAGAAAGATGCTCCAAACATACCGATGTTGCCTGGTCAGCTACTACACATCGGTTGTTCTCGGAGTTTTGTAAAAATACTAACGTAGCTAAAAATTTTGATTGTACGATGTTTTTTTTTTTTTTTTTTTTTTAATAAAACGTCTAGAATACTTACTTAGCGTTTAGAATGAATGCTTACAAATTTTGATCTCGATTTTTCTTCTCCCAAATGATGCGACTTAAAACGTTAACGTGAAATAAACTGTTCTAAAATTAGGATAAAGCAATGATGTTAGTGTTCAACCACAGATTATAATTATATTATTTCTGTACTTACATAGCGTCTTAAGTTTCAACGTGGTTGTTATGCTCTAGTCGTACTGTCGTAATATTTACAATACTCTTAGGTTTTGCAATTTGATTGCTTTTGTTGTGTTGGAGAGAAGACGCCTTTGATATCCTTTTTTTTTTATCCCAAACCTTATTAATGGGGTGTAAAAAGGATTCTGTAGAAATCCGTTATCTCCTTATATGTAACATAACTAATAACATTGAACAAAAATAGTTTTTGGAACATTACTTTAATTTTTATTTTGTAAAATTACAATTTCTGCTGGCAAGCAAGGAGATTTATGATTAGTTAACGGAATTTTTTTTTTTTTTAATTTCGTAAGCCAAAAAGTGTCCAAATAAATGGCCTTGCTAATGGGAAAAATATATACAGCCAACAAAATACACAAGGAACAAAGGATATCGTAAATGAGGTATTAATTATCTTTCTCAATAATTTAAATTTAAAGAAACAAATTTTTCTAACAACCCTAGTTACTTTTTTTTGGTGACCGTACCATTCGGCTTCGTTTAGTGTGTTTTTACATCTCAAGAGTATTTGAATTTGACGCCTGCCGGGGCTGCTGGTTGTTCTCTAGAGATACCGCGGCCCCGGACACAAACCGCCTTATTACAAAACAAGGTTTTTCTCTAAACCAGGTTTAAACCATTGAGCCAGGTTTTGTAATTTGAATTTTATTCTGATACGATCAAGATTCGAAATACAAAACCTAGCTCAATGGTTTAAACCTGGTTTAGAGAAAAACCTTGTTTTGTAATAAGGCGGAAAGTGTTAAGAAGGAACATGGGTGAGTTTTAGTCAGTACAAGTTTGACACTCTCTTCCGCTTCGCCCAGAGCGGGAGAATTTGATGATTTCCCACCTGCAAAAAAAAAAGCAGTACCTATTTGAATGAAAAGCGTTGATAAATTTCCACCATTGGCGGTACCTTGATCGATTTTATCTTATTCTATATGTTGTGACCACCAACTTTTAAATATTGCTTTTATAAACACTTAACGTGTCTGTCTCCAAACACATCCGCACAGTTTTAAAGCTAGCAATTAGTTGTTTATTATTTTATTAGTATTTATTTCTATTAACTGCATATTTGCTACTTGGGACATTTTTACAGTAGTGTTATTATTGGAAATCAAAACCAATTCAAGTACTCTCATTTACTTCGAGATATGTAAAAGTTACTAAGCACATGCTTTCTTAGCTATGTTCCCGTCTCTCTCTTGCACACGCAGTATAACAGTTGTGCGATAGAGACAGAAATAGAGCTAAGGCGAAGCGCTTGGTAAGTTGAGTCTATTCTATTGATCTTGGCCTCAGTTATTAAGTAAATATGTCACTTTTGGAACACTAAACCACAGTTTAACGATCCATACAGTTGTAAAACGAATGTACTTGCATAGAGCAACGGCGGGGATCTCGAGGGGAAGTGGGCGGCGCGGATCGCTGCCCGCGAGTGCGCGTAGTTGGCGGGCCAAACTCTGGGGCTAACAAATCCGTGTAAATCGCGAGCGAGTTTTCAAGAATCAATGAATAAACTAATTATAATGGTGCACACTTCTTGTTCTGTGTACGGATGTACCTCGACAACGAGACACAGGATTTAAGATTTCATAGATTTCCCCGTGACGCGAGGTAAGTTTATTCTTATAAATTCGTATTAAACAGGTGGGTATCTACTAATATTTATTTTGTATAAACTCGTCGTGTTTATAGTTACGTATATAATAATTATAGTAGGTACGAGTAAAGTTAAGTTATACACGTATTCGTATACGTTATATTATTACAATCGGAAAAACATTTCAATCGGCATCATTTATATTTCGTATTGTAGGTATATACGCTTTGCGAACGGGCTATCTCAGGCACTTGGACACTGTTCACGCAATGTTAGGTTATTTATTTAAATATACAAAAGTTAAAAAAACTAAAACCTGACTACGAAAAACCCGGATAAAACAATAAACACTGTTCACGCAATGTTAGGTTATTTATTTAAATATACAAAAGTTAAAAAAACTAAAACCTGACTACGAAAAACCCGGATAAAACAATAAGCAAAGGTACTTAGGTACCTTCTGTCCTGTGTACCAGTCTGTTTCCAGGTTATGACCGTAGTCGCATGCCGCTGTGACCTGTCTTTTTTTCTTCTAAAGCTTGTATCTCGAAAACGGTGTGTCCTATCGCAAAAATAATGAAAAATTTGCCCCCCTTTATAAAATCCCACAGCCGCGTAATTCTCACATGTAGGTAATATTCAATTATGAAAAAAATAAAGTTGGTCTTTTATGACAACCCTTGCACATTTGCACGCGGTAGCGTAAATACCTACACGGGCGGCGCGGCGGCGGCGGCGGTGTCGTCCGACATCAAAGGCGTTTACCAACTGTATGGATCGTTAAACTGTGACTAAACTAAGCATTATTTAATTAATTAATTTTTGAAACCAATTAATTATATGATAATTCTATGAAAATTTATTTACTGATTTATGGTTGTAGCAAGTATGCAGTTATACGAAAGATTGTAATTATTGTTAAATTATATTAAAACGTAATTCAGATCATAATTATTTATGTAAATTATATATAGTAGCTGACATCTTGTAAATATCTATTTCAAAATTAACGGTTTGGGCTAGTGCAGCGGAGATAAATAGAATGACTAACAGAATCAAATATACATTGTCGCGAAAAACTAGTTCAATAGTTTTTCAGAGAAATTAATTGTGAACATACAAACATACAACTCGACATAGATCTTCGTAGTTTGGAAGTCAAAGAAAGCAAAATGGCTATGAATAAAATAGATGGCTAAAATGGCATTACGGAAAAAAAGCCTAAAAATTCCTGGATGCCAGGCCAACAATCGATTGATAATTTATTGGTTCACTAATGTCATGTAATAACTCACAAATCGGTAATGGTCATTCTCTATAATCTGTCTACCGGTGGACTGGTTTACTACAGATAGATATAAGATATTTGACATAAGCCCAATTAACCAAACCTGGGTTAATAGAATTCTCAAGAACCAGCAGCAAACTATACCATCATGATCTGCTCAAGAAATAGTGTAAACGGCGTTTGAATACTAAAGGTCATAGCTCATTAGAACCACCCGGCAGCCACTCCGCACCCGACTTGCCTCCTGCGGCTAGAATTCTTTATATGGACTTGTATGGGCATGCGCTCACTATATCAGCTCCGTAGCGTCACCGCATCGCCTCGGTTATAATGCGAGTCGGTGCGGAGTGGCTGCCGGGTGGCTGTAATGAGCTATGATCTTAAAGGCGTGTTTATGAGAATATGTTTGTATGTACCATAAAATCTTTCTGATAATAATCTTTTTATCTCCGCTCCTCTAACTCAAATGACCATCTTAATGTTTACGTAGCGAGGGGGCGAGCACAGCTGTAGGCCTAAACAGAATATTTCAGTAGCTTACCAAACATGGTGCTTTGTAATTCGCTCATTGGCAGCACAAAATTGACAAAGCAAAATATACTTTAACTGCGGAAATTACAGTTGAAATTTGAATGATAAACGTTGATGCAACAACAAAATTGAGTGCGATCATGTTTGACATGTCAATTTGTTATGTTATAGCGATACGGTATATGCCTTGTTACATAAAATCACTTGGCAGGCCTATGTTCAAAAGACATTTGTTAGTTATAATAAAACTTCAAAGGTACCTATGAATAACAGTATTGTTTAATCTACGCTTCCTCCTTTTTTAAATGCATTTATTTTATAATAAACTAACTTGCGCCCGTTTTGACCACGTGGAAGTCACAATGACCATAAAATATGCATGTTTAAGTGGCTTTATATCAGTAAAAGTTTTGTTTTTGCACTTCAATCAGTATTTTCAGAGATATCCTCTTACAAACAAATAACACTACCTCTTTTATATTTTACTTGCTAAATATTTGTATGATACTGCCCTCTACTGTATCTCTAACACCAAAGAATTATTATTTAGCTTGTCTGTGTTTTTATTTAATTTACCTATTTACCAATAATTTCAATAATAGGCAATGTAAAGTTAACATTTATAAATAAATAATTTTTTTTGAAAATTTTGTGAAGCGTGTGGCCATGTGAAATACCAGTAAAGAAACTATGTAAGTGTAAGCTCGCCCCCAGTGATAGGAACCATTCCAAATGTTGATATTTTGTAGTTGAAACATTGTTGATTAGAAATGTAAGACTGAAATAAATTGATGACGTCGAAATCTGCTGTTTTATTTACCGCATACTAGTGTGCGTTGTCCCAGCGGAAAAGTGTCGATTTTCTAAATTTCAGTTTAGCAGATAATTAGTGTATGACGTCCTGTAAATGTGTATGCTAAATTCAAATTTGTGTATCCAGCCATTCGGCAAATATTCAACAAAAACTGGTTCCGCCAGGACAACGTTGTCCCAGCGGAATATTTTTTTTTTCTATGGACTTACAAGAAAAAAAATATATACAATAATTAGTGTGTAATGAGAGGTAAATGTGTATGCATAAATGAAATTTGTGTGTCGTCTATTTACGAAGATATTCAATTTGCCGCTGCGACAACGTTTGGCAATTTCATGAAAATCATATATAACGCTTTAGTACAGAGTTGTAATTTCTTACGCATGTTGCTTTGTATTTGTGTATAATGTGTGTAAAAACAGAATTTGAAAAAAGCATACCGTTCATAAGATATACACGTAAACGTAAAATAAGGTTATTAGGCCCAAGCTCTTAAAATAGGAACTCTAGAGTCTAACTTTTAAGTTTTATCTGAATCTTGTAGGGGTCTACGACGTCCTGCCAAGTTTCATCTATGTGTGCTTAGTAATTAATGAGCAATGCCATAATTTACTACGAATATACCACTATACTTTATGATATCCGATTTTAGGACCTCTTAATGGAAAAGCGAAATAAAACATATTCCAACCATTAGTGTACTAATGCAACTACTCATATCTGAAATTTCAGTTCATTACACTAAATAATTAAAGAAATATAATAAAATTACCAGAACAACTACAAAACCTGGATTAACCGACCAAGTTTGAATAGACACAAAAAAGCGGCCGTGCAGTACATAGACCAAACGTTCCAAATTTCCAGTATAATATCGTTATTTTGCTGTTGTGCACGTACAGGTGCGTGCACAATTGTTTTGCAGAAAATAAAACAACTGAATTAATTTTATATTTACAAAAGTATTTATTCAATTATTGACTAATTCAAATAAAAAATAATTATAATCATAACCATACATATAGATTGCCATACATAAACACTTAAACATTTTTTATGAGCATCAGTTGTATGAAAAATAAAAAAATAACTGAATTCAAGGCATTTATTTATTATAATCTTTATTGTACATCACATAAACAAAATACTTAAAAGACAAAAAAATGATAAAATGAATGTAGTGATGAGAACGGTAATCATTAATTACTTAGGTGTATTATAGTACGTTCTTCAATATAAGTGAAGAAAATAATAGTTAAAACTAGTACAATAACTATTTTTGTGACATGGCGGTAATAAAAATCTGTTTTCATTATGCGCGCGCATTTTTTTTTTATGTGAAGGTTTACATATATATCAATCTGCCTAGTCTTACGTTTATATTTTTTTGCTTGAAAAGTTTTTACCATAATGTCTAGCGTAGTGACAATGGAATACGCATGTAACATTTTCTAATGATTTTGTAGTATTTAATTTAATATAATTAATACAGCCACCGAATTACACTCTAATAAATCAAGCCAAAAACCGCGCGCATCTTAAAATGGTGGCCAAAGACAAAAAAAATGAATGTACGATTTGTTTACTAAATGTTTTATTTTTATTAAATAAATCGTTTATACGAGTGAAAATGGTCTAAACTGCATGAAATATGTAAGTTAGACACTAATTTATACCATTGAACGCAATAACTTTTAGAAACTTCTGTAACAAAATTTAAAAAAAAGTTAAAAGACAGTTCGATACACAAGAGCTTGATAAAGCTGGAAATAACTCAAAAGTCTTATGGGAAACAATAAAGAAAATTACAAATACACAAAAACAACAACATTCATCTTCACAACTACTTTCGCACTCGGATACTCCACTACAGTCTTGTAACAATCTTAACGAGTTTTTCGTTAACGTAGGTAAAAGTCTTGCAGAAAATATTCTCAACCAGCACAATACATTCAACACGAACTACACACACACTGCTACTCCTACACTATCATTTGTATTGGAACACACGGACAACGATGAGATAGAAACTGTTATTAGTTCGCTCAGATCCAACGCCGCCACTGGTTGCGATGGCATCTCTCCTACCATATTAAAAAGATACCGCAGCACTCTGGCGCCTGTCTTAACCTACATCTTTAACCTCTGCTTCCATACTGGTAACTTCCCATCTGCCTTAAAAAAGGCTATTATTCACCCTATCTTCAAAGGTGGTGAAGGGAACTCATTTGACAACTACCGTCCCATAGCTATACTTCCTGCTCTGTCAAAGGTACTTGAACGCCTAATTAACAAAAGATTGGTTAGCTTTCTCGAGAAAAATAAAATAATTTCTTCCCAGCAATTCGGCTTCAGAAAAAATAAATCTACTTGTGATGCTGTACATGAAGTTACTGATTTTATTGTAGCGAAAATCAACGATCGTAAAAAGGTTCTAACTGTTTTTCTTGACCTCGCCAAGGCCTTTGACACCATTCCTACTTCTACTCTCCTATTAAAACTGGAGAGAGCAGGCATCAGAGGGCTGCAGCTTAATCTCTTAGCCAGTTATCTCTCAAATAGACGGCAAATGGTAAAAATCGGTGAACACACCAGCAATGACCTTCCCATTTGTTACGGAGTACCGCAAGGTAGTATCCTTGGTCCTACACTTTTTCTCATCTTCATAAATGACCTTTGCAACCTTAATATTCATAATTCGAAAATTGTGTCTTTTGCAGATGATACTGCCCTTACTTTTTATGCTAATTCTTGGTCCGAGCTTCAGAATATTGCACAAGATGGTTTTAATTCTGCCTTTGATTGGCTACGTTCCCACACACTCACACTTAACACAGCCAAAACGAAACTGATAACTTTTTCTATCTCATCGACCTCACAACCAAATATTCCGATCCTCCTAAAAGCCCACTCCTGTCACAACTCATATTCAGGTACTTCGTGTCAATGTCCCAGTATTGTCGTAGTAGACAGTATTAAATACCTAGGCGTAACCTTAGATCGGCAACTTAACTACAAAACACACATTAGTTTACTCACAAGTAGAGTCAGAAAGCTCATGTATATATTTAAAACTCTTCGTCACGTTGCTAAGCAATCTGTTATACGCAGTGTATACTATGCATTATGCCAGTCAATCATTACATATTGTATTAGCTGCTGGGGTGGCGCACCCAAAACTGTTCTCAAACCTTTGGAAGTGGCCCACAGAGCTATACTAAAAATCGCAACGTTTCGGCCCTTTCTGTATCCAACCAGAGAACTATACCATAACTGTAACGTCCTTAATGTAAGACAACATTTCATTCTGCAGACCATTCTTCGCCAACACTCACAAACACCTTTCACTAAAATCACAAAACGTCGTAAAGATATAATTTGCTCTGTTCCGCCTCCTAAGTTCACATTTACTAAAAGATTTTTTTTCTATCTCGGTCCACATTTATACAACAAAATTAGTGCAACTTTACCTATTTATGATTTACCTTACACCAAAAGCAAAACTGTCCTTCGTTCATTCCTCCTCGATAAAACCTACGAGGAGACTGAAACATATCTTTCGACTTTTTAATTAATGTACTTACTCATACTTATTGGCATGCACACCACATTTTCTCACCTCATTACAATACACCACATTACATCACACCCCATTACAATACAATACACGACACCACACCACAGCAAAACATACCACACCACATCACAACTCAACACAACACACCACACTACACCACAGCACAGCACATCGTTACACAAACCAACAATACACACCATAGCACAGCACATCGCAACACAACCCAACACAACACACTATATAATATTAACTACACATTTACAATACTAATGCCTTGTTTTATCTCATTTAAAATTGATTTTCTTTCCTTTTTTTGTTTTGTAACCACGTGGCTAATTGATATTCCCAATGGGTCCATATTATAAGCTCAAAAACATGCAATGTAATTGTTACTTTACTAGGGAGTGGAATCTGTTTCTCCTTAACACAGATCACTTGGTGATCTAGCTAGGAGATCAGTGCCTCGCCCAAGTATTTGTATGTACTAAATGTTCTTTGTTGTGTTCTGTTTCTAGAATGTATTAGCCCTTCATGTACTGCAAATAACCATGTACCATTATTACTGTCAATAAATAAATTATTATTATTATTTGTTTAACGTCTTACGTTTCTCGGGTCCCTGGGGTCCCGGACCTTTGGAAGGCGTACGAGGGGCCGAAGCCAACTCGCAGAGGCCCCTTGAGAATTTTATGAGAAATGATACCAACCGACGATTATCCCTATATGCACTATGCAGGTGCACCTAAGGATAATCCCCGGTTAGTGTGAGACTATTGTAGAACTATGTAGCAAACAAAAAAAAAATGATCTATGGGTTTGGGTTTTTAGGTGGACTAGGTACTTAAGACTATGGAGGGACTATGGCCCCTGCCTGACCAATGTTTGAAAGCACGGATAAAAAGGCAGGGGGTGACTTGCACACTCAGTAAATGGGCCCCCGAAAACGGCCGCTAGCACAAAGTGACGTAGCGACAAGAGGGCAACATATATCGAGGTGCTAGAGGAGTGGAGAGGTATTCCACGGCTATCAGGACAATCCCGGAAGTACGGTCAAGATCCCTACCAGCATCTTACTGGAATACTTCCTTCCCCCGAGCACGTTTGCTCTTGCGAATCTCCACTCTAACCAGCCAATTAAGGCAAGAGAGAGGTGGGAGCCTTGTTCCTCGTCAGTGCTCACTCTGGCCGGCCAATGAAGGCAAGCCAGAGATGAAGAACAAAGGGTCTCCCAGGAGGTCAGGTCCGCGGGGGTCGCTACTGCCCGACAGCTCGCCACAAGCTGCCCTGCGGGTTTATTATTATTATTATTATAACTTCTGAGAAATATTTTCTTACTCAAAATTTAAAAAAAAAAACAACTTTTTTTTGTAAGAATAAAATAAACTAAACTTAAGTAATAAAATAAATACGGTTGCGTCTTGAATAGGATTTGACATTACTTTTACACGATTACATTACATGATTTATTACATTTTTATCCGACTACTAGAAAAAGGAGGAGGTTCTCAATTCGGATGTTTCTATTTTTTTTTAATGTTTGTTCGCGCATATCTCCTTCGTTTACCAACCGATTTGAACAATTCTTTTTTTGTTTGAAAGGGTAGACTTCTCAAATGGCCCCATTGTCATTAGGTCCAGGATCTGATGATGGTACCATGCCGAAATCGAGGGAACTCTTCAATTTTTATAGAAAAACTTTTATTGAGACTCTAACTAAAAAGCTTTTTACAAAAAAATGATAACCGACTTCAAAAACTAAAAGCACAAAAATAACTATTTCGGAAGTCGGTGGCTTCTCTTCTCTGTCTATTTAATATGTTGCCACGGACTTCCAAAATAGTTATTTTTGTGCTTTTAGTTTTTGAAGTCGGTTACCTTTTTTTTGGAAAAAGCTTTTTTATTACATGATTTTTTATCTTACCTTGTTTATCTTCCAGTCATTCTTACTATTGGCTCACAGTCACGCTATGTCTCTATCTGAGGTATTATTATTTCATTTATACGTAAATCACCAAAAAATTTTTTATTCCGGAATTTTAGGAAAAACTAAGATAATAACATTGAGTTATAATGTACTACGTACTAGAGGAGCTATTTCAAACAAAATATGGCGCGTAATTTGGTGACAGCGGAGCATGCGCAGTGCAAGCGGGTGCCATAGATAACAATGATGCGCGCAGATGCGACATATTTTTGAAGTTGACTTATAAAGGCTTCTTTTATATTATGTGCATTATGGGTAACGTTATAGAAATAATTAAATTTAAAATAAGAAATGTATAACATAAAATTATGTGGAAAATAATAATAACAAAATAAAATAAAAATGATTGAAAGGGTAGTGAGGGAGTGTAGTGTGAACTGTGTGAGATAGAGTATCAAAGTGTCGGTCAGTGTATACGTGGAACTTAGCAGAGGCAAAATTAGTCGGGAAGTCGTGAATTTAGAAGATACATAAGTATTTTCAGTTGCCTCTCTATATCTTGTATGATATATAAATAAAACGAATTTAAACTGTTAAAATTTTAATTCCCATGAAATAATATAAGTACTAAGTACTCTTCTTGGCTTTATGGTGTATTTCTCGTTTTCCTTGAAATGAATGGAACATATTCGTGAATATTCTATTGGCAATCACGTGACTTTGCTGGGATTCTTCTGAATAAATTTAATCCATAATTCTCTAGTACTAGGACACGGCCGACGAAACCTTAAAAAAAATATATTTAATAAATAAAAAATATTAATATTACTTAATACATTTTTTCTCATTATTATTAATAGCATTTTCTTGTTCGTAATTGTTTAACGTTACCCGACGATAGTGTCCATTCTGCGCATGCAACAAATATTTTACTCTTTGATATTAACATCAACATGGCCGCTGTCGAGGTGACTCGTCATACGTTTCAATAATAATTACAAATAATAAAATTAGGCATGTTTTAAAGATAATATTTTGAACTTACTGGTAAAAAATCACTCCTTGAATTTTGTTTATATTTCTCAAGCTGTTTGAACAGTATCTCAATGCACCCGAAGGCATATTTTTTTAACAAAACTTTGCACTCGAAATCGTCTAGCTGCTGCAAGCGCTTGACATAGACTAAGTGAGTTAGGGTGCATGCACTCTAACTCGTGTTACAAAAAATTGAGTTGAGGTGACTCCTCTAGTACGAAGTACATTATAACTCAATGGATAATAATTATATATTGATATTACGTTAGCATTTGTGTACGCATCTGTACCGAGCTATTACACTCTATTATACTGAAAATTTGGATCGTTCGATCTATGTACTGCACGGCCGCTTTTTTGTGTCTATTCAAACTTGGTCGGTTAATCCGGGTTTTGTAGTTGTTCTGGTAATTTTATTTTATTTCTTTAATTATTTAGTGTAATGAACTGAAATTTCAGATATGAGTAGTTGCATTAGTACACTAATGGTTGGAATATGTTATGTGCGTGTGGATTGAGAGATCCTTACAAAAAACACTTCCAATCCCAACCAAATTGTAAGAGCATTTAGGAAATAATTGTGCAAACTTCATGGTAAGGTATAAAATTTGTGAAACCTAAACAAAGAAAGTTAGAACTCATTAACTGGATCTCTCAATCTGGACAACTGAAGAAAAAGCCATAACGCGTATCCAAGAATATACTGCCTATGTGTTTATAATTTGCATTTTAAATAATTGAGAAGGATTTGTGCAAGCTGCTAAATAAAATTTCGATTCGTTTCAAAGCCACGTATAAGACTTATAACGGTTTAAATGGATCTCTCAGAGTGGACAATTTTCAATTGAGTGATCTTGTAAAACACGACCTAATACTGAAAAAGTATGAATAATTAACATCTTTATTGCAAATTATGCTTCTGGGAAAATTTGTGCAACAAAAATCGTGATTGAAATCTTACTGGTTCAAGAGAAAATGAAAATCTTGTTTTTTGTCGATCGTCCCAACTGAGAGATCCTTTTTTTGAACTATATTTAATAAACTAAAACTTATAGGTAGAAGATAAATGGATCAGAAATTGTGAAAAAAGATTTCCTAAAATTTAACGCTTCAGTCGTTCCTGTAAGTGTTATACATAAAAAGATAAATCATTTTTTACAATCCGTTAGGAAAACGTTGAGTAGGGTGACCATATCGCCGCGAAGGTTGGAATCATTACCGGTACTATTCAAATTATGATGCACTTTAAACGTTATTATACAAGTAATTTGTGTCTGGTTTCTGTTTCTGGTGTTCTGGTTTTAATTTAAATAATATAAAATTACTTTAAATTACATGTTTAAATGACAAGTTTCGGCAAAGTTAGGTACTGTATGTGTAGTGCTCTTAATAAGGAATTCTAAGTTCATAATTCTAATTCTTACACATAGAAAGTTCAGAAATTTTAAGGTAACCAAAAAAAAACTTTTTAATTTAAACTTTTTTTTTATTTTCTGTTATTAATCAATAAGTCCGTAGGACAAAGTATGTAAAATAACTGGTTGTAACATTAAATGCACTGCACAACGCCAGCTTCGCAAATTGCAATGAATATATACAACTAGCGACCCGCCCAAGCTTCGCACGGGTGTTACAAATCTTTAAAAATCCCGGCTTTTCTCTACTATAATACCACGTATTATACATATAAATCTTCCTAAAGAATCACTCTATCTATTAAAAAAGTTTTAAAGATCTAAGCATACATAGGGGTTATTCCCAGTTGTCGCCACTGTCAACGCCAATAGGGACAGACAGAGGATAGCGACTTTGTTTTATACTATGTAGACAATGTTAGCATGAATAGGGTAGTTGAAAAAAAAACCGACAAAATAAAAAAGTATGTCTACCCTACTCAACGTTTTCCTAACGGATTGTAAAAAATGATTTATCTTTTTAAGTATAACATTTACAGGGACGACTGAAGCGTTAAATTTTAGGAAATCTTTTTTCACAATTTCTGACCCATTTATCTTCTACCTATAAGTTTTAGTTTATTAAATATAGTTCAAAAAAAGGATCTCTCAGTTGGGACGATCGACAAAAAACAAGATTTTCATTTTCTCTTGAACCAGTAAGATTTCAATCACGATTTTTGTTGCACAAATTTTCCCAGAAGCATAATTTGCAATAAAGATGTTAATTATTCATACTTTTTCAGTATTAGGTCGTGTTTTACAAGATCACTCAATTGAAAATTGTCCACTCTGAGAGATCCATTTAAACCGTTATAAGTCTTATACGTGGCTTTGAAACGAATCGAAATTTTATTTAGCAGCTTGCACAAATCCTTCTCAATTATTTAAAATGCAAATTATAAACACATAGGCAGTATATTCTTGGATACGCGTTATGGCTTTTTCTTCAGTTGTCCAGATTGAGAGATCCAGTTAATGAGTTCTAACTTTCTTTGTTTAGGTTTCACAAATTTTATACCTTACCATGAAGTTTGCACAATTATTTCCTAAATGCTCTTACAATTTGGTTGGGATTAGAAGTGTTTTTCGAAAGGATCTCTCAATCCACACGCACATGAATATGTTTTATTTCGCTTTTCCATTAAGAAGTCCTAAAATCGGATATCATAAAGTATAGTGGTATATTCGTAGTAAATTATGGCATTGCTCATTAATTACTAAGCACACATAGATGAAACTTGGCAGAACGTCGTAGACCCCTACAAGATTCAGATAAAAGTTAGACTCTAGAGTTCCTATTTTAAGAGCTTGGGCCTAATAACCTTATTTTACGTTTACGTGTATATCTTATGAACGGTATGCTTTTTTCAAATTCTGTTTTTACACACATTATACACAAATACAAAGCAACATGCGTAAGAAATTACAACTCTGTACTAAAGCGTTATATATGATTTTCATGAAATTGCCAAACGTTGTCGCAGCGGCAAATTGAATATCTTCGTAAATAGACGACACACAAATTTCATTTATGCATACACATTTACCTCTCGTTACACACTAATTATTGTATATATTTTTTTTCTTGTAAGTCCATAGAAAAAAAAATATTCCGCTGGGACAACGTTGTCCTGGCGGAACCAGTTTTTGTTGAATATCTGCCGAATGGCTGGATACACAAATTTGAATTTAGCATACACATTTACAGGACGTCATACACTAATTATCTGCTAAACTGAAATTTAGTAAATCGACACCTTAGATTATTAACCTATAGATTGAGCCACCGCGTGGCCGCACATGAGACAGCACTATAAAATTTCAATGTTGTCATTACGTAAAATTTTCCCGAAATATGACCAAAACCGTGAGGTGTTCCGTTGCAACAACTACTTATTACATTCATGTACTGAGTTGCGTATCATAATCCTTATTAAGAGTGCAAAATTATTTATATCGTAAGTATTATTTAAGTTACGAGTCCAGGTTTTCTCACGATGTTTTCCTTCACTGAATGTCTGTCTGTGATGTCCAACTATAAAAATTATATAAAATTCCTTTTAAAAGGGAGAGGATACCTCACAGGGCATAAAAGAACTAATTAATCATCTGATTAATTTTATTTATTTAACTAGTTGCAATTTTATTATCAAGTTATGGGAAAAATAGAGCTGAGGTATGGTAACACTTTGAAAAACAAGTAATAGGTTATGTAGATAAAAATATAAACGATATCGCTAGAAAGTGTCACTCTCTCTGGCTTGGCCACCATCAGGGATTTTAATTTTGATAACACAAAAAAATAGTCGCTAAATAGTCGAAATTAGTCGCCAAATATCAGAAATAGTCGTTCTCTAGTTCAAAAGTTATAAGGGTTTATAGGTGGCCGAGCTGGAGAGAGTCTCCCCAGCTTGGCCACATGAAAACTAGCGCACCTAGTGAAGATCTGTTTTTACCAAAAATTAGTCGCTAAATAGTCGAAATTAGTCGCCAAATATCAGAAATAGTCGTTCACTAGATCTAAAGTTATAAGGGTTTATAGGTGGCCGAGCTGGAGAGAGTCTCCCCAGCTTGGCCACATGAAAACTAGGGCACCTAGTGAAGATCTGTTTTTACCAAAAATTTGTCGCTAAATAGTCGAAATTAGTCGCCAAATATCAGAAATAGTCGTTCACTAGATCAAAAGTTATTAAAGAAATTCTCCATACATTGGTACAAGCAGATACAAAATACTTAAGTAGTTTCTGACAGTAGGTAACTATGATGTCATATGGTGAAATGTTTCTTTCAAAACATATAAATATAGTGATTCTATAATGTGAACCCACCGAGGAAAAGCTATACAAACTCCAAAATAATAAGTAATATTTTATCTTTATTCACGCATTCGAAGTAGCGTACAGAGCGTACATGACAGTTGTCAAATTGATCGGATTTTTAAATAAATTTGTGTGCTTTTAATATATTTCCCTTATTATTTAGGTGTGTAAGAACAACAGAAATAGAAAAAGTTTTTGGGTAACTTTGAAATGATATGAACGCAAAAATATAGTAAGTAAAATATTCTAGCTTTTTAACAATCAGTTATTAGGTACCTAATGAAAAAATGCCATTTGATGAGATATTTTAATTAAAAAAATACTTAGCAATTTACCTATATAAATCTACTTTCCGAAATATTTCCACTCCCGACAAGATTGCCGGTAATGTTCCCACCAATATTCCCACCTCGGGCAATACTCCCGGGAACGGTACATCTCTACTCTGGAGTGTATAAACAAGGTGTATTTTTGGTGTTGCTCAACCTGCTAGGAGATGATTCTACCCATGAATACAAACAACTTTTATTATGGAACCAACTCTGAAATCGCGAAAAAAATATCGGCTGTTTGTGTGTGTATTCCATTTTTTTTTGTCTGTTCATGTTTATTGTATTAATATATTCAATTATTTAAAAATAGACTAGAGAGTAAGAACCTACTTACAATAGTTTGACGTATTATGGTAAATCACTATATTCTTATTCCGACAACAAAAAAAGTTTTATTATTCTAACGTAAATTAGAGTCTCTAACGTTATAATTTGTTAAAACCGTTGCATTCGATTGTACATCTTGACTCTTAATAGACCAAGAGCAAGGTTTAATGTTTTCATAGAAGTTTACGGCACTCTAACCTAGTCATTTAAATATAGAAACATATATATAATTGAAAATTTATCTTTCTCTGACATTTGTAAAGTTTTTGATCGATAAAACTAGAAGTATATTACACATATTTATAGAAATATCTTTTTTCTTGGAATGTTTTCGTAGACTTTTCTGTCTAGCTCTTGGACTATACTTTAAAAATTGAACTCATTGTAACTTCTTATCTAAGACCCGACTATTTCTGATTTTTGGCGACTAATTTCGACTATTCAGCGACTAATTTTTGGTAAAAACAGATCTTCACTAGGTGCCCTAGTTTTCATGTGGCCAAGCTGGGGAGACTCTCTCCAGCTCGGCCACCTATAAACCCTTATAACTTTTGAACTAGTGAACGACTATTTCTGATATTTGGCGACTAATTTCGACTATTTAGCGACTATTTTTTTGTAAAAACAGATCTTCAATAGGTGCCCTAGTTTTCGAGATATACATGTGGCCAAGCTGGGGAGACTCTCTCCAGCTCGGCCACCTATAAACCCTTATAACTTTTGAACTAGAGAACGACTATTTCTGATATTTGGCGACTAATTTCGACTATTTAGCGACTATTTTTTTGTGTTATCAGAATTAAAATCCCTGATGGTGGCCAAGCCAGAGAGAGTGACACCGCTAGAAAATGTCCTTAATTTTGATCGAAAGCCATGTAATTACATACACACAAATGTATTTATTCAATCAATGCACAATAACTTGTAATATTTGCATCCTTACGAGTGAAAAGTAACATTCTTATCTTGCTTTCTTTCTGTGCGGCTTTTGCAGCCTAAAATAGTGCATCCTCCCATTTTATAGCACAGAAAAAGCACTAAACACTTAACTACTGGAGTCAATTTCTCAAATATACATTAAAACTATTGGTTTAATTACCGAAATTGTTATAAAATTGTAAAAACTAATACGAGCCGACCATTTCAATGACAGTGACATCCCTTTGTTTGGCTAACTTTTCAATGTTCGCCAAGCGAAAACCGGCCACGCCGAACGAGACAGAGCATGTTATGCTTTGTCTCAATTTTCTTACGAAATTCGTATATATGCTTCTCACTTTCACACTTCTTTACAACCTCATGGCTACATCTATAGGTTAATAATCTAAGATCGACACTTTTCCGCTGGGACAACGCACACGCATACTACGCCTAATGTTGCCAACATTTCTTAGATATTTAGTACCTACGTTTTTCTCAAACAAAGCTACACAAATTTAAAAATATAGACAAAATGTAGTATTCTTTGGAAAAAGCAAAGAATATATATGTTACTTATTTAATTTTAATTAAACAACGATTAAATGTTTGCTTGTTAAACATGTAGGTGTTGTAGACATGTCAAAAAAACAGAACTTACCTTAATAATAACGGCCTTTAATATTCAGCACGACTTTTTTGTGTATTTGAGTGTGGGATGTGCCGCAAAATAATATCAATAAAATAATACCGAATATATTTTTAATTAATTTATTATTCAACAATACTAAATAACAACAATCGCTTAAAAATACATTTAAGGCCGTGGACTAAAATTAAATAAAATCTAAAACATTGACATCTTATATAAAATAAAATACTTACCAAACTTACCTTGTAAAAGTCTATACTAAACAATTAAAAGCTTTTATGACCTTTCCTATATACTTTTTTTTATGTTGGCAATACCTGAGAAAAAATATCTTACCTATTTTTTTGTTGGCAATACCTAAGAAAACTATTACAATCAGTCTTTTACTTTCAAATAGGATCTAGAGTATGTTCTAAGTAGAAAAGTGTAACCGTTTGGTTTGTCTATGGAATGCCCTGCCTGGCTGGTATCAGGGTCCATAGGATGGCTTTGGGCACACCTTTAGGGCCGTTCAGCCATGTCCGCGCAACGCCCAACATCCTGCAATTAAAAAACACAAAATTTTACTATACTCGGAATTTTAATTCGATTCCAGATTTGACATTAGCTACTGTCATTTTGTGAAATAATGATACCACATATAATAGTGTAGTGATGAACACAAAAATTGATAAACAATAAACAGACACATTTATAATAAATATTACAGAAAGTGACAGCGATAGCGATAGCGATGACGGCGACAATTTATAAAATAAATTATTACCATAATACATCTGTCTGTTTTATTTGTCATGTTCCTTCATGAACACATTTTATTATTTATTTCACACACAATTATAAAAGAAAAGTCTCAGATCGTTAATTAATCTTCAAAACTAAATTATCGGTTCAGAAATATTTAATTTCCTGATATACTTAGTTTACGAGAGTAAAATTATAAACGAGAAGAATCGATCTGGAAATATTCCATTTCCATATCGAATAATTTCGCAACGTCACTATTTAGTACTTCTCATAACGTTGCAACACTAATTGTCAAATCTGGAATCGAATTAAAATTCCATTATAGTACTATACTTAGTAGGTATGTGGGTAGACTTATTAAGCAACATGGTTCACAGTAAAATATTCGTTTCGAAAAATAGTTTTGGAAACAACTTACAGATTTAGCTAATGTTTTGGTGTCTATTAAAACCTCTCCTGTATCTATTTAATCGTATAGTAACTCACAAGTACAAAAGTCTCGGTGTGCGTAACTACACTCGTCTAGCATCAGAAAGAGCGCCAAGTCTTTTGACTTGAGCGTAAAAACCGACAAGGATCGAAAGTCGTCCGAGCCTAGCTGAGCTTGTACGATGAGAACCAAAGTGCCTACTTTCGTAAGATCAACTTTACGAGTAGTGTGCAGCTCTAACGTCTTACTTGGTGAGCGGTCGTGGCCACCAGTCCAGCTGTTCCCTGGTGAGGGTCAGCTGGAGCTGCATGCTGGCAAGCTGTGCGCGCATCTCGTCGAGCTCGGCGCGCAGTGAACAGGTCTCATCGGCCGCAGCCGACACCCGGCTGTTCAGGTCGGCGCATTCACGGGAACAACGCTCGCGAGCTCTGAAAGAGCGCCTAGTGTTACTTATCCACATTCGATTGCGTTAACGTACACGGTTATGGGAAAAAACAACAATATAGGATGAAATGCGAGCTACCGAGATCATTTCTTTAATCAACTACAATTATAATATACGGTGAGGAATCTAGCCTGATACGGTTGGCGCCCATAAGACTCTGGTAGCATTTCAAGTAGTGATCTACTGATTCACCCTCCTGTATGCCTAATGATACTAAAACTAAATAAAATAGTAAGGGCTGCCAATCGTAACCATAGTTATCACCAGACAGGTATCCATAAAAACTCAATTAGGCTATAAAAGTTTAACTGTAAGCAAATTCGAATACCGGTAAAGCTTACACAAACCACTGTTCTACGTGGTCGGGATCGGGAGTATATAGGGCACGAGAGAATATACGAGACATCTCCATTTCCTTCCGATATGGAGAAGTCCAGCCTTTACTAGGCCTTTGACACTCACTCCTCCTCCCTTGAGAGTCGCTCGCTGGTGTCCTCGAGCTGCCTCTGTTTGTCATCCGTTTCCCGGCGCAGCGCCGCCACCTCGGCCTCCGCGGACGCCAGCAAGTCCTCGTGTTGCGCTAGGTCTTCCTCTAACATTGCCAGCTAAATGGAAAATTTTATTATGATTTTTGCATAACTTCATGAATTTGGCACATAGGCCGTCTTTGTTTCGGATCAAGCCTGAGGACTAAAATGAACCATTGGAGACAAAAGTTAATATGACAGCTAATTTGAAATGGGCCATTCTTCATGAATAAGTGTCTTGTTACTTACTTAGTGTAAGGACTTAAACACAGTTCTTGCATGGTACTGTGAAGTCTTTATGTAACTGTTTATAGATAACTGGCTAGAAAAATACCTTTGAGGTTTTATCTTAACACTCAGCATGAAATTGAAACATTCTAGAATGTTTCAATTTCTTTTTGTTCTTTTGTTTTGATACAAACCGAAGCATGTCGCGTCCGAGGCTCATGGAGTGAGCATGTCCTAAATACAACAATAAATGCAGTTAAAAGTGCTCCCTGCTTATAATTCATTAGTTACACTACACAAAAGTGTTGGCTGGAGGGCTCGTCAAGCCCTCCCACATACTATACACACACGTTAGGTCCCGGAGGTCTTTTCAGACCTCACATTTGGTGGAGGCGCCGACGCCGACGTCGCCGCTGCTGTTATTTTTATGTTGTAGATGCAGTACGTGTGTGAATATAGCGAGTCCCCAATTTCTCGTATTGAAGCGATTATAATGTATGCGTAAAGAAGAAATAATAATAATAGTAAAATTGATGAAGATTTCGGCGAAAGAAGACGCCTCATACAATTGATAAAGCTAAGTATATTTATGTCTTAAAAATGTTTGGTATACCGAATTGGATGCGTGTGCCCCCATATTTTGAAGGGTCTCGTGGCATCTGTGTTGAAGATTACATAGATGAGTTCATTGAGTGTGCCAAATATAATAAATGGCGTGAAAGCGACTATGCCCTGATTTTTGGTTTATTTACAAAAGGAGCCGCTTACTATTTTTTTAGATATACGTTTCAAGATGACATGGATTTCGCGACATTATGCGACAAGATGAGAAGAGAGTTTAGATTTCGACACGTAAATTGCCGATGTCGCAAAGTATTATTAGACGAGCGTGTCAAGGAAGCGACCGCAGTCATTTCGGAAAAGTCCGAAAAAAATGTATTTATTACAAATAATAATGCTGATTTAATTTCTAGTAACATTGAAAATGATGAGTCAAGCTGCCAACCAGGCAGTGATGTTGTTGAAGTAGATGAGCCAAGCTGCCAAGCGGGCAGTAATGAGGCTGACGATGTGACCAGCTGCCAGGAGAGCAGCCCTGGTGCAGAAGAAGTTCCTGGTGCAGAAGAAGTGATGGCTGACGTGTTCCGAAAAGAACACGAGGAAAATAATGATAACTCGGGTCAGTTCGCTTCAATTCCTATAGCTAGTGATATTTCAGAGCATCCAGAAGTGTTGGTGTCTTATGATGATCATAACGAGGCATTTTCCGATAATCATATTGGTAATGACAACATGATTGGGAAAATTTGTATGACGGATGTCAATGATGTCAGTTTGGCTTTCGAATCCAAAGAGGATACGCATGTCACATTGATGTCTACGAATGACAAAGAAGTTGGTATAGTTTCGTCAATGGCAACAAAACGTGATGGATACTTTTTTGCTGTTGACAATGACTCTGGTTTCACAAGAGCAGGAAAGGTATCTTCAAGATATGCTTTGAAGAAAAAGTTTGCATATTATAGGAAAAACAAAATAAAATGTTTCAATCACATAAGATTACGTCAGATGCGTACAATAAGGCCGAAATTCTTCAAAGGTTTCGTTTTTAATAATACTTATATACATATTGTCATTTTAAGAAAAAAATATTTATCATTAAAATATTTGCCCAAAAAGTTTGTTAGTGGTAGACCAAAATTTAAAGAAAAGTTTTATGTAAATAGTTGGAAACTTTCTATTTTGAAAATTTTGTAATTTATATTCTTTGTCATTTTTTTTTATCATTTTGATTACTTAGTTTGTCAAATATTTATTGATAATTTGTCATTGTCATTGTAACTTGATAGTATAGGTATTGTTAATTATATATTTAAATAGGAAATATATGATAGAATAGTTATTGTAATTTAACAAATAGTGTAATTATCATCTCACGACATTATTTTAGTGCAAACAGCAGAACATAATGTATTAATAACTTGAATTTTGTTTCATGTCCACTACGTGTTGGAGGAAGGGAAACACATCGAAAAAAGAAAAACGTTATTATTATAAGAGCTTTATTTTTATGTGTTTTTGATAAATAATGGGAACACTCCAAAGATAGCTTTTCCTTCTAAAGTTTTTCTTGTTGACAACTGTGCTTCCACCTTCAAAGGGGGGAGAACTTGGTCACTAATGAAGCCAATTTTGCTTACGGGGCATAGCCTTCGCAAAGTGTGTCAGGTTGACACAACTGGTGAAGTTAGTGATTAGGGAACCACAGAGTTGTCAAGACGTTCAGTTACAGACTGACCATATTTTAAAAAGTATTAAAACGGAGTGGGTCCATGATGTAGCTATAGAAGATTTCTCTGGCTTTCCCTTCTTCTGACTTCTTGAAGTTTGACGAAGATAAAGACACAGAATTTTTATTTATGTTTGTATTTTGTACGCATTATGTATTTCGATTCGCTTAGGTCGATAGGTAACCCCGTCTGGGACGATATGGATTTGCCATGTCTTTGACGTTAGCTGGGCTGTGGGGCTTACTTTTAGGTCGGTTTTGTAGCCCTAAAATTTAGACATGCCAACGTAGGGCTAGTATTAAGTGCATGATGGCACATTTAGTTTGTCAATTGATATCATATTGGAAAATATCATTGTCGTTTGGCATGCTCTAAGTTATCCTTCCAAGGACAGTTCATTTTTTTTTCCGACCATAGGTAGGGACAAATAGCTAGGATGTTTGTCTGAGTGTTAAGATGTTATGAATAAAGGTCTCGATGCTGCGCCCTTCATTCATTTGGGTGGGCGTAGCTCATGTGAAGTCTTTATGTAACTGTTTATAGATAACTGGCTAGAAAAATACCTTTGAGGTTTTATCTTAACACTCAGCATGAAATTGAAACATTCTAGAATGTTTCAATTTCTTTTTGTACTTTTGTTTTGATACAAACCGAAGCATGTCGCGTCCGAGGCTCATGGAGTGAGCATGTCCTAAATACAACAATAAATGCAGTTAAAAGTGCTCCCTGCTTATAATTCATTAGTTACACTACACAAAAGTGTTGGCTGGAGGGCTCGTCAAGCCCTCCCACATACTATACACACACGTTAGGTCCCGGAGGTCTTTTCAGACCTCACAGTACAATCAATTGTGGTATTTTCAACTTTTGTCTAGCTACCCCCAAGTGTTCTAAAATTATGAGTTAACAAGATACTTCTGGACGGAGATCTGTATCAGTAGACTCACCCTGTCATAAGCGTCGTCCCTGGCGTTGACAGCGTCAGCGTGCGCGGCGCGCTCGAGCGCGAGCGCGTGCTCGCTGACGGCGCACGACGCGCGCATGCCGTCCAACTCGTTGCGGCAGTTCCGCCAACCTAGGCAAGCACATTAGCACAGTAAGCTCGTCAAATAAGATTTTCAAAAAGCTAGCACTGTTTGCAAAAGTTATAATAAAATGTCTTTGAAGCTGAGCAGTTCAAGTCATTGCGAGTGTTTAAAAAGCTTTAAACCATTTCTGGAGTTGGGTTACCTTAATAATTTTGATTAACAACGCAACAACCTACCAATACTCATTTCCGAAGCACGATCTTCGGCCGCACACACATCGTCTTCTAAAGCCAGTTTCTCCTGCAGAAATAAAAAATATTAAATTCATCGCAGGACCTTGATACTGAACTCATATATGTTTTACAAAATAAATAAACAATAACTATCTATTTTATCATCAGACGATCCATGATCACGATCCTATTATGAACGACCAAGACGATGACGAATTTAAAAAAAAACCTCGTCATGTTAGAGAAACTTACTCGCTCCAGTACAGCTTTCTCCAGCTCCTTCTCCTTGAGCAGCTGCTTCAGCCTCTCCAGCTCCTTCATCGCCATCCGCACCTTGGAGTTGTCAGAGTCCAGCAAGGACTTCAGCGCGGAGATCTGGATCCGCAGCCGTTCCGAGTATAACACCTGGATGAGTATGGCTCATTATATTATAAGGATCTTTTAAAATTGTGGTGAAATAGTTCTTGTTATGGTCGATTCTACTCTCTCTGAATCAGGTACTTATCCTGATCTGCCAACATATTTTTTTCTCAGGTCCTGTTTCACAACATCACAGATTAATTTATAGACATTTCAAACTGAAACAGAATTGGTGTGAAATGATCTGCCAATAATTTTATCAGAACTTTTTAGAAGGAAGTGACACGGACCCTTAACTTTGGAAGAAGTATTAGTTTTCGGACTACATTGTTTACTTTTATACCTGAGTCTCCAAAGTCTTGCGAAGACAGCGGACATCCTCGCGGCGCCTCCTCCATGCGGCCACGATCATGAACCGGCAGATCTTTGCGGCTGCTAACTCCTCGGCAGGTCCGCGCGGGCCCGGGGACTGCAGCATGGGAAGAGCGTTCGTCCTAAACAAATAACTAGGGGTTTTGGGAGCCAAAGACTTTTAAACTTGAAGATAATCGATGCTCGGTTCGAAAACGGACGCAGAAATGGTGGTGAGCGACCTTTATTTAATTAATTTATGGAATCATCGCAGTAAAACTCGTCAAGCTAATTACAAAAGTGACAAACTACATAAAAATGTGTGACTCATGGAAAATTCACACAATTTCTGAACATTTTCTTATGATGGATTTAAGCGAGCACTCAATTTCCATCACTCTGGGTGGCGTGGATTCAATCAACCAATCAAGATTTCAGCTACACATACATGGAAAGTTCTTTGAGGTTTTTCGAGGATTGCCGCGGAATATAAGGCGACGATTATATTGATAAGTTTTCGTCTATAGTTCCAAAAGTCACGAATAACGAAATAGCAGTTTAGTTTGCATAATAATGTATGTTATCATCCAATCAATTACTATTATGCAACCATAAGTATTAGACGGTCAGTCACAATCCTTGGTGGTTGTAAAACTGACAGCAACATTTTCTCTGTAATGAGCGCCTAACGGAGCAGAGTCCTCTATATCTTTTACAAACCTGTTAATCTTGATCCGTTTGGTAGGCGTCAGGTCTTCCATGGAGGCTGCCTTGGTCTTGTTGACAGATCTGCTGCGTACCCCCTGGTTGCTGTACGCGTCCAGACAGGAGCGGATCCTGGCCAGGTTGGGGCTGGGGGACGCCCATTTAGCCGTGAACTTGTTGACTGGTGGGGCGGAGAACAGCTGCTTCTTCGGATGAGCTGGTTGGAGGCGGCTGGAGCAAAGTTGGATATTTTGTAAATGGCATCTTTACATCTTTTTTCTTGAGTTTGTGTAAGGGTTTTATAGCATGTAAAAAGAATTAGACCTGACTTTCTTTAGTCAAAACCTACGTTCAGCTAGTGGATGGCAATAGGCTGAATAAGTTATGATGATCTTAAAGGTCTGTGCATACATTACTTTAATGTTAAACGGGATTTAACGCGCACGTACCTACGTACTACGTACATCTGTACAAATATTTAGGTACTGAAGCCATGGTTTTACCGTACGTAGTTAGTGTTACGTATGATCCGCATTAAAAAAAAATCAATTATTTCCTTATTACTTGAATAACAATAGTTGCAAAATAATAATCGTCACACAAACCTTGGTTTTTTTCCTACGTCAGGGTACGGTATTACATATTTAGTTTATTCAATTAAATAAGTAAGTTGGTATTTAAAGGAAAACGTCCCTCTTATTTAATTTTACATAACGTCACGTAATTTCCCATTTTCAATGAATGTAGAACATATTGTTTTGAACGAGTAAAACTATTTTCGGCGTCATCGCGAGACATGAGAAAATTGTTAAAAAAATATATATTATGTAGGCCAAGAAACACCCATTTTCCTTGATACCCATACCAATGAAAGTCTGTGCTTAGGTACTACGAGATTTCTGTGGTCAACTCGATACATATGTTTGAGTAAACTTACATACTGGTAAGTGGTGGTAAGATGAGTTGCCCCAATGGAGTAACTAATCTTAAAGTTGAATTTTTTGATCGAATACATAATTAACTTATCATATTTATGTTTAAACCTTAATTATTCAGATATCGTATTTTTTTTCCTAGTCTTCTTTTATCACAAGAGGGCATCTCAAAATTATAAGCTAAAGCTCAATAGGCTAAAGCACTCGGCGATAAACACGATTTTATTAGTGAGTGAATCTTTAGTATCGGAACAATACTTCCAAGAATCCTTTTCAAACGAAATAAACAAACCACTTCACACTTTGAAGGGGTTTAGTAAACACAAAAGATTTAATTATTTTGTATTTATCGTAGTATTAAACCAAAATACAACAAGATAAGGTTAGATGTGTTCACCCCTTTTAATAAAATTGACGGAATAATTTCTGCGATTGTTGGCGCATTTCTTGCCAGGCATTCAGAAGTTGTTGTCACCTGTTTTTTCTTGTTTTCCTATTCTTATGACCTAACATTTCCCTTCCGTTTATTTATTTCCTCTTCTCACTTCTAAGAACTGTAGAGATACGTAATGTGCGGGTTTTTCCCAACGAATGCGAGAGTGTGGTCTGTTTTGTGTTCAGTATCGAGTTGTAGTTGAGTCATATTTGTTTAGATGAGCTAATGTACCGGGCAGACAGCGCGGCGGCCGGTTATCTGTTATTGTTTATTGACATCACACACGATCTGTTGACCGAGGTGAACTCTGGAGGACCTTAGTTGGGTAGGTTTTAGTGAAGTCAACTGTTTTCTGTTGATCCATCTTCATTTTGTTCTGTTGTCAAAGCGTTACTTTTATTAAGTACTAGGTGACTCGAAACTTCCACTGGCTTTGTCCTGTCTAATGAGTTTGGTCTTGCTTTCACACAAAGGACCCGTAAAAAGAGACATTCGGTTCTTAAAACTACTCAGGCTTATACAATTTTATCTTTACAAGAATAAAAGAACATTGAAAAGTATTCAATATACATTATTTAATTTAACGAAGCATTTTTATTTACAAAAGATAGCAGGAACAAACCTAAGTAAGCGTACTTTTACTTTGAGAGTTGAAATTGATACTTACTTACAATTTATTTTAACAGTAGGTACTTAAGAAACTTTGTAAATTAAAAAAAAATAAGACGGGCAAATAGTACCAGAGGGCGTACCACAAGCCCTTATAGCAGTATTACTTTGATATTACTTTCAGTGGGAAAGAGACGGCGCGGCGCTAGACAACGTGTCTAGCGCTTTCACTTGCACACTCCTGCAACAGGACTAAACAATCTTACTTTAAACGTCATGGTAAGGGGACAATACAATATTACATTCTCATACCAATCGCTACCCCCTCCTTCAAATGTTTCTATTAATTGCACTAATTCGTAACTGTCGTAGCCTACTAGTAGCGTTGCTACGAAAGGTTTCGTAGCTTTGTTGTTGGCGTAGCGGCGTAGCTGCGTAGCATTGCGCTACGCAAGCAGCTTTAGCTTTCATTGAATTTAATATAGCTATACTATACATAGGTACATGGTAGATGCTATAACTTTGCAAATAAGTTTCTTCTTCCTCTTTTTTGTTAAATAGAATAAGGAATTTATTACTGTATCCAGAAATCATTAATCAATTATTACCACAATCAATCAATCAATATTTATTACATTTTGTAGTACCCTGACTGCTAAGCTGAACGTCGTCGGTTCGATTTCCACTAGCAAATCATTGTGTGATGAGCACGATTGTTCGTTCTGTGTCTGGGTATAAATGATAGAAATTTTATTGTCTGGTTACCATAGTACAGGATCTGGCTAGTTTGGGAGGGATCAGATGGCCGTACAGTTATTCCAAGACAATAATTAAGAACTCAACATTTCGACAACCAAGCGACAGCCGGCTGTCGGGTCAGTGGGTCGTCGCGCTGCTATTGTCTTTCTATTGTGTCTCGAATCACGCGTGTTCGGAGGTTAAAACATCATTTTACTATATAATTGGCAATTTTGTGCGTCACCTTTGAGGCGCCTTGGGCACTCGCCTGCCCTACCCTTGATATTATCTGGCTGCCCTTTAACCAAGAATATCACAAGAAAAACTCACGCAGGTGGGGTAGTCTGCAGTTTATGTCGCTCCCGCGACAGCTCCCGTTCCGATATGTCTCCGGCGCCGGCCCGGGCGACCGGCGACACGCTTCTAGGCACCTTAATCGGTTGTTCTGGCATTATTTAATTGAAAACTTCCCTTTACTGTTATTTTGTAGAATTTTAAGCACTTTCTTATATACTCAACTCAACTCTTAATGAATGGCCTTTGTGGAAAAGACACCACAATTCTGCCAATAACACGTGAACTTTGATAATAAACCATCAAACGCTCACTTTCTTATATAGAGAGTTTGGGTTGAAAAGCGATTTTGATTATATTGACAGCACGGTGACATAGATTCGAAAATGTTTTTGAAATTGATTGTGATTTTGTTTTAATTGTTTTTTATGGCTGTAAGGAGGTTGTTGATCTCAATGGAGTTCAAATAACTTTCAAAGAGTCTTCGAGATAGGGTCGAGTGATCTGGTGCTAAGCGACCTTCAGTCTTTATCAACTGAAAAGGTTATCAGTTTGTCTGTATATTTTTGTGTCTGTTACGGTACTTCTTCTTAATTTTTTGAAACACTCCCAAAGTGGTCCAATATACAGTTGATAACATCTGTCTGACCTTCAGAGATAGCCATATACGTATATATGTTGTATATTGGGATTTGGATATTAGGCATTAAAAAGTGAAAAATACTTTTAACAAAAATATTTTTCTCTTTTTCGATTTTGTAGAGGGGTTTATTTAGTGTTGTGTATAATGAAAGTGGTAACAAACATTGCGACTACGATGTCCATCACACTTCTAATTATCAAAGTCATGTAGCTATCATGTATCAGTCAAGTATAGCTACAATGTATCAGTCAAGAAGAACTATCCTCATCACCTGCATCCATCTACACAAAGTTCACATCAATTATATTATCACTCACTGTACTCAAATTCGGACAGATCTCAAAATTGCTTCATCCTATTATTTTCCAATAGTAACTCCCATCAGTAGATTAAACACTTTACTTTCATGAGTTTTACACACAATTAGCACTGTAAAAGGATACTTTGTCAAGTCAAGTAACAAGCATTTACGAGGTTATTAAGAAGGTTAAATTATGGAGTACATGAACCCTACGTGTACATTCAAGGGCAAAAAGTAAGTGCGTGTTTATGTTACCGGCCAAACCCGATTTCAGGACAAACTAGTTTTGCCTAGCTAGGCTTAACTATAGTGTAATATATTTCTGAGTGATGTACACATTTGTTGTTGACATTTTACATTTGCATTGACATTACTTATGTCAAGGAAGCACCCTACAGGGCCTAAAATTTAAAATGATTGCCAAGATCCATACTTAATATTATAAATGCGAAAATAACTCTGTCTGTCTGTCTGACTCTTCTTCACGCCTAAACCACTGAACCGATTTGAATGAAATTTGGCACTGATATAGTCTGGGACCCGAGAAAGGACATAGGATAACTATCCTATGTCCTTTCTCGGGTTTCATCGGTTTCTCGGTTCATCCCGGAAATCCCCGGAGAATCCCTCGGGAACGGGAGCTATTAATCCATGCGGACGAAGTCGCGGGCAAAAGCTAGTTAAACATAAAAATGTTTACTAACACTTTTTTACACTGAAAATGCATTAGACTACAATGATACGCAAAGGACCATATAGGGTACCTTCACTTCGGCCCTAAGTTGTATTTTGTATAGTTAGTCACCCCTTTTGTAGGCATTAAGTGAAATGTCGTGTAGTTGAAGAAAAACATCCTGAGGAAACTTGGTCTTAAAATATCAAAAGACTAAAATCGCCGATCCGCCTTAAGCAAGCGTGGTGATTAACGCTCATGCCATATTTTGCATGAGAAGTCTTTGCAGTAGTAACCTTTCGACGACCAAGCGACAGCCGGCTGTCGCGCTGCTATTGTTATTCTATTGTGTCTCGAATCACCTGTGTTCGAAGGTTTATTAGACAGAAAAGAAGGTTGAAAAAGTGAAATGTTTCATTCAACATTTTTGCTGTCGCCTGTACTTCCAAGCTAGCGTGTGGCGACGATGCGCGCCTATCGGCGACGTTCGGCGCGTCATAGCGCGGCGCGGCGCGGCGCCAGTCCAACTGTCGCCTCGTGCGTGACGCATGCCGCAGGGAACTTTCACGTGGCACAATACAGGTGATATCGTTTTATGACTGCTTTTTTAGAATAGCAGCTAGCTTATTAACCTCACTTACGAATAATGTATTGAGGAGACTGACTTAGAAAAAATTCTTTGCATGATGTATTTTGTTACTGTACTGTATGTACAACTGAGTTTTGAATTCCTTCTTTTGAGATTGATAATTTTGAAGCTCAAAAAAATGTTATTACTTTCAAAAGCTACTGAATTCACTCAGAAGATAATATGGGCAACTTTCGGCAGCTGTAGAGGTAAATGTTCAATCGATAAAATATACAATAGCTATGAGATTGCATCCTGTACCTCTTAGGTATTAAGGTAGGTTAGGCATTGTTTTCTACATTTCCTAAAAAAGTCGAAAACGTTAACAAGTAATTTGCTAACTTGTGTAACTACTGGCTTTGGGTCGGACCACATTTTTGTAAGCTCTACTTCGACTTTACCACTGTTATTTTTCTATGTAGAACAAATGTAATTAAGCTAATTAATTTGTTACAGCAGTATCCAATGTGTAAGCTTATATTAACCTACAGACTGCATGCGTTCAACCGCTGCGTCTACAAGTCTACTTTTAGGCGCCACGTCATCGAATTGCGTAAATATTAAATAATACAAGTTACAGGGGGCACAAACGGAGGGTTGGTCTAATTTAGCGTTAGGCTGGAAGGCTGACGGCGAGCGAGGCGCCTCACGCGAGGCAGGCCGGCGCGTCAGTCCGCCGCCAGCGCTGACTCATTACTGAATGTTTTTGAATAACTTGTGTACTAAGGGTTGGCTGTAGGCGGCAGGACAAAAATAGAATGCCTGAGGGAGTGCGGGAGCTCTGTAATTTGGCTGGAATAGAGATTTGTTGCGGAAATTTTGTGTAATGGGACTCCTGAGGCCGAATAAAGAACTGATCATATTATTGAGTGGTACCTATTAAACGTGGCTTTAGGTACTGAGGCATTCAAGCTTTTTACCCTTGCTTGAATTAACTACTATAATATAGATAACACGTCTTAAAATTAATCAATAGTTAATTGAATTTAGTTTTCATGTGCCGTGTTAGGTCTTTGGTTGATGTTTGGATGAAGTTATGTCGCCCATTAAGATATTCTTTAAGCTAACTACTGTAGTTTCAACAAAATCCATTTATTAGTTCTTGCGTGAAAGAGTAACAAAAACTCGTCCTTCCTCACAAAGTTTTCCATTTATAATATTATTATTATTGATGAAAAAAAAATTGATTGAATTTTGCAATTATTGTGTAACTGCAACACTTTCAATTTATCGTAGAGTTGAAGTACAAAATAATAACGCTTGTGGATTAACGCCACCAGGGCTTCTATTCTGCGGTTATAGCTACGCTACGGTGCTACGGCGTAGGCAGCGCTACGGTCTCGTAGGCGCTTTACCGCCCTAAAGGGCAATTAAGGGAAGTTTTTCTTATTAGCTCGTGTGTGACCAGTTTTTGTTTTTTCGATCAATAATAAAACATCTTACTAAACTTCAATAACTTTTTCAAACAACTTCGAAAAGGATGAAATTATTATTGCGTCTGTATGGTTAAAACCGGTCAAGTGGGAGTTGGACTCGCGCAACGAGGGTTCCGTTAATTTGTTTTTAGTGAAATAACTACAAATTTACGGTTTTCGAAGTTTTCCCTTTACTTGTGCTACATGACCTTGCTTCTTGCCAAATTTCACGATTTTAGGTCAATGGGAAGTACCCTATAGGTTTTGATTCCCTTGCAAATGTCTAAATATGCAATGTAAACCGCCGTATCTTTTTATTTCGTTGATTTAGAAACTTGGTTTTTTCACTGCTTTGAGAGATAGCAAACCTGAGTATGTGATATTAATTTCAGCTTGATACCTCGACGCGTTTCTGAGAAAAAGGGTCTTGACAGACGCGGACGGACGGACGGACAGACGGACAACAAAGTGATCCTATAAGGGTTCCGTTTTTACCTTTTGAGGTACGGAACCCTAAAAACAATAGCAGCGCGACAGCCGGCTGTTGCTTGGTCATCGAAAGGTTAATAACAGCTCGTGTATTGTGATTTGCAATATAAAGTGGAAAATAAAAACCTTATACTTTGTGTTTTTACATAATTCCTTTTGTTTTATTAAGTGTATTTTCAAATAAATACAACTTTTTCTCAACCCATACGAGAGTTGTTGAATTTTTAAAGAAAATTGGTTCTTCTATTCTATATTAACAAGATTTTGTTTTGACCTTGCCTGCTGCTGAGTGAACTGGGACTCGATTTTGTACTTTTTTACCTAGTCTCTTGTCCGTTGATTCATTGAATTAGATCGATAGATAAATTAATTAAATAGTTTAATTTCATTCCCTTACAAGAATTAAAAATCCTTTTAGATACTTATTCAGTGGATGCGTGTAAACAAAATATATACCATACCCATAAAATTGTAGTACTTAGTTTTACTTCATTACCCCTCAAAGTAAACACTACACATCAAACTCCAACTAAAAACCATGAATGAAACAATTTCATTCAACATTCGGTACGGGTTGTAAAACCGAACCTGAAAAATAGCTATTTTCGAGTAAAATGCGTAACGCGTGCGGTGACTCATAGACTTTACTGAAACATCCTGAAATTGAGACGCCTTACCGCGCGCCCACCCCGCGATATTATTCAGACCCTGTGACTCACCGTGCTCTGAAGAAAATTGGACTTTGTTTATTATTAAGGAGTTTATGTGAGTGAGTCATCTTCAGCTTAGCCTTTCAGTTCTTGTCTTTATAATAATTTTTAGGTGCTTATCGACCTATTAATTGTCTTAGGGCTGATTTTTCAATGAACAGTTAACTTATATCTGAGGAATAAATATGGGGGTTTGACATATTTGCTATACAAAAGCTGTCAAAACGTCAAACATACTCTTCAGTTAAAAGTTATCTGGCGTTTGAAAAATTGGCCCTTATTAAATTAATTATTCCTTTAAAATCCGTTTAATTTACTACAGTTTTTTTTTGGAAAGTGAGAAATCATCAAATGACTTCTCCCGTCCTTCATGTCAGACTTTTACTGACTAAAACCCACTCATGTTCCTTCAGTTGCCCTTTATGTTCCAGGGTCATGCGGGATCCAATACAGTTGAATCGCTTCTCCGGAACACGCCGTGCTTCATTGCTCGTCGCTTTTCTGGCACTGTTGATTCTGGCTTTCAGGAGTTGCAGTGGTTGGGATAGGTGTGGTGGGATTGGCCAAAAAACATACTACTAAAGAAACATTCGTATTCTTTATAAATTTAGCAAGATTGAGTCGTTTTACGAACACTGCTTTTTTATCTACCACCTACCACAAAGCAGGCTGCAGGACACCAACGTCGCGTCAAGTGCACAACATGCAAATGTATACTGAATAAATAAAACCTACTATTCATTCGCTTGTATATTATTTATTCTATGTAAAACTGCGTATTATCCTGTTAAAATTAATTACCTCATTCAGTCGTCAAAGCACAGTCAAAGAATGGTTTTAATTTTGGCGGGAATTAATAAACCAACCACCGATATCTGCTGCCAATGAGCGGGTAAAAAGTATAACTGCTATTGTTTTCTCGCTTACACTCGCGAAATAAAGTTTATAATTCACTATACGCATGCGCCATGTCCGCGTACGTCACACGGCCGCCATGTGACACTTCGCGGCCAATCGCCGGCAGTCGATGCCTGTGTGATGTCGAGTCCTCACGCACACAAATAAGATTTATCATTAGAGTTTTTGACGTTCACTCACTAGCCGGAGTAGTGTTACTTGATTACTTCGCTACAATACGTTTGTTAGCTGATTATTTTACTTTATTAATTAACCGTAGTTATCAAAATTAGTGCCGCGCGTTAACAATAAAGTGTTAGAGTTCGCGACATAATCTGTGACAATTCTTGGAAGTGCTCAGCGTCGAGACGAGAGACCTTGATAACTAGTTCCTTGGCCGAGCGAGAGCGAAGCAACAGTTCACAGTTATTATTATAGGATCATTCATGCTGGAGGTACGTCTATAGTTTACAATTTGTGAAGTACATCGTGTGTGTTTGCGAATCAGTTGATCGGTATAAGTTAAAAAGTGAGGTTTAGTGCGTTAAAGTTTACGAAAGTACACTCTTGAAAGTGGGAAGTGTTATGTTTAAACCGAAACGAGTTATGACGAAGTTAATATAAATGTGCGTTTTGATATTGTCGCGTGCGGAAGGACCGCTGTGAGGTGTCCGCGGCCCGCGGCTATTCGTACCGTGCCATGGACATCGGCGGAGGTAAACTGTACGATATGCATGTAATATGCCATACATTTTTGTTTCTGGCGATCCGTCATTGCACTTAGTTCTTTGCACTTTTATATACCTAAGTTAAAAGCAAAGGAAACAGATCATTCAGTCTTGTCTGGTCAATTTTGGTGCATTAGCCAGTACTTGTGTAGCTTCTCAATGTTCTAGTTAGCTGGGTGGTGAGTGTAATGTTCTATTTATATCCTAAAAGCTGGCCGCACACTGGAAATGTATTAAATCTGCTTTCGATGTACGTTTTGTTATTCCATGTTATAGTTTCAATTCATTCATTAAACACTTTAATCTCTTGTTTGCCTCTCCGCTCCGCACTGCCTTAGATCTTTTATCAATATCTTTTCCGTCCCTTCTATTTTTAGCTCATAATTTCGTTGACTCGTACATAGATAGCTATAATTATCTGTGCACATATTTATTTACATTTCTATTATCTGTGGTCCATAATCTCTGAAGCAAATCTGCTCATGGTACCAGAAGTAATTTATTTTATGGATCTATTCTTTTTCTGTAAACAAGAGTCGAGCTAATTATGTATCCGCTTATTAATATTCAACGTCAAGTCAAAGTCGTAATAGTACATATTTTAATTTAAATTATTCTATTTTAAAATTCCTGTCAAACTGACAGGTTTTTGTTTTGACAGATGCTCTTTTTAAATGTTACGTTCAGAAACTTGAAATTAAAATCCTCAATTTGTTTACTGACTACCTTCATTTTAAATTCTTATAAAGTTAATTTTGTATGACTGTTTGCTTGAAAACACCTTTTGATAAAAATTATTCATTAATGAATATAAATATTATTTTGTAGTAAATTCATATGTGCAAAAAGTAAGAAATTTATAATTTGATGTCAAGTGAACTACAACAAGAAACTGTATTAAAATAAAATCTCAGCCTTAGGGTAAGGTTTTGTAAAACTCATAGACTTACACCTAAACACCAAAGCTTACTAACCAAACTCAATAATGTGATAATGTGCAACTAGATTAAACTTAAATTGCTTTGGACATTTCTTTGGTGTGTCTTTTATACAAGCTGCATTGCCCAGTTTGCATAAAAAAGTTGATAATTTGAGCCTACCAATCAACATTTTAACCTATTTAAAAAGCAACGGAGGTGTGTCTAAGTGACTTGCTGGTTTTTTTTATAAATTGTTAAATAAATACATTATAATTCTAATTTTTAGTCTAGTCATGACACTGGTAAATCCCTAAATCTCCAATTAGATTGGTTGAACTTAACCTTCCAACAACTGCACGGCAGCCGGCTGTCGGGCTGCTATTGTCTTTCTGCTGTGTCTAGAATCATGTATGTTCGAAGGATTAATAGAAATTGTTTCTGAAAACCATAGTCACATGTTTAAATTTGAAAGAACTCAAAGGTAATACTTTGAATATTAAAACTCATATTATTACCCTTATGGTATTGTATTGCCATACCTTAGGAGATACCTACATAGTTGTATCTATTTAAACCTTTGAACACATGTAATTCAAGACTAGAGATGTAAAGTGACCGTCAGGTTATATGTGACCGATTAATCTGACCGAGCATATTGGACATTTATCCAATGTGACCGGTCACTTATGGTCATATATTGTCAGAAACGTCAGAAACATTTTTTTGTGTATAAATAGACTTTATTCTATAAAACTACGAAAGTTTTAGAATCATCGAAGCTAACCATGTCATTCATCGATCTTTAACACAGCAAAACAAAATCTATACTTATAATATACTGAACTGTAGAGAGGTCAGTTCTGTACATTGAAATATATATCCAAAATTAATATTGGAGGATAATTGGTGATCGATACCGATTCCAAAAATGCAATCAGAATTTTTTTTGTTTGTTTGTCTGTCTGTCTGTATAAGCACGCATGGATTAAAAACTACTAAAAGGAAAATTATAATAAAACTTGGTACGATTATAATCCATACTCCTGGGCAGGTTATAGGCTATATAACATAACGCTAAGACACATAGTAGCCGAGCAGTAATGAAAATTTTAACAAAAACGGGGAGAAAATATTACTTTTGAGAGATTCCGTTGTGTGCGCTGCGTAAATGGTTGAAATTACGCAAAAATTATGTACTAGAATATTGTTCCTCTTAAAAAGTTCAAAAAAAAAGTCCGCAACAGCATATGTCTATCACTATGACCATTTTATGGCAATGAAATTAGATCTAAAATAATGCATGATTTGCGGGGGTGTTTTCATGAATATAGTATTAATCCTTATAAATATAAATACGTTATCCAATACAAGTTTTTTTATTTTGTACAAAATTGCCGCTTACATAATTTTATTTCAATAAAATTTCTTTAGAGATATCACAGAGTTTTAAAATTACTCCGCAGCAATATAATGATGGTACGCACAGGCAGTAACGGAAAGTAAAAAGGCTAGCCAATGGCTTTGCAAGATATTCATTGGATATACATGAGAATAACACATAACATTGTGCTACATAACATTGCACCATGAGCTACGGGAGCCGATCAGTAACCAAAAACCTAACATAACGCGGTATGCGAGGATCAACGGGGCACCAGTGTGAGCGCCCAACCTGGCCTTGGCCCCGGCCCGGCTACTGAGGGCATCCCAGAGGGTCATGGCGATTCCGATGGTGCGGGGATACTGCACGATCTCCTGCGAGGTGGCGAGCCTTCTTCCCGGACGGCATACCGCCGTGGGATGAGGCAGCAATCCTTGAACACACGTACCAGTGGTGGGTGGAAGTGCAATGCCGGGGCGAAGTTCCGCTGCTGCGGCTAATCGCAGTGGGAGGACTCAGCTCCGACGGGATCTCATGGCGGAATGGAGACTGCGACTGTTGCAACCCAGTGCTGGGCACGCCTCTTTGAGGAACGGCTGGAGAAGCGTCACGGTACTCTCACGTATAGCCGGAAGCAGGTCCTCACCGGACACGGACATTTTGGGAGGTTCCTGTGTCGGAATCAGGCGGAAGCGACGCCTGGGTGTCACTACTGCAACGGCCGCCTGGAGGTCACGGTGGAGTATACGGTAGAGGTGTGCCCCACATTGGCGGGCAACCGCCGTGTCCTTGCAGAAGCGATCGGCGGCGGTGACCTCTCGCGCCCGGCGCTGGTTCAGGCCATGCTCCGGGGCGAGACTGAATAGGAAGCCGTGACTCCTTCTCCGAAGCAGTCATGCTGGCGAAGGAGGCGGCGGCGCGCGTGAGGCAGCGTCAAGCCTCACGCCACGGACAGAGACACAGGCGTAGGCGTCGAGAGTCGTAAGACGACTATCCGACATGAACCTTGGAGGGTTTATTCTTTGTGAAGAGTAAATAGCCAATAAGAAAGGTTTTTCTAAATTCAACCCTTGAAGGTTTAAAATTGTGGATAGAAGTTCGACATCCACGCAGGCGAAGCCGCGGGCGATAGCTAGTACCTAATAAAATAGTTTTGAAATCAAATAGTTTTAGAATAGTTGTATGGCTAAATTGAAAAGAAAGACACGTCATATTTTAAATCTGTGAAAAAAAAAAGTGAATCAGTCAGTTTCAGCGTTTGTTTCAAATTTCCATAAAGTGTAGCCTGTATTTATAACACTAAATGTTGGTTTAGAAAGTCAGTAGGTATTATTTCACATTCATAAAGTTTTGAATTAGCCTGACATTCAATATTTTACGAAAATAATAGTTACACCAAGTAAAGAATACTAATTTAATATATCTGACCAATCTGACAATAAATGTCCAATGTGACCGGTCATTTATTAATAAATGACGGTCACTTATCGTATGTGACCGTCAGTTTACAACCCTATTCAAGACACTAGCAGTGAGAGCGACAGCTGGCTGTTGCTTGGTCGTCAAAAGGTTACAAACAATAAGTTAGCAAGTGATTTGCAGGTTATATTCAATCATATTTTCATACACCGCATGACCTCATTTATCGTACACCCACATTGCATTTCATGCATAATTTTACAAATATGTTCGTAAACATTGGAATGTAGTGACGTGAAAGACTGTTTCGTTGGTAATGGATTCTGTTTTCCCTTTTTATTTTAGAGCATATTATTGTAAAGTTTTTTTTGGATGGTAACAGCAATATTTACATATTATCATAAACTTTAATTGCTATACAATTTATTTATGTGATGTGAAAGCGAGTTTTGTATTTTAGGTTGATAAAAGTTGTTCTCTAGCCTGATGTTCTTTTAACAGTTGAGATAAGAGTGTTTTTGAGATTCATTTTCTTTGTTTTTGACGTTCTAAAGTGCCTTTTAAATGGTCTATTAGGAATAAATGATTTGAGTTTGAGTTTGAACATTTTAGGCCAAGTAACATATTTTCAATTTGTTTATGAACTTCACTTATTCAGTTAAGTAATAACTTAAAGCTAGAATGATAAGTAAAGCTAAGGTTAGGTGGCATGAAAGTTTATATTTTTTGTTTATGGGTATTTAAGGAATTTAAACCTTCGAACACATGTGATTCGAGACGCAATAGAAAGACAAGAGCAGTGCTACAGAAAGGTCAATAAACCAAAGTATACTAATAACTCCAAAAAAGGAAAGCTTTTAACAAGTGTTATGATAATATTTTGTCTAGAAGCATAAACCAGTATATTATTATTGTGTTAATTAAAATGTCACACAGATCAAATAGGTAGTTATCTATAACTGCTTTTTATAATTCTGTAGTTTACTTGTTTTTAAATAAGTAAATAAATAATAATTAGGTACTTAGATAATTTTAGAAATGTGCACCCAGGTTCAAAGATGATTAGAGATACTTGATAAAAAAGAATGAGAAGGAATAAAAAGTCTCGACATAGACTTGGGTCTATGTCGTCCGTTACCAGTTAATTGTATTTGTTGACCTGGCTTCTCTCACATTGACTGGTCACAATTGCATAGATTTAGGTTAGGAAAACTACTCTACTCTACTCCCTGCCTCTAAGTTGATGGAAAGTAGTGTTTGAAAACATAACCTCAAAAACTTTAACCATGAATATCTCCGTAACCATGGGGCTCCGCATGATGGGAATTGGACATGGGGGCACCCCCTTCCCCCAACCCCCATCCCACCCCACCCCCAGATTCGACGGCTTACAATACTGTTTGCCATCCGTATAAACGAGAAGTAAATTTCTTCATCTACCACAACTCTTTAAGAAACACTGACAGCAACCACAAACCCCGGTAGGTTTACAAAAGTAACTCATGCACCATTCAGATCACAGCAATTTCGGTTTTCCCTATAATAGTTTTGTTTTGATAATGTGTGGGTGACTTGTTATCTCTCGTGAAGTTATCGGGCATCTGACTAAACTATTGAATGCAAGAAACAGTGGCAGTTACTGTCCTACTGTGAATCTGTGAACACTGTGTCAACCAGACTCGTTCAATTAAAAAGTGTTAATGACTACCGGGACAAATATATCCGAGATGGTTCTAAACGATTTTGAGGACATAATTAAAAAATTTATAGAGATTTTCGGTATGTTTTTAGTATGATAGATGCTTAATACTAATCTTTGGGTAAAATTTATAGAGTTTTTCGGTATGTTTTTATTATGATAGATGCTTAATAGTAATCTTTGGGTAAAATTTATAGAGTTTTTCGGTATGTTTTTATTATGATAGATGCTTAATAGTAATCTTTGGGTAAAATTTATAGAGTTTTTCGGTATGTTTTTATTATGATAGATGCTTAATATTACTATTAATTCTTTGGGTAAAATTTAATTACTATATTAATGTTATTGTTCACTTCCTGATGGTAAATACTCATTGCTTTTTATGACAATAAATATGTCTGATCATAATAATTCAATAATGCTAAACAAGGTAGATACTTATTAATATTAATTATTACTATATTAATATGATTCAAATTATTCAAGTCATGTCTGATTTAATATAGCACTTGTTGTTGTATGTTTTATTCTATTCAGAAAATTTACAGGTAGCACGTAAAATGGTGCTTGTGATTTAGTTTTAAATTTTTTTACCCTTTTCCTGTTTACATCTAAAATGCTAATTCATTGAATAAAAACAAAATCCTTTTATTTACTTAAAAATTCGGTATTTGTTTTCATTTTTTTTAGTAAGTGCTAAGTTAACATCATATTCATATTTATTCTAACACATTAATAAATCAAATTATTGGTGAACATGTGTTTATTGTCATAATAAATGAGTTGCTATTAGTTACAAACATTATGATAAGTATGAAATACTAATTCTTAGTATATGTAAATTACAGATTTTTTATAACACAAGATTCAGTAAGACATTTAACTTAAATATCTAATTTTATTTTGGTGTATTTAAAATACAAATTTTCCATCCATTACTAATTTCAACACAAAAGAAAAAACAATTTAAGTTACTAAGCACTTGTTTCACTTGCTTCTGATAATTTCTGATTAAAATATCTGACAGATAAATTAATACAAAATCTGATCCATTTTTAAATTTATCTTGTAGATAAGGACAATTTTGAGGTTGTGGAACAGGCCCTTAATATTCTAAACTTAAAATAACTAAGTACCTACTAAATAGTACGAAATACGCAAAAAAAAGTTTTCTCCCCTTTGATTTTTCTAAAAATAGGGTAAAAAATTCCCAATGGTCAAAAACACACGCACTTGTTAATTTTTAATAACGTGAACACGCAAACAGAATATTATACTATCTACATAGAAACCCTTTCGAGGGCTTTTTGAATAACGTAGGGCATTAATAACGTAAGTGCACAACCCTAAGTTTTATTCAAACCCTACGAACCCAAAATTACCGCGCCCTAAGTGCCGTGCTAAAAATAACTTGTATTACGAATGTTAGCAGTTAATATTTATAAGTTCTGTGAACTTGTCTGTATACTTTGTCTCTAATGGTTATTTACTCTGTCACCTGTCAGTAACTTATGTATATTTTCCTCATTTTCCTTATCTTTCTTTGACAACTCGATAGGCACAACTGTTTAGCGTTTGGTTGCAGCGTGTCGCGAGTTCGATACGGGTTAGGACTATTTTTTTGTGTTCTACAGTTTTTTTTTATTTATTTTTTCTGTTTGTGGGTTTATGTGTTTGTAACCGCACCTTCAATACATTTACATTAGACATTCCTAGTGTTAAGAAAATTTCCGTAATATTCGAATGAAACTCGGGTCGTGTTTAGTAGAATTACCTGTATGTGGAATACATTTTGATCACCTTTTTAATCTCACTAAGCGATTCCTTTTTTTTTTGGTGAGTGGGAAATCATCAAATGACTGCTCCCGTCCTGGGTGCGGCGGGAGGGCGTGTCAGACTTTTACTGACTAAAACCCACTCATGTTCCTTCGATTGCCCTTTATGTTCCAGGGTCACGGTAACTATTATAAACATTCCGCAACCCCGGCAGGCGTTGGCCCTGTTGGACCCCTTCCTGTAAGCGATTCCTTGTCTATAAAAGTATTATTAGTGACTCGGAAAGCATCTTCCACTTTTAGTTCTACCTTTGATATCTCTCCTGTCGTATCGAACTATGAAAGTGAAGGAAGATTGTACCTTTGTTTTGTGAAGGGCACACACACTTTATCTTATGAGTACTAAACTAGTCTTCATTGAAGTTTTCTGCTACGACCTGAATTCAGTCTGGATTTTTAACATCCTCCTTCTTGACCTTATTAAAGTAAAATATCGACTATTATCGACTCCTAGTTATAGACATTACATTAAAATTTTTTACTATTATAGGCTTATAGCTTACAATATTGATCATCTTCTAACTTCATTGACCGTTGAGGCATGTGCTGCAAATGCCGACACATGTTTAGTAAACGTCTATTTACAGTGAGTCACTGAGTGATTGGCACAGGTCAAAAGTATTGCCCGCGATCACCATAATAATAATATTATAAGTCTAAAGATTGACAGGGTTTTGCTCTGCCGAGCCGTCTCTCCAGCGTTTGCCATATATTATTCTTATTCTGTGATTACCCTATGGGATGTTAGAATTTTAAGAATTTTTTAAATCCAATACCCAACTGAAACTATCCGAAACTTTTAAATTATACGAAATAATCTACTGTAAATCTGAAACCGGTATGATAAAAGTCATATATACAGATCCGAATCTTCATATCCATAATATGATAGAAATCCATTTAAGTCCCACCACCTCCATATAAAATGTGGTTTGCCAAGTAATCAATCTTTAAAACATCAGAACGGCGGGTAGGCTTAAATTATACCTCGTCATTCAACCGCACAATGTATGTGTTCGCTTATAAATTCAGAATTGTGAATAAAACTAATAAGCGCTCATTCGTATGCAGTAGGAGTGCAATGAGGGATCCACTGTGCATTGTAATAAGGGCTATTTTCTAGCGCAACCATTTGTTTATGTACTGCTATCTTTTATTACCAACACTTAAAGGAACTTTCAAATTGTTATTGTCATTTCGGCTTTATTATTTGTCTGATAGAATTTTAAATTCTTTATTCAAATTAAGCTGTCTATAAGCTTGTAAACCAATGATATTTTAAGTAAAAAAGGCGTAGATAGGTTACCCAAACGAAATTCTATCTTCAAAAACGGCACACTAACGCACACATACATTACACGTCAAAGTAGGATGACATAATTGAAGTAGTGCGAGTGAAAAAGAGATAAACGTCAAATGTCAACGCGATACTCAGTATCATGTTTGCCAATTGGCAAACTTTTAATGTGCCACTTTTTGACTGCATATAACCTATCTACACTTTTTTACTTAAAATATCATTGTTGTAAACAGTGTGTTTTGTGACTTGAAGATATTCTTGTCTATACCATGTCAAAATCAGTTCGTAATTGACTTCTAAACCCTCAAAAATTCAGCTTAAGTAGTTTAGTCACGTAGTATCAACCACTAAGTATGTATGTGGTCAGTGGTTAGTCAGTGAGTAAGAAAATGAGTTTATGAATGTTCTTTCGTTTTACTATTATGTTGATAATAATTATTTAGTCCCCTAAAGCACATACAGTCTCCTATTGAATAAACTGGAAACTCCGCAATCTTCCCAGCAAAACTACAGACATTTCGAAACTCCTTTACTATTAAAAAAATAATGATTCGCTGATGCTAGTTCTGGAAATTAATATGGAAAATGATTCATGGTTGCCAAGTTATCTCTTCACCTCCCCAGGGGGCGTACCACAAGCCCTTATAGCAGTATTACTTTGATATTACTTTCAGTGGGAAAGAGACGGCGCTAGACAACGTGTCTAGCGCTGTCACTTGCACACACCTGCAGCAGGACTAAAATAATCTTACTTTAAACGTCATGGTAAGGGGGCTGATTGATTGGTAGAGTTTGTCTAGGACATTAAGTCGACCTTTTATCTTTGTGCTGCAAGTGTAAATAACTAAATAACTAGATGGCTAATTATGGAAAACTAGCTTTTGCCCGCGACTTCGTCCGCGTGGATTAATAGCTCCCGTTCCCGAGGGATTTCCGGGATGAAAACTATCCTATGTCCGTCTTCAGACAGAGTTACTTTCGCATTTATAATATTAGTACGGATGGATTACAAAACGTGTAGGCAACTAATAGTTACGTGGGATGAAGTTTTTTTTGTCATTTGTTTATTTCTCTTATTATCACACATGCAATGTTTTTCGTTGCGATATATTAAATAATTCGAGTTCAAATTCTAAGTGACTCACTTTTTTCCTGTTTTGCTTATCCGGGGCCCGGATAGTCTAGTCATAGCCTTTGAACTTCCTTTGAAAAATATTTAGATTTAGTTTCATTTTCCTCATTTCGTAATCCGTCTGCGGCTATCTTTTGCGGGTCAGAGCCCGTACGTCCCCTAAGATTCGCACCCTGTGCCCATTCGTCCCCTGGAACTTTTGAGGGGCCTATTCGCCCCTTGAAGAATATTTATTTTAATTCATTCTTCTAATATAAGTACATGTATATAGTCCTGGTACAGTCGCGCAGAAAAGGGTAAAATAAAAATATAATAATTCCTTAAATATCATGTTTAAGTATTTCAAATAAGATTAAGTCTAATAAAATGCCTCTAGGCTCTAGGCATAAAGTCAGTCTTCAAAATAATTAATCGATTCGTCGATCGATCGTTTTCTATTTACCACTTCACTTTACTGGGCGCCTAGTACTTTGCATTGATTAAGGTGATTTTGTGAGAAAATTAAGGAATACAGTGAATTTTAAATTTTCGTACATGACTACTTCACGTTACTGCGCGCCTAGTACTTTGAATTGATTAAGGTGATCTTGTGAGAAAATTAAAAACACAGTGAATTTTAGATTTTCGTACATGACTACTTCACGTTACTGCGCGCCTAGTACTTTTGTTCTCTTAAGTTTTCAATCATTAATACCCGTTTTTTAACAAGCCATTCGTAAAGAGACAATATTACATCGTAAGCCTATCGACAGGTTACATTATTATCATGACGGATTATCATTCATCGTAGCTCTTTTTTCAATGATCTGTTATGATTTATTAAATTAATTGCGTTAATAAACTGTTCACAAGTGTACTATGTTAACCGTTTTTAGGTAAAATATAGGTGATTTTATCTCAGGGGACCAATAGGCACCTGAATAGGTGCCGAATCTTTAACTTATATTGTGTATATATTAGAGGAGACGAATGGGTACCTTAAAAATAATATTTTTATTAAAATATTAATTGGTCCCCTACCAGGAGACCAACGGGCACCTATATAGGGGCCGAATCCACAACTTTTATGCTGGGGGACAAATCTTAGGGGACGTACGGGCTCTGACCCTCTTTTGCAGCATCTGTTACCTAAAACCTAACTTTAGTCATCATAAACATAATATTCTTATTAACATATGAATGCTACATTTCCATTTTCGCTTTCTTTGTCAATGTAATGGAGGGGATGGTAACGGTTTTTGATCTGCCTGAAACCAATAATTCTTCTTCTGGATAGCTGCCTTGTGGATCTCTTATAGATATGGCCGACTAGTAGTTTTTGTAACCGACCAACTTGATCGGCAAAACTCATAGTCGGTTCATCATAACTACATACCCGAGTATTGAATTGATGAGCCCTATTTTAAAAAAAGAAAATGTTTGGTAAACCACAGATTCTTCCATTTACACAGTTATGCCAAAATAGAATACCGGACCTGCTGTAGACAATTTCTTAATAAATTAGTTCCTAAAATCTGTTAAAAAATTTGTCTCTGAACACAACATGCAATGTTTTGCTTCCAGCATCTGCACAGCTTTGATTGTCAATGACGCAATAAACTTGTTCAATACTCCTTATAAGTCGATAATCGCAATCAAATAACAACCATTATAAACCTATAGAGCTTGCATATTTAGACGAAGGTAATGTAAATCTGGATTGTTCAAAATCCTCCCCACGCGTTCATCACGACAGCAAGACATTAGCAGTGGCTGGTTTCCAACAACACCCAGATTCCACAAACCGGTGTTAGTAACCAACATCCGCATAGCAACCCAATTTAGAGCATAAATTGGTATTCTTTGTTTACATCGTGTGTAAAGGTGCCAATATACACATAATGCTATTATCTGGATTTACATGTGGGTACAAGGGTCTTCCGTTTTTACAATACTATTATTATAAACAAGCTTTGAAAAGTATCTATATATTTATTTCCTATTTTCACCCCTAACAACACTTATTTCGCAATAAAAAGTATCCTGAATCCTTTCTCAGGCTGGTTGGTCTATTTCTGAGCCAAATATCGTTTAAATATGTTCACTTGTTTAGGCGTCAAAACGTTACAGACAGACAGAGAAGGTTACTTCCGCATCCATACTAATATTATAAACTAGCTCTATTACTATCTCCATCCCTTCAACTATCTCCACTTAAAAAATCACATCAATTCGTCGCTCCGTTTTGCCGTGAAAGAAAGACAAACATACAGACTTCTAACGCGAGCGGAGCCGCGGGCAAAAGCTAGTTTATAATATAAGTATGGATTGGTAAAGATTATTTGTGATTTTGTTTGCAAGAAGTGATCTTTAGGAGTACCTAATACAGATAAGATTTAAATGTCTTCCTTTGATAGTAATATTGGCGAATTCCACAAACTATCTCTAATAGTACTGGGCTTCAAGAAGCCGGTCCTTCAATATTTATTAATATTTATGTAGAACCTTCCAGTTCAAGTTAAACTCGGCTATGAGACCTTTTCGTTTGTCTATTAATAGAAGAACTTTATTAATTCGTCAATTTATTTTCGTACCAGGCCGACTAGTATTGCAACCGGTTTTGTACGAGACGTAGATACTGTAGAAGTTAGCGCTCGTCGTGGTAGCACTATCTCCTGGGTTGGTTGATATTTAGTAAATTAAACGAAGTTATCTGTTTTAGAGTTATATTATAACAGTTACAACGATTAATTATGGTTTAATGATCTACTATTCTATATGGTTTTATGGTTTAATGGTTTAGACTAAATTATTTCTAAAAGGATGATTTGATTGGTTATTGGTTGGTTATGGTTATTGGTTTAGAGTAACGCGACTGGTTGCCGAACATGTACTGTCTCGCGGCACATTTGACCGATGCGTTTATACTTGCGCATACACAAAAGTGCTGAGCTGTTCGGTTGCAAATATTGTTCCGAACAGATACATTGTCTGCACTGAACGGAATGGGAGGTTTTATGGGTATTTTTTATTCGCTAATCGCTGGTTTTGATACTGAAGATAATATTGTGTTGATTTTCTTCCTTTCCTAGCAGTTCTTGAACTATTTTTGTTTTCCCTTTACGTCCCACTCCCACGTTAGACTTTTGTTGGTTTGTTAAGACTTTAGTAACTGTTTTTGGCTTGCTTTTAATATGATTGCAGACTGTACTGATCAATACAAGCTCCCTACTAAAGTCAGAAACTATTAGAAATATATTCTTCACAAGTTCCTTTGTTCTTTTTACTTACGACTAGCATCTTGAGTCGTCTTTGTTCTCAATTTGTCTCTAGGGCTCATACATAAATATTTAAAACTCATATCAAGGTAATAATATTTTATTGCCCAGTTATTAAATGTGTTCTGTCTGCTTGCAATTCTATAATATTGATGATTCCGAGACATATGCACGTAATTAACAACGTAACTTTAGATATCTGTGCAGGTGGTTAATTCTTAGAACACACGTGATTTGAGACACAATAGAAAGACAATAGCAGCCCAACAGCCGGCTGTCGGTTGGTCGTTGAAAGGTTAAAGTACAATCAAGTTTCAGGTTCTATTCGCATAAAATAATCTCCATACTAATACAGTCTGTTAGCTACACTTTCACGGCCAAACCACTCAACCAATTCAGATGAAATTTGGTAAGGAGTAACCTTGAACCCTAAGAAAGGACATGACACTGTTTGACCCGTGGCTGCGTCTAAGTCCAACATAACACGCTTTTCGACAAAGTCGGTTAAAAATCGTTATTATTATAATCTATCGCTTCTGTATATCTTGAAGGCATGGCCACTAAGGAAGTAGAGAAACGATAAAATAATTTAATCAGTCGTTAAGCCACGCGCCGCGACGTAAACAGGTGTTTATTTATGATGTAATAGCTTTGTTTGTGGTAGTGGTGATTAGCAACGCGACTTTGATTTAAAAGTTAGTAATTAAGTAGGTATTTACCGGTTTGTAACGAACTTTTCAATATTTTTCTATAATGGGCATTATACAAAATCATAAGAACCTAAGGGATTGTCTGCCTCGGTTTCGCCTGGTATGTTAGGTTTTTGGTTAAGTACTGCTCTTGACCTGGTTGATATACTGAGGAATACCTAAGTTACTGTAGTTTCCATCCTTACAAGCTTCCAGATTAATAATACAGTATAAACTAGACTATTTGCTATCCACTCTGTCACGAATATGGTATACTTTGTTTGTAATATTTGATAATTTTTCATTTGGTAATCATAATAATCATGAAGTATTTATAACTCCGGATAATCGTGAAACAGTATAACTCCTTGTATTAACAACTAGAAGATAGAATGCAACGCTATCAAAACAAAACAGTTAAACAAAAAGCAATGACGCTTTTCTTTTCGAACCGAAATCCGGCTACTTAAATAGCTAAATCAGACTCCATTTACAGGTACCTACGTGTGTTTAATTATAGACAATCTTGGATCAATAACTGGGATCTTCGCCTCTGACGTCATTGGGAGATTGTGACGTAAGCAGACGGGTTGGCCTCAAGCTCTCTATATGCTGACGTCACGCTGTAGACATCGTAGGCGTTGTTTGCCAATATGAAAGAAAGAAAGAAAGAAAAACAGTTTATTCGTGCTTTACAGTAAAGAATTACTAACATTCAAAGTTCTCTGTACTTATTTAGATTCGTTACTTGTTCATTCAATGAGCAATTACAACAAACTTCTCTGTACTTATTTTGATTCCTTACTTGTTCATTCAATGAGCAATTACTGTGTCCTAAAGTTGTACTTAAACCGGCGCAAATACTTGATAGTGTTTAAGATAATTTTCAAAAAAATCTCAAAAATAACTTGGCATATTTTGTAAATAATGAAATAAAAACGCACCTTTTTAGGGTTCCGTACCTCCAAAAGTAAAAACGGAACCTTATGTCTGTCAAGACCTTTTTTCGCGAAACGCGTCGAGCCGTCGATATATTAAGCTAAAATTAATACCACATACTCAGGTCTGCTATCTCTCAACACAGTAAAAAAAACAAATTTCTAAATCATCGCAATAAAAAGATACGGCTGTTCATGTTCCATTATATTGCAAAACCTATAGGGTACTTTCATGTCATGTAGCACAAGTAAAGGGAAAACTCCGAAAACCGAAAATTTACGGAACCCTCGTTGCGCGAGTCCGACTCGCACTTGACCGGCTTTTTTTAACAAGACTGAGTTAACCAAGCTATAAGAAATTATAAGTTTTTGAGATATAGAGATTTTAAACTACTACGTTATGATCTCATTTTAAACTGCCACCTAAGCCGGTCTGCTACTCGTTTTCCTTAAGGCCCTGCGCAGACGACAGACTATACGTGACGCACTTTTTATTCTGTGAAAATACAACCTATGCAATTATATGCAGTAACGCACACGACGCGCAAAAAGTCAGTTCTCTTAGTTCAAACTTTTTGTGCGCCCCAGATTCGATCGCACAAAAAGTGTGCCGTCTGCGCAGGGCCTAATAAACACTTTTTAAAACACAAAAGGTTTTCTTTAAATCGGATCACCAATTCCTGTGATGGTCATTAAAACTAGCAAACTCTTCAGCTTTATTAGTATAAATTTCTCATTCTTTGGCTACATAATCTACGATAATCGCGTTCTAGGCGTATGGTAATCACTGATGCGAATGAGATACTTAGCATTCCGTGATGTTAGTAAAGGTCAACTGAGTTCAAAGTTTTGTGACTTCTTTCTGTTTAATGGCGGGCTAACCTGTCAAGCAAGAAACTGACATTACTGACTAATTTGGCCATTTAGTTAAGCATAGTATAAAAAATCGATGAAACTCATGAAAATTTCCAAAGACGTTTAATAATCTGGAATCTTTAAATAGCCTGACTGCCATTAATCAATGTACAACTGAAACTACTGGGGATGGGGTTTAAATAAAAAAGGCAAAAAAAAAACTGTGCTTTTCGAAATATAGCCCCCGTGAGGATAAAAAATACTGAGCTCCTTTTGATCACTTTATTTTGAAATTAAGCAAAATCAATCAACTACTTAGCATAAAAATCACATTAAAAACGACATCACCGTTGACTGTTTACAAATGAAAACATAATTATTATCACAAGTTATGTGTACACAATGATAAGCAACTTAAAGGTCAATAATCATAATTTACTGCTGATTGTAAGTAATTTAAGTGCACGTAAAACAGCGATATGGTGTCGTCTTCCATCATGATTTAATTGAATTGTTTTATTAAACGACTCTATTCAATTATGATTTAGACCATTATGAACCATAATAATTGGATTTTATTAAAGCTATAGTAATTGAAATATTGACAGATTTTTAATGCTATAAATAATAGGCATACAATGTCACACGATGCTCGATTAAATTGTTATCAATCATATTGATAAATATTTCTCTCTCACTGACTCAGGCGATAATACAGATTCCAAAAAAAAACCTGGATTGTGTACATCACCTACGGAGATTTTTATCCTATGCCATCTTTTCATATTATTTGAACACTTCGCATTGTCCAATCTACCGATTGGGAAGTGCAATTTATGTGTGCTGTGGCTTTGCAAAGTTTTGTGTCCTGAAGCCTTCAGTGCTTATAATATTGGATAAGTACTTGGTTTTGAAATTATTTCTTTCATTTTCGTGCTTCGCAAGTCAGGATAAGGCATTGGTCCCGGTTGTGATTTGCTGATCTTTGACAATCGTTAAATCTAGTAGCCAGGCAGTCGCTTTATGTAAAACGCTGACGTTCAGCCGAATCCGATTTTAACATAGTTGAGAAAAGGCAGGAAGATGAGGGTTTTGAAGAAATGATTGGTCCAAAAGCTTAATTGATCATGCTTTGGTTGTGCATTTATTGTCGTCAGTGTAAATGACATTTGTTGAAGACTAACATACTCGCCACATTGGCGCGGGGCACGGCAGCGTCTGCGCGTGATAAACGGTTGTCTCTTCCTCAATCTATTGTTTCTCTGACGTTCAGAGGTTTTCCAATCACAGCTGGACTTTAAAGTAATCAATCAATAGGTCAGTGTATTGGAGGAACTGGCTTAAATGGAATGTGTACTTTCTTTAGTAATCATCAGTTTTAAGACAGCATTTTTGTGTTTGACTGTATTCTGAGACTTAGTAGGCGTGGATGCCAAGTATACCAACTCTAAGGCGGAGTGGAAGGGAGAGTCAGACTTCTACTGACTAAAACCCATCCATGTTCCTTTTTAGCCATTTGTGTCCCGCAGTATTTCTTTCGAACAACCCGCAGAACCCTAAGGTCAGAGTCACTAAGCTCGTTTTTTGAGTTTTTTGCTTCTGCTTCTGCTCAGTAGTGTTTATTTATCTCGGCTCTCAGAATCATTACAAACCGTACAATCTGGAGAAATATACAGGTAGATAAGTTATTAATAAATATAACCCAGCCTTCAAAATATATACTACCTAGTGATGACTCGACAATGGCACAATTTCGATGAAATCTGTTTATTATTTTCCACGATTCAGGGATTAAGAGATTAATTTGTAAAGGTATAATTGCGCTATCTGTTCTGCTAATTGTAACGCCGTGATTAGCGACTCTTCGTTATCACTGTAGTTACTTTTTAATAATACATAAGGTTCGTTTGACGTCATTGAAATGAACGAATTGTACTCGTAAACTTTTTTTCTTATTGAACTTTTCCATGGATTTCTCGTTGTCTTGTGCCATTGATTCTGAGTCTTGTAAAAGGAGCTGCTTTTGCGTGCAATATTATCTTGGACGGCAATTGTGGCGACATCTATCGCCGAATATGCGAACTACAGCTAACAATCTGAGTTATCGGCGACATTAGAACATGTACAACAAACCCGACTAGAACCGTCGGGCAGTAGCCCACCAGACACAACACCCGTCTGGTCGGAGGATCCTCCCTTTTCAACGGAGGATGAGGGACTTTACACTCTGTCTCTCATCCCTCCAAACTGGTGACCCCGAGCATGAACGTCAGCGCAGCCTTCGTGACGTCATCATCGTCGCCGCATCACTTCCTCGAGCTTTCGAGCAGCGAGTCACTCAGCCAGCCAGCATCCACGGCTTCATCGGGTTTCCTGACCACTAGCATGCAGCGGACGCGCATTCCTGGTCATCACCCGCAGCCTCATCAGCGACCTTGGCACAGCACCACTGCACTTCGGCCGGTCAGCAAGCAGAGACGCACTTCTCTCCTGGTCGACGCAGCATCCTGCCACAACGCAACACTGCATCACTCCGACTCACTGGAGCATTATATGCAGCACTGCATCACTCCGACTCACTGGAGCATCATATGCAGCATCACCCCGACTCACTGGGGCATCACCGCAGACAGTTCCGACTCACCGTGAACTATGCGGCACTCGGTTCCGACTCACTGGAACTTCCACTGGCCCGGCAAGCATCGTAAGAAGATGTATGGACGACTCATCCTGTATCGACCTCCGGTCTCGGAGGGGAGTGATGTGGCGACATCTATCGCCGAATATGCGAACTACAGCTAACAATCCTGCATCGCGATATCTGAGTTATCGGCGACATTAGAACATGTACAACAAACCCGACTAGAACCGTCGGGCAGTAGCCCACCAGACACAACACCCGTCTGGTCGGAGGATCCTCCCTTTTCAACGGAGGATGAGGAACTTTACACCCTGTTCCTTATACCTCCAAAGCAATTATCGGTGATTCAGAGAAAGTAAATGAATAAAATGTTCCATATATTTGTAAGGTTTAATTTATCTCGAATATATCACAGATTTCAACAAAATCGATGTTTTACCGTTACATCGCAATATGCAGACAGATAAGATACTTTAGTAACTGTCTTACTCTAATACTCTCTTAACTGTCTTATTTTTTTTAAATTATTTTTTTATGAATATTAGGTAGTATGATACTCGACTTCAAAGGATAACAGTAACATTTATAAAAATGGGCTGACCTCCTACCGCCTACGCATTGTTATCAAGACCCTCGCACATTCCAAGTGCAGCTCGGTGCGACCACTAACCGCACACAGTCCATTAATTGAGCCATATTATATCGGCTCCAGGCCCCAACTTACAAGCCAACTTTGGCCCCAACATGCAAAGACGAAGGCCTGAGTGACATAAAATATTAAATGCAAAAAAAAATGAACAATTGTGTGAAAAAGGAAAGAAAGTAAGCGATAGCAAAACGATTGATAGAATAGAATCGCAGCGGAAAACGTTTCGGACCGATTCCAAATTACAAGACCCTAAGTTAAAAGGATAGAAAAGATGATGATGATGTAAAGTTTTTCGAATCCATACATCCCTAAACGGGTTGTTAAACCATCTCATATTCATCAAACTGTCCTCAAGCCAGCCCGTTAGAAACCATTTACCTACAATAAGCCGCTTATTACCAGTACGAACAATAACTTATCCTCGTTACATTTATGAGGGAAATGTAACATCTCGTAAGCCAGTCAGATATTCTGCTTAGTTTTGAACTGACTCCCAAACTGATAACATCGTGGACGATATTATCATGTTGAATGAGGTGGTTGTTGAAACCTGAGTCTTAGGACTATAGATGGATAAACTTTACTTAGCACTTTCTTTGGGATAGCTCCATCTCTATCTCTGACAGTGAGATTTCTTATTCGAAACACTTGCTTTGGCACCTTTATTTGTCTCGGCATTAGAGTGAAGAACAGATAAAAGATTTTATGAAAGGCCCTCCAGAAGTACATAGTTTCATTTCTAAAGCATTCGGCTAACCTAAGGTGAACATGACAATCTCGTATTCAATAAAGGCATCTCGTTTCTACAATGCAGTTTGCATGGCCTTCTATTTTGTTATGATGACCATTAGCAGTTTGAAATGAAAGGTAACGGTAGCTTTTTCTCAGAAAACTTAGCATATTTGTTGCTGCTTCTACGCTGTCTATTCTTTGAAACACATTTATGTTAATTTAACAGTTTGCCACCTTCTCATGTACGTAATTATCTATCAGTGAAAATTCAATTATTATCCTTGACTTCACTACTCGGACAATCTTTATTTTTTGGCTTTTATAAGTTTTTTGGACTAAAACAAATTATCCTAGTGACCAGTGTCCTTATGTACTTGGTGATTCAGAGATTCACATTCGAATATCCACTTCTAATTTTGTAATGCTTTTCCTCTGTACTGAATTCGTATTCAGGTATACATATGTTGTTTATGGAAAACAACCACAAAGGCTTTTGAAAACCGTTATTTTTTTGCACCGCGTTACGTTTTGTTATCGCTATGGGCGTGAGAAAATATGAATCATCGATGTCTACTTGAACTTTTGAATAAGTCTTGTCAATCAGTTTGTTTTGATAGCCTATAAGAAGACAGGTGTATTTCGTTCAAGTGTCTGACTAATGCTGTGCGCCTATTTTATTATCAATCATTGTCATGTCTGAGATGAATTGTTCATACCCTCTTAAAGTGCGGTTCTTTGTACCAGGTATTTTTGTATTATGTCTTCTGCAAGATTGAGACTATCGTCTGCTTCATGAATTCTTTATCTTTCTACTTGTACCTCTTTATTGTTCTCTTCGGTCAGTTTTTTGAGAGATGTTTATCTTGTCGGGTTTTAAGCTAGCTTCGAAGTTAGGTACTTATCTGTACATAATCAAATAATTTTATTTTCGCTGCTGGTTGGTCCTTTAGAACAACCCAGCTAGGAGCTATCTAGATCCTTCTTAGTAATACTAATTTCGCTTTGCAATTGTAATTCCTATTTCATGGTTATCTGCCCAAGTTGTAAATTATAATATAAGTATCTGCTCACGTTTAAGTTTTTAACGGAATTCTTGGATCTGTGCCTTTTTGCTGTTAACTTGTGTTAGCAAAAACCGGTACAATACATTCGGTTCTTCGAATTTCTCACATGTTAATCTTATTTGTACTTTTAGTTATTACCGTACATGTTTTTTTTTTTGTTCTTTTACCAATAACTATAAGGAAGTTGTCATTTTAATGTCGTACTAGTTCAGAAGTTCCGATTTATACGGGTTTTCCTTTTGTGTCGTCATTATACGTAGTTCAGTTCTTTAATTGATGAGTGCGTAAGCAAATATTTATGAATAATTTAGAGTATTTCGACAAATATTTATGAATAATTTAAAGTAGTTCGACGTCTTTAAGGCTAATCCTACTAATGTTTAAATTGAAGTCTCAATAACATCTCGGCGATGATCAACCTCAAAACGAGAATGTGTAGATAAATTAAAGTGAGTTTTACCAAACTTTTGTTGACAATAAGTCATAATCTGTTTCACGTAATTTTTTATCTACGAATAAAAATCATTCAAGACAAAAGTTGTTGAAACTCGCCCTTTTTGACGGACCGTTTCTAAAATATAACAGAAGTGGAATTGCTTGTCTGTCTGTAATAGGATTGTCTCAAGTTGTCTGTATGTCACGAATTAGCGCTTTGAATCATTCAGGGTTGGTAGTTTTCCGTACCAAACCAATTACTATTTTGCCGTTTAGTACGATTGCACCGATGTGGCCAAGTCCTTGAACACACAAATCGCAATGCATTTAGATCACGCGATTTTAGCATCGATTTAAACGCAATCGCTTTTCGCGATAGTCACATACCTAGTTACAGCGTTAATCCTCCGGAATAATGAAATATGGCCATCAGATCCCTAATTGAGCAGAGCCCATACCATGATAACCAAACAGGCAGATTCGTAATGTGAAAACTAATATAACAACACATTGTTTAAATTGCACGCTAACCTTTCACCGACAGCCGGCTGTCGGGCTGTTACTGTCTTTCTATTGTGTCTACCTGTGTTCGAAGGTTTAACATAATAACAACTTTGTCACTGTGTTACAATATGGTTACAATACAATTTTTTTACTTCGAAAAATAATCATACAAAGATTAGTCTTGGGTGGGAATTGAAATCGACCGCTTAACAGGCAGAGTCAGTTCATTTGGAATAGCTAGCCCGTAGCCTAAACTGACAGACATGATTATAAACTTGTTTATGTAAAATTATATGTATATTAAATATGTAATATATACATAGCAGGTTCTTAACCTTCGTAGTACACGTGCTGTTAAGTGTTTGCGCGGTAACACTGGCCCAAATTATTATCTCTAAAGATCTTATATTAAACGTTGTAAAGTAGGTATTTCTTTTTATTTATAATTTCTTTTTATGATAATATCTTCACGGGTGATCAATATGGGTTGTGATGATTGTTTAAAAATATATGTATTTGAGATCCTCAAGGTTGCTTTAAATTGCAAAATATGTTGGGCTTGACAAAGGGGCTTGACGTGATTTTTCCATTCCATTTTTTCCACTGTTCCCTTTTTTGACTTTAAGGAAATTTATTTCCACGAAAGTCTCAGTCACTTTTATGAGAATAACTATGTAATATTAAAAATGCTTTTAATAATATATAAAATTTACATAGGTGTGGTTACTTTCATAATACATTCAGTTCTTAGTACTGCTAGTTGAGTATTGTCAATATTTTTCGACTACACACAAAGGAAATACTTGAATTCATTATAATAAGAGCTTACATTTATATTAATTGTAGACATCAGCAATTTTTAACTTTGTGAGAATATTGAATTTTTTAGTTAGAATTCGATTAACAATTTTCAATTAATAATCGGAACTTATCCCAAAGTTGTCCTTCATTGCTGTCTGTGATGTCCAAGATAAACTTAAAAAGCGCAATATAGATTCGCAGTCCTCTTAAGACTTGCCCAACAGCGGCGGTGTTGCTAATCAAGATTCAACTGATTATAATTAAAATTCACTTTTTTTAATTTTCACGGAATTTCCTGACTTTCTAATTGCATATATAAATATTTGTCTTTATGTTCTTCATACATACATACCTATATGGTACCAGGAAAGCAGGTTCAGTTATCGTTCATGTAGCGATTACATAAACCGCATGGAATCAAGGAAAACTTTAACGTATTGCCGAATATATTATTCTATAAATAACCCAATGGTTAATCCATCTTTATATCTTTGGGTATTTCCTGTAGTAATTCATTGAGCGACAGTTGGAATTTCATATCAATGTCTACTTAGAGTTAATTGATGAGTGATGGCCTATCTCAATTTGTTTGTTATTATAATAATACCCTATATATTACACATAAATGTCGATTATGTAATATTGACAGAATTTATGAACAATACGTAAAGGCTTCGTCACATACGAGCGATATCATCGATAAGCGATAATGTGGTAAGCGACTTAGCGACATGGTAATAGAATTTTTTGAATATTTTTATCCACACAAAAGGTGTCTTAAATATCTACTGCTAACTACCAGCACGCAATATAAATTCTAAAAACCCAACCGAGAAAGTTATGATAAAATAGAGTAATTTAATCATAGTTTCTGATAACACGTTTTCTCATGATGGACATGTTCAAAGACCACGTACCATACTCATTAGCAACTTGTTAACGATTATGAGAAGAGTCATTAAGTAAAAACTACCTATTAGATTATGTAATGGAGTTCTATCTAATTAAAATCCTATCAAAAATCCCGTCCGTTATGTAGAGTAGAAGATACGTGACTATTATCTCGTTCTTGGGCAATATGGTCCATGAATCCACCTGTATTAGAGTCACCCAATTAGTGAGCTGCTAAAAATATGTATAGCTCATATGCACGCGTCGTCGCCTAGACTGTTGTGTCTGATCGAGTGACGCGGCGCGTGGGCAGATGATTTACTGTTCACTCGAGACATTGAAAAAATTACAGAAAATCAAGACGTCAGAAACTTACTCATTTATGTTAAAATAATAAAGCCGGAAAGATTTTTTCTTTTTTAAATGTCGTATTTTCTGGAAGGACATAGTTTGTATTTTTTTTTTGACGACTCACATACGGCCATTCGATCCCAAACTAAGCACAGCTTGTACTATGGCAAGCATACCACTGATTCGTACGTGGGAATCGTACTCACAATCTTCGGCTTAGCAGTTAGGGGCAGTATTGCGCTAACCACTTAAGGTCATAGCTCATTAGAGCCACCCGGCACCAACTTCGCACCAACTCGCCTCCTGCGGCTAGTATTCTTTATATGGATTTGTATGGGCATGCGCTCACTATATCAACTCCGTAGCGTCACCGGATCGCCTCGGTTAGAAGCCCTTCGCGCGCGGTCGGCGGGTGGGCCACTCGGTGACAACTCGCAGCTCGAATGCCTGCCTTGCGTTGATAACGCGCGGGCCACGAGTTGGCCGCGCGCTGCCCGCGATTGATTTTATTAACAAACTACTCGAAAATTCGTTGACCAAGCGGCGTCAACGAGTTGACGCCTTGACGTTCACTCGTTGACCGCGGGTGGCCAGGGTAGGCCAGTAACGTCCCACGCACGCAAGTGACGTAGTAACCCAAGATAACCTAACGCGAGTGAAACCTTTATCTAATTAACACTGACCCCATTATCAACTTATTCCATTATCATTAAGGTTTTTAACCATTTTTAAATCTGGTTGTTGATATCGGTTGGTATTACACGATTAATCACGAATATCAGAAACTGTAACACCTACGAACTTGAAATTTGGCGGGTAGTTTCCTTTTAGCGTGTAGACGAACATTTGGATTTTTATACTTAGAAACTGCGTAATTCATTTCTTCTCGTATCAAAATCAAAATTAATTACAGAGTTTTTTAGGGTTCCGAAGTCAACTAGGAACCCTTATAGTTTCGCCATGTCTGTCTGTCTGTCCGTCCGTCCTCGCTTAATCTCTGTGACCGTTAGCACTAGAAAGCTGAAATTTGGTACCAATGTATATCAATCACGCCGACAAAGTCGTAAAATAAAAATTCGAAAAAAATGTTTTATTAGTGTAGCCTCCCTATATGTAAAGAGGAAAGTGATTTTTTTTTATATTTTAACCCTGGCGTGTGATATATTGTTGGATAGATATTTAAAAATTAATAGGGGTTTTCTAAAATCATTTATTGATAATGTCAATAACTTCGTAAATAATCGTTCCAAAAGGAAAAATCAAAGCGTCCCCCCCCCCCTCTAACTTTTGACCCGTGGGTTTAAAAAATGTGAAAAAAATCTGGAAAATAGAACTTTACAAGGTCTTTCTAGGAAAATTATTTTGAACTTGATAGAAAGAACAGATTTTGTAAAAAAAGACAAAAAGGTTGTACAAAATAATTTCTGCGTATTTAGTATGTCAACGTAACAAATAGCCTTTTTTTAAACTTAAAAGTGGGAACACTTATTGTGACGGACGGGAAACTACGGAACCCTACATTGAGCGTGGCCCGACACCTCTTGGCCGGTTTTTTTATCACTTCAGAAGGTCTTTTTATTATTGACAGGTGGTCCATCAATAGTCCAAATTCAATCATTATTGATGACTAGCTTCTGCCCGCGACTTCGTCCGCGTGGAATAGTTCCCGTTCCCGCGGATTTTCCGGGATGAAAACTATCCTATGTTCTTTCTCGGGTCCCAGACTATATCTGTACCAAATTTCATTCAAATCGGTTCAGTAGTTTAAGCGGGAAAGAGTAACAGACAGACAGACAGAGTTACTTTCTCATTTATAATATTAAGTATGGATTTAAAACTGTGAACAAAAAAGAACTGTACAAGTTCTATCTTCACGCATGTAATAAGTAAATAATAGGTTGAAGTGGAACTTCTGTAATTTATTTTTCCTGTGTTAGAGTTATATACTTTTTATTTTGCACATATGACGCTGACAGTAGACTGTTGTATTTATTATTATTGTTTCTTTTATAGCTCATGTGACGGATGAACTACTTGCTTTTCTCTATTTAATAAAACATCTTCACGAAATATTAAAATGCTTTTAAATAAAATGTTGTTAGCGGAAACTATTATATCTGTATGATACTCAGTTATTTAGGCTAGACTGCAGGCCAACCAGTCTAATTGCCTAACGCAACTATTGTCAATTTTGACAATAAAAAAAAAATAAAAAAATTGCGGCATTTCCGTTGTCGAATACACAAACATTTCAACGCGAAAAGCAATGGATTATTTATTTTCGTAAAAACCTTCGGATTTAAACGAAGTTTGTTACGTGTTTAATACTAGTGTATAAACAGTACGAAAATTATTGAATATTTCAAATATTTTATTTGTTTATTTATGACTGCTTCGATGGCCATCTGTACGGTTATTTTGTCTCCATTAATCCCACGCACTACTACTAAACTGTTATGTGACACTACTCCCCGTATGACTTTACTGTGCACCTCGCGCTGTGACGTAACGCTGTCGGAATGCTACCGCTATTAAACGAACGAGGCGAACTCGGGGCGCTGCGCGGGGAAGCGGGAAAGGGGTCGCATTCCAGCAAGGTGCACAGTATGGTCGTACTGGTTGCAGGATCGATTTCTGGGCCAGTTAAATCAGTCGGGTTTCATGGTAACACGATCTCTAGGATTCCTGCTGAATGTTCGAACAAAGGGCTCAATTACTTAACCTATTTGTAAATCCTGCATGGAACAGATTCAACTGATTACCTTCATTGTAATCAACAAGTTTTCTGCTCTGCACCTCTAGACAAACGGCATTGTAGAAGAGATGGTAGAATAGAGTTCAATATTGCTTAGCGTAAGCTTATGTCAGTCCCATACATTTGGCAATAAATTATATTCTACCATCTATTCTTCAATGCCACTTGTATAGAGGTGCTGTTTGTTCCACACATATTTTATTTTATATTCACGCTTTTGGTTTAGTTATCTTATATGGGATGTTCAGGTAAAACGGTCCAACACACGTCTAAATGTCTCTTACTTTTAGGAGTATTTGTTAGTATTTTATAAAACTAGATAATAGTTCAAGACGTACATTGAACTGTTATTGCCGGATAGTATAATATAATAAATTTGACGTAGTATTGTGGGTTGGCTCGTTACGGCAGAACGATTGTACTACTGTATAATTACGCACTTGTATTTTATTGCAGTACTATGGTGGAGTGGCTATTGTTAAACTGGGCACTTGCACGCATTGCTTCGCTTAATCTCTGTTGTTGGTTCATTTGTGTCTTCTATGTATTGAACTGTTTTAAATTTGATGTTGTCAGTTTTAAATTAGAAATGAAATGGATCTTATTAGCACTAAGAAATGCATTGCAAGAGTACAGATGGCGAAACAGTTTGGGTGTGCAGGCAAGGTCCTTAGTAATTGCTCTACGAAATGATATTTTTTGTTTTAAACACACAGGAATTTGCTTACAATTCCGTATCAGTGAAAACATGAGTCATACCACTATATTGTTTAGTCTTCTTCAAAGTTAAAACTTTGGCTACTTTAAACATTTTAATCAACTGCCTACATGCTTTTCTTTTTAGTCACTGTACAAAATTACTGTAACTTAGATCACGCTAACAGATTATTTGTTATTATAGCAATAAATACCATTCAGTTTTATGTACTGTTTTTTATAATATGACATAGGTCGCAATTAGAGGTTGCAAAAATTCAATAATTTTAATTTTCGAATATTCGAATATTTTTTCAGTGCTATTCGAATTTTATTCGAATATTTAAAAAAAAATAAAAAAACACAGAATATCAGCGTTTATTGCTTTAGGAACTATATTTTTATGCAGATAAGTAAACCTAGCACAATAATTATTTACTTATTCAACAAAATTTTAAAACAATTATCATGAAAATGTTATCTCGATATCAGGACGGCCACTAGTCGATATGCATTTAAGCGGAAGTTGAGGATCTATTTTCATAACAAATGAGCAGAGTTTTCATATGTATACACATATAAATATATAATAGATATATTTATATATCTATTATATATTTATATATTACATATTAAGTATATATATCTCTTCGATAAATTTGTATTTATATGTGTATATGTATAAAACTTATATTGTGTTAGTTTTAAGACTACCCTCTTAATTATGTGTTTTAATTATTATTTTTTTGATTGTTTTCTGTAAGTTTGTGTCCTTTTATTGTTATTAATAATGCACCTGCCATGTTTATATCTCATCAACTCTGGGTTGACTGGTAGAGAATGCCTAAGGCATTAAGTCCGCCCTTGATCGCTTGTGCATGAAGTTAAAATAAATAAATAAATTAATCAAAACAATTATATTTTTTATAAATAAATTTAAAAATCTCTCTCTCGGTAATAATAAAAACAAAATAAATGTCTCTCTTGTTTATAATAAAACAAAAAGTATCACATACATACGTAAATGTGTCGTAAAAACGTTACAGTATTATTTTCATAATAATTATGCAATATTACACTGAAAAATCATATTCATCAATTATAATTCGGAAATAAATCAGATTTACCTATTATAACATTTTTAAACAAATTTAACTCTCCTGTTAATAATAAGAACAAAATAAACATCTCTCTCTCGCTCGTTTATAATAAAAAGAAAAACTATTGCACATGTCACTAAGAAATCAAAATCGTCAATATTAATTCGGAAAAAAAATCAGATTTGCATTATTATAAAATTCTTAAATTAATTTTAAAGTCGTTCTTTGTCCTTAATACTCGTAATAAAAACAAAATAAAAGTATCTAAAATCACTCCAAAAAAGACAATGCACCACTTTACACATAAATAACAACGTGTTCTGTAAGTGACAAAATGGCGTCGAGTCAAGCAGTGTTGCCAACAACAATTTTCAAGTTCTATCAACATAGATTTTAAACTGATATTTTTTTTTTGGTAATATTCGAATATTCGAATAAATATTTATTTACTATTCGAATATAAATTTGGAAAGAGTATTCGAATAATTCGAATATTCGATTGCAACCTCTAGTCGCAATAGGTCAGTTAGGTTATAGGCAATTATTATTTTAATGAATGTAACCTATTCATTTCGACTGAGTGATAAAGCTGAAATTAATTCAATGTCCTCCCTAATTTAAAAGAGTAATTAAATAATTTATGTTTGTGCATATTATAATGTTTGTTGTTTCAACATTTTGAACTGTACTTAAATATTTTTGTGGTTTCTTCAGCCAGAATAACTTAAACTTGAAGTTACTTTTGTTTGCATTACTGTTTCTCTTTCTGTATTCAGTCAATATTACAATTATAATTTAATTAAAATAATACTTTTTATAATGATGATAACAGATGTCGTAAATTAAACTAGATTTTCAATACACTTTTCTAAGTTTCTTTTTCTCAACTTACGCAGAAAAATTGTTTCCACTATTGTGCAGTCGACAAAGTATATTAAAAGTGACCGAGGTCGAGAACGTAATAATCGAATTTTTCTCAAAAACGAATGATTGGTTTGTAATGAACATATTAATTGAATAAGAAAATACTTAAATACTTCTTACTTGGTGGACCCTGGTTACTTGTCTGTTTTGTTGCCCGTACAATCCGTGGTTGCTTATTTAGATTTTTTTATGTATCCGTTATTATTTGTTTTAAAAAGTATACATAAGATCTGATCATCATTTCTAACATATAAATATTCCAGTAAAGCTCAGTGTTTTTGTTTTCTAAAATGCATTTCCGTCTTTGAATTGTAAATGTTAGTTTGTCGTAATGAAAACTTAACAATTTCTCTTCCTGAAATTTAGTTTTATGTATTTTAATTATGTTTGTTGTTTTTAAATGGGTATTTAATTATTGTAATTTAATATTACTTGACTTTTTGTTTATAATTTTCTCGTTTTTTTACAGAAAGCGCCATTTGCATAGGCGGTCCCCACAATGACGAACAGTTGAATATTAGTGATGTTTGTAAGTACCAAGATTTTTTATGTTACATTTTCTCAATGTTGTAGTACTCCCGGTGAAGTAGCACCTTTAACATTTCGACGACCAAGCGACAGCCGGCAGTCGGGCTGCTATTGTTTTTCTATTGTGTCTCGTATCACGTGTATTCAAAGGTTTAAATGACGAAGTTTTGACATAACTAGCGTTCATTTGGGTACGTTTGGGTAACTACCCTTGCTTATTAGATCACGTCACAGTAATACACTATTAGATAATCAAAACAATAATATTAAACGAAAACCCATAAATTCAATACACTTAATGTTTCTAGCGGCTAGGACTCCACGATCCGTGACTTACAAAAACGAGTTTCTTTCAACGTCTGCTATAAATATAAGTATGTATGTATGTATAATAATTAAATATGCTAAAGCTAAATGGTGCCGCCACCGACCTTCGCACTTCATGTTTTGTTTTTAATTGTACTTGTATTGTTTGCGGTTTTCTCCCTGACACCTGTTCTGGTTACATTTTTACGTGTAAACTTGGGCTGGTGATTTTCCGTAATTCTGTGACGTTTCACGTAGACGTCACTGAGTAAAATAACATCACACCCTTCACCCATTGCTGGGTAAAGCCCTCTGTTTTTATGAGCCTAGTTCTTGTGTCAGCTTAATCTAGATTCTATCCACGATAGTATCTATGTCATCTCCTCGTCTCTGCCGTACGGCCAGATTTACACACTGTATGAAAATACTGCAAACAGCGTTTTCCCGCTACACATCTCTTTAAATATCAACGTTACCTTCACATATACAAGGTGTATTTTTAGTCTTGCACAACCCGCTAGGAGATGATTCTACTCATAAAAACAAACAACTTTTATTATGGAACCAACTTTGAAATCGCGAAAAAAATATCAGCTGTTTCTAACGAAAGTTCAATGCCCCCCGACCCTGATGTATGAAACAGCTGATATTTTTTTCGAGATTTTAGAGTTGGTTCCATAATAAAAGTTGTTTGTTTTTATGAGTAAAATCATCTCCTAGCGGGTTGTGCAAGACCAAAAATACACCTAGTATAAAGTTGATTTTGTCTTTGCCGCACTACGCAAACTACGGACTAAAGCGCTATGAACGCTTGACAATCCACCGAGAAAAATGAGTGATAGCAGTCAGAAGGAGCAGACAAAAATTATCCCTAATGGTAATTTTTCTGATCTTCTTAACTTCAGTAGAGTAACTATCACCCTTTCTCCACCAAGTTCAAATCCTAACAGGGGTAAAACAGGGGATAAAATAAAAGTATTCACAGCTAATATAAGAGAAGTTGCAGAATAAAGCTAGTATATTATATAAAAACTAGGCCCACATTTACATATCCATATTTAGGTGAGCACATTTACAAATGAGTAGTATTTATTACCCGTTTTCGTTGGCGCCAAACTGAGATTAAGGAAATCTAGGTATATTGCTTCTGTCTGCTATAATCAGTGCTATGGTACTATGATGATGATTAATTTGAAAATTGCTGGAATGCTCGTTTTCATCCTGTTTATTATATGGAGGCGTTGGTGAGTGGCTTAGATTATAAGTGCACATGTTTCTTTTACTCAGAAAGTGTTTAGTGCAACCATTGTGTGCTCGTTTGCCTAGTATGCAGCCATTTTTCTTTCCAATAAACCTGAAAAGGAAGCGATTTCATGGTAAAAAATATCAGCCGTTTTTTAGAGATCTTGGATCTCTCTCATCAAAAATGTTTTTTTTTTCACTGAAGGCCAACCCTTGGCAAAAGATTTCGTTTCCCAGTGTTTTTTTTTGTTTATAGTAGACAAAATAATATGTTAAATAGTTGACTAATGTATAAATTACCGTAGTTAAAGCAAGTCCATTAAAAAAATCTCAAAATTTGTACACGTATAATGATAACATTGTTTTCTCCACCCCCAGTTGAGGCGATCACTTTGGCGGACCCGTCGTTCGGCGTGGGCGCAGGCGCCGTAGACGAGAGCATGGCGCGCCGCGACCAGCCCTACGTGGAGATCGTCGAGCAGCCGGCCAGCAAGGCGCTCAGGTGAGTGACGTTATACCTACTTATATCATTGTCCACCTTCGTGACGTTCTAAGTACCCTCCAACGGTAAAGACGCGACTTTTTTGGCGCATATACATGATGCTCTCAACGTAACTTAAGTACTTTATGCATCTCGTTAAGGATGGCTTTTTCGGTTCATAATTAAATTACAGCAAAAATAGTGGACAGATCTTTTACAATTTACCTATAATAATTGTTAAAGTATATAAGTTCTATTTGTCACTTTACTGTCTTCCCTATCCTTAAACTTTGCTTATCCATACTAATATTATAAATGGGAAAGTGTGTCTGTCTGTCTGTCTGTCTGTCTGTCTGTCTGTCTGTCTGTCTGTTTGTCTTTCTTTCACGGCAAAACGGAGCGAAGGATTGACGTGATTTTTTAAGTGGAGATAGTTGAAGGGATGGAGAGTAACATAGGCTACTTTTTGTCTCTTTCTAACGCGAGCGATACCGCGGGCAGAAGCTAGTTTCTAATAAACAAAATTTATTAATAACGAGAACAATATTTCTCGGTGCGAATTAGCCTTATAAACCACTAGCTTCTGCCCGCGGCTTCGCTCGCGTTAGAAAGAGACAAAAAGTAGCCTATGTTACTCTCCATCCCTTCAACTACCTATCTCCACTTAAAAAATTACGTCAATCCGTCGCTCCGTTTTGCCGTGAAAGAAAGACAAACAGACAGACAGACACACTTTCCCATTTATAATATTAGTATGGATAGGCAACAAGCTTTATGCATACCTTCTTCTTCGACCATGACTTTTGAAAACATTTTGAAGACATTCTAATATTTAATTTTTTTTTTTAATTACCACTACTTTTTATTATAATTTGTTTTTTTTATTACATTTTGTTCCGGTGTTCAGTTTCCAAAAATGCGCGTGAACTTGCGTTTCTTGCTATATTCGTTGAAATAGTGGACCAGATGCATTTATACACACATTAGCTTAACACGTATTTATGTAGGGGCGGTATAGAACAGCCCTGCCCCAAACCACTGTCTTACTGTTTAGATACGGACTCCCTATATTATATTTAGTTTAAACTTAATAAAGACATTTGCAGTTTGCAAACCTCTAGTATCTGTGAAGACCAGAGTATCTAGTATCTGTGATATTTGCAGTTTCCAGACCTCTAGTATGTACTGTGAACTAATGTGAAGCTTGCATACAGTTTAGTATGAATAATATTTAGTAACTGGGATGTGCAGGTCGGCTCCATGTAAAATTCTGGTATTTCTGGCTTAACTTCTAGGAATTATCTAGAAAGTGTTCAGGAAGTCTTATAATGTAGGTCATACAGTACTTTTTAAATTATTTACAATATTTGTTAATAACATGTAGGTGTAATTAGTAGACCACAGAAATCTAGTTTTTCTCCTTAATATTTTTTCCTTAAACGGCAGCGCGACGTGTGTCATTTCACTCTATAGAAAATGGCGCTGTATAAGTTGTCTATTTACTATTTCTACTGTAGGTATATTCACACGGCAGATACACCAAAACTACTGATAATTTAATTTTGTGATCATTGACATTGATTATAGTCAATGATCACAATATTAAATGATCAGTTTTCTCGCCCTTTGATTAAACGATTTTGTTAAATTCAGAAACGCAAGGGTGTTACCACACCAATCGATCGATAGTCGATCGATGCCATCGATCGACATCGGTCGACGTTGATCGATTGGTGTGGTAGCTTTAATTAATCGATGGATACCGGTCGACTAACCAATCGATCGATTGCCGGCACCGGTCGACGGATACAGGTCGACTAACCAATCGATCGACGTCGACCTATCCATTCTACCATCGATCTATGGTATCTATCCGCTATCGATCGATTGGTGTGGTAGAAACTATCGATCGACGTCGACTAATCCATTCTACCATCGATCTATGGTATCTATCCGCTATCGATCGATTGGTGTGGTAGAAACTATCGATCGACGTCGACTAATCCATTCTACCATCGATCGATGGCATCGATCGACGATCGCTCGATTGGTGTGGTAACACCCTTACATGTAAATGATGATTATTACAGTTTTGATCTGTAGAATTTATGTTGGCGATATTGTGCTGGATCAAATTGGTAGCACAAAAGCAGACTTATAAAACACGCTTTCTAGAGGTTCCTTGTCTAGGATCCTTTAACATTTGCCAAAAATATCTAAAATAGAATGATCCCAAGAAACTTATATTCGAGGAAAACGAAGTTGGCACCGTATGATTCGGGGGCGTTTCTCGTTGACTCGGCGAGAATATTATTAGGTCATCCACCTCACGATATAAATTATCTATCATTGAGGTGATGTCACTTGGCCATCTCTATATGTATAATGTGGCCAGCTTTTTAGCAAGTTGAAAACATACTTTGTCTTTAAGAAAGTTCTCGTCGTTGACCCATTTCTTGTTTTCAAATAGAATGTCGTTGTTTGCTCTTATTACTTCTGTACCTACTTGATGAATTCTGGTGCGAATTTCCCCGGTTTATTTTTGAGATTTTCTTGAGATTATTATTTAGTGCATTTCGTTCTCGTTTATACTTCTACCATTGTAAAGCTGAGGAGAGTCCTGTCATGCATTATATATATAAACTAGCTTTTGCCCGCGACTTCGTCCGCGTGGAATAATAGTTCCCGTTTCCGGGGGATTTCCGGATGAAAACTATCCTATGTCCTTTCTCGGGTCCCAGACTATGTCTGTACCAAATTTCATTCAAAATTGGTTTAGTAGTTTAGGCGTGAAGAAGAGACAGACAGACAGACAGACTGGCAGAGTTACTTTCGCATTTATAATATTAGTACGGATTAACTGTGGAACTATCTTGAGCGTACACAAAAAGATTATTGGGGTTGTATAAGCGTGAAAGAGCTACATACATTGACCATGGTAAAAGCATCCAAAACATATCCAATGGCATTTTTATTTTTGATGGATAGGAAATCATCAAATGACTTCTCCCGCCCCTGAAGAGGGAAGAGGGTCAGACTTTTACTGACTAAAATCCAATAATGTCCCTACGGTTACCCTTATATATTCCGGGGCCGCGGTAACTATTAGAAGCATCGACACGGGTCTGGTCCTAGTCGGGCGGCGAGCTACCTACCGCTCGCCTTCCGCAGGCCCACGCCTCCAGTGGCCATCATCTTGCGACTCTCTAAAACTAAGCCTGGGTCTCTGTCCGGGGCGTGAAGCTTGACGCTGCCCCACGCGCCCCGCCGCTTTCGTCTCCAGCGAGTCTGCTTCGCAGGAGGCGACGGCTTCCTATTCAGTCTCGCCCCGAAGCATGGCCTGAACCAGCGCCGATCGCCTCTGCAACGACACGGTGGTGGTTCGCCCAAGCGGGGCCTACCTCCACCGTATGCTACACCGTGTCACGCAGGCGTCACTTCCGCCCGAATCCGACATAGCAACCTCCCGAAATGTCCGTGGGCGGTGAGTACCAGTGTCGGGCGAGATGTGAGAGTGTCGAGGCGTCATTCCAGCCACTCCTCAAAGAGGGATGACCAGCACTGAGTTGCGACAGTCGCAGTCTCCATGAGATCCCGCCGGAGCTCTGTGTGCCGAGTGTGTACTGTGAGTTTCGCCCCAGCGTTGCACTTCCACCCGCCACTGTGCGTGGTACCCACATCGGTATGCCGGCAAGAATCAGGCAGGCAGGAGATCTTGCGGTATCCATGCACCATCCGAATGGCCATAACCTTCTAGGACGCCCTCAGTAGGCGGGCCGGAGTCAAGGCCGGGTTGTGCGCCTACACCGGAGCCCCGTAGAGGGCCATGAACCGCACGATCCCCGCGTACCCGCGTTGTGTTAGACTTTTGGTTACTGATCGGCTTTTGGTTACTATAGGACAATATTATTGTGTTATTCTGATTTAATCATCATCATCTCCCTAGCCTTTTCCCAACAATGTTGGGGTCGGCTTACAGCCGTACCGGATTCAGCTGGATACCAGTGTTTTACGTGAAGCGTCTGCCTATCAGACCTCCACAACCCAGTAACTGGGCGACGATACCCTTTGGTTCGACTGGTCAGACTTTCTGGCTTCTGAATACCCGTAACGTCAAAGTTCTACGAATGACAACCGGGGCTTAACATGCTTTCCGAGGCACGGGATGTCAGTGATGTCCAAGGTAAACTATAGAAAGTACATATGAATTAAAAAAGTCGCATTGGCACTTGCCCGGATTCGAACCCGAAACCTCATACACGCGCCTTTACGACGACCCAGATGTGTTATTCTGATGTATAAGCTACGAATATCCTGCAAAGCCATCGGCCAATATTCTTTATTGTACACCAATAGGACAATACAAACAAATATGCAAGAGTACAATAGGCGGCCTTTTTTCGCTAATAAGCAATTTGCTTGCTGCGGAGTAATATTAAAACTGTGACATATCTCCAAAGATATTTTTTGAAATTATAAATGACTTCCGCACAATGAAAATTACGCTAGGGGCATTTTGCGTTTTAGTAATTTTATATTATCTCCGAAACTATATGACCAATTGACATACTGTAAATGGCAAATCTTATCTGTATGATGTCGTTGTGATACTGAAATAATTTATTGTCATAAGAATTAATATTTTGTTGCTCAAATAATCAACCAAACGTAAGTATGCCGAAAAATCATTTTTTTAATGCAATAAAAGAAGTATAAAAGATAAAATATAAAAGATAGAGATATGGTATCGCGGTCTTTTTTGTAGAAATAATTAAGACAAACCAAGTTGCCATACATTGTTTTTAATTTTAAGCAACTGTTTAGGCAGCGCACGCAAATAATTCTGTTTTATGAGGTAATTTTTTCCGACTTGCTAGACAAAAGTTGCGATAGCTCGGTTAATATACATGTTATAAAAATAATTTATAGCCTATAGCACTCAGGAATAATGCAGCTTTCTGCCAGTGAAAAAATTTTTGGAATTGGTTCATTAGTTCCAGAGATTACCCCAAACATACAAACTTACAAACATACAAACTTACAAATTTTACCTCTTTATAATATTAGTATAGACTACAGTTTCAAGTTTCCTACTATTCTCACTATGGCAGCTTTTCCATAAGAGTAAAGGTTTCGCCACACAGGAGCGTTAACACGACCACGTTTTTTTTTTTGGATCTGCCTTGAACCCGCGTCTTTCATGATTACTGCTCCAAATATATGTAAAACAGTTTCAAAAGTTCATTTAGAACAAACAAAACATCTCATCCAGCTTTATTGTATTGATTGATATAAATTCGCTTTAAGGCTTCAGTGTAGCGAAGCCTTAAGAGTAAAAATCAATTGCGAAAAAACGAAGTGCCAAATTCATGAAAATTTTAATCGGATATAGATTTTATAATTTGGATAGCCCAGCTAGTGTATAATCTTTCATCAATATTTCGATATAGATTTGATTGTTATCATAGAGATAAGATAGTGAGCCGCCTATGTGATAACTGATAACCCTTTGACGAACCGGTGATAACGCCCATGACCCTGATTAACACAATTATTGTTAACTTCTGAAATCAATATATACTTCGGTTTTTTGTTGAATCGTTCCGTGAAAAAAAAAACTTAAGCTATGCGCGTATGTTGGTAGGTCACTAAGAAAAAAAAACTAGCAAAAAAACTTCACGGACACTCTTCAACCTCTTTATTCTCTTTATTCTTTATTGCACAAGAAAAACAATACATATAAAATAGCAAAAATATATGAGTTATATGTACAATGGTGAGCTTAACCCAAATTTGAGTTATCTTCCAGCAAACCTTAAAAACTCTGTTATGAATTCGTCTTTATATTTTCATTTTTAGACATATTTCAGTTTTTTTTTAATAATCCACAAAAAATACTCCGTTGCTGAAAATAGACAGACAGACGTCGTTTAAAACATATAGAGACCGTCTGGTCCAGTCATCCTGACGCTCATCGTCTTTCTATTTAAATTGAAAAACCCCGTTTACACTATAGTTAGTTGTATTCAAAATCTGTAGTCACTTCTGTCACAATTTAGCTAAATTCTGTTTAACATGTTACTACATGAGTAAAGGAAAACCATTCATTTATTTTTAATACAAATTCTAATGAGTCACTGGAATTTTTATTTTTACACACGCGTGTCTACAACTTCGATTCAATATTGGATGAAAAGATGCTATGATGATCATCAATATCTATCTAATTTAACCTTTTGGCGACCAAGCGGCAGCCGGCTGTCGCGCTGCTGTTGTCTTTCTATTGTGTCTCGAATCACATGTGTTCGAAGATTTAGAAATAATGGCTGTAGTCAGTCTGCAGACCTACGACATAGATAGTGTAGCTGATAGTGAATAAGAAGAGATAAGAAGAGAAAAAGCGGCCAAATGTGTTTTACAACCTAATTTATCGTTGTAGTTACAATAATAAATACATACTGAAAATTTCATCCCTCTATCTATAACGGTTAATGATGTGCAGCCAGCTGACAGGCGAAGGGATGAACGAACAGCAAAGAAATTAATGTAATTGGGTCTCACAGGTGTCCTTGGTTGACAGAATTCTAAAAAAAGAAAACAAATCAAACCCAGATATTAGAAAGAGGATTTATTGTTCATAGTGATGAGCTTGCAGAGAAGCTTCTTGTACATCTATTTATAGAAGATCGAAAGGAAATACAAAAGTTTATTTTTGTCGTACCCTGACCTTCAATCATATTCTAATTTAAGACATTCAAAATGTCAAAGAAATAAAGCCACCTACTATAGTTGCTATACGGAAGATACTACTGCCTAAAAAAACTTCAGCGATAAAAGAGACTATTTGGAAACGATCATATCAGTTAACCAATGTAAACACAACGTGAATCACACGCAAAGATACAATATTTACGTACACAGGCGATTCCTACAAATAATGTAAATATAGATGTTCTGAGAACTTATTACCGCAGATGGAAACATTGCTTCCTGGAATTGAGGTGGATGCAAATGTAGTGCTCTAAGCAACAGGGCTTTAAATTGTACATCAAAATTTATGGCATTTATTTCACTTAGACCATTTACATCATCATCCTCATCTCCCTAGCCTTCTCCCAATTAATGCTAGGGTCGGCTTCCAGTCTATCTGGAGACAGCTGAATACCAGTGTCTTACGAGGAGCGACTGCCTATTTCCAAAACCCTGTAACCTGGTAATACGATACCTCTTGGATAGACTGAATGTCAGACTTTCCGAATACCCGTAACGGCACAAAGATTCACGAAATGCTTGACTTTCACGGCGGCAATAGAGCAGAGTGAATCTAATGGATTATATAAACAGATTTATCATTAATACATGTAATGAGTGACGAATGCTTTCAATCTGTACATTACTTATCGAGACTGACTGACTTATCAAAACAGAGCTGCTAAACAGTAAACTGACGACTGCAAAATTGAAAAGGCAGTTGATGTCTTTGATGTTGTAAGCGATCTTTAAGATAGATTTTTTAGAAATTCCGACTTTAAAGGGGATGAGAGAGATATAGGTTGAATACTTGCGGTTAATTTAGCAGTATATCCACCTGGTAGTCGGTTAATTTAGCAGTATATACACCTGGTAAACACATACAGACACACCACAGAATAAGTAATAGTACAACCCTCATCTAGCTCTTTAATAATATTTGATCAAGCCATGGCGCATTTGTAGTTCATGCAGATACAAGAGAAAACAATGTGCAATTACTGACCTTCCACATTCAGAATTCAATGCATTTAACAGTTATTTATTAGTTCAAACTTCACATTCATGTACAGGCCGGCACAGTAACAGCTGAATCGCTTTGGATAAATGCCATGATGTAGATAGCTAATATTACGTGCAATCTCAAATTGAATATAGCTGATTTAAAATCAATATTTAGGTGGTCGTTTAGATTATTGTAAGATCTACTTGTCGTAATATAAAATTAACTGAATTTTCGTCTAAAATATGCGTTAACATAACTTTGGTAGCCTTGTATCCTTTGACAATTTTGAAACTACTGAAATTTTGAGAGTTAATACATGATTATTTCAAATCAAGGTATATACATAGTTAGGTAGGCTGACTTACGGCCTTTTTCAATATTTGATAGGTGATCAATCGGTATAATAAGTTGCTAAAGAAAGTTGACATCGGCTCCATACATGTGTCAAAATTCGTATCTCTAGAACAGGGGTCTCCAAACTTTGAAGCCTTCGGGCCAAAATGATTTTTTCAGTTTGTTCCAAGGACCAAACCAGTTTTAATTTTTCTGCCCTTAACTATATTTCTAAATTCATTGGGTGTCGTGGGCCAGATTGATGACAATAAATCATTGGTAGTCGCGGGCCACATTGATGGCACTGGCGGGCCGGATTTGGCCCGCGGGCCGAGGGTTGGAGACCCCTGCTCTAGAAGATAAATCCACGGCTGGATTAAAAATGACCTGACCTTCTGCCAAATCAAATTCATGACACTACCTCCGTCATAGAATCTATTTACTATCCGTCCCACGTCACATTACATATTGACTGATGATCACGCATCACAATACATAACGTTCGCCTTTTGTTCCGTTAGTCCGCGCTAATTCTGACGCTGACGCGCCGGCCTATTTCTGGGTTCAAGTGCTGGGCGCTGCTCGTGTGTTGCAATAGCTTTCAGTTCACTTGTTATGGAAATTAAGAGATAATCTACCATGAAGTGTGTTTCTCAGAAGCAAATAATTAGCTTGAACTATTTGTGGTTGGACAGTTTTAGGAAAACATCAAAGGTTTTTAAGATTCCCTTTGCCAAACGTCATTACATATCTTCAAGGCTATCAATGTCAAATGGGGAACCCACCAATGTATGTTTAACCAAGAATGAAACAGATACGTAACGCGCTATTTCATTTCCACATTAATTTCGTGAATCATCACATTCTACAACATCACAAAAATAGTTTTTTTGTTACAAACCAGCACGGCAACATAAGAGGAAGTAGAATAATTAACAAGTACAATGCGGCGGGGATTTACCTACTGAACTCAGGTACAATAACATTCTTGAAGGTGATACGAAAACGAGAACTTTACGCTGTGACGCATTCTGGCGCCCACGCTTGACACCTTACAACTTTTTTATTATGAACTTTTTAATGAAGTACGCCATGTTTGGTTTTTAAAAAATAGAACGATTCGACCGTTGGCTTTGATTTTGAATATGGAACTGTATGTTGGTACACTTGGCGTATTTGGTAAACATTTTGCGTTACTTGGGTGATATAATCTAAACTCTGGATTTATTAGAATAAGGTTGATATTGTGTTCCATTGAACTCGCAAACATTTTGCCATCAAGTCGCCCAATTAGAAGCAGTGGAAGCTTGAAAGGACATTGCTATTCGTCCATACATTGTTTGCCTAAGAACCGACAGGGAGGTGTTTTTTCATTTTTGGTTCTAAATAATATATGTATTTGATTGAAACTAAATTGAAACTACGGACACTTGAGATTTCTAAAAGCCAGCAAAATACTTTAATAACAACATCATGTCACATCAAAAGTGTCATCTATATTTTCGACCAATATACACATTTGCAGCGGCAGAAGTTTTTCCAAGACACTTATTGATGTTCCCTTTCTCTTTTAGTGACATGGAGCCAGAAGCTGAACCGCAATTTACACAAAATATAGAATAATTTTGGGATTCCATGTTAAATCTGCAATGTCCGTTTAATCTCTTGACACCCACCGCCATGCCAGGTCGTCGTTCTTAGTAGGTCCGTACATCAGTCAATCACAGCCGGAGGTCGATATTTCAAGAGGAAATCACAGTCCGTAGTTTAAGCCAAGTGGGTAGATAAAAGGAATAATAATAAAATGTAAACAACCAGATTACACAGAACCTGGTCAAATGTTGGCATCTGTCAATTCAATTGACGAAAAACAATAGACTAATATGTTGATCTTTTTTTCTAAACAAATGGCTTGTTCATTTCACACAGCGCTTTCAATTGCTTTAATGCCCATTTCACACGAGGGCAGAACAGTGGGCAGAGCAGTACTGCTACTGTGTGAACGCACAAAACAGTAATGTCTTGACAGTAACTGGACGTTCACACAGTAGCAGTACTGTTCTGTTCACTGTTCTGCCCTCGTGTGAAATGGGCATCAGGCAGAACAATGGGCAGAACAGTACTGTTACTGTTTGAACGCACAGAACTGTACTGTTCTGTGCCAGCTTCTTAAAACGATGACTCGTAAATATTATATGTTGCCCACAACCAAACTATATGACGAATGCAAAGTTTTAACCGTGAGGCAACTCTTTGTCCTTCTACCTTTCTACAGAAAACCTTCTCACATATGGCTCTTAAGCTGTACACATACAATGGATTACTGTTACTTACCAATTTTTACACCTAATATACACACACTGACAATCACAAACACGCACACAACACACATACACACAAACATGCACGCACTCATGACTCGAGAGTTTATATGAATAATAATTCAAATCGACACTGTTCTCACTTGCTAAATCTTATTATATAATCAATTTAGTTTAAACCAATGGCTGAACCCAGTCTCTTATGATACAGGCTAGACCTAGTTTAAGGGATAGATTCCAATAATGTAGTTCTACATAATTATATAATATCATTCTAAACTGTTTAGTGTAAGCCTTTATGTATACAGTGCACTGTTCCATGTTTTTATGAAATAAATACTTATTATTATTATAACTGTTCTGCCTCACTGTTCTGCCCTCGTGTGAAATGGGCATTATATATTCGTATTAAAACCTTATTCATAGATCAAGCGCTGAGAATATTTAATTTTTTTTAATTCGGTATACATACTTATTTTAAATACTTGGCTGCATGAGCTACGATACCTTAGGCCACGTTCACACGGCGATTATTTTCCCATATACCGTATACGAGATTTTATCGAATAGAGTAGTGACAACAGAATATATATGAAAACTTAAAAATTGTTTACACGGCGTTCATACGGGTAAATCACGTGTTCGAGAAATATATTTTAACGTATACCGTGCGAAGTTGTCACCGGAACGCCACGTCTCGAAACGATTTTATCGAATACGACACGCAGTGGCGCTTATGTTCATGTTGTCTCGTTCACACGACTCGCTCATTAACCGAATTTAAAAAATCGACTCGAATGGTCGCCGTGTGAACGTGGCCTAAGTCTACTACTAACTTAAAATTAAACCAAAATATCTGACACCGGAGATTGAAACGAAATTGAGTTACTTTTTATAATGTTTCTGAAATTAGGACCTGTCCATTATATTGTAATAGTCGTAATGCACTTTATAAAAAAAATTAGTAATTACTGTAAAGGTTTCATGCCAGTCAATTCGTAGGCTATTTTGAGCAATCTCTTTTGAATTTGTCTAACGATCGTCATTGTGTATCTTAATGATAATCAAACCATTTAGGGAATCGTGTATTTCAAGCATCGATGCTTGTGAATTGAGATACTTACACGATTATCGGTAGAAGGCACTAAAAGGCATTTTTCTAAGTTTCTTTAGCAATTTGGCGGCACTAACTACATGAGTCATGTTCACGCGTTGGTAATTTATTATGCTTATTTGATTACGTTTGTAATTGTAATGATGATACCTCTTACCGATTAATTTGTCCTTGCGAGCCTTGACTAACAAAAACGGTATTTTGTTTTCTTTATTATTTTTGTGCTAATATGTGGAAGGTATAGTGAGGGCGAGCATTTTTAGATTTTAATATGGTGTTTTGAAGTGTCTATGTCGTATAGTCGAGGAAAATAAACCTTACTTAACATTATGGCCTGGCTATGTCTTTTTCTTTCTTTCTTAAGTTTATCAGTTTTGCGACAGAGACAGGACTAATGCTTATTCAAAACAGATGCTAAATAGCATCTATATAAGTCACGTACAATGGTGCTACCTAAGAGGACTAAGTGCGGAAACCAAATCTCCCAGAGGGAGGTCCATGATGAAGAATAGCATCTATAACTCGGTTTAAGCCCGGATTTTTTAACTAAACTGTCAAACGCGTGTACGCTATTGTGATTGGTCGCTGATAATTTAGTCAACCAATCACAGGAAAGCGTGCTTGGCATTGCAAATTAAATTTTACGTTACAAATCCGTTGGCAAGACTTATGAACTTAAATTTTTAGTGCAATAGCCGTTTGACCAATAATGGTGGGTCATGTATTTGGTTTTGTAAACTTGCAGGCTTGGTAACAGATTTCCTCAGCAATCGCACTTTGTCAAGAAATAATGCGTACAATACAAAATTATTGTTGAAACAAGGAAAAAATATTTTCCTGTTATTATTTATCCTTATCGATTTGTTGAGAATAGAGCCGTGGTCAAAAAGTTGGGCTTAAATTGAGATAATTTATGTTTGTTATTAGATATTGTTATAGCTTTCTTTAAATTGGGTACAAAAATTAATATAAGTAGTAGTACAATATTTAAATGTACGTGTAGTTTGTATGTGTAGTTTTTAAGTTACAACTTAATGTTTTTCAAATATCTTACACATTATTACTATCTCACACATTTAAAAATTTAATAGATTTAACACACTATTTATTATTGCCTGAAGAAGCTAAGGAGACTTGTTTCTACAATATGGCGACATAGGGACGGACGGACACACGAATGGATTTTTTATAACCAACCTCATAGCCCTTAAATTAATTAAAAACTATTAATATTTCAAACCTGTCAGTCCAAGGGCACATAAACATCTATTCTTTTAGTTTGCGGTTGAAAATGAACAATGTGTTTGGCGTAGAAGAAATTACGTCAACAACTAGATAAATATAGAATTTCATGGACAACGATTTATTTCTCTTTTCCTCTGAGTTAATCGAAAGACGAGAAAACTTTCCGTTAAAATTCTTCAAAATGCAAAATATCTTCCTAGCCAATTTCCAACTATGTTGGGGTCGGGTTCCAGCCCAGCTGGATTCAGCTGGATACCAGTGTTTTACATGAAGCGACTGCCTGACAGACCTCCACAATCCAGTGCTTCTGTCTGCATGTAACGACTATCAAAGATCTATGAAATAAAAACTGACTATCGGATTTAATTGCATTCCGTTTGATTTATCTACTTGTCTCACCACAAATTTTCAAACTCAGGAACAAATTCCTACTATGAAAAAGTCCGATAACACTTTTGACCCGACTCGAGAACCGATATCGGAACTCTAAGTTTAGCAGGCGAGCTTGTGACCCTCTGGACACAAGCGCGTCTGCCAACCCTGTCTACAGACTATCAATAAAGCTAAATGTTGTTGTTTTATTAACTGCGATGGTCTATTATTGTATTCCTGTGCATCATTTATAAGAGTGTACAGTTGTTATTTTGCTCACAGTACTTTTACATCACACTAGCTCTAGACGTGAAGACTTGTTATTGGCTGTCAGTTTACCGTACTGTTATGTATTACCGTTGTATTTAGCTGTAAGTCTTCCATAGATGTTAAATAAATTAAATAAATAAATAAATAACAGTTAATTCACCAATTAATTTGCTACAATAAATAAAATATTTTAATTGTACTTCAACATTTAAACCCGACATTTAACAATATCCATTGATACGTAAATATCGTGTCTTACACCCACAAATCACAACAGAAAAACAGTAGCAGCAATAAGTACAGTCAAAAATATATAATAACATTTTTACCCAAACCCCACTCTTAATTCCTAACAATAAGGTCCATTTTCCCAGTTGAAACGGTAGTAGTGACGCGCATTGACAGTATATCGTGCTAACCTATAATTTAAATTCAATGTAGCAATAATTGCACGTGCCTATTTGTACGACTTTTTTATCTATGCATTTTGTTTGTTTGTTGATATTTACTTCCCGTTTTCCTGTACATTGCAATCAAATGGATTGCATAGCATTACCTTTATAGGCTTTTTGTAATGTATGTACTATTATGTAGTATTATGTAATGTTATGTTATAAATAGTTATACTATTAAGTAGTAACTATTTATTCATCTGTGATATTACTACGGTTAGTTACGGTTAGTTAGTACTAGTACTACTATGGGCATTTCCAGTAAATATTCATTCAACAATGATTCACCAACTTTATTTAAAAATCTGCCACTCTGTCTGTCAGTCAGTTTACACTTTCACGACAAAATAACTGAACATATTATGCCAAAATTTTATATAAGGCAAGATTGAATCCCGACTACCTACTTTTCAATTGACGTTTGCAAAATTAGTCAAATATAAGGAGAATAATACTTAGTTCTAAAGACAAGGTAAAACGTTTTTAATAACTTAACAAAAGATTGCAATACCAAATACCCAAGTATGAGGTAAACGTAGAGGTCTGTAAATAGTTAGGATATCCCACTGAACACTCATGTACATTTGACTGATAACAGCAAAAAACCCCTTGGGTTACACCATGTTATATAAATATGATTATATAACATGGGAAAACTATGGATTACATTATGGGACAATTTACTGAGGAATCTATGCAGGCATTTAGTCTCCTTATTATATAACCAATAATGAGTAACGTAAGAGTACTGAAATATAGGGAAAACGGCTCAAAAATTTAGACTTATCCGTTGGTTTGGTTCATGAAACTTCTTATTGTGGTCATTGTAGCATATTTTCTACTTCTCTATAAAGGTATCTGCCATTATCAACGTATTCAATCCCTTTCTTAATAATATTTTCTCGTATAAATAATTAAAAGTTTCATTTTAAAGCCAAAGCATTTGATTTTATTAAAACATCAGACACTTTTGAATTGTCAAGGTTGTAGTTTGATATGTCAACTAATAGCGTCCGTTCAAAACATGACATAATAACTACACGTGCAGTAGATAATCCTTCCAAAATGTTTAAGCGAAATGATGCTACCTCTCTAGTTTGGAGAGAACCAATGAACCAAAGCATGCGCTATTATTCGCGATACATTTACGTGATCAAGACATTTTTTTTAAAACCACACTAGCTTCTTCAAGTCAACTAAATATTACCCTTATAAAATGCTTCACTGTTTATTCTCCAAACCTCAAGTCGTCTATCCACAACATCTCCATACACCCAAAAATCTCAACAGTTCTATTATACAACTCCAATTCTCTAGGCGCCACAGTTCGACTCGCACCGAATGCCTCACGTTCCATACAACTATAGTCTCTTACGGTTCAAGCCAGGTTGTGCGTTAGTATTCGACGCTCACGTTGCGTTGTTATGTCAGAGGCATCGCGTCTGCGCACGTGACCAGAAGCTGCGCGGGAAATCATTAGCACTGCTAATACTGGCGTTAAGGTGTCAAGTTCTTATTAGTTCTTGATTGTTTGTAGTCTTGTGCTGTTGTATTCTTGTTTGGGATCTGAACTAGATGAAATGTGCTGATGATTGTTAACAGGCAAAATGTCCAATTCCCGAATTGTCCCATATCCAAATTGTTCCAATCCACAAAATGCGTTTTGACGAGTTTTTGAACAAATAAACCATCTCAAAGATTGAAGATTTTGGAAATTAAACTCTTTGGATTTGAAAGAAAGAAGAAAGAAACGGTGTCAAATTTGGTCATTTTGACACCGAAAGACATTTTAGGATTTGGACATTTTGACCCTGTAAAAAACTGCCCAGGCAATTGAGTAAGTTCTTTTGTTTGGAACATAAACCCGTAATAACTTCTAATAAACGAGGTGAACTACATATAAGTTATTCGTTTTTAAAATGAGCTGACGATGAAATCACAAGAATATAATACTCGTAACGTAACCGCTCATTGAATTTCTTTAGACCTATGAGTCATTACTTCTTTATTTATTAACAAAAGTTTTCGTTTGACAAATAGGCCATAACTACTGTCTTCTCATCAAAATAAACCGCCATATATCCTACAAATACTTTGCTATTCCCATACAGGAAGCATCGGAACAATCTTTTAAACCAAACTGCGAACTAATAGCTCCATAAAGTGAGTTAATTTATTATGTTTATACTAGAACAGCCGGTTCCGCCTCGGAATGCGCGAGCGCCTACAAATTAGCCCAACATTGCTGCCCAGAATGCATTCTCAAATAGGTCGCTACACTTGTACAATTATATTTAGCAGAGGAGTCTGAACTATACTGTTGTATATTTAATGTAATACTACATGATTACCAATATTTTGATCTACATTTTCATTTTGATAGAGGAACATTTCTCTTTTAAATTATTTAACGGCATATTTCTCTATCTATTCTGATGGCATTATTCGACCCTGAGAGGAATGTCGTACAGAACATTACAAACAAATCTTCCAACCTTGAGTCTTACTAAAGATCTTACTGCGAACCTTCTTCACTTGCTATTTATTCACCCTCAAAATATTAGCCATGCGTACACGATATTTAATGTCTCTGCGATCATGTACCATTATTATTATTATAGTGATCAGTTAAGTATTTGTAATTGTGCATAACTATCTATTTTCCTTAGAAATTCCATTGAAAAATGCAGTGACCAATTAATACAGCCATCTATGGACTATCTAAGGGTCATCCATGAACTTCGTCTTCATCGCCTACCAAGATGTTTTCTTCTCTAGTTAACTCTTGCTCTTTTTGCCACCAGATTTCGATACGAGTGTGAAGGCCGGTCAGCGGGCTCGATCCCCGGCGTGAACAGCACCACAGACAACAAGACTTACCCTACTATTAAGATATGCGGCTACACGGGACAGGTCGTCATCGTCGTGTCGTGTGTCACCAAAGATGAGCCTTATCGGTGAGTTAATAAATACGATTGTGGAGCACTTCTTGTAGCATTGTGGAGTATGTTGGGTATAAACTTTTCCTTTACTGAAAGCAGTCTTGCTTATACCCAAGAGTATTGTTTATGGAGTAGTCATTGAATCAAAGAGGACACGCAGAGGACATAGGCATAAATATTATAGATTTATGAAAATACTTACATCCTGAACAGTAGTAGGTCAGTTAAAACAACTGTCTGGTAATTCACTAAGTCGAAATAATGATTATAAATCTAGGTACGGTAGCATACCAAAGCATGAATGTTAGAAGACCTATCTTGCTATTGTCGAATGTCATCCATATAATTCGTGGTTCCCATTTCAAATCCTCGTTACTGCAATACATCTCCTTTATAATATTCCAAAGCACTTTTGCAGAAAGGTTGTTTAGAGCTATTATCTCTCTTCTTCAGCTAAGTACAGATTTTACTCCAAAACCAAACCAAACAGGTCTTTGACTTGGCGGATAAAGTCTACAACAAAAGCTAGTATAAGGGCCAGTGCCAACATACCTAAATATCGTATGTTTATTCATGATCAACTATTTATGGAACACCGTTCTCATTGTGTTTGCGGTCTCTCCATAAAACTACCGCAGACATTGTGCAGACTTTGTTTGAGTTGTTTCACGTAATTATATTTTAACGCAGTTTTAATTATGGGCCTGCTGTTCTGGTACTATGAGAAGTGTACTTGTTAAAGAACTTGATTGAAAGGAGTATTCGCGGAGTTTCTTATTCGTTCTTCTCCATAGAGATTATATATTATTAGTTTTGGAAAATGATCTCGCTTCCAATTTTATGACTGCCAGACTCCTTGACAAATCAATAGTATCTGTAGAGCGTACACATTTGATTGTTGTCTAAAAATCTTCATTTTTGAGCAATACCGGTTAGGAATTGGCCCAGTCACCAAATCGTCTACAATGTTAGCGAGCTCTGACATACAGACCAGACCATTTAGCTTTAATTTAGAACACACTACAAGCCACTTACGCTAATTACAGATGCATTTATCACTCTGCAAAGTCACAAAATGAGCAAAACTGTATTCTGTAGCGAGAGCGAGACTGAAAGTTAAAATAAATAATAATTGTCAGAAGACTACTTACACACCACACTGATTTTTGCATATTTATGTTCGCGCAATCCTCGGCGTAGGTAGGAGAAGGAGCATTGTGATGGTTTATAGGCACTAATGACCTAGTATTCAAACGACACTCAATTTTAAGACGCTGTCCAATCGGTTGCTTTCAACAGATTTGAGAGCGTCTTAAAATTAAGCGCCAGACCATAAGAGTCTGTTAAATCTCCCCCCCCTCCCTTCACCTGGACAGAAGATAGCCAGAAGGATTAAATATGTTTCTATTATCTTATAAAAATAACCCTACGTTTGCCCCAGGGCCCACCCCCACAACCTCGTGGGTCGTGAGCGCTGCGAGAGGGGGGTGTGCACGATTCCCCTGCGCGTCACGGAGGAGACCTGCGAGTACCAGTTCAAGAACCTCGGCATCCAGTGCGTCAAGCGACGGGACATCGCCGAGGCGCTCACCGTCAGGGAGAAACTGAGGGTCGACCCCTTTAGAAGTAAGTGGATTTATGTATCTGCGGTTTTTGTGTCAACTGTTTTTGCAAATGAGAAGGAAGTTAATTAATATTGTGTTAAATGTGACTTTAAACACAACATTTTGGAAACTGTTAGCTGTTCCCGGGGGATTTCCGTGGTGAAAACTATCTTGTCCTTTCTCGGGTCTCAGACTATATCTGTACCAAATTTCATTCAAATCGGTTCAGTGGTTTAGGCGTGAAGAAGAGACAGACACACAGAGTTACTTTCGCATTTATAATATTAGTACGGATTTAATACTCGACTGGTCAAGAATAGTCAGTTGTAAAGAGATGAAGCCAATCCATTAGAAGCAATGGATCGATTAGAGGACTATACTATAGTATCAAATTAGCATAGAAAGCGCTTTGTTAATCGATCATTCATACGTTACATACTAATATTAATGAGCACATAATATCAATGCACGCGCGTATAGCATAAGACAATGCACCTCCTAAGTAAAGTGATGTACTTCAAACTTGCCAAAATAGTTTATAATCGAGATAATGAGTACAGATAACCGCCCCGTTATAGTTCTATTCGGTTGGAATAAATAAAAGAAGAGATTATAAGGAGCATAATATGTGGCTCTATTAGTAATTTTCTTACCAATATCAGTACAGGCATGCTAATCTAAACCAAACCAGCCTTTACAAAGATTTCTCACGATGTTTTGTGCACGGATGTCAGTGGCGTCGAAGATAACCTTATACAGTTAAATAAAGAATTAAAATGTCACACACATGTATGCTTGTTCGGGCAACCTCATGATTGCAGTGTCAAAGGCGCCTCAACCATATGCCACATGGTCTTACAACTGGACCAAGCACGTCAATTCAATCAATTTTGAAACTGGGATTTCCAATTTCATTTATCGTATTGACGTGAGGTCCTTCGACGTCTTTTAAAACTCTCCTATTTGTACCTAATGAATAAGCCGTTTCACTTGAATGGCATGCGCCAATGTCACTTCATGACGTGATCGCATTTCGACATCCAGTGCATTGACGTCATACACATCTATAACTTCCACTGGATTTTCTTTTAAACTTGTTGTGAAATGGGCTATTATAATATTATAGTGCGTGTCTTGAGAAATTATACGGCCATTATTTTATGCTAGATTAATTGCAAAGCATCTTCTGTCATTTCAAAGCTTAACGCGTAGCTGCTGTTCGGCTAATTCATTCGTGTGTTGCCTTGCATCCACTTGAAAATTGTTGCAGTACCATGAATAGGGCTGTACTCTTTTTTAAAATCCCTAAAAATATTTTACATGCCTAAGTTACTGTCTGTCTGTTACGCTTTCACTGAACACGTTGTCGAAATACTGAAGTGATTTTTGGGAAAAAATAGCTTGAATCCACCAACTTCTACAAACTTTGACTACCTTACTGTGGATAGTCGCGGGCAAAAGCTAATTCTTCATAAAGTGCCCAAAAGCCAGCGGCAATATACTTTCAATTTACTGCCCTACTCAAAAAATCTTTTTTCCATCTGATCCAATCTCACATCTGATCTTGATCTCAACAGTCGTCTTAGCCGGTAATTCATCACGTCTCGGTATGGAGCTCAAATGTCGAATAATTACCCGTTAAACCAGTCGTCAAGGTCGTTCGTCGACCTCTCCTTTGTCTCAGACCTTTGCTATTGACATGTCTGCTTCACGAGTGTGCTAGTTTCTTTGTTTATTGAAGAAAGCTGTTTCCTCAATTTTGGAAGCGATTTTGTCGAGGTCCGGCTTGAAGGTTTTACTTTAAGTGACGACACAATTGAACTGAACATCTGGATTGTCGTCCTTTCTTCTTCTTTTAGTCTTCTATTGGATAAAGCTAACATTTTCGATTTCGGTGCATTCGAGAACACTCTTCGGTCGCCACTGCACTTATGTTTCGTTATCCTTCTTTTGCTTCCATTAGGTTGTCAGTTCTGTTAGGCCGTTTCCTGACTTGTCGGTGCGGGAGTGGTGCGGAATCGTTTCGCTCGGTATACGCAGTACCGAAAGCTTGCCGAGCGCCTATATTTCAATGTGCGTCTTCTAATTGGTGCGGTATGTGCTGCAGCGGGGAGGGATCGGTTCGTTTACCGCGTCTTGGCACGCTCGTCAGTCGTCCAGTCGCCGCTCGGGATTTACAACAGCGCACGTCAAAATCCCGAGAATATACCGATCGGTTCGTAGATGAAGGCGATGCATTATAGTTTCGGGACAAAGCATACGATGCTGCGCGGCTACCGCACCGACAAGTCAGGAAAGGGCCTTAAATCTGCTTTGAAAGATGTAAGAATGATGTTCGTTCCTCTTATTTCGTATCTGAGGGTAGACAGTTATTTTTTTTATCTGTCAGACCATAATGATGAGTATAACATCTTCATTAGTATGCGTGAAGGTAATTCATTTCCACGGGAAAGTTGATCTTGAAAATCGTACCTACCAAACTATTGACGCCATTTGACGTCGCCCTTGCACGTCGAACGTTAAAGCGTTTCGAAATAGTGATTTAAATATAGTATGCTATCGGTTGCGGGATCCAAAGATTGAGGAAAATACTGTAACTTAATATTGGTAGTTAGAATAAGACTAGCTGACTTGGTTTTTTATTGCTCTGCACCCACATTATAAGCAACTAAGAAATAGTGTAACCAGGAATTTGGGAAAACATCATAAGGAGAAATTCATTTTGGAACGAGCATTAAGCTTTTACATTCTGCAACTAACTGATTCGTAAATAATTCTAAATACAGTTTGACTCCAAAATCTACATAATGAAATCAGTGCCACAGTCCCTAAGTGTTTATTTATCAACAATCGAGGTAAAAACCAAAACTCCACCAATAAAATTACAAAATATTATTGTGTACAATGTTACGTACGATGATGCGACAAATTAAGTTTCACTCAAACAAAGTTTTGTTGGGCTGTGTAAGAGATAGCTTATCATTATCATCACTATCTGTTACGATAACAGCGTTATCACGATCATTGACATTTATTTCATTGATGACGACACGGCAAATTAAATCCTTGTTGTTAGCTATGATTATGGCCAAATCGTGTGTTGTCACATATTTATGGGGAAAGCCTGTTTTAATGTTGTTTATTGTTGTAATTGGGTTTCCCAGCTACGAGTTGATAACGAAATGTGATCTGATAACCTGCCGTGAGAGTACTTACTAGTATGAACTAGTAAAGATTTTGGATAGTCTAGTCATGGAATCGTCTACCGAAGAATCGCTTTCTGAAAGAACATAAAATAAAATAACTAAAATGAACTGCTTGTAACATCTACTATTATTCATCGATTAGCAGAAATGTAAAAGAGAGCAATCTAGACATTTCTAAAAATTCCATTATTTCAGATGGGTAGTATTCTTTTACTAGTTTATTGGTAGCATTAAAATAGTAGTCGTTCTTTGAATAAAACTAACGACGACGTCTGCGATTATTCAGATTAGCATCTGATTGATATCATTTCTACAATATGCAAGAGTAATAATTATATGAAATTTTAGTCTAGCCGTGGTCGTCTATAAGCTGATATGAAAATGATGATAATTGCATTATTTTTGTTTACGAAACTACACTTCAATCAACAGAATCCTCTGGAAATCCTCAATTTAAAAACAGTGTTCAGTACAAGCTTGCTTGCACAAGCTATAAATAGCATATTATTTAATATCGGTATTTTGCTACACCAATAAATGTAGAGCGCGTGTTCCTTGTCTCAGATTTACGATTTAATAAAATAAATGTGTGCAAACACATCGCAATAAACAGGGTTTATATACTTCCTGTGATTAAGTGTACATTGTGGCTGAGAATGGCTCAGCTCCACTCTGACTGGTATAGTCGGGGACAGGTTAAGGAGGAACCATGAACTGCAAAGAAGATATCCCCTTCCCCACAACCAAAGATTGTAGGTTAAATGCTTCCTCCAGATTCATGAATACGCTTCTTAAACAATAAGGTTTTAAAATTGGTGTCATATTTTTCAAAATTCAAATTTTTCATTATTATTGGTTAGATCTAAATAAATATTTTGGACTTTTTTGATGGCTAAGATTAAACATTTCTCTGCTTTCCTTATTTAGTTGTTGCTGATTATATTTTTAATCGTGGTCAACCGATCCAAATTTTTAGAAATAATATTTTAGTTTCATGCGTACATATGATATTTAAACTTTTGACGACCAACCCGGCTGTCGGGATGCTATTTTTTTTTTAATTGTATTTCTATTGTTTCTCAAATCACGTGTGTTCAAAGGATTTATATCCAAGATTTTAATAATACACATACCTAATTAGCTAGCCCGTATCAGGTACTCAAAACTACTACTTTCAGATCTAGTAATTACAATAATGTTAGCCATATGCGTAGCGACTATATTCGGACCGGCTATGATCGAGCCGGATCTTGCCGGGTTACCTAACCGCTTTCTCGAGTGGTAGGGATGGGCTATGTAACCTGTATCATGTTATAGACGGACTTTGGCTGACGTTTTGTAATACTATCTTACAATCAGAGTGTTTTGGCTTGTAAGATGAGTGAGTGAGAATCCTTTTTTTTAGGATGGGCAATCATGAAATGACTTCTCCTGTCCTGGGCGGAGCGGGAGGGAGTGTCAGACTTTCTGTAAATTTTCTTTAAAAAAAAATTCTTTCAATTCATATGTACTTTCTAAAGCTTATCTTGGACATCACTGACATCCCGTGCCTCGGAAAACACGTAAAGCCGTTGGTCCCGGTTGTCATTCGTAGAACTTTGACAGTCGTTACTGGTTAGCCAGAAACTCTGACCAGCCTAACCAAGAAGTATCGTGTCGCCCAGTTACTGGGTTGTGGAGGTCAGACAGGCAGTCGCTCCACGTAAAACACAGGTATCCAGCTGAATCCGGTTAGGCTGGCAGCCGACCCCAACACGGTTGGGATAAGGCTAGGGAGATGATGATACATATAGTGTAGTAACCATTGAGATTGTGACTCTCTCGTTAAGAGAAGCACACAGATCGAGTGGACCTGGCCAAGCAAGTAAATTTTTTCTCAATTAAAAACGTAAGAGTGCTCTTCATTTTATGCGCTTATAAGCTCTTATGAACACAAGCCGAACTTAAAACTACCTGATCGAGCGAACACACCAAAATAAACCTGTAACCGCAAGTGTACAAAGTTCGAAATCACCGTATACATGCAGAAAAATATGCTAGATTGAAAGCGCTGTGGAGCCCGACGTCTTACAGCCAACATTATAAATATAGTATGCGTTGAGTGCATTCATCCTCAAGCAACACGTGAAGTAGTAAATATGAACGAGAAAGTAACATACGAGATCTAAGGATAGCGTTTTTTTACGTCTAGCTGCTACAGTGGCGTGATTTGTGAGGCCACTACCTATTTGTAGAAAGTAACTGCCTGTAGATACACTAGTTGATGTCCGTGGTTTAGCCTATGGGTTTTCATCTTTTATTTTATTCCCGTATCAGCGATATTTCCATAGAACATGCAGTTGTAATGGCGCAGAGGTTAAAACTCTTTCATGCATTGGTTTGTGAGGAAACTGGACAAGAACCAATTTCACATCCCGATTGTCATTAGTAGATCTCTCTCTACTCCGGGCGCTGTCTAATTTGACAGGACTAAACCAATATAGATGCATATTCGTTCTGTCCTTTTCTTAGTGAAATAAAAAGAGAAAGATGCAATTAACTTAAATTTAGGTTAGTTTGTGAACAAAAGAATCAGCACCATTGTTAGAGTTTCCAAAAATCCATTCTTAGTGGATATATCTACTCAAAGTTTCATGTCACTAGGACCAGCTGTTTCTGTGCGTTGATATATCAACACTCAATCAATCAGTCAGTCTGTCCATCATTTTATACACACAATGTAGATTCGTGTATATAACTCGTCGCGAACGAACAAAAATACAAACCTTTCATATTTTAGTGTAAATGAAGATATGTACCCGAAACAGCGAGTATGACTAAACCTGGGTTTTTGCATAATGGCCTATTTTTATACAGTTACGTAAAATAGTATTTAAATTATTCATTGATCCACTGAAAGTGAATAACGTGTATAAAAGTTATTAGACACTTTTTGTGTGTTTTCCATCAAAAAAAAACCTGAAAATTACGTTGAGTCATAGAGAAAAATCTTCTCTATGACTCAGCGTCGTGTTTAGTTTATTTATTTATTTTAATCTATACTAATATTACAACGCTGAAGAGTTTGTTTGGTTAAACGCGCCAATCTCGGTAACTACTGATCCGATTTAAAAAAATATTTTTTCATTTGTTTGTTTACAAGAATTTTTCAATTGGAAACAGTACCTCTTGAGATAAGCGCGTTAAAGCAAACAAAAAACTGTTCAGTTTAAAATATCAGTATAGATTTAATAATTCATTCGGACTGCTCTATTTCTAGTAGGATCCTACTGATATTAAAAAAAGTGAAAATTTATGAAGAAGGAAAGATTTTTGTAACTCTTTTACGCAAAAACTACAAAACGTATTTCATTAAGACTTTCAGTGGTGAGCTTATACATCACATAACACATAAGTTCCATAACATCACTCTATGTCTCACAGGAGCGGAGCAGTAACCAAAATCCTGACATATCGCTGGTAAACCGGCTAGTCTTTCTATAATAGTCTTAATATTGATTTGTTTAGACTTTGGCGATAACAATTCACCCACAAATTCTTAATTAAACATCTCCAATAATTACGGAAAGATTAAACAATAAAACGGTCAGGTGCCGCCACATCTATCGAATCACAATGCGATTGACTGGAACAGCTGCGCTCAACACAAAACAGACTTTAACTCTTCGGTTTAAGGTTGGAACTCGGTAATATTCGGTCAGGCGTCGATCCAGAAATAGCCGAGCGACTAGAAATATCCATATACCGCGGCTGGCCTCTTTCAGCGGCCTATTAACCCGCTGAAATTTACATAATATCTTGTGGGCTATAGCTGTCTAAATCGTCTCATTAATAAGCTAAACCTGGACTCCATAGATGTTCGGAAGAATTTGGATCGCGTATCTTTTCGGGCCGGAGTGGAAGAAATATGTTCAGAATAGTATCAAGATTTTACATTGGAATATACTTGGTAAGATGCTTTTTCGTATTTAACCTTTGCCGACCAAGCAACAGCCGGCTGTCGGGCTGCTATTGTCTTTCTATTGTGTCTCGAGTCACGTGTGTCCGAAGGTTTAATATTATTATATCGCCCCCGTTTCCTAAACACAAATACATGACTGATGAACAGGAAAATCCTTCTTAAAATTCTTGAAATAATATCGTAATAACTAATCCGGTCTAGCGGAACTAAGAAATACCAGCCAAGTGCGAGTCAGAGTCGCAAACAAAGGGTTCCGCGCTACAATATTTAATACTACTTACTTTTGCGATTCTATAACATTCATGACTCCCTGTTGTATATTGATTGACCATTTCATTCATACATTATTGTGACATCACAGACCAAATATAGTTTCTTTTTTCTACAATTTAAACGCAGTGCTTTGGACATAACGTTGATCAAGATTCTCTGTGAATGTATTTATTTTAAACTAGCTTTTGCCCGCGACTTCGTCCGCGTGGATTAATAGTTCCCGTTCCCGGGGGATTTCCGGGATGAAAACTATCCTATGTCCTTTCTTGGGTCCCAGACTATAACTGTACCAAATTTGATTCAAATCGGTTCAGTGGTTTAGTCGTGAAGAAGAGACAGACAGACAGAGTTACTCTTGCATTTATAATATTAGTACGGATTTATATTAAATACTAGCTTTTGCCCGCGGCTTCGCTCGCGTTAATGTTAGAAAGAGACAAAAAGTAGCCTATGTTACTCTCCATCCCTTCAACTATCTCCACTCAAAAAATCACGTCAATTCATCGCTCCGTTTTGCCGTGAAAGAAAGACAAACAGACAGACAGACAGACACACTTTCCCATTTATAATATTAGTATGGATATTTGAGGAGCTCAAATAAGCCCTTTGGTTTAATCGCACCCAAAAAAGTACTGTTTTGCATTACTTTATTTTTTTTATTTACACATCGGCCTTTCGATCACAGATAATCATACGTATGATAAACTTTAACTTTTTTGGGTTAGTAGATTCGAAGCAAATTGGGTGTGACAGACGAAACGTGCCAGACCCACGGAACCCTAAAAACAATAAGAAATATAAAAGTTCTTGTTTTAAAGTTCATTTTGAAGATATCAAAAGTTTGAATGCAACAGGAAAACTCAAAACTAAATACAATAAACCACAATATGGGAAAGCGTTGTCCTTTACGTTTGAATGCGTGCACGCCACGAACCGGTTTCATTACGATTTACGAATCGTGCGCACCTATTGTCCGTTATCGATGCAATCTTTAATTACTGTATTCATTAGTAATTTATAGTCTTCTAGTACGACAATTAGACGACCCCGAATCACTGAGCGCATCGTCATGTCCCTAGCTTTTTCTGAAAAAAAAAAAAAACATAATCATACTTATTTTGTAAATAGGTTATACACACTTTTACGCGTCAATATTTTGATTTTGTTATCTTCAGTGATCGATGGGGCCGGAGTTTCCAAGCTGGACCGCTCTGAGAAGAAACATCCGAAACAAACTCAAAGTCTCTTAGAAAAAAACTAGACATCATGTCTCTAGCTTTTTTACATCTATATGTTAGGGTTGGTTTCTAGTCTTACTGGATGGAGGTGATTGCGAGTGTTTTACATATAGCGACAGTCTAACAGCCCTCCACGACAATGTCCAGTTACCTACTGGATAGCACGGTATTCATAGCTCATTACGGCCACCCGGCAGCCACTCCGCACCGACTCGCCTCTTGCGGCTAGTATTCTGTATATGGACTTGTATGGGCATGCGCTCACTATATCAACTCCGTAGCGGCACCGGATCGCCTCGGTTATAAGGCGAGTCGGTGCGGAGTGGCTGCCGGGTGGCCGTAATGAGCTATGACCTTTAGATTGAATCGTGCCGATTCCCTCGTCGACTAACTAAACAGAATTGAAGTTGAGTGCGTCTTTTTCTTTCCATTTCATCAATAGGAATAGGATCTGTCCTATAAGATAAAAATATTAGTTTAATCCTGTCAAATCAAGACACTAGACACAGCATAATTTACACGCTATTAAAAACATGGTAATATCTAATTTGACAGAACTAAACTAATATGTTTTTTCTGTCCTTTTCTAAATGAAATGGAAAGAGAAAGATGCACTTAATGTATATGTAGTTTAGTTTGTGAACAAGAGCATCAGCACAATTGACAGTAAGTACTGAATTGAGGAATTCACTTTGGTACTTGCACGGATTCCAACTATTTCCAACCCTCATGCATTGCCATAACGACCTTAAAAACACAAAATGGTCAAACTAAATTAACCACCAATTTTCCTTATTTGGATCATTAATCCAAAACCATTCAATATTTTCATTACAATTTAAACCAAAAAACCAGACAAAAATGTAAAAAGCGAGACTAAATCTCAAAATACTTTACCACCTAATTCGCATATAAAAATCTTGAATCATCTTTTATGATACCTACTATATCTTGATTGCGGTAATGTGCTACTCAGAATGACGATTCAATCCTCTTTAGAAAAACAAAAAGAAATGGGCTAAACGCCAAATGTACCGACGACCTGATGGTGGGTGAACACTGTATGCGGAAGATGGGAAGTGAGGATAGGGAGTAGCAGTCGTTGCCAAGAGAAATGACTGCATAGACGAAAATACTGAACCAAGAAAACGTTTTGCTGTCTTCCTCTAAAATGAGAGCAGAGATGGTAGTTGTTTGAGAGCTGCCTGTTTGACTAGTTTGCAGTTTGATTTTTGCCCTTATTGATTTATTTTTGACGCGCAAATATAATTATTTTTCTTAAATAAATAAGAGTTAGTTGCTACCTATTTGTCTCAATGTCTGTAAAATTCACGCCTTTCAAAGATTTGACGGAAGAGACAAACAGATATAATTGGTGTGAAAAAAAAAGTGTGGCATAACAACAACTTTATAAGAGTCTCACCTAATTTGACAACTTACTGACATATCAGATAAAACGGGAGTTTGATGGAAATCGTCCTTCGACTGTCCCATCGAAAAAACTCTGCAACATTTTACATTATTGAAAAATCATAATTTTCCACTATCCATGTCATTTATGTCCAAGTATCATATAACCTCGGTCGGCGTCCGACAATATCATACTTATACTGTGTTATAATGTTTGGTAACACGGCTACAATTTCCGCATCGAACCAAATATTAGCATACGACGCAAAATATTTGTTCGGCAATGTATTATGTGTGTGAGATAATCATGGTGTTTACACGAAGATGTTACGACAACGAACGACTACCGTAAATATATAAACAACTTGGGACAACTCACACACGGCCGTCTGATTCCAAACTAATCAGAGCCTGTACTGTGGTAACCGGACGACTGATATACACATAAATAATTTATAAATAAACACATATTATGAATAAATTACTGTAAATTAATATACGTACTCACATAAGGTTAAAAAGGTTCAAGCAGATGTACCATTGGACCATATCTTGACTTATAAACTGGTGTTTATTTATATCCCTTTCCCGAACTATATTACGGTAGTCTTCAAGTCCAACTGTGACCAGCAGCAACCAGTGTTTTTTATACAGTACGATTAGACATCGTCTAATCTGATCGACTCAGACCTCCATCATCCATTTACTGGGTAACAGGTCCTAATACGATACCATTTCGTTAGACTGATCAGACTATCAGTAATGACGGTCAAAGGTCTAATAATGGCAACCGGGAGTAGCGTTTTTCGGGATATGTGATGACATTTATGTCCTAGACAAATGTTAAACATTTTAATCCCATGCGTAAGAGCGACCACCAAGTGGTCGCATTTTTTCTTCATACAAATAAATCTAAATCATATTCCAAACAAACATCCATAATTTTCCATCCATATTTCTAACAAGTTAACTCAAAACTCTAGACTAACTAGGTCACCCATTCGATTCTAAGGCTATTTTGGATGACGATCAAAAAGTGTACAGCGCTCACCATCAAATATACAAACGTTAGCATACGTCACTGCGTTTGTTTATGTTGTAACTGCGCACCTATAGCAGGTGTCTGCCACCGTCTGTGGGTTACTGTTAAAACACCGGTCATCTCTGTTATGGCGGCCGTCGAGTGAAAGTTGCTCGGGAATCCCAACTCTGACGTCAGAGTGACGGTAATGGAATTATGATTGACGCCTCTCGTTTAAATATAAGCCTTATATGTTTGTTTTAATGAGAGGTTTAATTTCGTAAATCGTAGTTGCGGGAAATTCCAGGGTTAGGATGACATTGCACTTTTCTAATAATGTTAAAATATTAGAAAGAAGACATTGACTAACCGACTGCGAATAACTTAGGCATGCGTGATTAAACCATGTTTACCCTTTTCCTCCTGCCGGGGTTGCGGAATGTTATGTTTATAACTGTTACCGTGACCCTGGAACATAAAAGGCAATCGAAGGAACATGAGTGGGTTTTAGTCAGTAAGAGTCTGACACACCCTCCCGCCGCACCCAGGACGGGAGCAGTCATTGGATGATTTCCCACTCACCAAAAAAAAAAAAAAAAAAAAAAAACCCTTTTCCTGCTTTTAATGCCTACATTAATTAGATTTTTTTAATGTTATGTGTTTTACCTGTTAGTAGCAGGAAAGGTATTACTATCAATGATTCATACCTGTACACATAAGTTATAACTAGAGGACTTGTTCATCCTCAATTCGATAAACACGAATTAATACAGCCTAAGCGGGCTGTCATTTTATTTATTTTATTTTATTTTATTCAGGTTAACCAACAACTGTTTACACCAGTACTAAATAATTATTTATAGATAGATACAATTGCGGGCGCAACAATTAATTATAGGTTAACACCGCTAGCACAATAAAAACAGTGGTAAAAACATTAAATTATTAGATTTAAATAATTGATTAAATTCATCATAATAATTGATTAAATAAGTCATTGACACAAAACGCTAAGTACAAAATATACGGCAAATGACACAAGTCACGTAATCTTAAATGCCGTTTAATTCGCGCGGTCATTTATGTCGCGTTTGCGGAAAAATTAACGGATGTATTTCGTCTTAAGTCTGCAGATCAGATCCTCCAGGACAAGGGCCACTGTAGATAGTAGAATAAAATTGTTGTTAAATGGATAGTGTTGACATAAGCCTTTGCTAAGTAATTTGTCATTTCTATACATTTGGCAATCTATTCTACTCCTCAAACTTCTGGAAAACTAACCTTTTAAAATACTTAAGCAAAGAATTTGGTTTATTAACTGACACTCAAACAACATACTCAATGTCGGTCATTTAATTACAATGAATAATTATTGCCCATTTACAGACAGTTTCAATAGTCAAGGAATCGGTCAGAGTCAGAATGTTGCTTGTTCTTAAATGTAAGTAGGACTTATTTGGAGAAGAGCACAAATCTCCACGGGCACTATTCAGCTAAGTTTTACAGAACACTGTATAATTAACTGTTTCACACATTAATCTTACCCAGGTCTGCAATCATTAAAATTCTCATTTCCAACACGTGTTAAAACTAACTCTTCATATTTACGTATTCAATGCGTATTATATACTCAAATACTTTAATTCTTAGAAAATCTTTTTAGAAATGAATTATTACAACATATACAAGGTGTATTTTTGGTCTTGCTCAACCCGCTAGGAGATGATTCTACCCATAAAAACAAACAACTTTTGTTATGGAACCAACTCTAAAATCGCGAATAAAATATCAGCTGTTTCTAAGAAAAGTTCAATGCCCTCGGACCATAATGTATGAACCAGCTGATATTTTTTTCGCAATTTCAGAGTTGGTTCCATAATAAAAGTTGTTTGTTTTTATGAGTAAAATCATCTCCTAGCGGGTTGTGCAGGACCAAAAATACACCTTGTATTATTCACCATATAGATCGTTCACTTAAAATAAGCTTAAAAACAATACTGACGTATAAACGTGTTACATTTAACCAACTAAAGAAAAAAAATATCATTTTGTAATATTCTGTTATTCTTTTTTCCCAGAAAATTTCGACCACAAGAACCATCCTCAAAGCATAGACCTGAACGCGGTCCGGCTATGCTTCCAAGTGTTCTTGCCCGACGAGTCGGGGCGGCTGCGGCGGCCGCTCACGCCCGTCGTGTCCGACGTCATCTACGACAAGAAGGCCATGAGTGACCTGCTCATCATGCGCTCCAGCCACTGTTCCGGCACCGCCAGGGGAGGCACGCAGGTCATTCTGCTTTGTGAGAAGGTAAGAGGTTCTGGAAAGTTCTTCCAAGTGTTCTTGCCGAGTTGAACGTCATCTACGACAAGAAGGCCATTAGTGACCGGCTCATCATGCGCCCCAGCCACTGTTCTGGCACCGCGAGGGGAGGCACGCAGGTCATTCCGCTGTGTGCGAAGGTAAGGGGTCTTCTAGAAAGTTCCTTTTAAGTGTTCTTGCCGAGTAGAACGTCATCTACGACAAGAAGGCCATGAGTGACCTGCTCATCATGCGGTCCAGTCACTGTTCCGGGACTGCGAGGGGGGCACGCAGGTCATACTGCTTTGTGAAGGTAAGAGGTATATTTCCACAACGAGTACAATTACGACTCCGTAATTAGGATAACGAAAGGAAGAAAAAGTCACTGTAACTGTCCAAAGTAACTTACACTAGTCAGTCCTTCTAACTTTATAATTATTTTACAAGGCTCTCTGAATACTTGGATTTTTGTCTGCCAGAGTTACCAAAGCGATTGAAGAGTCCTACCTCCTACATCTATTAGTAGATGGATATATTGCAGTGAAGACACATTATTGAGGGGTAGATGCCTTTATGGTTCTTTAATACTCATGTACACATTCCAGGTGACTCGAGAAGACATTGAAGTAGTGTTCTACCAGGAGGAGAACGGCATGGTGGTGTGGGAGGAGATGGCCATCCGCATCCTGGTGCACAAGCAGGTGGCTATCGCGTTCGAGACGCCCGCCTACAAGTTCCCTCATACCACGGACCATGTCAATGTGAGTGGCTTTTGTTTGTGAAATTTTGCATTTTGATAAACCAGCTTAATAGAATTATCCACACTTTAATTATGAGACGGGGATCCAGTCTCTTGCAAAAAAAAAATTGGATGGTCAACACGGAGTTTCTTGCCCGTTTGTTATGTTTAAGCTTATACGTTTGTAACCGCGCTTAGAATATAAGACAAATTCCCGAGTCTAGGCTATAATACACCTTATTAAGAAAGAGAAATAATGTCACACAAGAATTATTTGGCTGACATGACATTCTATAGAGCAAACTTGATCCAAAACATTACATTACTCTTCCAGGTCCACTTCCAGCTGAAGAGGTTGTCGGACAACGCCCGCAGCAACTCGCTGCCCTTCGAATACATCCCCGAGTACACAGGTACCGCGCGCAAGCCTCTCCCAGACCTCTCCCTCTTCTCCCTCCTCCTCGACAAGAAGACCGACCCCAACAACAACAAGCACGACAAGGTCGAGCTTGTCAGCTCCACCACCGATACCGTCAGCGTTAACGTTTCCGACGACACCGACTCCGCGACCGTTACCGACGTAAACGGTAACCTGGAAGTCACGGATGTCGAAGTCATTGACACTAATGAGAAAAGCTTAAACGAACTCCTTGATCAGGTCGCGGAGTTAGATGAGATTTACTCGGAGAACCGCACGCGTCTTGAAAATATTAGCTCTATTACTAATAACAGTGAGGATATTGAGGATTTCAATGACGCGGGAACGTACACTAGCTTGCAACTTGCCTTCAAAAATCCAGTTGAGATAGCTGAACCGGATCCAATGTCTTACGAAGACGTTCAGGTCCAGACTTACCGCGGTCCTATCATAGAGTTTAGTCCTTTGAAACGCGATACTACAGATGACGAGCGCGCCCCTCCCTTACCCCCCAAACGCGTCCGTAAAGCTGCCTCCACTGAACCTTTCAAAACCAGTCAGACGTCCGTAGACAGCATCTTGAAACCCGGTCGCCAGATCCCGGTCACTCGTAACCCAGATACTTTGAAAATTAACAATAAAATGACGGTAGCTAAAAGCGAACCAGCGCTACCCCCGGTTAAGAAGCGTTCGTTCTTCTCCCGTCTGTTCAGGAGAAAGGAGAAGTCTCCCGCTCCTAGCGTGAAGTCCGAGGGTAGGAAGGAGGCTAAGAGTAAGCCTGTAGGCCGGTCTGTTAGCAGTATCTCAGGAGTGCGACCTTCGAAGTTCAAGTCCTCTGTTTCTCACACTTCGTTGAAAGATAATGCGTCCGGGACTGGGCTGAGTTACGCTGATAGTATCACTCATATTTCTCTTCACGGGGATGAAAATGAGAAGTCAGCTTCTCAATCTTCTCTCCGTCGTCCTGCAAGCTTAGCTCCGCTCCCCCCTACAGATGGTGGCACCATTTTAGTAGCTGAAAGTGTTCTTGCGTTAGACGCTTCTCAATTTAAGAAGTTACAAGATGACCTTGATTTAACTGATGCGGAACACTATGCGTTGTACATGGCAGTGGCTCCTCACGCCACCGTCTCAGAATTCGATGAGACTAGTTGCTACTACTCCCCAATCGATGGCAGCAAGTATCACAATAATCAATAGACTGCCGTGAGCTAGTTTTTGAATTGAACTTATTGTCCATTAAGAGTTTAGGCGGTTTTCATTGGTCTCTAGCCACAAATGTGGGCGTATTTCGTTTTCAGTCTTGAGAAAAAGTAAGATATTTTGGTGAGAAATCTTGTAAGCTTATGTTAGAGTATGTAGGTATTATAAAAACTGACGGTTCGTCTCTCTATACGCTCTATATTTCCGCCCATAATGCCAAATTTACTCATTTTTACACTACAGGTTTTTACACTACAGGTTTTCGACGTTTTTACATATTTTAGTCAATATTTTTTTGTCAATCTGTTCAACCTCGTTAGAAAAATGTATACAAGTATTTCGTTAAATTTAACGGTGTATTTACGAAGCAATATGTGTACTTTTTATTCGGTTGATATTTGTCAATACAATCATGTATTTTTTATTCTGTTAATGTTATTTTAGGAGCTATGTGTAATAACAATATAATCTTGAATGTTTTAGATAATGTGATTCCTAAAAGGCGGAAGGTCGTAAGCGACATGTTAAGAAACTACGAACTTGAAAGTAAGTTCTGGTATATTTTACTTATGTTTCCTATACAGGGTGTATTACCGAATAACGTAACTGTAAACCTATTTTATTTATTTAAAACAATCAATATTTTAATCAGACAAATTGCAATTAATTCAATAAATAAATCCTGTAAAATAAAATTTGGTTTTACACCCTGTATATCTCTATGTTTACGATTTTAAGGTGAAAGATCTAACAAGGTGGAGATCGATAAATCAAAGCCATTGAAAAAATATATCTATGGTGTAAGTGGCATTGTCATTAGTTAAAACAGACGATTGTCTATGTCTAAGCTATGCTAGGGCACAGATAACATATTTAAGTTAAGGATGTGTAATAATAATTAATTGTTTGATGTCCATAGTTATTAGTTCATATCTGGTGTTGACGAAAATTGGTGGTTTTACTAATAAAAGCGTAGATTTTAAGTAGCAAAAGAATGGATATTATTAACATAAAACATTATTTATTTATCAACAATACTTGGGTTGTTAAGGCGACGTATGCGTTGAAAATAACAATTATAGTAATTTATTTGTATTTACGTATTTAAATATTCATAACTAACTTTATATACGTTTATGTATGTATACAATATAATGTTAAGGGCAGAAGTATGTTGGTGTTTCTAATAAGTAGGTTGTTTTAAGTAACAATAATAATGAAAATTATAATAATAATAATATCGTAATTTTTGTCTCCTACGAGTTTCTAGTCGTCTATTTATTTCAAGTTTTTGTTAACTCTTATTTTATTTATTAATTGTTGATAAAACGAATTTCTATTAGGATGTTTTATTTATTTCGTTAAAAGTTATTGTTTATTGCAAAAAGTATAAATATTAACAAGGTTGACTGGGGAAAACTTTATAAAAAAAAACTTTAGTATTTCTAAAAATAGTAACACTGCATAAAAGAAATTAGGAGCAAAATATTATGTCATGGATATGAAAATGCAGCTATGGCTATAATAGCATGCAACTTTCAACCAAAGCGCTATCAGTACAAAGTTTAATTTGACGTAACAGCGAGCTAATGTGGATATGTGTGTCAGGATCAGGAGGCCTAATAGTATAAATAACAAGCTAAACATTGTTTTAACATTTTCGTAGAACATTCGAACCAAATGTTTGGGCGATTTTGAATTATGTGGTCACTTTAGAAATAGTTTTTTGTCTGTACTTAATGTTGGAAATCGGTTATTGTATGTTATAATACTGTGCAATTTTACACGGTGTTTTCATCAATATTATAATTTAAAAAAATGTTTAAAATTTGATTTAGTTCATGATGAAGGCACCTTGTATACATATTTTTTGGAAAATGCTTTGAGTAATATAAGGTACGAACATATCTTTGAAGATGTATGGCAAGTATTAGATAGAGTTTTAGATGAATTTACAAATTAACAGTATAATCGTTTGGTTTGTAGCGGCTCAGCCGGTGTTGTCAAAATTATATATTTAAATTAGTTTTTTAGTCAAAGGCCTAAATTTCGTTCATGCAGCCAAGCTGTCAGGCACATTGCCACAAAGTATGTAACTTTCGATTCTTGCATTTGTAATATTTTAAAACAATTTTTATATTATTGAGAAATCTGTTTTTTTTAACGTTTTTGTAAATTATAAGAGTTGAATAGCAAAGCTTGATTGATGCGAAATTCTATATTGTTATGCTAATAAAACATGTGGGTTTTATTTACTGTTTGCGGAACCCTAAACCCCGAATGACGTCAGGTACGAATACTTTCATTTGGCATGATTTTGATGTTTTACTTTTTCGTTATTTTTAAGCTTGTTCTTTTGTTTATTTTTTATTTTCACACATATTCATGTTAGCTTTACTTCTACGTAGTTGTAGGCATATTTTAAACGCATGTGTTTTTGTTTGCAAAGGGTGTATTAATCATGAAACTCGGAAATAAAGGAGTCTACGTGACGCTGAAGCTCAACTGTTAGTTTAGCAAAAACACTAATTTCTATCAATCATTCTGACGATACCTTTCCGATAACCGGCCAAGGCTGCATGGTTGTATAGACACTTTTATAAAATGAATTCGATAATAATTATTTATTTACTCAGTGTTGATGATAATAGATAATAGTAATAATGATAATAGTAGTCATCAGCTCAATAGATACCAATATACTTTATAATTGGCATAATAGATTCAATTTCAGTTCAGCTTCTAAGTTGATCGTTTAAAACTAAACTTCAAATGTGGGCACATGAGACATATCCATCTTTGTCTCATCGCGATGCCTCTGTTGCAGATGTCTATAAATAGACGGCGGTGACCACTTAATACAGTGTTATGCTTGCCATCCAATAAAAAAAAAAGAATTTATTAAGATTTTTTGTCTTGCAAGAAATGGAAAATCAGTCTGCGTTTATATTTGTACTAGCTTCTGCCCGCGGCTTCGCTCGCGTTAGAAAGAGACAAAAAGTAGCCTATGTTACTCTCCATCCCTTCAACTATCTCCACTTAAAAAATCACGTCAATCCGTCGCTCCGTTTTGCCGTGAAAGAAAGACAAACAGACAGACAGACAGACACACTTTCCCATTTATAATATTAGTATGGATAAACCCACTAAACATTTAATTAAGAATTTTAATTTATTTTGCGTGTAAATCTATAGTTGTTTTAATTTATTTCTAACATTTAGAACTGTAAGTTACGTGTGGACTATTAAACACAGCCTTTAACAATTTAGTTTAGATTTAATTCTGCATGGTGTTGTGTTGGTGTATTTATGTAATAGTATAGTTGTTAGAGTAGTTATTTATTTACAAAGGTGTACATAACTAATCGTTTTAAACGTTTTCAGGGATCTACTCGCCAGAGCATCAGATCAAGTCGGAACCTAGAGGTGAGCATTTATTTATTTAATTTAACTTATGACTAACAAATATTACTCGTGATTAAGACGCCCTTAAAATAAGGCTGTGTTTATCAAGTAGAATAAAACATTCTACCTGCGATCGTTTGAAGTAAAATTAGTAATCAGCCTTTGCACACGACAGTTCTGCTGCAAAACTTGTTTTTAAGTTTTTACCTTTCGACGACGACCAACCGACAGCCGGCTGTCGCGCTGTTATTGTCTTTCTATTGTGTCTCGAAGCACGTGTGTTCGATTGTTTAATTGCCAGAATGTAGATAATAATGCGGTGTTAATTTTTACGAGGGTTTCTGTGTATGTTTTGTTGATAGGATACAAGAAACCTTATAGTCTAAGATCCCTATAGAACGACCTCACCGAGCTGGTTAATGAGTGAAACGTATTCAATTAAATATCCCAGTAAATTATTTGCTAATGGATTGTATAAAAAAATCAGTCCAGAATACACTTAATAAACAATTTAAAAATCTTTATTTTGAACATTTTACTTGTTTGGTTATTAAAAAAATTACATACCAATCGAAAGTATGAAGCCCATCAAATATGTAAACATTAGGTTGACCAATTCTTCCCCGTCACAACTCTTTTAAAAGCTACTCCAAAATGATGCTCAGCATGCGAGTCTATCGCTTTATCAACCAGTTTTTGTCTCCGGGTTGCGGAATTGTTCGAAAGAGAAAGGGCGATTGTACACTAAAAGGAATTTTACTGTCCGGCAGTCCGATTTTTTACGCTCCGATATGGCACGCCATATTATTATAATGTATACACTAGTTTGTGCACTATACGTAATTTTACCATCTACATTTTACTTTTTACCCGTTTAGAATAGAATAGAATAGAATATTCTTTATTGTACACCAATAGGACAAAAACAGTAAAGGACAACACAAACAAATATGCAAGAGTACAATAGGCGGCCTTATCGCTAAAAAGCAATTTCTTCCAGGCAACCTTTGGATGGAATCAAATTATATAAAAACCGGCCAAGAGCGTGTTGGGCCACGCTCAATGTAGGGTTCCGTAGTTTCCCGTCTGTCACAATAAGTGTACCTACTTATAAGTTTAAAAAAAGGCTATTTGTTACGTTGACATACTAAGTACGCAAAAAATATTTTGTACAACCTTTTTGTCTTTTTTGTACAAAAACTGTTCTTTCTATCAAGTTCAAAATAATTTTCCTAGAAAGTCCTTATAAAGTTCAACTTTCCAGATTTTTTCCATATTTTTTAAACCTACGGGTCAAAAGTTAGAGGGGGGGGGGACGCTTTGATTTTTCCTTTTGGAGCGATTATTTCCGAAATTATTGACATTATCAAAAAATGATTTTAGTAAACGCCTATTCATTTTTAAATACCTATCCAACAATATATCACACGTCAGGGTTGTAATTAAAAAAAAAACCACTTCCCTATTTACATATAGGGGGGCTACCCTAATAAAACGATTTTTTCCAATTTTTATTTTTGCACTTTGTCGGCGTGATTGATATACATATTGGTACCAAATTTCAGCTTTCTAGTGCTAACGGTTACAGAGATTAAGCGAGGACGGACGGACAGACATGGCGAAACTATAAGGGTTCCTAGTTGACTACGGAACCCTAAAAATGGGTAAAGGGTAGTCTATGGCGTACATTAATATATATATATATTTTTAGGAATCAGAAGTTTGGATGCTTAAAAAAAAACAACGTGACACACAACAAAAGTATTCTAAGTTTTTATTTACTTTTAATTAGGAACAAAATATCAATAACGAACTAAAATAGCCGTATATAACACGATACATGAAATTAGCACATAAATAATCAATGTAATAGAAAATAGGTACACAATAATAGGAAAATATAAGTCTCACGATCCTTGAGCGATGTTACCACCTCGACGACACCCGACAAAATGAGCCCGATAGCGGCGCGTACGCCGCTTTTATAGGCTCTTAAAAACGGTTATTCCTTGATTCCTAACACGGCCTCTCCTGACGCCAAGTCGTCCTCGGCTTGAACATCTTGGGATGCACCTGCAGCGTGTTGATGCTGGCCCGCCTGTACTGCTCCTATTTCTGCATCCAAGCTGGGCATGGATAGTCCCGAGGGCGCAGAAGTAGGCTCCTCACCTTCGCAAAGACCTGGGTCACTCTCAAGTTCATCAGTTTCATCACCTGAAAAAGTTTGCGATGGTTATTTACGTGGGCTACACAAAAATACAGATCTCTTAAAAAATGCAAAAGTACTAAAATGATCAATTATATAAGGTGGTTAGCGTCCCAACCATCCTATATCATTGCCTTATACTTTACCATAGCGACTAGCGCTATAAGGGTGAAAAACACCGACGTTGGGCGACACACGCCTTTGCAGTGGAGCGCATCCCATAGTTAAGCGACACACGCCTTCAGAGAGCGCATTCACATGTTGGGCGACTAACGCCGTTGGTGGGGAACACATCCCATTGTTGGGCGACTAACGCCATAGGTGGGGAACACATCCCATTGTTGGGCGACTAACGCCATTGGGACTAACCCATATGTTGGGCGACTAACGCCATAGGTGGGGAACACATCCCATTGTTGGGCGACTAACGCCATAGGTGGGGAACACATCCCATTGTTGGGCGACTAACGCCATTGGGACTAACCCATATGTTGGGCGACTAACGCCATAGGTGGGGAACACATCCCATTGTTGGGCGACTAACGCCATTGGGACACACCCTGTCTATTTCTGTAATCAAAAATAGGATTAGTGTATTGTACTCACTTTCGAAGAAAGTAGCACAACTTTCCGGACACCATTCTCCTCTCCATGGCACCATATATTGGGAGGCTGCTTGAGTGGTTTTCCCGCAGCTTCCACTGAGTAATTTAAGTTCATAGCGACCGTTGGGTAAAACTTTGGTCACTCTATATGGTCCTCGCATCCCAGGGTCTAATTTGCCCGTTGATTGCGAGTACTTAATTACGAAAGCAAGGTCGTCCACCTTGTATTCACGCGGTGGCCGTCTGGACTGGTTGACTGAAGCGTCTTGCTGACCTTGGTTTTTCTTCAGCAGTTCGCTAGCGCGACTTCGACAGATCTCCCGCAGAGTTTCTCTGTTGCTATCTGGAGTGTCTGTAGCTAGGTCGCGTATTAGCGATCGTATAGCCGGGGTAGAGGCATCAGTACCGATCATTAAGTTTATGGCTGAAGCTTGAGTAGTTTTTTGTTTACTGACATTCAATACCAGTTGTAACTTCCAAAGTGTGTTTGACCAGGAAGCGTTCTTGTGTCCTACTTCGATACGAAGCATGTTAAGCACAGTTCTTATATAGCGCTCTACTTGACCGTTCGAGCCGTGCATTTCGGGGGTTATGTAATGCAGGTCAGAGCCAAGTTCGGATATCCACTGAACAAAGTCTGCAGATTCAAACATCCTACCCCTGTCAGTAACTAACAGTCTGGGAACTCCAAAAAGTGAAACGGCCTGAGACATCACACGTTTTAACTCGCTAGTGTCTTGACGGTAAATAGGATACAAAATACAGAACTTCGTAAAAGCGTCAACTAGTATTAAGATGAACTTATAACCTTCTGACTCGGGTAACGGTCCCAGAGCGTCGACGTGAACAGTGTCAAAAGGAATGTCGGGTTTTGGCCAGGATGAAATGTTCTGCAGCGGTGCCCGGGGCACTCGCTTTTTAGAAATACATACTAAACAGTGCGAAACGTATTTAGATACGAACTGGCGGAGCCCGGGAAACCAAAAATGTTTCAGGATAAGGTGCAGAGTTTTATCGGCACCGATGTGCTCGTGCTCGTCGTGGAATATTCTTAAGAGACTAAGTCGGTGGCCCTTGGGAATAAAACAAAGAAGGCGCGCTTCTTCACCAGTTGGCGTGTATTTGTAATACAACAGGTCATTCTTCAAAACATAGCGATTGGAATCGAGCTGACCCTCTGAGAGTTTTACTATAAGGTCTCTCGTTTCATGATCCGCGTTTTGAGCTATTTGTGCCCAGTTACGAGGTCTGGTTATTTGATTTATGGAGGCAACTGGATTTCGACTGAGATAGTCGGCATGCGGGAGCATTACTCCTTTTCTGTATTCGAGAGTGAAGTGGAAATCCTGGAGATAAATCCACCATCGAGCGACGCGAGGAAGCAGATCCTTTTTGCGTTCCGTGGACTTAAGGGCGTTGCAGTCTGTAACGACCTTGAATTGCAAACCCACCAAATAATGGCGAAAATGCTGTAAGGCCTTTACGACTGCTAACGTCTCCAATTCGTAGCTATGATATTTGCTCTCCGCTCCCTGCGTAACTTTACTGAAGTATGCCACTACATGTCTCCCACCGTCAGTGTCAGTTTGTAAAAGTACCGCCCCGTAACCGGCGGAGCTCGCGTCCGTGTGAACCTCGGTGTTAAGTTTAGGGTTGAAAATGGTGAGAACAGGCTCACTAGTCAAGCATTGTATTAAGTCTTGACGAACCTGTTCCTGTTCCTGTCCCCAGCGAAATTCTACCCCCTTTCGAGTTAAATGAGCAATGCACGCGGTCTTAGTCGCATAGTTTTTAATGTATTTGCGGAAGTATCCCGCCAGTCCCAATAATTGTCGAACCTGCCTGACATTTTTAGGAACTGGGGAGTTTTTTAATGCCACAATCTTACGGGAGCTCGGTCGTACCTGACCAAAACTTATCAACCTACCCAAGTATTCGACTTCGGTTGTCAAAAAAGAGCATTTCTTTAAATTTATCGAAAAGCCTGATTTAGTAAGTGTCTGCAGGACTTTTTCGAGCAAAACAATGCCGTCCTCTATGGTGTTACTTAACAAAAGAACGTCGTCAATGTATACTAGTACATTTCCAGCATCAATAAATTCGCGAAGGGTCTGGTTGATGATCCGTTGGTACACGATCGGGGAGTTCGTCAAACCATATGGCATTTTCAGGTACTCGTAGTGGCCTTCTGGTGTGACGAATCCCGTCACGTGAACGGAGCTCTCTTGGATTCGTATCTGGTGAAAACCAGTAGCCATGTCTAGGCTGCTAAAGTAGGTGTAGCGGCCCAACCGATCAATGTGGTCGTCTATCAGGGGAAGAGGATATCTTTCCCTTTCAGTGATGCGGTTAAGCGCCCTGTAGTCGACGCACATTCGGTCGGTTCCGTCCTTCTTCTTCACCAGTATTATGGGGCTGGCATACTCCGATCGTGACTCTCTGATGATGCCTTTATCTAGTAAATCTTTAATTATTTCGCGCACTATAAGTTTCTCACTATAGGAAAGTTTGTACGGTCGGTATACGACAGGAGTTGTGCTGTTTAGCCTGATCTCCATATAACCAGTTGTAACTGTACTTGTCGCAGTACCAGATATGAGAAAGTTAGAAAATTTATTAATAACAGTCATCAAAGAATCACGCTGGGTGCCTTTTAACGGGGTACTAACTAACGTTTGATCGAGACGTTGAACTTCGTTGACGCGAGCTGGGAAGTTGTTGGTTCGAGTGACGTACTGTTTGTCTTTAGTGCGTACATACGTGACGCCTTCGCGGTTGAGGACGTCCGTTCCAATAATAATGGACGTGTTCATGCATGCCTCTGGCACTACAACTAAGTCCGCTTCTAAAGAAATGTCACTAAGTTCGATGGTTGCCGTTATGAACGACGAGGCTACGATTTCCCGCTCACTAATCCCCTTGAGAATGCAATGCGTTGGTTTGATTTGACAAGAAAGGTGCTTCAAAACATTGGAAGAAATCAGCGACACATTTTGGGCTCCACTATCTATGAGTGCATCCATGGGAATGCCCTGAACAACAGCCGTTACGATGTCTGTTTTGTTATTTGCGTGACTCGCGCATAGGTTAACGTTTCGCTGATTCCTGGGTTCTGACCGGTTCTTGGCAAAGCAAGTTTCCTCTGTGTGTCCCTTTTTCTTACAAAAAGAGCACTGCAGTTCAGACTTGTTAGCAGTGTTAGTATTATTGACAGAACCTTGTGTCCCGGATTTTGCGGTAGACTGCGGTTCCCTACGAGGCTTTTTAGTGCAATTTCGACCTAAATGTCCGCGCTGATTGCATACGTAGCACTTGGGTGCACCGCGGTCGGAGGATGAGTTCGAAGATGCATGTTTATTTGTCACGATACCGCGAGATTCGGGTTTATTGCGATTCGGTTTTACGTAAATCGAAAGGAACGAAACTATGTCTTCGGTAGCTAAGTTCGCGTTTGCCGCGGCTGCCCTAATTTGTGGATTATCGATACCGCGTATAACTATTAGAGTTCGTAACTCGTCGCTAAGACCTTTAACGACTCTTAAACGGAGCAACGTGCGACGAGCGTATTCGGCATACGTCGTGAATTTGTCGGATGTCGTGTTCATTGTTTCAAATAAAATGTTCGCATAGTCTAACTTCCGTGGGCAAAGGGGTTTAAATTCAAGCTTAAAGTTTGACCAAGTTCTATCATTAGTGACCCATTCGCTTAGCCAAACCTTGGCGTCGCCTTTAAGACAAGAAGCCACACGCGACAAGCATTCATGATCGCTCCAACCGTTCGCGACCACTGCACGGTCCACTTCATCGCACCATGCGTCAATATCGTGTATGTTCGGATCGAAATTAGATACGTAATAGCTGTGCGACCTAACGGGCTGCAAAGATCTCAGAGCTTCCGCGAGCATGGTTACAGTGGACACGGCTTCGGATTCGCGAGCGACTGGATCGTCCGTATGAATGGTCGTTGAAAATCCCTTGGAGTTGTTAGTGCGAACTTGTTGTGGAACATCGCTCAAGTCAATGGGACTACGGAATCGCGGAGGGGCTTCACGAACCGAATGCTGACGGTTTTCTTCGGTGTGTGAATTTAGTAAATTATTAGGAGTGAATACCGTATTTGCACCGTTGTGCTCGATAGCATCAAGCCTAGTCATAATACTACTGAGGGTGTCTTGTAACGAGTTGTTAGGAGGCGATGTAACCGGTGGGTACCTTGCATGCAGAGGTGCATGTTCAGATCGAGATCTAGAACGACGACGGTCCTGAGCGTCACGATGACGATGGTACGAGCTATCCTTAGGGTTACTACGTTCCCGACGACGGCTCCGGCGCGATCTATGACGCGATCTACACTCGGTTTCACTGCTAGTGGACTCGTCTCGCGAAACACGTTGAGAACGACCTCGTGAACGATGGCGTTTATGGCTTTTGGGCATGTTTAACACAATGGTTCGATATTAAAACGACAACACGTAAAATAACAACTGATAAGCGAAAATTAAAACGAAAATAAGGAAAAATGCGGGTAGAAAAATATTTGATATTTTGTTCCTTTGTGTTTTTATTCTTAGTTTAGTGGGCAATTAAGGCTTTCTTTATCCCACTTCTGATTTTAGGAATCAGAAGTTTGGATGCTTAAAAAAAAACAACGTGACACACAACAAAAGTATTCTAAGTTTTTATTTACTTTTAATTAGGAACAAAATATCAATAACGAACTAAAATAGCCGTATATAACACGATACATGAAATTAGCACATAAATAATCAATGTAATAGAAAATAGGTACACAATAATAGGAAAATATAAGTCTCACGATCCTTGAGCGATGTTACCACCTCGACGACACCCGACAAAATGAGCCCGATAGCGGCGCGTACGCCGCTTTTATAGGCTCTTAAAAACGGTTATTCCTTGATTCCTAACAATATATAGATATAAATATTAATATATATATAGATACAAATATTAATATATATAGAAAGATATATATACATATAGATAGATATATATATATATTTATACATACTAGTCATAAACAATACACAGATACGATAGAAGTAGTATATAAAAAAAAGTTGAATTTAACCGAGTGATGACAGTGTTAGAGAGCCAAGTAGTGATCTTTAACCATTTTTTTAAAAGTAGTTTACATTTTACTTTTCCCCATTCCGGAACGGTTTTTATTTCAGAGAAATTTCGCGTGCGTGGCGTGTAGTTTCAAAGACAGAGCTACCCTAAACTGAGGCGTATCATCCAAGTAAAGACGGACAAGTGCACAAGGCAATCATCCGGTTTTTTCATGCCACTTCGGACCGTAAAAAATCGGATGTTCGGACAGTAAAATTCCTTATAGTGCACAATCGCCCTTACCGGGCCCCGGAACAACATAATGGGCAACCGAAAGAGCATAGTTGGAAAAAGAAGTCAGCCTTTTTTCAGAAACAATATCAGGGATGTTATGGATATGAAATTTCGGATACGGATTGGATACGGATATAGGAATGATTATTATACTGGAGACAGTTACGGATACGGATATGAAAATATTTCGGATTATCCGTTAGTTTCGGATAGTTTCGGTTACGGATATTACAATTTTAAGGAATTTCAAAAGTAAAATAATAAAAAAAATAGAGGCCGATCAAAACAACTAATCATAACGTGTCTCAATTAGGGCATGCAAACCGATAACCGATAATCGATAATTTATCGGTTATCGATCCATTTTGACTAAACGATAAATATCGAAAACAAAAACGATAATTACCGATAATCGATAATTTTTTTACAACGAATTACTAGCCTAAATGACAAAACTATTGATTGTTTCTCATTTTTGAGGACATATTTTCAGCAGCAAAAAAATAGCAACAGTAAGCACACCTTAAAAATCTCTTTAAAATGTGATTATTTCAAATGTGATCTCTTTTAATTATAATGCAAAATAATAATTTTATGTTAAGTAATTTATTTATAGTGCAATAATCCTTAAAAATATTTTCTACTATTTATTTTAAATGTGATCTCTTTTAATTATAAAACGTAATTATTATATTTGAATTTAACTATTGTATAATATATATAATAAATATAATCGTTAACAAATCTTGTTAAGATGTGTATATTTAAAGTTTTATGACTCAGATATAATACCTTTTCAGTATACTACGAAATTGTTCAATGTTAGTTTAATTATAGCAAACGTTCAAAAGTGTCAATATTTGACTCATAATAATTATTATATTATATTGTAGAGTCTAACTTTTTTAATAATTAAGCAAAAAGCTTCTAAAATTTTATTTAAAAGATCTCTTTAAGAAGAGTTTAGTGAGGAAATCCAAAATGCTATGTTACATTTTTTTTTTTCTTGGACAACTAACATACGGTTATCTGATCCCAAACTAAGCAGAGCTTGTACTATGGTTAAAAAAAACCTTGTTTTATTTATTATTCAGTATATTATATTACTTTTTATTTAAGGCAAGTAATTGCATTAGTTTATCCATTTATTTACATGAAAAAAACAAGTTTTTGTATTTATTTTTATAAATAACGACAATTATCGGTAATTACCGGTTTTTATCGAAAATAAAACCGATATTTTTCATTTTATCGATTATCGGAATGTTTCGATAATTGCATGCCCTAGTCTCAATTAGGCTCCGCCCCTATCCGATATTATCCGAAACTTTTATTTCGGACTCGGTTACGGTTACGGATATTTTTTTATATCTGATATCCGATAGTTTCGGTTACGGTTACGGAGCTCCCTAACATCCCTGAACAATATACATTGAGCTTGTGTCTGTGTTGCAAACTATAAAGGTTCTATTTCCACAGTAAAGATGTGTGAATAAGGGCTCTTTCAATTTATGCGTTTCGTTGTTGTTTCTGCCGCGCAATTTGTATGAAAGCAATCGAACGTACGTGCGCCGTACAACAAACGTACCGCAGCGGCACGGCGCTGCAGCCGTACCACAGCCGTACGACACGACCGGGGTTGCGGAATAGTTATCATCAACATGGTCTAGGGATATTTCAATTAAACCAAAATAACTAAAATTCTATTAATTTTTTGTTAAGACACCTACACATTATAATAAACCTCGTTTAATAGCCTATCTAATCTGATAATAAACTTTTAGATAAAGTAATCTAACTTTATCTAAAAGTTTGAGAAAGAAGAAAAAAAAAAACTTGAGAAAGAAGAGGAAAAACTCAGACAAATATTTCAATATTAACTTTATTTTTGAAAGATCAAAACATAAACGAAACAACAATTATTTTTATTAAAACTGTTGATTTAAAATTAATAATCCGTGGATCCGCCTAACACTCTCCTGACACATGCAGCGGTTCTGCATACTCAAAACAAGGGTGTCTAGTAGATTTTCCACTCCTAATAAATACCATAAAAAGCCGTACGACACGAAACGCATAATTGAAAGGGTCCTAAGAGCTAGCTTGTGTGTGTTTGCTTGTTGTGCTAATAGTTGTGTGTTGTTGCAGAGCGGACGCCGCCGCACCATAGCATTAGCAGTCCGCCGCTTCAGCCGCTTCACGCATACAACCCGCAGTACGAACAGGTACCAGCGATCATACTTACATAAGCAGCGACCTTGTCTTGAAAATTAAACTAATTTGTAGAGAACTACTTGGTATAGCCGACTAATCGATCGCTTTCGTAGTAATCGGCAAAGGCCTCCGAATATCTGGCCTCTTATTTTGTATGTATTTCTAAATGACAACACAATATAACATGTTTTTATTTATTTATTTATTTATTTATACTTCATGCACATAACAAAAACTGTACAATGGCAGAGAACAATGTAGCAGAAGTAAAGCAATATGTACTAAACGCTCGCAGACGCCCGGTGCCACTTGTGCGTGAACACATCCGGATGTGATCCTCTTCACTATAGACTAGTCGGTCGAAGTCATATACGGCACTACTATTTTGCCATTCAATTCGCAATCATATTAAATAATGGCAGCAGCAGTGTTAAGTGTTAACACGGTCGTACATTTTGTTAAGTGTCAACCTAATTGCAGATATAAAACAATTTATGTCATAAGCTAAAAAAATATATTGAATTGCCTATCGATTTAATAATGATATTTGCATTAATAACCAACGCCCACCACTTTTGTACAGATTCACCTGTTTGTTACTTAACCATAAACCATCTCAGTTCAAGTCAACTTTAGATCTAATATTAAAAACATTGTCCTTCCAGAACTGGAATATGGACAACATGCAAGGTGGCCTTGGAGTGCCTGGCCCGAGCCAACTGCCCGTGCCTGGTGGACACAACCCTTTCGCACAGGACATGTGGCAGAACCAGCAGTACGGGCAAGTCTCTCCCGGACACCTGCCCGCCATGACGCAGAACCTACAAGTGCTGCAGCCAAATTTGCAGGCTTTGTCGCCCAACATGCAGGCCATGTCGCCCAATATGCAGGCTATGTCCCCGAATATGCAGGCTATGTCCCCGAATATGCAGGCTATGTCGCCGAACATGCAACCGATGTCTCCGAACATGCAGCCGCTGTCGCCCAACATGCAGGGCTACGCCCCGGCGGAGCGCCTGTCCCCCAACATGAGCGTGCTGACACCTCGCGGCCTGCCCCCCGGGGCGGCGCCCGGCGCTCTGCCCCCCGCGGGCCGCGCCTCGCCCAACATGCCGCAGAACATGGGACACATCTCTCCTAATCTGCAGCATCAGCAACCTGCGTATGCACAGGTCAGTGTATAAGACACAAGCATTTTTATCTGTTTTTATTTATTTTCTGAGTAAAATAAAAAAAATCCCTCTGTTAAAATTAAAAAGGGGTAAATTTTAAAATGATGAAATTCGTCAGAATTTTGATACGCAGTTATCAGAAAAATAATAATTTCATGGTACCCTGCTATTGCTTGACCTGTATAAAACTTTTCACACAGTTCATATGTCCAAATTGATTACTAAGTTTTAATTTTTTTTGTCTATATAATACAAATAAGTAATCCATAAAAATTGCGTGAGATGTCGTAGCCAGTGAGTTAAAATAGACTTGACTTACAATGATACACACTTCGTGTCACATAGTGTTCCACAAGGAAGCGTATAAGGTCTCACACTTTTCAAGTTTAAAATAATTAATTTTGTGGAACGTCGATCTTAGCTTGAGAAATCTATATATATAAATCAACGACATATCGGTTTTTAGTTCTCATCGGTACATAGGAAGATGTAAAAATAAAGGAGTAATCAAATAGGGAAGATGCAATATTTTTGTTTTGATTTTAAAGAATTCCATGTAAAATAGACCACTTATATATTGAAAAGTTAAAATGTTGTAATTTATTGTAAAAAAAAGCGGTTTTAAATTGACAGTTTAAACGTCCGCGCGAAAACGGACCAGTAGTTCCGATGACGTCACTGCAGTGACACTGTATCTCTGGTTGTATTGTTCTTCTCTAATTTTTATAACTTTTTATTATTTTTCGCCATTCCAGATACCCTTATTGCTAAAATTTGAAAATAAACTATCAATCAACATCTCGTGGTCATAATAATACAGCATGAATTCATGAAAGCATGTATGCAATGCTTTTTTATGCAAAACAGCATGTTGCCTCATGTTGATATCTTCAACACCAGACGGGGTTACAAACTTTGTATCAGATAGTTTTGGTGGCTGAACTTATGATTTTAAATATTTGAAGAATCTGGATTTATGGAATCTTTACCTCCTGGACCTTGTATCATGGCAGAAAGAGGCTTCAAGCATATCGAAGATGTGTTATTTCTGTTGATTAGACCATTCGTAAACAACACTAAGAAAAGTTCAAAAGATGAAGTACCTACTACAGTCGAAGAAAATTGCATGCCTTCGAAATCATATTCAAAGAGTCATTAGAAGACTGCGCGAATTTGCTTTTCTAAAGCTAATTTTATTCCTACTAAACTATTTTGTAGGAATGTTACTTGGCTGTTTACTTTGACAACTAACTGCGGGGGTGCGTTCCAAAAAGGGTAAGAGTTACACGGAGTAGCGCGAAAGTTACTCTAAAGCGTTCCGCGCTGGCTTATTACCTATGAAACAGCAATCAGCAATATTTGCGCAGTGATCGCGCGATTAATCGCTTAACGTCTTAAAAAATCGTATTATGTATGAATCGATTGCTAATCGCTCGCTGATTGTTCTAATGCACTTATTGCTACGATGACGATAAAGTAGCAATCGCAGACATTTAGACATTTAGTCATGCTTTGTTTTATTAGATACCAAAGCGTTTTGTTATTGTAAATATAAATAATAATACATACCATCTTAAATAAAACAATTTTAGAAATATTGACCTTACCAAAAACAAATAATATAACAGTGTTTTATGTAATATTAAATTACCTACCGTGTAGGTCTTCTATTTAATAACCGTAAATTACATGTAATATTTTTTTATATAATCAAAGGCAATTTGATATTAATAAATATTAAATAAATAAATATCCTGGGACATCTTACACACGGCCATCTGATCCCCAGCTAAGCAGAGCTTGTGTTATGGTAATCAGACAACTGATATACATACTTAAAGGCACAATGCCATGGTCATTCGATTCAGGGTTCATCACTGCTGCCGAGATACCGTGGGTAGGCGGGCGAGGAGAAGTAAAGCAAACCACGTATTGGAGATGTAACTTGTTTTAACAAAGTATTGACGGAATCACAATCAGCACCTTCAAATTAGAATACAGAGACGCTCCACCAAACACGTTTTGCTTTTACGCGATGTTCACGGATTGTCTTCCATCAACGGTCGCATGCAAAAGTGCCCAGAGTCGCGTCAGAGTAAAGCAAACGTCAACCCATGCTTGTCAGCTGCCATTCTTGACGTTTCTTGACTCTTGAAATACCATAGCGCCGTCATACTTATATAATTTTTTAATACATACATATTATAGATAAATAACACCCATAAATAATATTGAATTAAACAATTCTCGATTAAGATTTCATTGTAAAAACTCGATTGTATCACATCACTATTTATTTGGAACTAAAAACATGCAACACTAGAAATGTAATTTTTCTGACTCGAATTAAAAATCGTACTATAACCTCTTTTTAATTTTCGAGTGAATTCCTCGCACGTTTTGGAACGTGCCAGTGACGTCATTCCAGTCGCTTAACGCTGATTGGTGTTTTAAATTACGTTTCATTTCATGTAATTTTAAATTCATATTTTATTGATAAAAATAAACATTATGCAAAAAAAAAAAAGTTGCAGAGGCCCTTCATTTACATTTTTTCAACATTTTATCAATAAATTTTCAATAAATACTATGTTTGCATCTTCCCTATTGTCATTAATAATGACTTGGCTGGAAAGAAAAGAATTATTTATTTATTTAATTTAAATTGAATTTGAATACAAAACATCGTTGTATATTGAAGTTCAAGAAAACTTAATTTATATCTAACGGCTTTGAATACTTTCTACTTTTTTTTTATTTTTATTATTTATTTAGGACAACCAACAAATCTTACACTAGTTAAATTTATTTGTTAATTAAACATAATCATTTCACTGTTTTTTAAAAGGCAATAATCCCACTATACTACTAATAAACGTATGCATGCAAAGAAGCATTTTCGTTTTCAATTGTTTCCTTAGCATTTTTTTAATTGTTTCTTCTAAGAGGTAGTCAATTCGAAAATACCGACTCCAGCTAGTTTAATATAGGACTATATTAATATAGTAATCACATTTCACAAATTTAATTATTATTAAATATTATATCCTATTTGTTTGTTAATAAAAAAAAAACCTTTAATTCCAGCAGCAAGCCCAACAGAACCTCATGGAGACGGAAGGTCACAGCGCGGCGTCGCTCACCAACCTCCTGCTGGACCGCGGCGAGAACTCCTTGCTGCTGAACTCCAGCGAGCTGTCCGGGCTCTCCGCGCTGCTCGGCGACCGCGCGCACGAGTCGCAGGTGCTCGACTACTGACGCACGAGCCCCTAGCTGACGTGACGCCCGCTGTCTGACGCACGAGCTCAGCTAGCTGACGTTGTCGTTCGTCTAGCTGACATTGTCGCCCGGTGTCTGACGCAGTCGTCCGGCTATCTGACACACTCGCACCTACCTGACGTGCCCGGTGTCTACCGCACTCGCTCGGCTAGCTGACGTATAGCCCGGTGTCTGATGTCGTCCGGCTAGCTGACGTAGAGCCCGGCTGTTTGACATACGCGCACAACTTTCGTTTACACCGAGTGTAATAAAAATATGAAACTGACATCACATATTGTTAATTTAATGTAATAATTAAGTTTCCTGAGATAAGCTACAGTGGCGAACTATTTGACATATAAGTTATATTCACGGACTTACAAAGTTACGGACGAGTTGCTGAATCCCGGAGTCGATTGGAATCCCGTAGTCCGGGACTGCTGTGTGTGTAATCTATGAATTCTTTAGTTAGTTATTACGTTAAATAGTTTTATTTTTACCGATCTGGGATTTTAAAATCTGTTAATAATGCTACAATGTACGCACCATCGTCAAATGTAACTTTTTTTTCCACTTTATTTTGTATACACATTCTAATAGTACACAATAATAATAAGTTTACCAGATCTTATAATATTGTTGTTTAATTTTAAATAAGGTTGATCTCCAAATGGATTGAGCATTGCATTTTTTTCCTTGGTGCTTCTACAACGTTTTCATTCAATTAATTTGTTCATAAATCAAGCCAATATGGAACCAGAAAATAATAGAAAAAAAGAACAGATTTTAATTTATTACATTCATCAAGTTTTATGTAAATATCAGATTATGTTAAATTAATTACGTTTACATTATTTTCTGCGTTAAATATTATGAGATATGTTTTTAATTTCGAGATTATGTACTTTGATATTAATGTTGATTTTGTATCCAATACCGTTTCTACTAGATAGAAATGACTATCTGGGTGTCTATAACATGTGTATTGCCGAGATAAATAAAGTTAGCAAGTACTAAGCTATATAGCTGTCTAATATTTTTGTCATCTTCTCACGACTGTCAAACTACTTTGGTAAGATAGAGACAGAGAATAGCTAAGCTAAACGTCATAAGTAAAGTTTATTTATCTCGGTCTAAGAGCATATGAGTGACTTAGGACCAGAACCATTGATGGCAAAACTTGGACTTATTCGTATTCTTTATTTGCTTTCTATAATGTTTAGTGACTTGTATGTACATTCGTGCTATTCGGGCAATTAAAAATATACCTTGTTTCTATTAAAAAAAATTCATTTTACGGTGTTTAAATTAAGTGTAATTAATAAAGTGCTTCTATGCTGTGTATTTTAAGGTTATCGTCAGCAAATAAGGTCCAATTTTTGCCTAAATTGTGCTGGTCAAATGCTCTATTTTTTCATAATAAGAGATGTGAGTCAATGACGATAGAAATCGTTTTATTTCTCGATGATTCCGATAAAGCAGAAGGATTAGGTAGTATTAATATGTCTAGAACACATTATAGATTGAGAACTTGGAGGGCACTATGGCCTATATCAAGGAACTATACTTAAACTCACCTAAATTCTACTTGAAAACCGGTCAAGTGAAAATTAAACCCTTGTGATAGGGTTTTCTTACAAAATTAATAATAATACCAGCCTATTACTGTCCCACAGCAGGACAAAGACCTCTTCTCACACAGAGAAGTAACGAGCATTGATCACCACGCTCACTCAACGCAAAATGGCGAAAATGATCAAAAACATTACTTACTTAGACATTTTGAAGTCTTGAACCACTTGAATTTAATTCAAGTGTCTTCCATGTTTTTTTTTCTCGCCGCTACAAAGCGCGGTAAATAGTTGTAAAATTATATTTTCTCTTATGTAATGATGAGATTTTATAAATCTTGATTTCAATGAAATTAGTTTTATTTAAAGATTTCTTCTCATTTAAGAATTAGTTTTTATTATTAAATTCTTATTTTGGTTATGATTTGTTACCAAATAGTTTGTAAATATTTTCTGAAAGAAAAAAAAATAAAACACGTGAATTTAGTTTGGAAATAGAATCTTTAAACCGGCAACTCACTTGTATCGACAATCATAATAATTATAATAGTTTTTGAAATAGTTTTAATATACGTATTCTTTAAATTATGGAAACTTCAAATAGGTGGACGACTTTGACTTTTATGACTAGGGGCAAATCGCTTTGACCTTTATCCCTAAAGTCATAGAAGTCAAAATAGTCTACCGGGATCGTACATAAAAAATACAAACTATTGTTCCCTATTGCGACATGAACAAACATTGTTTCAAACTAATTTTAGTAGTTATGTCTATTATGATAACAAGTCCTCGATAGCTATATTAAGTGTAAGCAGACATCACGAACGACATCACAAACTTAGTTCAGTTATGATCGAATGTGCAATGATATGAAAGCATTAAAAATGCCAGTTTTGTTATATTTTTGAGAAAAAAATACAATAAAAGTATATTATTTGAAATTTGTTTTTTTTTTTCACCTTGCATTACGAAGTCGAAAATGGATTTTATAATATAGTGGTTGACCTACACACCCAAGGGGTGACTAGGAAATGCAAGCAAGCGGTATTGGTACCAATCCAGTTCTCGGGAATATTACATCCGATACTGACAGAGTCCTGGGTAATTTGAAATCGATTCTTGCCAGGAGCAGATTCTAGTCATGATCCTCATATTGTGGCTCAAGGTAGTCCGCAAAATTCAATTTTTGGTACGCATTTTGCAATTTGCTGCTCAATGTCTGGTCAGTCAGTGGTCAGTGACCCTGACTGCTAATCCGGAGGTCGTGGGTTCGATTCCCACCCAGGACAAACTTTGTGTGATGAGCATGATTGTTTGTTCTGTGTCTGGGTGTAATTTATCTATAATAATTATGTATGTATTTATAAATTATATACGTATGTTTATCAGTTGTCTGGTTACCATAGTACAAGCTCTGCTTAGTTTGGGATCAGATGAGCGTGTGTGAGTTGTCCCAGGATATAAAAAAAAATCGAAGATCGCTAGTAATATTTGATTTAAGGTGAAGCCATATGTACAGACATAAAAAACAAACCTACTTTATCATAATGTGACTGACTGACCCCTCCCCCTCCCCCCAAATGTTGCCGAAGAAGATCGACTAAAATCCCAGGCATGTGTGAGATAAATCTAGTATAAATTACAATACCTACTGATGCGGACGATTCAGTGAAAAAACGGCGGTGGCGGCCGTAACTTCGCTATTCGTGGAACAATTTACTGAAGTGTACCCTGTATTAAATTGTAGTCTTTGCTGAAGTGATAATAATAGGGACATTTTTGTTGTGCAATTATTTAGTTTTGTCCCTAAGAACTAAGACGACCTACTGACCCGCTAAGTGTATGTGAGTGTGTTTAGTTGTGTTATCTTTGTAACTACTAATACTAAAATAACTTTATGGCCATTCCACTACTCATCTCTCAAAATAATATTCGACTTAATCTCAGTGTGGCTGTGAAAAATAACTAGAGCTTTATTTAAAACAGGTTTCATAAACGTTTAATTGCTGGAATCTTTTATATAAATGTATTAACTATTAACTATTGTTGGCCAAGACATTATTCTTATTATGGTTTATATATTTTTTCATCTATAAGTACATATAAGGTGAAGCTATCTAAATGGTTATTAATAATAATAATAATAATAATCCCATATCAACACAATAGCATCTAATAAGTGGCTTAAAATAGGAAACCTCTTTGAGGAACCGAAGGCATAGCTAGCCATACAAGACTAAATCATAAACACTAAGAATTACCGAAAATATATATATCACAAAGACCCTACTATCATGAACGATAAATGCCGCAGGTGCCACATCCAATCTGAAACCATACAACATATTAACCGGAGCATGCACAATAAGATTGTGTAGGTATAGTCTGATTGTGTGAGGACATAATCAGACTATACCTACACAATCTCATACAAAATACACTCCTTACTACAATTACGCACCACAAACAATCCTAGAAAATGACACACACAAATTATAATAAGACCGCGCCATACTCACAGATAGGACCATCCATTTCAATAGACCAGACCTTACCCTACAAGACAAAACAAGAAAAGTCACTTTATATGCTGATATTAGCTGATTGTGCAGTTCCCAACACACACAATCTACAAAAGACAATAGCCGAAAAAATAAGCAAATACGCTGAACTTAAAGAAGAGAAAGAGACGAGAATCTGGAGAAAGAACTATAGGGATAACATACACTTTATCTTGTGAAGTGTATGTTATCCCTATAGTTCTTTCTACCTACCACAGGAATTATTCCCAACCACCGTAGCCTTAAATTAATCTATTTAGTTAGAAGATACCGTTTATATAAATCAACAGAAAGCTGCCATTTTGAACACATGTAGGATAGTCAGAAAATTCATGCAGTTAGACGAGGAAATCACACCCTCATCTTAATACACCTCAAGCTGCATTTACTTGGTTTCGGCCCGTGAATGTAGTCAATACCACCCTAAAGGCGCTCCTAAACGGGCAACATAATTGCTGCAATTTTATTGCAGCAACTTTTTGAGCATGGCCCGGCAACTCCGGCAATATTGCCGGTGTTGCTCGGCCATATATTGCAGCAATTTTTTCATTTACACTACAGTTATAGTTTGGCTGCCTGTATTATAAACTCCAAACAAGGGAAATCTTTAATTATGTCTTTAAATCAAGATGGCGGCTGAGAGATTTTTTGATATGCGCCTTGGCCTCACGTTTTGTGGTTTTCGGAGGCGCTGAAGCCGAAAAGGAGGTCCATTTAAAACCCAAGATTGTGGTTAAATGTTTTCAAAATATTGGTCATGGGTATCGTATCCGAGGTTTCTGGGGACACTGATGCCGAAAATAAGGGTCATTTCAGAATCCAAGATGGCGACTATTTTTTTTTCAAAATATCGGTCATGGGTATCGTTTCCGTGGTTTTCGGGGACATTGATGCCGAAAAGGAGGTTTATTTCAGAATCCAAGATGGCGACTATTTTTTTTTCAAAATATCGGTCATGGGTATCGTTTCCGTGGTTTTCGGGGACACTGATCCCGAAAATGAGGTTCATTTCAGAATCCAAGATGGCGACTATTTTTTTTTTCAAAATATCGGTCATTGGTATCGTTTCCGTGGTTTTCGGGGACACTGGTGCCGAAAATGAGGTTCATTTCAGAATCCAAGATGGCGACTATTTTTTTTTTAAATATCGGTCATGGGTATCGTTTCCTTGATTTTCCGGGACACTGATGCCAAAACTGAGGTCCATTTCAAAATTCAAGATATATAACCACGGAATCGATACCCATAACAGAAATTTTGAAAAAATGTTAGCCGCCATCTTGGATTCTGAAATGAACCTCATTTTCGGCAACAGTGTCCCCGAAACCCACGGAAACGATACCCATGACCGATATTTTGAAAAAAAAATGTTAGTCGCCATCTTGGATTCTGAAATAAACCTCATTTTCGGCATCAGTGTCCCCGAAACCCACGGAAACGATACCCATGACCGATATTTTGAAAAAAAAAAATAGTCGCCATCTTGGATTCTGAAATGAACCTCATTTTCGGCATCAGTGTCCCCGAAAACCACGGAAACGATACCCAAGACCGATATTTTGTAAAAAAAATAGTCGCCATCTTAGATTCTGAAATAAACCTCATTTTCGGCATCAATGTCCCTGAAAACCACGGAAACGATACCCATGACAGATATTTTGAAAAAAAAATAGTCGCCATCTTGGATTCTGAAATAACCCTTATTTTCGGCATCAGTGTCCCCAGAAACCTCGGATACGATACCCATGACCAATATTTTGAAAACATTTAGCCACAATCTTGGGTTTTAAATGGACCTCATTTTCTGCTTCAGCGCCTCCGAAAACCACAAAACGTGAGCTCAAGGCGCAGATGAAAAAATCTCTCAGCCGCCAACCGCTCTATTGAGCTTAGAAATCGAACTCTCTATATTGAAGATTGTATGAGTATAACCTTATCTAAAAAAGAGTGACTGGTAATCACAGATGAGAAATATCCATGAAGAACCCAGCATCTTCGAAGTCCATGACAACCCCAAAACTCTAAAGAAAGCTATATAAAAATTTCCTATCAAAATCTGCACTACCGGGCCCGGCAATATTTCCCATGATATCGACAGGGGGTCGAATCCAAAAAAAGTTGCAGCAATACTTGCCAAAGCAGTGCCGCCACACTAAGGACTTACATTGTTAATTTAATAACATCATTTTAGTGTGGCTGGACCCTCAAAAAATATATTGCAGCAACTAATTGCCGGAAAATATTGCTCGTGTAGGAGCGACGAAAATTTTTTGTCATACAAAAAGTGTTGCGCGGCAATACCGGCAATATTGCAGAGTTCGGAAACATTGCCGGGCAATGCCGGCAATGTATTGCAGCAACACAATTGCAGTAAAAAATTGCCCGTTTAGGAGCACCTTAAGAGTTGAGAAATTAAAACACTTCCGATAATAATAAACCCGCAGGGCAGCTTGTTGCGAGCTGTCGGGCAGTAGCGAGAGCGACCCCGCGGACCTGACCTCCTGGGAGAACCTTTGTTCCTTATCACTGGCTTACTGGCTGGCCAGAGTGAGCACTGACGAGGAACAAGGCTCCTACCTGACTCTTGCCTTCATTGGCTGGTTTGAGTAGAGATTCGCAAGAGCAAACGTGCTTGGGGGAAGGAAGTATTCCAGTAAGATGCTGGTAGGGTCTTGACCGTACTTCCGGGATTGTCGTGATAGCCGTGGAATACCTCTCCACTCTTCAAGCACCTCGATATTTATGTTGCCCCCTTGTCGCTACGTCACTATGTGCTAGCGACCGTTTTTGGTGGGCCCATTTACTGAGTGTGCAACTCACCCCCTGACATTTTTCCGTGTTTACAACCATTGGTTAGGCAGAGGCCATAGTCATTCTATAGTATCTGGTACCTTATTCACCAAAGAACGTAAACCCATAGTCCAAAATTTTTGGTAGGAGTCATGTTTTGCTGTTAATTTATTTATTTTATTTATTTATTGGTTAGTCTAAAATTCTTTACACATTCCAAACATCGATTGATATAATTGCATTTACACGTGTAACAATCACTTACAGGCTAACACCGCATATGCACACAAAACGGGTTCATCATACAAGAAGTTTAAAAATAATTTTTATTAAGATATGACAAAGATTCTTCAAAAATGTATTAAAATAAAAAGTTTAGGAATTAAATTATTTAACATTGGCAAGTGAGCAACATTGATCAATTGAATTTCTTGAGTTAAGGCAATAAATTATACTATATTATTATTTAATTGTATAAGTTAAGTACAATGAATTGGTTTTATGGTATATAAATACAGTGTTTAAATTGAAACGTGGATAAATTAAAATAAATAACATTAAATTTCATTAAATTAAATTTGACTTAAAATGTGCTAAAACAAATTAGATTAAATAATTTGGTACAGCAATTTCCGAATAAATAAAACATAAACATCTTGTCATTATAAATATTCAAATCACGAAATTGGATTATTTATAATAACCTTAATATATAAGCTGGCAACACCGCTAACGTCATCCTCTCCAATTTATGTGTTGTGTTTAAATTAAATTAAATTTATAAAATCATTCATCACCATACCCAGTATATTATTTACCATAAAATAATCGGTAAATAAATTAATAAATACAACAAACCACAGTGAGAGTTATTTAAAATGGTTTTTCACAACTATAAAAAATCCGACAAAAGTGACATATGTCACCATAGAAAAAACTGTTATCACAATTAATACCAATATGAAACGGAGAAAACGATGATAACTAGATCAGCGACACGTAAAGCACGCCCACCATCACCGGACCCGTCGCTCAGCTCCGCCTCGCCGCCGCCGGAATCCAGCCCCACCGTGAGTGCTGTGACACCGGCCGTGGCAGTTGCGTCGAGCTCGAGCGACGAGTATTTCTCTCCGCCGACGTCGCCACCACCTGTTCGTCGGCGGGGAGGTCACCGGCCACTGGATCGCTTGGGGCTTCGAGGCCCACCGGCCTCTGATAGGGTCCCCGCTCCCGGTGGAAGTGCGCGCATGCGATGGACGCAATCTATTAATGAGAACGTCATGCGCGCATACTATGGGGCTACAGAGGGGGGAAATAATCTGACCGCGTACCGTGTTCGGATGCTCTCTCTGTTTCAGGTGCTTGAGCCAGTTATCAACGTATCGGCGCAACGACTGTCGGATCAGGTGCGTGTTATCCAGCGTAATCATATGTTGGATGACACTGTGCTTGATCGCCTGCGAAAGGAAATGCAGGGAAGCCGTGTCATTGCCCCTCCGTCACAGACTGTGAGTGTTGAGCCTGTAATGCCAACATCCAGTCATAATGATGAGGGGAGTGATGACATGGTTTCTCAAGTAAGTACCCAGTGCAATGACGAGTTAAGGAGCGCTTTGGAGGGTGCGATTCAGGAGTATCGATCTGTTCCCCCCGAACTTAGACCACGCTTACCTCGCTTGCCCATGCATAACAAGAATAGGGCGCTGGTGTGTGCTCTGGATTCGCAGTTATCAAATTATTTTGATGACTGCGAATACCTCGTTGATGTGCATTCGATTCTGTATTGTGCGGCTGTTGCGGTATGTCGTGTAGCTCATGTCAAATTCCCTAATGATGACAGAGCTACACGACCGAAACCGACCGTACCGGCGTGGCAGTACAGAATTGAGAGGCGCATTGACGAGGCCAGAGTGCTCATCGGCAAACTTAACTGCTTCAGAGAGGGCAATACTCGCCCAAGAGTGATGCGCTTTGTGAGACGGGCATTCTCGGGGACTAATACTAGTCCTCGAGACTATATGTCTCGGGTCACAGAGCGCATCGACTTTCTGAAGCAGAAGGTGTATGCATGGGCAAGCCGTATTCGTAGGTATAAGCGACGTGTGGATCGATACACTCTGAATCGTACGTTCCAGAGTGATGAAAGGTGGGTGTACAGAGCTTGGGAGCGACCGATTCAAGGTGTGTCTGATACGCGCCTACCGGATGATGACGCCATGTGCTCATTCTGGCGCAGCATCTGGTCGGTGCCTGTCCGACACACTGAGGGCGATTGGATTCGGGGGATTGAGCGAGCGTGCGAGCCGATACCAGAAATGGGGGCAATTACAATCAGCCCCCAAGATGTAGCTTGTGCAGTTCGTCCGTTGCCTAATTGGAAATCTCCAGGCCCGGACGGACTGCACAACTTTTGGATAAAATGGTTTAGAGGTTCGCATGCTTGCTTGGCTTCCCGGTTCCAGTCGGCCTTGGAATCGGGATCGCTGCCCCAGTTTTTAACAACAGGTATAACCCACCTGCTCCATAAGTCAGGTAGTACAGCGGAACCCAAAAACTATAGACCGATCACTTGTTTACCGACGGTCTATAAAGTTCTTACATCTATTTTGAGAGCCAAAATCAACAAACATATAGAGATTAATAGTATCATGTCTCCCTCTCAAAATGGATGTAGGAATGGGTCCCGCGGTACTAAGGAGCTACTCCTGATTGATATGGCCATCAACCAACAGGTTCGCCGATCCCGAAAGGACTTGTCGACATGTTGGATAGACTACAAGAAGGCCTATGACTCTGTGCCACATGCATGGCTCACGAGGGTGCTGGAGTTGTATAAGATTGATGCAACTCTGTGCACCTTCTTGAAGTCGTGCATGGGGCAATGGAGGACGGTGCTTCGCTATCCAGGATGTCGACACTTCCAGAGGAATAGCGAACCGATAAGGATTGAGCGGGGCATATTCCAGGGTGATAGCTTGAGTCCGCTTTGGTTCTGCCTAGCCTTGAATCCCCTAAGCACATTGCTGGAGGATTCAGGTCTAGGCTATCGGTTGAAGAGAGGAGGTCAGGTAATATCTCACCTTCTTTTCATGGATGACCTGAAACTGTTTGCTCCCAATGATTTGCAACTGATGGAGCTACTGAAGGTAACAAAAACTTTTAGTAGTGCCATCAGGATGGAATTCGGTGTGGACAAATGTGCGGTCATGCATGTCAAGCGAGGGAAGATTATGGAATCTGCGGGAGTTCAACTCTCAGATTCCATAAACCTTAGATCCCTTTCTTCAACTGAGACTTACAAATATTTGGGTATGTCGGAAGCGTTAGGCATTAATGTCGCTGGCGTGAAGCAATCATTGAAGGAGCGCTTCTTCGGCCGCCTGAACAAAGTTTTAAATAGTCTTTTGTCAGGCGGAAATAAGGTGCGCGCCTTTAATGGTTGGGTCATGCCGGTGTTGATGTACTCTTTCGGCATACTCAAATGGACTCAAACAGAACTTGACGCCCTGGATAGGAAGGTCCGTACATTGTTGACAGCATATCGGATGCATCATCCGCGATCATCAGTGATGAGACTGTATATCCCGCGGAAATGTGGAGGACGAGGCTTTCTTAATGCTAAGTCTCTCCATAACCGCGAGATATACAGCCTCAGGGATTATTTCCTTAAAGCTGACGTGGGGATGCACCGAGATGTGGTCACTGTGGACAAGGACCTCACTCCGCTCTCCTTAGGTAAAGAGAACTGGCGCAAACCTGTAGTACTTGAGACGAAGGATCGCGAGGAGGTATGACGTTACGGTCCCGCATGACGGGAACCTCGTGAAGGCCGAGAAAGATAAACAAATTAAGTATATCGACTTGGCTCGCGAGGTTGTCGACATGTGGGATGTGGACTCAGCGATCATTGTGCCGATAGTTGTTTCTGCCAATGGCTTAATAGCCAAGAGCCTCGATCAACATCTAAAGAGGCTCTCGTTAGGTAGCTGGATCAAGCGCTTGATTCAGAAAGCAGTATTACTGGACACGGCACGCATTGTCAGGAGGTTCCTTTCTCTGGAGCCCTGACCACCGGTAGCTTGGACCCTGTTCCCGATACCGGTGGGCTACTAAATTTTATATTTTTAAATGTTTTTTTTTTTTTTTATAAATTAATATTTAAAAATGTATTTTTTATGTAATATAAATGAATAAACGGATTAATAATATAAATATGGCTATGAGCCAAAACCATCCGGGGGTTGTCCTTAGGTACACTTAGGTATATAACAGTGCATATAGGGATAATCGCCGGTTGGTTTCCCTTTTTACATAAAGTTTAGCTCAAGGGGCCGCTGCGAGTTTACTTTGGCCCCACGTACGCCTTCAAAAAGTCCGGGATCCCTGGGGCCCGAGATATAAATGTAACGCATATAATAATAATCGTTTTATTTCAGGCATCGGAGGCTCATAGAATAAAATACATAGAATAATCTTAAACAGTAATAAACTAATACATATTTTAAAAACAAAAAGTGATACTAATATACACGAAGTGTCGGCGTCGTGTTTCGCTACTATTATTCGAGAAATTCTGTTGTTTTTATTTTAATACATACCTGTATTTTTTTTAATATGGTGATCTAAGAAGGTATATTTTGACGTTAGCATAGTATTGTACCTGGTAACCTGTATACTTATATAGTTGTTTGATAAAGTAGGTACGGCACTAAATTACTGAGCCCTAGCTAGCAACAAACTCTAGGTATATGCAAATATAATGAGGACCTAAAAATCCCGAAGTTTTTTAACCGACTTCAACATAAAGTAGCTTATCAGTTCGACCTGTATGTGTGTATGTATGTTTGTCTGTGATTATCTCGCGTTTAGCTATATCGATTTGGATGCGGTTTTCAGAAAAGTCTTTGTTACATTCTGGGGAAGGTGTATGTATATAACACTAATGGATATCCCGTGACGTTGCGCGCATGGAGCCTATTTCATTTTATAAGGTTATTTAAGTAGTTTTATTTGAAAGTTACTCTAAAAGACATAGGGACTCTAACTAAAAAGTAAAAAATAAAAAGCTTTTTCCAAAAAAAGATAACCGACTTCAAAAACTAAAAGCACAAAAATAACTATTTCGGAAGTCGGTGGCTTCTCTTCTGCCGGTCGATTTGTGTTGCCACCGACTTCCGAAATAGTTATTTTTGTGCTTTTAGTTTTTGAAGTCGGTTATCTTTTATTGGAAAAAGCTTTTTATTTCCAATTTAACTACCGTATTCACTCGTAATTATATTTAAGGGTCTGTTTCACTGTGTTAGGTAAGATAAGACAAGCGACATACCTATTGAAGGAGGCTATTCAGTATATAGTCAGCACAAGAAGGGGCCCAACAGGGCCACGCCTGCCGGGGTCGCGGAATGTTTATAATAGTTACCGTGAAGGAACTTGAGTGGGTTTTAGTCAGTAAGAGTCTGACACGCCCTCCCGCCGCACCCAGGACGGGAGCAGCCAATGGATGATTTCCCACTCACAAAAAAAAAAAGGCTATTCAGTATTCTATTCTCATTCCAAAGATGTAAATAAAACAATAAACAATGGTGCCCATTCCCTTGGTCACAAACTTAACTAAACTTGAGTTAGTGAATCTTTTTCTTTCCATCATTATGAAAAAGCTAGAAGATAAAATATAAGTTAAGTCGCGTATGAAGACGCGTACGCGTCCGTTCAGCTTTCGTACAAAATCGTTGTTTTCTATGGACATAAGCTGAATGGAGCTGAATAAATGTGCGTAGTCCCTAAAAATACGTCGATTTACTTCAGGCGCTGTCTAATTTGACAGGATTAAACTAAAATGTATCTTCTGTCCTTTTCTTTAAGAAATGGAAAGAGAAAGAAACATTTAACTTAAATTTAGTTAAGTGTGTGAACAAGAGAATCCTCTAACAAGAGAATTAGTCCTAAAAAACCGGCTCTATTTCAATTTACTACAAAGTTGGATTTTTAGTAGCTTTGAAAACAATAAATAGTTAGTCAATTTAGTTGCTAACTTAGTGACGTCAGAAGCTAACACTGACATACAAAATCTATGGGAGAATCACATTTTAACAGCTCATAAAAAGTAAATCTGGTTCTATTGTTACTACCATAATTATTACTATTAATACCATATTAATTTGTGCATATTTTAAGCTATGTAGGAAGGATGACACAGAGATTGCGCGTGCTTCCGGCTATGTCCGGCGAAGTTTGACGTAATGAGATAAATAACAGTGCTTATCGGGGTTAAATTAACACACAAATACCTAGTTTCGCAGAAATGTGTCATTTTGTTTTGATTTGACCTTTATATCTTAAACCTTCGAACACACGTGATTCGAGACACAATAGAAAGACAATAGCAGCGCGACAGCCGGCTGTCGCTTGGTCGTCGAAATATTAAGATCAAGCTGAAACAAGCAAAACAAGCTAAGGCGTTGTCGTTATTTTTTTACTTAATTTTTAAGCTATTAGCTCTTTAATAATATATTATTATATTATTATTTAATCTGAATTCTGGAAAGGCTATTATGATTTTCATAAAATTTTGTATACAGTGCCTCGGAAATTGACAAAAAAAATCCGAGAAAAGTTCGGTCATTCAGACTTTAATTAAATGTATAATTAAACTGTGCTACTTTCCGCTCCTAGTGGTAACCAGTATTATAAAACTAAAAAGTTATGCTTATGCTTGTTGAATGCACTAAATCTAAAAAGTACAGATTCAAATAGAAAAAATCCTTTTGTTTAGCGCATTTTTCGAGAAAGGTAAATAGGCACGCTACGACCTACGGTGTGAAAAATAATATTTTGTATTATATAAACGAAATAGTTTTTTTTCGAGCCCTATTTTCTACTTACAGTCTTGCGAGCTTCTCCCGTAATGCCGCAATCGGTACCTTTTGCTATGGATTCAGACCTTGGTAAGTTGATTGTTTTATAATAAATCCCTGTAAAAAGTAAATAATAACAAATCTGCTTCCTTTAATTAAGTTCGGTTCAATATCGCGATTCGTGGTACTTTAGAACGATGGTTTCTGACTGTAGGTACAATCGACAAATTTGAATCATGACCCACCATAAGCCTTTTTTCCTACAGACATTAAAATACAATTAGGTAGGTTGACATTCGCGCTAACATATTACATATTTTGACAGTTTAAACGATTAAATCGTTGGAATGGGTCATGATTAACGTGACCATACGTCCCGCTTTGGGCGGGACTGTCTTGCTTTCAGACAGTCTGTCCCGCTGTCCCCCGCAAGAGCAAAAATGTCCGCTTTAGCTTTAAGAATGCACCGTATCGTTTTTTAGGGTTCCGTAGTCAACTAGGAACCCTTATAGTTTCGCCATGTCTGTCTGTCCGTCCGTCCTCGCTTAATCTCTGTGACCGTTAGCACTAGAAAGCTGAAATTTGGTACCAATATGTATATCAACCACGCCGACAAAGTGGTAAAATAAAAATTGGAAAAAAATGGTTTATTAGGGTAGCCCCCCTAAATGTAAAGAGGGAAGTATTTTTTTTAATTTCAACCCTGACGTGTGATATATTATATTGTTGGATAGGTATTTAAAAATGAATATGGGTTTACTAAAATCAGTTTTTGATAATGTCAATAATATCGGAAATAATCGCTTCAAAAGGTAAAATTAAAGCGTCCCCCCCCCCTTTAACTTTAAACCCGTAGGTTTAAAAAATATGAAAAAAATCTGGAAAGTACTTTATAAGTACTTTCTAGGAAAATTATTTTGAACTTGATAGAAAGAACAGTTTTTGTACAAAAAAGACAAAAAGGTTGTACAAAATAATTTCTGCGTACTCAGTATGTCAACGTAACAAATAGCCTTTTTTTTAAACTTATAAGTGGGAACACTTATTGTGACGGACGGGAAACTACGGAACCCTACATTGAGCGTGGCCCGACACGCTCTTGGCCGGTTTTTAAATGTAACAACAGCGCGGGTGTAAATCATGCAGTGAGTATCATAGTTATCTAAAAACAAGATACGATATTCTGAAACAAATTTGTTCCGCCGACAAATACAAAAATACGCTGTTTTGTGTTTAGTGCTTTGATTTGTGTTATTCAATCTTCTAATTTGTAAAACTCCCAAAACTTTGTTTTATTTTATAATTCCGCAGGGTTTTTTTTAGAACTATTCCTCCTGTTGTCCCGCTCTGGCACAGAAAATAAATGGTCACGTTAGTCATGAATTCATGATTCAATTTTGTCGATAGTACCTAACAACTTTCTTTTTATTTCTGTGTAGATATTATAAATGACATAATAACTGAAGAGCTTGCGGTAAGCGGCCACAGGGCGGCGTCCCCAGCGCCCCCGCGCCCTTCGCCGCGAGCCGTGCCTCCGCCCCCGCAGATGACTGAACAATTAACAAACCTGTGAGTAATCTATGTCGCGTCAATTTTATACTAACCGGGATTAAAACAATTCGCGGCAGATGATATAATCACAAGGCCATTGTATTATTTTATTTCCCTAAAAATCAAATAATAATAATATTGATTTGATAAATTCCCTAGTTTTAAAGTGAAATGATAGGTACAGTCAGCTCAAAAAGTCGCTGAACACATTTAGATTTACAAAATCACGTTTTGTTCAAGATTATTTTCAAAATATAATACGTTTTCTTTTCATGGTTTTCTAGGCTCTAATGCCAAAAGTAGTTTTTGGCGTTTATCGGCGGAAAATTGAAGATGGCGAACATTTTGTTTGCGAACCGCCGCCATCTTTGAAACAGAACTAAAAACAGAAAGACAATTTGATGAAGGGATTCTTTACTGTAAATATTTACTAAAATGGTTAATTTTCAGATCTTGTAACTGTAACGACTGATAGTTACATACTTACTTTTTTATTTACTAGGAACACAGGCCCGCAATTTATTTTCTTCGAAGAGGCGGAAGCATTTACCGCTCCTAGTACCTCGGCGGGCGGAGCTTGCGCGGGCGCCGGCGCACGGTGGGCTGAAAATCGGCTTTCATAGACTTAGGGATTTCAATTTGCAAGTGCTTGTTTTTATGCCGGATATCGCTTCTATTAGTCATTACTATGTACAAAAATGACACCCGAGTTAATTCTACCCAAAAACGAAGGAAATATAATTTTTTTACGAAAAATTTGTATGAAGCTAGTATGAAAAATCGAATTATCTCCTAAACGGCATGTTTAACCGTAATATCCTTGGAGATGGTCATAGTGCTAATTATTTATGATTTTTTGGTTGGCGATAGGACGAAAAATTTAATGCCGTTTTTTTTTAAAAAATCGTCAAAATATTTTTATTTATTTTTACATGTAAAACGATCCCTTTTAGTGTCTAAGTTAAAAAGTTCGATATGTTATTAACCCAAATATTAAGAACACACGAAACAAGAAAAATAAAATAAAAAAATTGCTGTTTTTGACACATTTATATTAATTTAAATAAAAAAAGATTTATATTGAAGTAACATTATGAAGTTATATTTTATACAAAATAAGTTAATTTAAGGAATTAATACTAAGCATTCGTAAAATAAAGTAAAATAAATAAAAAAAATAAAACATATCATTAAATATTACAAAAAAACCCAAACACACTCAAATACAAATTTACAAATATGTACATATATATCTTTTTTACAAATTTTCCTTATCACTCTCGTTGTCAGACTCCAATTCTGAGTCAGCATCCAGATTGGATATATCCAAAAATTCGAACTCAGTTTCCTGAAATTGAATTAAGTCGAGAGTTTCAGCAAAAAAGCTCTGCTTTTACTTGGCATCTAACTTAGGCCTTTGTGCACTTAGCAAAGGGTCCGAAGAAACAACAAGCATATTTAAAATGTCTTGATTGGAATCCTGCCTGCTTCTTTTCCGCGAATGATGTTCTCGAAACCTCCTAAAATCTTTGTTTCGAGACTCTGAGGCTTCTTCCGAGAGAGTCCCAATCGGCACAATATTATTTTTCTCGATTATGTCAGCCCCATGGATTAGTAACTTATGAACGGTTGACGACATGTAGAACCAGTCGTATAGTAATACGTACTTTTCTGCTGTTTTGCGAGCATAATCTCTAAATTTTATTATATCGATCTGCTCTCCAGATGTAATTGCTTGTAAAATTACAGCAAATCTTTTGATGAGGTCTTCATCCAAACCGGTTATAGCTGCGGTTTTATTAGAAAACTCAAAGAATTTTCTTGCAGTATTCCCGTCATTGGTGGTTCCCGAGCCTTGTTTTACTATATCAATCAACAGATTGAGCTCATCTTTGAATTTATTTTGAATTATTTTCTTTCTTGTCTGTAGCATTTCTTTGTGCTCATCACTTTTCGCTGCCCACCGTTTGAAGTCCAGTTTGTATGCAATGTGTAACAGACATTCCATACAATTTATACGGGCGTGTAGGGATGACAAGCCAAACTCATACAGGTCCGAACACACAATTTTTGATGTTACAGCATCTAAGCGGTTCATTTCTGTAGGCTTTGCTAAGCACAGGTAGCACGATGCATTTGATCTAGCTTCAGAAAGGTAAGTACAGACTTTAGCGTCGATCATCGTCATCATTAGTTGATGAGTCACCCTATTATTATTATTGCACTCTGTGGGGATAAGGGCCTCAATTTCTTCATCCATTTGTTTTTTCAGCCCAAGGACAACTGCTTCACTCTCCTTTACAAAAGTAAACTGAACTGGACGACAATACAAAACTGAGCATGGTTTTGGGTTCGTCCATAAAATGTTGTCTCCATCTGTCAGTTTTAGTGGCACCAAGGAGGTCATGAAAATGCTTGAATCATCTTCCTCACCCTCAATTTTCTGCTTGTATCGGCTTTGGTTAGAAGCACCGTCAAATCCCCACTTGGATATCAGCTTCAACTGCTTGTTATGCTCTTCGTTAGAAAGGCTTTGAAGGATTCTTGTAACCGTGATATCAAGTAAAGCTTGAAGTGTAATCCTAGCCGATGAATCAGTAACTGTCACTGATTGCTTCGGAGGGTAGCAATCAAGCTTAGTTTGTTGCACTTTATAGTAAGATGGATAAATATCTTTAGCACCTTCTCGAATGGCAGCCTCACGCAACGTAATATATTGCCACTTTGAGAGTTTTAGCGAAAGAAGCAATCCAAGCGCCTTTTCTGGCGTAAATATGATTGTTTTCGCTGGTTTCTTAAGCGTTTCATTTAATTTAGCGGCTGCTTCAGGATTTTTCATCATGTATTCGATGACAGAGGCGATATCTCCATGCCCTTCTTCTTTTAAACGTGCTGCAGCTGCATATGCCAATTCACTGGAACCTTCGCCTGTGTGTTCATCAGATCTTCTCTTTTTTTGTTTACTTCCCAGGTCTTCGAATGGTTTACGGGATCTTTTCGTCATTGTTCCAATGGACGTTGATGTCGACGGTTCTGGAGAGACTGAGGGCGCTCTTGGTATCTCATCAACACTTGGTTCTTGATTAACTAAAGTTTGCACAAAACTCGGCCAATCAATATTTGCTCCCAACCAATTCTCGTACTTTCTCCTGAAATTATCAAGGAATCGGTTGGATTTCCCCCACCTTTGTAAAGCGGCTCGCGTAAATCTCCGACAAAATTCTTTGAGAACAACATAATCTTCGTCAGACAGGCAATCGCCTATGCGGGATACAACTGCACTAAACAATACTTCATGATCAAATGAAGTACTCTCACTTCGTAGAAGAACAAACAAGTCTAAATTGGTGATTAAACTTTCCATTTTAAGATTTTATAGTCGCAGATTTAGTGTTAGCAGTTACACAGTTGTGAACAAATTAAATTATAAAACAAAACTTTAGCCCTTTTATTGCAAAACGACAATAATTAGGTAACTACCCTCATTAGTTATCTCCTCATTAGCTAATGAAAATCTATAATTGTCACTAACTATTCTTAGAACTCATAGCACTGCTAATTAACAAATTAGCTTACTTATCAGGAAATGTTAAATATAATCCATTGTCGTGAGATATTGAAAATCATTAAATCACCTATTAAGACTCATTAGAAGACCTAATCAGTGTAGTTACTTAATCACTTCTTTTTGGACTCATTAGAAGACAATTGGTAATTTGGTTGTATGAAAAGTTTTAAAACTCATTTTGTGCTGATAAATATCTAGCTCAAACATAGTTGGCTACGTGTGGGTGTACTATAAACCTCTGCCAACTCCTTCGGAAATATAGGAGTGATGCTATTTTATGTTATGTGTAGTTAAAAGTCCGTGTTCTTCAACATAAACACCAAAAGGAATCGTTTCATACGTAAAAACAAATAAAAATATTTTGACGATTTTTAAAAAAAAAACGGCATTAAATTTTTCGTCCAATTGCCAACCAAAAAATCATAAATAATTAGCACTATGACCATCTCCAAGGATATTACGGTTAAACATGCCGTTTAGGAGATAATTCGATTTTTCATACTAGCTTCATACAAATTTTTCGTAAAAAAATTATATTTCCTTCGTTTTTGGGTAGAATTAACTCGGGTGTCATTTTTGTACATAGTAATGACTAATAGAAGCGATATCCGGCATAAAAACAAGCACTTGCAAATTGAAATCCCTAAGTCTATGAAAGCCGATTTTCAGCCCACCGTGCGGCGCCGGCCGCTTTTCACGATCGATCAGCGAGCCTTACCGAATGAGGATTGATGAAAGTAGAAGGTAGTAGTGTATTATTTGGGTAGCAATAAAGAACAAACAGGCAGTCTCTCATTAATTCTTACTAATTTAAATATACATCCTTCTTCTTTTTCCTGTCCTTACCCCATTTTACTTGGGGTCGGCGCAACGAGTTTTCTCAAGTCAACTTATCAGTCGTATGATTATAATGTCGTGATGGCCCAGTGGATAAGGCGCCCGCCTCTTGTGTAAGAGGTTGTGGGTTCGAATCCGGGCGAGTACCAATGTGACTTTTTCAATTCATTCGCTCGGAAAGCACGTTAAGCCGTTGGTCCCGGTTGTCATTCGTAGAACTTTGACAGTCGTTACGGGCATTCAGAAGCCAGAAAGTCTGACCAGTTTAACCAAAGGGTATCGTGTCGCCCAGTTACTGGGTTGTGGAGGTCTGATAGGCAGTCGCTTCTCGTAAAACACAGGTATCTAGCTGAATCCGGTTAGGCTGAAAGCCGACCTCAACATAGTTGGGTAAAGGCTAGGGACATGATGATGATGATGTCAACTTATCAGCCGTCATGCTATTTATTCACTCCTTTTTCCTTCGTATCATTCTTAACACAATCTATTCACCTTTTCTTCGGCCTTCCTCTCCCCTTCTATTCCTTTACATTCATGCTCATAACTCACGAGACGTCGACTGGCGCGAAATTGAATCTAAAATATCAGGAGGAAGGAAGACATAGTACATACGCAATGTCAAAATGTCTCTTAAGAGAGACATTCCAGATTGCTATGTTTTTTTTTTTTTGGTGAGTGGGAAATCATCCAATGACTGCTCCCGTCCTGGGTGCGGCGGGAGGGCGTGTCAGACTCTTACTGACTAAAACCCACTCATGTTCCTTCGATTGCCCTTTATGTTCCAGGGTCACGGTGACTACTATACACATTCCGCAACCCCGGCAGGCGTTGGCCCTGTTAGGCCCCTACCTGTGCTGACTCCTTCTCTTTGAGGCGCGCGTGGAACACTAACGCGCCGTCGACGCGGTCCTGGTCCTAGCCGGGCGGCGAGCTACCCATCGCTCGCCATCCGCAGAACCGCGCCTACGGTGGCCGGTAGTCGTCTTGCGACTCTCGACGTCTTCGCCTGGGTCTTTGTCCGGGGCGAGAGGCTCGTCGTTGCCTCTCGCGCGCCGCCGCTTCCTTCACTAGCATAACTGCTTCGCAGAAGGAGGCGACGGCATCCCATTCCGTCTCGCCCCGCAGCATGGCCTGAACCAGCGCTGGGCGCGAGAGGTCACCGCCGCCGATCGCCTCTACGAGGACACGTCTATGCCCAAGTAACACAGAAAGCATTTTAACAAACGAAAATTAAACTTATGTAAAACTTAAGGCCCGTATAAACTTTTATATAAGTTCACCGAGCATCTTGACGCTATATATAGGCATTTCATAACCGTTTAGATGCTTTATACTGTATAACGGTTGGATAATGGTATATCAAAATGCTTTTGTGAAGCTTTTAGTTTCAGTGCAGCAAACCACAATGCTGTTGTACAGCTTTCAGCTGTTTTTAGTGCATTTGGATTTACAGTAGCATTTTTAAGTAGTAAATAAATGCTCAATGGTGTTTAATAGCATAAATATGAACCATTATAATGCCACGAAAATCCTCTATACAACTTTTAGCTGTTTTTAGTGCCTTAGGGTCTACAATAGCATTTTAAAGAAGTAAGATAATGCCTAATGCTAGTTAATAGCATAAACTTGTATCATTATAATGCACCGAAATTCGTTAAACGGCTTTGAGCTGTATTTACTGCCCTTTGTTGTGTAATAGCACATCAAATTGCTAAGTAAAAGCCTAGTGCTGCTGAACAGCATGAACGTGAACCAATGTAATGCTTGTATTTTTAAAGATCAACTGAGTGCTGTTGTACTGCTAACAGCTCTTTAAACAATTACAAGTGAGTTATTGAAATGTGTAAAGCTGTATATACATTCAATTTACTGCATTCGTAAAACCATTTGTCGACATCAGTGTGTATTGCGTAACCGTGTGTTTAGCATACGTTTATAATGAAGCTGGTCAAGTGTGAGTCGGACTCGCGCAACAAGGGTTCCGTAAAATGGACACCTTCATTCATCAACAATATTTGAAAAAAAAAAAACTACAAACCGGATTTCGGAGTTTTTCCTTTACTTGTGCTACATGAGATTGCCGATCAAGTGATAAGGCCTAAGTTATTGAGAGTTGTCACAAATCTACGGGGTGAATAATTATATCTGTATTCTGTTTTGTTTGTGTGTTTTTATTCCTAATTTTGGATATTGAAAAATATATTATCTTCAATATCCATCCATACGGATTTAAGATGTACAAAAATTCTGAAATGGGTTTTATAGTTTTGCTCAAAGATCCCCAAAATTCCGTTCAAGTAATGGCACCAATTCAGTCTACATCAAGTTTACTGGTATATCGGTGAACTCATATAGAACTACTTTATAGTCAATGGCACTACAGTGGTTCATCAAAAGCCTTCTCTCTGGCCTCTGGCCTTAATAATTATACATGTGTGAGTATTTATACTGCTGGCGGCATTAAGTAGCCTTGTTAAACGCTCACCGGGGTGCTATAGGCTGCCACCATTTTGTAAATATTTTATAACCTAAAAATATTATCATTCTAACCCATTTATAAAAGTAATAGACCTATATAATAATAATTAACTTAATCTAATACTTCCCAACCAATACTGTTATGTTAATTATGTAAAATTCGTTCTATACTAAGAATACAAAATTATTTTGGTTATTTCACACAATAACATTTTATATCAAAATCACAAAATATCAAAGGCGCGTGAAAATTTTTAAAGAAACTTATATAGGTATTTACAGTAAACTACATTGCGCAGTAATATTTGAAGGTATGAAATAAAAAAAGAGTCAAAACCTAACCCAGTATTATAAATTTTGTTTTAAAAATGGTGTCACGCACTGAGTTTTGACGTCTTCGTTCATATTATATTGCGAGCCAAAGTTGATAAATTGCAACGATGGGACGTTCAGAGTATTATAACAATTAGTACCGTGGCATTAGATACGTTTTTGCAATGATGTAGGGTTTATTTAAGTTCTAACTGTGAACCCTTATGTAGCTCCAATCATTCTTTTACTACATTCTAATGCTGGTATAATGCTTTTGTAATGTAATTAGCATCTTCACTATCAATGTCATTGCCAGTGTAATGCTTCTGTAATGCGATTGGCAACTTCGTCGACCGTAATAATGTTTCTTTAATGCAACTGGTACTTTCTTTGACCACAATAATGCTTCTTTAATGCCAATGGTACTTTATTTGACCACAATAATGCTAATATAATGCGCCTGTAATGCGATTAAACAACTAATGTGAACATATTAAGGATCTAAAGCCGTATAATTTGTGCCCAAATAAGCATTACAGTAGCCGTATAAACGTTTGTAATGCTACTATGGAACTAAATTAAAATGCGAAAACGATACAAAAATGCTGTAAGTCGGCCGTTATAATGCTTTGATGTGTTACTTGGGTGGTCCGCCCATGCGGGGCACACCTCCACCGTGTGCTCGACCGTGTCCTCCAGGCGACCGTTGCTGCAGTGGTGACACCCAGGCGTCGCTTCCGCCTGAATCCGACACAGGAACCTCCCGAACTGACCATGTCCGGTGAGGACCTGTGTCAGGCGAAACGTGAGAGCGCCATGGCGCCTCTCTAGCCAGCTAGCCACTCCTCAAAGAGGGGTCTTACCGCCGCTATCACGGCGTGCCCAGAGATTGCTATGTTGCACACACATTTATGCCCTTAAAACTTCAAGAGATAAACGCTTCTTGGGCAGGAAATTATACGTATAGGTACGGAATATTCAGAGCAGTTTTGCACTACATCCGATCCGAACCCATCAAAGTTTGGTCCGCCGCAGCCGTAAAATAATTCATCTGCTAATTTACATGTCTAATCTTGGAAAGAGACGATAATCATACTATAATAATCATAAATCATAATATAATAGTGTCCGACCGAAGGTCTATTTTTGGCCGAAGCCGAAGCCGAAGCCGATTAATCGGCAATCGCCACAACCTTCGGCCGAAGCCGAAGCCGAAGGTTTGTAATCCCTCAGTAATTAATTTTGTTCAATAGTAGTGCTGATTCTCTTGTTCACAAACTTAACTAAATTTAAGTTAAATGCATCTTTCTTTTTCCATTTCATCCAAAAGAAAAGAACAGCAGATACATTTTAGTTTAATCCTGTCAAATTAAAGAAAATGGACGTATATTTAGACGCCATGTTTTAAAATCGCGTCTATATTATCTTTGGAGTGTCTAAATTTGACAGGACTTAACTAATATTTTATCTTCTGTCCTTTTCTTAATTAAATGGAAAGAGAAAGATGCACTTAACTTAAATTTACGTTAGTTTGCGAACAAGAGAATCGGCACCATTGTCTACAAGCTACAATACGGTATTTTACCATCAATTGACGTACTTTTTATGAGTTGTCAAAACGATACTCTCCCATCGATTTTGTATGGCAAAACACCTTATGTCACTAAGTAATTAAACAGCTCAATTGTCTAACTATTTATTGATTGCAAAGCATCTCAAAATCTAATTTTACGGTAAATTGAATATAAGCCAGATTTTTAGGGCTTTAATTAGGAGATATTTTATATAGATTTTTTTCCTTTTCTTTAAGAAATGGAAAGAGAAAGATGCATTAAACTTATATTTAGGTTAGTTTGTAAATACGACCGGTCCGTCGCTCTCTCACTCTGTCTTTCGTAACAGTTCGTTCAATCTCGACGGTTGCTCGGACCTTCGGCTTCGGCCGGGTTTTGGGCCGAAGCCGAAGGTTTCGCCGAAGATGGTTTTTTTGGCCGAAGGTGGCCGAAGCCCAAGCCGAAGCTTCGGTCGGACACTAAATATAATATGTGCGAAACCGCTCTTATAGTAGGTAGTAACTATCTCAGAGTTTAATTACTTTACTTTAACTTTAATAACAACACTATAGTACGCGTGGTGCATTTTAATTTAAGAAGAACTACGAACTGGGTTACTGGGTACCTAGAACAAAAAAATTACTGGTACAACAAGTTGACATCCAAAACTTATATCATTTCAGTGGGACAGCCATTGGGGGTGCCGGAAGTTTTTCGCGCCAACTCGGCCACGAGCCTTACGTGGTTATCCAAGAACAACCTAGAGACAAAAGGTAAGTAGAAAAGATTTAAAAAGACATTGGGAAGTTGTAATAAAGAAACGCAAAGGATCCGTTGAGAAGGAATACGGTATTTTATTTACACCATCATCAATTGACGTACTTTTTATGAGCTGTCAAATAGTAACTAGATTGTATTACAAGGGCGCAAAGTAATATTTTTATGGATGTGTGGATTCAAAGTACGTCGCCCGAGCCAAAAATATATTTTGCACCCGAGTGATACACTCTACTTTTTGATCACCCACTATGAGAAAATAAAAGGCGCTTCACACTTTATTGTAAAGTTATAAATGTAGCTGCTATTATTATCAAGCTATCTGCTGCAAAACAATTCGTGATTTTTTTATGAGAACTCTGGCTGTAGTTTGCGCGTCAGTCGCGGGGTGACTATGGTATTGGCCTTCGCACTGTGGGCTGGATTTCGGGTTTCATAGACATCCGATCAGTAATCTGTAAGTGACGACTTTTATGCCTAAATATCTTTTGGAAGACCACATACATACTTTAAAATTGTATCATTATAGTATCCATACGAATATTATAAATGGGAAAGTGTGTCTGTCTGTCTGTTTGTCTTTCTTTCACGGCAAAACGGAGCGACGAATTGACGTGATTTTTTAAGTGGAGATAGTTGAAGGGATGGAGAGTAACATAGGTTACTTTTTGTCTCTTTCTAACGCGAGCGAAGCCGCGGGCAAAAGCTAGTAGACTCATAAACGGCTCATTGAGAAATTTTTATTCAAAAATTTGTATGAAGCTGACAGAATAAAATGACATATCTCCGGTCGCGCACAATTGGCCCTAATTATTTTTTAGGGAGTCAATGTTTGAATTATTTGAAATTTTTTGATGCAATATGCATTATAAGGTGCGAAACATTTTTTTTCTTAATTCACTTAAATATGTATTTAGTTTAATTATATTCACATGTTTTCATGGTCCTTTAATACATCAAATAACTTACTTCACTACAAATAAACTAAATGTTTAACAAAACTCAAACTGCAGATAATTCGAAATTATACATCATATAAGACATTACTTTTGGGCTTGGGGGCTCCGTCGACCTAACTTAGTTAGTTAAAATCATAAAATCATATTTATTTTGTAAATAGGTTATATATATAACACTTTTACACGTCAATATTTTGTTTTTTTATTTATTTTAAGCAAACGATGGGGCCGGTGTTTCGTAGCTGGCTAGTTTTCATCATATTAGACCAAACAAGTTTTATATCTTACTGTGACTAATAAAATGCTGTTTTATTTAGAAAAACTGCTGTAAATAATATAAAAAATAGAAGCTATAAGTATTAAAAAAAAAGAGTTAACATGTATAATGTGAATTAAGATTACTAGCTGTGCATTGATGAAAAAGCTTTTGCTTTAGGAAAAATCGCTGTACGCTGCGAAAATAAATTGTAGTGTGTTTAGTGATATTTTGAGTTGAATATTTTGCTGTGCAATCAGTAATTTTGATGGGAATTTGGAATCTTATTGCATAGAAAAAGGATTTTTTTTTATTTGTCTTTAAATACTACCCATATTATAAAGATGTAAATTTTGTTAGTAGGAAGTAATCTCCGGAAGTAATGAACCAATTTTAAAAATAGTTTCACTAGTAGTAACATACCTACATTATTCGTGAGTGCTATAAGCTATAAATTATAAAGACATCATGCTAACATTAGCTGAACTATCTCAGTTTTTGTCTAGCGTGTATGTTTACCGCCCAACGAAGTGGGCACGGGTCAGCTAGTTACATAATATACAAACAACAACATTCCAACCATGTTCTAAATGTTATCGGGACTATCCCGAAACTAAAAATATTATCGTTTACTGCCGAAAAAGTCGTACTGTTACACCATAACACCACACAGCGAACTCTATAACTATTAAACAATCGTTATCAAAAACATCGTCGGCGTGAAGGCTTCAGCTCCACCCCCGTATTAAAATATGGATAGGGTCATTTCGCCTGTTCGCGTCCATTTAGTGCAGTTGGCAATTTTGACGGCGATAATAAAATTGTTGTAAAACTATTTTTTATGAAAAAAATATGTGATGTGTTAGTTATATTAGTCTATTTTAAGATTTACTTGCAGTTTTGTTCGAAACCTTTAGTGTTTTTTTTTTAAATAGGAAAGTTTCAGAAATTGGTGTTTTACCCAGTTTGCGTCCAAAAAATCCAAATTGCGTCCACCCGTGGACCATTTTGCGTCCAACCACTTAGAAAAGGGATAAAAGGGGTGATATTTTTAAGAATTTGTAAAAATAAGCTGAATTACAAAAAAAAAACTTTATTTATGAATATAAATTATAAAAAAATGGTCAGGTACGAGTCGGACTCGTGCAACGAGGGTTCCGTATTTTTTTTTTGTAAAATACATTTATGTTTACGGTTTTCGGAGCTTTTTCTTTACTTGTGCCACATGACAATGCTTCTTGCTAAATTTCATGATTCTAGGTCAATTGGAAGTACCCTATAGGTTTTGATTCCCTTGCAAATGTCTAAATGTGCAATATAAATGGAAAGTAAACAGCCATACATTTTTGTTCCGAAATTCGATTCTTACACTTCTTTGAGAGTTAGCAGACCTATGTATGTGATATTAATTTCAGCTTGATATCACGACGCCTTTCTGAGAAAAAGGGTCTTGACAGACGGGCGGACGGACGGACAGCAAAGTGATCATATAAGAGTTCCGTTTTTACCTTTACTAGGAACGGAAGTACGGAACCCTAAAAATTAACATTATTTTTATTAAAAAATTACTTTACAGAAATAAATATATTTCATCTCAACATTGATTGTATGTAGTACATAAATAATGATTGCACGTTTTACAATAAACAGTAATTAGTTCTGTTCTTTTTGCTAAATATCAGTCTTGATTAATAATCCGTTTGCCAGTCTGTCTCTCCTTCACGCCAAAACCACTGAACCGATATGAATGAAATTTGTTACAGATATAGTCTGGGACCCGAGAAAGGATATAGGATAGATAGTTTTCATTCCGGAAACCCCCGGGAACGGGAAGACAATTGTATTTAACTAAAATACTTAGTGGACGCAATTGGATTCATCATTATCCACTGTAGGTACAGTTTGCGTCCATTGCGGACGCAAAGTGGAAGTTTTGTAAATTCGATGTAGTAATTCGCGTCCACCTTATTTTAATCGTTAAATGTAAAAAACCTAAGCAAATTAATGATTAACATTATTCCTTTTTTCATTATAAAAGTCTAGAAACAGCTATTAATCCTAAAATTCACATAAAACAATAAAAAACTTACCATCGAACGCACCGCTGCACACTATTTTTTATCTCAAAAACCGCGCTTTCGCGCTTTCTTGTTAAACAGCCGGGACTAAATATTTTTTTAAACAGAATTGGTTTGTCGCACGGACCTTTTGACCTTATGTGCGTGTCTCTTATACATTGAGGTATTACCGGTAATGAGATCCGTAAAATGGACGCGAATTGGTCTATGGACGCGAACAGGCGAACTTACCCTAATTGGGTTTTAATTCATAATTAGGTTTTAAATGACACTAAACTCTGACTCATTCCATTTTAAAACCCAAAACGTTTTTAGATATTACAATTAGCCTTTCAACAACCAAGCGACAGCTGGCTGTCGGGCTGGTATTATCTTTCTACTGTGTCTTTAAACACGTGGGCACACGTGTTTAAAGACACGTGTGGTTAACTAAGAAGGCTTAAAGAAATATACTGGGGTTGGGCTTTTGTAAGTCTTTCCAGTAGATAACTACTTTATTTGTGTAAATAATATTTATTTGTGTGTACAAATAATATTTACACAAATTTATTTAGGCGTCACTAGTGTTACATAAAACTTTTTACACTGCTTAAATCATTAAGTCTTATCTCTTACGTTGTTTTGCGAATTCCGTAAATAAGTAATAACTGTATTGTATCCGACTGCGTTCAATACAAAACAAAAATGTTATTCACCAAAATCGTTTAGATATTTTGGTTTACGTTTTTTAGGTCACGTAGCTGGAATATTGTATCTATATCTTCCATACCTACTTATATAATAAAACTGTAGAGAGGTCAATTCTGTTCATTTCCTTTTTTTTATTACATGAAGTGTTTTTTCCTGCATCGATTCCATTCTGTACATTGAATTTATATATTCAAAATTATTATTGGAGGATGATTGGTGACCGATACTGATGCCAAAAATGCAATCAGTAAATTAGCAATTATCAGCAATTAGTAATTTTTTTGTCTGTTTGTCTGTCTGTATATGCACGCATGGGTCAAAAGCTACTGAAGGGATCTTAATCAAACTTGGTACGATTGTTGTCCATACTCCTATGCAGCTTATAGGCTATAAAACATCACGCTAAGATACATAAAAGCCGAGCAGCAATGAAAAGTGTGACAAAATCGGGAAAAAATAATTCCTCTTGAGAGCTTTTGTTGCGTGCACAGCTTAAATGGTTGAAGTAGCGTTAAAATTATGATCTAAACAATTGTTCCTCTTCAAAAGTTCTAAAATTCAGTGATATCATATGTCTAATATGTATAGTTTACTCACTATAACCATTTTAAGTTAAAAAAAAATGTTATGAAATAATGCATTATTTGCCAACGTGTTTTCATGAATATGATGACTATCTAAAGTAAGCCCGAGGTACTTGTCCTTGTTCACCTTGGTCAATACAGTCCCATTGATAAGTAAAGGTCATCCATGTTTTTTTTTTGCTGAGAATATTATATAATTAGTATTTGACGTTTTCAGTTAGAAGGTTATTTAAAAACCATTTTTCCAGAACATTGAGATCATTCTGTGCTTCCTGGATTATGGATTCTACTGAATGACCAAAATAAAAAAGGCATGTATCGTCAGCGTATAGTGAGATATGTCCTATAAGTCCTATTTCATGCATGATGTTGATGTAGATGAGAAATAGGAGTGGCCCCATAATAGATCCTTGTGGAACACCACATTTTATTATTTTAGGTTTACTAGTGCATTCCTCTATCCTAACCACCTGATATCGGAAAAATAAGATACAAACATTTCATATAATGCACTTTGTGTTCTGTCGATTAATGCCAATTTATTTAGTTGTAGATTGTGACTGTCGGTATCAAACGCTTTTTTTAAGTCGATGAGTACACCGAGGACTAATCTGTTTTTTATCTATGTTAGTTTTAATTTTAGTAATTAAGTCTGTTGCAGCTGAAAGTGTATTAGACTTCTGCCTAAATCCATATTGACGACGAAATAAAAAAAATTGAGAACTAAGATATTGTGACAGTCTGTTATAAAGTAACTTTTCAAATATTTTAGAGACCACAGGAAGCACAGAGATGGGCCTGTAATTGCCCGGATCACTTTTAGATCCAGATTTATATATAGGGGTAACTTACAAGATTTGATGATTTTTACACTAATCCCATATCAAGTCATCAAACTCAAACTCAAATCATTTATTTCTAATAGACCATTTAAAAGGCACTTTAGAACGTCAAAACAAAGAAAAATGAATCTAGTTGATAGGTCTAGTATTTGACTTGCGAGAAAGGTGCCTGTATTAGAGAAGTAATCATTAAATGTCTCACATATACCAGTTGTATCCGTAATGACTCCCGTAGAAGACTCTAATTTCGAAGGAGCACAGATTTCTTTAGTTCTATTGTTAGAAAGATCATTAATTAATTGCCACATTTTCAAAGGCTTACCTTCACACTCTTTATATACTTCGTGATAATAAGTAGATTTGGTTCTTTGAATCAGCTCAACAACATGTTTTCTCTCCCTCTTGAACTCTTCATCAATTTTAGTATTACCAGGCTTATTTTTATGCTCCGTGCACAGTTCATTCCTCTTATTTATTCTGGTAATTATGGTCTTCTTGATCCAGTTCGATTTAGGACGATTTAGGATTTTTGTTTTCGTTATTTTGTTGTCATTAATTGCTGATTGTAATGCTTCGTGAAATTTATTATAATCTTGTCCAATGGCCTTGCAGTTTAGGCTTTCTAAGGTTTTATATAGTTTAGCATAATCTAAAGCTTGGTACCGCTTCTTTATAACAGCTTGGGGTTTATATTTCTTCACTTCCAAGAATATCTGCTTATATAAGTACGTTATTCGATATTTTTTTTTAATTTTGAATATAATTGCCATGTACATCATTTAATTTCAATAAAATATCTTCGGACATATCACAGTTTTAAAATTACTCTGCAGCAAAATAATGATGGTACGACCGGGCAGTAACAAGGCTAGCTTTGCAAAATATTCGCAGGTTACACAGAATAACACTTAATAAATATTATGCTAAATAACATTGCGCTATGAGCCACGGGGGATCAGTAACCAAAAACCTAACATAACGCGGATGAAACCGCAGGGCACAACTAGTTTTATAATAATATAGTTGTGTTAGTTAGATATTTAGTAAGGTGCCGATTCTCTGTTCACATACTAAACTAAATTGTAGTTTTGTGCATCTTTTTCTTTCCATTTCACAGAGAAAAGGACAGAAGATAAAATATTAGTTTAGTCCTGTCATATTAAAATACTCCATAGAGTTTAGACTTTAGACGCGATTAAAACCATGGTTACGTCGATTTACTTCAGGCATCGACTTATTTGGCAGGGCTAAACTAACCAGCAAGATTTTTGAAAAGTCCAACCTTACAGGGGTTAATAGGGGGTTAGAAGTTTCGTCATCCATGCAGGCGAAGCCGCGGGCTAAAGTTAGTATTTTATCTAAACAAGACAATTTGTCAATCAGCATTAGTATTCGAGATAGTGGGAGCGACTTTATCCACTATCCCGACCACTAATACTACAACGACCACTATCGTTTGAAAAAGTTATTCTCCAAAACCGTTTTTGTTTCTAGATTTCGTTACGACAAAATGAGCGAGCTGAAATCAGCAGGAGTCCTATACGGAGTGAACACTAACAAGGCTGAAAAAAAGATTACGCATCCAGCTATCAAGATAGGGAACCACGATGGTGCTGTTAAAATCACTGCGTCACTAGTATGTGTAGAACCGCCCTACAGGTATGACTTCGTTTAATTACCGTATATAACCTATTAGCCTATGTTGTCCCACTGCAGGGAAAAGACCTTCCTTTCTTCCGTCCTACCCAGAAATTGTTTGGAAAGATCCTGGGCCAGTGTAGGCCAAACCTGCCTCCAAGAATCCAGCTCGTCCCACCATCTTACCCTGGGTCTGCCACGATATCGTTGAACGCCTTCTTGGATCCACATTGTGGTCGATTTTGCCCGTAAATAGTTCGTCATGAGGCAGACGTGGCCGGCCCAGTCCCATTTAAGCTTGGCTGCTTTTTGGGCGACATCTCCGATTTGTGTCCTGGAGAGTAGCTGCTGTTATTTTGACTCATACATAACATCAAACCACTCTTTTTAATATTCTTCTGTCGCAGAGTGCACCCCAATGGGCTTTTCCGAAAGAATAAGATCTCAGCGAATAACGACTACATATGCGTCAAATATGTTGAAGTCACGAGACAGAACTGCATAGCTAAGTTTAAGGACCTTTGTATTAGATTAGTGAGATTAGAACAAGTGGAAGAGGCGCTGAACCTCAGGGAGCGACAGAAGGTGGATCCGTTTAATCGTTAGTAACGTCAAAATTTTTGAATACTTCATCATCATCATCATCATCTTCAGATCGCCTGCATCTGTCCACTGCTGGTCTCTCTCTACGGCCTCGCCACTTAACGTGACCTTCGGCTACACGCATCCATGTTGCCCGCTGACCTTTGCAGATCATCGCACCATTTGAATACTACCTAACTGTACAATAAATCAAAATAGTTCTTTAGTAGTTTTGTTTCGTTGGATAGTAAGCAAGCTGTTGGCCATTCTATTGTATTTGTAACTTACTTTTTCCCAACTTAGGTGGGATGGCTTCTAGTCTCACCGAATACTACCAGTATTTTACCTAGAGCGACCCTCTCAGATCTCCACAAGCCACTAGTTGATAAGCATCTACCTAAGACCCGAATGGCTAGCGACCTTTAGTAGTAAATGGACATGGAAGACAGACGAAATCGATATTATATTTAAGAAACGGCAGGAAGGACAAGGTTGTAAACGGTTTTTCTAATGTTCACAATATTTTTATATACCTATTACAGAGGGGTATGGAAAAAGAGATTTCTCATCCAGCGAACTTCAAAAGGTGCGCTTGTGTTTCCAAGTGGAATTGATGTCACAGAGGCGCGTGCTTCCACCAGTGGTGTCTGACGTCATCAACCACTCCCAGAGGGTAGGATCTCTGCAGATAGAGAAGCTGTGCACTTGCAGCGGACGCAACCAAGGAGGTCCGCAGATTATTTTGATTTGTAAACGAGTGAGTTCACTGTATGTTAAATAAATAAATAAAAATAAATAAATAAATATACTGGGACAACTCACACACGGTCATCTGGTCCCAAGTAAAGCTCTGCTTAGAGCTTGTGTTATGGTAACCAAACAACTGATATACATACTTATATAATTTATAAATACATTCATAATATAGATAAATTACACCCAGACACAGAACAAACAACCATGCTCATCACACAAAGTTTGTTCTGGGTGGGAATCGAACCCACGACCTTCGGCTTAGCAGTCAGGGCCACTAACCACTACACCAACAGGTCCGTTAGTATTAACCTTTCGACGACCAAGCGACAGCCGGCTGTCGGGCTGCTATTGTCTTTCTATCGTGTCTTGAACCACACGGTTCAAAGGTTTAAAGACCGCTTTGACAAGTCCATTTCAGGCTACATTCTCAAACATTTTGACATGTTGACCTTGAACGCTTGTTACTTGTATCTGTGATACAGTTTGATTACGAGCGCTGTACCGTTGGTCATCCTAAAAATTACGTCTCAATGTCATAAGACAACGCACGACCAACGACCATCCCTGGACAATTTATCTCATTTGCGTCTGACATTTATAAACTTTCAGAAACAAAAGACACCGGCTGCATCAGCTGTCTCTTGTTTACATATAATATCATTAGTCTCTGCCACTCCGTCCAGCAGCGCAATACCTAAGCCGCGGTACAGCGCTAAAGGTCAAACTATGAAACTACCGACATTCATGCCAAACTAGCGACCCGCCCCAGCTTCGCACGGTGTTACAAAATATTAAAAATTTCCTGGCTTTTCCAAAACCACCGCATCAAAATCCGTTGCGTACTTTTAAAGATTTAAGCATGTATAGGGACAGAGAAAGCGACTTTGTTTATATATAATATTTAGTTTATGCCAAATACGTAGGAAGGGCTACTGCAAACTTGTCAGATACCAAAACTTTTAGGTCCATTTTATTCGTTCTACTTTTTCAGCTGAACAAGAAAGACCTAGAAGTGGTTTTCTACGAGGAAGAATATGGAGGAGTAGTGTGGGAGCAGACTGTGAGCAGCTCGAAGCTAGAAGTGTACGGCGACACGACTGTGGTGTGCTCGGCTCCCGCCTACACCAGGGCCACCATAGACTATGGCGAAGAAGTGCATGTGAGTTATTGTCTATAGTCTAAGTTTACCTGATTATTTCATGTTGTACTAATATTATATATAAACGAAAACTTGCTGCCGCGTGCGATAGACTACAAACCTTTGGTGGTAACTTTTGATTACTGGGACTCCATATTTTTTCAGGTCAATATTATGTTACGGAGACCTTCAGACGGCACATGCGGTGACCCGAAGCCATTTACTTATCATGCGGACAACGGTATGTGCTTAAAATAATATATTACAGACTACAGTTGTTTTAAAAAATATGATGACGTTTAGGAGTGATTGTTTAATTTTGTTTCACACTTTAATTATATTTTAATTTGATTGATAAATGTATAATTAATCAGGTTTTTAGGTTTGAAATGTATTTTTTTAGGAGAATTGTTCGTTAATTTTAAACAATTGTTTCAGCTCTCCAATTACGAAAGAAGAGAAAGCAGAATGCTGCCTTATTACAACAATACGTGAAGGACAGTAAGTTGATATCATTAACTAATCTCGTAAGGTGTTAATCTATGTGAGAAAGAGGAGACAAGATAAGAGTTTAGGAAACTACTAATAAGTGTTAATTAATTAATTGCTTTGTTACAGACTGGGCTCCACCCGAATCATTGTCCGAAGTTGATTACTCTTCCCTGTATGATAAGGTAATAATAATATATACTTTTCATGCAGTAGTGTTGTTTTGATCTGGTTATATTATAAGGGTGGAAAATGCTGCTTCCCTCCCTATGGAGAGGAGGGAAAAACTCATACAAATTACTTCCCACCTATTTCATGAAAAAGTCATTCTATAGCGTTGTATGCACTCTGAGGGTTGTATTGATGTTAATGGTTATAGTTCTGTAACTAATGGCCTATTAGTTACTCTGTGCTATTATATTCGCAAATCATTCCAATCAAAACACACACCCAGACACTGTGCGGCAAATTGCAAAAAACGTTCAAAAAATTGAATTTCGCGGGCTACCTGGAACCCCCTTAACCTATTAAAATAGGACATCCATTGGGAATAGTGTTACTGTGGGCATACAAACATGATTCTTAGTAAAAAAGGATTATCTTGAAAACTGCACCATCTGTTTGAATACTGCTTTTTTGTTCCGTGGTGGAATATCCTCATGGATGTCCTCCATCCTGGGGGAGGGGGACGGGCCGAAGGGGTCTGCCAGGACTCTTACTGACTAAAAACCACCCCGGTGTTCCTCCCCCCACCTACGCCGAGGATCGCGGGAACTAATGCAACTAGTGAAAAAATAACAATCCCTATTGTCATAAAGGCAGAAACCTATTTAGGGTTGAGTAGTTGGGAACAATTGTAAGATGATCCTGACCTCATAAGGTCAGAGTTAGTTTGACACTCACGGGTACATACGGTCTTAAAGGATATCAGTACGCTTGTTTATCGGTCCTACAGTTGTACATTTTTATCCCGATAAACATTAAGTATGTACCTAGTTCTAGTTGTCTAAATTGATAATATAGAGTCAATACCTCATCCCCCCCCCCCCATCACAAACCTGAAGAGTCCCGTAGAACCGGCCGGGGATTGCTAAAGTTGCATTAGTTCCCGCGAATCCTCGGCGTAGGTGGGAGGAGGAACACCGGGGTGGTTTTTAGTCAGTAAGAGTCTGACAGACCCCTTCTACCCCCCAGGACGGAAGACATCCATGAGGATTTTCCACCACGGAACAAAAAAAAAAGCAGTATTCAAATAGTTGGTGCAGTTTTCAAGATAATCCTTTTTTACTAAGAATTATGTTTGTATGCCCACAGTCCCAATGGATGTCCTATTTTAGCTTAACTTTAAAACAGCAAAACCCAGAATTTTATATAGTTTTCTTTATTTTTTAAGGATTGGCTTAAGAAGCCCTATCCTGGACCGTTCGACGTCAACTTAGCAACACCATCCACGTCAGGCGGTTTCTCCTTTACACCAAACTGTATCGAAAACAGCTCTTTGCAAGCAGACATACCTATGTCACCTGAAATGGAGTCTATACCTTCTGTCTCGCAGCCTATGTCCGTAGCTGAAGATAATTTAATAAACCTATAAAATAGGTAGGTATTTAAATTAATTTCTTACCAAAGACGCATGCATTTTACGTTTTTTTTTATAATATAATATCGTATTTAAGTTAGTTAAGCATATATGTTTATTGTTATGATAGTTATTTTGTATAATCATTTAATAATATTTTTGTTGTAATTTAATTTAAAGAACCCTCGTTTATATAGATTAAAAATAATACACATTATTAATTTAAATGTAGTTAATTAAGATAAACACACACGTTAAAAGATTATTATTTAGCTATTATACTTGTTAGACATCTAATCTCTCTCATTCATATTTTCTATTTTTTAAATTTTAGATTAATTTTAATCTTACAACTTTGTTTTTTTATTGTTTAATCGTAGTAGGATATTATTATATAGTTATGATTGTTATTTTTTATAATCATTTATTTAAATCTGTTTGTTTTAACTTAATTAAAAGAATACTCGTTATTAGATTTTTTAAATAAAGCTTATATAGTATAATAATGTAGATAGTTATTGTAAAAAGATGCTAAAAAGAATTATAATCTGTATCACCAAATATATTTTTCTATACCTAAACATTAAGATTTATATTATCATCATAAAGCTAGTAGCTTTAAAAGTGGGGGAAAATATAGGTTATAATTTTTTCCCAGCATTCTTTATTTTACATATCTTTTTACATAAGTATTTAAAAAAAAGTAATCTGATTGTTGTTAATTTTTGTTTGTGTTTATATTAGTATAGGGGGGCAGTAGTTAAGTTAGTCTTGATAGCCCAGTGGTTAAGGCGCCCGTCTCTCATTCAAGAGGTTGCGGGCTCGGATACGGACGATAGCGGACAAGTATCAATGTGACTTTACTTTCTAAAGTGTGTCTTGGACATCACTGACATGCCTAGAAAAGCACGTTAAGCCGTTCGTCTGGTTGCCATTTGTAGATAAAACGTTGGCAGTCGTTACGGGAAGTCAGAAGCCAGAAAGTCTGACTAGTTTAATCAGGGAGTATCTATCATGTCGCTAAGTGACTTGGTTGTGGAGGTCTGCTGATAGGCAGTGCCGTAACTAGGGCGGTGCCAGCAGTGCCCAGGCACAGGGCGCAGACCCTGGAGAGGCGCAGAAATGATCAGACTAGACTTTTCAGGGGCGCAGTTTTGAAAGCTCGCACCGGGTGCATAAAAGGCTAGTTACGGCACTACTGATAGGCAGTCGCTTCACGTAAAACTGGTATTTAGCTGAATCCGGTTAGTCTGGAAGCAGACTCCAAGTTGGTTGGGAAACTGTTAGGGAAACGATGATGATGATTATCCATACTAATATTATAAATGGGAAAGTGTGTCTGTCTGTCTGTTTGTCTTTCTTTCACGGCAAAACGGAGCGACGAATTGACGTGATTTTTTAAGTGGAGATAGTTGAAGGGATGGAGAGTAACATAGGCTACTTTTTGTCTCTTTCTAACGCGAGCGAAGCCGCGGGCAGAAGCTAGTTATTAGATATATTAGGGGAGGACGGAGGGAAAATATACCAAGAACCAAATATTTGCAGTACTTTTAACCCTTTAACGGAGGATCTAGATTTCAACAAACTAAAAAAACAACATAAATATTTCATAATACATAACTTTATTTAAATCACACAATTGAATACAAAGTTTGTAATTTTCATAAACAAAGTTAATTTTGTTTATTTTGTTAATTTTGTTTATGAAAATTCGAAAAGTATGGTGTTATGCATAAAGGATTAAAGGCACTCCACATTTGCTACGCTTGATCTTAGATCGCTTATCCTTTGCATTAGTGCTTCAATATCATCTTTGATACGATATAAGTATCATTTGGCATGTGATCACCAACTCAGATTTTTCGCCATCTTGAGATACCGTACAACTCCTTATCAATATCATCATCTCTGAGTATATTCATTTTCAATCAATCTACAAATAAAAAAACAAAAGCCATGCAAAAATCACACTAGCCCAGAGGAAAAGCAATAGGACCACCAAAGCCTTTATTCCTTAGTCGCAAAGCAATTTGTACACAATTGAAAGAATATTTTCTCTAACCTTATTAGTAGAAAGCGAATACTTCACGGTTAGAGGGAATATTCTTCCCACCAACAAAAATCGACATAAATGAAAATTCGTGGTAGATACATAAAAATACGTCTTATATCTATGAAATAACATTCAAAAGCACAACTTCTAGAAGAACTTTTTTCATCACTCTGTTGCAAAGATATGTACCGATTTATCTCGCAGTACAAAAAACTCCAATTTTCTAAATTCAACTCAAAAACTTTGAGAAAAAATGAATCTGTCAATATAAAATAAAAACGGAAACAAACGTCATAATGTTACATTTATGCTGTCGGTCGAAAAATTAAATCGGAAATAGAAATTTTGTTCTTTCTTTTTTTTTTTTTGGTTGGAATAATATTTCCTCTAACTGCAAAAGGGTTAATTAATTTTTATATGTACCTATATTATTTTATTTTCCTGAATAACCTCATTTTTTCTACCTCATTTTTTTATCTAACTCATTTTTTTATCTACCTCATTTTTTATAACACCGCTTGATTCGTTACTTATACAACTTTTTAAACTGATATTATACCTGTATACCTGAATATTGTGTGAAATTATATACTATGTACAATTTCAAAATAAAAATATATGTATTTTATTATATATCAAATTATTTCTTTTTTGTTAAAATCTCCTTTCTACGGGGGATTCCGTACTTGAAATCGAATGACAATAGCTCGAATAACACTTGGTCGAAAACGTTAACTTGACATTTCTGTGATTACTTGAAATCGATAAAATGACCGTGACTGTTCACTCCTTCGATGCATAAAAATTCTTGAAAACTGTAAGGTTGAATCATCGCCAGCGCGAAGGTCTTGCAACATCATTTCTCGGCCGACCATCATAACCTGAGAGCTGGCACCAATATTTGGTAAGGTATTTGAGGCAAGCTGAAAACATAGCACATACTTACTTCTCCTATTAAACGCCAATACGCACCTGCAAAGTTGGTGAGGAGGGGGGTTATATTTATTAAAATAAATATTATTTTATTTCTAAAAATATGAAACATTGATTTACCCATAATACAACTTTTGCCTAAAATCATCTTTGTATTGTAAACCCGAAAACTGATTCAAAACCCGGCTGGCGATGGCGGCTAAGATCACCTCTAGTGCTAGCGACTCGGTGTGTGTCAAAAAATTGACAGTGACAGATTAAGATAGCAACGAAAGTCAAAACCAGTGTTGTTACGGTACGGGTAAAGATAATCTATCATGAAAATTTGATAGGTCAACGAATAGAAAGAGATAGCCATAGTTTAATTCGTACTGTGCCAAAGCAATGAAGGCAAGACAAAATATCTGGTGCATAATATGCTGGCTGACATTCAATCTGACATATATTGGAATGTTACTGTTACAAAAATGTAAACAAAAATAAAGCACAACAAATGCTGGCCTGTGAAATGTAAATGATTTATTTTAATTATTCTAAAATGAACGACATGAATGCAAGTGTGCCAGAGCCTAAGAAAGTAGGAGTATGGGCTGAAGGCACACACATCGAAGCCAAGTGAGTTGCCCAGTATATCTTATTTATTAGATCGACATAACTTCGTTTTTATATTCCAATAAAAATTTAAACTTCCGTGTACGTTATTTTTAACAACTGGGTGTGACTTTTATAGGGAATTCATGATACCGAAGAAGTCACCAGATTCTAGTGATGATATACCGACGATACCAGATCTAGATGACCTACAAGATATACTGGAGAAAGAAATATCTATGCCGCCAAAGTAAGTTAATAAATAAATAATATATTATGTGTAATGTGGAGACTTTGCAATATTTTTTTAAATTTATTTGAGGTTGGTGCAGTACATACTTACTTTTTTATTGCAGCCAGCAATCATCAAACTGACCTGATGGTTTGTAGTTAGTGGCCCTAACTACCCCAATGGAGGTTGTGGGTTCAATTCCCACTCAAGACAATTCTTCGCATGATAGTTTGTGTCTGGGTGTAATTTACCCATACTAATATTATAAATGCGAAAGTAACTCTGTCTGTCTCTTCTTCACGCTTAAACCACTGAATTGATATGAATGAAATTTGGCAATCCCCTGGGACCAGGAACGATTATTCCATGCAGACGAAGTCACGGGCAAAAGCTAGTCTATAATATTTATAATTTCATTGTATGAGTATATCAGTTATCTCGTTAGTACAGGTTCTGCCTATGCCTAGTATGGTATAAAACGGCTGAGTGAGTTATCCCAAGAAATTTATTTATCTCTGTATGTATTCTTTCTTCCTTCCGCACATTCCACATTTACCTAACTCAATCTTTTATTTCCAGGTCTGATCACAAGGACACAGAAACCGTGAATGCCCTCTCAGAAGTGGGAGGGGGCATCTCTGGGACTGCGGACAGCATTGAGACAGTGCTAGAAGTACTGAACTCTTACTTACCGCAGGAGGAGATGGACTCTGCTGATTCAGTCTGGACCGTAGACTCCTTGTTACAGGAGCTGGCAGAAGAGAGCCCGTAGTAGAACTTGTAGATTTTTTCTTGAAATGTTATGCTAAGCCAGGATGTAGAATTCCATTGCACTATTTGTGTTTCAGTTTATTGAAATATTTTTATTTTAGAAGGAATAAAAGCAGTATAATTAATGATTTACTTTTACAAGTGAAAGTAAATGTTAAAATAGTTATTCAAATCAGACTGAAGAAGCCACTTTTGGACAGGAAATACTCATATAATGGTTAAGTTTCTTGCAATTGACAACTTATTATACATTGTTAGGTAATCAAACATTGTGGAGATTCTAACATTAATTGCTTTTGCATTTTATAATTATTCAAATCTTTTAATATTGTTTGTTTTGTTCCTTGATTTTGTAGCATAGTTCTAAAGAAAAATAATAACAACCTATATTGTTTATTGTAACAATGAACAGGATAACAATAAATCTTTGTGAAATATATTTAGATGAGGATAATGACTAATGAGGGATGCAGTAAGTACAACAAAAAAAAAACGCAAATCTTTGTCACAATTATATTTGTAAAAAACTTTTATTTATATTCTATTAATATAACTGCTGTAACAGTTAGTTATTGTAACAAACTCTCCGTCCACATATTAATAGACTAAGGAATGATTGTTCTCACTTTATAATACAATAATAAATAATAGTAAATATTTTAAATCCTTGTTGTTATTGTACATTTTATTCTGTTCAATTTATTTTGATGAGTTTTCTGTTTTAGTATGTTACATTGTGTTTATCATTTATTTGTTTATTAGGTTTAGTATAGCTTTAGGTACTTAATGAGCTTTAGTAACAATAGTAGTGGAATAACACTATTTACAAGTACTGATAATGATACGTTCCAATCGATTAAGTAATCTCTCAAGGGCCTCCGCCCACGTCAAACTGTTAAGTAGGACCGATTAATCGGATCATTTCAAAATTTTCGTAGAATCGAATTTTTTAGACGTCTGCATTGCTCTATTTCTAAAAGTATGTTCTACATAAATTCGGTCACCGACTGTCGGACGTAGGAGGACAGCCTAACGGTACGTTCACACGGCGTCGTGTGCTCTCTACCGAATCGGATTTTTGCAGGATTCGGTTTAGTGGCAACAGAATTTCAATGAATGAGTTCACACATGCACTAGGTTTCAAGACACGGCAAAAAAAACCTAATCTTGCTGAACTTGACATCCGATTTTGCGACTACAAACCGATCCGGCCGTACTGCAAAATGTAAGATCCGGTGCAGTGGTATAGCATTCGGCTATTTGCCGGATCTTGAAACCGAACGCCGATCGTTGGACGGCGTCGGGCAGCACAAGCGTCGTCGGGTTGCTAACAAAAGCTGGATGATTTGTTCACACGGAGGCCGTCGGATACGGCAATGGAAGATGTGCTGTGTGAATACAACGTTCGGTTATTCCAGATCCGATGAAAATAAGATTCGGCAAAACGTGGCTCCGTGTGAACGTACCGTTAGAGCCCTATTACATTAGAACACCATAGGTGCGCCACCTTGGTCGCGCTACTATCAAAATGTATACAGTAGTATGGAGGGTATTTCACTTGGTGTCAACTAGGCGGCGTAACCACTTGACACCAAGTAAAAAATCCATGGTGTCCTTAATAAATAGGGTCCTTACTGTCGGTTTTAATGCGTGTCGTTATCGTCCATAGCCCAAGACGCGCGACAAATCGTACTAACAAGACATTCACACTCACCAATTAAAGGTAAATGTATCGCTAAGATGTCAGTCCATACAACGATTACTGCTTGTGCAGTTACTTAGTTTTTATATGATTCACTGGTTACCACAAGTGTTTAAAAAACTTATTCCATATGGGACAAGGCTCTAAGGCTCAATTCACACGTACCACAACCACACCACAGCGACAACCATACCACAACGCCGCGATGTGGTCGGGCGTAAATTTTGTATTGGAAATGAATATTACAATTCACACGCACCACATTTTGTGGTTGTTATCGACCACCTGTGTAATACGACTACATCGCAACCACATCGCGACGGCAACGCGGCGGCAGCGCGGCCACATCGCCACGACATGACGTCCACGCGCGCCTAGCTGGCGCCTGCGCTCCCCCGGTCTTCTTTCATTTTGCGTAGTATTATTAACCATAACAAGGATAGCAACACAATCTTTCCTCCATGACTACGTTCAGTCAAGCCGTGTTTCCTCTACGAAAGCCAGAGTATAACTGCACATGGCCACGTGGTTACCACATCGCAACGACAGCGACAACGCAACCACATCGACATTTTGTGGCTACCACAACGCAGCTGCAAAAAGCCGCTGCGACACTATTCACACGTAACCACATCCTGACCACATTTTGTCGCTGCGACGTGGTGTGGTTGTGGTACGTGTGAATTGACGCTTAATAACTAAAAGTAAAAATTATTGAGGATAAGCAAGGTTGGTCTAGCTAGCATAAAAACTGGCAAAGCCTATAACTCTGTGCACTTCAATCTCATGTATTGGCAATGAAATATAATGCTAATTTAATCTTCTATGCTAATCATACAATTTAATGATTGCAACACTTATGCTGGTGTTGCAAACATTCCATTTAAAGCAAGAAGTCATGTAAGCCTCCATTAATAGTTGCTCTTTTAATCTCTTTCCAGGAAAAAACAAAAATGAGCTTTATTTATATCTAGTTATTCGTTTTTACAAACCTCTAAAAACATCTCTAGTAAGTTTACATTTTTCTAGCTATACTTACTCGAAATAATTGGACCTAACTAGAAAATGGAATTTATTACTGTTTTAATGTTTATCCTACATGAACTGAGGTGAACAAGTCAACTAGGAGTCCTATAAAATTACGTCCTGTTCGCATTTGCGCTGTGAAGCCAAATAATTTTAGTCTAAATGCATTTGTCAACGAAAACAATCCCTGTATTGCATTAAAAAATTTCAGCGCAATATCTAATAAATTCTTTAAGATTTATTTTCAATCAACAGTTTAGTTCTATGACCTCGAAGAAATACTTTGGATTAGGCTCCTCGTTGAGCCTCCAGCTGTTCTGAACGCTATGTAAGCTGTGATGGCTAATACGATATATGAGGGCAAGATCGTTGCTGCATATAATTCTTTGCTATTTAACAAACTGAGTCCGGAAACGAAGAAATGTGAAACTATGACCCATCCGACTTTGATGTAGTTCTTGTCATCAAATCCACTGAAAAATATAACACTCCAGAATGTGTTGAGTAGTATCATGCAGAGGGTCATGGCTGCGCTTGTCAGAAAGAAATACTCTGTTCCAGTATGAAGCCCTAATGTGCCTGGACCAACCTGAAAAACGAATATTTGAAATGTTTTAATCTATTTATACATAGTATCGTTTTGGAACATATAAAGTTATAGGGAATCAGCACAGTAAAACATGTGGGTTATCAGTTTTTTATTTCTGTAACCATAACTAGGTTAAATGTATTTTTTTTCCTATATAGATTTTTTCTACATTATGCATAAGCTTATTTAGGCATTTTTTTATTATTATTATTAGATCTGATGAATCAAAATCTAAATCTACGTAAGACAAATAAATTTGAGCTTACACAAATAGGTCTACAATACACACAAGTTATAAAAAAATTTAACAATCATATGAATCTATATTTCTGATTAAATAAGGGGTAAACTACTTACTGAATCTGCCAGTACATTAATAAGGGCGAAGGCTCCGCTCATTGTGCCAAATCCCAGCCCTGACACATAAGCCATTTCTAGCTTGTTGCTGCCTATATTGTGGTTCTCTGATATTTCCTTCAATCCTGCTTCTGTTTTACGTAGCAAGACATACATTCCATACCTGAATGCTTCCTAAAAGGAAAAAATAAAGTTTTAATAAATCATGTACGGACGATATATAAAATGAGTCATAACACCATAATATTGCTAGCAGTTAAAAGGGCTTATGTAGATTGCCAAACAATAAATGTATGCTATGTGTACTAAAGTTTTAAGTAGGCAAGTTAGAAGTGTCTGAGAGAAACATAGTCCAGTAAATGAAAAATGACAGCTTGATACATGTTTATATTGCATGCATTACCTATAGTGGCATCACAAATTGTAATAACATAGCAGCTTTTAAGTTTCTGCCAAATGTTATGCAATTGTCACGTATTTATCAGCATAAAACAAGTATTTGCGCATTATAAAACGAAATTAAATCAGTTACTCACCTGGAATATGATAGCAAAGACCATTCCAAACGCCAAATACGATCGTAACGGCACCACTGCGTACCACACAAGAGATGACAGTAGAAACGAAAGCAGCCATCCAAATGCTGCTGCTATCATGATGATGATGCGCACAGGGTCGTTGGCCACTGTGAACGCGAACATCACCAGCGGAGCCCCGAAGGCAAGGAGAGAACAACTGAAGAACTCTGCGAGAGTCATCCTACGCGATTCTTTTAAAAAAATGGACAATAATCCTAACTTACACTACTTAACAGCTGCCTAACGCAGTGAGCTGTTATACTAACACGGCTAACTAAACTGAGAGCATTGGGAGAGGAGTAAATTAAAATTTTTGGTGTAAAAAAGAAATGAATCATGAATCACAGCAAAAGCAAATGTAGTATTTCTCCTAATGTCACTCAACAATAGCGATGGGTCAACCCGGTTTGCCAAACCGAATCAATTCGGTTTGAGGGCAACTCGCATCAAACCGAGCTACAGTCTATCCAACCCGGTTCAGTTTGAAACCGCAATCGCGTCAACTCGTGTCCAGTTCGGGCGAGTACGAATGCGATGCAATGCGAATAAGCTGATGCGGGTTGAACGGGCTGAACCGAACCGAACCGAACCGAATGAATAACGAACGGAACCGAGTTATCCCGAATGAAGTTGCTGACGCCGACCGGTGACGCGACGCGACGAGTTGCATGTCAAATGGTGACGCCAAATTTTCATTCCGTTTTATAATAGGCATTTGTTTGTTATCGTATATAATTATATTTTAATTAACATCGTTTTTTCAGAAAGTATCCAATTTTATTATTTTATTATAATAATATTAAGTATATAAATACTTTAACTACTAAAAGTAACAAGTGAGTATTTTTATCATACGGTTTATAATTTATAACGGGGTTCATGAACGAATGAATGACGTCACACAGTACTGGATGATTCGGTTTGGTTGAATCGGTTTGTAAGTCGGTTTGAGCAAAATTATGATTCGGTTCAACCGGTTTGAAAAAATCACGGTTTGACCCATCTATACTCAACAACCTGTCAAAGTGTCAATTCAATCAGTGACTTCATTTGACATTTTGTACGTCTTGTGTTTGGAAACAACTTTGGTGGTCGGGCTGTTGAGGGTTTCAAATACTTAAGCTTGGCTAATTAAAGCATGGCCGCGGCTAAAAAGGGTGAATGTAAGGGCTTCATTTTAATAAAGTTGTATATAATAAATAACTTAATAACATCATAATGTGTTTAGTTTCAATGGTTTTGTAATTTACTGCTCTGTAGTCTGTAGTAATTGTCTGTCACATTCATCTGACAATGACATCTGTCATACTGCTATCTATACTAACCTCACTTTTAGCCGTGTGATCAAAATAATCCAATTTATTTTAAGAACAACATCAGCATTATTGTTATTTCCTCACTATGCCACCAAAAGCACAGAAGAAAACGTTATGGGTGGACTGCGAGCGATGTGGCTGCAGTATAACATCGAACGACAAAAATATTCACGTCGAGTTGAGTTGCGGGAAAGATCAATTGAAATGTCCGTATGTTGAAGATGGAAAGCTGTTTACTTGGCTGCAGAGGGTGGGGGCGGCGCCTGACGGGGCTCCGCGGGACGCTGTGCTCGTGCACCCTTCGGCTGGGACGCTGATAGGAGCGGTGATCGGGTGCCCGCTTCAGTTGAGCAGAGAAGGCGCTCCCGTGATGGTGAAGCGGATGTGGCCTTCCAAAGCGTCTGCGCCAGCCGCTGTTATAATACCGGCTGCAGGTGAGTGTCTGCTGCGTCTATTTCTCCCTTGTGAGTAAGTAAGCCGGTAATCTAATGTTTCTTCCCTAAAAATATACTTACATTAAAATTTCTTACTTACCTGCACAGGTTTAGTTGCTGCCCTGCTCCCATGTGTAGTAGAATCATATTATCTAGCTATTACTCTCTTAATAAAATATTCTTCTTTAGTAAACCACAATAGTTTTAGTATTTTTAAATTGTTAATTTCCTATTTTCTTATTATGTAAGTTTACTCACAATCTGTTTCCTTCTTCTCTATTTCTATAAGCAAGAACCTGTTGTTGGCTTGCCAGTAAGTATTTGATTGTTATTCTAAATGTATTTAGCTGAAGGTTTTCTATGCTCTTAATAAATAAAAGGCTTTAGCTTTATACAATGCAAAAGTTTTTTTATATTAACAATTTATACCAGGGATTAGCATATTCTAACAAGAAACTATTTAGAGTTTTGTAATCATTTTCCAGTCTAATTCAAAGTCACTTCTCTTTTCAGATCTGTCCAGTGCTTGGAGTAATGACAGTAAGAAAGTAACAGTTTCTGTGATCCAAGAAGAAGTACCCAAAGCAACCTGTGTCACTATCAGAATAAAAAACCACAAAACAAAATCAAATATTTGTGATATTTTAAAACACCATTTTTACAATAATTTTGTTTGTATTGGTACCATTTTAGTGTACTATTATTTTGGTAAGAAATTAGAAATTGAGATACTTGACATCAAATCTGAGAAGTCCGATTATACAGGCTGGTATGTTCTTAGTGAAAATAGTATCTGGAGTATGGAGAAGGAAGCAGTTGTAAAAAGTAAGAAAAAGCCACAAATTCTTGGTGGTGTTGATGATATCTTAGAAGAAATACAGACATTCATCAAAATATCATTTGATATGAATGGTCTGACTGCCAGTTTCCAGCCCACCAGGGGCTTATTGCTCTATGGACACTCTGGGATAGGAAAAACAGCAATATGCAAATATTTAATTGAAAATCTGAATTGCTTTCACATAGAAATTAATGGCCCAGCTATTTTCAGTAAATACTTTGGTGAAACTGAAGGCACAATGAGAGGCCTCTTCGAAAAAGCGATACAAAATCAACCCAGCATCATATTGGTTGATGAAATTGAAACAATATGTCCAAGACGGTCTTCAGGCAGCACAGAACAGGAAAGAAGAATAACTTCTGCATTTGTAAACATGCTGGACAGTTTACATGCTGAAGAAAGCAGAGTATTTGTCTTAGCAACAACTAGAAAACCAGAAAACATAGACCCAATGCTAAGACGTTTTGGAAGGCTTGACAAGGAAATTGAGATCCCAGTACCAGATAGAATACGAAGGAAAGAAATTGTCTACAGTTTGCTCAAAAATCTGCCAAATAAAATATCTTCAGGGGACATCGAAAACATTGCAGACTTGGCGCATGGGTACGTTGCCGCGGATTTGGTAAATCTGTGCTCACAAGCCACCATGAAATGTATAAAACGGTCAAGTGATTGTATTGAGCGTGGTGACCTCATTGCGGCACTTACTATCGTTAGACCAAGTGCTATGAGGGAGTTACTTATAGAAATACCAAATGTAAGGTGGTCTGACATAGGAGGCCAGGCTGACTTGAAGTTAAAATTGCGCCAAGCTGTTGAGTGGCCTCTGAAACACGCCGAGAGCTTTCGCAGACTTGGAGTCAGTCCTCCTGGCGGCGTCCTTCTTTACGGACCTCCCGGCTGTTCTAAAACCATGATAGCCAAAGCTCTAGCAACAGAAAGTGGTCTTAATTTCCTCTCCATAAAAGGTCCAGAATTATTTTCGAAATGGGTCGGCGAATCTGAGCGAGCCGTCAGAGATTTGTTTACGAAAGCACGACAGGTCGCTCCGTCTATTATATTCTTTGATGAAATGGACGCTATTGGTGGCGAGAGAGGGGCAGGGGAGGCGGGAGTTCACGAGAGAGTATTGGCTCAACTGCTAACGGAATTAGATGGCGTGGTGCCCTTGAATTCTGTAACTATCTTGGCAGCTACTAACCGTCCGGATAGAATGGACAGGGCACTGTTACGACCGGGCCGTTTAGACCGGCTGATCTACGTGCCTCTACCAGATATTGAGACAAGGTTGCAGATAATAGAATTGAAGCTAAGCAAAATGAGTATAAGTGATGATGTGAATTCTCATAACTTGGCGACAAAAACTGAAGGGTTTTCGGGAGCTGAGCTGCATGCACTTTGTCACGAAGCTGCGTTAAAAGCCCTGGAGAAAGACCTCGATTGTAAAGAAGTAACTATGGAGCATTTTGAACATGTTCTGAAAGATTTTAAGCCTAGAACACCTGAGTCTCTGTTGAAGGTGTATCAGGAGTTTGCTTTGGGACAAAGATCTGGTTAAGCTCGAAAATTGATGACCTTCATTTACCGGCTTCTTCAAAACTAAGCTAGAAGCAATCTGGATTCAATTAGTTAAACCATAAATATATAAGAAAACTGCTAGCTTCACACAATACTGCCGCTTCGCCGTTTTGCGTTTATTCAAATAGTTGCTTATATTTTTCTAACTGCAAGTTTACTGGTTTTGGCATCAAATGCCTTTAACAATAGTCGGTTAGTCCATGACTATTAAATAGTGGTTTGGTTGGCTTACATTCCCCTAGGAGTCATTAAATGCCAGGGGATTCAACTGCAGTGTGATGTGTGTAATTCGCGTAGTTTTAAGAAAAGTTGTCTTCCTGTCTAAATTATTTATTAATAAGAATCCTTACAGCTATTTGTATATAAATTAATATTAAATCTAGTCCTTATTTTAATCACATCAATAATACATGTTTTACCTCGACTTTAGATACAAGTACAAAACTGCTAATTTCTGGTTAAAAATAAAACATGGATTTCTTATTAAAAATGTTTGAAACAACAGTGAGATTATTATTGCAATCCATTTAACAATTAGACGGTTTGAAATGAATAAAGTTAGACTCAAAATGTTGAGGCCAAACTAAGTTTGAAAAAATTTGTTCTCGATATACTTACGAAATTACGTTGGCCTAATAAACTGTTTTTGGTTCAACAATTTGGATATTGAAAGCATATTGATACATTACACAACAGAATAATGTCCCAATTGTTATATTAAATTTATAAATACACGAACAGTCCAGCACACGCGGGAATAAAAACACCGGTTTTTGTCAGTTCACTCACATTGGCGTAACTAGGAAACTATTTTTTTTATAGTAACGTGGTATGCGTGCGTATGTTTCGTAGCTACACAGACAAGCTGATATGGTCTGGTGGGGCATATATAGAAATAGCCTGCCCTGCAAGGTATTTTATTTCAATTTTCTTGATCACGTTTATTTTGTTATTATTTTTGTAGTACGAGAAACTTATTATACAGGGTTATTGGTAAAACACCGACATCCTCTCAGGACTATGTTACTATCATCATAAACAACAACTTTTGTTCTATGATTATTTACAAAATGTTATACGTTTACCAAAAACAAATCTTCAAGATTTCGTTGTCCTATCTAACACATTTCAACTCTGTATTGTGCCGTAACAACATACCTACGCATGCCGCGCACTGTCCTCGTTTGCTACGCAGACTTCGTCACATTTAGAGTTTTCAATTTAAATATTTTTAATTTTGTATGAAAATGTAATGAACAATAATATGATAATTTTTAAAATGTCGTAGAACAAAAGTTGTTGTTTATGATGTTAGTAACATAGTCCTGAGAGGATGTCGGTGTTTTACCAATAACCCTGTAGATGTAACGAAATATAACGATGTGAAAACTTTCACCATTGCAGCTACACAGGGTCCTAACTTAACGTAGGTAGTTTCTTAAACCTAGTTACTTACCAAAATAAATGGAAACATTTTATACGCATCGATGACCCCCCACATTTTCACAATAGTACGCCAATGTGGATGAAAAAAATAAATGCAAGTTTACACACAACGGTATATAATACAATAATTACCTAATCCACATAGTATTGTCTTTATAGGTATAAGTCAGACACGTATTACAAAATACGCCAGCAGTATCGCGTTTTTTCGATACGCCTAATTTGCGGGTACTTAGGAATTTCTAACTACCCGCAAATTGTTACGCTTATAAATATTGCAACAGACAAATGGGATTTATTACTAAATATAAAAGTTGTTTTACATACTGTTTTATCGAGTTATACTTGTTCACAATAACAAGTAAAAACTCAATAAAATGGGCGTAGGCTAGGAGTCAGTGATATGAACGATCGCAGTTTCCATTTACAACTGAAATGCGTTACAAAGTTACAAATAGAATTCGAAATGACTTGTAACGCTTCAAAGTATCTAGTTCATCCGAAATAATACCTTGGTATTTCGGAAATACCAAGGTATTTTTTATACTTTCGCCCTCCTAGCTACACAAATCTTAAAGTTATTTTTTTATGAATTCTCCAAGAATCTCAGGAATTTATTTATTGAAACCTCAAAACTTAGAAATGTTAATTTTTCCATCAGTCTTTTGATAAAGAGATATTAGATAACATTCAATTAAGTATTTTTTTATTCACGATCTTTGATTAAAATTTGACACGTTCGCAAACGGTTGTTATCGTCTCCAATTTAAAGTTTAATGCAAGTATTGCACATTTTTTTGTTTTAATTTCCGAAAACCTTGTTTGGTATTTCGATCCATAATAAAATTTTGAGTCACACATGAATACTGAAACGTCACTCAAATCTCATAATCATCCAAGTGCTACTTAAATATAAGCATCCCTCAAAAAATGGTATACAGAAATACCATTCAAGTAATTTGGAACCATGATTAGCCAAGCAGTCCTGAACTTTTTACCAGCACGTTCTCAGTTACAAATCTATTTAGTTTACGCCTCGTATTCGTTTCACGCGGACTTTTTTGTACAAATATTTTCTAGAAATATTAATCATTTGAAATGTATTAGCGTTACGTAAGTCTGATTTGAATTAATATTGAAATTATGTATTTATTTACCTAAAAATTACATTAAATCCAAAAGATAATAATAAAAAAATCGTCATTTGGAAATATTTTTTCTAAAGATAGAAATGTCGTAGATTGGAACGTTACAGTTGCTTGATTGACATCTTACGTACGAATATTAGGGTATGCGCACTCAACGATTGAATCGTTGTGAAGGAAATTCGTCAATGAAATGTACTACAATCCGCAAACTGCGAAAATAAATCGTTTGCGATTATGTAGTGTATTTCTACAGTTCACAGACTAACGATATTTTTTCGCAACAATATTTTATTGTAGAAGAAAATTCGTCAATCTGTGAACAACAGAAATGTACTACAATCCGCGTGATCCGCGCTCTGCGAAAATAAATCGTTTGTGAATATGTTGTGTTTTTCTATTGTTCACACACTTGCGATATTTTTTTCGCAACGATATTAAATCGTAGTGCACGCATAGCCTTAAGTCGTAGAGCAATGTAAGGATTCAAGTTTACATCGTATTACCTAAATTTCTTATTAATTTAGTTACAAGAGAGAAGAAGCAGAAACTTGGATGATGTTTGAAAGATATGCTCTTTGAACGGATAAAGAAAAAAAGTACTGAGTACCTACATAAACCATGAAACACTGTACTTTAAACTTATTTATCTTTTCAAAGGCGTCAACTTTCTTTTCTGCGCCAGATATGTGATTTTTCGTGGTTCGAAAGAAAATACAAGGGCGATAGAGACATTTTTAGCAGTTTTTGTGTAGTTTCAATTGATTTCGCTACATTTAAGAGTCCTCGGGACCACTCTCAAATTTAGGGGCTGCTCAAATCAGATTGACAGTTGATTTGAAAGCTAGGTAACGTTGAGTAGCGTTTCTGTATACGATTTTTGTACTGAGTGGCGTTTTTACACAACTTAATTTAAGAAGCTCTCAATTTTAACAGATACTCAAAAGTAAGTTTTGTGAATATGAAATCAAAGTTTAAGAGCTGCTCAATCGTTTAAGCAGCTCTTAAATATTTGAGTAGCGTTTCAGTATTCGGGCAATAGGCGGCTTCAAAATGTTAATATTTTTGGGCCATGGACTATCCACTTTGGCCGTCATTGTGACGTTAAGTTTTTTTTAATTCCGAAATTGTAAGGTAAGTTCACATCTACGGTTGCACTCAACGCGTCTCAATAAGGGATACACACTTATTTAGTTTATTTCCATAGAAAACAATGCAAGCATAATATATAATTGTTTACTATATACATAAGCTGAATAAGTATTAGTAGTTCCTATTTCTGCAATCCTTAAGCGTTTCAGATGAGATTATTCTCGTATGAGATTCACGAATGTTTGATTCAATCATATACCTCATACTATAAAAAAGGACATCAATAAAACACTGCTACCAACATACGAATATTGCTCGCGATCGTTACCAACGCACGCGTTCGTTATTGTGCGACCGTAGATGCGTACACCTTGTGGGCTGAGCTTATTGACTCCGATTCATATTATCATGTAATTCTATCCCTTTCTAACAAAACGTGAACATTCTTCACTAGAGCGAGAAAGGTATAGTATTAGTGGAAAATGCAAGACAAGCAAAGCTCGGCCCTAATAAGTTTTATAATTTTCAAGGGTACCCTTTGGTACAAACTGATGTAACCACTAAGTTAATCAGATCATAATGGTTTCTGGCATAAGGAACTCGTGTAAGGGAATGAAACTGGCTTCCTGGTTGTTTTAGAGTATTCAGCCACCAGACACTTGGTGGTCGTTTAGTGAATTTAGAAAAAAATACATAATATATTTACTCTTATAGTTAAGTTTTACACAATGATGCTGATTCTCTTGTTCACAAACTTAACTAAATTTAAGTTAAATGCATCTTTCTCTTTCCATTTCACTAAGAAAGGGACAGAAGTTAAAATATTAGTTAAGTCCAATCAAATTTGGGCACTTCATAGATAATTTAGACGCGATTAAAAACATGGCGACTAAATATACGCCAATTTTCTTCAGGCGCTGTCTAATTTGACAGGATTAAACTAAAATGTATCTTCTGTCCCTTTCTTTAAGAAACAGAAAGAGAAAGATGCATTAAACTTAAATTTAGTTAAGATTGTGAACAAGAGAATCAGCACCAATATACGCTTAAAATTAGCAAGGTAAAGTCAACGGGCGGTCTATGAATCTCTTTAAAAAGCAGAAACTGGAAGAGAGCGGGTAAAAAAAAAGGAACTAGAAGGGGCAGTCCCACAGCGCCCTGTAAACCTGCTCCACCAACAAAAAAATTGAGGAAAAAGGCGAAAAAATTAGGAGACACAAGGAATCAAGAGGAAACCAGTCTCACCTCAGTCCTTAGTCCCCAGAAACCACTACGCAGTCAGTTCACTCTTATACGCGCAGTATCTCGGTGTGTCGGTTGTAGCAGATGGCGATCCAGTCGGGCTGCGTGGCGCCCCACTGTATCTGGTTGACCTCGCCCTCGGCCGCCGTGTAGGCCAGGATGGGGTCCTCGATGGCGCGCGGCATCTGCTGGATGTCCCAGATCAGGGCCTGGTGGTCGTCGCCCGCTGTGCAGATGTGGCATGAGCTGGGGGCAGAAGAACATGTATAAATAACAACGATATTTTCTGGAGACAATTCACGGGCAGCATTTAATAACTGTCACAACATTATAATGCCAAGAGACGCTAAGAAACAAATATTGCTCGCGATCGTTACCAATGCACGCGTTTATTGTGCGACCGTAGATGCGTACACACCTTGTGGGCTGAGCTTATTTACTCCGATTCATATTATCCTGTAATTCTATCCCTTTCTAACAAAACGTGAACATTCTTCACTAGAGCGAGAAAGGTATAAAACTTGGAAAAAGACGATAATCCTCCCTAACCTTACGACGGGCGTGCACGGCATGTGTGTGGCTCAGTGCACATACATGTGTGTCTCAGTGCACATACCTGTGCGGCGCCCAGGCGATGCCGTTGACGCAGGCGCGGTGGTTGTTGAGGCGCGCGACGGGCGTGCACGGCATGTGTGTGGCTCAGTGCACATACATGTGTGTCTCAGTGCACATACCTGTGCGGCGCCCAGGCGATGCCGTTGACGCAGGCGCGGTGGTTGTTGAGGCGCGCGACGGGCGTGCACGGCATGTGTGTGGCTCAGTGCACATACATGTGTGTCTCAGTGCACATACCTGTGCGGCGCCCAGGCGATGCCGTTGACGCAGGCGCGGTGGTTGTTGAGGCGCGCGACGGGCGTGCACGGCATGTGTGTGGCTCAGTGCACATACATGTGTGTCTCAGTGCACATACCTGTGCGGCGCCCAGGCGATGCCGTTGACGCAGGCGCGGTGGTTGTTGAGGCGCGCGACGGGCGTGCACGGCATGTGTGTGGCTCAGTGCACATACATGTGTGTCTCAGTGCACATACCTGTGCGGCGCCCAGGCGATGCCGTTGACGCAGGCGCGGTGGTTGTTGAGGCGCGCGACGGGCGTGCACGGCATGTGTGTGGCTCAGTGCACATACATGTGTGTCTCAGTGCACATACCTGTGCGGCGCCCAGGCGATGCCGTTGACGCAGGCGCGGTGGTTGTTGAGGCGCGCGACGGGCGTGCACGGCATGTGTGTGGCTCAGTGCACATACATGTGTGTCTCAGTGCACATACCTGTGCGGCGCCCAGGCGATGCCGTTGACGCAGGCGCGGTGGTTGTTGAGGCGCGCGACGGGCGTGCACGGCATGTGTGTGGCTCAGTGCACATACATGTGTGTCTCAGTGCACATACCTGTGCGGCGCCCAGGCGATGCCGTTGACGCAGGCGCGGTGGTTGTTGAGGCGCGCGACGGGCGTGCACGGCATGTGTGTGGCTCAGTGCACATACATGTGTGTCTCAGTGCACATACCTGTGCGGCGCCCAGGCGATGCCGTTGACGCAGGCGCGGTGGTTGTTGAGGCGCGCGACGGGCGTGCACGGCATGTGTGTGGCTCAGTGCACATACATGTGTGTCTCAGTGCACATACCTGTGCGGCGCCCAGGCGATGCCGTTGACGCAGGCGCGGTGGTTGTTGAGGCGCGCGACGGGCGTGCACGGCATGTGTGTGGCTCAGTGCACATACATGTGTGTCTCAGTGCACATACCTGTGCGGCGCCCAGGCGATGCCGTTGACGCAGGCGCGGTGGTTGTTGAGGCGCGCGACGGGCGTGCACGGCATGTGTGTGGCTCAGTGCACATACATGTGTGTCTCAGTGCACATACCTGTGCGGCGCCCAGGCGATGCCGTTGACGCAGGCGCGGTGGTTGTTGAGGCGCGCGACGGGCGTGCACGGCATGTGTGTGGCTCAGTGCACATACATGTGTGTCTCAGTGCACATACCTGTGCGGCGCCCAGGCGATGCCGTTGACGCAGGCGCGGTGGTTGTTGAGGCGCGCGACGGGCGTGCACGGCATGTGTGTGGCTCAGTGCACATACATGTGTGTCTCAGTGCACATACCTGTGCGGCGCCCAGGCGATGCCGTTGACGCAGGCGCGGTGGTTGTTGAGGCGCGCGACGGGCGTGCACGGCATGTGTGTGGCTCAGTGCACATACATGTGTGTCTCAGTGCACATACCTGTGCGGCGCCCAGGCGATGCCGTTGACGCAGGCGCGGTGGTTGTTGAGGCGCGCGACGGGCGTGCACGGCACACGCACGTCGAGGATGATGACCTCGCAGGCGTCCATGGCGACGGTGGCGAGGTAGTTCGGGTCCTGCTTGTTCCACGCCAGCCGGAGCAGCGGCGTGTGCTGCGGGTCCTGGGGGAGGGGGAGGAGTTACCAGTGTACAGATGGAAGGGTTGATGTTCTTAAAATACCATCAATTGCCAAAGGAAAGGAATAATGTAAGAATTTTTGTCATTGGATCTGTACTTTTGGAGATTAGCTCTGAGTTCTCTTCTCATATATATTTCTTATTATGAAGAAATTGCCATCATCATTACACAGTTAAAAAGTTCACTTGCACAGGTTACTTAATTAAACATGTTATTTTCTTATCTAAAAATCAGACAAAATTAATAATGTCAGACCTACCTCATAAATAATCGTCGAATGTTCTAGATGGCGCAGATCGAACATCCTGACGGAGCCGTCAGCGCCCACCGACGCGAACATGTCCCGCCCCCCGCCCGCGCGGCTGAACGCTATGTCGTACACCTCCTGTAGGCCATACATGACGATATGACAGACAGACAGTAGAAAAGTTTCATGGAAGTAATAAATGTTGCTATTGTTATTGAGGTAAGGATCAGCTCCAACTTATACACCTAAATGTATAACTTCTTTAATATGAGTGTGAATGCAGTATCTCTGGAAGAAAACAAGGCAAATCACATCTCTCAGCATTTTGAAATAATCTTGGACCTGAAGGGGTTCATGCTATTGTACAATATTAGATCCTGTGCTAGGTTGGATGAACCACTAGTATTCTCTCTTCTAGTTTTTTTATTCATTTATTCTAATTTCGCGCTCATGGCGTAAACATTCAGTTGTTCTCAAAAACCTCAACACCTTACCTTATCATGAGCAATAAGCTGAGTCTTCACATGCCCTGACACTTCATTGACCCTGCCGAGCACCTGGCCAGTCTCCAGCCCCCATATAGTGCAGGTGGTGTCAATGCTGCTGGTCCCGATGAGGTTGGGGTCCACTTCATTCCAGTCGAAGGAAGTCAGTGGGGCACAGAAGTCAGAATTCTTGTTGTTGTTGAGCACACACTCAAACAGAGTGTAGGGTTCACCAGCTCGCCAGATTCGGAGGTAATCGCCTGGGGGATTAATTATAACTTAAAATAAAAGGATGAGTGTAATTTTACACGAAAATGTCTAAAGCATTAATGATATTTCATTTGAGACGTCGACTCACACAGATATAAAAGGTCCGACAAACCGCGAGCTATTCGACGCAAGGATTTGTGTGCTACAATCGTGATTACAAGGTATTACACAAAAAAACAAAAAAGATTGATGTAATTTACATCAATCTTTTTTGTAGGACCATTTTTCAATAAAATGTCGAATGTCGTGATGGCCCAGTGGATATGGCACCCGCCTCTTGTGTAAGAGGTTGTGGGTTCGAATCCGGGCAAGTACCAATGTGACTTTTTCAATTCATATGTACTTTCTGAAGTAGTGTCGTGATGGCTCAGTGGATAAGGCGCCCGCCTCGTGTGTAAGAGGTTGTGGGTTCGAATCCGGGCAAGTACCAATGTGACTTTTTCAATTCATATGTACTTTCTAAAGTTTATCTTAGACATCACTGACATCCCGTGCCTCGGAAAGCACGTAAAGCCGTTGGTCCCGGTTGTCATTCGTACAACTTTGACAGTCGTTACTGGTTAGCCAGAAACTCTGACCAGTCTAACCAAGAGGTATCGGGTCGCCCAGTTACTAAATAATAATAAATAATAAAAATCTTTATTTATACAAAAACCTTCAAACATTGCTTAAGGACAAAGTCACATGAATTTAAATGAATTAAAGGTCAAACAAATAGAGTAACCCTGACTCCCAAACTAGGAGATCCTGTGACTTAGGAGTCAGTGTTCTGCTGTCACTAAGATACAAAAACCTTTACTAAAAAGTGTGTGTTAACAAAATCTTGGTAAAGAAACAGATTTGAAGTAGGTACAGCAAAAATTAATTTAACAAGGATTAACTAGGAGTAAAGAAATTTATTAAACGGGGTAGTGTGTGGGTAAGTAATTGTAAGTGTAGGTGTGTATGTGAGGGTGAACGTGTGTATGTTAGGTGTGCGGAAGGGTGTGTGTGTGATGGAGATTGTATACTTATATTTGTGCGTGCTGTTGTGTTAGTGTATTTATGTAACTTGAGAGATATGGGTAGAAGAAGGATTGCACTAGCTACTGCCAGAGGTGAAGTAGTTCTTCTGTCTGGACGTAGTCCCGATCCTGAAGCCAACCTTGTATTTTAACCTTGACTTCATGGTGACTTAGCCCAGTTAATTGAATAGTTTTAGCTATGTTTCTGTAAATGAAAGAGCTCACAACATAGAACTGGCGCCTGGCGAATGCGGTCTTGTGGCTTATTGTTGGAAATATAATTTTTGCTCTGCGCCTAGTGTTATCTGGTGGAGGGATTAGTTTATGCTTCTTAAGTGTGGCTCGGAGGACAAAGAGCTGTCTCACAGTAAGTAGCTTACAGTCCGCATATAGATCTATAGTGGGGAATCTATATGGTTTACCAAGCATAACCTTGAGCACAGCTCTCTGGGCCCTTTCCACTTCAATAAACTTGGTTTTAGCAGCCCCTCCCCAAACTGGGATGCAGTAAGTGATAACGGACTGACAAAGTGCTAGGTAAACCATTTTCAGAATATGTTTGTCTGCAGAGAGTCTCAGAGATTTGAAAATATAAATAAGTCTTCTGACTTTTGAAGTAACATTGTCGATTTGGTTGTACCATTTCAGTCCATCATCAATCACTACACCCAGGTACTTCGTTTGGCTGACGAGAGTAAGCGTTGCGCATGTGCAGTGGGTGTGATCGAGACACGTATGTGCTGTAATTTCAAAATCTGGAGGTGCTTTGTTCTTATAATTAATAAAAAACGGAATGAAGTTGGTTTTAGCAACGTTGAGTGTGAGAAGGTTTTGTCGTAGCCACCCCCCAACAGTCCTCAAGGACTGTTCCGCATTACGCCTGACTTCGCTCCACGTGTCACCATAAACGACAGAAGTTACTGGGTTGTGGAGGTCAGATAGGCACACGTAAAACACCGGTATCCAGCTAAATCCGGTTAGGCTGGCAGCCGACCCCAATACGGTTGGAAAAAGGCTAGGGAGATGATGATGTACTTTCTGAAGTTTATCTTAGACATCACTGACATCCCGTGCCTCGGAAAGCACGTAAAGCCGTTGGTCCCGGTTGTCATTCGTAGAACTTTGACAGTCGTTACTGGTTAGTCAGAAACTCAGACCAGTCTAACCAAGAGGTATCGTGTCGCCCAGTTACTGGAGATGATGATGATTTTTCAATAAAATCTGTTTGAATAAGAAAATTCCAAATTAATACCTTTGTATTTTTTTGGAGGTGCCTACTTGCCAAGATACAAAATGTAATTGGTTGTTCAAGCATCAAAATTGCCAGTAAAATAACTAAATTCTAAATTAAACTTCCTAGTTTAACCACAGATTAATAAATAGTTACTACGTAACAGATACTTCACTCCAATACAAAAATGAAAATACCTACGCTATAATAGCCTACAAAATCATAATAATAATACCAGCTGTTTGCGGCGAAGAGAAATGTACCATAAGTACGCATGAAGAGAGTTGAGATTCTTTTGCCCGCCGCGCGACTAACGTGTGTGCGTGTCGTCCAGCAAACGTGCTAGGGTTATACGTATGATGATAATGGTTATAAAACGAATGTTTTAGAAAAACTATTATTTTTTTAATTGTTGATCAAATATTTTTTCTTTTAATAAAATGGCTGATGCATATTTTTTGTTCCTTGAATTCCCGATTATTATATTTTAGTGTCAAAAATATCCAAAACCGCGTGAATAATTTTAATAAATAATCAAAAGGGAAACAGGAGAATTGGGAAACAGGGGAATTGCACAATAATCACGCAATAATTACGTGGTTTCGGCATTTTGATAGTCAGCGCTGTACCCACGACGCGCGAGCACTCAGGCGGGCGCGCGACAGCCCGGTGTTCGTTGTATTGTCGACGATACGCGAAGCGGTAGGCATAAAACGCGTGGCCTTGAGCGAGTGACGGACGCCTGGTTTTACCAAATGTGTGCAGGAGCACAACTGAAACTTTTCAGCTTCGGCTGTTCTGCAGCTGTAGGGATTTGCCTTCATGTAAAAAAAAATATCAAAACTTTTTCATTTCAAAAGTAAACAGGAACACCTCACATTGCCGTCCTTATTTTTTAATGAATGACATTGCCTAAAATTTACCCAACCAAGTTGTTGAACATTGATGTTGTATTATACAATTCCATTCTTGGATACCGATAAAAATATGATGCTTCAACTTACCACTGGTAGCCAGCAGGTCAGGGTAGACTCCCTTGCTGTCCGGTATCCACATGATCTTGGTGGTGGGGTATGGATGGTCGAAGGTGCTCTTGGCACTGAACTCGCTTGTCTCCTCATCTAGAGATATTATTTGGACCTGGTGAAGAAACGTGTTTGGTATTATAATATTAAACAATGATTATAACATATTTGGTGTTAATTCAAAATATTACTTTTCTATATTGTGTTACAGTACAGTTTAGGTTGTGTTTGTAATCTATAAGAAAAAGATTCTTTCAAATAAATCTTCTTACCTTGTTATTGTACTCCTCAACAAAGCTACCGAGCGCAAGGCGGAATCGTTTGTCTGGTCTCACAGACCAGTTCATTGAGTACAGAGGCCATGGTGCCTGATACCTGAGGATACATAATTTATTTTAACGTATAAAAGTTTGGAGTTTCAACTAGAACCTACTACATGTATGTATAATTGTTAACATTGGTGTTACAGGAATCATGAAAACTTCATAAAAAGTACAGACAATAATAAAAAAAATATATTCATTTAACTTTTACTGACTTTAGTAACTGGTTGTTTGGACTTTGGTTCATTTTTAAGTATTACACATTAAAGCAATTTTTGAAGTGTGTTGCGAATAGTTGGTGCACATAGGGGTTATCTCAGGTCACAAGACACTCACTTATATATTTCCTTGCGTTTTGTACTGGAGCTTGTGGTACTAGAGCTGCTATGTGGCATTGACATCACGGCTTGTAATTTTTAACCCTGTAAAAAAAATTAAGTACAGACAACTTTTTTGGCTACATTATTCGTTAGTATTTGGCGATAAAACCACACTTAGTTAAAACTTTAAGTTACATACAATATTTACGTTATTTTACAACAAAAAGTAAGATATATAAACAATTAATTTGCAAAAAAATAATGCGAAATGAGATCACAATGTTGGTACAAACAAACCTCGGTTTACAACGAAATTATTATTACCTTTTAAGTTTTAACACATGTGTTGTTTTAACACGGAAGGTTATAGATGTTAAATTAGGACAAAGCCTAGTTCTAAACTTTATTTATAAACTAAATTCCATGTGAAACGGACGAAAGCATTATTTTTACAATTTTGACGTGACCGATGACATTTATAATTGATGTTGCTATACATAAATTTTGACATTGATTATTGATTAAAAAGGTGCTGCCAGATGTATTAATTCGTGGCATTTGGTATTTTGGTGTAATTTATGCAGTATTGGGGCAGGCAGTAATCGTACGATGAAAACACACTTGATTCGAGACACAATAGAAGGACAATAGCAGCCCGACAGCCGGCTGCCACGTGGTAGTTAAGTTTTGCTAGACTTGGTGCCGGAATAAGACCCTACACAATAGTTATATACCCGGTGGTAAAGATTTTGTTTCTTTTGAGGTTGAAAAGAAAAGAAAAGATTTATTTGAACTGATGGATAACGATGCTCCCACAATTTCTCCTATTGCCGCGATTTAAATCGAATCTAGAGTGCTGCACAATAAAAACTACTGTACTAGGTTTACTTAAAGTTAGCTAGGTTAGCTTTAAAAAATGATAAGCTTCTTCTATGTCATGCCGGGGTTGCGGAATAGTTGTAATAGTTACTACGGCCTCGGAACATAAAGGAAGGAACAAGAGTGGGTTTTAGTCAGTAAAAGTCTGACACTCCCTCCCGCCCCACCCATTCACATACAAATATACAAATATTATCTACTAGCTTTTGCCCGCGGCTTCGCTCGCGTAGAATTTGGTCTGCCACATTAAGTTGCGTGATATTTTTTTAAATACTTGTATTTTTTAATGTAATTTCACACCGTACATCCCAAATTTTTAACTTTAAAATTAGTTTCCATACAATCTTTGACCCAACCCTAGTGCTGACCACGATCCTCAGACATGAGGGACCGACCCGAGAGAGAGACAATCTTTGAAATCCGTTTGAAAGTCTTGATGGCACAGTGGATAAGGCACCCGCCTCTCGTGTGAGGTTGTGGGTTCGAATCCGGGCAAGTACCAATGTGACTTTTTCAACTTATATGTACTTTCTAAAGTTTATCTTGGACATCACTGACATCCCGTGCTTCGGAAAGCACGTAAAGCCGTTGGTCTCGGTTGTCATGCGTAGAACTTTGACAGTCGTTACTGATTAGCCAGAAACTCTGACCAGTCTAACCAAGAGGTATCGTATCGCCCAGTTACTGGGTTGTGGAGGTCAGATAGGCAGTCGCTCCACGTAAAACCCCGGTATCCAGCTGAATCCGGTAATTCCGGCTGGCAGCCGACCCCAAACACAGTTGGGAAAAGGCTAGGGAGATGATGATGACAATCTTTGAAATCCTATACCTTATATTTAGAGGGAATCTCTTGAGGGTGGAATTGTCTGAATTCCTTTCTAAGTGCTCATTATTTTAAGCTATAATAGAACTTCAATAATAAATATAATAGAATTTCAAAATGTTAAGACCATTGGTTTCTTCATCAATCTTTACCTGTATGGTGTGCTTATAAAAAGTAGCCCTATGTCCTTCCCCGGGCTTGAGATTATCCTATCCAGCACAAACGGATTACTAAACACTGACTAATAAACAGGTCGGACCAATGTTACTTGCATCTAATCACTACATAGTATAATACAAAGTAGCTTTCTTTGCCCCTCTATGTAAGCTTAAATTTTTAAAACTACGGAAGGGATTTTGATGTGGTTTTGTTAATAGATTTTGTAATAAGTAAAGAATTAATATGTATGTAATTGGAATAGGTTAACATCTGTGTTTTACTGCAATATACTCCCCTATACGATGTTATTTGTTTTTTTTTTTATTCAGCGTAAATATGTAGATTTTTGGATTTAGATACATGTGAGCATGGGAAAAACAGGGCCTGCCAGGCAAACTTTGAAGATTTTCGCAACTGTCTCATTTCTTGGTGCTAGTATAGTTCTTTCACATAGCCAACTTTCATCGTGGATGTTCTGTTTGCCGTTTGGCGCTCCGTTCAAGTCAATCATATCGTGATTACTTTTAAACTATTCTGCCAAATTACTTAGTGTGAAAGACAAAGTTTATCTTCATTATATACTTAATGCGAGATATGTATTCATTTTGATAAGAGTTTAATAATTATATACTAAATGTGCATTGTAAAACAGTACCAAATTTAATTAAATTTATGGTTCACAATTTTGGTCGTACTGGCTTGCTCATAAGAAGTAGATATATGCTATCGCGGACTTTTATTTAGATCTATTTAAGACAAACAATCCTGTGGTACATCATCTTTATGTAACTCCATTGGTTTAGGCAGCGCACGCAAAGATAGCTCTCAGATGGAAGATTTTTTTCCGACTTAATTGACACTTATCGTTTTATTATGATCAAAATTACATAAAATCATTATAAATTGTAGCCTATGTGTTACTCTGATAAATAACCTAAATTACTGTAAAGTTTCATCCAAATCGGTCCAGTAGTTTTTTCGTGAAAGAGTAACAAACATACATACACACACACATACATCCATCCTCACAAACTTTCGCATTTATAATATTAGTAGGAGTAGGATTATTATTATTATTTATCCTTAAACTTTATGTTACTCGGGACCCTGGGGTCCCGGACCTTTGAAAGGCGTACGAGGGGCCGAAGCCAACTCGCAGAGGCCCCTTAAATAGAGCTTTGTTATATGAAGTGGGACACCAACCGGCGATTATCCCTATATGCACCACTCAAGTGCACCTAAGGTCAACCCCCGGTTGGTGGTGGTCTATTGCAGGTCATGGAATAAAGAAAGTATTGGACTATGGGTTTGGGTTGCTAAGATGAATTACTTATCTGAAACTATTGAATGGCTATGGCCCCTGCCTAACCAATGCTTGTATACACGGATAAAAAGGCAGGGGGTGACTTGCACACTCAGTAAATGGGCCCCCGAAAACGGCCGCTAGCACATAGTGACGAAGCGACAAGGGGGCAACATATATCGAGGTGCTGGAGGAGTGGAGAGGTATTCCACGGCTATCAGGACAATCCCGGAAGTACGGTCAAGATCCCTACCAGCATCTTACTGGAATACTTCCTTCCCCCGAGCAAATTTGCTCTTGCGAATCTCCACTCAAACCAGCCAATTAAGGCAAGAGTGAGGTGGGAGCCTTTTTCCTCGTCAGTGCTCACTCTGGCCGGCCAGTTAAGGCAAGCCAGAGATGAAGAACAAAGGGTCTCCCAGGAGGTCAGGTCCACGGGGTCGCTACTGCCCGACAGCTCGCAGCTTATTATTAGTAGGAAGGATTAGTAGGATAGGATTTATAATTTTATTAGTTAAGATATAGGCTAGATATCGCCCGCGGCTTTCCCCCGTGGGTGTCAAAACTTCCATCCCCTGTTTTACCCTTTGGTTTTACCCCTTTTGGGTTGGTTTTACCATTTTTGGGTTGGTATTCCCAAAAATCCTTTCAGTGGGTACTTAAACAGCAGTTTGAGCGTTGCGTTGATATATGAATAATCAGTCAGTCAGTCTACAATTTTAAATTAAAGTTGTTCAATAAAAATAATGATTACATGTTAACGTAACCTAGTTTAGTTTCCCGTATGTTACGCACTGACATACGTCGTGCATTTGAAGAAATTACTGTTTATTTACAACAATAAATTATGAAACACTTTACAACTTTATCTTTAAGCCAGTTTTATCTACTTATTCATTGATTTAAATAATGCTTCATTGTTATATAGCTTATAATGAGCACTTGATTTTCTTTGTGGTTTTTCCGCGTAGTAGAAGCTATATAAATTATACATATTCAATTATTCACTAATTAAATAAATAATCTTAGGAGAATTCAGACACTGCCATCTAATTGAAGTTGGGAGTTTACTATAAATTACTTCGCCCATTGGTAAAAGCCGATCCTTAGGTTCGTGTGGTGGTACCTAGACATTACCTAGATCATAAATTCATTGCGATTGTAGAGCTTCAATATTATTATAATGTAGTGATGATAAAACACGTAACATATGAAAAGGTGCCTGCAGAAAAATATTAGCTATTTACTTACTTACATTTCACACATTACGTTAAAAGTAGGCGCACTCAGTGACAAAACATATATTATAGACGCAGACTTTTAAATATAAATATTTTATAACGGCCGTGTCTGTAATATTGTATATTCTTATTCTATTTAGAATTTACACGTTTACATTACATTAAATATTTATTAACTAGCAATGTCCTCAGCGGTTACACCCGCGTTATATGACATTTTTGGTTTCTGCTTCGCTCCCGTAAATAGCCTGATATTATGAGCCTATTCCTTATTCTGATGTATCCATACTAATATTATAAATGGGAAAGTGTGTCTGTCTGTCTGTATGCTTGTCTTTCTTTCACGGCAAAACGGAGCGACGAATTGACGTCGAAAAATCTTTCAAGTGGAGATAGTTGAAGGGATGGAGAGTAACATAGGCTACTTTTTGTCTCTTTCTAACGCGAGCGAAGCCGCGGGCAAAAGCTAGTAAGCTATATTACTGTTAAGTTTCAACAAAACACGTTCATTAGTTAAAGAGAGTAAGGTACTTAAAGAGAACATCCTCACAAACATCGACGGTTATAATATTAGTAGGTCAATAGTCAATTAATACTCGTAATCAAATAAGTTTTACCAATTTATGGTGAATGTTCAAGGTATCCCGTGAAATTCAAATTATCTTACGTATTTTTGTAATTTGCAGCTCAGTGTCTGGGTGTGTGTTGATATTATAATGATTTACGACTGTACTAGGCCATTAGTTACAGAATTATAATCATTTTAATCATCAAAACAGCCCTCAAAGTGCATATAACTCGATTATTACTTACTAGCTTTTGCCCGCGACTTCGTCTGCATTGAATGAAAACTCCTTCCTCCTCCTTCCTTTTTTTCTTCTTATGTCCTTTCTCGACTACCCAGACTATATCTGTACCAAATTTCATTCAAATCGGTTCAGTAGTTTAGGCGTGAAGAAGAGACAGACAGACAGACAGAGTTACTTTCGCACTTATAATATTAGTATGGATATGCACTTTGAGGGCTGTCTGTTCTGTAACTAATGGCCTATTACAGTCGCAAATCATACTATGAACACACACCGCCCACTACTTACTAACACTGACACTTAGAGGCAAATTGCAAAAAAACGTTCAAAAATTTGAATTTCAATGGCTACCGTGAAGCATCCCCCTTAATTGAATTCACGAAAGAGTTTTGTCATCTTCAAACATACGTTCGAGACTGGCTGTCATATCTAAAAAACTGGTGACGGCCATTATTGATTGTGAAAAATAAGAAATAAAAAAGAAACACAAATGGCGTTTCTAAATATTTCGACAAAAGAAGGCCAGCAACCCTTATTAAATAAATAAATAAAATCAAAGAACATCATCCAATGAGGTTCTATTCAAGTTAGTATTAGAACTTTTACAAAAATGGCCGCAGTATTAAAGGTTTTCCTGTAAGGAGTCTATAGTCATAATAACTATGAGTATTTTTGTATACTTCCCACGTGAATATGGCAATTTTTTATGCTTTTTTGTTTTTATTTGTCCTAAGAAATAATGGCCGTACATTCATTATTTTGCTGCGGAGTTATTATAAAACTGTGATATCTCCTAAGATATTTGAAACATTGAAATTAAATGATCTAAGGGCAATATCGTTCAAAATTAAACAATTATGTTGATAGAAGTATTTATTTCGATGTTTATAAACCACCTTCGGAAATTGTGTATTATTTTAGGACAATTAATTTACCGTAAAATGGTATAACTGAGCCAACCTCTTAAACGTTTTTTTAGAACGTATAAAGAAAAACTTTTCAGTAATATCTACATATTTTTACGTAACTTATGTTCACACACTGCACGCAATAAAACTCTCAAAATTAATCATTACACCAGTTTCAGCCACATCTTTTATTGATGCTCCGCTTCCTTAGGTCTTAGCGTGAAGTTATAGAGCCTACCTTATTCTGATGTGTAAGCTATATTACGATTGTTTTTTGGGGAGCGGGAAATCATCAAATAACTTCCCGTCCTGGCCGGGGCGGGAGAGCGTGTCAGACTTTTACTGACTAAAACCCACCTATGTTCCTTCGGTTGCTCTTATGTTCAGGGGGCCGACCATGAGCTTTAACAAAACATTCTTGTTGCAGGAACGTTTTGTTTCAACACTGCTGCAGTATTACTTCATTTCGTACCAGTAACTCAATCTCTCATTATCATTATGTTCCTGCTTAGGGAGGGGAAAGAATGAACGGTTTCAATGATTTTGTCTATTCCCTGCCAAAGCAGAAAAGAAACGACACGATATATTAACCTGTATAGCGCTATCTCTTTCTCACGTTTACGGTCCGATTCGCATTATGAAGTTCATCATGGACCAAAAAATTATAACAACTAACTTAAAAGATGCCGTTAAAACATATTTTGAAATTGATTTAATTTATCTACATTATTTATGTACATAAAATTAACAACCATTTTTTCAGATTTAACTCTAAAGTCACAAAATTAATTTTAAAAAGCTGCGACTACGTCGTCATCTAATTATTTCTTTTTGTGATTCGGAACAATTGACAGCTCTTGACCTCTTTAGGGTATATATGTTCTGTGCTCCTGACTGTCTTCATTACAAATTTACAAATACAAATTTTTATTTTTCAAGAGTGCCAATGTTATGTTTACAGTAATCTTTGTTTCTCCAAGTGGTTTGTTTTAGTAGTGGTTACATACATAAAACCACGAAGTAACATATTTACTTCGTGGTTATAACTTATTGTATACAAAATGGAATCAAGGTAAAGTTCAACAGTGTGAATCAATGATGTAACTTTAAATATTCTGTTAATATTTAAATAGCTAAGAAGATGTTGTTAAATAATAGTGTGTGATTAGTTTTTGTGGATAATTTTGCAGTCGAAGTTCTCACCGCGTCTCTTCTCGGCCGTTAGATTGTGAGAATTCCTCAACATACTACCCACTGACCGAAATTTTGCTTGAGTCTTACAATCGAAAAACTCGAGCGATATTCAAAAAGGAAATGGTGAGAAATCGTAGAAGTCCATAACACCCAAGGTGATGGTGCTCATAAAGATTGGGCAGGCTGATATAAGGTCAGTAACCAATTGTTTTTATTTTATCATGTTATTATGATCTTTAGATCAATATTAAAATAATCTTGTTTTATCACAGATACTCTACGATTCTGCTGTGAGGGCAGCTGACGAGGGTGGCAAGAGGTATACAGATAACCGCTGAAGACAGATCTATAATTATAGAGGATTGAAAGGTAACCACAAAATCATAATACAATATTTTTTTATTATTATTTAAATCCAATAAGAAGACATCACTTGCTGATTTTTAAAATATTGTTATTGTTGTTAAAGCAGTCACAAGTAAGGAGTGTATTAGAATTTTAAGTCTCACAAATTATAGCTCAAAGAAGTTTGAATCAAAACAGAATAGTTGACAAAAATACATGTATTTATTATTTACATAGGTACTACTTTCTACTAAATATAGAAATGTGCATTGCAATAAAAAGGAAGTGGAGTCCCCATACAAAATTGTCTTCTTATGTTTCAGGATCTTACATGACGTCTTTCTCACAACGCCGAACAAGAAAGTTGCGAGTAGCAACACTCTGCTGAAGAGCAATGTTGCTTCTTTGTACAATGCTTTTCCTCATGGGGTATCCGAGATCTGATGAAAAAAAATATATTGTTGACTAAAGTTTCATGTATGATTTATGTAAATAGTTGTTACAAATAAATAATTTTTGTTGTCCATTTACTACATATTTGTTTATTTTATTATTAAGCCTTATCGTAAATTAAACTTGTGATGCATACCAAGAAACCAAGTATCTTCTGTGTAACTAACATTTTCCAAATCTGCTCTTAATGGATGTGTTTACGATATGTAAGAATCAAGAGTTTCACCACTGTGACTTGCATCTACACTCATTATCAGTTTGCATCGCAAATCTGAAAAAAGTAAACACAAAATATATATTTTTTTAAGTTAATCTTTCGAACACACATGATTTCAGACACAATAGAAAGACAATATCGGCCCGACAGCCGGCTGTCGGTTGGTCGTTGAAAGGTTAAATTACTGAGTAAACAAATACATGAATTAGTTAATATAATTATTTGCGAGGTAATGCAGCGAGTGTGATGGGCACTTTTGCACCGGAAACGGTCAGGGGCGGGTTAATTTTTAATACTTGACATTATTATTTTTATTGTTTGATTATATAGATTATAGAATATAGTACTGACATTAATAAAATATATTATATTATAAAAGCCTATAAAGGACATAGGATAGTTTTCATCCCGCGGGAACTGGCACTATTCCACGTGGACAAAGTCACAGGCAGAAGCTAGTTATAATTAAGTATAAGTACCCTATGGCCTAACTTGTTTTTGTTACCATAATAATTGCAAAGTTTGCATGAAGAAACACATACTTCATTTTAATTCTGTTCCATCTTGGTTCTTCACTGGAAATGTGATATACTTCTGCCTAACCTAGCAGATTTAGACAGGCTGTAGCTTTCTGCTGCGCCACAAAAAGACCTCATATGCTGCCTGAAGGACGCTGGTATGATCCACATCCAGTCACTTAATATGATAATGCAATCATCACCTTCAAAATGAATATAGTTTGTTTAATATACATGAAAGTAGTTACTATGGCACTTAAACACTGTTTTAAAGTACATTAATTATGGTACATTTATTTACCTTCGTTTCTGTAGATTTATTAGGTCTTGTCCTTGTCCTATGTGGCCTCAATTCATCACACAGACGATGCACTGGCTCCTGCGCGAGTCTGTAGCATTTCACAAACTTTGTCTCACTTAACAGGGAAGGGGTTAACTTCTTTACGAAGCTGCAAACGACGCTTCTTTCGTGAAGAGTGAGAGGACTCGTGTTTGAGTGTTATTCGCTTACGCTTCCAAAAACTGGAATTTTGCACAACCATTCGCCATCTAGAATTCATTAAAGAAATAAAGACAAAAATCACCAAATTTAACCATTCATTTGACTCTTTACGGATTATAACAAATTTTACTTACATTATATGTTACTTAAAATCGTATAATAATACAGTAATAATAATTAATAGCAAAACAATATTGTATCCACTCCGCCCGAGTAACTTTTTTGTAGTGTCAAATTTGACATCAAAAACAAAACTGCTAGCTGTCAAAAACATGCTAATGGTACGAAATAGAATGAACGTTTTGGCTATGACGTCACAAAACCGCTACGAAAACAAGAATGTTTATAGAGCCTAACAAGCTTATTTATAGGACGTCAAGGTACGAAAAGGCAAAGTAAGATCAAAGTATTACTGCTATAAGAGCTTGTGGTAGGCCCCCAGGGGTCACGGTAACTATTATAAACATTCCGCAACCCCGGAAGCTATATTACGATCAAAATCCGATCAGTAGTTTTTGCATGTAAGAATAACTTGAAACATACACACACAGACACATACAAACTTTTAAATTACATTTATAATATTAGTATTATGGTTACTTTAAATAAAATAAGCATAATTCACGGACAGGCAATTTGACTTAAACGGTTTTAAAGAAAAAAGGCAAAATTATAAAACGATAAAAACTATTAATAATTACAATAAAATAAAGGCTATTGCGTGCTCACTAGTTTTAATTAAACTTTTCCAGACCTAGGTCAAATCAACACTAATTTGCTTTTCTATAATTCCTTGCACACTTAGCCTTAAATATAAATTGATATTCATTCATGACTAAATATTTTTGTATCTACTACATATGTAATGAAATTGTTATTATATTAGTCACCTTAATCCGAATTTCGACCTACATTTAAATATTTTAGACGTGCGCTTTGCATTCCTTTATTGCGCGCACGCAATAGCAGTGTTACCAGCTTCAACATTTTGCCACAATATTGGGGAAATAGTGACAATGACGTATCTAATAAAGTTGGCGCAGTTAAATAATAAAATAGTGATGATCGAATTGTACACCAAGACAGTCTGATCAGGTTTTTTTTATTGTGGGAAAATTCTCAGGGACAATCCCTCGACGTAACTATACTTACTTTTTGTGGGTGTTCAAGGTTTGATAGGCAGTCGCTTAACGTTAAATACTTGTATCCAACTGAATCCGGTTAGTCTGGAAGCCGACCCCAACGTTTAGTTTTAGTTTCGCTGGGCTTGTCCGCACTTAGCCTCATAGTTGGGCCATTGTGCGTGAGTGACTTGTCGCCTATTCCAACCATCCCACACTTTCCCAGAACCGTAGCAGGCCTTTCAGTCTGCTAAAGATTTCTGGAAGTGACCCAGGGTGTTGGAGTAGTTCTGCCCGTTGTTCGGCCACACTGCTACACTCCATGAGGACGTGTTGTGGCGTTTCTTCTGCCTCTAAGCAACCAACTAGCCGACCCCAACGTAAACGTGAAAGGCTAGGGCTAGAAAATGATCGAAGTGTGGAGACGGTCTATTTTGGCGTAATGATACCTAGCTAAAGTCCAATAAAATGACAGATTGAAACTACACACATTGGGTCGCAAGACGACTACCGGCTACCGTAGGCGCGGTTCTGCGGATGGCGAGCGATGGGTAGCTCGCCGCCCGGCTAGAAACAGGACCGCGTCGACGGCGCGTTAGTCTTCCACGCGCGACTCAAAGAGAAGAAGTCAGCACAGGAAGGGGCCCAACAGGGCCAACGCCTGCCGGGGTTGCGGAATGTTTATAATAGTTACCGTGATCGTGATGATTTCCCACTTACAAAAAAACTACACACGTTACACAATTAATGATGAACTTACACGTTTCATCAAATACTAAGAACAAAGAATCAAAAGTAAACTTTAGCACTAGTAAAAAATTGTTTGTGAGCTCTATAGATAGGTCAATGGTCAACCAGTAAGTAACCTCAACTAAACTTCAATTCCCAGGTTTAGTAGTAGCGACACATAGTTTTTTTATAATAAATAAACTTGTTTTTGTATCTTAGAGAGATGACATAGTTATTTTTAAACAATTTTGCTAAGCTTTACATATGAAATTATGAGATGAGACCACCGAACTCCAAATCAGTCCCTACTACACATGTTTGCAGAATCTTTTTAATCACAGATTGGGGTAATTTTGCATCACACATGGCAAACCATGGCACAACCGACCTTATCAATTCAGAGCGCATGCGCGTAGCTCCGGTTAAGGACATCGCTTTCTTTCTTACGTCAACATTCGTTTAGGGACTCGTGATATAATTAGTTGCGCAAGAGTGGTCCGTGTTCCTTATCCGTGGACACATAGATAATGATCGTAATCTATGTTCGTTGAAGAATCACGCAAGTATCACTGGATCTAGATACTGTTATATTTTAGCGTGATGATTAAGAATCATTTTGACCATCACCCCTTAAACCTTCGACGACACTTGATTCGAGACACAATAGAAAGACAATAGCAGCTCGATAGCCGGCGTTCGCTTGGTCGTCGAAAGGTTAAGCTGCTAAGGGGACCGTCAGAAGATCACAAAAAGAAAAAAATAGGGCAAAATGTCCTCTTAATCTAGGTGGTTGAAATTTGGGCCCATAAACCGGCACTTGCGTAAACTTCACCCCTAAGACTACGGACTGACCAAGACTCTCACTACTTAGTTATTAGGTAACAACGTGGAATGGAAAAAAAAACAGATGGAAGTGCCCATTCGCTGCCTAATTACGTGATCCAGTGTAAGTTATAAATAAGGCATGATTTTTTTTTAATAATAAAATTTTCACAATGTTTACTCACGGCAAGTATCTGCTAGTATTAAACTAATGTTAAGATTGAAGAAGAATGTTAAGACCTATAACCATGCTTTACATGCTTTCCGAGGCACGAGATATTAGTGGTCTGATATATTATGTAGGGATACAAACTCACATTTGGCTTTGTCTTCCCTTTTCTACAGGTTTACTATTCTATACAAAACTGGCGGCCGGCCCGAAATTCGCACGAGTGTTGAAAAAGTTATCACATGGTGTTAATTTATTTTAACTTTTAAAATTTCATTTTTCGAAAGTTGTTGGCTATTGCAAATTATTAAGGGAAATTGGTACTTAAGAAATGTGCAATGTAAGTGAAGGTTGAAACGTGTTATCAGTATTGCAGGAGATATGAATGCAAGCAAGGTTTGCAGTCATTGAGTAACTTTGCATTAAGTAATTTAGTGGAAAAGCTTCTGAGGTTTAAAAGAGTGTTCAGTGTATATATACATACATAATATTACTTTTTTGCTTATTCTTCCCCATAAATACCTATCTACATTATGGAACAAGCAACTAACTTCAAGTTTCTGTCTTACCTTTTTTAAGGAGTGGGTACTCCTTGACAAATGCAGTACCTTGAACTTTGAATTTGGGGTGTAAGTGGCCCAAAGGCTCCAGGGTCAAAGCCAACCTCTCCAGCACGTGGTCCCCCCTAATGTTGACCCTGCTGATTCACTGACACACGGTCGTGGCAGAATTGTGCAGTCTTTTCCACAAATGCCATTAATAAAGAGTCGAAGTTAAAGATGAACTTTGAATTTAGGAACATGACATACACGGACAATACAAACTTATTCTCCAAATAGCAATACCTATTACAAACATTTCCCGTTATAAATAAAATACAAAATGACCGCCGTCTAAATTAAATTGTATAGAACTAGTCTTGATAATATCTTTAACCTTTACGTTTGTATGAACTTTACAGAATGGCGGACATTAGCGTTATCTATGCATTATGACTACATATTGCTTGATGTATTGTATATTTTACTTTTATTATATATCTTAGTTGTGTTGCCAATGTTGTCATAAACTGCGAAACCGTAATGGCGTGGGATGAATAGTGCACGACACATTTAAAAGTGTTTATTACTTGATGGTGAAGCTTATCAGGACCCGAGCTGCTTTGGTGCACTGAGAATGCTTTAAAAAATAATTTCCTAGCCTCTTCCTTTTTTTATGAATGGAAAATCATCATATGACTCCTTCCGCTGCGGAGCGGAGGGAGACAGACTTTTATTACCTAAACTACATCCTTTCCTCCTAAAATGCCTTCTGTTCTTCTAATACCCATTGTGTTTCAGTACTAAGGAGACATTTTCGAGCAAAGAACCGACTACCCAACGAACCATTAGCGTAGAATAACTCAATAATTTTATATGAGTTTGATTTCATAAATCTATACTAATATTATAAATGCGAAAGTAACTTTGTCTGTCTGTCTCTTCTTCACGCCTAAACCACTGAACCGATTTGAATTAATCTATACTTCTATACTAATATTATAAATGCGAAAGTAACTCTGTCTGTAGTCGGTCTGTATGTCTGTCTGTCTGTCTCTTCTTACGCCTAAATCACCGAACCGATTTGAATTAAATTTGGTATAGATATTGTCTGGGACCGAGAAAGGACATAGGATAGTTTTCATCCCGGAAATCCCCCGGGAACGGGAACTATTATTCCACGCGAAAGAAGTCGCGGTCAAAAGCTAGTTTAATATAATTCTGGCTACTGATTAGCCTGCCCTTGACTGGTTGCCTGATTAGGGTAAAATGATGTAGATAGGTTATAAGCTTGTCGCGCGTCGCCGTCGCCCTGAAACGACTTAGCTATGACTAATTATTGACACCGTCGCACTACTTCTAATTATTGTTGGCAAGATTGAGACGTGGAATAGTTAAGCCTAAATATTTTTTTTACAATATGTATGTTCTAAACTAATCTATTATCTTTACCTCAAAGTATTCATAATATTTCTAATATTACTTTATTGTCTGCCAAAACTACAACAACTAGTCTTTCTATACACCACACAGAGCTAATCTCGCAAGAGTCCAAACATCGATTAACAATGTACTTCCAATAAATGCTTGTAACACATGATCACAAGATCGCAACCGCCCATTCATCTGACAAACCCTGGTTAGGTCAAGGTTTAATATTAATAGCAGTCTTTTGTCCGGCCACCACCATTCGTCATGTTTTGACAACTCACACGCTGATCTCAAAGGTTAATACTCAGTAACTGGTTAGATTAACTTTTACTGTGGTATTTGGTACGAGAAATGCGGGGTTTTGCCTTGATATGGTTTGTAGGTGTTCATACGTGTCTATTGTTTAATTGATGTAACATTGAACCGGTCACTCTATGTAGAACACGGTTGGATTGCACTGTTGTATGATAAATGCTGGTTGTCTACATAACGGTAAGTGATTACCTCCGCCTATAGAAATCTGGAATACCAGAACTATCAGAAACCAGACGCATGGCTATCCCAGACTCAAAGATATCCTTCAAACCGAAAAATAGCAATGCAGCTTTGCGCCAGCAGAAGGAGAAATAGATGAAAAATATTTACTTAAGTGGATAGATACTTTAGAATGAGCGACGTAATTTGCCGTTTTCTTTGGTAAAAATAATGTCTATTCTGTGGTCTATTCCGTTAGTTTTCTACATGCGAAACTAAACTTTAGAGACGACTTGCTTAATTTCTTTAATTCCACCGCTGTAACGACTGCTTATTCGACTTCTTCAACTGGAGTAACACGATATCCATTGGTAAGAATAATTGGCAGAATTTGCAACTAGCATTACCCATAACGACACTAAGCGCTTAAAATGAAAGTGTTCAAACTAGTTAAGCTCCACGAATTAGCTTTAACCGCCTTCGCCCTTGTCGGTTCAATTCAAAACTTGCCAAATCTTTCACAAGAACCTATCGAGCAGTTCAATCAGTCTGAAGTCAACGGGAAGTGACCTCAGCGGATCAGATTAATGGAACAATGCCCATCGGGCGTCACCTTGACCCGCGACCTTTGGTCCGTGCTAAAACAATTACTACTCGATGAAAGGTTGACCATTTGTACGGAGATTGTGAGATAGGCATGTTATGAAGGATTGTTCGGCAAATCTTGCTCGATACGAATTCGTATGTAGCTTTATAATTATCAATTTTCAATGGTGTCTTTTGAGGTGTGGCTGGTCACGGTGGTTTTCGTTTTAGTTGTCATTGTTTCTGCGGGTCATAGGTCGGGTCCAGGTTGTGGGTAGGTACCTATAGGTAGTATATACCTGGGTTTAGTCAGTCACCAACGTTATTGCAATTGAAAATTAAGGGATATTTTGAAATTAATGCTAAGAAAGTAAAAAGAAGAAAAGGGAAAAAGATAAAATACATTGACATCTAAACCAGTGGCCTATTTCCTTATGAAAAGTAATCTTTTTTCGGAGCTCCATATGCTCATTTAATAAAAAAATAATATATCTATAGCACTCAGATGTACTTATTTTCACAACTAGATTAGAAGTTACGGACATAACCCTTTGTAATATTAGTGTTCTATAAATAAACCAAAGTTTTATGAAAATATAAGATTCAAAATGGATGGAAAGTATAAAAAGCTCTTGGACGTCGTTGCCCTACTTTCATTTCTAAATATCTGGACTGTAATTATTAATATTATCGATGCAGTTAAAATTCCAGACGCGGTGCCTTAGTAACATAACATATAAATATCTAAGTAGGAAACCATTCTAGTTATTAACAGTAACTGCAAAGCTTACTAAGGTCATATAAATACTGCCAAGAAATCAGTCACAATATTCTTTTCAATTCTGGCAACACCGAGGATTTACGAGTTTTCAGAAAATGGCGGCAATTTAGGAAGTAACGTAAAATATTATGGCTTTATAACAGACTTCAACCTGTCGGTATATTATGCTTAATTACTAATTAAATTAGCTTTTATCTGCAGGATATATGGTTATTTAAAGTTCAAGGATTTGGTGAGATATTATCTTTGTGCGGAATGTCTTACCGTCTGTCTGTTGTTTGTCTTCAATTTTATGTTGAAGAAGGCGTTTACGGAAAACGTAAAAGTATATGATCAATCAAATAAAATTATAAACGATGTTTACAACAGCTGTAGTAAGGACAGATTTTTGCAATCACGAAGGAAATACATACCTAAAAGTGATGTAAATTCGGCATAATTTTGATTTATAGCTAGTTTTCCAACTAAAATAGTACGCTTCATAAAAACTTAGGTATGTTATTATTTCATATTTTTTATTATGAGTGTTATAATCACTTGATACCTACTTTAACACATATTGGCATTTTAACGCGCACGCTTAGCTAAAAAAAAATTAGGAAAAAAAAACAAAATATTAAGAGTAATAAAGAAGTTTCTTTCTAGACTCCTAACAGAATTAGTCGCCGCTGTTGCTGTTGAAACAGCAGTTAGTACATAATTATAATATAAAGCTGTGTCGACACACGACACACTAATTAAAACGCATTATTTATGACTCGTACAACAACGAAACAGAGTTTGTATGACGAAGACGCGTCATTCATGATTTCCCAGTCGTTTTGTAACTTATTTGTAATGGCAAATGGAGGATTAGCTAGTAACAAAGAACTACAAATAAAAACCAAAAAGCAAAATTCAAAATATATATCAAATAACAGTCAGGGCCTACGTCTCCTTGGAACGGCAACAGATTCAGTGGGAAGTGCAGGAACCTTCATTTTGCGGTACAGAGTTCCGAGGAGTATACCAATGATGAACAAGATCCCAGTCAGGATGACCACAATGCGCAGTTGAGCGCTAGACGCTTCGCAAACACCGCTGCACACTTGGTAGAATCGACCCTTGCGCCGTAGTTTTCTCATATAGATCGATCTCTTGAGCTTGTACAGCCGTGTTGGCTTCTTCGGTAAGTTGAACATTTAGTACTCACATATTTTTGGAGTTCATCTGGAACAAAGGAATTTATTAGATTTAAGTTTTTTTTTGCTAAAAGTAAATGGTGTGCGTTAAATAGTTCTGCGGATATTCTAAATAAATTAAAGCTTTGATCTCTTGACTGCCAGAGTTTTTCACTTCTTATTCTTGTTAGATCCTCAAGTAACTTTGTCACTTTTACATGATCAAATAGAACTGGCGGTAGTTTTTGCAAATGTTTTCCAACAAAAACTGTTGTGTCATCAGGATGAGCTACTTTTAATAAGCTAATGATATCCTTGACATCACGTAGCTTTTTCCCATCTTTTTCCTTGTAATATTGAGCTTGAAGTTGTTGTTATCACTTCAAAAAGGAAGTTCTTTGCTTTAACAATATCACTATTCCGTAAAGGCTCTCATACAAAACCTATTTAGACTTTGCTTGTCCATTATGTCCAGTTTATTATAAACGAATGCTAACACTTCGCTAATAATGACATTGCTTTACATTTATATGGATGAAAAGATAGAGAAAAATTCAATAGGAAAGGCGATTGGATTGTGAGATAAATGATACGAATGAAACCAGAACATGGAAAAGGATAAGATACAAGTCAGGGATTAGAAGAAGAACCATCGAATACGTAAAAGCAACTCACTAAATCTAAAACTCCCGTTACCTCATTAACATTATCCATAAAATGCTTCAGGAAAACTGTCCACTCTCTTGTTTAACAAACATCAGATACAAGGACCTCAGAACTATAGCGATGACGACGAGAGCACCTGTCATGGTAATAGCAGTAGTCAAAGAAGTGCTCCAATGCTTTCTTCTTCCCAATCTCAATAACATCTTCCCTATCTTCTTAACTTGTCTTCTAACCTTGTTAGATTTGCAAGGCGACTTCAAGTTGTAAATTTTGAACTCTCTTTTCCACCGTCCTTCTTCTTTAGGCCTTGGTCCATGTGTGTTCATCGTTCTAAGGCTTTCTGCCTTCTGTTTGCATGGAGTGTCATTTTATTTCTTTTTTAAGACAGTCTTGATGGTAAGTACATCTTTTGGTGATAAGAAGTTCTCATGGGTTTGTTTGTTGGTTGATTTTTACCATAAATTGGCCAGAATTACTTTTGGTTTCCAGGTGACATTTTGGAGTTGTGGCTATTGTGATAGGTTGAAGTAATCAAAGTGACAATGTTATTTGTTTTTAAATGAAGTGTCTGTAAGAAGGTGATAGTGTCGATGGTTTGTTTAAACAGGCTTTAATGTAAAAACAACATTTCAATCCAGCAGTGTCTAGCTAAACCCATGTTGAGCAAACTTCTAAACGGTCAAGTATGAGTGTACCTCGATGGGTTTCGTTTCATAGTATAATAATGTGGTTGGGCGGAAAACCGTTTTTTTTTAATCTCTTGCATAAGGGCGAACCCTATAGTTCCATTATTGAGTATTTTTTACATATTGATTGAAGTGTCTACCAGACCTATACCGTTCCAAAGAGTAGTCTTCAAGCTATGATAGGCACACAGGTGGACGGACAAATAGACAGTCGAATATTTGTAATAGGGACGGATCTGCTACCGAAGACAAATAAATCGTTAAGCATGTTGGCTTACAGCCTATGTTTGCTAATTTTCCAGATACATTGGCTGACTACTAAAAACATTTGAAGGATGACTGTACATTAATGAAGCAATGGACTTTGAAACACTTTTAGTACATTGCTACTTATGACCTCAAGGCTTCGAAGTTGTCGTGATGTTGCGAAAATGAAGGTTTATTTGAGTTTAGCATACGTTGTTGGAATTTGAAATAACCGTCTGTGTCTGCTAACATTGCCAACATCTGTGATCAAAATTTCAGTCTCAGAGTAACTAAATCTTTTAAAACTATTTTTAGGATTCCTTACCCAAAGGGTAAAGCGAACCCTATTACTAAACCTTCGCTGTATGTCTTTCTTTCTGTCTGGTTGTCACCAGGCAGTATATCATGAACCGTGATAGTATAGATCGTTGAAATTTTAACAGATCATGTATTTGTATTTCTGTTGTCGCTGTAACAACAAATATTTAAATCAATATTTTTTTGCCGATAATGGTTCGGAATCTTTTATGCACTAACTAGATTGTGGATTTGCAATGATGAAATATGTTTATATCTATTTTGTATATTATTAAATCTTGGACAATACTGACATCGGTGAAGGGAAGCTGGACTTAACATCGTTTTAAATTAAAAACATCATAACTACGTTAATTAAATAATGTGCTTTCGGCAAGGTGACATAAATCAACCTATACATAAAGCTACTAATGCAGTCTCTAGGATTATTTAAATGATCTTCAGTTCTGTTTATTTGGGTAGCCTTGACGATACTTTGTGGTCGTACTGAAAAGTTATTAGCATCGTTATTAATTTTATTAGTTTAATTAATAATGTAGTTTGCGTTTCTTTCTGGGATTCGAGGAATATTTTCTGCATTACATCCTTAGACCTTCCAGATTTCTTTTAGGTATTACACATCACCCAAAACGAATTTTATAATATATCTAAATAAAAGGAAAGCGTAACGATCTTATACAAATGGTCTATTCTTCGCGCCGCAACATCCGTTGTCGGAACATTGCGCACACGCATATGTTTGCGTATAGATAGTGTTAAAGAGATGAATCGAGCCGTTATTTACACTAAGTAGGTACTTAGTTTAATTTGGTTGTGCAATTTAGAAGAATTGGAGTGTATATTAATTGAGTTTCTTTTTTTATTGGTAATTGTTTTGCTGTTTTGTAGGTTAAATAGAAAAGTTTACACTTTTTAGATTTGGTAGAGCTCTTTGTGTAGGAGGTATTTTGGGGAAGTACTACTACTTACTTATCCTTAGAGTTGAAGGGTAAGCACACCAATGCCTGCCGGTAATGCGGAATAGTTCCAATAGTTACCGCGGCCCCGGAATATAAAGGACAACCGTAGGAACAGTGGTGGGTTTTAGTCAATAAAAGTCTGACACTAGGGGCGGGAGAAGTCATTTCAAGATATCCCATTCTCAAAAAAAAGGTAAGGATGTTACCTAGTGACCTTGTTGCAAATGAACATGTTCAGAAAATAGGCAAAGATATAGACGATCTGACAATTTTGAGCAAGTGTCGAAGCGCCTATTTTATGTGCCCCTGCTTTAGGGGTGACAAATAGTGGCGTAAGTTTTCGCAAAAACCCTCAGTGTTAACTTATTATTGTAATGATAAAATTGTTTTTTTTTTATTTTTTTTTGTTAGTGTTAAATATTTTTTCTATGTTTGATTGAAATTTAGACATATATTTAGTATTGCGAGAATTATGCCTTCTGTAATTAATAAGATCACCACTTAAATCTTAGTTTAAGCTTTGTTTACCTTTATTGCTTGTTCAATGCGACAATTAGTGAGAATTTGAGGTTTCGTTACGGCTTTTTCCTTGTATTCTCAAGTTATACCAATTTTTACTTCACGTTGCATAAACACAGCAGTAATGTGTGAATGAAAGTTTGTCCACTTTATGTGTTCTATTATCTCGAGTCTTGGAATAAAATGTTCAATTTTTTTTATTGACAATTGCATCTCGCAGTTCTGCTCGCTTAAGCTGTTTACTGCTTAATTTATTCTGTGGATGCCAAGAGTGACTCTAGGCCAGAAAGCCTGGAGTCACTCTTTCTGGCTGAAGCCAGACAGTCTAATATTAACTTATTCTTATATATAAGTTTAAGTTAGACATTGGAGAAAACTTGGTCTCTTCTTACGATACTAGTTTGCAACTTAGCTGTTCTTGAGTGGTTACTGCTGAACTATCTGTAGACATCTGCTACACTATGAGGCCCTTAGATGTTTTGGCCTCCCAGACACTAAAAAGATATCACATGTCTATGTCTCATCTGCCTGTAATTAAACCGGGACCTGCAGAAATAAAAATGGTAATATTTCTCTGGATAAACTCTATTTCGATACTAAGTATAATTTGGTCCGCCTTAAGAAGTGGTATTAAATTTTTGACCCTTCCCTGTTCGAGAAGAAGCCTCTGCCCTACATTATAATAGAAAACTGAGGAAATTTTATTTTTATTTCAAATATAATAAAAAATGAATTCCTAGTCTAACTAAAGGTCTAGGTCAATAAATTAATTACCTTAAACCAAGCGAACACTGTCTGGGATCCCGTCAACCCCCATTCTATTCTGTGAAAATGTCGTTCAGTGAATTTAGATCACGTGATTATGAGCTGCCCTTCCTCGGTTCCTTAACTTCAGATTTTTATAGAAAACCACTGTAGCTGAGATTAAAAACCAAGCTCAAATGTGAGCCCACCAAAACAAATTCTACAATACGGAAGATTCTAGAAATAATTCAAGTAACAAAATGAACAACCCCCTCCAAATCTATTAAGTCAATTACCGCTTGCAATGGAAAAAAACAAATTCCATTGAAGATTTTATCTGCGTAGTTTGCACAGATAAGTATTGAAAGAAAGTATTTTTACAAAACAACAGTCCTTGACATATCTGGAACAAGTCATACATTGAGGCAACCTACATGTAAAGCAACAATGTCGATTCACAACCTCGTTGTGCTGTAAAATAACCTTTGACACTACGTAACAAGGTTTAATATACAGTTAGGTGAGTGTAATTATATGTTTGTGCTGTTTCATTTGCGATGCGGCCCGCGGCAGCGTTATTCGTTTCGGTTTCGGAACGTAAGTCGTATCGTAACATTTTACTGGCAGAATAACCAATGGCCATTGCCTCGGTTTGTTTTGTTTGACATGTGTCATGGCGGTCGCTAATTTTGGCGCCAATTTCTACTTTTATTCTCTATGCTAGTTGCAAACAAATTACATGGTTTAGTAGCTAGGATTACTAAATAAGAGGTTTTTCCACCAAACTTAGGGGGTAAATAAATAGGATGTGGTTTTTTACCCATATATTGATGTAGCAACATTGAACAAGCAAAGTTCCTCATTGCTGCCGAAAAATGCGGAGATATTCATATGAGTCTAAAAAAGAAACCTTAAGCAGTTTAAAATGAATTTATGTTTCAAATCTTATATCTCGACTGTAAGTTCTAGTCGGATTTATATAATTATTTTTATGCTATTATAAAACATCGACCTTTCAACGACCAACTGACAGCCGGCTGTCGGGCGGCTATTGTCTTTTTTTTGTGTCTCAAATGACGTATGTTCGAAGGATTAAATACGAAATAATAGTAGTCACTATCACTAGAGATAAACGAAATCATTGCGAAAAGAATATTAAGGCTTTCGATTTTTAAGGGTTTTTGTCAGTAGCTTTAGGGATAAATATTTTTGAAAGTTGGTAATCTACTGACAGGATTAACAACTAGTATAGACCATATCTAAGTTTTTTCATGTATAAGTAACTAGCTTCTGCCCGCGGCTTCGCTCGCGTTAGAAAGAGACAAAAAGTAGCCTATGTTACTCTCCATCCCTTCAACTATCTCCACTTAAAAATCACGTCAATCCGTCGCTCCGTTTTGCCGTGAAAGAAAGACAAACAGACAGACAGACAGACAGACAGACACACTTTCCCATTTATAATATTAGTATGGATACTTAAACGTACACTCTAGTGCAACTTTAATCTTAATAATTACAAACAATACGGAAACTGTTTAAATTCCTTTGTAGGAGCCGAAAAATCCTTTATTTATTAATAATTACGGGCAATCATTATAAATAAGGCAAGTTGTTTTAACAATAAGATTACATATTTGCACGAAATAATGGCGTTGGGTTGACAGAAACGGATGCACAAGGATGATACGTGGTGAAACTAATAACTGCTAATGAATATGAACTTTATCTGATATGTATGGAAAATTGCTTTGTTTTTGTAATTAAATAATCTATAATTTCCAAATGGAGGCATCCATTCCATTCCAATGGGTTTTGAACTATAATTGATTTTTGGGTCAGTTACTACCGATTTGATTTAATTATTATGTTTTGTAAATTGATCCTTTAAGCCACATTTTCACTAGGGGACATGTCGCGGAGACAAGTCATCCGACATTCACGTACTTTGTCTCTGCAACTTTGTCCCTCGACATATGACTTGTTCACACTAGCCAGTACTGTACTGTACTAAGTCCTGCAACTCGTAAATGTCGCAAGCGACGTCGGGCGACATGTCGCGGGACACGTACATTTCGTGTCGGGCGACAAGGTCGCGAGACAAATGTCCCCTAGTGAAAACGTGGCTTTACAACTTAATAAATTAATGACTTAAATGTCGCTACTTTGAACAAATTACCAAAGCTATGGTCCCAAAAAAAAATCACAACTATTTCTAAAACTGGGACCATGCTAAGATGACCTACCTTAGACTCTCGGTACATAAAACGAGTGCCCAGTAGCACATTACTATCATAGTTAAAAAACAGCCAGACATTCAGAAGTCTTAATCCGGTACAAGGAAACAAATAAAATGGCAAATAGTTATTTTTACTAAAAAAAACTAACTGCACGAATGTGGCTGTAGATCACGATTTAACTGAAGTTATCGACAAAAACTAATAGACGGGGCGTGGGAATTAGATATACTAAAGTCTAAACTATTGCACTAAGATCGGAGTTAAATTAAAAGTGTTTAGTTTAAGTTTTCATACTAAGACTTTTCTTACTCCTCCGCTGTTCTTTTCTGGTTAACTTTTTAGTGGACTTCGCTGTCGATTCGGACTTTCAGGAGATGCAGTCCTAGGAAATTGTGTGGCGAGATTGATCCGGGGGTCTCGTGGTCATAAGCCAGACTGCTGAACGTGGGATCATGGGTTCGATTACCAAGTCAGGAAAAAAGTGCTATTGAATTTCTACATTGGGAATTTCTCCGCTGGCTTCCTCCATACCCACAGTTTTTTATGAAGTCAGCGCGGTGTGATACCCCCGTGGCTCGGAAAGCTTGTAGCTTTGTGTAGCTGATGGTTCTGCTCCTGATCTCTCTCCGGTTGTGGTCTATAGCCATCCCATCAGACTACAAGAGTGACCTGTGTTTGGTTTTCTCCCCTTTCTTGTTATTGCATCAATAACTTAATATTATTATATTAGCATTTAACATAAATGCTGTTTTATTTTAAGTATACGCTTATTAGTTATTTTAAGAATATTTATGTATAATTATATATTTACTCACTTACGCATTAACACGATAAAAACGTGGATTACGCTACCAAAAAACCACCTAGCAATAATCCACTAGATAATACCAGCAAAAAAAAATCAATGAAACCAATCTACGTGTCTATTATTAGAGAATAATTGTATTAAATGGAACAGATTGTAGATCACGACCTTGCTACTCAAAGATTGACAAAAGTACTTATAATGACGCACTATCGGAAACACAACCGGACTGTAGTGGCCTTCAAGTGGACATTATGCTTTACAATAGGAATTAATTCATGGGATTATCCGGTGAGTAGTTCCTAGAATGTATTGCCGACGTCAGCTGAGAAGCTAAGCGTTATCTGCCAATCACAATTGGGGTTCCGAAAAACATTCACTCTCTCTGACAAACCAGATGATGGGAGGTCTGATAGACAGTTTCTCCATGTAAAACACTGGTATTTAGCGAGATCCGTTTAGGCGGGAAGTCGACCCGAATATAAAGAAGGGCTAGGGCGATAATTGAAGAGAATTGCAAGAATGAAAGTGAGGCTGCTCTGGGATCTCCGTAGCCAAAAAGACTTTTTATATTAGTATCCGCGTCAGGCTTACCATAGATGCTGCTGAATTTTACATTTAGCTACCGCCTATCTGACGTCTAGGATTTAGAAACGCGGTAACTCGTAAACCCTTTGTTAAATTGGCTATCCAAATTCCGACAATGTAACTACCTACTGTCAAAATATACGAATGATAACTTCTAAATCCGGGTAGCTACTAAGAAAATGTCTAATGTACTTTTACTACCTATGTAAATGTTCGACTATTTGACCATTCCATTAATTATTACTTTTTAAGATCGGGCCACGACAAATGTCAAGTGCAAAAAGTCCAGCAATGGGACTAACACTAGAAATAAATAAAACTTCTAGTTGAAAGCTTCTTTCAGTTTTAATTCCGTCTCTACTCCGTAGACATACATACTACTACATAGCCAGAGGCTAGTGACGTGCTGAACCGGAGCCAGCCGGCCTTGTCACCGCGCCCTATGCTGACAGAAGTGGGCCACGTATGCGCATGCGCATAATGCTATTACAGATCTATGAATGAGCTGTGATAATCGGTGCGTAAGCGTGGTTAGTGAGTTTTAGTTAGTGTTTTACTTATGCCTAAGGGCCACATTTAACTATATTTTATTTAGGCAGCAGCGCAACGTGGTCGAGCCAGCAAAAAAATATTATGGTGGGTATGTCATTTAGTAGCGCAATCATGTGCCACCAAGTGTAAATTTTGAAGATCACGCGATCCTTCAGCTGTCCTAATGAAATTTGACCTTAAGGTATTCGGCTATAGCTTTATTAAAGTTTAAAATAAAGTTTACCTTTTTAGAACTTGGACAAGTCGCCAATTGTTAAATAATACCATTACCTAGTAATGTATAAAATACATTAATTTACTCACATTACACACATAAGTGTAAATGATTCAGACTTTCCGATAGGCGGAAGCGGAACCACTAATGTGTTCAGTCACATTATTTTTATTATATCTCATTTGTAGCAGCCGTTAGAAAACAAACTAGCCAATAATTACTACACGCGAACATAAGTGGATAGGAACTAGAAACATATAGGTAAATAGTGTGAAATAACACTCAGATGAGATTGTTATTTTTATAATTTGTACAATAAAAAAGAACGAATTCTGTACTACGCCCATCATACAATATTAAAACGCTGAAAAACCATGTGTCTAGGAAAAGAATATCTGATGGAATCACCACACGCGACTAAATTTATATTGTTCCCCCCTTTTTGGGCATCAATTTCAAAGTTCATGGCTAAGCTCTTCTTGTTAGGTTATTTCCGAACTTCATAATCTAGCTTCACTAATAGAAAGCTACATTATTCCTAAGGAAATCGCGGATAAAACCATAAGCTAGTAGAAAACCCCAATAATAGTTGGGAATTGTAACAAGATTTCACGAAGCTAACAATTAAACCACCACAGTGGATGTATAACCATAACTATTTAGTAAGCTGTGGTATAACTTTATAAACGTAACTCAAACCTCAAAGGCAAATATCAATGTCCAGTAGCAATAGGTATATAGGTATTACTCAAAGTTAATTAAAACATTACAATCTAAATGGACCCTATTAGCACCACAAATAGGCATTACCACGCATATTATTCACTTACCAGCACATATCCTGGTGCCATGAAAGGACTAATTCCGTTTATGAATGAAAGCTTGCTATTGGTCGGCCGCGACCTTGAACGCGCGCGCAACGAAAGTGAAATGAAATGAAAAGTTTACGACAAGCACTCTTTGAAGACAGTGTCATTGGATATTAGCATATAAATTGGCTTGCTTTTTAAGTGTTCAGATTTGGATGGTAATTTTTATTTTTTAAACTGAAAATCAAGAAAACTCTACTACGCAGCCTTTTTTCTTTTTTTTTGGTGAGTGGGAAATCATCCAATGACTGCTCCCGTCCTAAAACATTCGGCAACCCCGGATTACGCAGCCTTATAAAGAAATTGAATTTATATAAATTTATTTTATTATTTAGATAATAACGGCGCGTTAGTGCCTTAACACATAGAATATAATTTAAAGCCGGGAGGGAAGTGGGGCAACTCTCCCCTTAAAGCCAAGAGTCGAGAGATCGTGGATTTTTACATACCGGAGTTTGTTCGCATTACAATCGCTCTTGCAGTAATATTTCATGTGCTGAACTTGACCCTACAATGTAATCTTTTTCTCATCCTCCATTTATCATCTGGGTTGGCTTTATATAAACCATTTTAGAGGGCCGTAGGCGGTCGGCTTACGACAGAGTATAAAGAATTCTTATACTTTTTGCCAACGTTCATGTTCACCTTCTTTTGCTTTGAGTAAAAAACAGGTCTATTTTCAAACAGAGAGTTACCTTTTTGACACCCACGGGATTGAAGCTAACTAAAAACTTAAAAGGCGAGTACACACGTACGATTAACAACCTGCAAAAAGTTCGACGATCATTTTACCTCATCACTATAAAGATACATAGGAGGTATGGTATTAACCTTTCAATGACCAAGCGACAGCCGGCTGTCGGACTGCTATTATATTTCTATTGTGTCTCAAATCACGTGTGTTCGAAGATGCAAGCTGGGCACTGACAGTCATTTTGGCGCGCTCGTGAATGTCAAATCGTCACTCCGGAGTTGGGTTGGCCGTCACAGATTTACGACAAGACTGACGCGAAAAATGACCGTCAATGCCCAGCTTTAAGATAGAGGTATAGCACTGTTTGAGTGACACTACATGTCAAGCTAAAATATCATTATATTTTAGCTACCAATGGTACAGATCATTATCTGTAATGTCTACAATCAAATGTTCCTCATACCATTGGTAGGTCTTTCTCTATAGTTCTGGCATTGCGCAACCGACTCACGGTACGCAGCGTTTCACCCTACAAACACATAATGTGTGTTCAGCCTAAAAGTATGCGTAGGATATAAGTACTAGGGTGACACAAGGAGGTCGTTATTCTAAGTAGGCGATCCTGCTTGTAAGTGCTATCGCCCACTTTAGTGTTACCTGGATGAGAAACAACGGCCTTCGAAAGTCGACCTGGGGTACACTCAGCTTGTTTCAGTTATTTTATTCCTAGTGACGGATATAAAATAATTGGATAATTGTATTTCCTTTCAATTCAGCATAAAAAGTAACGTATAAATCGTCTTATAATTATTATAAATATGAAAGTGAGGATGAAGTCTTGCGTGGTTCTTTAATCTTTTACGCAAAAACTACTAAACGAACTATTTTTTTTAACTTTCCATATAAATAGCTTATACGTCAGAGTAACACTTAGGCTACAAAATATCACGCTATATCTAACGAGAGCCGAGCAGCAAAGACCCAAGCGGGTGAAGCCGCAAGGGACAGTTTACGAGCTGTCGTTACTAGTGCATATTTAATACATAACATGTTATTTTTTATATAGACACAACATATCTGAGCCGTGAAGGTTGCGAATGATATTACATTTCGCGGATTTCTTATTTATATTGTTTTTAACGATATCCGGTGTCTCTTGGCACGGATAAGAACAATGTCAGCTGGCAAAAAGTGTATAAAATTATAACATAGTTTATCCACATTGATAAAATAAAGGTGAAAAGATTTTTTGATTTGTTCAAACAGGCTAATTGATTTCTGGAACTACAATTTGGATTGTAATAATTGTTTTCTTCTTTGTGTGGTAGTATGTCTTACTAAGAGGAATATATGAGATAGAATCACGTTACGACTTTCGAGAATGAAGCAGGTATTGAACAGGATAATGTAGATGAAACCGCACTAAAAAAAAAAATCAAACGGATAATTGTCAAAATCGGGTAAAAATGGAACGACTATTTTAAACAGGATCTTTGCAAAAAAACAAAAGCATAATCATTGGCCAGAACAAGGTCTACCGGAGACAGCCATTTTACAATAATAATCATCTGGAGAGCCATCATTATTTCATAACTTATTCTAAAAAGCCTTACAAGGTAAGCAGAGAGTACAAACAGGAAGTTAAAACCTTGATTCTCATCACAACTGTCAGCTGTCTCCGGCAGTTCTCGTTCCGGGCGATGGGTGTCGCTAGCATCGCCAGGGCTTTTTCTCTAATATGGCTTCCTCACATTGTTCAGAGAAGGTATTATTTTGACGGTAATTCGGGAAGTTTCGTGACTTAACAATGGCTTATTTTGTGACCATTAAGTTTGTGAGATGTTAAAATATTTGGTTAGGTTATTTCTTTGAAGATTTCGTAATAATTTGGGGAATAATTTTGCTAGTTAAATTAATATAATTTAATAATAATATATTCAAAAAATGTTTTACAAGATATGAAATTAATACTAAGACCTATTTCTATGAAAATACATTTCATGTGCCTGAACTAGGAAATCCTGTGTTCCAGGCTAGAAGAGCTCACACAGTTTAAAATTAAGTCAAACATAATAACAAATAATACTTATAATCCCACCAAACACATTTCATGTTAAATGTCGCCAAGACAACACCATTAAGGTTTGTCCTGTGAAAAATATATCAGATCTCATGTAGAGCCAAGCTTCTGAATCTACACGACCTAAATATACCGACCCTAACTTCACAAATTCTACATATCAGTAAAAATGCATGGCTTCGCCGTTTCGCTACAGTGCGTCGTTGTGAAGAAGGTGATGCGAATATTTAGTTTCTGAAATAAGTAACGAAACAGCCAAGCCATACATTTTTACTGATAGAATTTGTGAGTTAAGGTCGGTATATTTAGGTAGTGTAGATTCAGAAGCTTGGCTCTACATGAGATCTGATATATTTTTCACAGGACAAACTTTAATGTGGTTGTCTTGGCGACATTTAACATGAAATGTGTTTGGTGGGATTTCAGTTCTTTTTGTAAGTTGCAAGGCAGTCTTTTTGGTGTTTATTTTTTTCTTCTTTTTTTGGGGTGTATTTCTTGTACATTAGCAGTGCCGGTTTTCATAGCCCATTCTCTGTCTTTGCATTTTTATTTAGATGATTTACTTGTTTCCTCACAAAACTTCCAACCCCGCATTTTAGGGGATGGAGGGCGAAAGTTATAAGTTTATGAATTTTTTTGTTGGTTGTATACTAAACTTAGACTACATACAAAATTTCAGCATTCTAGCACTTCAGGAAGTAGCCAAACATTTTGATGATCATCAGTGTGTCAGTGTGTCAGTGAGTCAGTGACGAAATTGGGGTATTTTAGATATCAATAAAATCTAAAGTATTAAAGCTATTTAATTGAGACTTTGTATGTTTAATGAGTCTATTATTGACATCACATCTTGTGAATATGAACTGTCTGGTAGATCGGAAACCAACTCTATGAGGGTTCAAAAAAACGGCGAAACACTTCGAGAAAAGGTAGGTAGTGCCCCTGCGCTTCGCTTGCTTGTTTTGGCCGGGGGCACGACCGTGCCCCCCGATACAAAAACTACGACAAACTAATACTACCTTAATATTACTTATTTTAGTACGTCTAATAATTTCTCTGTATCTTCATACGACATCTCTTGAAAATAGGTACCAACAAATCTAAAAAAAGCTAAATGAGAACTTACTTGTCATTGCAACATGACAAAGGTTCTTCTCGCCGTTTTTGTCTGTTTAAAGTCGATAAACGCTAAGACTGTTTGACGATTTTCACGAATGCTTCATAATATACCTATAGATGTTATTAAACTGTAACAATGTACTATATTATAGTTTACCATGCAGTTTTTTAATAGCTAGCTACGTCTATGTTCTACAACAAAACCGCAGACAAAGCCTAGTGGCCTTATTCATTATGAAACAAAATAACTCACGTCATTCATAACTGCACTATCTTATCCCAAGCTAAGCAACAAAGTTACTATCTATCACTCTTACTCTGATCTATTTCACAAGAATTTCCTGGAATTAGCAATTTGCATAATTACTTGAAATAATTAACAGCTAACTTGTTTCCCGCATAATATTATTACGTAAAGTACAACGGGTTCGATTCCGATCAACTGAACTGTGGTTAGATGTTAGTGGTTGATTATGGACCGTGTCGTTTAGTTATGTAGAAAATATATTATTTTTATTGATCCGTTCGTCATCGTAATTAAAGATTAATAACAGTATTGTTTCGCGGACTGACGCGCTTGACAGTTTTATAATGTGCAAAAGTAGGGTTGCCAGGTCCTCAGACGGAAAAGCCGGACAGACCTGTGAGTTTGTCCTGACATTTGGGTAAAAAATCCGGACATCTTGTTTTTTTGTCCATTTTTAGGGTTCCGTACCTCAAAAGGTAAAAACGGAACCCTTATAGGATCACTTTGTTGACCGTCTGTCCGTCCGTCCGTCTGTCAAGACCCTTTTTCTCAGAAACGCGTCGAGATATCAAGCTGAAATTAATATCACATACTCAGGTCTGCTATCACTCAAAGCCGTGAAAAAATCATGTTTCTAATTCAACGTAAAAAAAGATACGGCGGTTTATATTGCATATTTAGAAATTTGCAAGAGAATCAAAACCTATAGGGTACTTCCCATTGACCAAGAATCATGAAATTTGGCAAGAAGCAAGGTCATGTAACACAAGTAAAGGGAAAACTCCGAAAACCGTAAATTTGTAGTTTGTTCACATCAGGCGTCCGTCTGTTCGTCCGTCTGTCAAGAACGTTTTTCTCAGGAACGCGTCGAGATATCAAGCTGAAATCAATATCACATACTCAGGTCTGCTATCTCTTAAAGCAGTGAAAAACTCAAGTTTCTAAATCAACGCAATAAAAAGATACGGCGGTTTATATTGCATATTTAGACATTTTTAAGGGAACCAATACTCAAAACCTACAGGGTACTTCCCATTGATCTAGAATCATGAAATTTGGCAAGAAGCAAGGTCATGTAGCACAAGTAAAGGGAAAACTCCGAAAACGGTAAATTTCGTAAATTTGTAGTCAGTACACATCCGTCCGTCATTACTTTAGTCCGTCTGTCAAGACCCTTTTTCTCAGAAACGCGTCGAGATACCAAGCTGAAATTAATATCCACACACTTAGGTCTGCCATCTCTCAAAGCAATAAAAATAAAGTTTCTAAATTAACGCAACAAAAAGATACGGCGGTTTATACTGCATATTTAGACATTGGCAAGGGAATCAAAACTCAAAACCTATAGGGTACTTCCCATTGACCAAGAATCATGAAATTCGGCAAGAAGCAAGGTCATGTAGCACAACTAAAGGAAAAACTCTGAAAACCATAAGATTGTAGTTAGTTCACATCCGTCCATCCTCCCGTTAGTCCGCCTGTCAAGACCCTTTTTCTCAGAAACGCGTCGAGATATCAAGCTGAAATTAATATCACATACTTAGGTCTGCTATCTCTTAAAGCAGTGAAAAACTTAAGTTTCTAAATCAACGCAATAAAAAGATAGGGCGGTTTATATTGCATTTAGATATTTGCGAGGGATTCAAAACCTATAGGGTACTTTCCATTACCGGAACCCTCGTTGCGCGAGTCAAACTCGCACCTGACCGGTTTTTTTTATAAAAAGTGTAAAACTAATTTTTTTGTTACTTAAAAATTTTTGGTGTTACTTAAAAAAAATGGAAATCCGGGATTTTCTGATTGCATTTTAATAAAACAAAAGCAAAATCAAGTGTTCGGCGTTCGTTCGGCGTGATTCGATCTAGATCCGCGCGCGAATTTCGAAATTGAAAAATCCTACCTAAATCCTAACAGGCCGGATGCCGCTTATTTTGGCCGGACAAGCAATCAAAAATCCTACGTATGTCCTGCTTTATCCTAACACCTGGCAACCCTATGCAAAAGTAATAAACATAGATACCTATAGTATAGAGTTTGTTTCCGTTGTTTTTTCTCATAGTAGTTAGCTAGGAAACACCAAGCTCCATAGTTCGATTAAAATATATACAATAACTAGCGGTCGCCTGCGACTTCGTCCGCGTGGATTTTTCCTGAATTTTCTTTGCTATAAACCTCACGTAGCCGGAGACCTTTCCAACGAATGCAAAACCGTGGAAATCGGTTCGTGCGTTCTGGAGTCAGGAAGGAAAACCCGACTTATTTTTATATAGTAGATGACGTTATTTTCAATAAATATTGTTATATTATTTTTTTACTAGCTGACATATGATAAATATCGTTTTATTATTTTTCACACACGAATTTTTGAGTGATAGTGAAATAACGAACTCATACTGTGTAACCCTTAGAATAAAAAAATGGGATGTAGCAAACCTTTGCATACCTATTTGGGATTTGTTTTTTTGAAAATAAATAAATACCTAAATACTCGGGACAAGTCACACACGGCCCTCTGATCCTAAACTAAGCATTTATTATTTATAATTTGTTTTGAATTAATTACTGAAAATGTTATATCCATTAACTTCTTTATCTAAGACTAGCTTTTGCCCGCGGCTTCGCTCGCGTAGAATTTGGTCTGCCACATTAAGTTGCGTGATATACTTGTATTTTTTAATGTAACTTCACATCGTACATCCCAAATTTCTAACTTCAAAATTAGTTTCCATACAATCTTTGAAATCCGTTTGAAAGTCGTGATGGCACAGTGGATAAGGCGCCCGCCTCTCGTGTAAGAGGTTGTGTGTAACCAAGAGGTATCGTATCACCCAGTTACTGGGTTGTGGAGGTCAGATAGGCAGTCGCTCCACGTAAAACACCGGTATCCAGCTGAATCCGGTTAGGCTGGCAGCCGACCCCAAACACAGTCAGTTGGGAAAAGGCTAGGAAGATGATGATGACAATCTTTGAAATCCTATAACTAATATTTAGAGGGAATCTCTTGAGGGTGGAATTATCTGAATTCCTTTCTAAGTGCTCATTATTTTAAGCTATAATAGAACTCTGCAAATTTCAAAATGCTAACTAAGACCTGTGGTTTCTTCATCAATCTTTACCTATATGGTGTGTTTATAAAAAGTAGCCCTATGTCCTTCTCCGGGCTTGAGATTATCCTATCCAGCACAAAAGGATTACCAAACACTGACTAATAAACAGGTCGGACCAATGTTACTTGCATTTAATCACTACATAGTACATAGTATAATACAAAGTAGCTTTCTTTGTCCCTATGTAAGCTTAAATTTTTAAAACTACGGAAGGGATTTTGATGCGGTTTTGTTAATAGATTTTGTAATAAGTAAAGAATTAATATGAATGTAATTGGAATAGGTTAACATCTGTGTTAAATTATCTGTGTTTTTACTGCAATATACTCCCCTATACTACGTTATTTGATTTTTTTTATTCAGCGTAAATATGTAGATTTTGGGATTTAGATACATTTGAGCATGGGAAAAACAGGGCGTGCCTAAATGTATCCCCGCTATCTTCAAAGTTTGCCTTTGCGATTTATTAATAGTTATAGAAAATGCAAATTTAAGTGGGAACTGTAAACATTTGAAATTAAAGGGTAAGTTAATGGGTGTTATTGGTATGCGTGGAATAAGAACATTTTCACCCTTAGCTTCTCCAGTTACAATTGGTGCCTAGTTCAATGACTCTCAATCTAGTGCCATTACATAGTCTCGGGGCGTCCAAGTTGCGCATTAACAAAACGGGTATACCGACTTTTAATCCTTCGAACACACGTGATTTGAGACACAATAGAAAGACAATAGCGACCCTGACAGCCAGCTGTCGGTTGGTCGTTGAAACGTTTATTTGAGCTAGTGTGATGGCACCCCGGATAGCTCCAAAGAGTTAAAAAACTCCCCAGGGTAGCTCGTACAGTCTTCAGATGACATGACTGTGTCGATGGATGGAGTTGGGTTGTTGCATCGCTGGTTACTTGGCCCAAGATAATTTTATTGATTTTCGCAACTTTCTCATTTCTTGGTGCTAGTATAGTTCTTTCACATAGCCAACTTTCATCGTGGATGTTCTGTTGCCGTTTGGCGCTCCGTTCAAGTCAATCATATCGTGATAACTTTTAAACTATTCTGCCAAATTACTTAGTGTGAAAGACAAAGTTTATCTTCATTATATACCTAATGCGAGAAATGTATTTATTTTGATAAGAGTTTAATAATTATATACTAATATGTGCATTGTAAAATAGTACCAAATTTAATTAAGTTTATGGTTCACAATTTTGGTCGTACTGGCTTGCACATAAGAGGTAGATATATGCCGTCGCGGACTTTTATTTAGATCTATTTAAGACAAACAATCCTGTGGTACATCATCTTTATGTAACTCCATTGGTTTAGGCAGCGCACGCCAAGATAGCTCTCAGATTGAAGATTTTTTTCCGACTTAATTGACACTTATCGTTTTATTATGATCAAAATTACATAAAATCATTATAAATTGTAGCCTATGTGTTACTCTGATAAATAACCTAAATTACTGTAAAGTTTCATCCAAATCGGTCCAGCAGTTTTTTCGTGAAAGAGTAACAAACATACATACATACACACACACATACATCCATCCTCACAAACTTTCGCATTTATAATATTAGTAGGAAGGATAGGAAGTAGGATAACATCGTTTTGTTTGTTTACCTAGGGTCCGTTCCAAAAAGGGTAAAAATTACACGGAGTAGTGCGAAAGTTACTCTAGAGCGTTCCGAAATGAGCCGAGTGAAACCGAGGGTAACCGAACCATTACTCGACAGCTACCCGAGCAGTATTTTGGAACGCTTTCGGTAGAGTAATTTTCGCACTGACAAGTGCGATTTCTCACCCTTGGCTGAGCGTCGTTAAAAATTACCTGACATATGTCAAAATCATATATGGGCCAATGTTGAAGTTTGATGTTGAAGAATGGATTTATTAAAGTAGAAACGAACAGGTAGTACTTATTTATTTGCAAAATATGCTTAAAAAACACGATTTTCCTTCTTTGCAATAGAGAGAAAAGGTTATGTTGACAGTGTCATCATACGACCCTAACCATCATGACCCTAACCCGTTCCAAAACAGTAAATCGCTCTGTAGCGTTCAAAAACAATATAGCCGTTCTCTTTCTTTCGTTGTTTCTATCTCTTTTTAATTTCCGAGTGAATTATTCGCACGTTTTGGAACGCACCCTTACTTATTCTTAATTTACCCGCGAACACTACATTACATATATTATATCTATGTCATTTTGAGTCTCAATGATCTTCAGTCTTAGCAATGCTTTACTATCATGACTTCTCCCGTCCCTTCGTGTCAGACTTTTACTGACTAAAAGCTACTCATGTTCCTTCGGTTGCCCTTTATGTTCCGGAGTCACGGTAACTATTATAAACATTCCGCAACACGTAATGGTAATCAGTGTAGATTTTAATGTGCCAAAATGAATTGTAGAATAATGTATACGTATTGTAGAATAATGTATACGAATAACAAAATCTTTACGTATTTAAAAAAAAGAGTACTTGATACATGTTCTACAACCGATGCTTAAGCCAAATTTTTTTAAAATTTTGGCTGTCTGTTTGCTTGTTAATCTGTCCAAAAATTAATAATTTGTTGACACTAGATACTCATCGAAAGAAAAACGGAACATACCTTTGTCCTTCTCTTATCAAAGGTTAGTGACCAGTTGAACCACTAGCGCTAGGGTGTCCTTTTTTAAGACTTGGAGAACCATATTGCAATCATTCAACTACGATTTTATATTGTTTTATTATTATTTATATTTTAATTAGTCATATATGAGCATATATTATCGCGACATTAAATATGTCCCTCGACTTACCTAACACGGTATATTATATGGTTGATTCACCTAATTATCTCTATGCGGACATGAGTGTCGACCACAAAGACAGAGTGTGGCGCAACTGTTGCGGTCGACTCTGTCGCTCTGTCTGTCTGGTACTAATTGAGCCGTAAGCCACACAGTGGCAAATATCTTAACTGTATTGTTAAAAATTTTAACTGCTTTATTTGTGGGAAAAACAATTGTAAAGTTTGAATTGTAAATGTGATTTATATAACTAAAATTAAAAAAAAACGGTATTCACATCTCAAAGACCAAGCGACAGCTGTCGGGCTGCTATTGTCTTTCTGTTGTGTATCTTCTATCACGTGTGTTCGAATGTTTAAATCATTTATTTTTATACAAACTTTCGGCTGAATATGTGTTTCGTTAATTAATAAATAAAATATTAATTTTGTGCCGTGGAAATGAAAAGATTTTTCATTTTGACCGTAGAAAATTTGCCTAAAAAGTTTCGTCCGGAACACCCCTCAAAAATATTAATAATAATGAAATTCCAACTAGAGCGGAGGAAACTCTGTGGCCGAAACATCTATTAAATCAAACTTCCTTCCCCTAATTTTTAAAACCCCTTCAGGGGTTCCAAAATTTACTGCTTAGCTCGTTTCCATAAATAGCAAGAAACTACTGCATTTGTTAGTATTGATAGTTATACTTACGTAGTAACTATTTATTAATCTGTGGTTACACTTACTGCATAGTTGATATTTTTATACTCATAAAACTTACATTCATATTATTGTCGACAATATATGAACTGTGGCTGACCCAAGCAAAAAGGAACTAATTTTGATAAAACCCAACCCAATTACTCATAATATTAATCAGTTATAATCGTTTATCACACATACAGGATGTAACATTTAGATTAAAAAGAATATGTTCTTTTTTACCTTAAACTAAAATAGATCATGCATAATAATAATAGATCAAACGTTATTTATTGCAATTAGCAGACAAATAACAATCTGCTACTTCCTTATACGAGGGCAATAATATTTCGGCTTAGTTTACATTAATCAATTATTTAAATTGAGATTAGTTATTAATAATTAGTTAAGAAAACTAGTTCACTATGAGAATATATATCTCACACGACCATAAAATAAATTAATCAAATCAAATTTTTGTAGATTTTTTTTATTATAATAATTTAACTATGAGGAATCAATCTGGCTGACCTTTCTCAAAGGTTGATTTTTGCAGTAAAGGCTGGGAAAAAATCTCTATTCCTACTTTTAAACCAAGATTAAATAATTTAAATAGAGATTAAATATTTTGGTACAACTCACACCCCGCCAATTGGTCCAGATAAGTCTGTATAGTTACCAGTCAACTGATATATATAATGTATAAACTTTTACACATACAATTAATATGTAGATACGATTAAATCCAGACACAGAACAAACAATCATGTTCATCACACAGGGATTTGTCCTGGGTGGGAATCGAGTTACGACTATACGCTTAGCAGTTACTAGACACACGACCAACAGGCCAGTCAAGTAAACGTAACTTAGCACGTACAGTCACGAGCAAAAACATGTATACACTTTGAAAATACACTTACAAAATTTAAAAAAACATTTTTTTCCCTAAAATAGCTATAAGTTTCAGTTAAAATATATTTTATAATAAATTGTATCATGTCCTACCATAAAATATGACTAAAACTGAAAGATCCAATATTTATTCTAAGAGAGTATGTATTTTTGCTTAGCGATTCTCCATCTCTATCTTACCATCATAGTTTGACAGCCGTGTGACAGTAACAGAAATATGTTTAACCCGGATAAACCAAGCATTGTTTATCGCGGTCAAGCAACACATTAAACGCGGTCATACATCATTTTAAAGTAGGTGAAAAGCTAAATCAACATTTTTATAGGCTTAAATATATATCACCTAATACGCAAGCAACCCACATACCCAAGTACAATGTAATACATTATATAAGTTGTTTAATTAGTAATTTATTCGTTGGTAATAGTGTAAAGTAATTTTGTAAATTAGGTGGTAACTACTCCTGCACGCGTGTTTACGTGGCGATAGAGCGATGCAAGTAAGGATAGGGAAGTCAATGACCTTTAACCGTCAAATGTCATTTGAAGATGAGGTTTCGAAGAAAAATACACAGATGCATTTCCTCTGACGTCACTTTTATAGCCAGAGAGAATGGCAATCTGACCCAGGGATAGATCAGGCGCAAGACCCACGTTTTGAATTGATTTTTTTTTGTTATGCAAGTGGGATAAATCACTTTTACACGTCATATTTTTTTAAAACTAGATGAAGACGGCATTTCCTAGCTGACTACCTCAGAGAAAAAATGCCGAAACAAACTCGGGGATTATAGTCTTTTTAACCGACTTCATTTAAAGTCCAGTTTCCCCCCTCCCTTTCCTTTGTGCCTATTGACCTAGTTCTGTTCTGTCTCCTGCTTGTTTTGGAGGGAAGTGGAAAACATATTTATCTTACTTAGCCGGTGTTCTTTTCTGATTAATTTTGTTGTAGGGTCTAAGACTGATTTTCGTCCGCCTCGTTGAAACCAGGAATTTAATTATATATTTTTGAGTTGTGTTCCGGACGACATTTGTTAAAGCTAATTTTGAACGATCAGAATGAAAACCTTTTTCGTTCCGTCGGTAATTAACATTCCCTAGGATTGAGCCATAAACTCAAACTTTATGATTCCGGCTGTATTTGCGGTATTTACTGCAGTAAACTTACACTCCTTAGCAGTATTCTACGCACGTTAAATGTTTATTAAACTACGCACATTAAACGTACATTAAGTGCTTAGGTTATCCCGTTTTACGTTTGAGTCGTGGTCGTAAGAAAAACTGCTGACTGTGGAGTTTTGAGTGCAAAAGGGGTCGGGCAAACCGTACTTTGATACTGTACCAAATGTAGAATTCCTTTAAGAAAATAAAAAAAAAAACCCGATTTAATTAGAAAACAGTTCATTTACAGACAGACAATGAAAGTATGTTTTGATGTCTTCTCTAGTATTCTTATTCCCTAAACGTATATCTCATTCGTTTTTGTTGATCTTTACTTAACCAGAATTCAATCGAAATTTATTTAAAAAACGAATACACATGTTTTTCTTTCAAATCATTCACCTGACTTGGTACTTTCCGAGATTTCATCTAGACTATTCTAGACCAACGACCAAGGCTAACCCTGGGTCTTGATGTAACATGGTCAATGAATCTAAATACTACACGCATAATATTACGGTCATATTCCTACGCTTCGTTAGATAACGTTTAATGTCAATCTTATTGAAGGTTGAAACAGTTAAAAATATTGAAAGTTTTTGACATTGTCAGCAAATGTTAAGTACACATGGATTGGGGAATACATATATGGTTTATTTAGTGAAATTGAAAGTCTTTTTATTCTTGTTTGAATTTATTGAAAACTAACTGATTCCTTGGCTTCGCCCGTTCATTTTCAAACAAAGTTTTATACAATATTATCAATGTAGACACTAGTTTACCCCGTAACTGTTAAATTCGCTCCTCTGTGTCATAAAGGAAAACTACCTAATGTACCATGTTACTAGCTTCAGTTTTTCGGCTGTACGTTGATTACCTGAAAAAAGCTGGTTTCGTAATGTAAATATAAAGAACTAACTTTTCAAGTGCATGAATAGGAATTAGAAAACGATGCTTTTAGAAAGAAAAAAAAAAGCCGTTTAAAATTTACTTCTACTCAAAAGCTAAAATTATTACGAAATGTTCCTAAAATTTGGTATTGGTACGTGAAAATTCCTGTCAACAGTTTTCTTTTAAAACCTGTTGACATTTCTGGCGTGAGGGTACAGTGCGTGTAAAGCGGGCGGCCCAAGACTTAAAATGTTCAAAAACCCGGACTACAGATAAAGTCAGACTCGGACGCTCCCCGAAAACCCTCTACTACGACTTGGAAAAATCTGGGGTAACCCGGACGGGTTGTCAACCCTACACAACATTTTTTTATACTAAAATTCTGAACAGTTTGCAATCCTCTACAGTTGTATCTATAATATTGCTAGCTGAAGCTTTCATACATCATTTCAGTAAACCAGAAAAATCACTTAGACTAGTGTTGAAAGCAAATAGGAAATATGTCTCTTTTATTATCTCGCACTGTTAATAACAGCTCATAAAAATGACATTGGAATAAAAAAATAATGAACATCTATTATTGCATTATTAAAGGCACAATAAAATTAGTGAGTTGGAAATGAAATGGTTAGGCACCTAGGAAACTTTCTACAGGCATAATTCCGTATTTCGGGATTATCGTAATAGGAAGTAAATGATCCAGATCGATCCGTTCGGCACCGTGTAGTGAAAACATTGAATGCAATTAATATAATAATAGTTTGGGGGGGAGGTTATATAGTGGGCGCGAACGGTCGGCCGCCATTCGGCGCGTACCCTTCGCGCATGCGCATGCCTCGCGAGTGACTTAAGTGACAGTTTAACCCCAAAATGGCGGCCAAATTTTACGTAAGTGTCAAAATTGTGTGCAGATATGTGGTTTTAGATCGCACCCTCTGGATTTCGGATACGCGTTCGAGTGTTGCTGTGCTTTTTGTGGAATAATGTTGCGAGAATGTATCGTAAGGTGGTTCTAAGCCACATTTCTGCGTCCATTGTTTTGCATGTGAATAATTGATGTTGCGGTTTGATATTTGGTGGATTGTAAGAGTAACTCGTATTTGTTACTTGTGCCTAGTTCGTTTAGTTTGAGTTTAGAGTTTTTGCGACTCTAATTGTTTTGTACAAAAAGCGTGACAATTGTTGAATGCTGGTTTATTTATCTTGACATTTTTTGTGTTCGTTATTTGAATTAGCTTTTTATATTTACTTATTTGTGGGAAAATTAACTCTGCTATTTTTTTTGGCAGGTGTTAATGCAAATTATATTTCTTTTTTGAATAATTTATATTGCATAAGTTATGAGCTACATCTATTAAATTACACACAGACACTAACAATGAAACATTTGTAGAACATTTCAACTCTGAACTTAATTTGCATTCAAGGACTCAAAAGAAAATGAAAGTTAACAAATGTGATATATTCTAGAAATGTTAGGCAATCAGATTAATGCCTAGTCTAATGCCTAGGTCTAGTCAGGCATTCAGAAAGGACAACTGGTTGTCCGGGTCGATGACCTTATTCTCTACATTTTATAGGTCTAGTGGTATTCTAAGACCACTTTCGCGATTGTAGGGTTGACGGCCTAAGAAGGAAAAAATACTTAGTACAGAAATTGAATTAAAAAAAAAAGTGTTAAATGATTGTAAAACTGACAAAAATAAAAATATGACAAATGACGGTGAGTTAAGCCACATAATAATATATTTATTAAATATTTAAATCTTGATGTGTCACTAGTTCTATGCATACTATACTTGTATAAGTCAATACGTTTATATGAGTAGCAATGTTAATATTATTTTTATAATGAATTAATTTTTTTTCGAACATTAAAAAGCCTGAATTAAACTTATTTTTATTTATAAAATAAATAGTTTCATCTTTTTTATTACTTTTAAACTTATCAGGAAAATGTGACTCTACAATTTTGTGGCACAGTTCTAATAACTTTAAAACAAAAATAAAAATAATTAGATTCTGCTCATGATTTCATCAGCTTTGAGGTTAATAAAGTATAAAAAAAAATCTAGCACATTGGTAAATATCGTAGCATACTTTAAGCTTTTTTAAACATATCCCACAATAAAAGACAAGCGACCAGACTCATAACAAATACTAGAAATATTAGTCCCGTGCTGAAATCGAACCGGAAACACAGAGCACAACAGCCCATCGCTCAACCACTGAGCCGTAATAATAAATAGCTTCATATCAGTGAAATTAGTTATGACCAATACCTTCTTTAAGAAATCACTTCGTATAAACGCATTATTCTACCTCTTCATAATAATGTGTAAATAAAATCGGAATATTAGCTGAGACCCTCGACCAACACCAGAAGAGGCTCTCGCTAGGCGGCTGGATTAAGGGTCTGATATAGCAGACGGAACTGCTGGATTGTCCGGAGGTTCCTCTCTCTGGAACCCTGACCACCGGTAGATTGGACCCTGTGCCCGATACCAGTGGGCTACTAATTTTATTTTTTTTAGGTTTTTATTATTTTTCGTAGCAATATTTAAAAATTAAAATTATATGTATGTATTATGTAATAAATGATGATAAGTACAAATTAAATACTTAAGTGTACTTAACACGTCCAAGATAAAGTCATTAATAAACTAATGCTTACCATTAGTAGGTGTTTAGCAATAAACATTAGCATAAACAGTTAGTATTTTACCGTAAACCTATTTACAAGAAAACTAACCTAACAGTAATTTAGGAATAGTTGAGCTCTATATAAAAAAAAAGTTGCGGAATGTTTATAAGTTGTGGAATGTTTGTAAGTTGCGTAATGTTTATAATAGTTACCGTAACCCTGCAACATAAAGGGCAATCGAAGGAACTCGGAAAAAGCTCTATAAAAAGAAGTTTGTCCAGGGACGTACTTACTACTGCCATACATAAATCTGCCACAAAGCCGAGTTGCTATGTTCTAATTTAAAGGCAATGGGTGCTGGTAAAACTAAACGCACATGAGACGAAAAAAAATTTGTTTTGTTTATTCATGTGTTTGAACGAGGCTTTTGGTATTGCACTCGTGTCAATGTCAAAACAATGCTTCTTTAATATAATTATTCCTCTTTAATATTTTTTTGTGTAAGCCAATCCCTTCAAAAAGCTTTAAACTCATTCAGCTATCTTCTCCTGGTTTTGCCACGAAATCATTTCCTTAGACATACTTCAAAAATTGGGAGGTTCTTAACTGTAATCAAATTTTTTTTTTTGTTATCTGACGTAAGTAATAGCCATAATAACTAAGACAAACAAGCACTTTTAATATTTGCCCGCTAAATATCTCTAAAACGGTTCTAAAAACAGCAAACGGTTCATTGAAATGCTCTAGCAGCTAAACAGAATTACCTAACAAATGTTAAAGCAATCGTTAGAAAACAAAGAAAGTTCACGCTGGACGGAAAGTGAAACTGTAGCGGACTGACTTGGACGTGGGTCAGCTGACTAGTTGATGTGTGTTTAGAGTCACTTTACCACGCGTATTACGGTTAGAGGTTGCAAAAATTCGATAATTTTCATTTTCGAATATTCGAATATTTTTTCAGTGCTATTCGAATTTTATTCGAATATTCGAATATTTAAGAAAAAATAATAAAACAAAGAATATCAGCGTTTATTGGTTTAGGAATTATATTTTGATGCAGATAAGTAAACCTAGGACAATAATTATTTACTCATTCAACAAAATTTTAAAACAATTATATTTGAAAATGTTAATCAAAACAATTATAATTTTTTTAAATAAATTGAAAATTCTCTCTCTCAATAAAAACAAAATACCTAAATGTCTTTTTTTTTGGTGAGTGGGAAATCATTACTACTCCCGATCTTGGTGCGGCGGGAGTCCCGCCGCGGGACGTGTCAGACTTTTACTGACTAAAACCTACTCATGTAAAGAACACGATTGCCCTTTATGTTCCAGGGTCACGGTAACTTTTATAAACATTCCGCAACCCCGGCAGGCGTGGCCCTGTTGGGCCTCTTCTTGTGCTGACTTCTTCTCTTTGAGGCGCGCGTGAAACAAAACGCGCCATCGACGCGGTCCTTGTCCTGGTCGCCGGGCAGCGAGCTACCCATCGCTCGCCATCCGCAGAACCGCGCCTACGGTGGCCGGTAGTCGTCTTGCGACTCTCGACGTCTTCGCCTGGGTCTAAGACCGGGGCGAGAGGCTCGTCGTTGCCTCTCGCGCGCCGCCGCTTCCTTCACTAGCATAACTGCTTCGTAGAAGGAGGCGACGGCATCCCATTTCGTCTCGTTCCGAAGTATGGCCAGTACCAGCGCCGGGCGCGAGTGGTCACCGCCGCCGATCGCCTCTACGAGGATACGATCGCCTCTACGAGAAATAAATGTGTTTCTCTCTTGTTAATAATAAAACAAAAAGTATCACATACATTCGTAAATGTGTCGTAAAAACGTTACAGTATTATTTTCATAATATGCAATATTACACTGAAAAATCAGATTCATCAATTATAATTCGGAAAAGTATCTAAAATCACTTCAAAAACATAAATAACAACGTGTTCTGTAAGTGACAAAATGGCGTCAAGTCAAGCAGTGTTGCCAACAACAATTTTCAAGCTCTATCAACATAGACTTTAAACTGATATTTTTTTTGGTAATATTCGAATATTCGAAAAAATATTTATTTACTATTCGAATATAAATTTGGGAAGAGTATTCGAATAATTCGAATATTCGAATATTCGATTGCAACCTCTAATTACGGTACGTTTTTGGTAATGTCGAGCCTATAGCCTTCGTAAACAGATCGTATATTGGAAAAAGATATTAAAAGACCTTAAATAAAAAACTTATAAAATCCCAGTTGATGTGCGTTTAGACTAACTTCAGCCCGCGAATCTGTTCACGGTTTTGGATAGTGTTCTGTTCCCCTGTGGCTTAGCGCCATGTAGAGTCTATAAACTTCGTACATAGGTCAAACAGTGTAAAAGTATTTTATTTTTAATTTAGAATCCTTTTCTTTCAAAAAAAAGAAAACCCTTTTTAGGAGATTGAAGGAAAAATAGCAAAAGTGTTTGTATGCGATTTTGTACTAGTTCAAATAAAAAAAAAACAATTATTCAAATCGAAGCAAACTTAGAAGTGATCTCGTGACAGACATACAAAAAATAGATATACAGGCGAATTAACCTACTTCTTTTTAAAGTTGACGTTAAAATGGAAAACATTTTACTATTTTTGCAAGTCGAAATAAACTAAACACTTTTTCATTTCATTTCAAAAGTGAAAATACATCGTTAAAATAATTGTACAATTTTTCACCAGATTCTCCTTCTCCCAACATGGTTTCGCGACATACACCAACCTACATTTTCAAAATTTCATAACTTACACCAAAAGACCATTTTCAAGGTCAAAACCGACCATTAATATCAGTCACGCCCTCACAATAGCTTATCTTTCATTATTTCTATTACCCTATGCCCTTATATCTAGATTAGTTCGACATGCGCGTGGGCAATACCAACAGAACATGACATTATCATATTTAATGGCTATTTGATACCAGCTGTACTGTGATTCATACAATGGGTAGATAACTGGATGGACTAAACCAAGAATTCTAGGACACATATTTTCAATAGGTAAGTGAATAGTTCCACCCTGAAAATTTAAATTTTACTGATTTTTTTTTGTGAGTCGGATTCTATACCTACTACATGCACAATATCAAATTAAGATTAAGTACCTAATTGATGTTCCAAAGTGCCTTTGGTCTATATATTAGACAATTTAATTTTTGACTTTTTTGATCAAGCAAAACATCACTGTGTTAAAATTTGCTTTCTACTTAAAGATTTAGTGAGTTCAAGATAAACTCAGAATGGATAATTATATAATATGTATATATTTATCTACAATAAAATCTATAAATGTATATATTTATAAATTATATTTTATATAAGTATGTATATCACTGGTCAGGTTACCATAACACAAGCTCTGCTTAGGTTGGGATCAGATAGTGTGACAGGTCCCAAGATATTTATATATTTATATTATTTTATACAATCTCATGGATTTAGCATTAGAGAACCAGCGTTAACCCCTAGACGACATATATTTATAATAATATATCATGATAGTACATATTCTCACTCATTTCCAATCTAACTAAACACAGTGCTAACTAAAACAATTCCAATCTGTTTAAAGCACCTTCGTGTAGGCTTGTAGGTCAGGCGCGGGGCTAGGGTCTGAGGGGAGGGACAGTGGGGAGGAGGGGGGGGGGGGGTAAGGTACCAACCAGGACTCGGAAGTATAGTGCCATTATTAGCCAAGCATTATCATCATTAGTTATATTACTCATGAAAACAAGTAACATGGAAAAAATATTGTTTGGGATTGTAATACCAGCCTATAACTCTCCCACTGCAGGGAAAAGGCGAAAATAATCTTAAAAATCAATCAATGATCAATGATCGTTTTTTCTTATACAGAGGAAGCACGTTCATTGCGCTTGCCTTCTGTGGATTGACTCACTTCCTTTGCAAGTCCAGAGCCTTTACAATAATAATACTTCAGCGATACCTGTGAAGTCCAAACTTTAACAAGTAAATAATATGAATTGAAAATGTGTATCAAAGTAGCACATATTTTTTGTGGATGGCGAGCTCCATAAGCTCTGATACACCACGACACAAAATTTATTCCTAGAGACAAATTCAGCGTATACAGTACAGGGCTTGTGGGTAGATTCAAAGTTTAGTTGGGACATTTAAAACTGGTTTTCGTTAAAACAATATTGAAGCAGTTGTATTAATCAGAGACCACTAAAAAGCTACTCGTTCTGTTAGGCGATTCACACAGGGCACCGCGCCCAGCCGCGGAGGGCGGTGGCGGTGAAGCGGATTTCTCAGCGGTTTTCCGCGCGGTTAGGCGGTTTACGCGCCTGTCCGCGCGGATCGATTTAACGCGGTTTTGATCAATTTTATCATAGACACTGGCAAAAATGGACGCTGCAGTGGTAGCAGCAATCTGGCTGTTATGGCCTAAAAAGAAAAAAAACCAAGATATTGGGTTCATCCATTTTTACTTAGCAGATCTCTAAATTGAACTTTAATGTAATTCGATAAAAGTCTGTGAAAACACGAAGATATTTTTTGCTATTTACCATTGTTTCATTTTAAGAAGTTTATTACTATATTGTGTGCTCATATGTCCCTATGTATATGTATGTTTTCATGTCCCAGATAGCAGAGCGGCTTTCGATCTCCGAAATAAACTTTTCGACATCGAAATCATTATTGAATAACGACACGTCCTGCACCTACAATAATCCGCGCGGTTATGCGGCGCCCCGTGTGTAAGGCACCGCCCCACCGCGCTGACGTCAGCGCGGAGGGGCTGTGGTGGCGAGAGCACCGCTCGACCGCGCGGTCGAGCGGTGTACGTGTGTTAGGTATCAACGGATTTCTAAGTGTCTTGTACAACATGACATCCGCTTTACCGCCCTCCGCGGCGGTGCGCGGTGCCGTGTGTGAATCGCCTTAGGCATTGGCATTGTGTAGAACAGAAAGTGAGAGAGTTTTCGCTCCATTAACTATATTTCAGAACCTTTGGTGAAGATTCCCTTGTTAACAAACTAAACTAATTAAAACTAAATTAAACTTACTTTAGGCGCTGTCTGTTTGTCTAGATTAAACTAATCTAAATCTAAGTAAGTGTCTTTTGACAATTTTTTGACCTTTAACTGCCTCATTTTGTTACAATTACGTAGTCTTTCATTCAATTTTTTTATCTGCAAACTTGAATCATATCTTAATCTTTTGTGTCTATATCTCGTTGCAATAAAGATTTTATAATATACAGATGTACTTGGAGTATATCTGTATTGATCTAGTATAGATATGTTTGTGTCAGTGCGCCGGCGCAACTGACCTCGTTCTGTTAGGACGCGGAAGTATCGATGGGATCTACGTCCTTGTGAAATGCAAATCTGATAGTGATGGTACTTTAAATATCTGTATGGTGGTGTAACTGTTTATAATATAGATTATTACTTTATTTTCTAGACAAAAGTCCCTTTATAGCGATCTTTAACTAGATTAACTGTTAGCTGCGGCTTCACCCGCCCATTTAAAAACGAAAATTCAATCCTATTTCACTCCGCTAGAAATTCATTTAATCCGCTTATTAGTGCGCCTCTACCACTTAAACATAAATTACTGTGATGTTTTTTTAGTTTTTAACCTAACCTAAACAGTTGGGCCATAATAACATTAAAATCATAATCATTTATATCAAGCACTCTATTTACAGGTACTTTTGAATGTTCGAAAAGCTACTCAATCAGAAAGTTTGCTTGATTCAGATGTGAACAGAAGGACCCACTCTTCCAAAAAATTCATATAACTCAAAAATTGTCACAATCCTCCATCATTAAACGGTAGTTAAACAAACAATCATATTTGACATTATTCTCGTGGGATCTGGGTCGTTTGAATGTGGTGCAGCTAATAATTTGAGCTTTTTATCTCGCTGATTACCATCATAGGTTACTTCACAATAGGTGCTGTCGATATTATCTTATCTTTGTTCTTTATCAGTATCTGTTGTGTTTAGTTTACTACTATTTTCTTGATTGAGATTGTGCTTCTAACTCTGAGCCTTTGTCTGTCAGTTCGGTACTGCTAAACCACTCGATCAATTATAATGGAATTTGGTATGGAGTAAGCTTGCACCCCAAGGAAAGACATAGGTCACTTTTTATCTGACTTCTATTTGGTAAGCATTCGTAGTAACCAATCTTAAGTATGAATTCAATTGTTTTCTAGCCTGCGTCTCGTAGGGTTTTCAGTACAATTGCAGGCCGGGCAAAATACTGTAGAGTTTTTTAGGGTTCCGTAGTCAACTAGGAACCCTTATAGTTTCGCCATGTCTGTCCGTCCGTCCTCGCTTAATCTCTGTAACCGTTAGCACTAGAAAGCTGAAATTTGGTACCAATATGTATATCAATCACGCCGACAAAGTGCGAAAATAAAAATTGGAAAAAAACGTTTTATTAGGGTAGCCCCCCTATATGTAAATAGGGAAGTGGTTTTTTTTTTATTACAACCCTGACGTGTGATATATTGTTGGATAGGTATTTTAAAATGAATAGGGGTTTACTAAAATCATTTTTTGATAATGTCAATAATTTCGGAAATAATCGCTCCAAAAGGAAAAATCAAAGCGTCCCCCCCCCCTCTAACTTTTGACCCGTAGGTTTAAAAAATATGAAAAAAATCTGGAAAGTTGAACTTTATAAGGACTTTCTAGGAAAATTGTTTTGAACTTGATAGAAAGAACAGTTTTTGTACAAAAAAGACAAAAAGGTTGTACAAAATATTTTTTGCGTACAGTATGTCAACGTAACAAATAGCCTTTTTTTAAACTTATAAGTAGGTATACTTATTGTGACGGACGGGAAACTACGGAACCCTACATTGAGCGTGGCCCGACACGCTCTTGGCCGGTTTTTTACTAAGAGTTTCTAAGTAACGATCTGGAGTTTTAAAATTGGTCAACACTCCTGTGCCTCGGAATTTAGATATTTTGGATTAAGTGCCTCACAGAATCACGTTTGATTTGTATCCTATCACAGTATGAGACAAAGATAACATGGCGTGCAATTTCGCATATTTAACATCTAAGATTTTAGTTTGAACATAAGCACTTATCGATAAACTTCAGTTGCATTCACATCCAATATGGGGCCATATAGTGCAAATCAATTATATTCACTTCGCCATCGCCACTTAGAACAAAGTGTAGCAATAAAGCCGTAATGTGTGAGTTTAAATATCAGGACTTGTCACAAAAAGCGGTGGCAGGCTAGTTTGGTTCACTATTTAGTACAAAAACTGCGTTAACCAACTCTAGATTGATTCTTGCAAGATGTCAGGTCACCTCAATTTCTATGACCAGGGATTAATTTTCTAAATTAAATGTGGCAATTGAGAATTCAGTGGGTCACAAGGGTCTGTTATTTTTAGTATAGTGATATGTAGTTTCTGATTAGTATCGTTGCAAATAATTAAATCTTTGGGTTTTTTTGGTGGTCGCTATTGCCAAAAATCTCGCTAATAGTGGCGCGTGAGTTGGACCATTCTGTACTTATCAAAGTGGTTGAAATAGATACAAAAAAGGGCGCTATCAGTTGAGGTTGTACATCTCTGCCATAGTTTTAATTCTTTCAATTGTTTCTTTTGCTCAAAACGCCTAATATATTGAATCCACCAAATGCAAGTCTATCATTACAAGAAGGCTTGTAGAATTAGAAACCGAACCAACTAATTAATGAGACAGAAGAACTAAGAATAAATCATAGAGAAGCATGTTCTTGTTTTTATAAGTCATCTTAAGTTCGTGAGAAAGCGTTTGCAAGTGAAACTTTGATAAAACACAATGCAGACGACACGAATAGCGTATATTAACTATAAAGGTACCATAGATCATGGAAAGAAATTATAGGCTGAGAAAACCACGCTAAAAATGTCAAGTGTCTACCGTTTAAAAGATAAAGTTCTGTGATAGACGAGTAGACTGACAGCAGACTTTAATATGGTTCGCTGGCATCGAAATAAATTAATATCCTAGGTCAAATCACACACGGCCATCTTATCCAAAACTAAGCAGAGCTTGTACTATGGTAACCAGACAACTGATATACATACTTATATAATTTATAAATACATAGGTACATATCTATATATATAAAAGAAAGTCGTGTTAGTTACTTCACTTATAACTCAAGAACGGCTGAACCGATTTAGCTGAAAATTGGCAGGGAGGTAGTTTAGAGCCAGGAGAAGGACATAGGATACTATATAAAAGAAAGTCGTGTTAGTTACTTCACTTATAACTCAAGAACGGCTGAACCGATTTAGCTGAAAATTGGCAGGGAGGTAGTTTAGAGCCAGGAGAAGGACATAGGATACTTTTTATCCCGTTCGACATCATTCCCGTGTGACTTGACATGTAACGTCAGTCACTATAAAACGTGGTATAACAAAAAAGAATCAGACTTGGAATAACAAAATTGACGTATAATGACAGCTATGTAATGACGTATGGATGACTATTTGATATTTGTAAGAAATCAATAATATAACTATTTCTATTAAATAAATAATTAACATTATTGCCCAATTGCCCATTCGTATAAACAGTGAAGTGAACTATAAAACTCGGTATGGTTAAAAATTTAAGTTTTTAGGTGAAGTGAAGTTTAATTAATTAGTAGGTAGGTAGTAGGTAGGTAGTAGGTAGGTAGTAGGTAGGTAGTAGGTAGGTAGTAGGTAGGTAGTAGGTAGGTAGTAGGTAGGTAGTAGGTAGGTAGTAGGTAGGTAGTAGGTAGGTAGTAGGTAGGTAGTAGGTAGGTAGTAGGTAGGTAGTAGGTAGGTAGTAGGTAGGTAGTAGGTAGGTAGTAGGTAGGTAGTAGGTAGGTAGTAGGTAGGTAGTAGGTAGGTAGTAGGTAGGTAGTAGGTAGGTAGTAGGTAGGTAGTAGGTAGGTAGTAGGTAGGTAGTAGGTAGGTAGTAGGTAGGTAGTAGGTAGGTAGTAGGTAGGTAGTAGGTAGGTAGTAGGTAGGTAGTAGGTAGGTAGTAGGTAGGTAGTAGGTAGGTAGTAGGTAGGTAGTAGGTAGGTAGTAGGTAGGTAGTAGGTAGGTAGTAGGTAGGTAGTAGGTAGGTAGTAGGTAGGTAGTAGGTAGGTAGTAGGTAGGTAGTAGGTAGGTAGTAGGTAGGTAGTAGGTAGGTAGTAGGTAGGTAGTAGGTAGGTAGTAGGTAGGTAGTAGGTAGGTAGTAGGTAGGTAGTAGGTAGGTAGTAGGTAGGTAGTAGGTAGGTAGTAGGTAGGTAGTAGGTAGGTAGTAGGTAGGTAGTAGGTAGGTAGTAGGTAGGTAGTAGGTAGGTAGTAGGTAGGTAGTAGGTAGGTAGTAGGTAGGTAGTAGGTAGGTAGTAGGTAGGTAGTAGGTAGGTAGTAGGTAGGTAGTAGGTAGGTAGTAGGTAGGTAGTAGGTAGGTAGTAGATAGGTAGTATGTCAATTCGAATTCTATATTCATAGTTGACAGGACAACGTCTGTCGGGTCAGCTAGTTATAGATAAATTACACCCAGACACAGAACAAACAATCATGCTCATCACACATAGTTTGTCCTGGGTGGGAATATACTTTATAAATACATACATAATATTATTATAGACAAAATAATTTGGCAGCGAAGTGAAAACAAAGTTATGATATAAATAAATATTGTTATTATATTTTAATTTATATATTTTAATATTATGCAAAGAGTAATTTATTACCTAATTAGTTAGCAAATCATGAAACCTGACAAGTATACGCTAATATTTTAATTACGAAAGGAAGTCTGTCAAACTGTCTATTACGTTATCACAGAAAACCACTGAAACTATTTTGGTTGGATTTGGACTGTCTTCTTGGTCTAGTGATTAGTGACCCTGACTACTAAGCAGGTCGTGCGTTCGATTCTCACCCCGGACAAACTAAAATCTTTGTTTTACAATATTTCTAGAGTTAATAAAAAGGCAGTGAAATATATCACAAAAAAAACCAATCGATGCCATTGAACTGACTCAGAAATAACTCGATTATTATCGATTGCAATCCATGTGATTATCTTGTGCTGTAAGTATAATTACTATGTAATCGGGCGACTTATCTCTATTGTGAAACTACAATGGGTACATTTTTATTTACTTGGGTACAAAAGGGTATTATGTAACATCGATTAGTACTTTGCCTACGTACTTATTACTAATTGAACTTCATGGAGTAACCGGGAACGTAAAGTAGTTATGTCTAATTGTCAAAAAAATATATGATTTGAGATTTGACTAATCGTAAAGAATTTGTCACTTTAATAGCAGTTTTTTTGCATATTTACATTTGGAGACGTCTTGTTTTTAGGATTCCAATAGCTAGAAAAACTTTAACTTTAAATATCAAAAATAGCTTTCAAACACTGAATGAAAACAAAAATTGAATTATTAAGTACCATTTCTCTTTTACATCGCAATAATAAGTAAATTTCGATATCAACGAGAAATCATTTACATAATCGATACACATTAAAATTGTAACGAAGTATTGATTACACAATAAATAAAACCACAATAAACATCTCGTGTTGCCCAAAATTATCTTAAACACAGATAATAAACATGAAAAACATTGACTAATGAGATTCATACATATAATTTTCTGGCCAAGCCCGGGGCAATTCGTGCACGCGCCAAATTAATCTGTCTCCAATTAAAATTTTATTTCAAATGTGGGGCAATTTGGCACTTGATGTCCTGAAGCTATAATCTATAGATTGGCCATATTAACGACATTCACTAGGTATGTATGTCAATACATCATATTTACTTACAACATAATTAATCAGATGGTAAAGAGTAAAGTGTTACAATATTTTATCCATTACTTGTAATGACTAGATGCCTCTCGCGGCTTCACCCGCGTTGAATTACGTAGCTTATAACCTTATTCGATGTATCTTCCTAGTCTTTTCCTAGCTATGTCAGTGATGGCCCAGCCTAACCGGCTCCATCTGAATACCAGCATTATACTTGGAGCAGCTGTCTATCAGATATAACATCTAAATTACTGAATAACCCTGATATACGTTGGTTAGGCTAATTGTCAGACTTTCTGGCTTCTACCAGGCGTCCGTCACTCGCTCAAGGCCACGCGTTTTATGCCTACCGCTTCGCGTATCGTCGACGATACAACGAACACCGGGCTGTCGCGCGCCCGGCTGAGTGCTCGCGCGTCACGGGTACAGCGCTGACTATCAAAATGCCGAAACCACGTAATTATTGCGTGATTATTGTGCAATTCCCCTGTTTCCCAATTCTCCTGTTTCCCTTTTGATTATTTATTAAAAATATTCACGTGTTTTTGGATATTTTCGACACTAAAATATAATAATCGGGAATTCAAGGAACGAAAAATATGCATCAGTCATTTTATTAAACTAAAAAATATTTGATCAACAAATAAAAAAATAATTGTTTTTCTAAAACATTCGTTTTATTACAATTATCATCATACGTATAACCCTAGGACATTTGCTGGATGGCACGCACACACGTTTATCGCGCGGCGGGCAAAAGAATCTCAACTCTCTTTGTGCGTACTTATGGTACATTTCTCCTCACTGCAAACAGCTGGTATTATTATTATGATTTTGTAGGCTATTATAGCGTAGGTATTTTAGTTTTTGTATTGGAGTGAAGTATCTGTTACGTAGTAACTATTTATTAATCTGTGCTTCTACTCCCTACAATATCTGTTAAAGATCTACGAATTACAATCGGGACCAACCTTTACACGATCTTTCCAAGTGACGGGATGTTATTAATGTGAATATCAATTGTATATAACTTCGATTAGTAGGCTATTAATTAAGAAAAGAAAGGTTAACGACCATTTTTTATCGGACCAACAGTTCCACAGAATAACACGTTTAGAGCAATAAAAACATTCTTTAGATTTATCATATGACATAGATAAAGATGGATTATACGAAATGTTATATTGTTGTGGTTGTGTATGTACGCATATCTTTGATGTTGTATCTTGCAGTAAAGGTTAACCATTAATCTTGTTGATTATTCGTTCGATTCTTTAGTAACTTTAGATAAATATAAGGCTTTTAGAAATAAGAATTGAACACTGAAAACGACCATCTTCTTTAGAGATGTTGCTTCCTATATCGTAGATGTTTTTACAAATATATAGACACACGAACAAACAAACGAACAGAATCATAACAAATACCTGTAAATCACATAAGTAACTGGTATGTGAGAATACTGGCAAAACTAATAAAATATAAAAAGTAGATAGAACTTAGTAAATAAGACGATCATTAATCTTTTGACGACCAACCGACAGCCGGCTGTTGGGCTGCTATTGTCTTTCTATTGTGTCTCAAATCACGTGTGTTCGAAGGATTAATATAGTTTAAAATTTAACGCAACGTAGCATTGCAGAATTCATGCTGACCTTTGTTGAAAGTAAAGAATTTAATATATGTGTCCCGTCCGAGATTCAAACCCGTGAGACGCAGCACAGCAGTTCAACTTTCCATTTCTGCTTTTGCAAAACTTCAAATTACTAAGTAAACTAAAATTTGTCTATATTTTTTTAAAAGTCTGTTGTCAATTATGGAAAGAAAGTCACACAAAAACTATTAAATATTCTCCGATGCAAATTGAAATTGAGAAAACTCATTTCTGGGTTAAACTTGCAATACTTATATGTATTTTTTTTTAATTTCATTTACATTGTATTTTTTTTAAAACTATAAGTAAATTGATAAAGATTAACCAGGCTCATCTCCAAAACCTGTGCTATAAACCAGTACTGGTGACAGACACCGAGCATCAGTTTTCGTAACGTCATCCACAAGGCTAGTGCGATTCCCACGGCCCGGTTCATTACTGCATTACTTGCTATACATATACACACATTTGCAATGTATTGGCACATCTCAAAACGATCTGGTTATTATTTAAATTTTTACGCGACTTATTTAAATATATTAATGCTCTTATTAAATTAAAATTAAATGTGCCCATGACTTTTTAGTGGTGAAAGCTTTCTATTGTTTTGAAATATTGCGGTAGTTATCTTTTATGATGACAATGTAATGAATAATTCTGATGATCATATATGACAATGTAATCTTAATTGGTTGTGATGCCGTAATGATTTTGTATTTTTTGTTATAAATTCGGTATTTTCTACTCTCTGTCTTAAATTAGTCAACAGAAAAGTAAAAGAAATGATTTAGTTTATTTTAAAAAAACATTATGAACGGTTTTTATGATTTTATTATCTATCTTTACACTACGAATGATATATCAATATAGTTCACTCAACTTTCCTTAAAGTTCGCGCAAAAGGGTGAAGCGTTAACATCCATACTAATATTATAAATGGGAAAGTGTGTCTGTCTGTCTGTATGTTTGTCTTTCTTTCACGGCAAAACGGAGCGACGAATTGACGTGATTTTTTAAGTGGAGATAGTTGAAGGGCTACTTTTTGTCTCTTAAACAATAAATAAAATTCTTTTCGATTTAAACAAGAGACATATTTCTTCCCAACTAAAGAAACATCTTAAGGTAAATTTAAATGTATAACTAACCAAAACCGAGGTAAACAGTAGGCAATTTAACTTCACGCTTATTAATAACACAAATCATTGTTAAACAATCTGAAACCAAAACAAATAAACAACAAATCGTGACATTCAGCTGTTTAATTGCCTACGAGGCAAAGGTCACAAGGTCACACCACAAAGAGCATCCTCCGTGACCCCGTGTAACCTCTCTTGACAAAAAACATGGATCTCTTCCACGTTTTTTGTTAATTACACTGTAACTAACCGTTTAAACGTTTAGTTATTGTTTTAATTCAGTGGAACTAATTTTGTGGATGGTTGTGTATGTTTGTGGATGACTTTTACTTTTTTAGCTAGATAGATATTTTAACTAACTGTACCCGCGGTTTCATCTGCGTTATTTTAGGGCTTTGGTTACTGCTCTGCTCCTGTGGGCCATAGCGAGATGTTAGGTAGCCTATGTGTTATTCTGAATGTATAAGCTGCATTTCTGTAAAATTTTATCTATATCCATTCTGTAGTTTTTCGTGAAAGAGTAAAAAACATCCATACATACACATATACTTTCGATAATGTAGTATTAGTAACTTTTGCCCTCAATTCATTTAGGAACTAGCTTCTGCCCGCGGCTTCGCTCGCGTTAGAAAGAGACAAAAAGTAGCCTATGTTACTCTCCATCCCTTCAACTATCTCCACTTAAAAAATCACGTCAATCCGTCGCTCCGTTTTGCCGTGAAAGAAATACAAACAGACAGACACACTTTCCCATTTATAATATTAGTATGGATAGTGTAGCTTTCTATCAAAGAAGTATATTGTACTGGACCTTATAAACAAAATAATAACAAAACACACTTTACCTCCTTATAGTATTAGCGTCTTACTAATAATCGCTGCATAAAGTTATGACAGGTTTATACGTCAAAAAATGTTTGGTTACACAGGCTTTATTCATGACATAACTTTACACAGTGATTATTAGTAAGGGCATTAGTGTTCATTATGTTTATTAGTAGCTGCTCTCGTTTTCACTCTTGAATTTATACTTTAAAATTGAACTTTCATACCACGTTCTTTTCACTGTTTTAAAACTCTTTCGATACTGAATATTTATAACTGTAAAGATCATTATTTAAAAACCGTTGCACCCACAAGTTTCAAGTGAAACCGATGTATACATAAAAGATATAAAGAATTAAGATAAAAGATAATAAAGAAGACTTTCTCCAAGAAAAGTTTATCTGAGTTATTCATACTTATTGTGATTTAAACTGCAGTTAAATTTGAGGTTAACTGCTATTGGGTCAAGTGGTTATCGCCAATTTCACGATATCAAGATTGTATCTCTATTTATTTGGTAAAAGAAATATTGTTAGAGAGAAAAAGTTCAATTAACATGTTCTTGAGAACGTTCTGATCGAATTCTAATTTTAAGAGTCACTTTTTAAGCAATATATATATTTAGACTAGCTTCTGCCCGCGGCTTCGCTCGCGTTAGAAAGAGACAAAAAGTAGCCTATGTTACGCTCCATCCCTTCAACTATCTCCACTTAAAAAATCACGTCAATTCGTCGCTTCGTTTTGCCGTGAAAGAAAGACAAACAGACAGACAAAGAGATATTGTTTGTGAATATGGGTCTTCGACCTGAATTAAATGAATTTTTTTTTTTTTTTTTTTTTATATCATGTGGTCACAATACAATATTCCTCGACTTCGGAAAGACTCGGTTTTTATCATAGCGAGGTTGATACTCAGATAATTGTTTGAATGCAATTGTGCATGCTTTACAATGGGCCACTTGAATGAATCAAGTTTTACAATAATTTTGAATACTACAAGGCTGAATTCGAAAGTTTATGAAATACCCTTTTTTTAATGTTTTGGTATTAGCAAGTTGACTGTTGTGTCTACAGAAATTTCTCGTCAACAGAGATCTAATTCAGAAATTTCTGTTAACGAGAAATATGTCCTTTTTAATAAGCGGTGAAGTGTAAAGTCTTTTTTTCGTAGAGATGTAGATTGATCTATTGAATCGAGCCACTAGCTTTAAATTTCCGACTAACTGAAGAACTAAAATAAACTAAAAGAGTTTGTAAATACTGTATTTTCTATATGTTATATACTATATTATAGCCACCTCACCCTTAACTAGGCAGGTCCTGTATTAAAGTAACCAGACCAATGACATTAATACATACTTAATTATAAATACATACAAATTGTAGTCAATAACACACAAGCTTGTACATACGGAAGAGCTATTCGCTCAACTTAGCGGCTAAATCCGACTGTGCGCGGATAAATACAGAGTGGTTACTTTTCCGTAGACAGCTTGTTATGTCGCGGAAAACATTATTACTGTGGTTATGTCGGGGCGTGGATTACAGCCTGTGGTCAGTATGGTCAGTGACAAGATATTTAACATTCCTTGTTATTTATTCAAATTGTTGAGTGCAGTGTTGAAGGAAATCCATACTAATTTTATAAATGCGAAAGTAACTCTGTCTGTCTGTCTCTTCTTCACGCCTAAACTGCTGAATTGATTTGAAAGAAAATTGATGCATATATAGTCTGGGAACCGAGAAAGGACATAAGATTGTTTTTACCCCGGAAATCCCATGGGAACGGGAACTATTATTCCACGCGGACGAAGTCGCAGACAAAATCTAGTACTGAATAAATTAATATATATCTTGGGACAACTTACACACGGCCTTCCGTATTAGGCAGAGCATGAGCTATGGGAACCAGACTACTGATATACATGCACAGATATACAATTTATAAATACATACATATTGCAGAGAAATGACATCCTGAGACAGAACAAAGAATCATGCTCATCGCACAAAATTTGTCCTGAGTGGAAATTGAACCCACAACCTCCGGCTTAGCACAAGGTCAGCGCAGGGTCACTAACCAAAAGACCAACAAGCTCATCAATGAGGACATTAACAAGCAAATCTGCTGCAGAAAGTCCCACAAGAATTGAGGCCAAAACTGTCAATGGAATAAAGCCATTATCATCATCTTTTAATCAAAACCATCAAACGATATGTAATAACAACAAAATCAAACAGGCTTTCTGTTCCATGCAATAAACTTTCTAAAACACACAAAAATGATTGATCAGATCGACAATCTATTAAAACGATTATAATAATCGATTGTATCGATTACTCGTGTTCACATTAGATAATCGGATTATTTAAAAAGCCTACCGCAGCGTTGTTATGTCTATCCTTTATTTAGTTGTGTAATTATGACAGAGAATGTTAGTGGAATGATTTACTGAGTTAGTTACGGTTTTATTTTAAACAAGTTGTCCATAATGGTGAGGTAATGATTACCAGAACCAATATATTTGCTGTTTGAACCACGCGATGTCAGTGATTTCCTTAATAGACTTAGAAAATACGATTGGGTGTCTTTTTAGGGTTCCGTAGTCAACTAGGAACCCTTATAGTTTCGCCATGTCTGTCTGTCTGTCCGTCCGTCCTCGCTTAATCTCTGTGACCGTTAGCACTAGAAAGCTGCAATTTGGTACCAATATGTATTTTAATCACGCCGACAAAGTGGTAAAATAAAAATTGGAAATAACGTTTTATTAGGGTAGCCCCCCTATATGTTAATAGGGAAGTGGTTTTTTTTAATTTCAACCCTTACGTGTGATATATTGTTGGATAGGTATTTAAAAATGAATAAGGGTTTACTAAAATCATTTTTTGATAATGTCAATAATTTCGGAAATAATCGCTCCAAGAGGAAAAATCAAAGCGTCCCTCTAACTTTTGACCCGTAGGTTTAAAAAATATGAAAAAAATCTGGAAAGTAGAACTTTATAAGGACTTTCTAGGAAAATTATTTTGAACTTGATAGAAAGAACAGTTTTTGTACAAAAAAAAACAAAAAGGTTGTACAAAATAATTTCTGCGTACTTAGTATGTCAACGTAACAAATAGCCTTTTTTTAAACTTATAAGTAGGTACAATTATTGTGACGGACGGGAAACTACGGAACCCTACATTGAGCGTGGCCCGACACGCTCTTGGCCGGTTTTTATACGTTTTGATTAATAAAATTTGTATGCCCTATTAACAAACCATAGAGAATAATTTTCTTTTTATGTATAACTAGCTTTTGCCCGCGACTTCGTCCGCGTGGATTAATATGTTCCCGTTTTGAGGGATTTCCGTAATGAAAACTATCTTATGTCCTTTCTCGAGTACCAGACTATATTGTACCAAATTTGATTTAAATCAGTTCAGAGTTACTTTCGCATTTATAATAATAAGTACGAATTGCTATCCTAAATTTTCTAGTACCTATGTCCCACAAACATTTGCACTGCCTAGACAGGTCAAATGTGTTCTTCTCGTGTAAGAAGAGCTCTTTAGTTATTTATCTAAATGGTCCTCACATGATTTGACTAATGCTGTTGGTCATAAAAACTTAAATACTTCTTGCATGATCTGACCAATACAATTGTATGTACTTCAAAGAGACGTTTAGTGAGAGTAATATTTCGGAAGTTTCGTCTCAGAGTAGTTAGCTAAGAAAAAACGATACCATCGCTCGCTTAAACAAGCAAAAACAATTTGCAAAATAAACATAACTTTATCATCAAATAAATAACTGATATGATTTGCCTTAACCATCGAACCGATGCAGTCGCAAAAAGTCCTCTTCAAGTCCACAAACCATTGTTGACATGACGCAGCAAAGTGTTCAGTAAACAGGTCAGGGTCGCGTCTGCTGATATCGTGATAACAGCCATTGTGTCGTTATCAGTGTGGCGTATCGTACGCCTACTCGATACAATGTTGTGAGGTGGTACGACTTGGGAGTTGGTGTGATAAAGAATGTTCTAGACTTCTTGGTTTTTGGGGAGCAATATGACTTTTATAATTTTTTTTTGCGGTTTTTCTAGTTTAACGCTTGTTTTTGGTTACTGCTTGACTCCCGTGAGTCGTAATGTAATTTTATACGTATTATTAATATTTCCCAATATATACATAGATATAATTGTTGTAGTCCAATTGGTAATTGCAGAGATTGAAGCGTTTGAATAAACAGACAAATCTTCAACTTTATTACAGCAATATTAATTTAGATTGTAGTGTTTTATATTTCTATACAACAGGAAAAATAAAAATCTTTATTTTCACGTACATACTTAATTATAAAGGCAGGTACTTAAAACTGTGACGATCATATAACAGAACTATATAGTTCGGAATGTATGTGGTAACTTGCACCTTTTTATGCAACGCGTTGAAGTCTTTTGTATGCGCAAACGCAGCAAAAAAGTAACTTAAATGATTGAAAAAAATATGTTCCAATATAATAAAAACAGTTGGATTACGGGTCTATTGATCTAGTGGTTAGTGACACTAACTGCTAATCTGGAGGTCGTGGGTTCGGTTCCAATCAGGACAAACTTCGTGTGTTGAGCATGATTATTTGCTCTGTCTGTGTGTAATATATATATGTATGTATTTATAAATTATAAAAGTATGTTATTCAGTCGTCTGGTTACCATAGTACAATCTCTGCTTAGTTAAGGATCAAACGCCGTGTATGAGCTGTTCCTAGATGTTTAAAAAAATATCCAATAGAGCTTACAATCACCAATTACAACCGGAAGAAATAAGTAATGATAATAATAATGTTTAAAAATGAGTGTAAGCGATCGGCACGGGCGCTGTTACCTAAGTGATAGAGAAACGTTTCCTAGATATTGATACTTACTTACTATTTCAACTATCATGTACACTTTCTCTTGTAATGCTATTAAAGCTAGAAATAAAGTAAAGCTTCGTTTTTACTCGACTCTGTGACGGTAAAGGGGAATAGTAAAGCTTAATTTACGCATAAGAATCTATATATTTCAATTGTTGCCTAAAACAGAAAAAATGAAGAGTGAAAATGTCGTGTGAACTCTCCAAATACCCTATAAAGATAAAAAAATGTATTACTATAGGAGAACTGAAGCCTTTTCGTTTATATTTACTGTAATTATTAAAACTATCAGTTGTATTGCAAAAAAATCTTTTTAAGTATATTAGGAAGATAGGAGGAATAATATAAGCTATTGTAGCGTGATCAAGCCTATGTTATTCCTCGTAGATCTTGGCAGCGAAGCAGTAACCAAAAATAACTAAACGCAAGCAAGGCCACGAGGTTTCCGGCGACTCGGACCGCAATTAACTCAGACCACGAAAATTACCATGGAGAAAATTAAATATTTTTTACGGATCCGGCGACAGGGGCCGCGGTCCGAGTTAATTGCGGTCCGAGTCGCCGGAAACCTAAGGCCACGGGGACTAAGCTAGTTCATAATAGAAAGCCTTCTCTGAACAAACAAGAAGAATATTTCTACGTAGTCTTTCAGTACATCCACCCCAAAAGTTATTACAATATTACTTAACCTTAACATTACAAAAGTAGTGAAAGTAAACATTACATTACATTTGAACCTCACCCGAATTTCTTAACCTACTCTACATTGCACTTCACTCTCACCGCTCTACATATCACCCTTAAAGTGTAGAGACTGGTTTGTACTGCAGTTTCGTAATATGCTTTTATTTGTAATAGTAATACCAGCTTGTAGGACCACTACTACAGGGCAAATGCCTTTTCTTGTACAGACAAGGTAGGAGCATTGGTCACCACGCTTGCACTTAAATCTTATATATATAAAACAAAGACGGGTTTGTTACAACACTTATAACTCGAGATCGGGTAGACCAATTTTCATGGTTTTTGGTTCGTTGGATTTGTCTCCGCCCCGAATAGCAGAATACATCTTAAAAATAATGAAAACTCGACGAGAACATAATTATAAAAGATGAATGATTTTCCCTTCATGTTACTTTGTTTCGTGCCTGTCAAACATTTGTTGTCCATCCTGTCAAATACTGTAAGTAATGGTTGACATGCGTTTAGAAATAATGACAAAATGTATTCTTTCCCACTAACTATATCCAATTGAATTTTTGAACTCCTTGGATGTGCCTGGATTACCACCGCACAATTTACGACTAATGATTGGTTCCGTAGTAATCATGCTTCGAAACTTAAACCAACCAAAACAGTGCAACGGATCACGTTTGGTGGTAAATAAATTAATGAACAATTTGATTTACCCCACAATACTTAAAGGAAAATTCAAAAGTGAGGAAGTTCTCATTCCGAGAATCCCGATGATCCCAACCGACTTCTTGCATTCGCCATGACTGTAAAAGGGGCAACCGAAGGAACATGAGTGGATGCTACACTGAAAAGTGCAATCCACGGGCCGGCAAAAAAAAATAGCAAATAAAGTATCACTGAATTATTAGTCTATTTTTTTTTTTACCCTAATTTAAAAGTAAAAAATGTGATCATTTGTTGCCTATAGCACACTATAGGGCGGAACAAAGTTCGCGGGGTCAGCTAGTCTTATAATAATTATGATCAACCCTCTCAGAAACACGTTTTTATTTATCCAAAAATAGTATATTTCTTAAATATATTATACTTTTTCCCGCGACTTCGTTCGCGTGGAATAGTTCCCGTTCCCGGGGGGTTTTCGGGATGAAAACTATCCTATGTCCTTTCTCGGGTCCCAGACTATATCTATACCAAATTTCATTCCAATCGGTTCAGTGGTTTAGGCGTGATGAAGAGACAGACAGACAGACAGAGTTACTTTCGCTTTTATAATATTAGTACGGAAGTACGGATTTACCAACGTTAAAATAATAATAATAATCCTTTATTATCAGGCAACTGAGGCCCATAGAAAAAAAAAATACACAAATAATGTTGCTTAAAACAATAAACTAATCCATACTAATATTATAAATGGGAAAGTGTGTCTGTCTGTCTGTCTGTTTGTCTTTCTTTCACGGCAAAACGGAGCGACGGATTGACGTGATTTTTTAAGTGGAGATAGTTGAAGGGATGGAGAGTAACATAGGATACATTTTGTCTCTTTCTAACGCGAGCGAAGCCGCGGGCAGAAGCTAGTACATAATAAAAGAAACTATAAACATATTTTTAATTATTGCACACGAAGTGACGGCGTCGTGTTTCGCTGCGATGTCGGTATGCTTCCACGAAAACGTCGATACACGACACCCTTCGGCCAAACTCTCCTTTGAGGAAGGTCTCCAAATGATTAGTCGGCACCCGCACCACGAACGACTTATTGTGTTGTGGCGCGACTCCAACTGCACAACTCTCAAAGTCCAGTTGGTCTTCACTCGTATATATTCCACAATCTCCTCAACCTTTGTGGGATGATGTAGTCTCGAAACATACAGCTGCGTCGTGGGTATTGCTGGTAAAATACCATACCATACCATTTACCATAGTGTGCCGTATAACTCTGTTTTAAGAAAAGAAATCTGGGCTTCTACCAGTTTTATTAGTCCCTTTGTGCCTAGTTCCGTTCTGTCTCTTGCTTGTTATTATTAGTTTGGGGAGGGAAGTGGAAAAATATTTTTTGTCGTCCGCTATTCTTTTTTTATTAATTTCGTTGCGGGATCCAAGACAGTTGAATCGTTCTCCGAGACTCGTCGAGCTTCGTTCGCTCTTTTCTGGCTTCAGGCGTTACAGTGGTAAAGAATAGTGTGGCGGTACTCTCCTAAAAGAAAAGGAGATGTACCCTGTTGGTTTCCTCCTCCTTTAAACCTTCGAACACATGTGATTCGAGACACAATAGAAAGACAATAGCAGCGCGACAGCCGGCTGTCACTTGGTTGTCGAAAAGTAGCGGGTTTCTGGTCTCAAGGGCAAAAACTGTGCAATAACAAACTTTCTTCCCTAAAGGTATAAAGTTGCTCAGTGCTCTATATAATGCCCTTAGGACCGGTTTCTGTGCTTGCGCAGGAGTCGCCGACTGGCACGCTGTTACATAAACCATTGCGCTCTTTGTTGTAACTTTGAAAGTACTGTGATCGTACTTCTATGTAGCAATGTACTTGCGGGGTTTTTAGCTTTTAGACTTTAAACATCAATAACATAATAACTATATGTACAATAAAATAATAGTAATGAAAGCATGCAAGTATTATTAATGACTAGCTGTCCCCAGTGGTTTCACCCGCCTTTTTTCGTTACTGCTCCGCTCCCGTGGGTCGTAGCGTAATGGTATATAGCCTATAGCATTCCTCGATAAATGGGCTGTCTAACACTGAAAGAATTTTTCAAATCGGACCAGTAGTTCTAGAGATTACCCTCTACATACAAACTTACAAATTTTACCTCTTTATAATATTGTTATAGATTATTTTTATATATTTTTGGAAAGAAATAAAAGGCTTTTTTATTATTTATTATTTATAAGAGTATACTCTACATTTTAATGTAGAAATACGAAAAGAAAATGTCATCTTTCTTTCTGTAACAGCTTATAAGATATAGCTAGCTAACAGATGGCAGACAGACGCTATAAATATTTATTAAACTATTATCACATACAAAGTGCCAATATTTTAATAATACAATCATAAGTGTTATTTAACAACCGTTAAACAAATTACAATTCAAATAAACATCGCATTATTTATGCAAATGTAATGTAATTATGATTTTGTGCAAATGCATGCGTGTGTGCAATCAAGTGTATCATCATGCTACTTAAGGAAATAGAACATGATCGGTTAATCAATGATTTATGTAATAATGACTTCACACAAAAGTAAAAGGCTTTTTTCAGGAATCATTTTCATTTATGTTATTCGTATGATGGTTTGGTACAAGGATTAACATAATCTTTAAAAAGCTGATAATCATTAACCAATGAACTCCTCATTGGCCAGTGATCATTTTAATGAGGAAGGTCATTAAAATCCCAACTGAAATGGTATTGAAAATAAATTATTCAATATTTGTTATACTTGTAACAATATCTACAAACACACACATACAAACTTTCATATCCATACTAATATTATAAATGGGAAAGTGTGTCTGTCTGTCTGTTTGTCTTTCTTTCACGGCAAAACGGAGCGACGGATTGACGTGATTTTTTAGGTGGAGATAGTTGAAGGGATGGAGAGTAACATAGGCTACTTTTTGCCTCTTTCTAACGCGAGCGAAGCCGCGGGCAAAAGCTAGTCAAAAAAATTCAAAAAAAAAATTCAAAGCATTTATTTCACTTAGACCATTTACAGGTACTTATGAATTGTCAAAGAGTCGGTCGGTCTGTTAGTCAGAAAAGAAAAGTGACGCTAATTTATAATATTAGAAGGATTGTTGTCTAACTTGCAACAAAATTAGACATACAAAATAATTAAGAAATACAAATAAAACGCTTTATGTGTGAAATTATGCACCAGTAGTAGAATCAGGCATCGCTTATTGCGAATTTTGACTTCAGCTGATGATAGACGTGCTAAAAACCTTGGTGCTATTCAAATTATTAAGTTCAAATTAAACATTTACAAGTATCTTTAAATTGTCAAGAGACGGGTCAGAAAGAACTTTTGAAACTTGCTGCTCGTTCTAAACAGTAGGATCGTAGGTAGAAGAATAATATATTTATAATAAATTCTAAAAGTATCTATAATAATATTAAGTACCTAGTCCACCTAAAAACCCAAACCCATAGATTATTTTTTTTTTGTTTGCTACATAGTTCTACAATAGTCTCACACTAACCGGGGATTATCCTTAGGTGCACCTGCATTGTGCATATAGGGATAATCGTCGGTTGGTATCTCATTTCTCATAAAATTCTCAAGGGGCCTCTGCGAGTTGGCTTCGGCCCCTCGTACGCCTTCCAAAGGTCCGGGACCCCAGGGACCCGAGAAACGTAAGACGTTAAATAATAATCATATATATCAATAATAATGACGCTCGTTAGGTGGCTGGATCAAGCGCTTGATTCATAAGGCAGTACTACTGGACACGGCGCGCATTGTCAGGAGGTTCCTTTCTCAGGAGCCCTGACCACCGGTAGCTTAGACCCTGTTCCCGATACCGGCGGGCTACTAAATTTTAAATTTTTAAATGTTTTTTTTATAAATTAACTAGCTTTTGCCCGCGACTTCGTCCGCGTGGAATAATAGTTCCCGTTCCCGGGGGATTTCCGGGATGAAAACTATCATATGTCCTTTCTCGGGGCCCAGACTATATCTGTACCAAATTTCATTCAAATCGGTTAAGTGGTTTAGGCGTGAAGAAGAGACAGACAGACAGACAGACAGAGTTACTTTCGCATTTATAATATTAGTAAGGATATTTAAAAATGATTTTTTTTTATGTTTTATAAATGAATAAAGAGAATAATAATCATTTTATATCAGGCATCGGAGGCCCATATAATAAAATACATAAAATAATCTTAAACAGTAGTACACAAAGTGTCGGCGTCGTGTTTCGCTGACTGGTATCTATTACGTGTATGATAGAACAATGTATATAAGTACGTTGAAAAAGGTCTAGTAGAATAAAAAGTACGATAAAGCAATGAAATAAAATGAAACTGTTAATTTATAGAAGTAGGATATTAAAATCATTTTCCAACGGTTTTCAAAACTTCTGTCGGCATAAAATTTGAAAAAAAGCACTTAATTTGTACTTAACATTTATACTTCAATATTAATATTGTGTTTGGTCAATGTTAAGTAATGATAAGGCCGGTGTTTCCTAACTTCTTAGAAGAAATGCCGAAACAAACTCAGGGATCATCGTGTTCTTTCAAGTCTAAAAACTTCTGAAAAACTGACCTAGCAGGGGTCACAAGAGCCAGTACCTATGACTCACATTTTTTTAAATTATCATTTATTTCAGGTAAGAAAGACCCATAATATATATACCTTACAGACTAACATACATAATTATTATGCAATTAAAACTATTGAAAATTTATTGCACACGAAGTGATGGCGTCGTGTTGCGCTGAGTGCTGTCCCGTATCCTCCCGCGAAAACGGCGAAATAGAACACCAAAAAAAGAAAACTCAGAGAACTCAGAGGCCAAAACACTTCTTTGAGGAAGATCTCTAAATGCTGAGTCGGCGGCACCCGCACCACAACTTGAAGTTTTACATTTGACCCTAGCCTCTTGCCTAACAGTACACCTCATGCTTCTTTGTTTACACCATTCAAAAGTAAATGATACACACATATCTCCCATTCACTTTTACGTACATAAACCCATATTCTGCACAACCCTTATCTCAACTACATAAGATTCATATTCCCTTACTAGGTAATGTGTAAACAAAATAATTTGATTAGCATATCTTCCTTGTGAGTTACAATGTGTCAGTTTTCGTTGTTTTCTATTGAAGTTTTTACGTAGGAAGTGTCAAATTTGTTGCTGTAGCAGTGTGAAATGTTTGCGTTTAAAAAAAAACAAGTAATCATTAGGAAACGTCGATAGTCTTCAATGTGACTAGGATGTAACTGCCATTCATAAGTTGTAGACTATTCGCTACTTATGTGTGACAGGCCTGTTGGACTAGCGGTAACTGACCCTGACTGCTAAGCCGGAGGTTGTGGGTTCGATTCCCACCCAGGACAAACTTTGTGTGATGAGCACGAATGTTTGTTCTGTGTCTGGGTGTGATACATCTATAACATGTATGTATTTAAAAAAATTATATAAGTATGTTTATCAGTTATCTGGTTACCATAACACAAGCTCTGCTTAGCTTGGGATCAGATGGCCGTTTGTGAGTTGTCCCAGGATATTTATTTATTTAATGTAATCGAACAAAGTGACCTCAAGAAAAAATGCAGGCTTTGTATAATAATCTAGTTCACGAGTATATTTGTATGTAGCTGAATTCCGTCACATTATTATCTCGTCTCGCCGTGTCTTTTGGTGGACACACAATCTGCTTTTTGAGGTTTTTATTTACCATAGCCATCTTATGCCTTGTTGATATTTCTTAACCTTTTGATGACCAACCGACTCGTTCTCATATAATAATATAAAAATTCAACAAAGTTCGTTCAACTTTTGCGTGAAAGACTACCCTTAGTACTTAATACATATTTCCATCACCACAAACCCGTACATATTCAGTAGGAGGAAATACAATACAAAATACAAAAGGTAAAGCCACCGGCACAGCGAGTTCACAATGAAAGTCAAAACAAACATCCCACAACAAGAACATAATGATAGCTGCAAAATAATGATACTCATAAGTTTAATGTTATCTCGTACGGCGAGTGGTGCAAGAGTCAGCTGGTCACTGTAATGATGTGTTTCAACATGATGATATAGTGGCGTGACCTTCGGAGCATCTGTTTTATATTGTTTGTTGTTTAGCTTCGAGGGTCTGATTATAGACTTGGTAGACGGAGGTTTGGTGGAAGTTTTATAACGATATCAAACGGTCAAGGTCAAAATGTTTGATTTGAAAAATGTTCCAGTGTGTCAAAATTTTCAATTCCTGAAATGCCAAATTTCTTTATGACCTACTCTTATTTCCAATCTTTGAGAATATGGTAATGTTTAATAACTACGAAATGGGACATTTTGCAAAGTCGTTCACATTTAAAGGGGTCTAAGTACAACATACTTTAGTCAGGGAGATGACCAGTCCCAACTTACGGCTCTCGTTCACGAACGCGTCGTGCATATTGACATCATTAAGTTCAAGCGTTTGGTGGACCGAATGATCTAACATAAGCGCCACCATCAACAAGATATTTCAATGAACGTATAGCAATAAAAAAAACTCAAGAAATAACTTCTCAGAACAGAATTGTTTGAGATACCTTCAACAATGTTTAAGTACACACTTCAATGCTTCTAAGAACTTGAACAAATCCAGTATTCTCATAATTTTCCCTAAGCATTGATACAGATGCCTCGAGGTCAAGAATTAAGAAACAAACCTCTACACATATACTCAGGCCTGACGTAAGCCAAAACAATAGGGACTTAAAAATTTGCAATTACACACTCGATTTTTACCTTCATAATTAAAGTTTAGTACTAATTTACAACAATGGTACAAGTATGAATTTCACAAAATAATGTCAACAATTTTTGTGTAATTTCACAATTTTTATGCTTATGCCTGTTGATATTCACACGCGTTTTATTTTGTTCATTGCGTATTGTAATAATATTCTCTATGGTAGGTTATTGAATAATGCATTTGTGGAAGCTAGAAAGTTCTGGGGCGTTTTATTATAAAGGATTCCCATGGCCATTCGCATGACAGTTTTAACTACCTAATGAGATTTTTTTTATAATTTCTAGAAAGTTTATTATGAAAAGTCTCAGTTCAAAATATTTCACATGTGCCTTTGTCACACATATAGTTTTTAAAGTTACAAAGTAGTAAATTAACTTTTCGTTCCATTCGAGTAAAGAAACAAAGTATACATAAAGACAGTATGCACTCTTTATATCTTTGGAACTATTAATTACCGATTAGACGGTGAATTGATCGAGAGGATGCAAAGATTTATTTATGATAGTAAAGAAAAAAACCGTGATTTAAAAAAAAAACGGTAGTTCAGCAGCAGGATGAAAGGCAAAGATTTTGACAGGAAGGATAACAGGAACATAAATAAGAAAAACTTTTAAAGAAAGCCATTTTATTACAATTGTAAGTCTCCCATAAACATTTTTCACAGTGTTCAAAAAAAAAACTTAAGAAAAAAAACGTATTTCACGATAAAGCTTTTTCTACGTGTATTTCAGTAATTAAATAACTATTTATAACCACGTAACTCCGCTGATTCAGCGGTAAATCAGCTACATATTATATCAAGTACTTACTCACAGGAATGCAGAATGCCTTGCTTCTCTTTGGCAAGCGGAATGTCGTCTGATATCAGGTTATTAATATACAGTCTTATCATTTTGTATTAAGGTCGATAATGGTGACTAAATGACTCTGCCTGCCGGAAGAATTGTGATAACTTAAGGTTACTTTGTCGAAGACATTATTTCTCTGGTACCTTGATACATACGTCCTTTATGGTCAAAGATAACCGAGTCTCCAAGCTTGCGTCATTAAAGATAGTTGAAGACATGCGTAAATGATAGTATATTTCTATAAGAATCAAATATGGAATTCTTTTAAACTTTATTCACGTTCAGCAGACGTGTCGGCTGGTTTTTGTTTAATGTATAATCACTTACAGGTATTTTAAAATTGACAATTAGTACTTTAGTTTGAAGCTTGTCGCACAAAACGTAAATCTAGAACGAAAAATAAACGAACGAATTAGGAACCTCGTCTTGGAAGTCGTTCAAAAGAGCATGGAACTTCTTGTCCAAAACTTCTTGTTCAAATAATCAGGTAGACGCTTTCAATCTAAAGACTAGATGATGTAGACCTAACAACTCAATGTTTTTAGACCAACACCTTTGCCAGTGAGTAAGTAAATACCTTAATTTACATGTAAATGCGAACCTGTTTGAGTTCGACCACAGAAACAGTGCAATGAAAGGTCGGAGCCAGTTCACCTATATTACCTTTTACTCGTTCATAGCTCTTCTCCAAGTAATTGCCATTCATACTGAGATTTTAATCAGTGAATGAGTAGCTTGGAGTTAAGTAATAGGTAATAGTAGTCGTAGATTAGTTGTTTAGTAAGTCTAGCCTAGTGGTAAGGCCATAGGATTGAGTCAAAGGTTTTGAGTTCAAGCCTAAAGCTTATACCGCTGTACAAATAATATATTTTTTGTTTTATTTGTACAAACAAACATGCTATAATTGTACGTATCATAGGTTATATGTGTCTGTGTAGCCTGAAATAAAGGTTATTCTAATCCATTCTTTACGGCGTGTATGTTTTTACAAACTAGTGGTGTCGGATTGCCGTCTTTTTGAGTGACAGTTAAATTCGATGTAGACAAAATGTGGATGAAATAGTAGCCTATGCATCTTAGGCTACTTTTGTGTAATTTCATTATGATCGGTTAAGTGGTTTTGCAGTAATAAGGTCACAAACACACGTTACTTGCTCCTTTAATATAGTAGCATGTTACATATTTTAATTAGCTAATAGAGTACTTAGTAAATCACAAAGTTTGTGACGATAAATGTATGTATGTTACACTTTCACACTTAAATGACTAGACGAAATTAGCTAAAATTTTTCTCTCATATAGATATAGTTCTAACATAAGAAATAGTATATTTTTATCCCATCACGAACTAAGTTGCAAGCAGAAGCTAGTAATTAATCAACTTAATATACCTTATATGTTAGTAAATGTTAGGAGATGTGAATTTCAAAATACCGGATGTTAGAGCAGTTTACCTTAAAATGACTTCTTTTTATTAACATGCAGCGCATATTATATGTTATCTAGTTTATTTACTCTGCAGGCCTTGCCTTTTACACTAACCGATGTTTTAACTTTTAAATGAAGTAATATGTAATGTCAATGGCCGGAAACGGGCCTATTAAGAGCGCTGCTTATCTGAGGATCGCAGGTTCGAGTTTGTCCTTTGAACTTTGAGGACATTACTCGTGACGTACAATCTTTGGGAGGTAATTTTAATTTGCTAAGTCTTATTTAGATTTAAATCACAGCGACCAATTGCTATAAGAAGATTTTACAGGTCTGTTTAAAGCTAACATTATTGACATTATTATATTTTCAACAATCGCACAACACACGGATGTTACAAATTACTAAAGTGTCGGTTTTACTCTAATATGATATGCAAGTATTATACACCCAAACCTCCCTCATCGATCACTCCATCTAAATTAGTGAAAACTATATAACATTCTGTCCGGTACTTTTTGAGATGCTGTTTTGAGACAGACCGACACGGCTAACTTTGTTTGATTATAAGTATATACCTACTTAAAGATTTGTCAATAATTTTACTAATGATATTTCTTTCTCTTTTCAGGTAAGTACTCCAACCACAACCAAAAACGGATTATAAGCAACAAGAAGCGCAAAAAAATATTTATAAGTAAAGCCTTCATTTGTCTTTTCTTCATTGTAAGCGGTATGTATGTATGTGTGTACATTCTATTCTACACAATTGCAGTTCGATCGATCTGAGAATAAACTTAAGTATAGTTAGTAGACACAAAGGTCTCTTGACTCTAATGGATGTATATTAGCTAAAATGATCGTGGGAACAAAAACTAAATATTTATTTATTTAAAGCGATTACGTGCTTTTATTAAACTATAATTAATAGCTTGGGACAACTCACACATGGTCATGACCGTGAACTATGGTACCCTCACAACTGATATACATATTTATATAATTTATAAATACTATATTATACAATGGCCCAGGGTGGGCAATTTCCTTTCATGAGTTTAGAATCTGGACAAGTACCAATGTGATTATTTCAATTTATATAAGTATCTAGGTCAACAATGACATGGTATGCCTCGGAAAGCACGTTAAGCCGTTGGACCCAGTTGTCATTCGTATAGCTTTAACAGTCGTTACGGTTAGTCAGAACCCAAGAAGTCTAACAATAAGTTTAGTAGTGATATCGCGTTATCTTGCAATTCGGTTGTGATGGTCTAACTGGGGTCTACTAGTTGGAAAAAGGCTTCGGAAAAGAAAATATACATATTACTTAATTTATATCCACACACAAAACAAAAAATATGCTTGTTACACTAAGGTTTGTCCTATTGAGGACCGAACCCAAGACCACCCAGCAGTCATTGCCATCTAGGTCGATTATTGGAAAAAGATTTACAGCTGCAGTAGTATTTAAATTGGCAGATTTAAAGGTCACAGATTATTGGTTGGGTAGTCCATTAATCCTTTGAACACACGTGATCCGAGACACAATAGAAAGACAATAGCAGCCTGACAGCCGGCTGTCGCTTGATCGTCAAAAGTTTCAAAGAAAAAACTAGTCGTATGACACAACTTCAACAATAATTTCATTAACAAACTGTCGGTTAACCATTAACCCCATAGCCCGTGAGATAGTAGAGTAGACACAATGCAGCATGGCGGACACGGCTCGACCTTGTGAGCTCCTTTCTAACGCCATTCCTGCGCCCGCGCACCGCTGGCGCTTGTTAACCTGCTATTTGTTTTGGGTAATGTGTGGTTACGGTGTAACATGTATGATTACATGTGTTGGGGGTCTGAGGAGTGGTTTTATGGGGTTTTCTTAGATCTTTGTTAAGTTTTTGTACTTACTCCTCAATCTGTACTCCCAGTACTCTAAACATCTTAAATGTTTGGAGTACAGTTTTTTTTTGGTGAGTGGTAAATAATCAAATAAATTCTCCCATCCTGGGTGGGGCGGGAGGGCGTGACAGACTTTTACTGACTAAAACCCACTCATGTTCCTTCAGTTGCCCTTTATGTTCTAGGGTCACAGTAACTTTTATAACTATTCCGCAACCCCAGCAGGCATTGGCCTTATTGGGCCCCTTCTTTTAAAGTACAGATTGAAAGTAAATATGAAGCTTTTTGATGCATACATACATAAATATTTTCCATTCGATCCTGTTTCTAATATTGACCAAAAACATGAAATTTTCCAAGGTTAGAGTGAAAAAAAAAACAGCTAAATGTAAAATCCTGTATACCTGAAAAAAAAAAGGTACAGAATTCGAGTTAACTAGTTCTCTATCCGGGGCACCGCCTCCTTAACTAGATAACTCTCTACGTATTCTCTATATTTCAGAAATGTGTTAATCATGTTGGTATTCCTTGTAACAACTACCCTGCTTTAACCCATTATATAGGGCTTAAACCATTACATAAACTTGATTCTAACCAGCTGATACCTTCACATACCATTTATTTTAAGTCATATAGTAACCGTAGAGGTTATATATAATGCAGCGAAATTAATATCACGATATTAACTACACACGTTGACATTTTGCTACCATTTCAACATAAAGATATTTGATCTAAATGTCGATTTAAAAGTTAAAAGTTCAAAAATAACTATTTCGGAAGTCGGTGGCTTCTCTTCTGCCGGTCGAATTGTGTTGCCTTGCCACCGACTTCCGAAATAGTTATTTTTGAGCTTTTAGTTTTTGAAGTCGGTTATCTTTTATTTGGAAAAAGTTTTTTATTTTTTACTTTTTAGTTAGAGTCCCAACTACGTTTTAGAGTAACTTAAAAAAAAAACGTACGGTTATCTATAAAAATTGAGGAGTTCCCTCGATTTCGGCATGATACCATCATCAGATCCTGGACCTGATGACAATGGGACCATTTAGGAAGTCTACCCTTTCAAACAAAGAAAGAATTGTTCAAATCGGTTGGCAAAACGACGGAGATATGCGCGAACAAACATAAAAAAAAACATACAAACATCCGAATTGAGAACCTCCTCCTTTTTTTACAAGTCGGTTAATAAATAGATATAAGTCTGTAACCTAGATCAAAAATGTTTGATGATGTTTAGGTTTAACAACTTATTCATTTAGTCAAAGGCAAGGCTCTTTCTGACTGGCTGATTTTCTTGGTAACTAAAACTGCAAGGTTCAACAATTAAATCACGATCTCTTTCTAAACATCGAGTTTTTTCCAAACGGAGTCGAATAGTATCGAAAGGTATCCAGTTAAAAATGTGTTAAATTACCATTTTCTTATTAATTTTGTTACATAATTTATTTCAATATGGGTCAGATTTTAGGCCAGTATCGTATTTTTCTGTAAATTTCCTCTTAAACGTCTTTCTTTTAACCAACAATTCTTATACATCATCTCATTCACCAACCTTTAACTTTTTTTTTTTGGTTAGTGGGAAATCATCCAATGACTGCTCCCGTCCTGAGTGCGGCGGGAGGGCGTGTCAGACTCTTACTGACTAAAACCCACTCATGTTCCTTCGATTGCCCTTTATGTTCCAGGGTCACGGTAACTATTATAAACATTACGCAACACCAATCTTTAACTTCATGACTTAATCAAGTTTATCCCACCTAATCATTTCCACTTCATTTACCCCTCACACATTCGTCACGGCCCATTTACACGTTCCGTGACGCTTACGTAACGTTACGGTGACGTGTCGTGACGGCGTCGCTACACGGATGTCTGTCTGTCCGTGACTTGTGAACACGCAACGACGGTAATACAGCTTGTTGTTGTTTTATTATGTATTTAGTGTGCAAGCATGTTTGTCGTGGATCGTTTGATGTGATTATGTGGCACTTTATTTGTTTATTAGCTGAGTCTGTTGCTTCGCTTCTCGATACATGTAAAATACTTTGCCCTGACTGATGGATCAATGCACAACTTTAAACGTTGATCGTGAATACTTGAAACTTTGAGGGTGTGTTATTTGTATGACTAAGGCATTCAGTATCAAAGGATTTTCCGAATTTTTACCCCTAGGGAGGTCAAAAAGGGGTGCAGAGTTTTTACAACTTGATTCCTTAGTTTAATCTACTTCAAATTTTGCATAAAGATTATTTTATAAAATTGATCGAAACCGTGTTTCATATTCTATGGAAATTCATCGTCTAGGTAACGGGGTTAAGAAATAAGTATTTTTTTAAATTACATTTTATTTTAGCACATATGTGTTTGAAAACTCAATCCGATTTTATTCAAAAAAGGTTGACGTCATATACAGTAAAAGCTCACTAAAGAGTTTTCACATCTTAATACTGGAACTGGCAAAATTACAAGAAAACCTCTAATATTAATATTTTGTAAAAGTTCTAATACTATTTTGACTATAACCTCATGGATCTATTATTGAACAAGGGTTCCTGGCCTTCTTTCGTCGAAAAAATTAAAAAGGCCATTTGTGTTTCTTTTTTATTCTTTATTTTTTACAACAAATAATGGCCGTCACCTGGTTTTTAAGTCTATCGGCCAGTTTCAAACATAAGTTTGAATATGTGAAAACTCTTTTGTGAGTTTTATTAAATTGTTGTTTGATTATTACGTACCCTTCTATTATAATTATAAATGTCAAACTTGGTGAGATGGATGTTTGTTGCTCTTTCGCCCAAAAAGTAGGGAACTATTTTTTTGTAACTCTACAAAAATATAGCTTATAAACCATAATAACGAATAGGCTATATAACATTTGGCTATGATCCACGGAAGCGGACCAGTAACCAAAGATAAGAAACAAAAATTTTGCATTTTCAGGAATTGACCGAATTTAAAGTCTGATTTTGATTTCCACGCGAACGAAATAAAAAACAGCTAATCCCTTATAAGGTTACAGTTATTAAAACCTAGTACCCTACTTTAAAAAATGTGATAGAATTTGTGTAACCACGTAATAATACATACCTACCTACACTTAAAAACAAGGTCTTCAGGAATATACACCTAAATAGAATAGTAGGAAGTCTTACAAAAAACTGTCTTAATTTTGTCAAATCATTTGTTCAAATAATATTTTTGTGAAAAAAGACAGCAAAATAATTTACACTTTCGCCCAATTTTAAATATCATCTTTAGAGTGTGCGTCCGTGCATAGACTTTGTAATAGAAGAGTTTTTTAAAAACAACATGCAATAGCATTTTTAGGGTCCCGTTCAAAAAGAAAATGGGTAAAAACGGGACTGATTAACGCACCACTGTCCGTCTGTTACCCTTGAACCGTGACAGCAAGACAGTTGATTTTTTTACAGATGATGTATTTTTATTGCCGCTATAACAACAAATAAATAAATATCTTAGGGCAACTCACACACGGTCATCTGATCCCAAGCTAAGCAGAGCTTGTGTTATGGTAACCAGACAACTGATATACATACTTATATACTTTATAAATACATACATAATATTATTATAGATAAAATTATTTAAAATACTTAAAACATGGCCCTCCCATAGAAGAAACGTGACTTTTTGGCGTATTTTTCTCAATATGCTACGGACAATTCGTACTTGACTGTTTTTTTAAAAACAACATGTAATTATATTTTTTATGTAACATAGGTTTATAGATTAACATCTCAAAGGCGTGCAGAGAAAGTTTTTAATGGTAATTTGGAGGGAAACATATTATTTTCCAAGTGAAGAGTGATGAGGAAATACTGATGTAAAGGCAAACTGCTTATTAGTAATTTCATAGGCTGTTAATATTAAGTATTTCTGAGATAGCGGTCAATAAAGACTTATTGTTATATACATCGCTTATTTGGCAAACAATGCTCTAAAACTATTAAAATTCTGCCTTTAACTAAAAAGCTATTAGGATTAAAAAGCAGAGAAAATGTCATAAACGTTTTTTTGTCTTGTACTAGAAAATTTTCTATTTCTATCACTTAAAAGATTTTTCCAATTTGACTGAAAATTCCATAAATTAACGGGTTCAAAGTAATACAATCATTTTTTAAGCTTTTTAATATTTGTAAGTAGATTCGTTTCAGGATTAGATGTTTGACATTAATTTCAGGACAAAGGTTTGAGGATAGTACCACAAACGTTTTAAAATATATTCAGAATATTTAGAACTAGAATTAATTAAATATCGTTTATTAACACTTTTAAACAAGCAAAACATGCATAGAGTAGCTAATTTATAAAAAAAAACAACTCTACTATATTTTAAAAGCTCTCACAGCTTATTTAAAACAGATATCTTAAATCACTTCTAATAGACCTCACACGTAGTAAAACGAATAATAAATGATCTGAAGATGCTACAAATAGAAATCTCCCGCAGTCAATCAGTGTTACGATCGACGGTGACCACTTTCGCTAGTTCTTGACCTCGTGTGACTCAGAACTGGTTCCCACACGAGTGTCATGTGGCGCTGGTCATTAAACCCTGTGGAAAAGGAGTGGAGTCGTGTTGCTAGTTAAAGAAAATGTATTTAATAATACATTTTATTTAGTTTTCAAATTGATTTGTGGTTGCGTGATTGATAGACTGAATGAATTATTTAAAAATATACCTAGTTAAGTGATTTAATTAAGTATTTGAATAATTTAGGCAAGGATATTTACATGATTTGTGAGCCACCTGATACTTGGTATTGCTTTGTTGATAAAAATTAAGGACAACCATTTAAGTTTTGGGGGAGGCCTTTGTCCAGCAGTGGACGTCTATAGGCTGATAATGATGATGATGATGATGATGATTTAAGTTTTAATTAAATACATCTTAACTTTGCTTCTTTTATTAAAAGGAGACCTTAAAATGACCAAGTAATAGACTGTAAGCAATTATAAACAAATTATCACGAAAAAATTATGACATTAACAGACAAGCTGGTAACCCTAACAAGGGCAGGCCGTTCACACTGGCCGTTAATAAAAAGTGACGTTAATTACAACATGGCGGAGAACTGTCAAGGTCAGCTGTCAAGTGAAAGTTTTGGCGGGAAGTAGACAGTGTGAGATTATTTACATCGATATTATTTAACTGATTAATTTTGAAAAGGTCGAGGTTCTAGTTTAGGCGATAATGCACTTAGATTATATAGAGTAGTTGTGTGGGAAAATTAATTTGCATGAGGAAGTAATTACTTTGGAAATAATAGATAGCTGCTTAATAAAAACTTTTTAACGGACGTACTAATACATACTAGTTTCTCAGCGCAGTTACAATAAATAATCTTTAGTTCTTCAACTCATATAGGAAGTCTGACTATAAAATAAAGTCATTTATGGATTTAACTCCACGGTTTCCGCAGTATTTGATTTCATTTGGCTGTTGCCCTGTGTATCATGGATTCTATTCCTGCGCGGGAAAAATGTCTATAAGACTTAAAAGTATTTGTTTTGAATCTCTATGTTTCTAAATGTGAATTTGTATATCTGTATACGCCACCAAGATACGAAATATATTCCTAGAAAATATTGGGTAACGTTGTAACAAAATAATATCGAATTATTAAAAACTTTGTACATACTTCTTTCGTAACGAACGACCAGTTACGATTCTAGGAACATACTTGTTTAAAACCACAAGGTGACCATAGAGAATTAACCTCGGCGGCCAATCAAAAGTTCACGTTGATTGATGTTGCCAGCGATAAACGTAAAGACAATCATTTTTGCTATTGGCTACCCTTGAATCTTTTGTTTTGATGAATGAGCTGTGTCTTGTTTACAAGTAAGTAAATGTCAGGATGACAGGGCTTGCCGTCATTTTATTTTAAAATATGTAGTAGGTAATTGATACTTATAAATAAAGTAGCTGTGCTTTCGGTTTCACCCGCCCGCTTTCAAGCAAACTTTTATCCACTATTACCCTAGGGGTAGCATTTTCAAAAATCGCTTTTTAGTGCTCCTTTATAACATAAAAAGAAACCATTAAGTAAAGTTCATGGTTCTAACTCAAATTTTTAGCTTTGCGTCAAAAATCCCGTTTATTGTATACAGATGAGTTAAGAATAGTTTTATAAGGCTTAATGCTTCTTTAAAAAAGAACGAACACAAAAAAAAACATTAAAATTCTAACATTGAGTGGTCTCTAGCTTCGATAAGTCCATAAAGGTATTGCATACCCACCATTGTTCTAAAGATTATAGTAATCTTATTAGCCAATATGTATGGCGAAAACTCTTTGTTAAATTAACAAGATCTAAGTGCCAAAAAGTGTGCCAACAAGCACGTGATAGAAATAATAAAACCCTATAATTTTCCACACATCGATAAAGAATCGAATAAAAACAAGAAAGGTATCGAGTCGCAGTGCGCGTTACCGATTTTCAATTAGTGCGTGGTGGTTGCGACACGTTTTTGTTTTGTAACGTAACTTTTGAGCTAGTTACGCACGCGGTTGTGCTTACGTGAACTTGTCTATTTATAAAGTGGACGTGTTTTGTTTACAATTTGTTTTTGTAATCCCTGAAACCTTTAGGATTGGAAAAAAACTGGAAATGAAAGTTCTATTTATGACCTCCAGTAGTAAACTAGTAATAGTTTGGTATTAATACAACTTGAAATGTCCGGAACTGTTAAATCTATAAAATATCACTAAATAGCTGTCTCCTGGTTTCACCCTCATCGATGGTTATACTTACTAGGTACTCCGCTTCCGTAGGACGTGGCGTGAATTTTTTAAACCGGTCCAGTAGTTTCAAAAATTACCTCCTACTAACAAAAAACTAAAAAAAAAGTATAGATGAAGATTATATTACATGCAGTAGTGACCGGTTCACACATTCCGATCAAAGATTTTCGTTATAAATATTTATTAGTGTATCGATAAAATCGTTGTTAATGGTTGGAAACAATTGGAAATTGGTACGATGTTTGTTTTATAATTGCTCTGTGTGGATGATCTACGATTTTGATTAGATACGCCTATTGTCCTTGTGGCTTTAGTAAAACTTTCGTCATGTAACAAGTACGTAGGGCTTTTCATTAATATTTTCAGTAGTTCATGTAGACACATAGTTTCTTATCAAAAATACTAGTTTCTACGCTGTGTTACCTAACTAAAACTATTTAACGGACTATTTTCATAAACATACATCTTCTTTTTTATCTCATGATTAATTACGAATTAGTTTTACACAGGTATATAAAAATAATGGCATAATTATTGAAAACATACAAATTAAATTCAGTACCTATATAACGGAACCAGCACAGGCGGTTTGTCATGTTTTTTGCTTGCTTGCAGTTATTTTAAATAATCCCGGATATAATTCTTTAAATTTTTTCAATTAATAAGCATATTTTATGTGATATATGCATCAAGTTAATAAATAAATCTTAAAACTAGCTTGTTTTTTGACGTTCAAAGAATTCTTAACATTAACGAATACCAAGTGGTCACTATAAATCATGGTTATCATACAAGGAAGCTCATACATCATACAAAATGCATGTTTTTTTAGATACGCATCTTGAAGTAGGTAGTATAGTATTGTATGCTAATGGTATAAGATTAATTTTGCATCCGTTTTCATAATCATTCTATATTTGTCTATAATGTTGAAGTTTTGAACCAATTTGCAGAGATGTAAGTAATGAGGTGCTAAATCTTACCTAATAATATCGATCCAGTGAAAATCTGGATCATTATTATTATTTAAGTACTGTACCGATACCACATTATTATTTTTGACCACTAATAATATTAAAAGCTGCATTATTACCGAATGTCATTTGTTTTACGGCGTACTGAACTACTAACTATAGCCCGCAGTTTCCTTGCATAATAAATGAGTCGATAAATGCGTAGGCTAGTAATTGTATTGTACTAATTGAATAGTACTAATAAATTTTAACAAAAGGAAAATCTACATAATTACATTAAAGAAAATGTTAAACTGACTGATTTTTTATATTGTGCTGATTTGATATTGGGTTGTGCGTTAAAAAATCGAAATGCACAGCCCAAACTAAGGATCCACTAAGTTAATATTTTTGGAAATTCCCGCCGTAAGGGGATAAAATAGTTGATAGAAGTTTCAACATTCACGCGGGCGAAGCCGCGAACGAAAGCTAAGTATAAATAAAACGTGCAAATTTTACGCCACCTTTATCTACCAACCAAGATATAAATCTATACATTTTATAACAGCCAGCACAGTTGTAACATACTAAGCCGTGACAGCTAACTCGATATCATTACAAACTAATTTCACAATCGATACTATCGATTCTTATACCGATTATCAAGAATCGATTCCGTCTTAGAATACAATTATAGTTGGGATAGCTTTTGAAATACACGTGCATTCATTAATAACCATTTCTTCGATTGTAAATAAGATGTTGTAAACAGATGTTGTTTTGTAAGAAAAACGTTGAATGTCGATTGGCCCCGCGGCTGTTCGAGTGATACGGCTGTGATTAATATTTGGGCGGATTATTTTGTTCTATTAAATCTGTATTATGTAGACTTTTAACCTTTGAAGGAATTATGATAAGTACTTAGGAGCAATGATGTTATAAGTAAAAAAGCGTAGATAGGTTACCCAAACGAAATTCTATCTTCATAAACGGCACTCTAACGCACACATACATTACAGGTCAAAGTAGGATGACATGATTGAAGTAGTGCGAGTGAAAAAGAGATAAACGTCAAATGTCAATGCGGTACTCAGTATCATGTTTGCCAATTGGCAAATTTTTAATGTGCCACTTTTTGACTGCATATAACCTATCGACACTTTTTTACTTATAACATCATTGCTTAGGAGTAGTCCTCTAAATAAAATAAATGGTGTTAACCAATGATAGTATAAGTAAAAAGGTTACTTATACGACATACATGCTATCTTCAAAAACGGCACACGTCAAAGTAGAATGGCATGATTTAGCCTATTTTTATGGGAGTGAAAAAGAACGATATAATTTGCGACTATTATAATTTGGTGAATTAACTACATTTTAAAGTGCTACAAGCTGCGACGGCCGAACCTTTCTACAACTTTTAACTTATCATTGGTGTTAACATGTAATAAAGTCAATTCATTTGATCATTGATATAAAAAGCGTTCAAACTTTGTATAAATACATAACTTGACTAACAAAAATTAACTGTAGGTAGTTAATCCAGCTTAAAGTTTCTAGCATAGAAACTGTATCTACACACACGTTTCTCAACAACTAATCTTTAATTAATCCCCTCGACCTTAGTTTTAATCTCTACTTAATTATTTATCCTTGCTAATCACCCGTTACATAATCAATTTCATTCAATGTCTGCATAACATACACTTGGCCAACAATTACTGGTGGACCTGTTGGGCCTGTTGGTCTAGTGGTTAGTAACCCTGATTGCTAAACCAGAGGTCGTGGGTTTTATTCCCACCTCGGACAAACTTTGTGTGATGAGCAAGATTATTTGTTCTGTGTTTGGGTGTAATTTATCTATAATATCTGTATATATAATTTGTAATTTAAGTTTGTGTGAAGTATTTTAAGGAGTCTAACTACAGTATCACAACACTAAGACATATTGCTCTGTGCTTATAACATAAACATGAAATTCTAATTTGAGCATTTTTATCAGTGATGTCCATTATTTGTCATTATGTAAGAAATTGTCGTCGTCGTCGTAAGTCAGCCTGCTAACCATTTTAGACATATAGGTTATTTATCGTCCATGGTCCATCCGAGGTAGCTCCTCACCGGCCATCGACCACTGTCCATCAACCAGAGAAACCACGTTTGCTTTCTAAGTCGCGGTGCGCATGCACGATGCGGACGAGTCTTGTGCCGCCGGACGCTCAGTGAAAGTGACAGTGATCTAGCTTATTGACTTGTCGGCTTTTAGAATACGTTTATTGATAGTAAAGCTGTTTTTTTAAACTGTATGCACAAATAAAAACATTGCACAATAGTAGACTTAGGTACATAATGCCTTAGGCACCCTGCCAGTCTGCCTTAGGGCGATGCAGAGACAAAACATGATAGGTACAAAGATATTAAGTTTAAAGAAGTGTATTATTATAATAAATATACACATACAAAATATAAACAGTAGACTAAAATAATAGAGGGAGATAAAAAATATAGAGGGAGATAAAAATTATAGATAGAGAAAAATAACAAATTACATGTGGGATGAATATGCCAATTTCTTGCGTAAGTATTCGCGAGCTTTAACCTTGTATGTGAAACGACTGGGTACCGTCCTGGTGTTCTAAGTTGTTGAAGTACTTCAAAATTTTTATCCATAATTCAAAGTATTTATTTCACTCAGACCATTTACAGGCTCCTCGTAGAGGCGATCGGCGGCGGTGACCTCTCGCGCCCGGCACTGGTTCAGGCCATGCTCCGGGGCGAGACGGAATGGGATGCCGTCGCCTCCTTCTGCGAAGCGGTTATGCTAGTGAAGGAAGCGGCGGCGCGCGAGAGGCAACGACGAGCCTCTCGCCCCGGACTAAGACCCAGGCGAAGACGTCGAGAGTCGCAAGACGACTACCGGCCACCGTAGGCGCGGTTCTGCGGATGGCGAGCGATGGGTAGCTCGCCGCCCGGCTAGGACCAGGACCGCGTAGACGGCGCGTTTTGTTCCACGCGCGCCTCAAAGAGAAGGAGTCAGCACAGGAAGGGGCCCAACAGGGCCAACGCCTGCCGGGGTTGCGGAATGTTTATAGTGGTTACCGTGACCCTGGAACATAAAGGGCAATCGAAGGAACATGAGTGGGTTTTAGTCAGTAAGAGTCTGACACGCCCTCCCGTCGCACCCAGGACGGGAGCAGTCATTGGATGATTTCCCACTCACCAAAAAAAAAAAAAAAAAAACCATTTACAGGCACTTATGAATTGTCAAAGCGTCAGGTTTGTCAGAAACTTGATGCTAGTTGTTTGCTTCAAAACGTAGATCTCAATGGAGAAGAACAAGCAAGAAACTCCATAGACACTCATCAAGTTTTACAATATCTTGCTGTGAACTAGGTTGGGGTTCGATTCTCAGAAAAAGCTGATTTCCGGACTATTATTGGTCTAAGTTACAGAATCAGGCGTTACTTTGCGGAAATCCATGACTATTATTGTTATGTAAATAATAATTTATTTCAATTGCTTTTTGCGCCAAAGGCTCAAAATTCTTCTGGCGAAATTAAAGCTGTATATTATATTTGCATAACAATAATATTATCATGGTGGTGTGCCTTTAACTCTAAGAATCAGGGCAAGCCATAAGTTACTAGATAGTCCTGCATAGCTCAATAGCTGTAGTATATTTAGTAGTATTTTTATCGCCAGTGTAGATTTTGTATTTACAACAAAAGTTCTTGAGGAACTTTTGATGTAAATACAAAATAACAGTTGACTAGACAGCGAAAAATCTAACAAAAAAAAACCGAATTCACGGAACTCATTATTTGTCATGAGGAAAAGCCGCAAAGATATGAATATTCACTGTTTAAAAACAAAGCATTTACATAGTTACAATCGAAAATTCAAATACTCAAATACAAGAAGTGCTATTTCAATGAAAAGGATGTTTATGTTTCCTATATTTTGTCAGTGTCATGTCATTTTCAGTTACATAAACTCTACTGCTTTTTTTTCTTTTTTTTTGGTGAGTGTGAAATCATCCAATGGCTCTTCTCCCGTCCTACGTTTCAAACTCAAATTATACCGCAACCCCGGAACTCTATTGCCCTTATATTTTACTTAAACCTCAAAGCGATTTTAGGTATTAAAATTAAGTATGGTATAACATTTATGTAGTCTTTGGGTTGAAGTAGGCTGTTTTTGGTAGCTTAGTGACACAGGCCGTCATTAATTTTTAAAAGCACTTTTTAACGTTACAATTAAATTCATAATTTTACTCAATCAATGTAGTTGTGTTCCAAAAGGTGCTTATGTATGGAGAAGTATGGGTATCCTATATTCACCCATATTTTTGCCACTAGTTTCTGAGTTTATGCCAACTACAAGCCCCGACCCCCGAACCGATGTTAACTAGGGCTATAGCCAGATAAGGGCGGTTCACTCGTAGACTCGTAGGCCCTAAGCTGATCCAATGATTTAAGTATTAAAGATATTTTTGTTAGACTCTAGGTATTTCGACAGTGAGGAGGCACATGAGTTTGCCAAGGGTCTTTAAAAACCCTCTGTCAGAGGACTAAGCAGAGGGACCCATATTATGAGTTTGTCTCGAGACTTAGAAGTTACGCGATTACTGACCTACGTGTACACAGCTCCACTTCTCCATACCACGACACAACCAAAAACAACGCATTCCATTTTCAAATTAATATTCTAACTACCCACATTACAGAGCGTTACGAACGTAAGAGTACACTTAACGCCGGTTGGCCCATTATGTGGTGTGTCATACATAACCAATGAGTTACGGTGGTGCATGCTCGCTAGTCACCTGGTACGGACAAACTAGATTGTTCAGAAAAAAGCGGATTGGAAAATGGTAATGCGGTGTTAGCGTGTTGTGGCTGGTTAGTTACGTCTTTAGGTTTAAATTGACACGTATTTGTAGTCAAGGTATGTGTCTTTTGTCTATGCTAAACTTTGTAGCTGAAGAGTTTGTTTAGGTTTTATTTGACACTATTTTTATAGTCAAGCTAGGGGTCTTTTTTCTATGCTAGATTATACAACTTTTGTTGAACACTTTAAGCTTAATAAGTACTGATCCGACTTGAAAAAATATTTTATTGTCAGATAGCCAGCCCACTTATAGAGAGAGGCTATATATAGTCACGCTACGACTTCCAGGAGTAGAGCAGACGCAAGTGAAATCGCGGAGGATAGCTAGTAGCAAAAAGATGCATTATATGTCGCAATAAGGCGCGGTTTCGCCCGCTCATATTTGCATGAAAATAATTAAATTAATTCCCTATTTCACCCTCTTAGAGATATGTTGATCTTAAGATCTGAAATTACGAAATTTTTCATTCAAATCTATTTATCAACCTTCTGTTCAAAAGCCTTACAATATCTCACACTATCAAATTCGACATACTCCCACATTTTACCTTAAAAGGTACAATTTACAATCGTGAACGCTTGTCTATGAATCAAACAGTAATCGTGCCGGTAATAGCCCAGTCGTGTGTAGGTCGAATTGGTCTGTTGTCAGAACTATGTTAAGTGCTATTCCAATTAGCCAATTGTCTTTCATTAATTAGGGGTAGGACAATTTCTGAATGTTTACGTTTGATTGTTTTGTGTGGCCGTGGATAATGTCTCCATTCTCTTTTGTTGTCCTTTATAGTGAGACTTCAATTGGTGTATTTGAAAAATTATTTGCGTATAAATATATATATATATTATATTAATTTTCTTCCCTTCCTTCGTAATATAAACCTTATTCTGAAAAGTCTAGACTATAGTTCTCTCTATAGCATTTTGGTTTGCTGGTAGAAAACTCATTTCTGCTTTATTTTTTATGTGCAATAAAGAATATGAGAATAGTTTGTATTACCCAAGTAACGCAAATATTTTGCCATATATGCCAAGCGAAGTCGTACCATAAGGTTGTAGGTTTGGGTATTAAAACGGTTGACGTGTTTTAAGTATAGGTGACTAAAATAATAATATCATTGTAGATGTTTGCAGTGAGTTCTAAAGAGTTTGTTAGGTTTTTGTTTTAGCTGCCTTTAAGCCAGTGTGCTGAGTATTATGAAACTCTTAACAAATTTTGTCAACAGCTGAATTAAATCCATACTAATAATGGGAAAGTATGTGTTTTTGTTTGCGTCTTTCGCGGCATAACGGAGCGACGAATTAACGTGATTATTTAAGTGAAGATAATTAAAGAGATGGAGTGACATAGGCTACGTTTTCTCTTTGTCCAACGCTAGCGAAGCCGCAGGAAAAAGCTGGAAAATAAATCATAATATATCTTGTTTATCAGACGAATGCACCTGAAGGTCATACCAATAGCTCCTCAAATGTCAAATAATATCGTAACATACACTTTAAATGAAGAAAAAGTTTAAAATAACAGCTATTTTAATGAGCACACGCAACAACAGAGAGTAGTGTCGAAAGTATCAGAAATTGTCATTTGATTACATCTATTTATATGTCGTTTGTAGCATGTGTTGCACCCGCGCAGGTCATCTGTCGACACAGAGCACAAATTACTTGCACTGTGGCGCCACTGTGCTGAAATATGAATGAATATTGACATCAGGAGGTGAATAGACATAGTTCAAAGCCAATTTTGTAGGCAAATAGAACTTATTTACACAATCTTTGATATAAGGAACGATTGAGCCCAGCCTGAGCAAGAGTGTTAAAATCTTTAATGTTCTCAACTTTTCTCTAATATACTTATCATTGGTATCGGTTGGTCATACCGTAATGGTATATGGCCTATTCGTTATTATATAATATCTATTTTTGTTAAGTTTCAACAACAAAAGTTCAATACTTTTTGAGTGAATGAGTAACATTTACATCCATTCATAAATCTTCACAAACTTCGACATTTCTTATAATAGACGGATAATCAAATAGGTTTTAATGGTTTTACTAATTTAACAAAACTCGCAAAAGAGTTTTCACTTCTTCAAGCTTACATTACACTTGGCCGTTATATTTAAAAAACAGGCGACGGCCATTATTTGTTGTAAAAATAAACAATGAAAAAGAAAAACAAATGGCGTTTCAAATTTTTTTGACGAAAGAAGGCCAGCAACCCTTGTTTCATAATAAATCAAAGAAAATCCATTAAATGAGGTTCTATTAAAAATAGTATTAGAACTTTTACAAAATGCGGCCGTAGTATTAGAGGTTTTCCTTTAAGGAGTCTACAGTCTTAATAACCATGATCATCTGACATTTGTTTATTTTTAATGGACTGTGCAATGAATGACCGTATTTTTTTTTGTTTGAACCTTCGTACACACTTGATTCGAGATACAGTAGAAAAACAACAGCAGCCCCATATTATTTATAGCACACAAAAAAAAAACATAATAAAAACACAATACAGCAAAAATACAAAAAAAAAATTAGTACAATGGCGAGCTGTAGCCAAAATTGGGTTTTCTACCAGCAAACCAAAACGCTGCCGCTGTAGTAAGATTTTCAACGGAGTATAAGCTTTTTTATTACATAGTTATCCCGCTGTAAAAGATGCCAGACCAAATGCCGAGTTTAACAAAATTTTATTTTATTTTCGTGTTTTATTTAACCGTTAAATACACCTACACTATTATTAAGATTGTTTATTTATACGTAGTGAAACATTTTTACATAATTAAAATGTTATAACATAACTAACTGTTCCTCTTGGTTTTACTCGCATCTTTGGTTACTATACCCTGCTCTCGTAGGTAGAATTAGTAGGTAGGCGTGATGTGATATATCCTATAGCCTTCCTCATTTTGTAGCTGTTTTAAAATCTCATAAAAATAAATTAAAAAAAATAACCGAAAAAGTACATCAACTTAGCAAGGTCGTGAGGAAAAGTTAGCATAATAATAAATCACATAATATAATGATGCTTCCTAAAACAATTTGTCTAATTTCAGTCTGGTTAACCGCTAGCCTCAAACCTCAACCTTGGCCGGATAATCACTAGAGCGGAGAATATTCTTGTTTATAAACATTTTCGCATTAAATGTATAATTTGATATATATTTTATTGCATCTTGTATTTGAAGCTGATATGGGTATCCTGAAGTTTTTGATTAGTTTCTATTGAAATTAAACTACACAAATAATAAAAAAAAACATTGTGAAAAAACATTTGTCAAAAACATATGATTACAATTTTTCACCAAAAATTGAATTCTTCTAATTTTGAAATTCTTTTTTCAAAAAGTTCTTTGTTTTTCAAAATGTTGTTGTAATTTAATGATTTAAAAAGAGTGTTCGTGGAGCTTCTTTGTTGTTCTTCTCTATTCAGATCTACCTACGTTTTGGAACAAGCAATTAGCGTTAGCGTCACCTTTCTGACTTACCGACTGAATGTCAAATCATAAGTGCCTGTAAATGGTCTAAGTGAAATTTAGAACAAAAAAATATAAAATCAGTCACCAAGTGCATTCAGCCATATCATTAACCCTATTCAAAACTACAGAACCTACTTTCTCAAAAACCGTGTTTCTCAATATACATTATTTAAACCAGCCTACATAACAAAAAAAAAATAAGAATATAACTGTCAGCGCTAGACCATTAAATGAGCTGCGAAGTTTCATTTAAATTAATAAATTCTTGATTACATCATGACATTACACATTACTCGTAACGTTACAACTTATGATATATTTGCTCTAGTTTTTAAGAGTTTGTGTGCTGTTGTAAATTATATGCAAATGAATTATGACATAGTGTTTGATTCATGACAGTTGAGATAATTCTCGACTTTTCGAGAAGGTTTGTTTTTTTCTGCACTTTAATGCACCAATGACTTTATTCTGAGCTTAATTTAGCTTGATTTCTGAAGTTTATTTATTTGTTGGGATTAAATCTTCAGACACTTAATCTTGCTACTACTTATACCATACCGAATCTTAATAAAACTTTCGAATAAAACTTTGCTCGTACATTGATTTTCGGGACCTGGATATAGCGGAATTTTTCAGTTCTCTAGTTTGTCTTATTTGTTCAGTTTATTCAAAAATGGAAGAGTAGACTAGGAAATTAAGAAATGTTAAACCAATTTTCAAGCTTTACAATTCCGTTAAAATTGTCTTTGCACTTTTAAAATGATGCCGAATGTAACTAAGTAATTAATTGATGAAAAACCTTCAACGAACCACTGTTACCGCCCATAATGAACTCAAACGCATTATAAAATATTATCACTCGTAACCTAATCAAAACTAAATGAGGTTTCCATTACACAACACAAATAAAAACATAACCTTTTCTATATTTGGAGTTAGTTATAAATGGCCACACACCATTACACACTAAGGTCTACCCCCCAGGGGGTCATAAACCAAGCCTTGTTAGAAAAGCAAGCACATATATATGTTGTATACTTGGTTACTCAACATAGCGAAAGTTTTACGTGGCAATAATATTAAATAGAGCTGTATGTTTAAGGTACTTGTATAAAAATTGTAGGTGTTTTATTGTGCAAACAGAGGTCTAATTTGAACTTCGATGTTTGGGGTTTAAGTAGCAATATCATATTCCAGTGGTTTTTTTTGGGAGTGGGAAATCATCAAATGACTTCTCCCGTCCTTCGTGTCAGACTTTTACTGACTAAAACCCACTCATGTTCCTTCGGTTGCCCTTTATGTTCCGAGGTCACGGTAACTATTATAAACATTCCGCAACGTATTCCAGTGGTAAGTGCCAATGTAACTTTGCCAGTTCGCTTGTACTTTTTTGGGCCATCACTGACATTTTGTGCCTAGAAAAGCACGTAAAGCCATCCATCCCGGTTGTCTTTCGACCTTTGTCGTTATTGTAGTAGTCAGAAACCATATAGCCTGACGGTTAGTCTAACCGTAACTGCAGTGTTTTTTCCGTTCCGGGATTTAATTCATCAAAATATAGCTAACTGAGCTTTACTCTTTAAGTAATTGTGTTAAAATGACCCTGCTGCAGAGCAACCTCTTTTTTGATACTATATTATTTTTGTATCTTTTTTGGAATCAGTTTTAAATTAGAAGAAAGCTTGTTATATTTTGTCTGTTGTTGTCATAGCTACATTACAGTTTTTAATTTCCACTAATTGTTAATATTCGTCTTTATTCAATAAATATAATAGTTTTCTGTTTTCAATCATCCGCACCACAAATCATACAGTCCACTCATCGTTTACAGACCCTATGCACTCTTGTCTGAATTAAGCGATTTGAAATTGAAATTTAGCGCCGTGGTATACTCCAGCTGGTTTTCCAAATAACATCCATGCACAGCCAAAGTGCAAACAAACATGATTAACACACATAAATCATGTTGTCTGATCATCGCATATTAAGGGCATGTCATCGATACGCCGCGCACCGCTTAGAAAGGAACCTATCGTACCGCTTGAATGCTTTCGCCAATTTCTTATTTATGACTCGGGTGCTACCCGATCGAAAAAAAATGGCGCGCTGCCGCGCCAGATGGCCGAGCGCACAGATGTTTATTTTTTTATGACGCGTCGGTAACTTACGTCACCTCAAGTGTTGTTTTTATTGAAGCTAATGAATGACTCTTTCGAGTGGTATCAGGTGTTTGTTAACATTGAGTTTCAAATGTTTTTATTTTAAGCTGTAAACAATGACTTTAGTTAAAAAGCATTATTTGAACTTTAAAAAAGATTATTTTTAAAAGTAAAGCGGTAACATATATATTTTATGACTTTTAATGGTGAAAGGGTTCTATCTACATGCGAATAAATAAAAAAAACATACTTCATAGTAAAAAAATAATTATTTACAGGCGTATGACTAGGACGAAACATTTGCTGACGGTAAATAATTTTTCACCAAAATTAAATAATTTACTACAACTATACCCTTTCACGTAAAATAAAAATATTGTTACAGTCTGAAAGACAAGTTCTTATTTTAACATATGTGTAAATATAATGTTGATTGGTTTATCGAATACAGAAAAATATGGAATTGTTTGAAGGAATTCCCACTTACGTAAAAAATTTCAAGATTTCTGGCGTTTTTTTGTTTAGTGAAGTTTGAGTAAGAAAAGTAAAAGATACGTAACTATTTTCTACAACAAATGCCCTTTCCAATGATGTATCACACTTGTTATTCAATAGCTATCGAAAAAAAATAAAAATAAATAAATATCAAAAATCGGCAAAATAAACAAATACTTACAGTATGGGTGGCGGCCATTTTGTTTGTTTACATTTTTTGTTTTGCGGACCGAAAAATGTAATCTTTACTTAAATTTAGCACATTTTGTATATTTTTTGGCTGAAAACTATTATCGAGTAAACATTGAACGCGATAGTTATTATTTTTTACACAGAACTGGTCTCCTAATTTAATAAATTACGATAACATTCTGACAAAATTGTAGCACTGTTACAAGTACACTGAAAACCGCACAGAAATAGAAATATAGTTACCCTCAGGTTAAAATTTGGTTGCACACACAAAGACTATATTCTAATTGTCTAATAACACCGTAAATAACACAATAATACTTACACACAACCGAAATTATAATAAAATAAGTACGATAATCTTCCGCGTAACGCGCAAGAGCCAACGACTGACTTTGACATTATTTTTTAAATCCGAATGAACCATTGTGGGACTATTGTCATATTTTTTGCATGAAGAAATATATTAAGAATCGAGTAGAAAAGAGAAAAAGTTATTAAACACCGTGTGATAGAAAGAAACAAATATAATTATGATGTCGTATCGCCCGGTAACGCACTGGAACGAAAAAAGGGACAAAAGTCCCTTGTAGCATTCGGGCGTCAAAACTAAAAAGGGACAAAAGTCACTTGTAGCACTCAAGCGGTTATGTAAAGATATAGTTTTGTAACCGACCTAGCATTTTGTTAACAATGCGTTAGAAACTAATATAAGAACTAACTTCAAGAATATCATTAAATATTTGAGTATTTTCCATACCTTATACTATAAATGCGAGAGTAAATATTTATTTTTATTTAATACGCTATTTCAGCTAAAATTAACTCAGATAAAACTGGGTAGAGAAATAGATTGTACCTTTATGGTCCCATTTAGGTTTTGGTAAACAGATCTGGGGCTCAAGTCTGGTATTGCAATCGTGTCTAACTGACCAGCCATTGACCGGATATTTGACAACTTTGACAGTTTTTGCATAGGAAATGTGTCAAAAGTTTGACGTTATACTTCAAAATCGATCACTGAACCATTTTTGCAATAGCAGACTTTAGGACACATACACACAATTCATATATTATTGCCCTTGCTAATAATCACTGTGTAAAGTTATGCAATGAATAAAGCCTGTGTAACCATACATTTTTTGACGTATAAACCTGTCATAACTTTATGCAGCGTTTATTAGTAAGGCGCTATATATACATATATAATTTAACTGTAAGGCTTAAAAGCTAAGCAGAGCAGTACACGCCCTTGCGACTTTTTAAAGAATAGATAGAATACTTTTAATTTCCTTTTTTTTCTTATTTTTCTTAACTTTTTATGCTTCATTTCTATATTTTTTTACCACCACACCAAAATATTACCAACACACGGTCAGACATTTTAATTATCGATCCTATTAGGTAAGAAATAATAAAAAAGCAATATCTGTAAATAAACTTTAAAATAAATCAATGCTGTGTGACTAATAACTCGAATATTTACATAAATGAGCGGTTCACCTTGACAGAGACAGGTTTAAAAATAAATCAATACTTTTTCTTTATTTACTATCTAAAAACAAGCTTACAATCTCTTGACTTCGATTAATTGAGAAAGATCTACTTTCTTGACGTTTGCGTGAACTTGATTTGAGAAAAATAAAACAATTATAGACAAAAATCTGATAATGGTTTGGGAATTACTTATAATATCATTGGTTGTCAGTAAGTTTTCAGGGTTGTCTACTTTCCAGTATTATATCGCGTTACTTACACATACAAGTAAATACAATTTAAGTTTTGTGGTAATGTCGGTAATTATATGAATAAAAAATAAGTATGTCTGTTGCTTCGGGCACATTTTGACTGGACTTTTCTGGCAGGTTACCGATGTATTAAGGAGTACCATATGTAGTTTTAATAAACAAAGCTTTAGCAAAGCATCGAGAGTTGTTACGAGAAATACTAAAACTAGTATTATTAATGTCGTGATGTCCTAGTGGTTAAGGCGCCCGCCTCTCATGCGAGAGGTTGTGGGTTCGAATCCGGGCAAGTACCAATGTGACTTTTTTAATTCATATGTACTTTCTAAAGTTTATTTTGGACATCACAGACATCGGTAAAGGAAAACATCGTGAGGCAACCTGGACTTGTAGTGAATATACATATGTCCGAAATCGCCAATCCGCCTTGAGCAAGCGTGGTGGGTGATCAATGCTCGAGCCTTCTCTGTACGATAAGAGGCTTTTGCCCTGCAGTGGGACAGTAATAGGCTGGTATTATTATTACAATTTAATAGGTTTTAACCACATAAACATAGAGACACACTAGATAACAATTATTATCCGGCACACAATTTCTGATTAAAGGAAGTTTAAAACAATTCGTAAGCTAAACTACTTAAAATTGCACATATCTTTTTCATTCTCATTCAAAGAGAGAAAGCCACAAATACCAATAAATCCTCCACACCCAACAGGCCTATCTTCTAACAAGATCTGCAGACCAGTACAATTTCATCACCTCTACTTAGCCCCCTGACGGCAAGTCGTGACGGTGCGTTACTTAACAAGTAATTATGTCTTGAACTCGTACCGCACGAGTCACGAGATAGTCGTGTCACAGTCGTGTCCCCACTGAGTCATCCATTCATGTTGTTATCTCCTATCGGTTTCTGACGCCCTGGTATTTTGAATAAAGGGATCCCAGACGGAGTTCGAAAGTGTTATTGAAAAGTAGTTAGTTATCTAGTCATCAATCTCCTATCTATTTCTTACGGCCTGGTACTCTGAATAAGGGATTACTGGTATGCACATATCTGAGTCATCTATTCAAGTTTTTGTCTTCTATATATTTTTGACGCCCTGGTACCCTAAATAAGGGATCACAAGCATGATTAAAATAAAAACGTTGTTATTACCTCTGAGTCATCAATTCAAATTGTTATCTTCTATCAGTTTCTGACTCCCTGGTATTCTGAATAAGGACTCACTGTTGAGGTGTGATTAAAATGTAAGTACACCTGCGTCATCAGTTCAAGCTGTTATCTTCTATCTGTTTCTGACGCCCTGGTACTTTGAATAAGTGATCACAGCTGGAGTTTGAAAGTCGACCCGGGTTTTCAATAAAATGTGAAAGGTATTGGTTGTGTTATTGTTACTTATAAATATTTTTTTGGAAGACAAGGAAGTGGCACCAATCAACAAGATTAATTTTCGACTGATCTCATTTAGCTATTCCAACCATTCTAAAAAGATGGTAGCCATAGGCTAGTTGACTTAGCCTGATACATCCTTAAATTAGCGGATTTTTTAATTCTACGGCCAACATGGCCAGCCTACTACAACTGCCAATTATTCTGATGACCTTGTTCAACACTCCGACACGATCCCTTAAGGAAACTGTCCTGTCTTTTCCGCAGGCCTCTATAGTACAGACTTACATTTTAGTAGAGCTAAACGATTACTGACAAAAGCTTCCATTGTCTTGACAGGTCCACTCAAAGTTGGTTGCTTCTTTCATCAAAACAAGCTTTTCAGCCATGAACCTTCATGGTTTTCGCATGATTTAATCAATGATACCATTGACCTCTGAGTTTGTTTTTATGTTTTTTTCTCAAACGAATTTACTAAAATGTCCAAAATAATTATCATTCATCAAATAAAAAGCCTACAAGTGTCCACATTATGGCCGCGTGAGTACTATATGTCATAATTACACTATATGCTTAGCTTGCGTGGAATCCAACACGTATTATTTGCTAATCAGAGCGTGCAAGATATAAAGCTGTTTTATAATTGTCTAATTGTTCTTAACTGAGTATTAATCTACAAGTTATTGCCACTGAATGTAGTAATTAGCCGCTAAGATAGCTGTGAGGTCATTGTAATGTTAAGGAAATAGATATTACGGAGTTTTAGTGTTTACTAGCTTCCGCCAGTGGGTTTGCCCGCATAAATGTTGTAACTTCCATCTACTTCAGGAGTCGAATTTGCAAAAAAAACTTTCTTACTGGATACTTACTCTTTACAAAGAACACACCCTCCAAGTTTCATGTCTCTAGGAGCAGCGGCTTGGGCAATATGTTAATAAGTATATCAACAGTCAGTCAATCAGTCAGTCAGTTTACCATCCATACTAATATTATAAATGGGAAAGTGTGTCTGTCTGTCTGTCTGTTTGTCTGTTTGTCTTTCTTTCACGGCAAAACGGAGCGATGGATTGACGTGATTTTTAAGTGGAGATAGTTGAAGGGATGGAGAGTAACATAGGCTACTTTTTGTCTCTTACTAACGCGGGCGAAGCCGCGGGCAGAAGCTAGTTATAAATACAATAAAAAGATTTACTGTTTTGGCCGCGGATTTTCATCCGGGCTTGCATCATATTTTAATTTTAGTCATCTCTTATCGCATCTCCGGCTCCTAATTTCGGAAGACATAATTATGTACTAGTAATCTGTGTTAACTTCGCCCAATTCCTTTAGTTCCTTATAGTCGTCAGAAACTTGAAGCAAGCTGCCTGTTACTAAACATACGTCAATTTCTATTATTGTATACAGGGTTATTGGTAAAACACCGACATCCTCTCAGGACTATGTTACTATCATCATAAACAACAACTTTTGTTCTATGATTTTTTACAAAATGTTATACATTTACCAAAAACTAATCTTCAAGATTTCGTTGTCCTATCTAACACATTTCAACTCTGTATTGTGCCGTAACAACATACCTACGCTTGCCGCGCACTGTCCTCGTTTGCTACGCAGACTTCGTCACATTTAGAGTGTTCAATTTAAATATTTTTAATTTTGTAAGAAAATGTAATGAACTAAAATAAGATAATTTTTAAAATGTCGTAGAACAAAAGTTGTTGGTTATGATGTTAGTAACATAGTCCTGAGAGGATGTCGGTGTTTTACCAATAACCCTGTATTACTTTATTATCGTTGCTTCTATGTGATAACATTGAAGGTACATAGCAGCATATGATATTCAAAATAATACTTGAGATGAACAATCCCATCACGAGTATGTCGCAGGAATGTTAACTATTATGAAGAGAAGCTCAACTATTTTGATCCATCAGGAAAACAGTCATCTAGATTAAGAAAAACAAAAGAATTCTTCATAATAATTAGCTCCATAGCCGACAAACCTTGTGGCGAGCATAGGTCGGGGCATTAAATACACATTCTCACATAAATCGTAGGTTCAACCAGTTTCACTTGTTATCCTTGCAAGCCTTCTTTAAGGTCTGAGCACACTGTGGTGTAACATTTAGTGTTGTGAGTCATGGGCACAGATACATGTTAATGAGATTAGGTTTGATAAATTGTCTACAAGATTAGTGGTTTCTGCTTAATCTGTAGTTGAAGATTGAAAATGTTTTGCGTAGGGTCTTCGTGTCGGGTCTTATCTTTGTGTCTGGCAAAGATCTATTGTTTTCTTCAAGCAGCTAGGCATTTGTTATACACGAACTTATTTTTTAACTGAAAAAATAACGCATAAAAATTGATTAAAACTTAGACATATGAAATAATCACATTTCTTTTCACAAGTAGTCTTAGTACTCTATTAAAAGACCGTTTTGCAGTCAACAGGTAATACACAAGAGACGGGTGGTAATAAAAAAATTACAGTATAATTGAGTCTTTCACTACTTAGAAGAAATACCCTTAAGCAGTTTACTACAGCTCAGAGGTGGTCAGTTAGAAAATGCCGACTCCATCTAGTTCAAAAAATACATCGTGTAAAAGTGATTTATCATATCCTACTTGCATATTTATTATGCAAGTAGGATATGATAAATCACTTTTATTTTCATTTAAATACGAACTGTGGGCGTAATTTGCGCAAAATCGATGTTTTGGACAACGATAATTAAAATAGTGCGTTGCAATATATCAAAAATCAAGCGCGTTCACCGTTTTTATGGATGGGAAATCATCATTATTGTTACGAGCTGGGGTTCGGGATAAATTAAAATAACAGTTTTACACGAAAAAACACGATAACTTTATTTAAAAATTCACAAACGCAAAAACACTTCACTAACACAAACTAACACAACACAAAACACACTTCGTATCGCAGTCGTAGTTCCGCTTCGTGGCGATGTTCACCGTTTCGTTTCCAAAACTGAACTGAGTCCCGTGCCGACAAGTCCGCTATTTATATCTCCGGTCACATTTTCTAGAAAGTTCGACAACCCGAGGTACCCAGGTGCATTCGAGAACATTCCAGTAACATCGCGAATGATCGACGATGATCTGGAAGTTTCTCGAATGACCCCTCGGAACTCCATCGAACGTTCTAGAACGTCGTGGAACTTTCCCGAATTTTCTAGTAAATGTGCCCGGAACAATCGACACTTACGTCACCTATACCTACCTACGTAACACTGCCCCCTCCTAAGACATGCTCGTCCCGAGCATCATTATTCCCGTAGTATCGTGCCAGCAGATCTACGTGAACAATTTTAGGCGCAGTTCTCGTACTCTTCCGTATCCAGTAGGTGACGTCGTTGATCTTGGTCACTACTCGGTATGGTCCATCCCATTTTGCCTGTAGTTTAGGCGACTTCCGTTTGCTACGCACTGGGTTATGCAACCACACCAGAGAACCTTCATCAAATCCGCTCTTCCGGTCATAGCGAGTTTCCGTCCTCTCAGGCATCTGCAGACCTGACTGTGTGGCATACTGTGGGGTTTCCTTCCGCTCGTCACTCAGGTCTGTTCTTAACATCCTGACAGGAACTGCTTCCCCAACTTCTTGCCTATGACGGGAGTGTTCACGAGCTGCAGCTCCTTCAACGTGTGCCCGTACTCCTCCTGTTCCACCAAGCTGCTGTTGTCGAGCCACTTGATCGCATTGTTGCATTCTCTCCTCGTTGTCCTCTTGTCTACGGCATCGTCCAGCACTAGCTTCACACTGAACACATACGCTTCCAGCCAGTTCCTCGCCCAGATCCGCTGCCTCTACGTCTGGTCTTCGTCTTTGTACCTCTCTACCACGGCGCGCAATCTCTCGCACTCCACCTGCGACAGGCATCTCTTGTCGTTCTTGCTTCTGGGCGGTGAAATTAACTGCCCTCCTTCTCCAGGACAGGTCTTTGTTGGCATCACGTCGCTTAGGGCAACTCGATCTAATGTGACCCTTCTCTCCACAATTGTAACACGTGGGACTGTACCTCAAACGGTCACGCACAGGTGATGCCGCAACCTCGCTAATACGGTGGGCACGATGATCATGCCTTACTGCCTCTACTTCCAAGGCATGGGCCAAGGCACTTCTCAACGTCTCATGGTGCCCAAGTCTCACAGCAACCTTGACTTCAAAATTCCGTATGCCATCGACGAACGCTTGCACCAAATTTACGTTGATGAGCTCAGGCGCAGACCGATATGCCTTTCGAACCAGTATCTCCACCTCCAGAGCCCACTGCTGCAGGTTTTCACCGCTGCGCTGCACGCGATCCTTCAACTGGGCACGAAAGACGTGCTCCAGGTGAGCGTCCCCGTATCGAGACTCTAGGGCTTCAACCAACTGCTCGTAAGTCGCATTGTTGCCAAGAGCCTCTAACACCGTTAAAGCCTGGTCACGAAGACCCAAGGTGAGTGCGGTCATTGCCTGCGCATCTGTCCACCCATTCGCTTTCTTGACAGCTTCAAATTGGAGCTTGTACGCGGACCAGGAAGATGTTCCGTCGAAGGGTGGCGCTTTAAATCCACGCACCGATGCTGTAGCAACGACAGGAGCTGAAATCTCGCCTCCAGACTTAAGACATCCCAACGCTTTTTGGATGTCAGCGATCTTGGTTTCGGCCTCGAAGATGCGGTTTTCGTGAAGCTCCACCTTTTCCTTCACGGCTCCAATATCTTTGCCAAACGTCGCATGTAAGTCTTTGATAAGGAGGATCTGTTCCTCCTGTCGGCGGACCTGTTCTTCTTGTCGGCGGTCCTGTTCCTCCTGTCGGCGGGCCTGATCTTCTTTGTCGCGCTGGAGCTGTTCTTCCAAACGGCGGGCCTGTTCTTCTTGTCGACGGGCCTGTTCTTCTTGTCGGCGGGCCTGTTCTTCTTGTCGGCGGACCTGCTCTTCTTTATCGCGCAGGAGCTGTTCCTCCAAGCGGCGGGCCTGTTCTTCTTGACGGCGGGCCTGTTCTTGCATCATTGCCATCAGGGCAGAAAAGTCCATCGTCACTGGTGCTGCAGAAACACCAGATATCTGAGCTGACGCTGGCTCCGTCGTCGGTTGTTCACCACCCGATGTCTGCAACGAAGAACCTTCGAAACGCCTCTGGTCCACGTCCTGCTGGCGTTGGCTCCTAGTACGAATTCCTTCCGTGTCGTCCTTCGGTAAAACCGGCATGATTTATATCCCACTTCTGACACCAATTTGTTACGAGCTGGGGTTCGGGATAAATTAAAATAACAGTTTTACACGAAAAAACACGATAACTTTATTTAAAAATTCACAAACGCAAAAACACTTCACTAACACAAACTAACACAACACAAAACACACTTCGTATCGCAGTCGTAGTTCCGCTTCGTGGCGATGTTCACCGTTTCGTTTCCAAAACTGAACTGAGTCCCGTGCCGACAAGTCCGCTATTTATATCTCCGGTCACATTTTCTAGAAAGTTCGACAACCCGAGGTACCCAGGTGCATTCGAGAACATTCCAGTAACATCGCGAATGATCGACGATGATCTGGAAGTTTCTCGAATGACCCCTCGGAACTCCATCGAACGTTCTAGAACGTCGTGGAACTTTCCCGAATTTTCTAGTAAATGTGCCCGGAACAATCGACACTTACGTCACCTATACCTACCTACGTAACATTATTAAATGATTTCGTCTACCCTGGGCAGGGCGGAAGAGAGTGTCAAACTTTTATTGACTAAAACTCACCCTTGTTCCTTCGCTTGCCTTTTATGTTCCGGGGCCGTGGTAACTATTAGAACACTGCATTCCGCAACCCCGGCAGGTAGTTTGTGACCTCAGGTTTTTATTTTAGAATCCTTGATCGATGATATAAATTGTCACAGAAATTTATTTATCAATTAAAAGTTTTCAATGTCCTTAACGTGATTAGTAGAAGATAATTAAGTGGGCAAGCCTTCAAATATAAAACAGATGTAAATTTCAACACATCATCAGTTTGATTTGTGATTTAATTATAACACTTACATAATTAAACGATTAGGAGTCCATTAATTAAACATTTATCATTTATTTTGTTTTTGTTTTGAAATATTAATATTGATGAAGATGTTACAAATTGATATTAAGATGGCTTATTATCATGATAGTTTATGTAATACGTGTATTAGTGTTTTAAAACATTTTGTTTACTATTAAATATTTTTATGATCATGTTTTCATTGCTTTGCATTGCATTTTAAAATTTTCCCACATAATATTACTGTTTAATTCTAAATATAGTCCACCCACAGGTTTAATATAAAGATATGTATCTCTAATAAATTATCATATTTCGAAGAAGGCCGTGTCTTTGAGTAAAACATAATTTTAATGTGAAAAGATGAATAGATGATTTTTACTGTTTTACATAAAAACTACTAAACCTTTTATTGAAATTATACAATAATATACCACATACATCGAAATAACAGAATGGAGCTTTAAACAAAAACCCTAACAATACGCGAACAAGACCGCGGAGGATAGCTAGTAAAATATTTTAGTTTAAAAATGTTCGTGGTCCAACTCAAAGACACTTCACATGACCAAGAAATCAAAACCAGAACCTCACGCGCATTAGACGACAATAAAAACGAAAACCACGGAAAAACAACACAAGAAACTGTCATTTCTCGCCATTATTTGCCTATTAAGATTACATCTCAAATGAATGGGCAGCTTTAGATATTCACAGCGGATGCCGTAGACAATGACACTTTCACGATAATCGCCTTAAAAACACATTCTAAGGAAAAAAAATTGTAAAAATTATGTCATTATGAAAATTGCCTACGCTTGCTGTTAGCTTTCACTAGAGTGAGTGCGTGGCTTAAAATTAGATGTGTTGATTAAGGGCTTGAGGAACGCATTTGTGTCGTATTTTAAATCTTGCTCATGTATGAGAAGTTCGTGGTTCGGTTCGTGCGGGATTTACGTGTCTGAAGCTCTAATGTTGAATTAATTGGAAATCATTTATTAGGCATGTTTAATAATATAGGGTATATTTTACAATATAAATACTGTATTTTTTTTATTTGTTAGGTACCAATACTTAAGTGTATGGTTGGCGCAATAGCTGAGCTGTCGGTTAGTGTGCTTGCTATGGGCCTGATTCCCTCACGCCAAGTAGTGTAACGACAAAGTAAAAAAAAAATATTTTTTTTTTCTCAATACACACTTTCTAAGGCTACCTTGCACATCACTGACATCGATCGGAACACATAGATCGGACCTGGATTTATAATTAAAATTAGACTAAAATTAATCATCTGACTTCAGCAAGCTTGGTGTTCAGCTCGTGTCTTCTCTGTATGAGAAGAGCCAGCCCCAGTAATGTAGCAGTAATAGATGATCTTTATCTTCAACATTTATGTTCACATAACTGATGATTATTTGCTGATGCTGAATTTTAGCATAAAACAGCATTATAACGTACTTTACAACACATGAAATACAAACCTAGAACCCTGGTACCAACTCATCCTTGCTTGATAATAATTTAACTGAAAAAAGGGAAATTATTGCCCTTACTACCAAACTAAACCGCACTACGGTAACCATATCACATGGAAAAAATTAGGACAAGACCCGAGTTACTCAATTAAGTGGCCGTTTTAGGAACGATGTAATTTTCGCAGTATTTTTGGTAATTTGTGAGAACATTTATATTTTCCTAATAAAGCCCGGCTTAATTAAGCTGTGGTGAGTGACAGGTGATTGGGGCCTTCACATGCCATGGAAATACCATGGACGTGCCATATTAATCGTTTATTAAAGGTCTTTATAAATTAAAGATATTAAGTGTAATTATTTCTGAATTTATTTAATTTATAAAGTGTGGTGTTTGCTACGTTAATTTGTAAATGATTTGATGCTTTTAATGTAAAATTAACTAGATTTTGACTACCTAGCTGTGTGAGTGTTCCAAGAGACTTTTACCAAATTATCCTCACGTTCTAAAATGTGTAGAGTTTTTATGAATTACATTTTTAATGTTCTTCCTTTAACTTTCTTAATGTCTAGCTTTATTTATCCTCGCGGCAGGCAAATATATTATGAAACTTAGCCTTTCAGCAATTATACTACCTACCAGTGGAACAATTTTTGCAATCAAATTAAACCCTCCAAAGAGTAGATACACAAAAACTTAGACAAACTTCCTCATAACATTAATAATGATAAATTAAGAATTTCTAACACAACAATAACTTTAATCTATTAATCACTTTTATCACCACTTTCCACCCCATAAAAAATAAAATAACAACCACACAAACTTTTTTGTAGGACCCGTCTCACTTTTCCTCATATCATGGTTTTTCGTGGCGCGCAAGTGGGTCGGTATGCGGGTGTGGTAACCGACCATGTTACAGCAATTGTATCATGTCGTTACAATTATTACGTGTTATTGAATTACTCTAGTTACCGGACTGTGGTCATTTCTCTGGTTTGATTGGTATTAGTTTTTGTAAGTAGATACTTTAGATAGAAACAGACAAAGACCTTAGACCCTGTCCAGAAAGGGCGAATTCGCAGCGATTCGACTCGCGCGAATTCACTCGCGCGTTGGCGAGATACTAGGCACCAGTACATCGCGTCCACAAGCATCGCGCGAATAATAAACTCGCGCGTAATACGCGTGCAATTCGCCGGACTCTCGACTCGCGCGTGATTCGCGCGTAATGCGCGCGAGTCGAGATACTAAGGCCGCCTTGTTGCGTCCAGAGTTCGCGCGAATTTCAGAGCGAGTGCACGTATAAAAGAGAAAGAGAAGGAAATACGACTCGCGCGTAGGTACGCTCTATACGCGTTGGCTCTGGACGCAACACTCGCGCGTGATACGCGCGAGATAATCGTGGCGAATTCGCCCTCCTGGACAGGGCCTTTAAAACATACGAAGACATTTTTCTGTTTTGTTGAGGTATTTCTATTCTGATTGTTTTGTTTATATTGTAGACATTTGTTTATCGAATATCGAGTAAAGTACTTGATTTCCCAATTTTTTTTTGTCTTAGCAAATGGATAGCACGCGGTACAACAGACCAACAGACTAATTACAGACTTGCTACTTGCAAACATCACCCTTTGTTGTCCACTGCTCCATATAGGCCTCCGCCAAAGTTAGCCAGCCATCCTTGTCTTGGGCCATCCATATGCATCCGGTGCTCGTCACATTCTCTACAAAAACCGTGTCTTTTCAAATAATTTAGACATTACCTCCATGGTTCTCGCACATTTTTGACCAATACGATTGTATGGACTTTAAAAGAGACTTTGACCTCTGAGTTTGTTTCGGATGTTTCTTCTCAGAGCAGTCCAGCTACGAAACACCGGTACCAGGCTATTACTGTCCCACTGCAGGGTAAAGGCCTCTTCTCTATAGAAGGCACTAATCACCATGCTTTTTGGATTGGCGATCTCGGACTTATATTCACTACAAGTTCAGGTTTCCTCGCGGTCCCTTCACCGATGTATCTTGTCAAAGAAAATACCTAATCCATACATGTTCTCTATACTAAATACCTACCTACATTGTCACCACATCATCTTGACCACAGAATCTCGTTAACGATAATCTGTACGCATTATATAATAGAGTTGAACGTCCGATGAGTTGACCTCAGCTGTGGGTCATTATCGTTACGAAGGGCTAGGGTCATCGTGTGTTGTGGTCATTATGCATTAGTATGTATTTATGATGTTAGATGAGGTCGAGGTGAAGATGGTTGACATCTAAACACTTCCGCCAGGTTCGATTATGTTCTCTTAAAACTAATGTAGTTATTTAGAACTTGAATTTATTTGTATTAATTTACATAGTATATGATTATGTAAATTAATACAAATGTTTCCTTAACAGATAGCAGTTATGAAACAATCATTTGTCATCAACAATTTTTGTTCTATTACAAACTAAAAAAAAATACTGAGTATATCACACCACTCACTAACACACATCTTATTATATCGCAAATTCCATTCAAAGCCTATAAAAGTCAAATACCTAAAACACATTATTGCAGCATTTCAACATTTAGTTATAAACACCACATTAATAAAAAACTAGAACTAAAGTCATCATTATTAGTTCCGCCAATAACGGCCTTGTTACAAAACTTAAACATTTGATTTCAAAAGCGCATCACTTTCTCAATATATAGGAATTTTTTAGCAACACGCCATCATGGTTGAACGGAAGGTGCAAGCGATTTCTAATCGTAAATTATTTCAGCTATTAAATTAGCAATATAATAATCATTTTAGATTTCCCTGATTTCCCAAAACGGAAAAATTATTGTCTTTTTTCAGACCTAGCCTTGCATTAAATCAAAAATTACCCAAGTTTTCAAAACTAATATTTTAAACAATTTTGTTAAAATAATTTTATTATGGCATTAGTTGTTTGCAATTTTATGGATTTTACTATCTGAGATAAATAAATTGAATTTAATTGAATTAGACATTTTGACTATTTAATCATTTTTTTTACATTGAATAGGTTTCGCTAAAAATACCATAGATGTATGTTTAATTTCCTTTTGCATTCAAGTATATTGACTATACTTCGTATATTAGGGATTTTAATATATAATATAAGGGTACTCAAAATCTCTAAAATATTAAATATCCTTGTGTCTCTACTTGGTAATCAAACAACTTTAATTACAAAGCACTTGTGATTACTATTAGTTGAGTTAAAAAAATAATAGATGTCCTTCGTGTTAAGATTCAAAGACGAAGAGGAGTAGTAACCATTACTACTCCGCTCCTGTGGGTCATGGCGTGATATTATTTAGGGTGACTGGTAATTAGTGTACGATACCTTAACACGTGATTGTGCTCACGACAATCAACAACTTTTACTATGGGAACACACCTGAAATCGCGGAAAAAGCAGCTGTTACATTATGTTTGCCTAATGTACTGAGCAGCTGATATTTGTAGGAAGCAGTCTAATTATAAAAATTGTTTGTTATCATGAGTACAATCACGTGTATGTATCGTACACTAATTACCTGTCAGCCTATATAGCTTCATACAGTCCAAGTGCAATAGGCTTTTTTCTTATCACACCAGTAGTTTTTGACAGTTGAATGAACAAAAAATATATTCCGCCTTTAATATAGTATATGTAGTATACTTTTAATATTAGTGTAAATAATTAATTAAATAAGACACTATACCTAGATTCGCAACGAAACTGCAATCAACGTTGCTCAACGTTAATGAATACAAGCTGAAGTGATTAGTCACATGTCGGTACACTCTAGAACAAAATAGACACGCATTAGTTTAATTTTCAGTTTAGCATGTGTCGAAACTTTAGAGATGGATTGTATGCGACCGGCCTTGTGGGAGCTAAATGTCGTTGCTCTGTTTTGTAACGTTGTAGGAAGCAGTCTTAATATATATTTGTATGTTTTTTAGATTTCTGTTTTAGTATGTGGTAGTGATTGATCTGTTACCTTGTCTTACGTTTTTTGTTCTGCATCTATGCAAAATAAAAAAGGTTCTTCAACATAAAGATTTGCTTGAAATTCTGGACAATTGTTAAATATTTCTATATGCATATTTAATGATCTAATATCAATGTACCCCCATCTCAGCAGATATTTATTTCGATCAACTTCTATGAAAACAAAAGACAAATGAAGGACTTAATTTAAGGACTGCCGAGGCAAGGGTTATATTTTTCGAGCGTAAGTCTTTATGTCTTATTCTATGGCACGCTCTACAGACTAAATAATGTAACGGATTTCGACATATATATGAGGTGCCATTTAATTGAACTTAGTTGTGGCGGTGTCTTAGGGTATGTTACTTAAAAGAATGTTACGCAGCATAAAAGTTCATCTGTAGTTTTTTCCGACTTGCCAATCTAACAGCCTCCTTCTTTTCACAGATGCTGTGCATAGTTCTGAGCGTGGGCCTAGCAGCAGGAGCCCGACCCAGGCCGCGTCTGCAGCAGCCCATCCAGGACGAGTACGACTACGAACCGCAAGCTCAGAGCCGCGCCGCTGGTGATCAGGTAAAGGCTTTTTTTAAATATGATTACTTGCCAAATGCCTTGAACAACTTAATATGAATCCCGAAAACTGATTACTCAAACATTTTCATTAATTCCTCTTAACTAATTCCACGGGAAATCTTGGGGCGGTCTTTGTCCAGCAGTCTACATCTTTCGATGATTCTATGGTGAACTAAGAATGAATGAATGAATGAATCGTTTATTCTGCAAGTAGGATCTTAAAATCACTTTTACATGTCATATTTTTTATGCTAGTTGGAGCCGGCATTTCCTAACTGGACTACCTCTGAGAAGAAACGCCGAAACAAACTCAGGGATTATCGTCTCTTTTAAAGTCCAGACAATTTCAATATTTTTGTGCAACAAACCATGCAGAATAACATTCAGGCTAGCCTTTTGAGGAAAGTGCCAGTAACAGTTTTGGTAAACCTGCCTCAAAAAGCATCGTGAGCTCAACTTTAATCAAAAGGAGCTCCACAAACCGATACCACATTACTGCTTGTAAAATCATGGGCTTACAAGTCGCCCGCTGAATAGTCATTTTGTGCATTCTAGATGACTTGTACACTTACAATATAGTATGTTTTATTAACAAAATATGTATATATTATAGACGGCTAAATAGTGCTTAGCAGAGCGAGCAGTTCAATCCCAAGCTTTTTTGTCTTCTAAATAATCTGATATTTTATAGTACCCTTTTTTGTAGAGTTTTGTTTTAATACAGTTTTTATATCTTTTGATTGGTAAATTTCGAATATCAATAGGAAGTTTATTGTAAAAGCGTATACATTGACCCATGAACGAGTTGCCTACTCTGTGGAGGCGAGTGTGATGTCCAGCAAGATTGTGTTTGTTCCTGGTATTTACACTATGAATATCGGAATTTTTTTTAAAGTCCGATATATTTTTTTTTACATACATTAGGTTTTCAAATATATACTGTGAAGCTACAGTCAGAATGTTTACTTCTTTGAATTTTTCTCTAAGAGAATCCCTAGGACCAAGGTTGTAAATGGCTCGAACAGCCCTTTTCTGTAAAATAAAGATGGTATCGATGTCCGCACAGGTTCCCCAGAGAAGAATTCCATACGACATAAGACTATGAAAGTAACTGAAATAAACAATTCTGGCTGTATCCACATCAGTTATCCGTCGAATTTTTTTCACAGCGTATGCTGCTGAACTAAGCCTACCCGACAATCTTTCAATGTGTGGACCCCACTGTAACTTGGCATCAATAGTTAGTCCAAGAAAGACTGTCGATTCAACAGGGCTCAACTCTATTCCATTTAGTTGAACATTGGTACTTAGCTGCCTGACATTTGGCGTAGAAAATTTAATTAGTTTAGTTTTTTTTTCATTTAAGAGAAGATTATTTACATTAAACCAATGAACAACTTTAGAGAGCGCATTGTTAATTTCGTTAAAATTTATTAATTGACGTTTAATTTTAAAAACGAGAGAAGTGTCATCTGCGAACAACACTATTCCATGATTGTTTCTTACGTGGAAAGGTAGGTCGTTAATATAGATTAAAAACAAGAAAGGACCTAGAATTGAACCCTGCGGAACACCCATGGTAACCGCAGATCCAGCAGATCTCTTACCATTAACATCAACCCTCTGAATTCTATTACTCAGGTAAGAAGTCAGAAGGTCGAGAGCTCCGTCCCTCATACCATAGTGGTACAATTTCCTGATAAGTGTGTCATGGTGTACGCAGTCGAAGGCTTTGGATAAATCACAAAAAATACCAAGAGCATCTTGCGATTCCTCCCAAGCCTCGAATATGCTTTTCAGTAATTCCACGCCCGCATCCGTAGTTGAACGACCCTTAGTAAAACCATACTGTTTCAGGTGAAACAAATTATGTGAATCAAAATGTCTTAACATTTGTTTTAAAATTAATTTTTCAAAAATTTTACTCAAAGTTGGTAATATGGAAATGGGCCGAAAATTTGTAGGATCAGTTGTACTACCAGATTTGAACAATGGAATCACTTTGCTAAGTTTCATCAAATCAGGAAATACACCGGATGTGATACAAGAGTTAAAAACAATAGCTAAAAAAGGTGATATAACATCAATTATTGAGGACAAAGTAAACACAGATAATCCCCAAAGGTCAGCGGTTTTTTTTATATCAAGGTCTTTAAAAGATTCTATAATGTCTTTAGCAGTAACAGTTTTAAATTCGAAGTGTATTTTACATTCCGGTACACATTCTGTGAGTATTGAGTAGGCAGAAATGGAGGACGACGGCAAATCCTTAGTTGTTAACAAGGGAATATTAGTGAAGAAATTCTCAAACTCTGTAGCCACCTCCATGTCTGCCTTTACATCTTCATCATTAATTCTTAAGTGGAAGTCACGGTTTTGTACTGTGGTTCTCCCAGTTTCAGAATTAATAATATTCCAAGTAGCTTTAATTTTATTTCCTGCTGATTTTATTTTATTTTTAATATGTATGGCTTTAGCTGAGGAACAGGCTAAGGGTCGGAGTGTTTTTTTTTTATGATCAACACGACACCGCATCGTCAACGAGTACGTGTAAAGTGGCAGCAACGGGGAGTGTTTATGTGGGAGGACTGATTTCACGCTGGTTGTAAAAAAATCAAAAATGCATTCGTAGCTTGTATTCGACATTCGTGTCGAATACAAGTTCAAACGTTTGTCTCGACAAACGTTTGAATTAAACACTGCTTGTAGTACGTGAACATAATCTAGTCACCATTAGCAGGCAACTAATCTTTTTTAACTTCAGAACAACTTCTAACCAGTCACTAACTGTTTCCAGGTGGTGCTAGTAGCAGCGGATTCATACGACGGTCTGTACCGCGCCTCCGACAGGCTGGACGATGAGTACGAGCCCCGAGCGCTGCAGCGTCCAGCCCCCAGGCTGAAGGCACAGCACGTCCAGGAGGGACCCAGGCAGCCGCCCGTGCAGACTATCAGGAACTACAACAAGGTATGCAGGAGATTTTAAGACCTTTAGTTTAAGAGGCCAATTTCACAGAATTAGACAACAACGCACAGATATTAGTCAATGGGTTTGGGATTTGGTAAAAAGATTGCCTAAAATCTGAATATAAAAGACTACGTATAAATGTTCTCTTTAGTGACTGCTAAATAACAATAGTCGTTCAATAGTCTTAGGTAACAAATCCACCTCAACAACCCAAACCCATAGTCCAATACTTTCTTTATTCCATGACCTGCAATAGACCACCACCAACCGGGAGTTGATCTTAGGTGCACTTGAGTGGTGCATATAGGGTTAATCGCCGGCTGGTGTCTCATGTCTCATTTCTCATAAAGTTTTGCTCAAGGGGCCTCTGCGAGTTGGCTTCGGCCCCTCGTACGCCTTCCAAAGGTCCGGGACCTCAGGGTCCCGAGAAACGCAAAGTTTAAAATAATTATAATAATAATTAATAATAATAATTATAAGCGCTTTGGTTTAAACTGTAAGCTTATATTGCTTAGGTTATGAATAAATAAATAAATAAATCAATGTTTCTTATTCCTCAGGTCAACGACGACGGTAGTTTCACATTCGGTTACGAGGCAGCCGACGGTTCCTTCAAGGAGGAGACGCGAGGCACCGACTGTGTTGTCCGCGGCAAATACGGATACGTAGACCCCGATGGCAACAAGCGAGAGTTCACCTACGTCTCCGGAAACCCTTGCGACCCCAACAAGCCCAATGAGGAGGAAGAAGATGAGCCCGTCGCCCCCAACTCCGCGGAAAGAGACGACCCCGAGCCCAACTACCCCAGACGACCAGTAGCGGCTCCGCGTCCAACGACCCCACGACCCCCTACGACCTTCTTCCAAAACGACTTCCGTGATGCTGATGAAGATGAAGTTGAAGAGGAGCCTCTGCAGCATATCAGACAAAGAGTTGTGCAACGTCCGCAGCCGACCAGGAGACCCACGTACCAAACAGCACTGCCTATTTCCATCACACCTCGTCCCCTGCAAGTGACAACGGCCAGAGCTTTGCCTCCAGCCACTACGTTCAGGCCACAGCTGGTGCAAGTGACTCCGAAACCTCAGATACAGTACAGTCCTCAGCCCAACTACTCGCCGTCTCCAGCTCCAGCTGTAGTGACCACTGTAAACCCGTCTAGACCCGGCCAGATCGACTTTGCTGCTGAGTTTGCCAAGTTCCACCGTGAAAACCAGCAACTGCAGTCCACGACGTCTGCTGGCGCTAACCCCACGAAGGCTACATCTTTAGCTTCACCCGCACCCAGTGGCAACCCTCTGTACTCCACCGAGCTGGTTTACGACCCCTCAAGTGGTTCGTACAACACTCAATTGTACCAGAGCTTGCCTCAAACCAAGGGAGAGCTGAACTTAAACCAGAGACTGCAGCCGTACGTCGCCACTCAGCAACAGCAGCCGAGGCCGTTCGTGCCCTCTCCTCAGATCCCTTCACTGCCTTCCGCGCCTACCTCGAGTGGACCTCTGTACAGACACCAGCTTCAGAACACACAGCAAGTGTACCAGAGGCAACAAGCTGAGAACCAGTTCCAGAACTCGCAGCAGCTATTCGCTCAGCAACAGCAGCTGCAGCAGAGTCAGTTACAGAGGGATCGTGCAGCGGCGAGAGCGCAGGCTCAGAGACTACAGGTGTCTTCGCAGACGCAGGAGGGTGGCCCGCAGTTCTACTATGTCGCGCCGCGTGGAGAGTCCGCCTCCTCCGGCCAGATCGACGCCTTCCTCAGAGGGCACGGCATCCAGTTTTAGTCCGTAGACCTAAACTTAGCTGAGCTAGTTAATCGCTATCGACCAGTCAGCAAGTCTCTCAGGTAAGGCCATAGCAATGTACAAGTCTCCGATTGGTCGAATAGTATAATCGAGTGCGAAAGTGTGTGTTTCATATTTAGTGTTTATGGACGGACAGTGGTCGTCTCCGTGTACATAATACGCTGTGTCTAATCAGTACCTTAATGTAATTCTAGGGATAGTGTTTTAAGTTTAAAGTAAATATTGTTACGTATGAAATGACTTTCGTGCGTGACAGTCCCCGACGCGCGTTGCTGTAAAAACTTACAAATGATCATTTGTAACATTATTGTTTTAATAATAAATTATATTTTTTACAATGTTGTGTGTTTATTTGTTGTGTTGAACGTAGCTGTTGTTACATTACAATGAGTTCGCTGAAGCGATCAGTCAAGGTGAAGGTTTTGTGAAAAAAAAGTCGAAGCGCACGAAACCGTTATAGTAATACCCGGTAACCGTTTCGTGCGCTTAGTTATGTTTTTTTACAATTAATACGATAAGCACGATAACCTAACCCGCAGAATTCAAATGGAAAGCTGTGAAAATACGCCTTTTTTAGTTTACGACTGATTTATGGAAAAAAAGATAGTGTTAAAACACTAGGTCAGATTCGAAATAAATTCAGTTTTTATGTAGGAAAGTCATGAACTGTACAGAATAAGGGTCTATATTTAAAATAAATAGTTATCATTATTTATTTTCATCCCACCTATTCGAAAAAGACGACTTTGTTCCCCTTTAAGTACGCCCAAAGTTGGTGTTTTCTATACGAAACTTTCAGCGGGCAATAATGACGCTCCAAATTCAAAAAGTGCGCCTAAAAGTAACTTTTAATCGCACTTTTTGAATTTGGAGCGTCTTTGCATGTTCTATGCCCTGTTATAAGTGCGCCTAAAAACTCTTTGAATTTGGAACGTCTTAATGCTCAACGCGAAAGAATCGAACGCAAATAATGAATGGCTGTACGACGGCCAATAGTCACGCCGCGGCTGAATAAAAAAAAACTTAAATAGAAATAAAACGCGCAAACGCAAACGAGTTCTGGTAAAAATTTTCACAGATTTTTTTGCAGCAAATTATTAATGTAGCTGCTATTATTATTAAACTATGTGAATAATAGCAGCTACAATAATAATTTTACAATAAAGTATTAAGCGCCTTTTATTTTCTCATAGGGGGTGATGAAAAGTAAAATGTATCACTCGGGCGCAAAATATATTTTTGGCTCGGGCGACGTACTTTGAATCCCTCACTTCGCTCTGGATTCAAAAAACGCCCTCGCCGTAAAAATATTACTTTGCGCCCTTGTAATACAATCTATTATTATTTCACGTCTGTCTAAAAGAGACAGTTCTTCCTACTTAGAAATTATGATCACAGAATGTTTTTAAAGACAAAATCGTTAATTACAAATAAACTACAGATATACAAGATTTAGGTAGTTGCTTGCAATTCTGATGGTAAAACGTAATTTCCTGGTTAGAAGAACGGCCAAAAAACTCTACAGAAAATTAAACTTTTTCAAAATTCTGGATAGATTATTCCTCTAGTAGTGAATAGAAACTTTCATTTCAGCAAGACAGCAAGGAGTACTATCTAGCCGTTGCAGCTATTCGAAAGTGGTGTAAGGAGGAAGGTGGTTCTATCCACATTTTTACCCGAAAGCCGTAAGGAGGCCGTCTCATTCTTTAGCACTCTCTACAGCCTAAACCGTTTAACGAATTTTGACATATGAGGTGTGAATTCGTCTTAGTTAAGAGATTGACATAGACTAAATAAAAAAATGGGTATTGAAAAATTAATTATTAAAGAATAAAACTGCAATTTTGGAAGTTGGTGGCAATTACATGAAACAGAAACAATAGCCAGCGACTTTCAAAGTCAGCGTTTTTGTTTTTTTTTAAGATATTATTATCCTCATTGAAAAAAATACAGATGATACAGTGGTAGCCTACAGTGGTAGGCTGATCATTTATTTTCCCATTTTCTCTTTCCCATTTCATCTAAGTACCACTATTACACTTGTCCATGACATAACCAGATCACGAGCCTACACCAGAACCCTCACTCAATAATTAATCTGTTCATAATGTATGTACCAGCGCTGCGCGAGCACCGCGTGGTCTTGTCTTCCGCATTTTTATTGGAGAAATCAGATAATAGTCAAATGAGTGACTTTCATATTTCTTAGAATTACTTTTTCCGTTTTATGCAGTACTTAGTTATGATTTATTGGTGCCGATTCTCTTATTCACAAACTAACGTAAATTTAAGTTAAGTGCATCTTTCTCTTTCCATTTTATTAAGAAAAGGACAGAGGATAAAATGTTAGTTAAGTCCTTTTTTTTTGGTGAGTGGGAAATCATCAAATGGCTGCTCCCGTCCTGGGTGCGGCGGGAGGGCGTGTCAGACTTTTACTGACTAAAACCCACTCATGTTCCTTCGATTGCCCTTTATGTTCCAGGGTCACGGTAACTATTATAAACATTCCGCAACTCCGGCAGGCGTTGACCCTGATGTTAGTTAAGTCCTGTCAAATTAGATAGACAATTCGGAATTTCCATAGATAATTCGGTTCACCCTTGTTTGGTATAACAACGTTTAGTCGAAAATCTTTGCAACTCTACAGAGTTAGTAGACCAGTTAGACCCATTACCAACCAAGACAATACCACTATAGGGACCCGGTAATGGGTCAACCCACCGGTATTAACTGATGAACGAGCAAAAAGTTATAATTAAGTATCACCCTAAGGTAGACTTGCAGATAATGCCTGAGGCATTTAAATCCTCCTTTGTATGGTGTTGCAAATAAAGTTTAATAAATAAATAAATGAATGCAGTTTACGTCTCTTTCATAATCTCAATTTCGAACACGTATTATCATGCTTGAAAGGTGAGCATACCACTAGGTCATCACTACTCTCTTATGAATATTATAACAAATAAATAGCTTGGGACAACTCACACACAGCCATCTAATCCCAAACTAAGCAGAGTTTGTACTATGGTAACCAGAAAACTGCAATATACAACTAACTAACTCTGTGTGTGCGTCTATCTGTCTAGCTGTCTGTCTCGCTTTTACGCCAAAACTACACAGGTAGGCAATAGCCTGAGAAAGGACAGAAAATAGATTTTATTTAAAAAATACCACTCGAACTACGCGGGCAAAACCGCCGGGGACAGCTAGTGAATTATAAATTTATAGATATATCAATTTATAATTATTATTCAATAGATAAATTACACCCAGACAAAATCATATTTAAATGATAGATTGCAGCAAGTTCAAATAAACGGTGTAAATTCTTCTGGTCTAAAGGTAAAAATGGGTGTACCACAGGGATCAATATTGGGTCCGTTCCTATTTTTAGTATATATAAATGATTTACCGAGTATACTGGAAAGCCAACCTCATATGGTGTTATTTGCTGATGATACTTCACTGATTTTTAAAGTGAACCGACGTGCACAACACCTAGACGAGGTAAATAACGCCATGATTAAGGTTCATAATTGGTTTACAGTAAACAATTTAGTATTAAATGAAAAGAAAACCAAATGTATAAGATTCACTTTGCCAAATGTTAGAAATAATGAATGTAGTGTGGTATTGAATAGGGATGTGCTAGAATTCGTCGAAAAAACTGTTTTCTTGGGGATCACGCTTGACTCTAAGCTGCAGTGGGGTCCTCACATAACATCTCTAGCAGGGCGGTTAAGTTCAGCTGCATTCGCAGTCAGGAAAATCCGACAATTAACCGACGTAGATACCGCGAGACTGGTGTATTTTAGTTACTTTCATAGCATCATGTCTTACGGTATTTTGCTTTGGGGACGCGCTGCAGATATAGATTCTATCTTCATTCTGCAAAAGAGGGCTGTCACAGCTATCTATAACCTCAGCAGACGCGAATCACTGAGGGAATTGTTTAAACAAATAAACATCATGACGGTTCCCTGCCAATACATTTATGAAAATATTATGTATGTCCGTAAAAATCTTCAGCTCTTTAGTAAAATAAGTGACAGGCATAATTTCAATACAAGAAGCAGGAACAAATTAGACCAGCCAAGTTTCAGATTGTCCAAGGTACATACTTCTTTTATGGGGTATTGCGTTAAATGCTACAATAAAATACCTCTCAATATTCTTCAATTAAATGAAAAACAATTTAAAACATGCATTAAGCGCACACTATGCAGTCAAGCATACTATAAATTAGAGGATTATATTATAGATAAAAATGCATGGTTGGTTGCTGGTCCTGCTCCACAGCCACCTAGTCTCACAAATTAGGGATGTTTGGAAGAGAAATATGCTAAATGGTCCCTAAATTGACATAAATAACTAATACGGTTATACCTATTTTTGTATTTTAGATTAAAACTTTAGTTTTATATAATTTAAAAGCATTATTTCCAAAATTAGAAATTTTAATCATTGGAAGATTAAAATGTTTGTTATTCCCTTAATTTTTGACATGATTATTTAAGATCGTTATTGTTATTATATTTATAGGTACCTAAATAAATTTCACCCATGTATATTATTCATTTACAGTACAAAACTTTGGTTTGTGTAATTTAGATGCATATTTGATTTTTTGTAAATGTGAGTACGATGCAGTGATTTATTACGATAGTTCTCTACTGACACAAATAGACATGGCGGTTAGGAGCATTGTCATGCTCGCTTAAAAAGTCTCGCTGATGGTGGCGAGTGCGTTGGATCATTCGGTTCCCTTCAAAATGGTTGAGCTAAATGGTGCTGATGCCACGCGTCATGCTCGTGAACGGGCGCTGTCAGTTGAGATGGGTCATCTCTTAACTGCCATGACTTTTTACTTTTTATTTTTTAATTTTGTATTTGTTTATTATTTTTGTTACATACACATTGTTTTCACATGTAGAAGCAACAAAAAGAAAATGTAACCAAGATTTTGTAAAACATGATTTTTTTAAAAGAGTGTCCGTGGAGTTTCTTGCCTGTTCTTCTCCATAGAGATCTACGTTTTGGAACAGGCAATTAGCGTCACTTTTCTTTTCTGACTAACCGACAGACTCTTTGACAATTCATAATAGTACCTGTAAATGGTCTAAGTGAAATAAATGCTTTGAATTTTGAATTTTTTTTGACAAAAATTACAACCAGACACAGAACAAGCAGTCGTGCTTATCACACAAAGTTTGTCCTAGGTGCAGTTTGGGCCATATCATAGTAATACAATAAAACTGCAGAGTTTGTGTATTCTCTACCAGCCGCTCTACTTATATCGTCTAGGCTTTATAACATCACTCCGCGCCCAGCAAGAGCAGAGCAGTGACCAAAGAAGTCATACAAAGCGATTGAAATAAAATAAGACATTATCATTAGTCAACAGTAGGTATATTATGTACTAATTCAACGTAGTATCTCTTGAAACTAATGTAACAATACTACAGTACTATTGTCCTCTTCTCTATATGAGTAAAGGCTACCTCTTCCCATACAGAGAAGAAGCCCTTTCTTTTGATATAGAGAAGGCAGGAAGACTGATCATCATGCTTGCCCGCACTGGGATTACGTATCTTGCAATAGCCGAGCGATCGCGATAATTTAGCAAAATTTGCTGCTCAAACGTCAATTCAAAATACGTCACGTCAAATAGCCATCTAGCGATAGTGCTGCCTCTGTGGAGCAATCAGTTAACTAAAATATGCATTTTTCGTTTGGTGGTTTCGTATTTAGTATGGTTTTTAAGAGCAAAGTCAAGATTTTTTGTTAAAGGTGGTATTTTATTAATTCCAGCGATTGCTACTTCATCGTCATCTTAGCAATAAGTACATTAGAACAATCAGCGAACGATTAGCAATCAGTTCATGCATAATACGATTTTTTTGGCGATCGCGCGGTGATCGCGCGATCACTGCGCAAATATTGCTGATTGCTGTTTCATAGGTAATAACCCCGCGGATCTTGACGACAGAACGAACTTGAAAATTTTTAAACATTATCAGTAAAATCAGCACGGTTGTTTATCCATGAAAGATTTGCAGTGCTTGTTGAGATGTCCAAGACAAACAATACTTATATGTTTAAAATACTCAAAGAACTTTATTATTATAGATAGGGTTATAAAAATACCTATTAAAAGTAACAGTTTTCCATTTTACGGACTAACTGTCAAGTTTGAATCGGGAATCAAACTATATCCCATCAGCTAGCCATTGAAGTACACCGCTAATTGTGCCCGGTATAGCGCCACCTAGCGTTATATATTTGCAACTCTATGTTATAACTAAAAAAGTAACTACACAATAGAGACAAACTAAATTATTATGAATAGTATGCTATGCTAGCTAAAGAGACTTTCTATTTGGTAGTTCTTGCATTTGATACTGGATGGCGCTTTTCCGATGATACAAGTGCTTAATAAAAATTGCTCAAATGAAATAAACGATTTACTTAGAATTTTCATAGTGGTGTTAAACAGTTAAAACAAGTATCAAGTTAAAGTCATAGTATTTTACATTTCTCATTATTCGGTAGGTCCCTATTGCCCCCAAATGGGGCTTGTAGTTAACCAATTAGCGCTCTAGGGTAATAATGTAGCTAGAAAAGCCCTAGAGCGGTAAGTAATTTAAAAAAAAATCTCTTCACTCTTTCAAAAAGTTCGCGTATATCTAACCATCATACTGGCAATAGACATCATGCATTCAGCCCAATGACAAAAGAGGTCGCTTCGCTATTCAGCCTTGACTTCGTATGAGTATAATTGTCATCAATTTTAAATATCGAACGGGGAAGCTCAACCTTGAAAAAAAAAATTAAAAAACAAAGATGAAAAAAGGCGGAAATAGAAAACTTTTACTTTAAATATTGTTTGTTTTTGGGTTTTTTTATAATTACGTGCTAATTAGGAAAAAAACATGAGTTCTGCAAGTGATGAAGATATAAGCTGCACTCCCGATTTAATGAAAATAGAGCTGAAGCAGCAATTAACAATATTTTATTCTTGTAATGCCGGTTTTCTTCTACTTACCTCACAATCGAGATGTAAAGCAGATTAGTTAGCTCGGGTGTAAGCATCAATTGCACCCTCGATATATAGGCGCCCTCGCTGCGCTCGTGCGCCTAAATATCTCGGGCTGCCATTGATGTCTTACAGCCCTTGGCTACTAATCTACTATTACTTCTAATAGACCAGTTTGAAAGGCGCTTTGCTATAGGAAAGCTATAGGATATAACATCACGCTACGACCGAAAGAAGCGGAGGATAATTTATATTATGCTAGATAACATTGCGCTATGAGCCACGGTAACGGATCAGTACCCAAACGCGGGTGAAACCGCGGGGCACAGCTAGTTTATTTTATTTTATTTATTTATTTAAGTAGGTTAGCCAACAATTATTACACTTTTTCATCACTATTACTAAAAGATATAACACATGTGCGACTATAATAATCACTTAAAGGCTAACACAGCATGCTTAATATTATCAGTTAACAATACAATATTGTTGTTTTTCATAAACTATCATTTCATTATATTTTATAAAATATAATAAAATGACAATCCATGAAAAATAACAGTGTAGAAAACAAACTGACATAAAAATATGTTACAATGGTGCCGATTCTCTTGTTCACAAACTAAAGTAAATTTAAGTTAGTGCATCTTTCTCTTTCCATTTAATTAAGAAAAGGACAGAAGATAAAATATTAGTTAAGTCCTGTCAAATTTAGACACTCCATAGATAATTTACGGATGATTTATGAAAACATGGCGTCTAAATATACGTCAATTTTCTTCCGGCGCTGTCTAATTTGACAGGATTAAACTAAATTGTATCTTCTGTCCTTTTCTTTAAGAAATGAAAAGAGAAAGATGCATTTAACTTAAAATTAGAATAGTTTGTGACCAAGGGAATCGGCACCATTATTAAGGATGCTAAAAAATTAAATGAAATTAAAAAAAAAAGTTGAAAATATAAAATCACTCTAAATTAACTACAATAAAAAATAGTGACGAAACGCAAAATGCTGTGAAATACTATACATTACAGTGCATATTAGTAAAAATAGCTTTACGGAATTGACCAACACTGTCACTGTGCACATCAGTCACATCACTATAGCTGTTAATTGTTTTACACAGTCTAGGTATTACATGGTTTGCACCCAACACTGTTCTTCTCAGTGGTGGGCACAGTGGCGTTATTGGTTGACGGGGATATCTCGAGGGAGCGCGAAACCGTAGGAGGCTGAGCAAATCGGGACAATCTATTTGGTTCCTAATTACACACATCAAAAGTGTCTAGGGATATTTCAATTAAACCTAAATTACTATAATTCTATTAACTTTTTGTTAAAACATGTACACATTAAAATAAACCTTGTTTAATAGACTATTTAATCTGATAATAAACTTTTAGATAAAGTTAAATTAAAAAAAAACTTAGAAGAAGAGGAAAAACTCAAACAAAATTTCAATCTTAACTTTATTTTTGAAACATCAAAACTTAAACAAAACAACAATTTTTTTTTATAAAAATTCTTGAAAACGTAAAATTAATATTCCGTGGATCCACCTAAGACTCTCCTGACACATCTGCAGCGGTTCTGCATACTCAAAACAAGGGTGTCAATATCCTGTTGTGGAATACTGTCCCATAATTGCCGTTTCTGAAGCCATGAAGACCAGTCAGAGCGTTATATCCAGGCTTTGGTCATGTAATCGTGTCACAGAGGAAGTGGTGGAACGGCACCGAGGACCTCAACGCATTACAACACATGTACAGGACCGATTCATAGTAAATGCTGCACGAAGTCAACTAAATGCAGCGGCGATGCAATTGGTTCAAAGGCTACAGAGAGAGTATGGTTTGCTGGTAAGCGGTCAAACTTTGAGAAGGCGACTGCATGAAGTCAATCTACGTGCTCGTAGGCCATTTTGGGTATCAGCACTAAGGAGAGGTAATCGAGGAAGAAGATTACAATGGGCTATTGCACACGAAAACTGGAACCATTCTCAATGGTCACTTGTGCTTTTCACTGATGAATCTAGGTTTGGATTTCATCCTGATTCGCGAAGAGTACGCGTTTGGAGAAAACCTGGACGTTGGAATCGACTGCAGCACCCACAACAAGTTCATGCATATTAAGGTGGCACGATTATGGTTTGGGCAGGAATTCGTCTCGGCGGTAGAACGGACCTCGTTTGGATACAAGGCAATATGACTGCTCGAAAATACCGAGATGAGGTGCTAGAGCCTGTAATCTTGCCCCACAAACAGCAAATGGGACAAAATTTCCAGCTAATGCACGACAATGCCCGTCCACATACGGCGCGTATCGTTACAAGTTGGTTACAACAGCATGTTATCCAAGCTTTAGACCGGCCTGCACAATCCCCTGACTTAAATCCTATTGAGCATGCCTGGAATATGCTTCAGAGAAGAGCTCGTAGGAATTTCCCTGTTGATATTGTGCATCAAAACCAGCTTTTCTTGCATCTTAGCAGGATTTGGGACAGTACTCCACAACAGGATATTGACCCCCTTGTTTTGAGTATGCAGAACCGCTCCAGATGTGTCAGGAGAGTCTTAGGTGGATCCACGAATTATTAATTTTAAGTTTTCAACAATTTTTGTAAAAAAAAAATTGTTTTGTTGTTTAGGTTTTGAAATTTCAAAAATAAAGTTAAATTGAAATTTTGTTGAGTTTTCCTCTTCTTCTAAGTTTTTTTTTAATTTAACTTTATCTAAAAGTTTATTATCAGATTAGATAGGCAATTAAACAAGGTTTATTTAAAAGTGTAGGTGTCTTAACAAAAAGTTAATAGAATTTTAGTTATTTAGGTTTAATTAAAATATCCCTAGACACTTTTGATGTGTGTAGTTTGAACAAAAATAGCGCATCATATGCTTCTCTACGAGATGATAGTGAATGCATTCTGAAGTATTGAAGCCGGCTAATGTAGGATTTAAGATGCTTAGCTTTACCCGTTGAGTAGGCGAGGTACCACAAGAACCTTTTTTGTACCCTCTCAATACGCATCATGTGGTCCGCGTAGTGAGGTCTCCACACAACACTACAGTAGTCCAGAATGTTTCGTACAAGACTGTTATATAATAGGATCTTCGTGCCACTTTTAAATTCTCTGGAGTTAATTAATAGTTGGCTGGTTTTTCTGCAGGACAATAAGAATAAACCTTACCTTTTATCTAACAGTTATCAGATTAAAAGGCTATTAAACAAAGTGTATAGGTGTCTTAACAAAAAGTGAATAGAATTTTAGTTATTTAGGTTTAATTGAAATATCACTAGACCATGGTGATGTGTGTATAATAGAATTTAGATTTGATATTGGACTTCGGATATGTGACCTTACTTGCACCTTTCATGGTAGGCAAAAAAACAAACATATTATTCTACACCAAACTTTATACTTAAAACCATTTGAGCGAACTCACATATTATTATTATTTCAAACCAGAACACAGGACCACAAACAATCAGTCAATCTCGATTAACATACAATTTTTTAAAGTCAGCCATTTTGGTCTCACCCAATTTTCAAAACTTCAATGTCCTCGCGGTTTTGTCCGTATATGCACAGCAAAATTAACAAATTCATATTTAAGACCCTTCACTAAAGAACCATTTGTAACCATTCCGTGGGAACATACAATTGTGAACACAATCACATGTAAGTCACAATCGTCATTGTACTAATATTTATTATGTGTTTTAAAACTTGTTGATGTCTTTATAATGAGCTGCATAATTTAGTTTTTCATTATATAGGTCTATTTTTAATATAATGACGGATTTGTGGACTTTCGCAGTATTAGGGGCTGATTTGTTTTCGTCTACTAATAAATAATTAATGACAAATAATGCAGGATTTTGCGAAACGCTAATCTTTTTTAAATTAGTTGGACTGAAAGATTAGGAATGCTTTTAATCACTGTGTTTGGTTGTGGGACATTGATCATGGATTAGATTACCTGGTTGCACAGATTTATTGAGTTTTCAATTTTTTTGCCTCGGAGTAAACATGTCACCTTTAGTCTTAAGCCTGATCTCGCATCGGTTCCATTTTCTATGAAGTTAAAATAATAGTAGTAATGTTTTATTTGTAGTTTTAAGTCGTCTAAATTGAGATTGGCTAACGAGATTGAAACTTGGACCACGAAGATTTGACTAACTGAGACCAAGATGGATGGACCATTACCAGTTATCGAACCCAAATCTTTATCCATTACAACCACTACACTAATGAGTTATATACTCGTAACAACGAACAAAAATAAAGAACAAACGTTTGTATTATTCGTGAGAATACTGATACAGATCATCTGTCAGAACAGCAAGGTGAATGAATTGAAGTTTCAGGGGCCAATGGATACTACAGCTGTTTAGATGATGTTAAAGATAATGGTTTAGTCGAGAAGATATTATGAACAATATAATGGCATGATGGAAAAGAGAAAAAAGCGTTTAAAAAGATCTAGATAGATATGTTTAAGATAAAACCTTCAGAGTACCTGAATTTTAGCAAGACAACGACCATTACTGAACTTAGAAGTTTATTAATGTTGATACACACGCTCCGCAGCTATGGTATTGTAATTAACATTGGCGTGACCTAAAAACCACAAGTGGTTATTACGAATTTGACTTTGACTGCCGTGGGAGCAGACAGACAAACAAACTGCCTTCAACCACTCATACCACACACTAACAATCGAACAATTAAAATAACAGCGGCATCGAAATCTATAACGCCCTAAAAAGCGAATCTGTCCACATACAAGTAATTTAACAAAACTATTTGGACAATTAAACAATTGGGAGCTTACGGCACAAGTGCAACTAAAGAGAAAAAGATTTTCCGTTTCAGATAATGAAATGACAACAATAGTGGCGCTTGCGCAATATTCGCACGGTGGCTTTGAGAGTGGGGCGATATTTTTATATAGGGGAGCCGCGGGCGCGGCGCCGCCGTACCGTCGACATGCCGACAGCCTGCCTGACGAGATGATCGTCCTCATCATCATCGCGTGCATCACAACAGCAGCTGCGACCAACTCCACCAAAGATGCCACGACAGAGTCACCGACCAACTCCACCAAAGAGATCCTCAAAGCCAGTGAGACTGCTGACCCAAAAAAGGTCCAAATCGTGAAACAGATCCGACGCTTGAACGACGATGGTTCATACACCATTGGTTACGAAGCTGACGATGGCACGTTCAAGATCGAGAATAAGGATGTCCTTGGTAATGTTAAAGGGACTTTTGGATACATAGACCAGGATGGCGAGATCAAACGTGTGACCTATACGTCTTCGAGTGATAGTACACCGATTCCGGTTACAACTAGTACTACGCCGAGTACTCCGACTATGATTGTGAGGGTGAATAAGACAGTGTCATCGACTACTAGGAGACCTCTGCCTACCGTTGTGTATCCTACACGAGGTTCCTATACCACGCGTGGGACTGTGATTCAAGCAATACCTAGGCGTCGAACCCACGCCAGCTCAACACGAGCTCCATATACTGAGACCACAACTGAATCTCAGAAGCTTGAGGAAACGACAACAAACATTTTAAGTTTGTACAAAGCGAAAGTCGAAGATATGAAAACACGGACGCAGATTTTAAAACCGATGTCGGCGGCTGTGAAAGATGATTTGATTACGAGACAAACGACTACGAAAATTCCCGCGACAGTGAAGCCGGTGTATGAGCGTGTTGTTGAGAAAGATCAAGAAAGTGATGCTAACAAAGCCAATACTATACGTCGTGAGTTAAGTGGAACCAGCTCGAATCCCCGCATGATCAGCCTACAGCAATCAGTGGGGGATGATTCTACTGATGTGTACGGAAGCCACCTCTCTATGGGAACTGTTCGACCTTTGTTCACGACAACCACTCCTCGACCAAGGCTTGTGCCAATACACTCCCTAGTGGCTGCCAGACAAAAGATCCACCAGCAATACCAAGAACCTATCCAGGAACAGGAAACCACAATCGAGGCCAGTACCGGGCGTGTTTTTGATCAAGACCACATAGTGACCACGAATGCAGTGCCAGTTCACATTCATTCTCAAAGGGAACACGATGACCAGTTGTACCACCAGCAACCTATTTACCAAAGACCATCTGCTGCTGTGCAGTTCCGCACACGAGAATATCTGAGAGACAATCCTGGAGCGCCGGTGCCTATTGGAAACACGCGGCCCTTTATCCAATACGAATTTCAGAATAAGGGAATAGAGCCGCAGTATATAAAGGAGACCTCACAGATTCCTCAAAGACCTCCTCCGGCGCAAGAAGTTACCCAACAACCTTACGAAGTGAGACCAGTCACGAGAATCATCCCGATTCCTGTGGACGAAAGAGGAGTGCCTCTCCAGGGTTACCAAGGCCGATTTGTGAACCCTTACCAGAGACCAGCCCTCTTCCAGCCGAGATACGACCCCGTGGAGGAGATGACTTCCATCGCCGCTCCTGTGAGTACCAGGGACTTGCGTCGCTTGCTCCACATTCTGATCTTACGTCAGAATAAGTTGCAAGTGTTAATGGACCAGATGATGCCTGGGCCGCCCTTGTATCGCCCGGATGATTACCGTTACCAGCGATATCAAGACGACGACCGTTACGATTACCGCTACGATCAGTACAGGCAGGAGTATCAGAACCAGGGTTACGAGAATCAGTATGAGAGTCAGCGGTATGTCCCGCGGAGGCGGCTGTACCCTCGGCCGTATGACGCGACTGGCTCCTCCTCTAACCATATCGAGGAGATGCCGGAGTTCCTCCCACCAGAAATAAGAGAGGCTTTGTTGTTGAAGATGCTGATTCTGGCCATCAGTCCGGACTTCATGCCGACAGTGGCGCCCCCCACGGAGCTGACCACGGCCGCCCCACCCAGGAAGCAAGTGAGAAACATCCAGATCCTGGGCGAAGAGGGCGCCATGGATGACAAACGGAGGCATTGAGGTAAATGTTATATTTATTCATTATTTTAAATAGGAATACTCATGTAATGTAAATAGTACTTTTTTATGTGATTTTTATGGTAATGAAACGATTTAGAAAATTAATTTTGTCGTTTGATTTCAACTACAGTACATTGTCATTAGTCTACTATGTGGGTTACTAAGTCATCCGTTTTTGTTATATCTTTGGTTACTGCTAAGCTATCTTGGATCACAGCGATATGTTTTGTAACCCATAATCTACTTCGATGATATTGATACCTATGTAACGTAAAAGGATAGAAGCACCTTACAATAGGAGTTTATCCAGTACTGTAGATACGATTTTTTCACAAACAATCAGGCTCAGAAGCTATAGGCTATACAATATTTATCTCGTCTACCACCAAAATAATAAACAATATAACCAAAGATGTAGATGACAAAAATCTCTTCATTCATAAGCCACTGTCATTACAAAACAACGGGAACCTCGAACCATGAAACACAGAAATGGTCCAACATTTATAACAGTGTGTAATACCTATAACATACCGTAACGCAACATCCGCCGTGTCTAACACTTGCTCCAAATTAGACACGCTTCCACGGCACTTCTTAAACAAAAGAAATAATGTAATTTACTGTATAATATATTTATCTACATAAAATAGTAAATTGACTGACTGGCTGTTCACATATCAACGCACAGCTCAAACTGCTGGTCCTAAACACGTGATACTGGCGAAAATCGAACCCACTGGCTTAGCAGTCACTAACCACGAGACCAACAGGCTCATTAACCCAAATCACAAATAACTAAAGATAATATGGAATTCGTGGTTTAGTGTACCATTATCAATTAAACTATTCTAACTTTAACAAACTTTATTAACACATTCACATACATTCTGGATCTTCATTGCGACAATACCAGAGCCTCTGTCTACCCTCTATTTGGTAAGAGTCGCAGGCGTGAAGGTTGCCTATTGTTTGCACACTGTTCGGGCAATATTTTGGGAAAAAACCTTGAAACGTATACTGTGTGTCTCTAAGATTAATGAACGGTAATTAAACTTTTGTTTACTTTTTCCCATGGGTTGGGGAATAGGATACAAGGTGTCAGATGTCAGATACCATATATCCTTACTAATATTATAAATGCGAAAGTAACTCTGTCTGTCTGTCTGTCTGTCTTTCTGTCTGTCTGTCTGTCTGTCTGTCTCTTCTTCACGACTAAACCAGTGAACCGATTTAAATGAAATTTGGTACAGATATAGTCTGAGACCCGAGAAAGGACATAGGGTAGTTATCATCCCGGAAATCCCTCGGGAACGGGAACTATTATTCCACGCGGACGAAGTCGCGGGCAAAAGCTAGTCTAGCATAAGTGCATTTGCATTTATGTGTCGTGAGCCTGAGTCGCCCGTATGAGCAGTCAAGAGGCTTTATTGTCATTGCTTCAAGCAGACGACGTCGCGGGCAGCAGCTAGTAGAGATATATATGGTACCATATCATCCCCTCCCAGGGCGGGAGTAAGCGTTTGATACATGTATATAATAGTAAGCTCACTCACGGATATCAACGCGTTTGTTGATATTTAACAATAACTAACTAGAGCGAGAGCCAACATGACATTTGGAGGGTTTATTCTTTGTGAAGAGTAAATATCCACTAGGATTTTTTAAATTCAACCCCTCAAGGGAGGGTCAATAGTGGATAGAAGTTCGACATCCACGCAAGCGAAAGCTAGTCTATAATATGTATGTATTTATAAATTATATAAGTATGTTTTTCAGTCGTCTGTGTCAGACGACCGTGTATGAGTTGTCTCAGGATATTTATTATTATTAAATGTAAAAAAACACTTAATCCCTCAGGCAAAAAAAACCTATTTTAGCAATTATGATCAACTTCACGCCCTAAGTTAGATTTATAATAATACATAAGAGCATCAGCCAAAACAACTTTATAAAATGTAGATTAAAAAAAAATATCTAGCTATTCTCGTGTTAAAACTGACGTAAATCCAGGCGTCCGTCACTCGCTCAAGGCCACGCGTTTTATGCCTACCGCTTCGCGTACCGTCGACGGTACAACGAACACCGGGCTGTCGCGCGCCCGGCTGAGTGCTCGAGCATCACGGGTACAGCGCTGACTATCAAAATGCCGAAACCACGTAATTATTGCGTGATTATTGTGCAATTCCCCTGTTTCCCATTTGATTATTTATTAAAATTATTCACGCGGTTTTGGATATTTTCGACACTAAAATATAATAATCGGGAATTTAAGGAACGAAAAATATGCATCATTCATTTTATTAAATAAAAAAATATTTGATCAACAAATAAAAAAATAATTGTTTTTCTTAAACGTTCGTTTTATTACCATTATCGTCATACGTATAACCCTAGCACATTTACTGGAAGACACGCACACATATTAGTCGCCCGGGCGGGCAATAGAATCTCAACTCTGTTTGTGCGTACTTATGGTAAATTTCTCCTCGCTGCAAACCGCTGGTATTATTATTATGATTTTGTAGGCTATTATAGCGTAGGTATTTTCGTTTTTGTATTGGAGTGAAGTATCTGTTACGTAGTAACTATTTATTAATCTGTGGTAAATCACCCGATTGTAAACAAAACGACACTTTACATAACGACAAAACATTCTACGGTGAGAAAACTTAAATATAAACATAGGTTGATTGTAGATAATTATTATGCACAGAGCATGAGAACCCATCAGATGACGCACTTCCTGATACACTGAGATATTATCTGAAGTAAGAGCGCGTGAACACTTGCACTATCATTTAACTGTAACGTTATCTGTTTGTAGTGTAGATGTTTATAATGAAAGCGAAAGGTCAGTTTTTCACTCACTGATGACTCATGAAGTCTTTGCGTCACTTACTTAAATAAATAAAATTTATAAATAAATATCCTAAGACAACTCACACACGGTTGTCTGATCTCAAGGTAAGTAGAGCTTGTGTTATGGTAACCAGGTAACTGATATACGGGCTTAGATAATTTATAAATACATACATTAGTTAGATAAATTGCACTCAGACACAAAAAACTACCATTCTCATCACACAGTTTTTCCTGGGTGGGAACCAAAATCATCAGTAAAAAATCAGTAAAATCATATTTATTTTGTAAATAGGTTATAAACATAACACTTTTACACGTCAATATTGTTTTTTTTATATTAAGCGAACGATGGGGCTGGTGTTTTGTGTAGCTGGACTGCTCTGAGAAGAAACATCCAAAACAAACTCAGAGGTCCAAGTCTCTTTTAAAGTCCATACAATCGTATTGGTCAAAAAATGTGCGAGAACCATGAAGGCAAACCCACGACCGTCTGCTTAGCAGTCATTGTCACTAACCATTAGACCAACAGGCCCGTCAATAGAAGAGAAAACTTGACATACAAGGTTTTGTCACTAATATTTTTGTCTAACGTATGGAAATATTTCTATGACGCACTTCCCGATACACTGAGATATTATTGAAGAAAGAGCGCGTAAGAATTGCACTATCTTTTAACTGTAACTTTATCTGTAGTGAGTGTAGATGATTATAATGAAAGCGAAAGGTCACTCATTCACACTTTAAGTGGACACACCCCGGCTCCAACAATAAAAAACTGCTTGTTAAAGACGACTTTTGTATTACAAACTAGCTTTTGCCCGCGACTTCGTCCGCGTGGATTAATGGATTACGTTCCCGGGGGATTTCCGGGATGAAAACCATCCTATGTCCTTTCTCGGGTCCCAGGCTATATCTGCTACAATTTTACTTCAAATCAGCAGTGGTTTAGGCGTGAAGAAGAGACAGACAGACAGAGTTACTTTCGCATTTATAATATTAGTACGAATTCCAAATTTTTGGTCTAAACAATACGCACCATAAGTATTTATTATTGTAAACGTGGATGCTACCAAACAGAATTTTATTTAAAAAATGCGAACTTTTAAATTGCCGAATGACTTTCAGTTTTCACGTAAAAACTGAGAGTCATTCGTTTGAGTTGCTCACGCTGAGGTAATGGATATCACATGATTTTCCGCGTAACGACTGTCAAAAATGTACGAATGACAAACGGAAGCAATTACCTTACATTTTCTCCGAGGCACGTGGCATACTACCAATTTTCCAGTTCTGGGTTCCTATTGAAAATTTTGTTTTGGTTATACCCATTAGCACTTTTTGCCTGACCCGGAAATCGAACCTAGAACCATAAGTTTAGATTTACGCTTGCTACCAGACTAGTAAGTTTATCAAGACTTTGTAGTCCAATAATAATTACAAGTTTTATTGCTAAATAATAAACCCTTTAAACAAAACGTTAAACAATCAAAGAGCTCAAACCAGACACAACATTCTAATGTAATGCATAACGCTACTGTAAATTGCGCAATATTCTTGAGAAATATGCCACACATACATACGGACACGCGACTCCCATGCGTAGAGAATGGTGGGAAAAAGTCCCACGTGCCAGATGCAGCTAACTAAAAAATGACACAAAGATACAATCAATAATGTAATGTGTTTCGTCATTGTATGGCAATCCAATCGATGGGGAAGCTGGGGATCTCAAGGTTGATTCCTGTTGTATAGACCAGCAACCCACTCCGACTTTGCACAGGTATTATAAATCTTTGAAAATGTCGGAGTTTCTCAATTTTATATGCTAGTCTGATATAAATATGTCTTATAATATCAAAATTCAAAAATTCAATTCCTGTTTTAAAGAGAGTTCCCCGGGGCGCGAGACGGTCAGTAGCTTTAAGTTTGGCGCGATGTGTCCGTCTTGCGGCTCAGGAGAATTCTCTAAGTGCCTGGGAGCAGTTGCTCACCTTCCCGTACCGGATTCTACACATTCAAAAAAATTTGGCTTCAAAAACAACATTAACAAAACAAATTAAAGATAACTGTTTTAATTCGACTTACTCTTTGGATCTAAATTGTCCCATTCACCACAGACCCATACAAAAGGGTCTGTTTTCTCATGTAGAAACAAAGTTAGGCGAAGGTGACATAAGGGGAGCAGCGAGAATCTTATTTAGCAGTGATGTGGTGGCGCCACACTCTCCGGAGACACTCGCAGCTCTGGAGAGTAAACATCCGGCGCCTGCGGATGGCCTCACGTTCCCCGACCCTCCTGATACCCCCGATTCGGATACACCTATTTTAAATATTTCATCCCCACAGTTGTTAGCAGCCGTAAACTCCTTCAGAAGTGGTTCTGCCGGCGGTCTCGACGGCCTGACTCCACAGCATCTGAAGGATCTGTTGAGTCCGAGCGCCGGGGAAGCTGGTGAGTCGCTTTTGAGTGAGCTTGCGGCTCTAATGAAACTTATGCTCTGCGGCGGTGTGAACGATGCCGTCATCGATGTCTTGTACGGGGCCAACCTTTGTGCCCTGCGCAAGAAAGATGGCGGCATTCGTCCCATTGCCGTGGGGTGTACTTACAGGCGTATGGCAGCAAAAATTTGTTGCAAAGCGTATGGGGAAGCGCTGACCAACAAGTTTCAGCCCCTTCAGCTTGGATTTGGTTCCAAAGGGGGCTGTGAGGCTGCCGTACATGCGCTCTCAACTTTTATAAATTCAAAAAAATGTGAAGTCATTCTCAAGGTTGACGTGAAGAATGCCTTCAATTCTGTTAACCGGGACACTTTGTTGGCCGAGGCCAAAAAGGAATTACCTAAAATTTATGGTTTTTTATGGCAATGTTACAGACACCCTTCCAAATTACTTTATAAGGACAATGTTTTGGAATCTGCCGTCGGATGCCAACAAGGTGACCCTCTCGGGCCAGCTATTTTTAGTTTAGCTATTCATCCGATTATTCAACAGCTAAATTCAAAATTTAACGTATGGTATTTAGACGACGGAACGCTAGGAGGTGATGTAGACACCGTTTTGAATGACTTACTTTTTATAAAGCAGAAGTTCAGTTTGATTGGTCTAGACCTTAACTTTTCTAAGTGCGAAATTTTCCTTCCTGACTCCACCGACAGACAGACAACTTTAGCTAAATTTAATGCAATAGCCCCACAAATTAAAATTCTTGACAAAAGTTCATTACACCTCCTAGGTTCCCCAATTTTGGAAGACAGTTTTACCACTTTTGTTGAAGAAAAAATCGAACATTTCAATGATATTTCGGATCGACTTTCTAAAATTAGTTTACATTCGGCTTTTACACTTATAAAATACTGTTGTTTTGGCCCAAATTTTATGTATAATCTGCGCTGTTCCCCTTTGTGGACGCAGCCGCATCTCCTGGACAAAATTGACCAAATTATTAAAAATACTCTCACATCAATTCTTAATGTGGCTCTGGACGACCGAGCATGGCTACAAGCCACTCTACCGATTCGCTTCGGTGGGCTCGGCGTCCGCAAAATTTCTAGTGTAAGTTTACCGGCGTTTCTGTCCTCCGTCCACAGCACTGACAGGTTAACCAGCAAGATATTATCGTCTTCGCTGGTTGACTTTGAGGTGCCGTGTCTGACCGAAGCTGTAAACGCCTGGAAAATGGCTTGCCCGGGGACGGATTGGCCCGTGAACCCTTTTTCCCAGAGACAGTGGGATGAGCCGCTTTGCAGATTGGTACGGAATAATCTCTTTAATACGTCCACCAATTCTGCTGAGCGTGCCCGCCTACTGGCTGTGGGTGAGTGGGAGTCGGGCCTCTGGCTTCAGGCACTTCCTTCACCCAACATAGGTACTATGATGGGTGATACCACCTTCCGGCTCGCTACATGCCTTCGCCTGGGGTGTCACTCTCTCTGGCTTGGCCACCATCAGGGATTTTAATTTTGATAACACAAAAAAATAGTCGCTAAATAGTCGAAATTAGTCGCCAAATATCAGAAATAGTCGTTCTCTAGTTCAAAAGTTATAAGGGTTTATAGGTGGCCGAGCTGGAGAGAGTCTCCCCAGCTTGGCCACATGACAACTAGGGCACCTAGTGAAGATCTGTTTTTACCAAAAATTAGTCGCTAAATAGTCGAAATTAGTCGCCAAATATCAGAAATAGTCGTTCACTAGATCAAAAGTTATAAGGGTTTATAGGTGGCCGAGCTGGAGAGAGTCTCCCCAGCTTGGCCACATGAAAACTAGGGCACCTAGTGAAGATCTGTTTTTACCAAAAATTAGTCGCTAAATAGTCGAAATTAGTCGCCAAATATCAGAAATAGTCGTTCACTAGATCAAAAGTTATTAAAGAATTTCTCCATACATTGGTACAAGCAGGTACAAAATACTTAAGTAGTTTCTGACAGTAGGTAACTATGATGTCATATGGTGAAATGTTTCTTTCAAAACATAAATATAGTGATTCTATAATGTGAACCCACCGAGGAAAATCTATACAAACTCCAAAATAATAAGTAATATTTTATCTTTATTCAAGCATTCGAAGTAGCGTACAGAGCGTACATGACAGTTGTCAAATTGATCGGTTTTTAAATAAATTTGTGTGCTTTTAATATATTTCCCTTATTATTTAGGTGTGTAAGAACAACAGAAACAGAAAAAGTCTTTGGGTAAGTTTGAAATGATATGAACGCAAAAATATAGTAAGTAAAATATTCTAGCTTTTTGACAATCAGTTATTAGGTACCTAATGAAAAAATGCCATTTGATGAGATATTTTAATTCAAAAAATACTTAGCAATTTACCTATATAAATCTACTTTCCGAAATATTTCCACTCCCGACAAGATTGCCGGTAATGTTCCCACCAACATTCCCACCTCGGGCAATACAATAATTTTAATACCTAATAAAAAATGTATTATCCAAAAACCAGATGTTTTATTAACCCTCGGTCCGTCGCGTGGGGTCTTTGAAAGCCTAGGTGTTAGAATTATGTAAAATTAACACATTTAAAATTATCATAGAGCTATGGCACTTTGGGTACCCTCCGAAATAGTATTGCAGTTCACGCACATCGCCGCTAACTGAAAATCTCGCGCAAGTGCAATGAGATATAAACGTGTTTTGTGCGCTCAGGCCTTGAAAGACCCCACGCGACGTACGACGTAGGTAAAAATTAATCGAAAATGTATGGTAGATTTAATTTATAATACGTGTTTTATTTATTTATTGTTGTTTTTTTTTATAAAAAATTAGTTATAATTGATTTCTAAAACATGTGAGTATATTGAGTTGGTAAGAAAATTAATCTGTTGATGTTTACGATGACGACGACGAAAAGAAGAAGCCTCTATATACCTGGACACTATAAGTGAGCATAATACGGATTCTAACAAAAAAAAACGCTGTACCAATTGCTCAAGAAGAATAGATACAATATTTAAACCTATTTGCCACTTTTGCAAGGGTAACATATGCCCTACACATACCAATGAGGTATGTATACTGCCTACTACATACCAAAGCAAAAAACTGTTGGATTTCATTTGATAAAAGTTGTGTATTTTTTTGCTTGATAATTCCAAATTTTATGTCAAATTGTTAAACGGTCTAGTGTGAGCTCATATACGCATAATTTAAATTGAAGTTCATTGATTTAGCGACATTAAAACAAAATTAACTGATATGATCTCAAAGAGTGAACTTTATTGTTCGTAATTTAGTTTATAGGTTCAGATAGTAAACATATATGCATGTTTTTGATTATTTGTTAAACTTGTATACAAATTAATAATAAATACATAAGAAACTAATAAAATTGTTTGAAAATTTTAAAAGGGTTTCCTAGGTGTTTTATTCTTGGGGTCTCGAGAGACCCCGCGCGACGAACCGCGTAAATAAAAAGTGCGCGACGGACCGAGGGTTAAACTAATAACCTAGTAACCTTAATCAGAGCCATTTACTCATATAAGGTATCTAAGTACATACTAGTGATGTGTCAGATACAGGTACATATCCGTAGAAGAAGAAAGATTCGTATCCGTCAATTTTTTGCCAGTTCTTTTATCTTATTAATTTTCAACAACTGATTAGATGAATGAACTATTAAATTCCATTATTTTTTTTTGTCTGTTCATGTTTATTGTATTAATATATTCAATTATTTAAAAATAGACTAGAGGGTAAGTACCTACTTACAATAGTTTTGACGTATTATGGTAAATCACTATATTCTTAATTCGACAACAAAAAAAGTTTTATTATTCTAACGTAAATTAGAGTCTCTAACGTTATAATTTGTTAAAACCGTTGCATGCGATTGTACATCTTGACACTTAATAGACCAAGAGCAAGGTTTAATGTTTTCATAGAAGTTTACGGCACTCTAATCTAGTCATTTAAAACATAGAAACATATATATAATTGAAAATTTATCTTTCTCTGACATTTGTAAAGTCTTTTGATCGATAAAACTAGAAGTATATTACACATATTTATAGAAATACCTTTTTTCTTGGAATGTTTTTGTAGACTTTTCTGTCTAGCTCTTGGACTATACTTTAAAAATTGAACTCATTGTAACTTCCTATCTAAGACCCGACTATTTCTGATATTTGGCGACTAATTTCGACTATTTAGCGACTAATTTTTGGTAAAAACAGATCTTCACTAGGTGCCCTAGTTGTCATGTGGCCAAGCTGGGGAGACTCTCTCCAGCTCGGCCACCTATAAACCCTTATAACTTTTGAACTAGTGAACGACTATTTCTGATATTTGGCGACTAATTTCGACTATTTAGCGACTATTTTTTGGTAAAAACAGATCTTCAATAGGTGCCCTAGTTTTCGAGATATACATGTGGCCAAGCTGGGGAGACTCTCTCCAGCTCGGCCACCTATAAACCCTTATAACTTTTGAACTAGAAAACGACTATTTCTGATATTTGGCGACTAATTTCGACTATTTAGCGACTATTTTTTTGTGTTATCAGAATTAAAATCCCTGATGGTGGCCAAGCCAGAGAGAGTGACACTCGCCTGGGCGCTCCTTGTGGAGCTCCGCATCGCTGTCAATGCGGTGAAGCGGTCGACTGCCTCGGACACCATGGCCTTTCTTGCAGTAAGAGCGCCGGTCGGATAGCACGGCACGCAAGTATTAATGACATTATCCGTCGTGCTTTTGTCTCCGCCGGAGTACCAGCTGTTTTAGAACCTAATGGTCTGGCACGCGACGATGGGAAAAGACCAGATGGGATGACCATAATGCCTTGGAAGTTGGGTAGGCCTTTGGTGTGGGACGCAACATGTGTTGATACCCTTGCGCCATCTCATCTTCCTAGGTCTGCGTGTTGTGCTGGGGCAGCTGCTGCAAGTGCAGAAAATCTCAAACGGCGCAAATATAATAACCTCATTGGAAATTATATATTTGAGCCGTTTGGGGTTGAAACACTGGGGCCATGGGGTCCGAGTGCTCATCTTGTTTTTAAAGATATCGCCAAGCGGCTGGTTGACTCTTCACGTGACCAGAGGGCTGGTCTTTTCTTAGGACAAAGAATTAGCATTGCCATACAACGTGGCAATGCTGCCAGCCTTTTGGGCACCTGTCCTGTCGACAGCGATGCGGACGAGTTTTTTGATGCCCTGTGAGCCCTTCTTTTTATAACTTGTATATATTTATTTTAGTATTATTTATAAGTTTTGTACATACTATGTTTAATTTATATAATTTAGTTTTATTTCTATTATTAGTAATTATCCAATACTAAGGGTGTTACTTAGTAGGGCCTAGACAAGTGGCGTTGTAGAGTAGATAGTGGAATAGAACAGATTGTCAAATGTATGGAATTGACATAGGTTTTCGCTAAGTAATTTGACATCTCCATAAATTTGACAATCTATTCGCTTCCACTATCCATTCTACAATGCCACATGTCTAAGGGGTCTAGTTGCTTGGTTGCGAAGGTATGATAGGCAGTCGCTCTATAATTCTATATAAAACACTGATATTCAATTAAATCTTGTTAGACTCGAAGCCAACCCCATCATAATAGGGCTGGCTAAAGAATAATGTAATGTGTTTGTGTTTCGTATGGTGTTTCAATCGATGGGGAATCGGGGAATCTTATCTCAAGGTTGATTCCTGTTGTATAAACCAGCAACCCACCCCGACTTTGCACAGGTTTTATGAATCTTTGGAAATATCGGCTTTTCTTTTCCACAAATATGCCATAAAGCCTGATAATCAATCTAACCAATGGGTGTCGTGTTACCTAGTTACTGGTTTGGGAAGTTCTGATAGGCAGTCCTCCTGCACTAGTATTCAGTTGGATCTGGTTAGATTGGAAGCCGACCCTAACATAGTTGGGTTAAGCTAAGGAATAATGTAATGTTTCTGCATTGAATCTAATCGATGGGGAGGCTGGGTGTCTTATCTCAAGGTTGATTCCTGGTGTAAAGACCGGCGACCTGCCCCGACTTTACACAGGTTTTATATATCTTTGAAAAGCTCGGCTTTTCTCCTTCATAATATCCCAAAAAGTCTGATAATCAATAAATCCAAGGGTTATCGTGTTACCTAGTTACCTGGTTGGGTTGTGGAGGTCTGACAGGCGGTCACTCCATGTAAAGCACTAGTATTCAACTGAAGGCGACTATACTGGAGACCGACCTTAACATTATTGGGAAAAGGCCAGAGCATGTAAGATATATGCAAACTTTCCTCTTTAATAATTTAACCTACTGATGGAACCCCGCGTTGATCAGTTATATACTGCAAAACCGAGTGCACTGAGTTGCCTTGTCTGGCCATACCACTGTTAAACCCGCGATGGTTTGGATTTACTGCCGGTGACTCCGTCCTCGGGAAACTAAGTAAGTATACCATAAAATATAACTTATGACAACCAGAGATAAATTACTTTGCTATTCTTTATATTCCTTAGTGGCCAGAAAATCTGATATATTAGTCTACCTATTGATGTTGTGTGTGAACTTGTTATCCAGTATCTGGGTTGTGAAGGTTTGATAGGTGGTCGTTGATGTAAAACACTTTCATTCTGCTGGATCCGGGTTACACTGAAAGTCGACGTTGACATAGTTGAGAAAAGGCTCTGGGAAATAATAAGAATTTTCAGAATCGGAACATAAGCGAAAACGTTTAGTAAGTAATTAACACCGGCATCCTACTCTATACATTGGAGCACAGAAACACTTTTTAGGGTTCCGTAGTCTACTAGGAACCCTTATAGTTTCGCCATGTCTGTCCGTCCGTCCTCGCTTAATCTCTGTAACCGTTAGCACTAGAAAGCTGAAATTTGGTACCAATATGTATATCAATCACGCCGACAAAGTGCTAAAATAAAAATTGGAAAAAAACGTTTTATTAGGGTAGCTCCCCTATATGTAAATAGAAAAGTGTTTTTTTTTTTATTACAACCCGTACGTGTGATGTATTGTTGGATAGGTATTTAAAAATGAATAGGGGTTTACTAAGATCATTTTTTGATAATGTCAATAATTTCGGAAATAATCGCTCCAAAAGGAAAAATCAAAGCGTCCCCCCCCCCTTTAACTTTTGACCCGTAGGTTTAAAAAATATGAAAAAAATCTGGAAAGTTGAACTTTATAAGGACTTTCTAGGAAAAATATTTTGAACTTGATAAAAAGAACAGTTTTTGTACAAAAAAGACAAAAAGGTTGTACAAAATAATTTTTGCGTACTTAGTATGTCAACGTAACAAATAGCCTTTTCAACCGACTTCAAAAAAAGGAGGAGGTTCTCAATTCGACTGTATGTTTTTTGAAGTGAAAACTTCTTTAGCGGCGTTGAGCACTTTTTCTGTAATGGGTATAAAATCTTAAACTCGCGTCAGGACACGTGACCCTGATCGAAAAAGCGTAGGACGGATAACAATTGAACGCGCGATAAAAATCTCACACACACTGATACAAGGTACAATTTTCGGGAAAATTGTACCTTGTATCAGTGTGTGTGAGATTTTTATCGTGTCTACGTAGTCGTAGTCGTAGTCGTAGTCGTGGTCGTGGTCGTGGTCGTGGTCGTAGTCGTAGTCGTAGTCGTAGTCGTAGTCGTAGTCGTAGTTGTAGTCGTAGTCGTAGTCGTAGTCGTAGTCGTAGTCGTAGTCGTAGTCGTAGTCGTAGTCGTAGTCATAGTCGTAGTCGTAGTCGTAGTCGTAGTCGTAGTCGTAGTCGTAGTCGTAGTCGTAGTCGTAGTCGTTGTCGTAGTCGTAGTCGTAGTCGTAGTCGTAGTCGTAGTCGTAGTCGTAGTCGTAGTCGTAGTCGTAGTCGTAGTCGTAGTCGTAGTCGTAGTCGTAGTCGTAGTCGTAGTCGTAGTCGTAGTCGTAGTCGTAGTCGTAGTCGTAGTCGTAGTCGTAGTCGTAGTCGTAGTCATAGTCATAGTCATAGTCATAGTAGTTTTTTGAAGTGAAAACTTCTTTAGCGGCGTTGAGCACTTTTTCTGTAATGGGTATAAAATCTTAAACTCGCGTCAGGACACGTGACCCTGATCGAAAAAGCGTAGGACGGATAACAATTGAACGCGCGATAAAAATCCCACACACACTGATACAAGGTACAATTTTCGGGAAAATTGTACCTTGTATCAGTGTGTGAGATTTTTATCGTGTCTACGTAGTCGTAGTCGTAGTCGTAGTCGTAGTCGTAGTCGTAGTCGTAGTCGTGGTCGTGGTCGTGGTCGTGGTCGTAGTCGTAGTCGTAGTCGTAGTCGTAGCCGTAGCCGTAGTCGTAGAAAGGTAGGAGGATAAAGAGTTGCCTCACGGTTAAAACTTTACATTCGTCATATAGTTTGGTTGTGGGAAACATATAATATTTACGAGTCATCGTTTTAAGAAGCTGGCACAGAACAGTACTGTTTTGTGCGTTCACACAGTAGCAGTACTGTTCTGCCCACTGTTCTGCCCTCGTGTGAAATGGGCATTAAAGCGATTGAAAGCGCTGTGTCAAATGAACAAGCCATTTGTTTAGAAAAAAAGATCAACATATTAGTCTATTGTTTTTCGTCAATTGAATTGACAGATGCCAACATTTGACCAGGTTCTGTGTAATCTGGTTGTTTGCATTTTATTATTATTCCTTTCCGATTTTATCTACCCACTTCGCTTAAACTACGGACTGTGATTTCCTCTTGAAATAGCGACCTCCGGCTGTGATTGACTGATGTACGGACCTACTAAGAACGACGACCTGGCATAGCGGTGGGTGTCAAGAGATTAAACGGACATTGCAGATTTAACATGGATTCCCAAAATTATCCTATATTTTGTGTAAATTGCGGATCAGCTTCTGGCTCCATGTAAAAGAGAAAGGGAACATCAATAAGTGTCTTGGAAAGACTTCTGCCGCTGCAAATATATTGGTCGAAAATATAGATGATACTTTTGATGTGACATGATGTTGTTATTTAAGTATTTTGATGGCTTTTAGAAGTCTCAAGTGTCCGTAGTTTTAATTTAGTTTCAATCGAAAACATATATTATTTAGAACCAAAAATGAAAAAACACATCCCTATCGGTTCTTAGGCAAACAATGTATGGACGCATGGCAATGTCCTTTGTTTATATTTTAACCCGTGGAGTAATAGTGTTGGAAAATCTTGGCGAAACAGCTTAATATAAGCTTTCTGTAGATAGAGAGAGAGAGATATAGTGGTCCTGCTAATGGCTTGGGGCAGGCGAGCCAAAGGCACACTCGTAAATAAATGAGCGAATGTGTTTTTGAAGTGAAAACTTCTTTAGCGGCGTTGAGCACTTTTTCTGTAATGGGTATAAAATCTTAAACTCGCGTCAGGACACGTGTCCTGATCGAAAAAGCGTAGGACGGATGGATAGTAGACAGCTATAATCAAGTTTTCACTTCTGCCGGCACTCCCGGAGTGCAACCCGTCTTTTTTTTTTTATGTTTGTTACTCGATTTTTCGAAGACGCCTGAACGGATTTCAAAAATTCTTTTTTTTTAAACTTATAAGTAGGTACACTTATTGTGACAGACGGGAAACTACGGAACCCTACATTGAGCGTGGCCCGACACGCTCTTGGCCGGTTTTTTGAGATACAAATAGATAATTGGTTAATAAGTAGGCCTTGTTCAGTTACGTGGAGGTGTTACCTTGTAGAGAAAACATTTTTAAAGTACCCGATATCTACACTAATACAATAAAGAGATAAAGTTTGTGTTTATATTTGTTACTAGCTGACCCCCAGAATTTCACTCGCGTTATATCAGATCTTCAGTTTCTTTACAGTAATCTATACTAATATTATAAATGGGAAAGTGTGTCTGTCTGTCTGTCTGTATGTTTGTCTTTCTTTCACGGCAAAACGGAGCGACGAATTAACGTGATTTTTGAAGTGGAGATAGTTGAAGGGATAGAGAGTAACATAGGCTACTTTTTGTCTCTTTTTAACACAAGCGAAGCCGCGGGCAAAAGCTAGTACAGCTTATACATCAGAATAAGACTATAGGCTACATAACATCACGCTATGACCCTTGGGAGCGCAGCCGTAATTAAAAACCTAACATAAGGCGGGAGAAACTGCGGGGGACTGCTATTTTATTACTGCTAAGTTTGAACCAAATCCTTTCAGTAGTTTTCACATAAAAGTGCAACAATCATCCATCCATCCATGCATACTTATCCATCCTCACAAACTTTCACATTTATTTGTATGTAGGATTTAGTACTTTTAATACTTTTTCATTTTTATAAATGAAGTAAGTTCTGCCAATGTCCCGATAGCTCTGTGGTTTGTGGGTGCACCTCAAAGCATGAGGTAGTATACCATGTGGCTTCTCTTAAATGTACTTATTTAAGTTTAATTTGGGCATTATTAAGATCGATTTGGACATCATTTACATGATGGATGCAGTTGCAGCATGCAGCCAAATGTAATCCTTTAAACACACGTGATTTGAGACATAATAGATAGACAATAGCAGCGCGACTGCCGGCTGTCGGTTGGTCGTAGAATGATGAAATAATGATTTAATTCTATAACCTACTTATATCTCAGCCGTAAAACAGCGTTGCCTTGTTTCAGTTCGAAGGGTGTTTGAAGGTTTACTAATTAAAGTGTTGGTGACACAACATCTAGACACATTCCTCAAAGAAGAGTTTTGGCCAAAGGGTGTCATGTTTCGACGGTTCCGTGGAAGGTTACGTGATACTTCGCAGTGCACACGACGCCGTCATCTCGTGTTAAATAATATTGTATTGAGTTATTAAGTTTGTAATTTGTACTTTCTATGGGCCCCAGTTGCCTGAATCAAATAAATATATAAAATTACAGAGTTAGAAAACATATCATCTCTGTTTTTGTGGTGGAAATGCGAAGTCTCTGGAATCGCAGATATCTATAGATAGTGGTGAGTGCTTAACATCAGGTGGGGCGTCAGCTTGTTTGCTATTCAATTATATACAAAAAAAAACCGATTTCGTTTCTTAAAGCAGAGAAACCATTGATTCTTGCATCTTTCTTTTGCATACGGTATTTTATAAATTATAAGCAGCATTAAATGCACTTATCAATTTTCAAAGAACAACAAACCACACATTTCATGACTTTCTTTATCAAAATAAATTGATAAAAAAACCAAAACAAGTTTGTGTTTAATTAATTAAAATAATAGTCTACATATTTACAAAATGACATCAAATTGAGATTTTATTCTTATCCTAGAAAGTTCCGAACGAGATATCGTGGAGGGCTGGAGCTCCATTTTTCGGCAAAGCATATTCTTTTAGCAGTTCATCTAACATGGAGTACGGGACGTTCCTCTGAGCTGGTCTGGGAGGTCCTCCGAAGTTCTGGAAGGAAGGTGCCTGGTTCGTCGAGGGCTGGTACTCCTGGTAGCTGGGGACTGGTCTGAAGTCCTGCTGTTTCTGTTGGAACTGCCTCCGTAAGGGCGCTGGCTCAGGGTTGAAGAGATTGTCTTCTGCGGGAGCTGGGGCGGCGCCGGCGAAAAATGCGGGCTGGAATGATGAACAGTCAATTATTATGTTATTTTTATCTCTGCACCATGTTTGGTGGTCAGGTAAAGAATACTAAGGCAATAGGTGTGTTTGTATCTTTATGCAATAAATATACAATGGTACAGTAAATGTTGTGTGCTAATGTAGGTATCTAGGCAGAAATGAACCCAAAAAGGTTTATGCATAAGTTCTACTCAATCATTCGGGCGAAGTCCAGAAGGGATTGTTGTGTAGAATAAGCGTTTTTTATGGACATTTGTCACTTGTGTGCTGATTAATTTACTGATAACATTTTGACTGCCAAACTATGAACTTCAGTAGACCCCTACTGAAGTTCATAGTTTGGCAGTCAAAACGTTTTAACTGTATAAGGGGCCAAAGCAGACCGAATGAAAAGGTTATTCTATTCTAATAAACTTGAACTCTAAAGAGTAACAATTTTTTTGTACGATCTTGTAAGCACCACTCAAATAAAATTCTGTACAAAAGTTAAATAGAATGCAGTTGGAAATCGACCCAACAACCAATCCCCCATCTATTACACCAACACTAACCTTAGGCGGCGCCGGACTCTGCTGGGGCGCAGGCCTATACTGCGGCGCGCTAGTCGGCGCTGGTACAAACTGCTGCCTGGGGGGCGCCGGGGCGCGGTACTGCGGCTGCGGCGCCGGTTGGTACTGCTGCTGCGGGGGCGGCGCCGGGCGGTACTGCTGGGGGCGCGGCGCGGGCCGCGGGGGTGGAGGGGGCGCCGGCTCGTCGTTGTAGTCGTAGTCTATGGCTTGAGCTGCTGGCTGGTATTGGTTGCGGCGTGACTGTTGGCGAAATGGTTTTGGTTAATTGTTTTTGTGTTAAAATGATGACGAGTGAGATAAATAAATATCCTGTTATATATACAGGATGTCCCACGGCTATGCTACATGGAGGGAAAGTACCTTAAATATTGTAGAATAGAACATTTTACTGAAAGAAGACATTATTTGAATTTTAAAAACAATTTAAACTGCATTAATAGATATTTAAATAATTAAATGGTTGAGCCGGGAATCGAACTTGTTCCACGAGAAAAAATAATCACCCTGTAGTTTTACCGTACCGATCGAAAGGTTTCATCATAAGAATTTTTTTTTGCTAAGTAACATAGTGTCACAAATAAAAGGAAGACCGTGAATTTTTACATTAGATGTAAAATTTTGTTCAGAAAGTTAAAAGCTTACATTGCCGTTAGGACATACAATTGACCATCATAACTACTTATTACTAATTAATCTGCCCACTTGAGTAGTACGCATCATTTAAATAAATAAATATCCACCACAACAAGCCCAAAAAAATCGTCGGGGAACGAAATAATCAAAAGTTATCACTTTGTATTTAAGAAAAATCGACTCATTTTAAGCATTTGCAAAATTGACTTATTTTGTATTAAAATGTTAAAATTCATTGTCTTTCCTTTATATTTGACACTATGTTATTTAGCAAAAAATAATCCTTGTGATGAAGCCTTTCGATCGGTATGATAAAACTACAGGCTGACTATTTTTTTCGAGTAATAGGTTCGATTCCCGGTTCAACTATGAATTTATTTAAGTATCTATGAGTACAGTTCAAAATATTTTTAAAAATTCAAATAATGCCTTCTTTCAGTAAAATGTTCTATCTACAAAATTCAAAGTACTTTCCTTCCATGTGGCATAGCCGTGGGACACCCTGTATAATAGGGATACTGATGTAGGTAATTTATTGAAGTAGTAAGTTCAAAAACTTTTTATTCACGCATATACATTCGGTTTCCTAAAGGTCTCCTGATCAGGATTCGGTAAATCAGAATGCTCTGTTACTTGCTCTGAGTTGATCAAACGAAGGTATGCGCCTTAAAAAGTATAGATGTAGTGGCATATCGTCAGTAACCTAACCTATTAATAGTTAGGTAAAAGTCATCAAAAGCAAACAGTATATGTCTAACAGTATATGGTAACTTCGGCTGTTGCTTCGTTGCATTCGGCTCCTGGCGCTGCCGTTCCTCCCTGGTCTCGTCCACCAGCGTGAGCGACACACCGTGATGTGGATCATCCTAGAGCAGTAATACCAATAGTGGCAGTACCTGCGGCTGCTTCTCCTGCCTTTGCCTCTCTTCCCTGGTCTCTTCCACCAGCGTAGGCAGCACCGCAGTGGTGTAGGTCATTCTAGAGCAGTGACACCAATAGTGGCAGTACCTACGGCTACTTCTCCTGGCGCTGCGTCTCCTCCCTGGTCTCGTCCACCAGCGTTGGTGGTGCTACCGTGATGTGGATCAAGCTAGACCAGTAACACTAATAGTGGCAGTACCTACGGCTGCTTCTCCTGGCGCTGCGTCTACTCCCTGGTCTCGTCTACCAGCGTCGGCGTGATGTAGGTCATTCTAGAGCAATAACACCAATTGGAGCAGTACCTGAGGCTGCTGCTTCTCCTGGCGCTGCCGTTCCTCCCTGGTCTCGTCCACCAGCGTGGGTGGTGCCACCGTGATGCCCTCGCCGGCTGGCTGGAAGCCGTACTTGTTGGCACCGTACTCGATTACTCGGACCTGGAATGTTTATCAATTTGTTGTAAACACTTTTTATGATAGAAAGAACATAGGTTAGTGGACAGAGACCGCCCGCAAATGATCTATACGGTCCATATTAAAAAAAATATAAAATCCTAATTGCTTGGCACGACAGAGTCGTTTGCTTACGTTTTATAAATTAATGATTTTGAATCAGATTTGACGATTTGATTTGTCTGTTGGCAATTAAAAGTAAGGAGACCAGAACCCAAGAATAACGCGATCAGGGTCTGATTAGCAGACATTGTAAAAACATTTAAATAGCCTTATGTAATTTTCGAATCTTACGGAAACCGTTTTAAAAATAAGGTACTACGAGCCCTTTAACATGAGCATAACTATCCAGTAGTCCTCAAATATCTTTTCTGATCCGCTGTGGTAGGTCAGTTAAAAATTAAAATTTGAACCAGTACTTCTTGAGATTAGCAATCAAATTCTTCAGCTTCATAAGTTAGTATAACAATTAATAATAAAGATTTTAGAAGAAAGTATAGGCAGGAAAGTTTTCTTACTTCTTGTCATAGTTATAGTATAAATATTTCTCTGTATTAGACTATGTTCATTATTTACCTTGCCAGTATCATCTTTGTATCCGTATTTGCCCTTGACCTCTCCGGCTGGCGACTTGGTTTCGATCTTGAACGATCCATCGGCAGCTTCGTACCCGTATGTGTAGGAGCCATCCTCGTTGTGCCTGTAATGTATGAAGTACGATATTACTATTTGTAAAAACATATTTATCTTTCTAACACACGTTGAAAATAAATTTTAATCATTTAAAAAGCAAAATAAAACGATTTTCAATGGACCATTATCTACTAAACACTCTCATATAGTAGACTAGCGACCCGCCCCAGCTTCGCACGGGTGTTACAAATCTTTGAAAAAATCCCGGCTTTTCTCTACTATATTATGCATGTATTATACATATAAACCTTCCTTAAAAATCACTCTATCTATTTAAAAAAATTGCAACAAAATCCGTTGCGTAGTTTTAAAGATCTAAGCATACATAGTGATAGACAGAGGATAGCGACTTTGTTTTATACTATGTAGTAAAAATAAGACCAGTCAATACAATTAATTGTAAAAGCTATAGAGTTGTTAATTTCTTACAATGTATTTTAGGTGTGAATAAAGGAACCACAATTGCAACAACGATAAGCTACAATCAAATTGTGTTATGACTGCACTTAGTTCGATATAATAAATAACTGGTCTTGAAACCAGTCCTTTACGTTTAGGTATTTTAGAACTGTACGCCTTGCCCAATTCTCTACAGGTACTGTTAAGGACAGAAGTCTTTTAACTAGGATTGGCATAAATAGGATTAACTTTTCTTGGACATTTCTATAAGCATTTGGCCAGCAATGGACGTCTTTCGTCTTCTAACACAAATTTAGTTATTTTTCAGTTTATAAATATTTAATGTTCTGAAATTCCATGACTTTTCGAGATTTTTACTTATGTCAATTCAAGATAAAATAAAGTAAATCGTTTCAAGTGCTGAGAAGCAGCAAGTCACATTTATTTTTGGTTCTATGTAACAGCGACGGTATTACGAATACTTTATCATACTTTCGTCGCTAACAGTATTAAAAATGTTTATTAACAAATAGTCAAGGTTGTAGGTAGACAACAGTCTGACTATGGCGACGCGCACTAGACTTGGTAGAAAACATTAGAACCCTTGAAATAGGGACTACGCACATTGATTCAATTCTGCTTCAGAAAACGAACTTTTGCGAAAACTGAACAAACGCGTACACGTCTTCATAATTGAGTTAAATAAGTGTTTGTAATCCTTTACTCAGAAAAGCTTCCAAAATATTGATTACGAACTCTTTTTAAACTCCTTTATATGCTTACATATATAAGGACGACTTTTATTTATTTTATTTTTTGTTTGTTTCGTACAACCAAAAGGCTTGTGATAGTAACTCATTTTAACGGTTAACTGTGATGCTAACTTTATAATACTACATATTTCAACCCCTATGTAACCTTTTTAAAGGGCAATGCAGTCAGCGGGATGCTACTAAAAATCGAGTAAGGTAATCAAAACATAAACACACACAATTAAATGTAGAAGAACACGCTGTTGCACAAAGAAAAAATAAAAAAACCGGCCAAGTGCGAGTCGAACTCGCTCATGAAGGGTTCCGTAGCAGCAAGTAACATAATATAAAGTTCTTGTAGTTCGTTGTTACTTTGATCGATGTTTTAATAATAATGTATTGATTGAATGAAAGATAAATTACGATATACGGTTTATGACGTATTAAAAAAAAACTATTTACTAGATCTCGTTCAAACCAATTTTTGGTGGAAGTTTACATGGTAATGTACATCATTTTTTTATTTATCATACTCTTATTTTGTAAGTTACAGGGGGGGACCAACATTTTACCAATTTGAAAGTGTCTCTCGCGCAAACTATTCAGTTTAGAGAAATATGATATTAAAAACCTCAATATCATTTTTGAAGACCTATCCATAGATACCCCACACATATGGGTATGATGAAAAAAAAAATTGAGTTTAAGTTCTATGTATGGGGACCCCCCAAATTATTTATTTATTTTCTATTTTTGTATCAGAATCTTAATGCGGTTCACAGAATACATACACTCAGCAAGTTTCAACAGTATAGTTCTTATAGTTTCGGAAAAAAATGGCTGTGACATACGGATGGACAGACAGACGGACAGACAGACAGACAGACAGACATGACGAATCTATAAGGGTTCCGTTTTTGCCATTTGGCTACGGAACCCTAAAAATCAGATGAAAAGTGTAAAAAAATTCAAAAGTTTCCTTAATATTCCAAGAAATAATACAACCCAGTAATAAAGTGACAGAGATAGAATTGACAAATGAACGAAATAGATAACTATTTATACCATAAGGGCACCAGAGTCTGTTCTGTTAAAAGGTCCTTAATCTTTTCGAGATGGTCAAGAAACGATGTTCGTCTTGGGTAAGCTGGAGATGAACCAACAGCCAGTTTTTCTTCATTATTTTCAAGCCTTGAAGAAATTCTTTATAATCAGTTATTATTGTCCCATTGGATGAATTAATGTATATTTATTTGCTAGAATATGGTACATAAGGTGGTATTCATTGGTTTTCGGCATATCCCGCCATTACATTGCGGGCAAATCTTTTCATAGTCAGTGATGTCAATATTAATCAAAAATTATTATAATTGAAGGATTCTTTTAGAGGACATATGGAGTTATGGAGTTTCTTGCCCATTCTTCCCCATACGTAACAACATTTCCGAATGGGCGGTAGATTCACTTTTGTTTATAAGTTTCAAAGTGCCTTTTTTGGTCTAATGAAAATAAATGATTTGACTTTGACTTTGACAAAGGCCTCTTTTTTGTGGAGAAAGTACGAGTATGGATCACTACGCTTGCCCTAAGTTGGATTGCTAAAATAAAACCTTAAAAACTTCTTGTCATATTCCTTCGCTCTAATACCACCTAATAAATGGGTTGTGAAGGTCTGATAGCCAGTCGCTCCACGTAAAACACTCGTATTCAGTTCTACTGGAAGTCGGCTCCAAGTGCCCCCGCAAGACACACGAAATTTAAATATTACCAAATGATCCTTTTATGTGTTGGAAATAATTTTGCAAATATAATAAGACTAATGGCAAGGAACTACCCAGTTTTTGGTTCAGGGGCCAAGTCAGATTCAGGGTAAGTTGAGTGAAGGAAGCTGCCCTCCCCTCTCCCTCTTCTTACAGCATACGCAAACGGCCAAAGCACTTTCCACAACACCTTAAGAAGCTCCTCATCATAACGTTCGCGTAATAACATTACCTGTTAATCTGCTTAAGAATCGGCACGGGAGTCGAAGCCGGCGCCTTGGGCTCGGAGGCGATGTACCGCGGCGCGCGCTCTTCCGGGTACTGCGCGTGCGCACACGCCACTAGAGCCAGCACCGCCTGTCGAGGGAGATTGTTTGAATTTAGAACGTGAAGATATTTCAGTACCGACAGCCGAGGGAGATTGTTTGAATTTAGAACGTGAAGATATTTCAGTACCGACAGCCGAGGGAGATTGTTTGAATTTAGAACGTGAAGATATTTCAGTACCGACAGCCGAGGGAGATTGTTTGAATTTAGAACGTGAAGATATTTCAGTACCGACAGCCGAGGGTGATTGTTTGAATTTAGAACGTGAAGATATTTCAGTACCGACAGCCGAGGGTGATTGTTTGAATTTAGAACGTGAAGATATTTCAGTACCGACAGCCGAGGGAGATTGTTTGAATTTAGAACGTGAAAATATTAGTTTAAAGTAGTGGTATTTTTGGAGCCAAAATGTTAATATTTTTATGTGTTAAGTCTTTACGAAAAACAAATAAGGAGGCAAAGTTTTTATTGCCAAATCCGGGCTTAAAACATAAATTGGTTCGAGTAACGGTTAAAACATGATTTGTGTTCGATGAGAATAATAATTATTTCAGTAAGTTTAAAGTCATTAAAAATAATCTTTACTAAAACATTAGACAGAGGAAAGATTTGATTGTTCGTCTCCGTAACTCCTAAACAGATTTGAAGAGTTCTTTCACCTATATAAAGCTACGTTATCAGCGAGTAGTATCACGCTCTGGCCAATAGGACCGGAGCATCAATGAAAAATGTGGCAAAATGGGAAAAAATCCAATCGGCTATACTAGGTGAATTTTTAGTCCTGCACCACCCGCTAGGAGATAATTCTACCCATGAAAGCAAACAACTTTGATTACGGAACCAACTCTGAATCGCGAAAAAAATATCAGCTATTCCTAACAAAAGTTCAATGCCCTCCGACCGTAATATATGAAACAGTTGATATTTTTTTCGAGATTTCAGAGTTGGTTCCATAATAAAAGTTGTTTGTTTTCATGGGTAGAATCATCTCCTAGCGGGTTGTGCAGGACCAAAAATTCACCTTGTATATTTCGCTATGATCCACAGGAACGGATCAGTTCAAAAAACCTATCATTACGCGGGTGAAATCGTATGGAACAGCCAGTCATATATAAGTTTACTATTAATATTTCGTTGAACCGACAAACTTAATTGTGAAACGCAATATTCCAATTTAATTTACAGGTAAAAAGTAATAGAGTATATAACGAAACAACTGCTGGAACCATATCAATTAAAATGTCTAACTGTGCTGTTACTGTTTCGACAGCGGGCCTTGACACCTGCGTTTGTTATATTAAAGTGTAATGTGTCATGTTGGGGTAATTGTGTGGGAGAAGTGATAGGCGGTAGCGGTTTACTGAAAATACCATTGTGGCGGATACAAACAGTATCATCCGCGGCTGAGAATTCAATAAGCTATGTGCTAAAAACTTGTGCTCACTTGTAATTTTTTTTTCATTTTTGGTTACTGTCTCCTAAAAAGTTTTTTTTTGCTTCATTAGTAAAGTCTTTTTAAAGGATTTGTGTTAAGTCAGTGAGTGAAAAAAGTTTCTTTTTAATAATAGATTTAGTTTTAGTTTGGCTAGTGACTACTCAATAAGTCAGGCTATGTTTTTTCGTAAAAAATATTCTTTTTATCCTAAAAATGCACCACATTTATGATGTATGTTTTATAGATTTAATAAAGCAAATGGTGTTCCATTTTAAAGTGCCAAAAGAAATAGCAAAAAAGTGATTGCAACGTCATTTCGCGCTATTAATGCCTGTGTTTGCTCTTCCACAGGTGTATACAATTCACGCTGTACCTTCTATTGACTATTTCTACTCTAGTAACACGTGTCAGTTTATACCTTACACCACAGCCCAATGACGAAAGTTCACGCATAGATAGCTTAACGTGTCAAATATAACAGTCTGTCACAACGTGATCTACACTTAGGACTAACACACAACATTATTGGACCTTACAGTTGCCTCATATCATTGCACAATGCAGCAGAAACCACTGCGTTTCTCTCTATTTGTGGCCAACACGTGTAAATGCTTCGTTGAACTGGCAAATTGAGATTGATTTTTATTGTCAGTGTTTTGAGTAACCGCGGTGGTACTTTGGTGCTATTTTGGCGAAATGAACCAAACTGTAAAAGCTAGGTCCAATTTTGGAAGCTGAAAAGTTTGTTTGAGCTTGCAAATCTTTGGGTCTACTGATCCGTTTCAGATTAGGAAGCTACGAAGTCCCTGTGTGTGATATCATAGACTATTTTGTGTCCTCTACAGTTTTACCTACTTTAAATTAATTATTTTTGTTTTTGGTTGTAATGTAGTCCCCGTTCCTGTATCCATATATAGCTTCTTACTAAAAGTTATGATAGGTTTAAATGACAAAAATGTATGGTTACTCAGGCAATATTCATAACATAATTTTATACAGTGATTATTAGTTAGCGTAATAGTATATAAGCGATGCGTATATGATGAAAGAGTAATCGTGGATAACCAAAATTTAACGAGCTTTCCCTGACGCGAGAATCGAACACAGGACCCCACGATTATCAAGTCTTTCAATCACACGTCCGAAAGGTGTCTATTTTCACAATATTCACCTTGTTTTTAACTACTTTTTTATACCATGTAACCGAAATATAGTTAGGTAACTGTAAGGTACTCAAACATGTGTTCATTGTGTTCAACCATAACCATAAACCGTCTATAAGCGACCGACCTGATAAAAACAAGAGCTGCGTGCGTTGCGCAAAATCAATTTGTTTTAGTACGATTTGAAAATAACTACAACGCAGTAACTATTGGAGCAAGTTATTGCTTTATTAGCTGTCCAGTTTTTCATTGGTAGAAATCTACTACATTATTTCTAAGTGCTAAGCTTATGGCAATGGTTCTCATTTTGACCAATACGATTGCATGAACTTTAAAAGAGACTTTGACCTCTGAGTTTGTTTCGGAAGTTTCTTTTCAGAGCAATCAGCTAGAAAACATCGTTCGCTTAAAATATTAATATCAAAATATTGTCGTGTAAAAGTGTCGTCCAATTCACGACATAAATATTTTCAATCATTTACAAAATAACACGCGCATGAAGGCGCAAACAAAACCTAATAGTAGAATTATGTCCAAAATAAAAGTGAGTTGGGAGACTATTTCGAGTATATGTAATTATGAATACTATATGTAGTTACAATGGTTATCTAGCTAAATGCGCAAATGACACCTTGTGGCACAAACTAAAATAATATGAACAATCAAAAAAGCCTACTTAATTAAATAATTAAACGCTAATATTCACGGTTACTTAAACTCTTTATGCTGTTTTATTGGCAAAAAATCCTGAACATTTAAATCGCAACTTTAAATCGACATGCATGACTCCTGAATAACCAGGACTTGACATTCATGTCCTACCCATATCAAATTAACTGGATCCAATTTCAATAAAGCCTTTTTATTTCCTCCTATAATAAAGGTGGACCAGTATTATCTTATAAATAATTTAATACAACACAAAGGGACTAGGAAAGTAGTTAGAGGCCACGGCCCGTTCACTGGACACAGAGCAGCAGATCCAGTATAACAAGTCTGCCACGCCCTTGGGATCGCAAAGAAGTAAAGAGCAATTTAGACCGTATTGCACTTGTTTATGATTCAAGTTAACTTGAATTAAAACTCGGGACTAGTTTGCAGCTGACGTTGATTGTATAGTCTATAAAAATGTCGTGCAGTTTTGAATTGTGTTGCAAATGCACAAGGTTAATATTCGGCTTTGACTGATTGGAGTTGCTTGGAGTTGCAAGTAATAATGCGGAAATGTAATTCATGTATCGAGACGATTACTTTTTTAAGTTTTCAAGGTTTTGTTTAAACCAATTTCAGATTTATTTTATTTTATCATGAAAGGTCGCGTAGGGATGGGAGCGAAACCGTGCAAGCACCAATGTGACTTTTTTAATCATATGTATTAAGGTAAATGCACCTTATTCCGAGGGGTTCTAAAAATGGCATCATATTCCGATGTATTTAGAAAAACAGTTTTTTAAAGCAATTTACTAGTTATTTATGGTCTGCATGATAAAATAATGAATTAATAATTATCTGTTTATATTTATTAGTACAAAGGAGAGTTTAGTATGGTCACACTGTAAAATAATCGGTCATTTTGCCGCGGGGAGCGGCGTCGAAAGCACACTTCATACATTTGGGACCTTATGCACGTGAGTATTACGATTTGCCAAATAGTGTTTTACGTAATAATTTTATACAACGCGAGTTTTCGTTTAGGTTGAAATATTGAAAGGATAATATTTTTTATCGAAAACACTTAAGATTTGAGTATTTTATTTGCAAATTAGCAAGAAAATAAGTGTTTAAAATACCGCGGCATTAGGTGCAAAATATTTTAGTGTGTTCCTAAAAGCCGATGTATACCACGGAAAAACAAATTTAAAATCATTTAGTTTTTTTAAATTTCGGTGTCTGTTTTATGATTATAAACTTTAATGTGTTAGTTCTGACTTAATGAATAACTCATACATTTAATAATCTATTTCCGAGGTACACCGTGGCGTCGCATTTACTAATTATAGCAGGTCAAAAATTGTTTGTACAGGTACTTTATTAATACGTTGTATAGAAGATTTTAGTGAAGACATTAGGTTTTATAAGTGTTCTGTTATTATATGTATGTACTTTATATTTGTTTTCCTTTCATATTGTAACTATACATTATTTTATTTGCATAATATTAAAAAATCTTTTACTTTTTAGTACTCGGAATTAGAAACTTTGATATAGCATCATAAAACGCTATTCCGATGTATTTACGTCGGAATAAGGTTACATGAGTACCTAATTCCGATGTATTTACGTCGGAATAAGATTACATGAGAACCTAATTCCGAAGTTAGTTAAGACCCTGTTTAAATACAGAGTGTTCATTATTTTATGTGCTTAGTAGATACGCGTTGACTTTTAAACATCATGTATAATTCTCCCTACATAGTTCCCTTTCTATTTTTATACTCGGAATTAGGAACCAAATGCATCGGAATTACGATTTTTAAATCGGAATAAGGTACCTCGGACTTTTTTATATTTTTATTTATTTTATCAGCTTCAATAACCTTCTACTGACAAACTGCAAATATTTTTCAAAAATTTGATAGCTAACACTTCTGATAAAAATATAAAATTGTACACAAAGGTCCGATAAATACTTAATTTATAATGTTCTTTCGTGTTATGTTAAAAACAGCGCGGAATTAGGTGCCTTTACCTTATCTAAGTTTTTTTGAGCCTCGTAAAGCACTTTTGCACGTTAGTCCCAGATGTCATTAATAGATTTTTGATATAGTTTCAAATAATTAGAATCCAGAAAGTCTGACAAACAGTATATAACCAAGGGGTAACGTGTTACTAGGTTATGGAAGTCTGTTAAGTAGATGCTCCAAGTAAGACATTGGCATTCAAATGAATCCGATCAGATTATAATTCAACCCTAGCATAATTGTAAAAATACTAGAGAGATGATAAAGAGAGAAGAGAGAAGATTAAAGGTACATAATATACTCAAAATTTACCTTTAACCTTTCAACGACCAACCGACAGCCGGCTGTCGGGCTGCTATTGTCTATCTATTGTGTCTCAAATCACGTGTGTTCTAAGGATTAATACAATAGATAAAATAATGCAAATACAAAACTGTTGTACTTTATAAGAATGACGCAATGTTTAGTAACCATTGAAAATAGGTATGATTTTATATTTATCATTGTTAGTGCTTATTTAATTCACATAATAAATAGCAATTACTTCTAATTACACACTCTCTTTACAATTCTTTGTTTTGTAACACAATGGTTGATGCTATCTGTCTACTCTGAGTTTATTATGTACAAATGATACTATTTATTACTATGTCATAAATCTCTTATTCATTGAAACTTAAATTTTTAATTATTTCTGCCATTAATTTTAGATCACTTACATTATCTTAATTTAGTGTATTTGAAATAATTTTATTGCTTGGACACTTCAATGTTTATTGGTTTGATATTGTTTTATTATGAATTTACCAATATTTTTTTTAACTAAATCTAATCTGTATTATAAATGTTTATGAAAACTATCCTATCTATAAGATTCCTTCCAAGAAAAAAGTCTTTCCATTGAATACGTAAGTGACGATTCATAATTTTATGCACAATAGTTTATAACAGTTGTCCTACTGCATATCCTGCACTGTGACGGTGCGCAGGCGCAAGTCCCCGGTAGTGTGGTATGTCACAGATTGATTTACAGCTGGCAGCAGTAACCTGACCAGCACTGCATTGATAAATAATTCGAGGTCTGTGAAATGTTTCGCGTTGTTAAGCATTTCATACCATTTTGTGAAGAAATTGTTGTGATTGGCGCAATTTTTAATAACTTATGTAGATTGTAGAATAAAAAACATGGCACACTAGATTTGCCTGCGACTTCGCCCGCTTTAGTGTCGATACTTCCATTCTGTATTTTACCCCTTTGGGGTTGAAATGAAAAAAAAATACTTTCTTAGTAGTTTACTACTCTTTACAACTCTTTACAAAGAACACAACCTTTTTTTTTGGGAGTGGAAAATCAAAAGAACACACCCTGTAAGTTTAATGTCTCAAGAAACATCAGTTTGGACCGTGTGTTGATATATTAACAGTCAGACAATCAGTTAGGTTACCATTTTATATATAGGGTGACTGATAATTAGTGTACGATACTTAAACACGTGACTGTGCTCATAATAACAATCAATTTTAATTATAGGAGCAAAGCCGAAATTCCGAAAAAAATATCAGCTTTTCAGTACATTAGGCAAACATAAATGTAACAGCTGATTTTTAATGCGATTTCTTTTCATTTAGATAGAAGAAAGATATTATAATTAATATTTATAATCAAAAACGTATGTTTGAACTCGTGATTTGAGACAAAATAGAAAGACAATTGCAGCCCGACAGCCGGCTCATCAACTTTAATTAAAACATAACGATCATTAAATCTCATAACAGAACCTTGGACATTTAGCAAGAGAAGTAAAGTTTCGTTATCTCTTATCGCGTAGCTAAAGTTTCGCAATTAACTTGAAATAACTTACAATGTACGCACTTCTATCGGAAAGTAGACTAACTCTAGGACAACTGCATTTAATACTACGTCGGTATTGAAGCATAGTGGAAAAATAAATAAAACTTAGTTTTTTTTTTTTTAAATTAGCTTTCGACCGCGGCTTCGACTGAGTAGATGTCAAACTTCCACTCGGTATTTAACCCTTTGAGGCTCAAGTTTTATAAAATGCTTCTTAGCGGCTATTTATATAAATGCGAAAGTAACTCTGTCTGTCTGTCTGTCTCTTCTTCATGCCTAAACCACTGAACCGATTTGGATGAAATTTCACTGACCAAAACTCTTTTTTAATCAAACTTTAACCAATTAGGCGAAAAAATATGGAAACTTATATTCAAATATTGATTCTTAGTGTGTCTTTACCTCATAAAATCAAAAACAATTGCAAATTATGTATTTAGCTTCAGTGGATTCCGCGTTGATAGTCCACCTGACTTTATGTATAAAGAAATTTTAAAGAGTTAGATTAAACGATCTACAAAATTATCAGTTGTCGATCATAATTTCACTATAACATTATCAAGCACACGCGAGTCTTATCAAACACATCACATAATTATTAATTACTGCAAAACAAAGGAACTGCCACTTAACGTCACTTGATCTTTCCAACTTTCACTTAATAAAACTTAATTAAACAACACTTACTGAAATAAAACAATTAGTGAACATAATTATGAAAAACTGTTGAGCAAAACAATAGCGAAATTTTAACTGTAATATTAAATTATTAGAGCTATTTTGCAAGTAAACTATTTTGCATAAATCAAACAAAGAAATATTAATTTTACCTTGTTAAAATAACTTTGAATATTTATTCACCATAGCAACAGAAAACATAGCGTTATCACTGACAGATAAATTACTTTTTTTTCACCATAATATTTTATTACCAGCCAGCAATTTGAAACTGTCAAAGAAGTGTCAAATTCCCAAAAAGGTTCTATTTATTTTTTTGAAAAAGGTTTTAAGTAAACGAGTAACGTACCAATCGCGTGAACGGTGTCATGTCGGCAAGTCGGAGGCGCTGCGCTTGCGCACTTGTCTTATATATTAACCACAGGGCGAGACCTTTCACTCAATTTTTTAAATATTTCAACTATGGGGGTGACGAGTATAATATTAACTACACCAACTAAATCAATACACATTATAAAAAAAAATTTTAGAAAAAAGAAGATTAAGAAAAAATTGCGCAAAAATGAAAATAGCGCGAATTGTTTAGATGCGTACACGCTGCATCTGCAAAATAAATTCGATTTATATTTATAACTAATAAAAAACACAGTTATTTTTAGTGTGTGGTCGATAAAAAGTAAATAACTATAGTACCATTGACCTTCAAGTTAGAATATGTACGTTAATAGCTGATTTTGATCCACAACCTTGGATATTGTATTTAGTTATCACTGCGTTTCTTGATACTATACTTTGACACTATTAAATTACTAAGTTGAGGCCTTAAGTTAATTATAAGACTACTGACTTAAAAGAAGCATTCTACATTTGGTGTATTCTGTAAAAAAATGAAGAGCTGGGCAGGGAAGACACGAAGAGGTCTGTACCCACCAGGCAATGTTAAGTTTTAGTAATAAATGACGAAAATATTCTTGTATAACAATTGTAATATTTGAAAAACGTTCTTTTTGTTCTCCCGCGAATTGTCGCATTTAGATTTAGCCGTGATCTGACGTTGCAATTCAAAATTGCATTAAAAAGACCATAGTACACATACAATGTGAGGAGTACCATACGGCAGACAAAAAAAAATTGATTTCTTAACGAATAGATACCTGTGCTAATACGTCAAACATAAAAGAAGGATCACTACTGAAGCCCTATGCATTTAGTTAATTTCTTTTAACGTAGAGACGCAAGGAAGTTTAAGCCGTAACAGGGAAAAATAAAGAACGAAAGTATATATGAAAATGGACAGAAGAATCCACAGAAAATAACTAATTACTGAAACACAATTTTGTCGAGACTTTTTTAAGTATTCTAACCACGTTATAAAAATCGTCTTGATAATAACTCCAAAATCTATGAACCGAGGTTTATTTTATCTTCTCTACATTTTTATTACTTTTGGCAGAATCAGACATTTTTAGGGGTGTGATACGTGACTTAGAAAAGTGTAACACCGAATATCACGTCCCCGTAAGTTCATAGGCAATTGCGTCTTCAATTATTTCATTCAATTACACTTTCTTGATTAACACATAATTACATAATAATATATAAAACATACTATTATAATACCACAGGTACATACCTAGCAGTAATAGTTATAAGGGAAGCAGGTCAAAAGAGCGCAGACAGTACAAAAACTTCAACGAGGCTTAGACTTAGCTAACCTGATGTAATAAATGTAGTATAAAAACATGATTAATTCACTAGTTAGTTTACCTATGTACTTGTAGAATGAATATAGATTTTGTACAATATCCGCCGGATATATAGGCCGGAAGGTGAGTGTTGTATAAAAATTTTCTTCAGTGAATTTAGGTATAGTGAGAATCCCTTGCTCCTTTAATTTAAAACATCGAGGCTAATTTACATGGCATGGGATCCGAACTGAATAGTAAACATTGATTTAGTGCTGATCCAGCGCCGAAATCCAGTGATGCTGGCACCAGCTATTGTATCGATGTAAATCAGCTTTCATTCATCATTATTAGCCCTCGCTAGTCCACTGCTAAACAAAGGCATCACCCAAAACCCACCTCGGCTACACGCGTTCAGTAGATATGGTGATCGTTGCTCATTCCATGGCACCTTAACTTACCTTTTCTTGTGTTACAAACCAAAATTAGCATTGCCATACAACATGCCAGCGTAGATTTCCACGCAATATTTCGGTATTAAATTTCTAATAAAATGAAAAACAAAATTATTTTAAATTGAAAACATACAATACAAGTATTATATTAGTTTACATTTATATAAAAAAAAATCATTGTAATATGTTAAGTATTAACTGAATACTGAGGTTTTTTACAAAATTTAAGAGGGAAGTTTGTGATTTTTTTGTATCGAGACTTTTTTTAGTAATCGTGTTTTCACAGCATATGGGGCTCAGAATATATGCTTAACTATACGATATATTTTTTTCAACACGATTAATTCAATACTATTTTTGATATGCAAGTTCAAACGTGAACGGCAACGCAGTTTTGAGGTAGTGTACAGCCTTAAGAGGGCATCAAAGAACTTGTCAGCATCGCGTGAACTCCCACAGCCCTCTTAGTATAATTGTTTTCTCTTTATTGTTATACTCGTACATATTTTCTTAAGTTAAAAGAAATGGTTTTCCTATAAGATATGTTTTTCAAATAAAAAATATGAGTTAAAACTCTAAATTCTGCTTAATGATAATGAATGTAAGGATAGATAACATAAAAATATATGCGTCCAAAAATAGAATATTGATGCTATTAAGATGGAATTTTAACCGGTTCTTTTAATTTTCTTAATCTACTAGAACAGCTTATAATTTACCACAAAACAAATCAGTTTCAGTAAATAGTTATAACATTTATCGAATATCTACGAATAAGCGGGTGAATGTATTGAGAAATACTTATAACCTCTAGACTAGGAAGAAAGTATCGCCACACCTCACGCCTCAATGTCGAGGCTAGCTTATTTAGCTGCCTGAAACAAAGGAATTTGAAAATATAAATTGTACATACCGCCCATTTCATCCGTGCAGGCTGGATTACATGCAAAATAAAAAAAAACTATGGAAATACAACAAATAATAACAGAGTCCTATTTTTATATAAAAATTACATTATTAGTAGGATACTAGATAGTGATAAAATAGTATATATCTACCTAACCTTTCCACAACAATGTTAGGATTGATTGTACAATGTTTTGCTAGGGACGACTGTCTTTCAGACCTCCACAACCCAATTACTAGGGTGTTTTACTAGAATCTCTAGGTAACATCATAAAATCAAATGATAAAATTCTAGATTCTGATTCTGGACAGATTTTCTAGATTCTGATTACCTATCTGAATGACTCTCCGAGGTATACGAATATCAAATGGTACTAAAGGCTATACGTGCTTCCTGAGGCAAGTGAAGCTAAAAAGTTTTATGAGTTCCCGGGCGGTTTATATACAGGGTGTCCCACGGCTATGCCACATGGAGGGAAAGTACCTTAAATCTTGTAGATAGAACATTTTGCTGAAAGAAGACATTCTTTGAATTTTAAAATCAATTTAAATCGCATTCATAGATTTTTAAATAATTAAATGGCTGGGCCGGGAACCGAACTTGTTTCTCGAGAAAAAATAATCATCCTGTAGTTAATCCATCCCAATCGAAAGGTTTCATCATAAGGATTATTTTTTGCTAAATAACATAGTGTCACAAATAAAAGAAAGACCGTAAATTTTAACATTTGTTGTAAAATTTTGTTCTGAAAACTTAAAAGCTTACATTTCCGTAAGGACATACCATTGACAATCATAACTACTTATGGTACTAATTAATCTACCCACTTGAGTAGTACGCATCATTTAAATAAATAAATATTCACCACATCAAGACCCAAAAATCGTCAGGGAACGAAATAATCAAAAGTTATCACTTTGTATTCAAGAAGAAGGGACTAGTTTTGAGCATTTGAAAAATTGACTAATTTTGTATTATAAATGTTAAAATTCATGGTCTTTCTTTTATTTTTGACACTATGTTATTTAGCAAAATAATAATCCTTGTGATGAAGCCTTTGTAGGATAAAACTACAGGCTGATTAATTTTCTCGAGTAACAGGTTCGATTCCCGGTTCAACTATGTAATTATTTAAATATGTATGAATGCAGTTTAAAATGTTTTCAAAATTCAAATAATGTCTTCTTTCAGTAAAATGCTCTATCTACAATATTTAAGGTACTTTCCCTCCATGTGGTATTGCCGTGGGACACCCTGTATATGTACGCGAATTTTCTTCTATCCGTTTGCTAATTCCATAAGCCTCTAGACCACACCACATTTTTTTTTAAACAGCTTCCTTTAGCTTTACAAGTTAATGAGGACTTCCTCACTATTATACATTGCACTATCGTTCGTGATCGCATATTCATCAGACTACGACAGTAATTGGTAACAAATTGTAAGAATAGTTGGTATTCTGAGGCAGTTCACTTTCATCTTATTTGTGCTACAATGTCACGTGTTGTGGGGTTTTTTAAAGAGGAATTGTGCTGACAGCAAACCTATGAAATTTTCAGCGTGTCCAGCTGAAAATTCTAGCCATATTTTGATAAATAATGTTAATAAAAAATCAATTATGTCAAAATTATACCTCAAACTTTTTTTATCTTTAAACATTATCATTCCATAGTGTAAAACAAAGTCTGTCTATTTCTTTCAGCTGTCCATATGTTTGCTAAGATTATTAAAATTACGGAACTTTGATGCGGTTTATTCATACACAGAGTGATTCAATAGGAAGTTTTAGGTACTTGCGGAATGTTTATGTTGCGGAATGTTTATAATAGTTACCGTGACCCTGGAACATAAAGGGCAATCGAAGGAACATGAGTAGGTTTTAGTCAGTAAAAGTCTGACACGCCCTCCCGCCGCACCCAGGACGGGAGCAGTCATTTGATGATTTCCCACTCACCAAAAAAAAAGGTACTTGCATATTATAATAAAGAAAAGCCAGGATTTTCAGAGTTTTGTAACACCCTTGTGAAGCTGAAACGAGTTGCTAGATTTGACTACAACAAAAAAGGGATTTAAATGCCACAAAAAAAAATAGCTAAAATATTCAAGCCGTTGTTACAAAAATTTACAAGATAAAGCCATGACAAAAAAATTGTAATGTTGTGACACAGAGTCTTAATTCTTACAGGTCAAAATAATAATCAGTTGAATTATAATTTCTTGATTTAGTTGGTTACGCCGTAGTCGGATTAAAATCGCAGTAGGATCAAAAGTTATAATTTATGAAAGTTGGCCCCTGTTAACACAAGCTCTGCTTAGCTTGGAATCAGATGATCGCGTGTTAGTTGTCATGACATGGTACATGTCGTTATAATTATCGCCTATACATTTAAATATTTATTATAGTTATGGTACTCGACACACTCATTAAAACAATATATATAGTGAATTTGTCACTCATAGGAGAGCGTAGCAATCTTTTATAGCCTTTGTCGATAAACGAGCTAACCAACACAATTTTGATTTTATTTTATAATATTTTTATAGAGTAAAGATGTATTTATATAAATGGGATCCGTTAGTGATCTAGCCGAAATGGCTAGATCACTAACGGATCTGATATTTTCCCGTATATGTATCTACATAATAATAAATGATAATCTTTATTACCTTCCTCAAAATCATGCAGAAGTAAGTCGAGACCTCAAGATACATCGGTTCGGTTCTCGAGCGTAAATGATTAATGTCTAGATATATTGTCTATGGCACGTATCTCTATTACAAAGACATTAACCTCGTTATCGAATCGCGGAATTGTACGTGTTTTAAACTTCAAATACCAGTGTAATTGGTTGTAAGGTAATTATGAGTTTATTTCAAGTACATTTTGTGAACCATAGCTTATTGATTTAGTGGTGTGAATGGATGCGTCTGAGGTCTTGGGTTCAATCTCTGGGAAAATGTAAGTTGTGTATAAATAAATAAATGAAAGGAAAATAATGGGGTTTAAGGTTCTTTACTCCAGAAGAAAAATCTTTCTGTCTATATAAAAATTGATTAAGGCCACGTCCGCACAGACAGGTGGCTTGCTTAGCGCTTAGAACCTAGCGGCTTGCATCCTGGCTATTCGCTTGGATACACGGTGGCCGCACATGAGGTGGTTTGCGTGATAGGTCGCTAGGTGACTTGGGCATTTGCTTGTCGGCACGTTGACGTTCTATATAAACAATTGCGTAATTTTGACGATAAGTTTTATGAATATTTGCGTATGACCAAGAAAACATTTAATCTACTTCTCAGTAAAGTTAAAGGAAAGCTAACTCATAACTCATTTGGATACTCATCATAGAAAAAGGTTCCACAAAGGTTCTCTTTTGAAAACTAAAGCAATCAATATTTCATCCATTGTTTTTTTCTAACCTCCTATAATATTACAAAAATCCGAGTTAGTTTTCACCCAGTGGCTACTTTTCAACCTGGCGCCTCGCAACAAAAAACCACCACGTTTGTTTACATGGATGCACGCCAAGCGACTAGCTAGGCGCTAAGCGCGCAGTGCAGCCGGTCGCGTTCATTTTAGAACGTTTGTTTTACTAAGCTACCAGCTAGGTGACGCGCTAGACACTAGGCACTAAGCAAGCCGCCTGTCTGTGCGGACGTGGCCTTAATTAGAGACACTCAGGTCTACAATCCCTTGAAGCCGTGAGACTACTCTATTCACATTTTGACCATTTCATTTAACGGTGTCTAAGAAAAAACTAGATGATCTTATTATATAAATTAACGCTTCACGTTGTTTGTCCGCGTTGGACTTCTAAACTATTAAACCGATTTTGTTTTCAAAAGTTAGAATTTTCATTCAAACAACCATTTTTATACCCCTCTATAGTTGAATTTCCAAAAAAATGGCTTCGTAGAGCGCCTTAGATCAATAAAATATAATACATGCATATTATAGTAAAGAAAAGCCGTGATTTTCAAAAAATTATAACACCCGTGCGGAACTTGAACGGATATACATAAAAAGAAAGTCGTGTTGGTTACACATTTTATAACTCAAGAACGGCAGAACTGATTTGGCTGAAAATTGGCGGGGAGGTAGCTTAGAACCAGGGAATGGACATAGAATACTTTCAATCTTCTTTTTTTAGTAACCAAAGATCTGGTATACCGCGGGAGAAATCGCGGGGGATAGCTAGTTGTATATAAGAATAATGTAATAGTGCGCTTGTCGAATATAATGTGACTTAATTATAAGCACACGCAGCACATTACCGTCGCAAGCGCATTCCTTCAGATAAGATAACAGATCTATACCAATTAGGACCAGATGAAGGCTAATATTTTATGTGAGAACATAACTTCATCTATTACTGTAGGAAATAATATTAGCATTTTTATTTCCAGCATTACTTAATATATTTCGTGAGAATTCGGAATCAAGGATTCTTTGGTAATTATTTAAAGGCTTTAAATTTTTTGAATGGTTTGGAATTTTGTTTAATTATGTCATTTAGTTCCTTATGAAGAAAGAAAGAGGAAGTTGTCTGGTAAATTAATTAAACTTTTATTGAAGTTATTTTATTAAAGGATGGCAACACCGATCACAAGCTTTTTGTGTTTTTGAGGCACTAGACGTCAGTAATGTCCTACATTAACGAATATAGGCGCAAGCCTTTCATCTTATTCTAAATATTTTATCTGGTTTCGGACCAGCCCATCTTATAGATGAAAGGCTGGCACTTTAACCACTATACCATCGCGATATTTGACAGGGCCGCCACTGATTCTATAACACAAAAATCATTCTGAAACGTGACTTATGCATTTAAAAACAATCATCTAAATACACATAATTATTACCCTACTAGGCCTAACTTCTTTAAACACCTTTTATCTAATCTTGATAAACCGCCAAATAAAGAAACATTCACTGGAGTATTAAGTCTTGAACAGATGCTACAATAATTAAAACAAATGTTTTTTGTACGCGAATTCTGTGCCAAATGCATGATTGGGTATTCAGGGCTCGGGTGAAGCCCTAACAAGGTTGGTCAGGGTTGACAAACACGTAAAGAAAGACAAACAGTTTATTTATAAAACTAAGACAGCTAAGTAGCGTCACTACCGCGCGATACGGTTAGCGCTTAGCATAAAGGTCATAGCTCATTAGAGCCACCCGGCACCAACTCCGCACCGACTCGCCTCCTGCGGTTAGTATTCTTTATATGGATTTGTATGGGCATGCGCTCACTATATCAACTCCGTAGCGCCACCGGATCGCCTCGGTTATAAGCCCTTCGCGCGCGGTCGGCGAGTCGGCCACTCGGTGACAACTCGCTGCACGAACGCCTGCCTCGCGTTGACAACGCGCGGGCCACGAGTGGCACGCGCGCTGCCCGCGATGGATTTTATTAACAAACTACTCGAAAATTCGTGGACCAAGCGGCGTCAACTCGTTTACGCCTCGGTGGTCTCTCGTTGACCGCGGGTGGCCCACTGGTTGACCGCGGGTGGTCCACCCATCGATAACAAGTGAACGCCGTGCGTCGAGGCGGTGCGGGGTGGCTGCCGGGGGGCTCTAATGAGCTATGACCTTAATACTGTGGCACGAGGTTTAGGCTTTGTAAGAATATTGTCCTTATATACATAAGGGTTTCTTTGACTAGTCTACCGGTCTAGTGGTCACTGATCCTGACTGCTAGGAGTCGCAAGTTCGATTTCCACTTAGGACATAATAATATCTTCGTGTTATGAGCATGATTGTTTGTTCTGTGTCTGTGTGTAATTTACGTATAAACATAGATATGAGTTGTCTGGTTACGATAGAAAAGGCTCTACCTAATATGGCATTAGTTACCGTGTTTGAGTTATCCTCAGCAGATATTTATTACCAGCGAAGCAAAAGTGTGAAACCGCTGGTAAAGCTAAGTTTATTATAATTCTAAGCGTTCTTTTCTTAAGCCATTCTCCCCTGAGTTGTGATGATCTTTCTTTTGTCTACAGTCCTAAGGCTATTCAATATTATTTCTTCCCACTCTTAATTATATTGGTGTAAAGAAAATCTTAAGTATCTTGGTTATGAACCTATGACCCTGAGCTCAGAAAGCGGACACTACACCGCTGTGCTATTTAGTCCGTATAATCTAGATCTGATGGAGAAAATTGTGAGCCAAGGTCGAATAGATTATGGAGTTATTTTGTAACTGTTGTCATGAATGAAATATCTTCTATTATAAATAAAGAATACTGAAAAAGTTACAACAAAGATTCAAAATTATTTATTTGTGCAAACATGAGTTTATCATAAGGCATAATGGAGAGAGTTACAAAATAAATATTTTTTTATAGCAGTAAAGTTACATACAGTTTTTGATTAGACAAATTCTGTCACGTTTGGCCTTTTAAGAAGACAAATTGTCAGCTAATAAATTATTACAAAATTGCATACACTTATAAAAATGTTGAAACAAATGTAATGTTACTTTATTATACGATATAACAAATGTGAAAGTTGACAAAACATGGATGTCTGTTACCCTTTCACACCGAAACCGTTAATCGCAATTCATTTACAGTAATATAGCTGACACATCAGAAGCTAGGGCACATAACATCACGCTTTAAATCAGGGCCGCAGAGCAGTAACCAAAGACCTCACATATTAAATATAATATAATTTTAAAAAATCTTAATCAATAATTTTGTCAAATCACGTTTAGTATAATCCATACTAATATTATAAATGGGAAAGTGTGTCTGTCTGTCTGTCTGTCTGTATGTTTGTCTTTCTTTCACGGCAAAACGGAGCGACGGATTGACGTGCTTTTTTAAGTAGAGATAGTTGAAGGGATGGAGAGTACATAGGCTACTTTTTGTCTCTTTTTAACGCGAGCGAAGCCGCGGGCAAACGCTAGTCCTCAATAAAATACCGATCTAACAATAAGGAGTCTTTTAAAAAGCATAAAATAACAATCAAAAATCATTCTCTTACACAAAACAACTAATTTCATTTACCTAGGTATCAGGTTTTTTGTGGCACTAATTACTACCCTCAAAAGTATCGATCTCCGAACCCTACCTCGGTCGTCACTGCGTCACCCAACTTGTGCAGATTTTAACCGAAACTCGAATATATTATATTACCTGAAAGTTAATCGTGATGTAACGGACACTCACGTACTGAATACTTATGTTAGATTGGAAAATTATAATTAGGAAAAACTATTATTTAGTTTCATTTAGATTACTTTTTGTAAAACGAAATAATCAAAAACTCAACTGCAATATCGGAAGTCGATGGATTTATTACGAATTATAAATAAATTTATTACGAAATCGTAATTTGCAATTATTTTATGCATTAAATTCGTCAATATCCGTTCTGCTCTTTAAGCGAGATTGAGTAACAAACATACAAATTAGATTGGCCAAATTATGATTAAATAGTATTTTTAAAAAGCTCCGTTGGTAAAGGAAACCTGGAGAAATAATTTTGAAATTGTTAATTTGCCTCAAGCAAGCCTGAGCGTGGTGATCAGGCCTTTTAGGCGATTCACACACGGCACCGCGCGCCGCCGCGGCGGGCGGTCAAGCGGATGTCATGTTGTACAAGACACTTAGAAATCCGTTGATACCTTACACACGTACACCGCCCGACCGCGCGGTCGAGCGGTGCTCTCGCCGCCACCGCCTCTCCGCGCTGACGTCCGCGCGGTGGGGCGGTGCCTTACACACGGGCGCCGCATAACCGCGCGGATCATCGTGTGCGCAGGACGTGTTGCAATTTAAAATGGATTTCGAAGTCGAAAAGTTTATTTTAGACATTGAAAGTTGCTCTGCTATATGGGACATGAAAAGCACACAATATAGTGACTCCTTAAAATGAAACAATGAGAAAAAATTGTTATTTTTTATATTTGGAGCCAGGACAAAATAGTGACAAAGATAAAAAAGAAGTAAGTTTAAAAAATATAATTATTTTTAAGCATATTTACTTTGCCATGGTAGGAGGTTCTCATTTACAAAATAATCAGCTAAATTATTACGGATCGCTGCAGCACTTGTGCTTCCTCTGCAATTATTGTCTATAGGTATATTAACTGTTGCCTCTGTCTCATGGTTCGTATATAAAATATCTTTAAAATCAACGCCATGTCTTTCCCTAACAAAATTATGAAGTATACAGCAATTACTTTCAGTTTACGTTCAAAGAGCGTTGAAATATACGCCATTTATGTGTTAAAATAGCGAATGCACATTCAATATACCTACGTGCCCTGCTCAAGCGATAAATCGATCCGCGCGGACAGGCGCGTAAACCGCCTAACCGCGCGGAGAACCGCTAAGAAATCCGCTTCACCGCCACCGCCCTCCGCGGCGGCGAGCGGTGCCGTGTGTGAATCGCCTTATTGTCAGTAATGTAGTAGTTAGTAGTAGTGTACAGTGGGCAATATAAGGCCTGGAATGTTTAATGTTAATTTTTTTACTTTAATTGACCATTACATAATATAACCAATTTGAAATATCTTGGCTTCGTTCTAATTCATAGTAATTAAAGCCCCGATAAAAGAAGAGAAAAATAGTATACTGTATTTTTTTTTGTTACAAAGGAACTCTACAAATATTTAAGCTACATTATCAGCAATACCTTTCCCCTATAAGCTTTAGGATTAGAACAGCATTCATAGAACTAACTTTACTAGTGAGACCGGAGTAACCAGCTAGTTTGTAACATAATAGAAACCAATGATATTTTTATTGTAATCAACCTCTCTGAGTGTGACAGTGTGATTCCTGAAATTCTGAAATTCTCTAAATGTGACACTTATAATAAGTACCTAACCAACCCCATATTTATTAAAGAGATGAAAATAAAACAAACGCAGATATCGTGATGCTAAACCAGCCCACCTCGATCACACCTGCATTCACACCACATCTGCATTCTTACTCAAAGGTCAACAATCAGGGCGAGACTACAACTGTCTTAATCACTTCAAATTATTTTAACCTGATGTAATTGTTTGAATGTGTAATGCTTTGGTCAGCTTATATTTTCCTAGCAGAAAATAATAAAGCATTTTATATCAAACTAGCTGTTCCTCGCGGTTTCATCCACGTTAAATAAATAAATAAATAATACCAGCCTGTTACTGTCCCACTGCAGGGCAAAGGCCTCTTCTCATACAGAGAAGGCACGAGCATTGATCACCACGCTTGCTCAGGGCGGGTTGGCGATTTTCTTCCACGTTACATTAGGTTTTTTGTTTACTGCTTCGCTCCCGTGGGATATAGCGTGATATTATACTTATAGCCTATGTTACTCGTGGACAATGTAGCGGTCCAGCAGTTTTTGAGGCTATTTATTACAATCAATCAAACTAACAAACATACAATGTTTTCCTCTTTATAATATTAGTGTAGACACAAATAGTAAATGATAACCACAATTTATGTTCATAAAGTATTTTAGAAATGAATCTCTCAATCTCTCTCTATTTTCTTTCTATTATGATTATGAATTTGACTGATCATTTTGACTAAGGTAAATAAAATAAGTCACTAGTAGATCTTTACCTAACCAAAGGTGATCATTAAGCCATTTTGGTAGGCAAAAAGAATATTTTACTGAAAAAAACCAGTCAAGTGCGGATCGGACTCGCGCAAGGAGGGTTCCGTTAATTTGTTTTTTTTTTAATAACTACAAATTTACTGTTTTCGGAGTTTTTCCTTGTGCTACATGACATTGCTTCTTGTCAAATTTCATGATTCTTGGTCAATGGGAAGTACTCTATAGGTTTTGATTCCCTTGCAAATGTCTAAGTATGCAATATAAAGCGCCTTATCTTTTTATTGCTTTGATTTAGAAACTTTTATTTTGTCACTGCTTTAAGAGATGGTAGACCTGAGTATGTGATATTAATTTCAGCTAGATATCTCGACGCGTTTCTGAGAAAAAGGGTCTTGACAGACGGACGGATTAACAGGACAACAAAGTGATCCTATAAGGGTTGCATTTATACCTTTTGAGGTACGTAACCCTATAAAATGACATAAAAAAAACCAAGTAACATTGCCCTGACCCAGGAATCAAAACTAGGACCGCAAACTCAAAAGCCGTGCATTCTATGACGAGTTTAACAGGTTGGAATTTGTCAGCCTTATTTACAGCCCTAATTCTCTCCCCAGCCTTTTCCCCAACTATGTTAGGGGGTGGGCTCCCAGTCTAACTGTATTCAGGGGAATAGTGTTTTACATGAAACGACTGTGTATCAGATCTCCACAACGTATTTACAGCCCTACATATAAAAATTGCAGCCAGCAATTCCACTTAAGACTTATAATCACCCACTAGATGGCGCCACAACTCATTTCACTCGCAATAACTTAATTCAAACTTAAATGTAAACCAGTTTAAGTTATGAACTTAATACTCAAGTGACAAGCCAGGAAGTAGAGGGCGACCTTGAAGCACTTTCATACGTATGTCACGGCTAAGTAAGTAAGTTATGTTGTGTGAGTTAAGTTATGAAAGCAAAGTGCTTGTTAATGATGATAATGTATGTTCATTGTTATTTATGACGACATGTATTGTTAAGTTGGTGATATGTTGGTATGATAGTTTTGTGGTAAAATGTTTTTGTTTTGTGAAACTTTAACTTAATATTTAGTAGTGGAAGTTTTATTTGTGCACATAAGCACATCCCCCGTTGCAAATCTCTCTATAGCTTTTTGGTTTGCTGGTAGAAAACTCATTTTTGGGTTAAGCTCGCCATTGTACAAAAGTTTTATTTTCTTTTTATGTGCAATAAATAATATGAGTGGAAGAGGATTTTTTCTTTTCTCTCAAAGTGTAATTCTGCGGGTTGCAGAATAGTTCTAATAGTTACCGCGGCCCCGGAACATAAAGAGCAACCGAAAGAACAAGGGCGGGTTTTAATCAGTGAAATTCTGACACTCAGAAGTATATTAATGTAATTAACTCAAGAGTATTTTAATAATATTATCTTAGTTGCAACTATTGTTAATACATAAATATATGTAATACTGAGTCTACTTTTGTTATTTAGTTTCAGGAGGTTCGCGTGGATTGTTTCACCATAGTTTTAAACTATTGTACCCGTTGTTTAAATAAAGTTTTCTAAATAAATTTCTAATTTCGGAAGATCGACGAATGCTTACACACATTATAACATTGTTTACCAAAAACATTTTTTTTTTACAATAAAAGCAAACGCCGTTAACTGCGCAAGGGTGGAAATAGTCAATAAATACTTATGACGTACTAGCTTCTGCCCGCGGCTTCGCTCGTGTTAGAAAGAGACAAAAAGTAGCCTATGTTACTTTCCATCTCTTCAACTATCTCCACTTAAAAAATCACGTCAATCCGTCGCTCCGTTTTGCCGTGAAAGAAAGACAAACAGACAGACAGACAGACACACTTTCCCATTTATAATATTAGTATGGATGACAATTGCTGATAATTTTCTCTTCTAAAAATCAAACGGTTCGTTTGACTGGAATACATTAAATTAGGTATAAATTAAACCGACCAAGTAATACTTTTGCAATTATACATTTAAGAAATGAACTAGTTACAAATGAATTGTATAGTTGCATTCATTGCAGCTTTTTATAACTTAGATTTAGGCCCGTATTAATAGACGTCACTCAATTCTGAGACGCTCTCAAGTTTATTGCTGTCCTTATTTTTTCCCTTTAGAATGACAAGGACAGCAAGAAATTTGAGAGCATCTCAGAATTGAGTGACGTCTATTAATACGGGCCTTAGAAACAGATAAGTAGGCGGAAGTCACATTCTGTTTATTTTTATTTGAATATGTGTCCTATATCAGATCCTAGATGGTTAGTAGTAGGAAATACTTGATTTCGTTGTCATGATGACATGATTAGGGGAATGAGAAATAGAGTGTAAAGTCCCTCATTCTCCGTTGAAAAGGGGACCAGACGGATGTTGTGTCTGGTGGGCTACTGCCCTACGGTTCCAGTCGAGAAAAAATGTACCTGTGTTAATGTCGCCGAAAACTCTTATATCGCGATGTATGATGTCCGATAGTTCGAGTGTTCAGCGATAGATGTCGCCACATATGCTTGTGTCGTGATGGCACGAGGTGTAGATTCCAGACAAATAAAAATGTGACTTTTTCCCCAAGATATTATTATTATATCTTTCTAAGTTATCTTGGAATTACCGCGAGGAAACATGGACTTAGAATTTACTAGCATTTGCCCGCGACTTCGTTCGCGTGAAATAGTTCCCGTTCCCTGAGGATTTCCAGGATGAAAACTATCCTATGTCCTTCCTCGGGTCTCAGACTATATCTGTACAAAATTTCATTCAAATCGGTTCAGTGGTTTAGGCGTGAAGAAGAGACAGACAGACAGACAGAGTTACTTTCGCATTTATAATACTAGCTTTTGCCCGCGACTTCGTCCGCGTGGTGTAATAATTCCCGTTCCCGGGGGATTTCCAGGATGAAAACTATCCTATGTCCTTTCTCGGGTCCCAGACTATATCTGTACAAAATTTCATTCAAATCGGTTCAGTGGTTTAGGCGTTAAGAAGAGGCAGACAGACGGACAGAGTTACTGTCGCATTTATAATATTAGTACCTACGGAAGTACGGATTACTACAGATTAATGTACTATGTTTAAATGGTTTAAATCACCAATCTGTTTTGAGGAAGCGTGGTGACCAATGCTCGTGCTTTCTATGTAAGCCAAGCGCCCTGCTATAGAATTATAAATTGATTGCGTCAAACATGCTTCATCAATCAAACATGCACCTTCGAACATACGTGATTCGCGACACAATAGAAAAACAAAAGCATCGCGACAGCCGGTTGTCGCTTGGTCTTCAAAATGTTAAACCTTGTATTTCCAATGTTAATTTGCTAATTTTAATAGCGCTGCCTGGGTATAAGGTATAAGGTAGAATATTAAAACGAAGACTCAAAGCCATTTTACAAATAATCTCCATAACAAATCCCTGAGGGCAATATTGACATTAACAGACTCACATTATCAAAGATGTATTCATAGTCCAGACAAGGACATAAATGAGGACACAAATATGATACATGACCATAACACAGACGTCGTACATTGGTTCATATGAGGAAGTGACATTTCGCAACTGTATAGGTGCAACTTAAATTATATTGGGGACACAGAGTAGTTGTGCGACAGAGGTTTTGTGTGTTTATTTTGTTTAATCTATACTAATATTCTAAAGAGGTAAAATTTGTAAGTTTGTATGTAGGGGGTAATCTCTGGAACTACTGGTCCGATTTGAAAAATTCTTTTAGTGTTAGATAGCCCATTTATCGAGGAATGCTATAGGCTATATATACCATCATGCTACGACCCACGGGAGCGGAGCAGTAACGAAAAATGCGGTTGAAACCGCAGGAGACAGCTAGTAATATTATAAAGAGGTAAAATTTGTTTGTACGTAGGAGGTTTTCTCCGGAAGTAGTGAACCAATTTTAAAAATGGTTTCACCGGTATGAAGCTACATTATTCGTGAGTAATATAGGCTATAAATTATAAAGATATCATGCATATTAGCCGAACTATCGCAGTTTTTGTCTAGCCACGTGGATGTTTACCGCCCAACGAAGAGGGCACGGGTCAGCTAGTGTGATATATAAATTCGTTAAAAGTATCTTTAGCTTAAAAAGATTTTAGTTATTCTTTGATTGTTGGTTCTAAAGATATAACTGGACGCCGAAGCATGTTCTGCTAGGTTCCTTTTTCTTCTTCTTCTCCGGTTTATGAAGCCGTGCTTATTACATGAGCCCTTATCTGGACCTTATTGTGCCATTCTCATAGACTACACCGTAAATGTAATGTCGTAATGCAATAAGTGATATAACATTAAAAAAGTTCAAAGAGCTGAATTCCCAGGAAATATCTATAAAAAAACTACAGTAAACTGTTCGGTACCGCCTACACGTCGAGCGTCGTAGTTAATGAATATTTAGTTATCTGTTCTAGCACCGATTATTTAGTTTATGGTCCATTGTAGATAATACTCATGCTTCCATCCGACTATTCAGTAAAATCTTAACCTAGGCTAGACACAGAGATTAAAATACACATGATATATTTTTCGTAATTATTAACAATCTATTGATTGTTAATATATTTAATTATTTTATATTTAATTATTATTATATTTACATACTTAATTATTTACTTGATTTACAAACTAAGTATAACGATGCTTTCTTAAACATTTGAACACACGTGATTCGAGACACAATGGCAGTCCGACAGCCAGCTGTCGCTTAATTTGTCGCTGGCGCGACAAATTAAGGGGTACCTCTCTGTGATACACTACTCCATGTCATGTCCGGGTGTGGTCGACATAACGCGACGAATTGGTTTCATATTTTCAAGTCATTGCTCGAGTTTGGAGGTCTCGTCGAACTTAGCCGTTAGCCGATTAGTTCAGTGCCTATTTATTTATTTAAACCTTTTACTGGGGCCACTTTTAATGTGCCAAATGTATATATAACAGTTGTTTTCCTGGACTAGATTGTAAACAAACTTTATGGTGATCTTAAAAAAAACTATTCTAACAAAATATGTCGTCGTAAACGAATAGCTTTAGAAATTTAAAAAAAGTATTCATCATATACTGTGATACATAGATTATTTAGTTATTTATTTCTCTAATATTTAGTTGGAAAAAGTCTAGGGATATAATGACACTACTTTTTAGTATTCACTGTTTTCGCTTACCATACACAAGTTTTCGTCTTTGATTTATTCATTTTCAAAATTGATCGAATTTGTTTTCTCCAAGTTTAAGTAACTTCATAATTTGTATGTCTTACACAAAAAGATTGTTAAAATGATACATTAGTATTACTTATACTTTATTATCATTCGTAATCGTTATGTAAATAAAGTAACAATTTGTGTGGTTACTTAAATCCTACTTAAATCATTATTGTTGTGTGCTGGTTTTTTCTTCTAGAGCAATATTTCAAAATCGATTCACCGTTCGCTTTATGTCTATTGTTTTCCAAAACATGGAAAATGGTTTGCGAATATATATTGCGGTGTTGGTTCGCAACTGGCAAATATTAATTATGATATTTTTCAATTACAATTGCATTTTCTGAGTTTTTATGTGAAAAATACTCAAATTCAAATTCGATGCATTTAACTGTATGAGAAGAGACGGTTGTGCTTTAAATATTTTTCATTATTTGATCAAGACCAGTGAATGTATTGAAATATAAAAAAACTTGTTTCAATTTAATATAACGGAAGTAAATAATATGTCACTTTTTGGGAAGACGTTTTTTGCGGCTCTGCGTAAAAACCCTTTAATTTAATTAAACTACATAAACCAAACAAATCCTTTTCCCAAAAACAAATCCCAACGTAGGTAATCAACTTTTAAACGTCTATTAAAATGCTAAGCCAGTAACATTGCGACTTTGGCTCATAAACTGTAAACTATATCAACATCATATCAGTAACTCGAGTTGGCCTTGCGTCTCTTGACATTTTGACGACATTATGCAACAAAGAAGCTATTATTTATCATTATTTTTGCTCCAGTTTAAATAACAAGTATTGTAATTTATTGAAGTAAGTATTCACTTAAGTGGTTGTATAAAATTACTTTAAGGTGATCTATAACTTTGGTCTAAAGTTCAAAACGTTGAAACTTGCTGGGTGAATTAATTAAATTAAAGAAATTTCATTGCAGTTGCATTTAAATGTCGATCTAACAAAACTTACTGTTCGAATTTTCTTTACTTCGCGAATACTATTAGATATATGCACATTGCACTGTGTGTTTAGGACCTGACACATTAGTTGGTTAGACTGATAATCTGACTTTTTTACCGTTAGTTATAGGCTGAGGCTACAGTAGGCAGCGATTTGCGATGCGACTGGAAGAGCGAAACGAGATAAACATGGAATGGCCACATTATAACCGAAAATCTGGCGTATATTCGATTCAATTTCGCTGATACGCCGATGTAGCCGGTGCCGCGATTACAGTATATATATATAGTTAGTTAGTTTAGTTAAGTTAGTTATTATATATATAGTTCCTGTCGCAGAAATAATCAAAGATCGCTAGTAATATTTGATGAACGGTGTAGCCATTTAGTACAGGTTAAAATAGCGGACAAAGAGAAAGGGGTTAAACGGAGCCTGCCAAAACCAAAACAGGTTCTGAAAAGGCAGGCCCCAGTGAAGGACACGGGTGACAGCGATGGTTTCATCAAGGTGGAGAAGAGGAAGAAGAAGAAGCCTCCTTGTCGGAACCAGTGCGGTACTGCGCTGGCAGGACCCAACACGCTGTTGCGTCCAGCCGTACCGACAACGTTGATGTACGTGTCAAGACTGCATCATTCCACGAAAGTTGAAGAGGTCGTTGAGTATATGCGGGTGAAGACCAACTGGACTTTGAGGGTCGAGATGTTGGAGCCGCGTCACAAAACGAACTTCAAGTCGTTCGTGGTGCGTGTTCCGACGCAGCATCTCGAGAAGTTCCTCAAAGAAGAGTTTTGGCCGAAGGGTGTTATGTTCCGCCGGTTTCGTGGCCAGCTACGTGACACCAGTCAGCGAAACACGACGCCGACACTTCGTGTACATTAGCTTTAAGTTTTTGTTTTTAGAAATATATGTATTAGTTTATTTGTTTAAGATTATTTTATGTATTTTATACTATGGGCCTCCGATGCCTGAAATAAAATGATTATTATTATTATTATTTTAGTTTAAACTTTAGTTTCTCGGGACCCTGGGGTCCCGGTCCTTTGAAAGGCGTACGAGGGGCCGAAGCCAACTCGCAGAGGCCCCTTAATAAAGCTTTATAATATGAAGTGAGGCACCAACCGGCGATTATCCCTATATGCACCACTCAAGTGCACCTAAGGTCAACCCCCGGATGGTGGTGGTCTATTGCAGGTCATGGAGTAAAAAAGTTATTGGACTATGGTTTTGGGTTGCTAAGATGGATTATTTATCCGAGACTATTGACTATTGAATGGCTATGGCCCCTGCCTGGCCAATGCTTGTAAACACGGATTTAAAGGCAGGGGGTGACTTGCACACTCAGTAAATGGGCCCCCGAAAACGGCCGCTAGCACATAGTGACGTAGCGACAAGGGGGCAACATATATCGAGGTGCTTGAGGAGTGGAGAGGTATTCCACGGCTATCAGGACAATCCCGGAAGTACGGTCAAGATCCCTACCAGCATCTTACTGGAATACTTCCTTCCCCCGAGCAAATTTGCTCTTGCGAATCTCCACTCAAACCAGCCAATTAAGGCAAGAGTGAGGTGGGAGCCTTGTTCCTCGTCAGTGCTCACTCTGGCCGGCCAGTTAAGGCAAGCCAGAGATGAAGAACAAAGGGTCTCCCGGGAGGTCAGGTCCACGGGGTCGCTACTGCCCGACAGCTCGCCACAAGCTGCCCTGCGGGTTTATTATTATTATTATTAGTGAGAATCCATGTATTTGTTTCAATTGCTCGTGCGTCGCAGTTCGCGGCGCAGCCTAGTGTAGCCTCAGCCTTACTGTTGATTATAAATAACATAAAGATCTAGCTGTTGCCCGCGTTTTTACCCGCGTAGTCCCATTCCTGTGGGATTTTTGGGATTAGAACTATCCCATGTCAATTCTCAGGCAATGGACTATCTCTGTACTTTTCACTTAAATTGGTTCAGTAGTTTTGGCACGTAAGTAAGACAGACAGACAGAGAGAATTACTTTCGCATTTATAATACTAGATTTTCTTTCTCGGGTCCCAGACTATATCTGTACCAAATTTCATTCAAATCGGTTCAGTGGTTTAGGCGTAAAGAAAAGACAGAGTTACTTTCGCATTTACAATATTAAAGTACGGGTAGTACTGGTACGGATTGGTGTGGAACCAGATAAAGAAATCCCGTGTACCTGTTAGTCTGTCGTACCGACAAAAAGTAACGACTGCAATATATTTAATGATGATAAAAACAAGTTAAATGTCAATTATTTTCTACACTTCACCATAAATATTTGGACTGCATGACTAAGGCCGCCTGCTCGCGAGCCGGATATAGATACCGCCCACTTCATTTCCGCTCTATACTCGAATTACCAGTTTTTGAACGCCCTTATAATTATTGTCGTACTTCCCAAAAGCGCTTGTAAAGGTCTTGAGTTCAATAAAATTATATGCGGATAACAAAATCGTAAAGAAGAATTTTGATTGCCACTTTCAAGTCAACAGAATGAAATACTCTTGAAAAAAAATTAAAAGTAAATATTAATTTAATTGCAATAAATAAGAAGCAGATGAATTTGGTACTTAATATCTAGCATAAATTTTTGTAGCGTTTTTATCATCGGAAAAGTACCAGGATTTTTCCCGCAGAATTAAGAATCTTTCAAAAAATTGTCATGTTTAAACCGGAATAGTTAAATTACTCGCATAATTATGATTATTTCTGTGAACATTTGTACTGGCAATAATAAAATTAGGTCATTCAGGAAATATCAAAACAGCTGATTTTTTTATCCAAAAGTAGGTGAACTTTCAGGCCACATAAACAGTATGTCAATTTGGCGTATCTAGTCTTCAAGATAAGTGGTCGCATAGACGGAGTTCTAGTCGAATACAGCTACAATAAAATTGTCAGTGATCGACTTCAACCCGGGTCAGGGGGCATCATAAACTCTATTACCCCCTCCCTCCCCGATCCGCAGCGTAGAAAAGAAAATGGAGGTTCCGGTAGTAACACCTACGATCTTTTCAATCACCCATTTCCTATTTCATCAAACGCATAACAAATACTTTGTACTGTAACTAGTGCACTTTCTCTGTGACAATAAAAGGAAACACTATATATTACATAACGTTTTATTTAATCATATATTTACAATCGGTACACGTACTATTTCGCACGAGCAGACATTTTGAAACGCATGCGCGTACGCAATTGATCGTTTATTGAATCTTTATATCACTGTTCGGTACTAATTGGTTTTGTTATATTAATTTAGTATAGCTTGGCAACACATTTGTATTTGTAAATGTATAAATAGTTTTACTATCTATAATGTACTGTAGATAACAATCATTCACAATATCAATACCAATCGTGGCTACTTTTTACATGAAACAATTTTAAAATTAAAAAAGTTTTGAAGCTTTTTCAGTATTTAAACATTAAAATATAATATAAAAATTCGTTACTACTGACTTGTTTAACTTTAGAAGCAAGTATATCTAACGCGAATTGCTAAGAGTTTAATTTAAGGCAACTAACATATTTGCAGCTTATGCCGTTTACACAAGAACTCACTAAATACAATTAGTACATTCAGAAACATTTGTAATTAATCATCATCATCATCAGCCGATAGACGTCCACTGCTGGACAAAGGCCTCCCCAAAGATTTCCACATGCATCGGTCCTGCGCCACCCGCATCCAGCGGGACCCGGCGATCTTGATGAGATCATCAGTCCATCTTGCGGGAGGCCTGCCCACGCTGCGTTTTACGGTAATTAATAGAATTTATAGTATTTAGTGCATAAAGGTGAAACACAGCTAGTTATATCAGCCAAACTGAAGTGTGCAGTTAGGCTGCCATGAGAAATTGCCTGCAGTTCCATCGATTGGCTGATGAAAACTGGCTGAAATAAACTGACTGCAGAAGTAGCTTGCCTTAAATTTTTGTACACGTCTCAAGTTTGCAGTAGAGCGTAAAGTTTAGTGAATTTAATTGGTAATTTATAAACTAAAATAGTTATATTACTAAAATGGCTGATGAGAAAAGTTTTTGTTGTTTTCTTAAAGATATGGAAATGTGAATATGTAAATTATATTTGAGAATAATTTGTAACATATTGTTTGTATGATGTGGTAAATGTGTTGCCAAAATATACCTACTCATATTCACAATAAAAATTACTAATGATTTAATATGTACAATGTACGGTTTTGTACTAAATAATCTGAAATATAGAAATATAATAAAATAATATATGAAATATACCATTAATATTATCTACATATTTATTTTAAAACTACAGCTTACAGAATAAATACCGTTAGCAGTAAATAATGAGAAAAACATACAGATTTCACAGAAATGACATAAATACATACAATATATAGAAAAGGTTAAATTAAAGTTTTATTTTTTGCAAAGCGACTATTTCAACAAAGATTTGTTGAAATATTCATGTTTAGAAAACCACATGTTTTTACGCGTACATATTATAATTATATACAGTTTAAAAAGCTTTAATAATTATTAGAATATCTATAAACAGAAAAGAAAATAAATAATTTATATTGTTAATAACAATATAATTAAAGCTCCATCCTTCAAAATTTTACAAAATACACCGAAATAATTGACTAGTACTAAAAATATACAAAAATCGTAAAAAAATTGTCGTTCGTCACGTTGGGAGATATTCTTTAAATATTTAATATTTTGTACAAAATACTTATATAAATTTGGTTGGTTTAGACAATTCATATAATACTTTTAACGGACAGAAAGTTCATAATATTTTTTTGTTTAATTATTATAAACTTGAAAGTTTATGATGGTGTACGAATTAATGGCTAGATGTGCGTACGGATGTTTCTTTCAAGCAAAACTACTAAACGAATTTATAATACTAAGGGCCTACATTGTTTTAATAAGTTCTGGTTAAAACGACTGACAGATAATTCCATACAATATGTGGTCACAATAGATGTTATTAACCAGATATATTAAAAAAATGGAACAGAATTTGTATGAAATGATCTGCCAGTAATTTTAACCAAAATTTATTAGAAGCTTGTGAAACAGGCCTTAAGTGTAAGTTTCAAGGCTCTCAAATGCCAGATATTTTGGATACTACAGTAACGATCCGTCAAACTCTGTTCAGTAGGTTTGCGTGAAAAATCGAAAGTTATTAGATATCCATCCATTCTTCATACATCATCACAATCTTAATATAAGGTAAACTTTATACTGGACTTGAAAGAAAGGATCAGCAATGGATAGCGAGAAGTCCGCAGGTATGTTCTGATTTCTCCACCGTTTTATTTTTGTTTTTGTTTATAGCAGTAAACATAATATGAATCGTCTACCCCACCACTAATCTAACAACTAGCACACCCTGAAACTACAATAATAACAGACCATCACTTAACCAGTAAAGTTAATAGAGTAAGACCCAGAGCTGGGGTCAAAGTTCTGGGCAGGGTGGCCAAAGAAGGGGTTATAGTTCTGGTTCGGGTTCTGATAATTCTGCTGCTGGTACTGGGGTTGGAAACTCTGGCTCTGGAAGTTTGAAGGCTGAGGAGTATACGCCTGGTAGGAGAACTGAGGCTGCTGATGGTACACCTGGCTTTGAGGACGGTACTCCTGATTTTGGGAAGAGAATTGGTTCTGAGATGGGAACTGCTGAGGCCCTTGGTTGAAGAGGCTGGTCTGTTGAGAGTATAGAGGAGCTGATCGGTACTGGCTTTGGTATTGAGGAGCTGCTGTTGGGAAAACTGGGGCAGGAGCAGCTTCCTGGTACTGCCTTGCTGGAGCCGGCTGAGCTGGCTGGTGGTACTGTCGGATGGGAGCTGGTCGCGGTTGAGCTCGGCTGTTGTATTTTGGGTCCTCGTAGATGCTGGGGTCCTCACGGTACTGGCCGTCGTCTTCTTGGCCGTCAGTGAGGGCATTGGACGATTGCTGGTTGTTTAGGGTCGGGGGTGGCACCATGATGCCGGGACCTGGAATGTGAGGGGTTTTGTTAAAATGATGTTCATATACGAAAGCCGTAGGTCTTTCAAGGTCTGTGGGTCTACTCCTGGCTGACTGGTAGTAACTGGATAAGTGACTGAGTATCGAGAAAAATAGTGTTAATCTGAGAAGGCTCATTAGCTTAAATAACATTATTTAAGCTAATGATGACAATGGTAAATGTGATTTTTTCGACGATATTTCTTGACGATAAATTGGTAAATATAACAAGCTTTAATTACTCCGACTAATTATTATAAAGTTTACGACCTGACAAAATTATTAAGACAATAGGGATGATGACTACATCAAAAGAATGACATTCTGTTTAGTCCGTCTGTTAGACAGTCCAAAAATACTGGACACATATTTTTTGCTTGATCAAATTAATAACAAAATACAAAGATAAAGAGCATCAAAGTTCCGGAGAGGGGGCTTGTGACGTCACTTCTGAGTAAAAATTATACAAAGGCGTGACGTTTCACGAAACTTCAACGCACTGTATTGTCGTCATTTTCTGTTTACGAGAAAAAAGAAAAAATACGTGTCCCAAATTTTTTGATTATCTAACTGACGGACTAATTACTTTTTTTTTTGTCATCTCGCCTATTAAGTTAAAGAGAGCTTGAAATTAAAACGGACTCAAGTTTAATTAAAATACCACTACTTTAAGCAATCTAAGTACGACTTAATATTATGATATATGCGATAGTAAATCTGTCCGTCCGACTGCTTTATCATGAATTTTGGTACTGGGTACTGCCTTTAATCCCAAAAAATAGTATATTATACCATTTTTATTTTGGGAGTGGGAAATCATCAAATGACTTCTCCCGTCCTGGGCGCCTCCAGGGCTTTAACCGCCACCATCTTCAGCGCGTCTACCCGAGCTGCGCAAGCGACTTGAGGTCCAGGAGCGGTTACTACTGCTTTCCACTGCCGTGTTCAGGGGAGTGGCTGGACAACCCTGCAACAACGCTACGGGACCGTGGGTCTACCTCCAGTTCCCGCTACCTAAGGTGTGTTGTAGATTGATACTATCTAGTTTTCCATTTGTTTTTTTTAACTACTCTAGAGATGTAGGTTGTGTGTGTGTCTGTGTTCTCTTAAGTTAGACCTCGCGGATATCAAACATAAGTCTATGAATTGAAATGTTTTTCGTAGACCTATTTTGTTGTTGTTGTAAGTAATATTCTCTTCGATTTGTTTATTTGTATTATTTTATGCACAACCTATTCATCTATTATATAGTGCGTATTATTATATAGAATTGCTGATAAACTCAGTTATACAGGGTTGCGGAATAGTCATATTAGTTACCGTGGCCCCGACGCCTAGAGGATCTGCAGGACAGTAGTGTTCTGTAGGCGGTTTAACTTACACGCGATATCGATATCTACCCGACTCATTCCGGCTCACCTGCTCTTCTAATTTTAAATAAATTTGTAACGTATTTTCATAAATCTTTTAATTACATCCACCACCGCTAGCCCTACCTAACGCTTAGCGTTACAGAGGCGCGTCCTGGGCGTGTCAGACTTTTACTGACTAAAACCCACTCATGTTCCTTCGGTTGCCCTTTGTTCCGGGGTCACGGTAACTATTATAAACATTCGGCAACCCCGGCAGGTATATTATACCATCCGATCCCAAACTAGGTAAAGTCCAAACTAAGGTAACATGATTACTGAGTTATTTAATTTATAAATACATACGTATTTTAAAAAGTTGCACTCAGACACAGATCAAATAATCATGCTCATCACACAAAGATATGTCCTGGATCGGAATATTCGGAATAGTCCACGACATCCGGCTTAACAGTCAGGGTCCTTAACTATTAGACCAACAGGCCACATCCACCAGTTAATCCAATTTTAAACCTGCCACTTCTAGTCCCCTGAAGTCGCAGACAAAAGCTAGTTTACAACTTAGTAGGTAAGTATGAAGTAATCTAATCTCCTAGTTAGCGAGAATTATGTACTTACATCACTTATCAGGGCGTGAAGGTTGCTGCCAGGCAACCAGAGTGGTAAGCGTTGCGATATGGACATGTGAGTCAGTTATCTAGTTCAGGAGGTTGGTGTTCCATTACGATAAAGATGGTCAAATTGTTTTGGTTTTTGTAAAGAAGACTGAATTGGATTTGAACTATGGTCATTATCATCTCTCTAGCCTTTTCCCAACTACACTGGGTTAAATTTTCCGTCAAACCGGGTTCAGTAAACCCATGTTTTACATGAAGCATTGCCTGTCAGACGTCCACAGCACAGTTAATGCCTAACACCGGAACACCATCTAAATTAGATTAAATAAATAATAAATAAATATCCTGGGACATCTTACACACGGCCATCTGATCCCAAGCTAAGCAGAGCTTGTGTTATGGTAATCAGACAACTGATATTCATACTTATATAATTTTTAAATACATACATATTATAGATAAATAACACCCAGACACAGAACAAACAATTATGCTCATCACACAAAGTTTGTCCTGGGTGGGAATCGAACCCACGACCTCTGGCTTACAGTCAGGGTCACTGAACTCTAGACCAACAGACCCGTCAAAATTTGATTGAATGTCAGACTTTCTGGCTTCTGACTGGAACGACTGGTCAAGATTTGTGAATGACAATCAGGGCCAACGGCTTTACGTGCTCTTTGTGGCTCATCCCGTGCCCAGTTAATGACGTCTTAGATAAACTTTAAAAGCACATAAATGAATTGCAAAAGTCACATTGTTAATTGACCACTTCGAATCAACAACCTCATGAATGAGAGGTGACCTTAACGACTAGAAAATCACGTCCCATATCATACGATGACTCTTTAAAAAATAATCAATTTTGTACTACTTCTGTAACATGAATCGGCGAATCGATTAACCGATTGTATTTCTATTTATATTTATATTTGAATCCCTAAGCAATACAACAGTATTTGTGCTTATCATGCTGCATACGCAACGATGATATCTACTATTGCTGTATTATTTATATGTGAACCTCACACCATATTGTCAACTTTCATTGTTCATTACATCAGAAGTTTTATACTGTTTCACCATGAGTCGTTAAATATGAAGCACTAATCAAGAATAACTCATGCTAAAAATGGTTTATGAGTGAACTGAAAAACACATAATATAACAATTGATTTATTAATCAGGTGATGCAAATCTTTTGCTTTACTATAAAATAGTAAAGTTAATATCGCCAGCTTCTGAGTATAATGTATTTAGGGTGGGAAGAGAAGAAGTCAGTACAGGAAGGGGCCCAACAGGGGCAACGCCTGCCGGGGTTGCGGAATGTTTATAATAGTTACCGTGACCCCGGAACATAAAGGGCAATCGAAGGAACATGAGTGGGTTTTAGTCAGTAAAAGTCTGACACGCCCTCCCGCCGCACCCAGGACGGGAGCAGTCATTTGATGATTTCCCACTCATCAAAAAAAAAAAGTATAAATGGGCGCTGGAAGACAACTACTTGAAATCGGTAAAATAGATTTATAAATGTTATTTTATTTAACCTTTCAACGACCAAGCGACAGCCAGCTGTCGTGCTCCTAATGTCTTTCTATTGTGTTTTGAATCAAATGTGTACGAAGTTTTAAATAAATAAATTCTTTATTTTTATAACGGAATAAAACTGCAAAGATTTTTGAAATTGGTAATTTAACCGGCTAATATCCCAAAAAGTAACACTGCATATTTTCATGCCAATTAATAACAACTCATTGATTAGTTTTCATAATCTTCCATTCTTACTCATTCTCAATTCTGATAAGACGGCAATCACGAAAGAAGTAGTTAACTCAAATACAAGATATATTTTGTTACAACAGTTAATAAACTTCATTATTGTTATAAGAATCTTTATCTCTATCTAAAACCGGCTCAATAGCCATTACTCGACAAAGATCTACAAATGACAATTAATCGGTTACTAAGACCATGCGACCGTTACACCATGATGCGTCGATTGCCCCACAGAGTGAATTAGAGAGTGGTGTAACCGCTCCAGTTATGATCAGCTGTTACGGGTGCAGATAATTGTCGGGGGATTGATAATTGAACAGTAATCACTGTATCGAATTCGTTGCGGGTACCTGTGTGTTTGTCCAGCTATCATTATATCTGGCAGTTTTAATTACCCTGAGAGCTTTACTGTGTTGGCCCAATCGTTAAGGTACACACCTGTCATTTTAGCGTTTAATGGCCCAGTTTTTAAGGTACACGCCTGTCTTGTAACAAGTTATAAAGACGAGTCCAAACCAGCACCAAAGTCACTTTTCCAATTCATTGTGTTCTTTCTGAAGTTTATCGTGGACATTGTTAAGAAACCTGCAAGCTATATACACACGGAAAACACACATGGACCTATTGTACCATACCATTTCCTTGCAATCCTACCGCAAATTGAAATCACGTAAAAACAGAACAGCTAAAATAACAACAATCCTACCTTCAGGCTCAAAACCTCTCTGGCTGCTGGCTCCGTAAGATATCTCCCTGGACTTTCCATTCTCGTCAACATATCCGTATTTTCCCGCCACATCTCCATTCGGATATTTCGTCTCAATCTTGAAGGATCCGTCGGCAGCTTCGTATCCGTAACTATAGGATCCGTCGTCGTTCTGTCTGTTGATCTGCTTGAGGATTGGGACTGGGGTTGTGGTGGGTCCGTTGGGACCCTGGCAGTGAACTGCCAGCCACGCCGCGCACAGAATCAGAGCCTGGAATAAGAGAAAAGAGATGTGAGATGTGTGATTCTTTTGGAGTGCCACAGGGTTGTGTTGTTGGACCTAAGATTCCAAAGTACTAAATACGTATTTCTCACGTGATGTTAAAGTAGTGAATTATACATAAATAATGCAATCATTGAATGTCCTGATGAAAAACTTAGATCTTTTACTAGTAAATAAAAAGGTCTCGCCCGGCGTAAGTTACATAATATTTGTATTTAAAAATATTAACAGGATTTGAATTCATATATTAAATGTTGAAATGTGTGTTTTAAAGCATCACTTTTTTAATACGTTTTATTCTTTCAGCTGTTTTCGGAAGTTAAACAAAACTAAATAACTGCGGTTTTTACACCATCTTCACAAACCGTGATAATTGTGACTCACTTAGTAGAAATTAAATTACACAACATTACAAAAAAATGGTTGCCTGTAAAGTCGGTTTTACGGGCGAAGATTTTACGTGACAACGTCTTTTACCGATCATAGTTGAGTGGGAGAGAGACGCAAGGCATTCGGCGGGCCTCTCTCTCGTTCGGTGACTCATCGTAACGTTACCGAGCGTTACACTTTTTCATAAGTGACTCCCAGCCGCAACCTAATTTAAGACGTTGTCACGTCAAAACTAAGCGTTAAGTTATTTCGAACAGTTAAAAAAGAGTGCCCTTGATCTTGCCGGAGCGTAGTCGTTGCGTGACCGTTGCGTAACCGCTGCGGACTCGTTACGTTGTATTTGGAGGTTTTGTACAAAGTAATGATATCTTTGTGTGTTGCTTCATGGTTTAAGTGAAAAGGGAGTGCTTGTTAATTATAAGGTATGTATTACAAGAAACTTCAAAGCTTTTATTTTTATCGCGCTTTCTGGGTTAGCCCTATTGACTAATCCAGAAATTACGATAAATAAAAATTAAATAATCCATATATTTATGTTTGCATATAAGTTACATGACAAATTAGTTGTATTCAGAGAGGAATGGGCAAAATATGTTTTTAACGCCTTTTAACGCCTAAAATGTTACTATTCGTGTTACACTTCTCGTGGTCCTGAATGATTATTCATCTATGCTGAATGTATTCAAGTGAGAGAATGCTGTATTTGCGCTCACGCTTGGGGTGGTGTGCGTTAAGACAGAATTCTCTCTCTATTATTTTGTTTCCGGCACGGAGTAACATTCTTTACCAATTTGTATAAACATCAAAAAAAAATTCATATTTATATCATTGGAAAGCACTTAGCTGACGGTCCATCTGATTTGAAGCGGCACCGCAGTCTATACCAGTGGTCTTAAAGATGTCTCATGAGCCTCCAGTCCTCTACGACTACTGCACTCTCTTTGGTTTTATCTTTACTACCATAACCAATATCTAGAAACAAACCTTACACCGTCATTAGAAGACTTATAAGGACAAAATCTCAATCAATTTAGTTCAACTACCTATACATTTTTCTAGCAAATTCTTGTTAAAGTGCCACAAGAAACTCAGTTCACTCGTTAACGCCTACGACATAGTATATGTGATTAACAGTAGGACAACTACAAACATACACTCGAAGTCATGCATGTCTTCACGTCACCAATGAAAACTCGCTCTCCATGAATAAATTGTGTATCTTATGTTAAATTGCTTTAATACAGCTCTTCAGGGCAAGGTGATATTATTTTAAATTTATTCTTTATCTAGCTTCTTTTTATTAATGTTTTGTTGGTTTTGGTTTTGCATACCATACCGACTTAGCTGTGTAAAATAAACGTATTTTCTTTCTTAGATTACTTTCTTTATAATAATAATAATTGCGCATACACGTCGTTTTGCAAGCTTTCTTTATATTGAAAGAATTGTCTAATATGACGTCATTCATCAGTATGACTCTTTCGCGTGCCCTTTACTTGCACAGTCTTTAAAAAATACCTATTTATTCATTTGTTTCAAATTTTAAGGAATACAAATCTGATATTACGGTTCTAGCAATAGTATTACTACAAGCAAATAGCTTCAACTTTCTGACTGACGAACCGACTGACCCTTTGACAATTCATTAGTGCCTGTAATTGGGCTAAGTGAAATAAATGCTTTGAATTTTGAATTCAGCTAATAAGCCAAACAGCTGAGCGTGGGTTTAAACCCAGAAAAAACTTGTGTTACTGTCTCACCTCTATACTGTGTCCAGAGAGAATGTCCTAACTTAGTTACTTAGCCTTGTGGTCAACACGGACATACCATACTTTGTTTATATATTATTTATACATTAACATTGTAACATTAATAACATTGGTTTTGATCGGTTTAATTAAAATATTATTGGTAAATTTTATGCACATTTGTATAATTCTATCACGATGGCAGAATTAGTTAGGTATTGATATCTGATACAGAATTAAAAAGGTTCCTAAGTAACATTTTATAAAGGTACGAATTGTTTTTAATTTCCACAAGGCAGATTTGTTTCTACGCTGTCATTAATAGTGTCTTTCAGTTACTTAGTAATAAAGTCAATCGATATCTCCATTGTATTGTTTGTTTGCAATTATATTATACAGAAATTGCAATAGTTTTGCTCACTGCTGTACTTTTTCTTCCTACTCTTTTTACTATGAATCAGTAAAACTATTTCATATCGTCTTGACCACCGTCATGCTATCTGTCACTCCTCTCTCCTTCATGTCATTCTTCATACGATCTGTCTAACTTTCAGCCTTCCTCTCTTCCTCTCCCCCCGTCCATCCCCCTACCTTCACACTCAAAATTGTCTTAGTCACATGCATTACATCTATCTTTTTCACATGACCATATACTAACGATTACTTTCAACTTTTCTGTAACTGCCTCTACTGTCAGACTTTTCCACACTTTATCCACTCTAGTCACTCTACACATCCATCTCAACATTGTCTTCGCCACTACATGCAATCTTTTCATCCGTCCATGTATACAATACGTTAGGTCCGTCAGGGATTTGTTGATTTGCTTCTATAGTTTGACGGCATATAATCTTCGGGCAAACAATAGACAACCCTTTTGTACAAGCTAGAACGATTGTAAACCTTGAGATTCTAAGTTCGATTACCCGTTTGGGTACTAAAGGCTACAAAAAATCGATTTGATCTGTAAGTAAGTGGAAAAAATTGAATCACAATATACATTTAATAGACTACTGATTTAATTACCTGCACATACCCAAATATAATAATACTAATGGAAAAAGTCTAGGAACATATTTGTGTATCTTGTTAATGTTATAACGTACCATGTAATTAAATATCTTTATTTAAATAGCTATCAAAAACTAAATATGTAGTCGCTTTTCTATGTAAGCTACTGCAATTGGCTGAATTAATTATCAACAATTAATCAAATCGCTTCAAAATTATAAAATTTGTATCGACTCTATATACTAATCGTACCTGGCCTGCCCAGAGTACCCATTTTATAATAAGTTACATAAATAGACAAAAAAATAAAGAGACAAATCAATTCCAAATCATTTAGTATGATACAGAAATAAAATTAAAAGCCTCGCGCCATATAATCCATTTCTTCGGAAAATCAAAGAGAAAATCGATCAAGTATTTCATTATTAGTGATTAAGTATAATAACCATTAATTCTTGACAAACGAGTACCAAGTCAGGCATTATAGAAGTGTACTACATAGCTGCCTAGCGGTCTACATTCTTGATAGAACTTGTGCTTACATAACATTCAGGGTGTTTGTAAACCTTCGTGACACTTCCTACACAAAGTCGAATTGAATAGCTTATTGATATTCAGTTAGAGATGAATGAGTTACTAATAAATACAATAGGCGAGATGACAAAAAAAAAGTAATTAGTCCGTCAGTTAGATAATCAAAAAATTTGGGACACGTATTTTTTCTTTTTTCTCGTAAACAGAAAATGACGACAATACAGTGCGTTGAAGTTTCGTGAAACGTCACGCCTTTGTATAATTTTTACTCAGAAGTGACGTCACAAACCCCCTCTCCGGAACTTTGATGCTCTTTATCTTTGTATTTTGTTATTAATTTGATCAAGCAAAAAATATGTGTCCAGTATTTTTGGACTGTCTAACAGACGGACTAAACAGAATGTCATTCTTTTGATGTAGTCATCATCCCTATTAAAGTGTCGGTTTGTAATGTCAGCATTTTATTGAAAACATGAAGAGCTTATTATTTTTCCCTATCTGCTAGCTCCGACAAATTTTCGGAACGGGTAGACCGATTTGATGTGATTCGCCTTCTGACTTTACAAGAAGTAACAAATGAGTTTATTTTTTGAAAAATAAACTCATTTGTGAGTTTATATTAGTTTGTACAAAAAAAAACTACACCAAAAATCATTTTATAGATATTGTATTTAGGCGATAGCTAAATACAAAAAAATATTGGTTGTATTTAACAACGGTCAGATCCTAATCTCATCATCTTAATCTGTTAAAAATACTTCTAGTTTAGTAACTTTTTGTGTTACTTGTCACTAAAATTAGATTGAACGCTATATATTAAACATTTTTAATTACTAAACTGACCTTCAAAGTAAAGTTCCTAACTTTTATACATATAAAGTCACTATGTTAGCTAAACTAGCTAAATAAAAAAAGTCACATCGATCAAGCTTGATTTTATAATAAAAAATCCTTTGTCGTGTCGAAACCTGGTACTTTAGATTTCAACGCATTTTTGAGATCTCTTATGGCAGATTAATTAACATCAGCACCTCTAGACAAATGCCAACGTTTGTCTTCCAAACGAATACGCTTTAAACAGTTAACATTGCTTAATAAGCTTATGTTTTCTACTTTCTATTATACGATAGCACTTGCAGCAGGCTCATTAGCTTGTTTGCTATATAGTGATTAGAGAATAAAAATGTAATCTACCAATCGCGGCAACACAAACAAAAAACGCCTCAGCTTCATTATATTAGTATAGATACCCAGTATTATGGTAAAGAGTTACCCAGTCAAGTACAGTATAGATTACCTCATACATTTCACGTAGCTAATCAATTGGTAAATATGCCGAGAGCCCATTATGATGAAAATTATGAAATGTCGTCACCGCCCCCATAGGCAATATGTCGCTTGATTACATATAGATATAATTACATAGTTAGTTAATATCTAGTTGTCTCTGGCGCATAATCAATATCCTATTTACAGAATATCGGTGAATTAAGTTACCTACTGAAGAATAGATATTAAACATAAGCTTCACACATAATCCGTAGCTTTTGCCCGTGACTTCGTCCGCGTGTATTGATAGTTCCCGTTCCCGGGGGATTTCCGGGATGAAAACTATCCTATGTCCTTTCTCGGGTCCCAGACTATATCTGTACCAAATTTCATTCAAATCGGTTCAGTGGTTTAGGCGTGAAGAAGAGACAGACAGACAGAGTTACTTTCGCATTTATAATGTTAGTACGGATAGCAACAGTTATTTCAAAATATCAATTATTTTGAAAGTTACACATTAAATGACAAAATGGTCCTAATGATACTTGTTTGTTTTGTAAATTGGATAATGTCTATAAAAATAACATGTAGTTAGATAAAAAACAATATGAATTCATTTTCATTCGTATGAATTAATACAAAATAACTGGAGTCAGACTTCCACATTCTCTAGATTCAAGCACTCAAACAATGGCCAGGAATAAAATATAACATATAATAATCTTCACATAACTCATACAGTACAAAAATGTTCACAGTTTCACGGAAATATATTTTTTCATATTTTTTCATTCTACTGCAGATGGCATTATCAAGGTGACAACTAATTATATCAAATAATGAAATACATAATAAAATCGTGAGAAAATAATGTTAGTTTGTGTAGTGACGCATCACTCTGATACTACTAGATACATTTTGTTCAAATTCATGAAACTCTTTAGCCCAAAAATTATCAACTTTGTTGTACTTGTAACAAGCAAAACTGTAAGTTGTACTATTCAATATTTATTTTTCATTTCTAAAGTTTAATTTGGTACATCTCTGTCATCGGTACAGTTTAAAATCGCTCAACAGACCAAACGTGGTGATCAATGCTTGCCTTCTCTGTTTGAGAAGATGCCTATGCCCTGCGTTGGGACAGTTATAGTCTGGTATTATTACTATTTAAATTTATAAATTATTTAAGTAAGTAAGTGTATCGGTTGTTTAGTTAGGTTATGCTTAATGGGCTCATTATAGTCGTGTGTGAGCGAACCGATATTTGTTTATTTATTTCCGTTACACTTGGCCTGAGTAAGCAATGCCGCAGGCGCAACTAGTTCATTAATATTTATATAATTATTTCACATTGCATACTTGTTGAAGAATGTGGTTTAGTTCGCGTGTAAATGAGACGAAAAAGGGTGCGTTCAGATGGTTAGACAAATCTGACGAGTTGTCATTTGAATCGGTCATTCTCCGATTCGGCGTTATTTGCCTAATTACCGTAGCCTTTTTTATTTTTTACTGATTTAACTTAAACTCATTAAAATATGAAACTAATAAAAAATACGAATTCAATAATTAATGAGGCATGTTTTAATTACTGGTAGTTTTTTAGTTATTGAGACTTAAAAAAATTATGAGTACGGTAATTAGAAAAGTTTAAAATCTAATGCCACGGTAATTAGAAAACACTGTCAATTTTAAGTAAAATGTGATATAATATAATAAAAATAACACACATTAATAACTATTTATATAAAATGAATCCCTATTTCCCTTTGTCATCTTTGGACCGATTTCACTAATTCTTTGTTTTGTTTGTTATTGTTTGGAGAAGGTTCTTATGGAAAAAAAAATGAAAATTAGGGTACTTTAGGGTAGTGTAGGTTAGAGTAGGATAGAGTAGGGTAGAGTGGGATATAGTACGGTAGGCTAGAGTAGGCTAGAGTGGGATATAGTGGGGAAGGCTAGAGTGGGATATAGTAGGGTAGGCTAGAGTAGGCTAGAGTAGGCTAGAGTAGGCTAGAGTAGGGTATAGTAGAAGTGAAGCCGCGGGTTCGTTTTTACGTTATTTTCATACACATTATTTACATTTTTAAATATTGATATAAAAAAAACAAAAACGTAAGAATATAAAACAGTAGCCCAACAGCATCGGGAACAGGGTCCCAGCTACCGGTGATCAGGGCTCCAGAGAGAGGAACTTCCTAACGATGCGAGCCGTGTCTAAAAGCTTCTGAATGTAGCCCTTGATCCAACCATCTAACCAGAGCCTCCTTAGGTATTGGTCGAGACACTTGGTAATAGCCAAGAGTCTAGACCAACACCTAAGGAGGCACCTAACCATAGGCAGAATCAACTAACGGCACATGGCCGCTGAGTCCACATTTGACATGTCAACAATCTCGCGAGCCAAGTTCGTGAAATGTTATTTACTAACGATACTTAATTTTTTTATCTTTCTCGGTCTTCACAATGTTCCTGTCATGCGGGACCTTTACGTCAACGGGCATTGCGCGCCGCTCCAATTGAGCCACCACCACTATATATCAGGCTTTTTTGCTACAACAGTCATGTCAGTGATGATGTATCGACCCCAGTACAATGTGACATTGCCATCTTCAGATTCTATAATACAAGACCGTATCTCAGAGCATGTTGCTGATTTATAATCCTGGCTATTCGGTTGTGCCCATTCAAGTACTCTTTGTTAGCAAGACGAGAACAACCAGAGATAATGTGTCAAATCGTTCTCCCGGTAGGCGTGACACGCCTGACATATGTCAACCGTACCAACTTTCACAATAAATCTTCGATAATTCTTCGTCATGATAACCTCGTTCATAATGGCACAGACAAAACCTTCGGTTTTCCCAAAAAGGTCATCAAATCGTAGCCACTAAACGGACACTAAAAAGTCTACATCGGGCCCATGCAGGGCCCGGAAAAACCGTCCGTGTAACTCCTTACTCTGCCATACCTCCTCACAATTCTTCGTCTCAAGCACTACAGGTTTGCGCCAGTTCTCTTTAGCTAAGGAGAGCGGAGTGAGGTCCTTGTCCACAGTAACCACATCTCTGTGCATCCCCACGTAGGCTTTAAGGAAATATTACCGGAGGTTGTATGTCTCGCGGTTGTGGAGAGACTTAGCATTAAGAAAGTCTCGTCCTCCACATTTCCGCGCGATATATACAGCCTCATCAACTCATCACTGATGATCGCGGGTGATGCTTGATACAAGAGAAAGACAAAACCAAAAGGAAACTTGGTTTTATTGAACTTTAAAACTTAGGCATGAAAATTTCAAGACATTATTATTTTATACGACGTCTTGTCAAAACATAAACAACTAAACAACATAGACAGACAAGGAGTTCATATATCATTCACCCCATCCTTTTAAGACGAGACGTAATCTCGAAGGTAGAGCGGAGGCCTACGCTCTTGAGCAGAACGGAGGTAGGGAGGCCTACGTTCTTGGGTAGAGCGGCCAGGTAGGGAGTCATCTGTCAATGCTGACGGGCCAGGTTCTTCGTTCAGGGATTGAGTATTTTCTGTGGCAGAGTTTGGCACAGGCATTTCTTCAGTATCTTCGGCATCTAGGAAAATGTCCTCATTTTCCGGTATTGGAGCCAAGGACCTGTTTGAGACGGTGGTTTCTCGTCCATCTGGCAATCTCACGAATGAATAATCAGGATTGCTTTGTAACAACTCTACTTCCTCAATGGCTGGATCATATTTAGAATTTCTTACGTTTCTTTTCATGAAGACAGGACCTGGCGATAGCAACCAAGTTGGCAGAGATGAACCATTGGTAGAGCGACGAGGGTGACTGAACATCCTTTCATGAGGAGTGGTGTTTATGCCTGTGGATAATAAAGATCTGATAGAGTGCAGGGCGATAGGTAAGGCTTTCTCCCACTCAGAAATTCCTAAATTATTAGAGCGAAGATAAAGCTGAACCGTCTTCCACAATGTACCATTTAGACGCTCAACCAATCCGTTACCCTGCGGGTTGTACGGTGAAGTCCGACTACAAGCGATGCCAAGGCTTGTTAAAAATGTTCTTGTTTCGTCTGAGAGAAAAGAAGTTCCTCTATCCGTATGCACATATGCAGGAATACCAAATAAGCAAAAAAGTTCTTTTAAGCACTTAACAACAGTTGCTGAAGACATATCTTTACAAGGGAAAGCAAACGGGAACCTGCTGTATTCGTCAATTATAGTTAGGATGTATTTGTTAGTAGAATTCGATGGTAAAGGACCTTTGAAATCAAGATTAAGTCTTTCGAAGGGAGCTGTCGCTTTGACTAGATGCCCTTCATTCTTAACATATCTGGGTTTTACTTCAGCGCATACACGACAGCTAGCGGTCATTCTTTTCACATCTTCTACTGAATATGGCAGATTTTTGGAGCGGATCCAATGTACCATTCTTGTTACGCCAGGGTGGCATAAGGATCTATGAAGATCAGCAAGTTTATCAAGAGAGCCACATGCGACTGCACATACTCTGGATAGTGCATCCGCAGCTACATTTTGTTTGCCAGGTCGGTAAATAATATCATATTTATAGCAGGATAGTTCAAGGCGCCATCTCTCTATTTTTTCATTCTTAATTTTACTCGTGTGGGTTTGATTGAACATGAAGGAGACTGACTGTTGGTCTGTAATAAGTATGAAGTATCGGCCGATCAAATAATGGCGCCATTTGCGGAGGGCTTCTACTATCGCACATGCTTCTTTTTCTATTGAAGATTGGCGCCGTTCAGGATCATTTAATGTGCGTGTGAAAAACGCTACAGGACGGCCTTTCTGGGACAGCGTAGCAGCGATGGCAAATTCTGATGCATCAGTTTCGACGGAGAACGTCTCTTTGGTGTCAATTGAAGCAAGGGATGACTTTGCAATGTCAGATTTTAGTTTATTGAAGCATTCAGTTGCTTCTTTAGATAAGGGAAATGTAGTGTCGACTAATGGTTTAATTTTAGCGGAATAATTGTTGATCCATTTAGAATAATGGGCAAATAGACCAAGAGTTCTTTTTAGAGAGGCTGCATCTAACGGAACGGGGAGATTTAGCAATGGTTCTAAGCGTGACTTGTCGGGCTTGATAGTATTGTTATTAATGGTGTAGCCGAGGAGGTTAATGGAGTCGGTTTCGAATACACATTTGTTTTTGTTTAAGGTGAGATTGTATTTTTCGGCCGCTTCCATGAATCGGCGCAGATTAACGTCATGTTCTTGTTTGTCCTTTCCACAGATGGTGACATCGTCTAAGTAGGCGTAGGTTCCATTTAGCTTCTCTGTACGAATAATATAGTGAAGGGTTCTTTGGAAAGCAGCAACGCCGTTCGTAACGCCAAATGGTATGCGAGTAAATTGATATAGATTGCCACAAGCCTCGAAAGCTGTGTATATCTTTTCTTTGGGAAGGATTGGTACTTGGTGATACGCACTTTTTAAGTCAATTTGACTGAACAAATTGTATTTAGAGACTGCGGTGACAATAGAATCTATACTTGGGAGGGGATATGCATCTAGGTCTGTGAATCTATTTATCGTTTGTGAGTAATCAATTACCAAACGTTTTCGGTGATGTCCACCTCCAGCGACTATAACTTGTGCTCTCCACGGAGATATGCTGGGCTCAATAACTTTGTCTTTGAGCAGGTTTGAAATTTCAGTTGATATGAATGCTTGATCTTCTTCTGAGTGACGTCTGGAGCGAATGGCGACTGGTTTGATAGATGGCGAAAGGTTTGTAAAGACAGATGCTGGTGGAACGGAGGCTTCGAGAACGTTGCAAATTTTTAGGGTTCCTTTTTCACCACCAAACTGCAATTCGAGAGAAGAGTGTTCTTTGAGGATGTCGTGACCGATGATGATGTCAGCACATAAGTTATCGACAATGAGCAGCGGCTGTTGCTTATAAATGTGGTTATCGATCTGAATAGTAGCGTAGCATACACCTTTAACATATGATACGTTGTTTAATGAAGCGAGAGTCACAGCTTGATTGCAGTGCTTCCTTTTAAGATTAAGTGTTAGTGCCAAAGCATTATCTATAAAACTGATAGAGCTTCCAGTATCAACTAAGGCATCGACATTGTGATTATTTACAGAGATGGTGATTGTGGCCTTACGTAAGCTGGAAGGTGCAGCGGCACAGATAGATGCAAGGGAAGCGGTAGGAGATTCTTGAGATTCTTCTTCAACATTCACAGCATTGAGGTTTTGCAATTTTCGTCCAGCACTACGGCAAACGATGGCAAAATGTCCCTTCTTCTGACATAGTTGGCATTCAGCGTTATTTGCTGGACATTTGATCCTTGGATGGACGTTGCCGCCACAAAAAAAGCACCTGCGTCTTTTGGAATTGCTGTAACGTGAGGTCATAGCTGCAATATTCGGCTGATGAAGGTTTTCTTGAGATTCGATGGATGCCACTGCATTCAACATGTTAGTAGGGGCAGGCAGTGCATTTGATTGCAATGCTTGAGACGTATTTTCTGCGGTCTCGAGAGAAATTGCTAAATTTAATGCCTCTTCCAGCGTCATTTCTGATTTTTCGAGCAAGCGTTCTCGAATGCGTTGGGTTGACAGACCTGCGATAAAGGCTCCACGGATTGATTCATTTTGGTGCTCTTCCGCAGTTACTGTCTTGTAGTGGCAGTCGTACGCTAGAGAGGTAAGCGCCCTGCAGTACTCTGCTACCGTTTCCCCGGGCTGTTGTTTCCTGCAACTCAGTTGGTGTCGAGCCAGTATAATATTCTTCCTCTTTTCGAACGTGTCGTTGAGGAGTTTGATAGCGTCGCAGTACTTCGAACATTCCCTGATTATATTAAATATGGTAGGTGACACATGATTAGCAAGGAGCTTGAGTTTGATGTCTTCAGTAGCGGAAGAAGCTTGTTCGGAAATAAAGTTTTCAAACGTGTGCCGCCAGTGTGTCCATCGCAGATCTGAACCAGCGGTGGATGGTTCAATCTCAAATCTTTCTGGTCGTAGATAGCACGACCAACTTGCGGTCAGCGGGGTTTCTTTCTTCGACATGATATATTTATAGATATAATTAAAGTTCAATAAATTGATACAAGAGAAAGACAAAACCAAAAGGAAACTTGGTTTTATTGAACTTTAAAACTTAGGCATGAAAATTTCAAGACATTATTATTTTATACGACGTCTTGTCAAAACATAAACAACTAAACAACATAGACAGACAAGGAGTTCATATATCAATGCTCGAGCGCGCTTTATATGTAGATTGACTTCTGTACCCATCTATTTTGAGGCTACAGTTAGTAAATAAGAATTAAGTTTTCATACAACGGTAATTATAAATATATGGTAATTAGTATACGGTAATTAGAAAACGATAGATTTTCTCAAAAATTTTGGAAACCAACAAAATATGCAAATACTAGCTTATTACAACGTACGGAGGCCAAAGTACTGTCTCGATTTACTTGATCAACTTGGGTCTAACTTAAAAAATCAAATATATATTTATGTAAAACGGTAATTAGAAAAGTTTTTAACCAAGGTTACGGTAATTATATACTAGCGTGCTTTATTGGCGGTTCAATAACGTTAGAGACGTGCAACTGCTGTTTTGCTGCGGTACACATTAAGGAGACGAGACTCGCGCGGTAGTGGTGTGCCAAATACTGTTTTTTAGGGGTGTGCACTCGAGAACAGAATGTGTCACGGTAATTTTAACTTTCGATCGGACATCCGATAATTTAATGATAATTATTTATAGACTGGTTCTAGAGAGTCGATATTTTACTATGCGATACACGTTGTTTAACACTATTTAAATGTTTAATGGATCAAAGTAAATCTGTAAGTCATAAAAATTACAAGTAAGTTTTAACATTAAGTCAGTGTGCGGACACGTTACGGTAATTAGAGAACAGAGGTTTTTGAACTTAGGTTAAATTAATTTAGTCTTAAATACTTAAAGCAGACGCCTGTGTTTTTGTTTATGGCTAGATAGGGATTCTATCTAACATATAAAAAATATTGGATGATTGAATATGATAAAAGCACGGATTATTCAAGCCCGGACACGTAAAATTTGCTTGTCGGAGAATGGCCGGAATATTACATTGTATGGCTTCGTGTATGTTGTCTCTATTTGACTTTGGCAGATAGAGTCGACTACTTGAAGCCGAGTATTGCAATAAGAATAAGAAGAAAAATAAGCTAAGTGTACTTTTCAGTGACAATTGCAAAGTGTACATTTCAGTGAGCTGCCCCCTTACCATGACGTTTAAAGTAAGATTGTTTTATTCCTGTTCAGTAGTGTGCAAGTGACAGCGCTAGACACGTTATCTAGCGCCGTCTCTTTCCCACTGAAAGTAATATCGAAGTAATACTGCTATAAGAGCTAGTGGTACGCCCTTTGAGGCTTCGCCCGCATATTTCCAAACAAACTTACATCTCTTATTTTACCTCGTCAGGGGTAGAACCAGCAGTTGCTTCTTAGTGTGCCCTTTAAATTATAGTGAGAAACTACTGTGCGAATGTCAAAGTTTCTATCTTCTGTAGTTTTAGCTGTGCGTTAGTTAGTTGTGGTAAATAGTGCTTTTGCCCGTGGCTTCGCCCACATTAAGGTCGAACTTTCGTCCACAATTTACCCCTTAAGGGATCGATTTTTTTAAAATCATTACTTAGTGGCCACGTACTACCTACAAAGATCACACCCTCAGAGTTCCATATGTACAGGAGCAGCGGTTTGGGTTGTGCGTTGTAATATCAATAATCAGTCAGTCAGTATAGATAATTTCTTTGTTTTTAAAATTCATAGAAAACGCCCATACCATTGAAGAAATGATTGAAAATTATTTGACGTTGAGATAAATTGCTTCTAGAATATAAAGTTTTGTTATGAAATTTGGCATTCAAATTGCATGCAATGTTATGCGTATGTTACATAGGTACAAACTTTAAATCTAATAATCGTAATCTACAAATGGATAGTTCGATTGAATTTTGAAATATGATTGATTTAAATATTTGCGGGCCTGTTGGTCTAGTGAATCTGATTTCTAAACCGGAGGTCGTGGTTTTGAATCCCACTCAGTACAAACTAAAGGGATTTTACTAAAACTTTGTAGTAATATAGTAAGTAAGCTACAAAATATCCTCACGCAATTAAAACTCCTTTGTACAATTAATCCATACTAATATTATAAATGGGAAAGTGTGTCTGTCTGTCTGGTTTGTCTTTCTTTCACGGCAAAACGGAGCGACGAATTGACGTGATTTTTAAGTGTGGAGATAGTTGAAGGGATGGAGAGTAACATAGGCTACTTTCTGTCTCTTTCTTACGCGAGCGAAGCAGTAGGCAAAAGCTAGTTTATATACTTATAAACAAGAGGCCCACCCCGCCTTCGCACGGATGTTGTAAAACTTTGAAAAACTCGGTTTACCCTACTATTATTATGTACGTATTATACATGTAAGCCTTCCTCTTAAGTTTCTATCGATAAAAAAACCGCATCGCAATCCGTTGCGTTTTAAAAATTGAAGCATACATAGATACAGACAGCGGGGAGAGACTTTGTTTTATACTATGTATTGATATTTCCATCAAACCAACGCATTACAAATCAATTCAAACCAGAATCCTAACACTAACAGAATATGTTTAAACCCACGTACCACTATGTAACATTTCAACAGCCTAATACACAATCGCGACATGTCTGTCGCACGTAATTTGAATTTGTCGTACCGTCCGACCGCGGCCTAATTTTGGCGCACTCAAAACTATTCTAAGGTCATTTTTTACATCATTTGGTTTTGATCGGCTACTCGTTCTTATAATTGGACCTTGTCGTATGGGTTTTAAATAAATAATGGGCTTTAAAGTGTTGTAATTTGATTGTAATTATTAATAAGAATTAAGGTTGTTTTTCTTTTATTTCCTTTCGGAAATTGAGGTTATGGTTCAACATCATTTAATATTCCAAAGACTATTATTCAACTTCCTTCAACTTTCTTCATGTAAAACTTCATGAATAAGGATTTGTGAAGTTTTACATGAAGAAAGTTGGTATCAGATAGGTAAATAATAAAGTTGCGTTTCATAAAGTTATAAGCGGTAATTCAATAATTGAAATACAAAAATCAGACTCGATTTTAAAACAGAAGGTTTGTTCAGAAATACACTAATAATAAGTAATTAACTAAATGAATCACCGCAAACCATGACTATATAATATATATCGATAAAAGGTAAGATAAAAAAACTTGAACGGCTTAACTTTAAGATATTTCCTCATATTCGTCATATCCGTGCTGAAACCTACGTATGGAACTTAGATTGATTTATTGATAAACAATCTGTTTAATCGTTTAATCTATACTAGTCTATACTAATATTATAAAGAGGTAAAATTTGTTAGTTTGTAGGTTTGTAAGTTTGTATGTAGGGGGTAATCTCTGGAACTATTAGTCCGATCTGAAAAATTCTTTCAGTGTTAGATAGCCCATTTAACGAGGAATGCTATAGACTATATACTATCACGGTACGACCCACGGGAGCGGAGCAGTAACGAAAATTCGGGAGAAACCGCAGGGGACAGCTAGTATTAAAAATATTGCGTGTTCAAAATCGAAGTTTTAATTTACATTGTGTAAAAAACCAGGATAACGAGGTTGGAAGATATTATATTTTAATTACAGAAATTAATTGAGCTTTGTACGTTAATGAAACCGTATGTAGGCCATATTTAAATTAATTAAAACTGCATTTTTAGGACAATGCGTAAGCATTTAGAAAAAGCATGTAAGTGTAGTATTTTTACAGCAATACCACAAATAAATACCTACATACATATATTAAATCCCTTTGCATAAGAAAATGTACCGAACCGTGAAACAAAAACCAAATAATCATTATTCTTACCTAATTACCAAAACAATACTTCGATTATCTAATAACAAAACCAAGAAAAACCGATTTCCCATAGATCGCATAGACAACAGCTTCCAAATTTAAAAATAAAGGCGCCGCACTATGGAACGCATTGTCTTTTTTAAACACAGAACAGTGACATTGTCAAGATTCTATACAGCCATTACTGTCATGGAAAAAAGAGCTGTCAAAATTGAACTTGATTCAAAACAAAAGTCGAATGGAACGTAATTGTTTTGTAAACATTAGTTGCGTAAGCGTAAGCGCAAGTGGGTTGCGCTGCAAGTTATCTATTTCTACGAACAAGACTTGCATACTCATTGCTAGATCTATAGAATAATAATGACTGGGTTTGTGGCGAATAGATTAAGAAGTAGGGCTTCGACTATATCAAATGATAATTTTGGTTACTCACAACTCAAAAAAAATTGAGAAAAGTTTCAGAAAAGACACAAAAGTTAAGGACTGTGCACTCTTTATAAATTGATAATCACGTCTAGTTAAACATTTGTTTAACTGTGCCTAGAAATCAGTTCGATAAACATATTATGAACATTTAGACTATTTCCTTCGTTATGCCTTTGTTATTCGTAGTTGCACCTTTTGCTCGCATTTGTCGTTTATGTCTTTTGTAGGCAAGAATAAATAAAATTGTATTAATTTCAAAATTGCTTGTTGTTTTGTTTGGTTTACTCCTTTGTGGGAAAGACACTTGATTTTGCCTCCAGAGAGTGAGAAAGGAAGACTTAATCTCCTAAAATTATTTTACATGCTCATAAAAAAATTAAATTAAAAACAGATCGGAAAAGAATAAAAGCAAAATTCATTCATCTATTAAGATATATTTGCACCGTATCCGTAAAAAATGTACTTCATCTGTTACTGTAATTAACTTAATTACTGCACACCAAATGCAGATAAAAATAATTCTTAGTTGATTTTGTCTGTGACTCAGGATCATTATCCGCTTGCCTTCTATTTTCCAAGGTTTTGGACAAATTCGCCATGTTTTTGTTGTTTGAAAATTTTCGCGTTTGTCTGGTAGGTATCTTTATGATCCGATGACTTCATGTAGTGTATCCTACCTTAGCTGAGTTTAGTTATAGTAAGAGATGGCTTTTTAGGAGATCCAATCGGTGCTGTGATCTTGTCGGGATCGCAACAATATAAGTTTTCAATAAAAACTCAAGGTTCTAAGATTCCCAAATAGGAAAAAGTATTTTTGTTGTTTTTTATACCTAAAATTTATTAGAAACAGCCCGAAGTTTGAAGTTTTAGAAGTGTATATTGCGGTGAATACGGGGTGCTTTCTGCGACACGTCTCGTACATTATGTAAAGCCGTTGGTCCTACAACTGTTTTTTCAAAGAGGGAGTGCAGGTGCACACCTCTATACCACTATAATCTTATAAGTAGAAGTAAATTCGATCTAGATTTTTTGCCTTAAATCCTCCATTTCAGAACCATTAAAGAACTTCATTCCACAGATCTTGTACTCTGAGCTAAAGCCTCAAAGCTGCTAGTTGCAAGTCTATCTTCGTAGTGTTGTAACGACCGCGCCCACCGACTTTTGTGTTACATTCCAACTTACTTGTGAAATAGATTACTTGTCGGATATTATTGGAATTTCAACCGATTGTACGGTCCATGTTTTGGCAAATTGGTTGGATACGAGATAGTTTTAATTGTTTGGCTTTTAATGCCAGCCTTGGGTTTAAAGATTGTGGAATAGAAAGAGTTAGAGGATTAATGATAGCAGTAAGTACTTATATTCAATATCGGCATTAGGCGGTTGGCCGACGGCCCAGGAGTCGTAAAAAAGGCGTCTGACTAGACAAAACCCTTTATTTTTTATATGAAAGCTAATAGAAACCTCAATAAGACATTGAAAACGCTCAAGAAATTTCGCCCAGGGTGCAAGTAGTACCTATACCGACACTGCTTATACTGACAAATTATTACTACTACACAATTTATTTTAGGTTTTTATTGATAGCTTTTAAAATAATTGTAAGCTCACAGAACTTTAACGTTTTTAGGAAGTTAACTTTTTGATGAAAAAGCGGCGGCCAGCTATCGCGCTGCTATTGCGTCTCACGAATTCTGCTATTGTGAATCACGTCTTCAAAGGTTTAAACCGCTTATAGGGTAAAATAGGGAATAAAGGCTTGTATGAAAATGGGACAGGCAAAGTCGGAGGAACCAGCTACCTTACAATTTTCGTATTCATCGCGAATATCGCCCAATATCGCAAGACGTCCTTATTGGTACAGTAATAATAACGCGGAAAGCATTCAGCCTCAATAAGAATTTAATTTAGCTTACTTTCTGGCCTTGTTCACGCATTTACGTAAACTTGTTTACTTCGCAGTTCCCTTTAGGGTACGTTCAGATAGGTGCGACGCGCTGGAAGTCAAACATTTAGTGATATACCGTGTAAACGCCAATGATCATGGCCTAACTAAACCTAGTGTCATTTTCTTTGCATTTACAACTTTCCTAAGCTTGTTAGGAAAAAAACAAAATTTTGCAAAATGAAAAGCAACGATACATCACCATTTTTTGTTAAAAAACCCATGATAATGATAGTGGTGCTAGTGATCTTATTTTTCGGTATTTGGTAAACAGAAAATAAACTTGTAACCTAAATTAAGTAAACACTTGTAGACTAATTCGAAGTTAATACCAGTCATTTAAAATAAAATGTTTAATCAAGTTGAAAGTCAGTATTACGAAAAATGTGGTTACACCATTCAAGTAATTAATAAATATAATTATATTCATTTATTTTAATCAAGATCGCGCGATAAAGTGACCATTTACGATACTTTTACGATACTAGGTCCAACGTTGTCGCGCCTGTCTGAACTAAGCCTTAAGTTCAACCTGTTGGTATGCGTTGTAATATTCCATCAAATTGTCAAGTTAATGGCGACTATACCGTGTTTATGAAATCGTGCAAATTGCAATAACTCCCGTTTTACAACTTAGACAGTTACGTGTAAGAAAGCGCTCAATAAAATGTGGTTTACAGTTTTTTTTTTTAATTTTAAATAAAAAAAGATCAATTATTTTTTTATGTTAAGTCCCAGGAAAGATAAAGGATGAGAAAATAAAATTAAAGTCTTTCTCTTCGACTTTGTTCTACTATTATAAGATTTCTTTATGAAATAAAGACCATACATGATTTTTTTTTAAAAGAGTGTCCGTGGAGTTTCTTGCCTGTTCTTCTCCATAGAGATCTACGTTTTGGAACAGGCAATTAGCGTCACTTTTCTTTTCTGACTAACCGACCGACTCTTTTGACAATTCATAAGTACCTGTAAATGGTCTAAGTGAAATAATTGCTTTGAATTTTGAATTTTTTGAATTTCATACGCATTGGATAGGAAGATGTCTTTCAGGGTTCCCCAATTTCAGATACATTTCTTAGAAAGATCTAGAAATTGAAATCGTAATCAAATTAAAACTATACTAAAAAGGAACTACTAAAGCACGCCTTCCAAAGGTCCGGGACCCCAGGGTCCCGAGAAATTCAAACGAAATAAAAATAATAATAAAAAGGAACTACTAAAGTTAAAGTCCAAGGAATGGATAGAGGGTTCCAAAACTATATACTGGCCTAATTCGAAAAACCTATGCGTGTCATATAGCCCATTAATCGAGGAAGGTTATGGATATGTTATAGGCCAATATCACGCTATCATCCACGGAAGCAGAGCAGAAACCAAAAACATATTATATCACGCACAAAACCGTGGGACACAGTTCGTTAATAACAAAATCTAAACATAAACGCTACCACTAAAACACAATTAACTTAATAGCCGACAGTTAATTTAAAAATATCTCACTTCAAGAACACAAAAGCCAGTTAAAAGAACAGAGCACTTTTCTAAGAAATAGAGCGATTGCGCCAAACATTGCAGTAAACGCTAATGGACGAACATGAGCACTATAACACTAAGTGAAAAATTACAACAACCCCGTGAGAAATTCACATTAATTTTAAAAGCTATAATTATCATTGCTAAATGAAGGTATCATGGTAATTTGTTGTAGATGAGATCAGCTTAAACCATGGTAACAGTGGGATGATTATTTCTAATTATTCCATGGGACTGTTGTTTCGAAAAACATCATTATTCTTTTAGTTGAGGAAGCTTTGTTGCATAATGAGGTGAGCTTTATTAGTATGTCTGGGTAACTATTGGTTACAAAAGGTACGATAACTTTTTTAATTGAAACATAATAGATGTAGAACATCGACGATATAATTGGAAAATCTTATATTTGAATTTATGAACAATATCAACAGCTGTATGATAATAAGTGTTTATAAGAAACTTTAAGGTCACTGTACATTCCCATAATAGTATTCAACGTTGAATTCTTAATGGTTCACACCTTGTTAGGTATTATTAGCGCACTATTATATCAAGTCCAACAATAACAAACACTTTTTACAAAGAAAACAATGCCGGCCTTGTTTTTTTTTATATCCATGGCACTTAAAAAGCCACAGCTTCGATAAACAATCACTTTTCGCAGCCTAAAATAATAAAAATAAAACATGGTCGCCTAAACGTCAAAATTTCCCGCCCAAAAATAAATGTCAAAATTTTCCCGCTTATTTTTCAACCATAAACTTACCTTCAAAACCAACATGGCTGCTTGTCAAATTTCCCGCGTTCACGCGCGTTATGGCGAGCGATCACAACACACGTCTGCCGTTTGCTACACCGGCACTTGTATTTATAATGTCGCTAAGTTACCACAGTGGTTGGTCTGATATTGTTATTCTCCGCAGAGCCCTATGGTAACGTAACACCCCCGTTGGGCAGTTATGTTTCTGTTGACACATTTAATAATGATTCATGGAGAAAATATTATGCTTGTTGATCTAGTTTTTTGTGCAAATGACTTGAGCGCTTTATTTGTATAACTATACCCAATAGCAAAAATGCATTTATCAGTGTACAAAAAGAAAAAATGTTTTTTTTTTGTTACAGTTTAAAAACCTCTACCTACTCTATTAGTCTCTGTAACACAAAGGACTGAAATGCATTTAATTCAAATAAGCCTCATGCAAGTCTATGAGAATGAACTACGACTTACTATAAAAGTCTAAATAAGCCACAATGCATTCAAGACATAGGTACAAGACATTTCATCGTAATTCGTAACTGAGTGATATAATTATATCTCTGCAATCCATAGACACTTTGGATGGGTTATACACATTAGTTACGTACTTATAATTTGCAATGAATAATTAATTCTTCGCATGGGAAGAAATACTATTGAATGCAATCAGAAAAGTTATTTTTTTGGAAATGGCTTCTGGAGCAAACAAAAAATGCTATAAAGCTAAAGAGTTTGTTAGTTTAAACGTGCTAATTTTTTATATATTAACAACTGGTCCTACCTAAGAAATCCATTTGTTCTGGGAGCTTATACAGGTTGTGTTATTTTATGCGGAGACCCACAAAAGTAGAGCAGAAACCGAGGACGTAACTGAACTCAAACCGCGGGGTGGAGCTGGTGACACATATGGCTGAATACTCAAACGATACTTCATTTTAAGTCACTCTCAAATCTGTTGCTGTCTTTGTCACTCTAAAGGGATAAACAAGGACAGCAACAGATCTGACAATGTCTTTAAATTAAGTAACGTTTAAGTCTCTGGCCAATAAATACATAGAGATGAATATCGTAACTTAATGTGACCTGCTTGCATATTTTCTTGACCTTACTCCAATTCTATTTTCTAAAGATTTTCCTTTATAAGCGTCGCAATGTAAGTAGGTATTGATGTACAAACGAGGTCAAAGCTACAGGGTTTTGTATTAAACATGTGTATTTACGTACTACAGTCACGCATTTCTTCTTTAAGGTCATTTGCGATCGATTCCTAATGTTGACGAGTGTTACTTATTGAACCTAAGGCATTGTTTAGTTTTAAATGTTTTTTTTTCTATCCTATACTGTCCCACTGCCGAGCAAAAGCCTCCCAGAAGTCCTTAAAGAATGTCTTATCCCTCACCTCCTCGAACCAACCCTCGTGATATGCGTTAATAAATGTCTACAAATTAAAATATAATCTATATTTTGTAACACATAGATGATAACAAAGAGTTTGTTTGATTTTTTTACATGGACGGGAAATCAACAAATGACTTCTCCCGCCCTGGGAGAGGCGGGAGGGAGTGTCAAACTTTTACGGACCAAAACCCACCCTTGTTACTTCGGATGTCATTTATGTTCCGGGGCCTCGGTAACCATTACAAACATCGCAAAGAGTTTGTTGGTTGTTCTTCACTAGGAATTTGATGCTTGTTACAAAATATTTTGTCCCCTACATTTTTGATAATTCTTTAGTACCTGTAAATGGTCTAAGTTAAATAAATATTTTGAATCGATTTCACATATGTCCACGCGAGCAAATCAATTAATAACTAGTCTTAAGCAAATTTAAAGTTAGCCTAACTCAGTTTCGATAAATTTAGCCCATTGCCCAAGGGCTATAATATGTTACTTACCTAACATAATAAACATTTAAAGGTTAATGTAATTTTGCCGGTTACCATTTGTAGCTGGACATTCAAAGTTCTAACCTAGATATTAGATTAATTTAAGTCGCTCATTGTTCTCGTTTTAACACGAAACACTAAGATGCCAGATCCTAAATATAAACCTAGTCCACGCAAAAATGTCTGGTTATGCTTTTCATCCTTATGAAGTAAAACTATGATAGAATGAAACAGGCGGAAATAACGGATATTTATTTCAATTTTTGAATTTAGATGAATGAAGTATGATTTTACCTTTCAATGACCAAGTGGCAGCCGGCAGTCGCGCTGCTATTTTCTTTCTATTGTGTCTCGAATCACGTGTGTTCGAAGGTATTCTATGATAATTTCAGCCTTGTTATTTTACTTCACCATATTATACCCTGAAATTATGCGCCTCGCTAAAATTAAAAAATAATAAAAAATTCTAGATTTGCCAAAACTATACCATTTTCAAGGGTTTCCACTCAGTAGATTACTAAAATTTTGAATTCAAGTCTATTAGTAAGGCTGTTTGCCGGGGTTGTGGAATGTTTATAATAGTTACCGTGACCCTGGAAGATACCGGAAGGAACATGAGTGAGTTTTTGTCAGTAAAAGTCTGACACGCCCTCCCGCCGCACCCAGGACGAGAACAGTCAATTGATGATTTCCCACTCCCCAAAAAAAGGCTGATATTCTGAGAACTATTCTCAAGACTTTGCAATACGAAAACGGAGCGCATTTTAGTATGTATAATGAGAAATCATTTGTCAATGATTTATCCTTAGATCAATAAAATTAATACAAAACATCATCTTAGCCAGAGGCAGTTTTTAAGTGTTATAATATGCATGCAATTAGTGTCTTAACGCGCCTTAATATTTGCAAAATTTAATTATAATACTGGTTCTATCAATCATTGCTATTTACTTCCTTACATACAAAAATAATTGAAATTACATAAGATGATTATGTTGTATTGCCTGCTATTTATGACCCAATTACATTTGAATTTATTTCATTAAACAGGAGTTACAAATTAGGAAATAAATCTATAACACTTGTTGACAAACTGTCTAGCAAGAAATGCAAGAATATACAGGGTGGGAAGTTTCAATGGGTCTGAAAGAAAACTACTAACTATTCAATTAAGCTTATGGCTTTTTTATGGTTGGAAAATCATCAAATGACTTCTCCCGCCCAGTGTTACACTTCTACTGACTAAACCCGTGTTCATTCGGTTGCCTTTTGCGTTCCGGGGACCGGTAACTATTAGAGCTATTCCGAAACCCCGGCAGGAAGCTAGCGTATTGGTTGACTAATAGAGGTTGTCTCAGGCGTTAAGTTCGCCATTGTACCTTTGCGTATTAATGGTTAAATATGTTATTGTATTTTTTTATTATTTAATCCCAGCAATATACATACAAATCCAAGTCGACATTAAAGGTTAATAAAACATTATTCGATAAAAAAACGATAGGTGTGTTTAAGCTTGCCTTAGCTTTCCGTTTCAGAAAAATTGTAAACGTCATAGGTACATAACGAAAAAATAAACAATGAATCTGGTTGTAAAATAACTTAACTTCGTATTGAGAATAATTAGCCAGAAACTCTAGAGTCTAGACTCTCTCATAGATACCTAGAATATATTATTAGATATCTAATTACATTTACGAAAGACAACAATGATTAATTTATAACTTGAACGTTCGAACACACGTGATTCAAGACACAATACAATCGCAACGCGACAGCTGGTTTTCACTTGGTAGTTGAAAGGTTAACAGTTTAGGAAGTCCATATAACTAGTTGACAGATCATTCATAAGTAGAATATACACAATATAGATATATTGAAACCCTCGGAGCCCCCACGGTCCCCGGCCAGCTGTAGACGCAGCAAGGCCAAGTACAACCAGACCAGTCTCTCTCCGAATATAGTGTAGGAGCTAGACCGTGCCCACGTCATTGCAATCTTAAAAATACCAACTAAATACTTAGAAAAAAAAGTATTAAGCATATTTTTATCTAGGCAGATCAGTAGAGCTTTCGCATATTCAAATTCTATTTTAAAAAAGACTATGTGTTTCACACGGCTTGCCCGCCTTTACCATCATCATCGCAGTTCGTTTCTTATTAATTTCATTGCGGATACAATACAGCTAAATCGTTTCCTCTGGGACTCGTCGAGCGCAATTACTCATAGATTTCAGTTGCAGTAGTTGGGTGATTAGTGTAGCGGGATAATCCAATATAAAATAAAAATAACAGGATAATCTTTTCAGAAAAAACAATTTTGAACTAGTATATGATATACTGATCGTAAAAAGATAATGTTAAAAATATATTATTTTTATAACCTGCTACAATTAATGACATTTTACATACATTACCGATATTTGTTTAAATGTTTGTTGTTAAAATAATTTAGCGAATTTGGCGGAAGTATAAATATAAAATACGTAGCTCTAAACAACAATACAATATATGCATTGAATATTACGTGTTGTGCTGTAATAAAATGCTATTACCTTGTAATGGAGAATTTGAGATGCAGTATTAATTTGGACGGATGTAAAAACTAACACAATGCGGCATTGTACAGACACAACAAATACTAAGAGGTACCAACACCCAGCATTAATTGGCGTCGGCTCATTAAACAAAGAAGGAGGTTTTCATATACAAAAAGATTTATTTCAATTCGACAGGAAGTTCCAGAGACTAACGTTTTGTACCCACGCCACGTCAACGATTTTCCGCTACGATTTGACTGCACAGTGGAACCTACTTAAGCAAAAGGGAACCAACGAATTTATCTTTTACTATTATTAAAAATGTATTGTGTTATGTTATGAATTTTGTTATATTTTATTTGTAAACGTAGAACAAATTGCTATCACAAATTACTCGATCAGTTGATTTATAAAACCTGAAAGCTTAACTTTTTTTTCTTTGACTGATGCAGCACCACTACTTTCGTACGCTTAGCGGCCTTCCACTGTAAGCTTGTTTTCTTATTACGTACGACCATCATGTTGAATCAGCTCTCAGCATCGGCAGTATTTATGTTCCTTCAAGAAAAAGCTTATATCACAGATTAATAAATAGTTACTACGTAACAGATACTTCACTCCAACACAAAAATGAAAATACCTACGCTATAATAGCCTACAAAATCATAATAATAATACCAGCTGTTTGCAGCGAGGAGAAATGTACCATAAGTACGCGCAAAGAGAGTTGAGATTCTTTTGCCCGCCGCGCGACTAACGTGTGTGCGTGTCGTCCAGCAAATATGCTAGGGTTATACGTATGATGAGAATGGTTATAAAACGAATGTTTTAGAAAAAAATAATTATTTTTTTATTTGTTGATCAAATATTTTTAGTTTAATAAAATGACTGATGCATATTTTTCGTTCCTTGAATTCCCGATTATTATATTTTAGTGTCAAAAATATCCAAAACCGCGTGAATAATTTTAATAAATAATCAAAATGGAAAGAGGAGAAAGGAAACAGGGGAATTGCACAATAATCACGCAATAATTACGTGGTTTCGGCATTTTGATAGTCAGCGCTGTACCCGTGACGCGCGAGCACTCAGGCGGGCGCGCGACAGCCCGGTGTTCGTTGTATCGTCGACGATACGCGAGGCGGTAGGCATAAAACGCGTGGCCTTGAGCGAGTGACGGACGCCTGCTTATATCTTTTAAAAGGTCGACAACACCACTCGAACCTAACTGTTGCGGTTTCGAGACTTCACGAAAGCTTCTTCAAAGTTTTAAAATTAAATGCGAGCACTAGCTCTTTGACTATAACGTGTTAGATCGCCGCAAGTGCTCGTAATGTATGCGTGCGCACAAAGGACACAGATTTCATCTCCCGCGCATTCCGGTGACAGGTTTTTGTTTATTATGGTGTGCGCAATGATATTGTGCCGGTCATTTAACATTTTCTTCCACAAAAATATAAAAATAAAACACTGAAGAGATATGCTGGCTGAAAAGGACCTAGTACTAAATATACCTATAATTATTTATTTATTAATTTATCAACTATTTTTTTTATATGCATTATATTCAAAATACTTTCTAATATTTATCTTGGACATCACAGAAATCGGTGAAGGAAAACATAGGGAGAAAACCTGAACTTGTAGTAATATAAGTCCGAAATCGCCGATCCGCCTTGAGCAAGCGTGGCGAGCAATGCTCGGCTCGTGCCTTCTCTGTATGAGAAGAGGCCTTTGCCCTGCAGTGGGTGGGTGGTATCAGGGGCAGACTAGGACAGTTGACAGATTATGATATTTTCGACATGAAAAGAAATCAATTATTTGCAATATTCTAAATGTTTAATACCTTATATTTCTTCCATGTTCTTTGTCCTAGGCCTAGGCAGAGTCATAGTTAAAAAAAATGAACTTTTCCAGATCATATTGAAAATATTGAATTTTCCACTTTTCGAAGAAGGCTATGGGACCTTATTCTACGACGTACATATTAGTGAGTTATTCTACAAATTTACGAGTTTTATGGTATTTTAATTGTAGATTTGTCATCATGATCATCAGAATGACCTCAATAAAACCAATAGTAGAGATTATTTATAATTTATTATTTCCGAAAATTATTAAGCATGGCATAAATAAAACATTTATTTGTTTAAAGGGACGACTAGTTAATTGACGAAATGTTAATTTAAACGACTGTGGGAAACAGAAGCGTTAATGCGACTTTATTATCATACCTACAAGGTACTAGGAATCTAGGATACTAGGTTTCATCTACGTCGTTAACTGCTGCTTTTCTCCCGTGAGTCATACCGTGAGGTTATCCTGTAACCTTTCTAGATAAATGGGCACACTAAAATATTTCTTTAATTCGAATCTGTTGTTCCTGAGATTATCAAGCAAACATAAAATTTTCAACGTTATGATAGTAGTATGTATAGATTAGTAAACTTTTGGTCCGTGGTAAGTAGAGCCAATCCGTAAGTTTTATATATTTTCCGTAATTAACAAGAAATAAACTGATTGCAAATTATTTAAGCAATAATGCTCAAATGATTTGCAACTTACTAATAAAGCTTTACATAACATTACTTAACAAACATTACTTATTAAACCTACATACCTAATGTAATAATTAAGTTATCTAGTAGGTAGGTATCATAAATAACAGTTATTGCAAGCAATGTCGCGGTCGCCGTTCCACTCTACATAGCGGACAAACTGTATGACCTATAGATGTGGAAAATTTGTTTGTTTGTTAGTTTATTTTGCTACGTAACTAAACAACACAACACAGCATGATAATATCACGCCGGTATTCTTGAAAGGAGAAGGCAGTCAATGTCAAAAAGTCGGTCGGATAGTCAGAAAAGAAAAGTAACGCTAATTGCCTGTTCCAAAATGTAGGTAGATCTTTGTAGAGAAGAAACGGCAAAAATTCCACGGACACTCTATTAAGAAAAAATCATAATCTTAATCTAAAGCCTTTAACGACCTACTTCCAGGTTAGTTTCGAGTCTGGTTATTTGTGTGTTTTCGACGGCTTTAAGAAAAAATATTATCAATAGAATGAGGCCCAAGAACAAATAAAGCCAAATCACGGTCACGTAGAAACATGGACGACTATTCTCAATAATTTACCTGTCTCGAGATATCATATCTCAAGGTATAGAGCACCAATAAATAGGTTTTTGGAAATGTTTGTTGTTCAAGAAGTTACAACTAAGAAGTTTCCCCACCTAAAACGATGGCTTAGTAGACCGCGCCGCCCTCTAAAACAGAAAGCGTTCTAAGACCTTGCTTCCTTATCGGAAGTCGTCTGATTATACTAACAAGGGACACATTTGTATGAATATTGCTATTATAATCCTTCCTACAACTCACATGGTAAGCACCCGTCAGGAAGGGGCCCAACAGGGCCAACGCCTGCCGGGGTTGCGGAATGTTTATAATAGTTACCGTGACCCTGGAACATAAAGGGCAATCGAAGGAACATGAGTGGGTTTTAGTCACTAAGAGTCTGACACGCCCTCCCACCGCACCCAGGACGGGAGCAGTCATTAGATGATTTCCCACTCACCAAAAAAAAAATGGTAAGCACCTGGCTATGTTTTATGAGGAACTAACTCTAGCCTCAGTCGTGAACAGTCGTGATGGCTTAGTGGATAAATAACGCGCCCGCCTCTCGTTAAGAGCTCGTGGGTTCGAATCCGGGCTAGTACCAATGTGACTTTTTCAATTCATATGTACTTACTAAAGTTTATCTTGGACATCACTGACATCCCGTGCCTCGGAAAGCACGTAAAGCCGTTGGTTCCGGTTGTCATTCGTAGAACTTTGACAGTCGTTACTGGTTAGCCAGAAACTCTGACCAGTCTTACCAAGAGGTATCGTGTCATCCAGTTACTGGGTTGTGGAGGTCAGATAGGCAGTCGCTTTACGTAAAACACTGGTATCCAGTTGAATCCGGTTATTCTGGAAGCCGATCCCAACACAGTTGGGAAAAAAGGCTAGGAAGATGAGGTAACTCTAGCCTACTGGAAATATTTAGTATTTATTGTATTTAACTACTATGACGTCCTCATACTTTCTATTAAATTAAGAAGTCAGTGAAGTTTACCTTACTAAGAACTGTAAAATACCCCAGATCTTAGCAATTATGGACACTCTGAAATTGCAAACAAAAATGATGAATTATGTTTATATTACCTGAATTTATTTTAATATTCGAGATAGACAATTTGTGTAGGTCAAGCCAAGTCAAATCATTTGTTTAGACCAAAAAAAGACACTTTAAAACGTCATTTACAAAACAAAAGTGAATCTAGTTGCCCAATCCGGGAGCCGGTATGAATGTGTGTGATCATCACTGCCACATAATAAAACCATCTTAGTATTTAGGATGATAACGTTAATGCATCTGAAAGAAAGAGTCTGGTATTGTAGATGGCTTGTTTATGTCTTCTCTTTTATGTTATAAAAGTTTAAGAAATTATATCATAAAAAGAGTTAACACATCCGATTAACATGACTTTATTCACAAAACCCACAGATAGCATAGCATAGCACATGCTGCTAATAAAAAAGGAACAATTTCATATTTTACGAATTAATTTCCTGCAAATAAAAAAGGAAACATTTTAATACGAATTTGACCTGTCACGTTGTGTTCTCAGAACATAAAAGTTAAACAAAAAGAGTTGTTTATCGATATGTGTGTACAAGGACAGTGAGAGTAACTTCCCGGTCTGTACGGAGATCTAGATGAGTCATTGTCATTAACAATTTGCGTCAGGAGCTCAAGATTCCTTGTCTATGCTTATTATTTTTATTGTTTCTAGGACGTTGCATAAAATTTAATATTTTAAGCGACCTTTCGACAACCGGCTGTCGCCCTGCTATCGGGTCTCGAACCACGTGTTTTCGAAGGTGTAAAAATGATATATTATCTAAGTTAAAATATATTATATAAATAAGCACTTGGTTACCTTACATAATTTTAATTCATTATTTATACCAGGTCACTCAGAAAGTTTTGAGAAAAAACGTTTTTATATATAAATAAGACACTGGCCATTTGTAATTAGAGGAAGGTGAGGTATAATGATCCCCTTAAGGGAAAAACGTAACTGTGGCTAAAGTTGACTGCAAAATCGCAAGAATTCTATTGTTGGAGGCAGTGAATTTACTTAACTTTGTAACTGCATACTTATTTTTTACTATAATATGTATGTAGTTTTCTTGTATTAGAGGTTTTTGTTAAAGTTTAGTAAAGGATCATTTTATACACACCTATGTATAAAATGATCCCTGGGGAAGGGGTAAAATAATCCCAGGGATCATTTTATACCAAAAGTTAATAAACATTTAATCAAATAAAAAAGTCAGCTGTTTATTTTAATCATGTATTGTTCATAACAATTTAAGTAAATTAAATAAAATCTTTTGCAGTCTTCTAGTGTCATTAGAGATCTTTTTTTGTAATTATGTACTACTCAATCAAGAAAACTAAACAATAAAACATAGCAACAAACCTTTCAAAATGTTTGCAAAATTAACAAAATACCAAGTCAAGCTATAGGTAATCAAATAAACTCTTCTTCTAAATAAAAAAAAAAAAAAAACAAAAATAATACTAATCCCTATATATACAGGGTGTCCCACGGCAATGCCACTTGGAGGGAAAGTACCTTAAATCTAGTAGATAGAACATTTTACTGGAAGAAGACATTATTTGAATTTTTAAAATAATTTAAATTGCATTCATAGATTTTAAAATAATTTATTGGTTGGGCCGGGAATCGAACTTGTTCCACGAGAAAAAATAATCACCCTGTAGTTTATCAATGTCTGAATGCAACAGAAAAAGGCTTTTTTCTTCTTCTATATCTGTTTTCTTTTTGACTTCCTCTTCAAGGTATTTTTGTATGGTGTGCTGGTCAATACTGATGTGTCTACTCTTATTCGTCTTGCACTCGCTCTTTTTCTAATCTCCCAGAAAATTCAGACGCTGAGATATTTTTTGGGAAGGACGCTGCTTGCTGCGATGACTGTGGAGCCTGTGGAGATGTTTGAGTCACAATTGGAGTCGACATTTGTAGTGGAGACAGCTGAGGTGTTAAATGAAGGGATTATTTAGGTATAAGTAGTGACCGTGTTCCAAATAACGAAAATTTTTACAGAGGTTCATCCACTTTTCCATGATAAACGCTTAGCGGATACATGACTCCGACGTCCAAGGGTTGGAGTTTGTGGGTGCAATGAGGCGGCAGGCATAGAAGGTCATCTCTGACGGCATCTAATGCCTTTTGCATTTTCTCTTCAGGCCAATTTCGGCGATTTGTTTTCCGTATATAAATTCTCGGCATGATCTGTAAAAATAACAAAATAACAAATACTAATGGGGTAAAATGATTCCAGGGATCATTTTAAACACACAGAAAGGGATCATTTCGCCCCAAACACCAAATTCCAACATATCGATCAAAACATAACCTTCAAATACAGCGTGCGGTGATCGAACATTGCTTAAATATTAGCTGACTGCTATTGTATTTTGTATTTTTTTCCTGGGACAACTCACACACGGCCATCTGATCCCAAACTAAGCTGAGCTTGTACTATGGTAACCAGACAAATACAAATACAAAATACAAAATACAAAATCTTTATTTCTGAACCAAACAGTTTTCTTAAATTGGTGATTGGAGCCTCCTTTTAAGCAAGTAATGCCTGTGTTAGGAGACTCCGCTCTTCCACATCAATATACAATTTGTTCAGTACCTAAGTCTAGATGGCAAGATTGAGCATGCATGGGTGTGTGTGTGTGTTCGTGTGTGTGTGTGTGTGTGTGTGTGCGTGTGTGCGTGTGTACATGTGCGTGTGTGTGAGTGTGTGTTTAGGCGTGCAAATGTGTTTTTATTTAATGTGTTGCAGTAGTTTCTCAGTGTCCGCGTAATTCAGAGATTTTATCCAATTAGTTATATTTTTTTTGCAATCATTCATTGTTTTATCATGTACATATATATATTTGTTTATTCTGTTATACAATTGACATGAAAGTGTGTTATATTGATAGGCAGCAAATTTGGTCTTAGTTTGAGGAACTTGTGCTACCAGATCTTTCCGTCTTTTTATTGTTGAATTCGGATTATAGGGTAGATTTTTATGTTTTTTTAGGACGATGTTTAAGATATATAATTTTCTAACAGAGAGCAGTCCACTTTCCTGATAGAGACTTTCAGTTGAGTATGTAATTCTTTTAAAATACATAATTTTTATTAACGCACGTTGTCCTCGTTCAACATGAATAAACTTTGTTTTTGCTGCTCCCCCCCATATTGTGATACAATACGCTATAACAGACTGCGCTAGAGAGACATATATTTCATTTAATAGGTTACTGTGGGAGCCTGTTTTCTTTTTAATGTTCATAGGTGCAATATGTCTAAGCGTTTTAAATATCCATCCAAGCTTCCTAATCCTTCCAGCAACATGCTCAACATGCGAGTACCATGATAATCTGTGGTCAATAATTACTCCTAAATATTTTGTTTCCATAACTTTATTGATAAAGGGACACGCACAAGTATATTGATTGTCACATGAGTGTACTTTAATGTTAAACGCCTCATCTGGCTGTGATTTTTTATAGATGGAGAAGCATATGTAGTTGGTTTTCGAGGTGTTCAACGTTAGAAGGTTATTATCGAGCCAAGACGCAATTTGGAGCATCCCTGTTTCTGTCTTAATTTTAACATCCGACCAACTATTCCCATGAAATACAATTGCTGTGTCATCAGCGTAACAAAATATACTTGCGTTTTCAACATTTAGGTTACAGAGATCGTTGATGTAGGCTAGAAAGAGTGTTGGCCCCAGAACACTACCCTGCGGTACTCCGAAAGACACGTCAGCATAGTCACTTAGATGCTCTCCAATCTTAACTCTCTGTCTCCTGCCCGTGAGATAATTTTTTAAAAAGTTGAGAGGTGTTCCCCTTATTCCAAGCTTCTCTAATTTGTTCACAAGTGTGGGAACGGAAACGGTGTCAAATGCTTTTTTTAGGTCTAGAAATACCGTCAGGCATTTCTTTCCTTTGTCTAAATGATTGGTTACTAGCGAGGTGAGGGCACCAATAGCATCCTCGGTGGAAACACCCTGTCTAAAGCCAAACTGTGTTGAGGATATAATATTAAACCTATTGAAATAATTCACTAATCTGGAGTTGGTTAATTTTTCTATTACTTTAGACAGGGCTGGTAACACCGAGATAGGTCTATAATTATTGACATCATTTCCGCTCCCACCCTTGTGAACTGGCGTAATAACAGATTGTTTCAGAGGGGCTGGAAATACTCCACTTCTAAAACAGAGGTTAGCTAGATGGGCAATAACAGGGGCAAGTTTTTTATTACAGTATTTCAGAAATTTTGACGAAATACTGTCCCAGCCAGGAGCACTATCTGACTTCAAGCTACGAATGATTCCTTCTACTTCCTCAGTGTCAGTGTCTAGAAGCACGAATGAATTTATTTGTGCATGTGGACTGTTTTGTTGATGATCAAGTCCGTCACCGTTTCTGGGCTGGATTTGTTGAGCCAATTCTTTTCCAATATTCGAGAAATAGTTATTTACATAGTTAATTGACTCAGTTGGAGTTGATTTTATATTTAGTAATTCTGCACTTTGATTTTTTGTTTTATTAGTATATGTAATTGATTTTATATTTTTCCATAATAATTTCGGGTTACTAACTGAGTTAGCTAATAATTCTTTTTCATATTTCCTTTTAATTTTTTTAATAAGATTATTACAATAGTTTCTGTATCTGTTATAGGTGATTTTTAAAATTTCATTATGTGGGTCAGCTCGTGAGTTTTTCTGTAGTTTATTACGATTCTTTATACAGCGGAGTATTCCCGGGGTTATCCACGGTTTGATGATACGCTTGTTGTTGGGGATATTTCTACTGGTAGTACTTTTCTTGATAGTTTCAGTAAGTTTATCAATGAGTAATTCAGTCAATACATTGGGATCATTGCAAACCATCAATTCGTCTATATTTGTGTCATCTAAGTTATTTAATGCTTGTTCATAGTTTAAGGTGGTAACGCATTTATGTAATTTTTCCTTATTTTTTATTTTGGATAGTGATAAAAGTGTAGTAAAATGATCCGTGATCGAAGTCTGTAATATAGCAATTGCTGCACAGATCTTTTTAACGTTAATTCTTAGCATAAAATGGTCTAGACAGTTTTGTAGTCTGGTAGGTAGTGTATGACCTGGTAAGATGCCAAAGGTTGACAGAGTGTTAAGATAGTTGAGGCGGTTATTTTGCTCAGTAGGCGCCTCATTATCTTTGGCTCTAATATTAATATTAATGTCCCCAGCTATTACTAATGTTTTTTGTGAGTCTAAATAATCTAAGTGTGTGCTAAGTGAATCTAAGAAATTGTTAATACTTGTGTTAGCCGGTGATCGATATATGCATAGCACAGTGGTATTTAATAGATCTACTTGAAGACACGAGGCTTGAGTTAATTTTATTTCTTGTACCTTAGGTTTTAATGATTTTTTTGCGTATACAACCACCCCATCATTTTGATTATATTGTCTAGTTGTGACATAAGATTGATAATTGGCCAGTTGTGGCAAAGGTTTATTAATATTTAATCTACATTCCGTTAATATTATCAAATCTGTTTCAAATGTAAGCGAAGATAACGTAGTAATAAAATCATCAAAATTACAGTATATACTCCTTATGTTTTGTGAAATTATCGTTAAATCATTTTTCTTAACACAAATATGATTAGAAAGGTTCGAAGGAAGGCATTCAATTGTACTTGAAATTACAATTGTGTCGAGTTCATTAACTGTTTGAACCGTATTACTCATGCGGAATATTTTCGTATAGAATTGTAGTAGTAGCTAGAACGTAGTGAATGTTTCTGATAGGTAGGCGGACGCAGTCTATTATTATTAGTGTAGCAGAGAATAATTGTAAGTATAATATTATTAATACTTGTATAACTATTTTCTTTAATGTATAATAAAATGAAATGTAATATAATAATTATTTTATGTATTTTTGTGAGCTTGTGTATGTGGATGTATTTAGTGACCTCTTTTTGAGTGTTATAGGGTGTAGTTATGTATGAGTCAGTATTAAATGACGTGAGCAATTTATGGGAGTGAGTGTGAGTGTATGTGCGAGTGATTAAAATAATATAACATGCAAACAAAAATGTAAACAAAAATAGCAAGACAAATGTAGTAAGATTACAAAATATTAAGTGAAGATGAATATGAATATTCGGTTGGTGTATAATACATAATACTTTCAGTCTAATAAGAACAAGCCAAATAATTGAGTTACATAATATTAGGTAGAAACAATAAACAGGGAATAGTCATACTTTCTGCATTAGCTGCTGAATTTGCGCTTCATTTCTAATAATTAAGGTCTGAGCCTGGTCGTCCTGCTTAACCAGAACCTTGCCATAAGCAGTCCAGCAGTATTTGTATGCACCAGACTTTTTCAAATCTCGGGCAAGGAAATATAAGCGAGAGCCTTTGGCAGTCAAATGCTCAGAGAGGAATATCGGTGTATCTTCCTGCGTCTTGAAGCCCAAATGCTTACAGCTTAATTTGGTTTTGTATTTTAGGTTAAAGTTCTTAGCCATTTTCAGAATATCATTTTTGAGGAGTGTAGATCCTGTTTCTACAACGATAGGCGCATTATAACCCTGTTTGTTTCCACGCAGCCTATAAATGTCTTTAATGTCATTTTTTATCATGGGGCAATCAATATTTTGGGACAGACTCGTCACCATGTCTATTAAATCTTGCTTGGACTCACCTGGAATTTTAGGCACATTTTTCATCACAAAATTAGTTTTACGACACCCGGTTTCCATGTCCTCGATTTTTTGCTCCAAAATTGTGATATAATTTTTGTCATCTTTCGCATGATTTTCCAACTGAGCAATTTTCTTTTCCAAGTCTAGATTCTGTGACGTAAGAAGTTTGACAGTGTCATGTATGTTAAGATTCGATTCCTGGATATCTTTCAGGGTTAAAGACAGTTGTTGAAGCTCACGTTCGTGTTTGGTCATAAATGAAGCCATCATTTCTCTAATCTCATTCTTAAACTCATCCAATTGCTCAGTAATTAAGACATCCTCCCTGCTCCTTTTTGTTCTCCGGGAGACAAAATTAGGCGGTGTGATGTTTGTTTGGATGCTCATCTGGTCAATCTCTGACTCAGAGGCAGATTTATTTATAGGCGAAGCCATCGTAAACAAAGTATAGGAAGAACAAAATCAGTGCAGAGAATGTTCAATCTCGGTATCGCGACCACCGTAACTGCGACTCAATTAAGTAAACACATCCAATATTAAGATTGTCTTACTTCAATTCCTTACTTGCGAGTGGTGCACGGCGTAGCAGACACCGAGCAGCGAGGGTCGTCTCAGGTAGCTCGTAGTAAAAGTCGTAGCAGCGTAGCTCTCGTAGCGGCCACAGCGTAGGCGCTGCGGTGACGTAATGTGTGGCCCGATCCGTAGATTACACCCAGTAGTTTCGAGTAATAACAGCAATGTTGATTTGGCGCCGCGGCCACCACAGCGGTCTCGATACGGTGTAGTCGACTCGACTCGGGTTCAAATCTCGCCGGGCGACAGGTCTTTTTCCAATTCAAAATTGTTCCTCCAGTTGACAGCTCAGGTCGTTGGTGTGAACGAGACGTCCGACCCCAACCAATATGGCCACCGCGTCTAATGGGAACTCACCCAAGTTGAAAAAGGAGGGACCGAGTGTGATTGCAAAAAATACTGATTTAAATAAAAATAAATTAAGAAAAATGCACGAATTGCTTGCACACGTCCGACCGAGGTAAGCGCCAGAGGCGAAGAGGACAGAGACAACTGATAAACATACTTATATAATTTATAAATACATACATATTATAGATAAATTACACCCAGACACAGAACAAACTATCATGCTCATCACACAAAGTTTGTCCTGGGTGGGAATCGAACCCACGACCTCCGGCTTAGCAGTCAGGGTCACTAACCACTAGACCAACTGGCCCGTCAAATATTAATACCCGGATATAAAACAAGATTTCAATAAACACGAACATGTAAAAAGTAATGAAAGTCAACTGCAACGGCAACTGGCACGGGTGCGGAAAACATATTCCATGAGCATTTCGATAGATGACACTAGTTGTCTCTGATTTACGGCGGGGGATCATTTGACCTACAGGAATCGTATTACCTCACCTTCCCCTATTTTGAATAATTTGGTTATTTAAAAGTAAAAATACCACTGTTCCAATTTTGAATTTTCCTCTACAATTTTTTGAGAGCCAAATCAAATTAATGTGTCTCTTTTAAAAATGGATCTGCACCGCGAACATTTTTGTGCGATGATTTTCTACAACTTTAAATGTGGCTTAAAATCGAATTGCATACGAAGATATTCAGCATACCCTTCAGATTGGATCGGGAAGCTTTTACCAGATTCTGTACGAGCATCTTCCGATGAGGAGGATAGTGTGCCACTGGGTGCCGCAAATCCTCACCAAAGCTCAGAAGCAGGCCAGTGTGGATTGGTGCCGTGATATGATAAAAAAAGACGGGTTGCACTCCGGGAGTGCCGGCAGAAGTGAAAACTTGATTATAGCTGTCTACTATCCATCCGTCCTACGCTTTTTCGATCAGGTCACGTGTCCTGACGCGAGTTTAAGATTTTATACCCATTACAGAAAAAGTGCTCAACGCCGCTAAAGAAGTTTTCACTTCAAAAAAATTGAAGCAGGTTCGTCTAGGCGCGTTTACGACATTGCGACAGGTGACAAATCCTGGATTTATCAAAACGACCCAGAAACAAAGTGTCAGTCGACAGTTAGGCTGTTTCAAAACGAACCAACGCCTACGAAAGTGAAGCGATCGAGAAGAACAGGCAAACTTTTGATCGCTAGTTTCTACACTTCCACGGGGTATCTGAATGCAATTCCATTACAAGACCAAAGCAGCATCAAAGACAAATCTCTCTCTCGGGTCGGTCCCTCATGTCTGAGGATCGTGGTCAGCACTAGGGTTGCACCTGGAGCGGATGATCTGCCTCCACCGGTTTCTGTCCAGCGCTTCTCTTGCAACGGTGTAAAATTTGTCTGACGCCGAGTCTTTTAATTGATCGGCCCATCTTGTTGGTGAACGACCGCGTGATCTTTTGCCTTCGGTGTTCCCAACCACAATCAATTTTTCCAAATTCTCGTCCCCTCTGCGCACTGTGTGGCCAAAATATGACAAGATACGTTGACGGCATAAGGAGGACCACCGAGTTGTTATTCGGAGTTGAGCCAGGATCGATGCATTGGTGCGTTTTGCTGTCCAAGGTATCCTCAGCATTCTTCTCCAACACCACATTTCAAAAGCATCAATCCTCTGTCTCTCTCGGGCCAAAATTGTCCACGTTTCCACCCCATACAAGAAAATAGGGAATACCAGGGCTCGTATCAATCTGGTCTTGTCAAAGACAAATGGTATACCACAAAATGCTTGCCAGAAGTTTTGTCTGCAATGAGCAACAAGCGACCGAACACCTGGCTCCGCGGGGTTCTGTTTCACCATGAAAACGCGCCCGCGCACTCAGCGCTTAAAACGAGGAACTTCCTGGACGCCACAGAGGTTGGAGTCTTCGAGCACCCTCCTTACAATCCTGATCTGGCACCGTGTAACTTATTTTTATTCCCAAAAATAAAAAAAATTCTGAAAGGGATACAGTTTTCATCGCCGAAAAACGCGCTAGCAGCCTTCGAGAAGGCCGTGAAAGAGGTGTCTGCGTCGGACTGGAAAAAATGTGTTGAAAATTGGTTTAGACGCATGAAACTTTGTATAGAGGCTGCTGAAGAGTTCTTTGAAAAGATTCAATAAAAATATTTTATTTATAGAAGATACTTTTTTAGTTTCTCAAAACTTTCTGAGTGTCCCACGTTTATACGTGAAAGAAAATAGAAAAAAAAAATAGCACAAAACACAGCGTAAAAGAAAATAGCACATTACTTATGTAATGTGCTATTTTCTTTTGTGTAATTTATTGTACCAATTTGGAGGTTTCCGGCGACTCGGACCGCAATTAACTCGGACCACGAAAATGACCATGGAGAAAATTAAATATTTTTTACGGATCCGGCGACTGGGGCCGCGGTCCGAGTTAATTGCGGTCCGAGTCGCCGGAAACCTCATTGGTATTCTTTTTATATGGTTAACTAGCTTTTGGCCGCGACTTCGATTTCCAACCAAGGATATACACAAATCATGCAAAAAAAATGGACGACAATATTATCACGAAGGTGTACTCCTTCATTTATAGATATTAGATGATCGATTCATAGGAAATGCTGCACAAAGTCAACCAAATGTAACGGCGATGCAATTGGTTCAAAGCATACAGAAATAGTATGGTTTGTCAAGGTTTTGATGTTTCAAAAATAAAGTTAAGATTGAAATTTTGTCTCAGTTTTTCCTCTTCTTCTAAGCTTTTTTTTTATTAACTTTATCCTAATAGTTTATTATCAGATTAGATAGGCTATTGGTTTATTTTAATGTGTAGGTGTCTTAACAAAAAGTTAATAGAATTTTAGTTATTTAGGTTTAATTGAAATATCCCTAGACCATGTTGATGTGTGTATTGATAATTATATATAACTAGCTTTTGCCCGCGGCTTCGCTCACGTTAGAAAGAGACAAAAAGAAGCCTATGTTACTCACCATCCCTTCAACTATCTCCACTTAAAAAATCACGTCAATTTGTCGCTCCGTTTTGCCGTGAAAGAAAGACAAACATACAGACACAGACAGACATACACACTTTCCCATTTATTATTATTAGTATGGATTACATTTTTTATATTTGTTAATATTTATATTTTGTTATTAAAAAATGGCAATATCACTCATGTTACACTGATTTTAGCCTTTACCACTGCCATATTTTGTAAATAAGTTATTCAAGTTTGAAATAGCTCCTCAAGTACGTAGTACATTATAACTCAATGTTCAATACTATTTTTATTAAGTAGAACCTTATTGGATCTTCTTTGATTTATTCAGATTCATTCTATAAAAGTGTTGCTGGTCTTCATTAGTCAAAAAAAAATTAAATGCCATTAATGTTTTTTTTTTATTTCTTATTTCTCTTAACAAGTAATGGCCGTCACCTGTTTTTTTTAAGTATGATGGCCAGTTTTGATCGTAAGTTTAAAAATATAAAAACTCTTTCGTTAGTTATTATTATTATTGGTAAAACATATTTGATTAATATCAATTAATATCCTGGTAATATTATTAATGTAAAAGTTTGTGAGGATATTTGTCACTCTTTCACGCCACAACGAATGTTAGGTATATTAAAATTAGACTGTAAAATAGCTTATACATCAGAATAACGAATAGGCTACATAACATCACGGTATGACCCACCGGCGCGGCGCGGAGCAGTAACCAAAAATCTGACGCGGATGAAACGGCGGGGACAACTAGTCGATTAATAAAAATGTACGATATCCTGCCTGGTGCACGAGTAGGTATCGCACTTTGCCGGTATTTTACGAAGACTTCAAAAGCAGACCTGTCACTAATTTGTACAAATCTTTGATCTCTTTATATCTTCAAAAACATTGCTCATACACATGATACACACACTTCAAAATCCGTCAAATAATCGTTAAAAACAGCACCAAATTGTGACTAAAATAAGTCAGTGCTTGCACCACGTCAATGCCATTTTTCGCAACATTACTGCAGCAGGAACCTAAAAATCCGTGCCATTAAATCATACATAACACTATACGTGTAACAAGTGAAATAATATGCAATTATTGGTTACTGTTTCGTACACAAACCTGTGATGAATACAAATGGCGGCGGTGTCATGGCCGCTCGCGCACGCGCGTTGCAGACGTAATGTAGTGAAAATTCGGCGCGTAGCCCTAGAATTTTCTTAGTAGATTCTATTGTTAATTTTATTTTTGACTAGCTTCTGCCCGCGACTTCGTCCGCGTGGAATAATTTCCGTTCCCGCAGGATTTCCGGGATGAAAATTATCCTATGTCCTTTCTCGGGTCCCAGACTATCTGTACCAAACGTCATTCAAATCGGTTCTGTAGTTTAAGTGGGAAAGCGTAACAGACAGACAGACAGACAGACGGAGTTACTTTCGCATTCATAATATTAGTATTTTTGATTACCGTTTATGGTCATTTTGTAAGAAATTTGCATGTTGTCAGGCAAGTGGTTTTTCGGGGTTTCCTAGAACCGCCGAAACCCGCGAACCCACGACGTTTTTGTTATTAATTATTATTATAGTATTTAGTAAAAAAAAACTCAATCCAAGTAAAGTGCTTTTGAGTTTAAAAAAATGCTATTCTGAGAATAAGGCCCATAGCTAATTCTTCAGTCACCAAACTTAAAAATACTCATGCCAAACCCTTTAAGGAAAATAGGCATAAGTATTATAAGTACTTAATGTTGGTGTTTGCTGCCAAATCTGTTGTTTTTGCCACATAAGCAAAACAGGCGATAACGAGTTACCGCTCGTTATACACCTTTAGTGTAAAGATAGCCTGCCTGAAATTTCGTTGGCTCAAACATAAGTCAACCATACATAGATAACGCACAGACATCAGCCCCGCTGACCGCGTTATATCAGATTTTTTTTACTGCTCCACTCCCGTTGGGTTATGGCGTGATATTAAGAAGCATACCTATTCATTATTCTAATGTATTATAAGCTATAAATTACTGTACTTTCAACAAAATACGTTCATTCATTTTTACTTGAAAGGAGGATTATGTTTTTACGCGTAAAAGGAACAAACATTGGTACCTATTAAAATATTACTTTAGGATAATAATAAAATCAGTGATAAGAAAAAGATGGCGGAGTAAGACCAATAGGGTATTACACTGTATAAGAGAAATAATCTAAAAATATATTATTGAGATAGCTTATGCAAAAAGCAGCCGAACAGTGTTAGTTTTAGTTCATAAAACTAGAAAATATTTTTTTAAATTCAATTCAAAGTTTTCAGTTTTTTTTATCTGTTCTTGAACACACCGAAATACAGACCATAGACAGTGACTGCTGTCGACTGTGTCAACTAGACGTCACTATTTGTTTTATTTATAACCTTCTAATACGATCTTTATTATAAAAATATACTTTTTCATGGAAGTTATTGTGAAAGATATTTTAGATGGCTAAAGCACATAGGTACTTACATCAAAGTGATATTTACTAAAGTACAAACGGGTTTTTATGGTGTAATAGTTGGAATACTCTTCCCACAACTTTTAACTAAGTTTTTCTTAAATTTGAATCAGTTAACACTAGATTCACAATTATTCCGATGTTTTCACACTTGTGTTCTTGCATTCCGGAATGCACACCAACGGTAAGTCGAACAGTAACTAATTTTTTAGATAAAAACAATAATAATGATGTAAAATATCACAGCGCATTTGTTTATTTACACGACGTGAGGACGTCATATCGCCAAAGCAAAACCACGCCCACGGCGTTTTCCGTTTTTGGCAATTTCCGCGCGAAACTTGAAAATACAATTTTTAAAAGCGTTTTTAGGGTACTTAGCGTTTAAATAAAAATTTAGGATTTTTTTAGTGGTTTCTTAGTACTGTAGGAGTTATTTGAACAACTTTAAAAAAAAGAGTGTAATACCCTATTGCGGCCGGTAGTGTTTTCCGTCATAATCAAATAGGTTAATAAATAGGTTAATAGAAGTTACAAAAGAGTTCACTCATCTTTAAACTAACGTTTGAAACTGGCCGTCGTATCCAAAAAACAGGTGACTGCCATTACTTCATGAGAAAAATAAAAAATAAAAAGCAAACACAAATGGCGTTTCTAATTTTTTCGACGAAAGAATGCCAGCAACCCATATTAAATAAAGGAGATCCAATGAGGTTCTAATTAAAACAGCATTTTAGTTCTTTTACAAAATATGGCCGTAGTAGGTATTAAAGGTTTTCCTGTAAGGAGTCTGTACTTTTATAACGTTGAGTATTTTAGGACAACCACAAGTTACATTTATTTATTTATATTTTACCATATTTAAAATCCTATGTTAAGTGTAGACTTAATTATAGGTATCACAGCATGCATCATTTTTGTGGTTGGTTATTTTTATTTACATATAAATAATATTTTAAATGGATACCTATCATATCCATTTAAAATATTGGCAAGAGTACCTATCTGTATTATGTGTTGCTGGCATCATCATATCCACAGCTTATTTTGCAATTATATTGGGATTGACTTTCGGTCTAACCAGATTCGTCTGGATACCATTGATTACGGACTATCAGACCTCCACTACCTAGTTACTGGGCACAACGATACCCCTTGGATTAGAATGGGCACACTTTCTGGCTTCTGACTACATGTTGATGTAACGTCTTTCAAAGTTCTACGAATGGCAACCGGGACCAACGGCTTTACGTGCTTCTTGAGGCACTAGATAATATAAGTGATGACCAAGATAAAAACTAGATAATACACTTGCCTAGATTCGAACCTACGACCTCTCACAGAAGAGTCACCCGCCTCTGAGCTACCACGACTGGCAATGTGATGCTGGCAATTTTTAATTAAAAAAACAGAAATGCCAATGAAAAACCAATTACTTATTTTTCTCAACAAGTAATGGCTGACACCTAGTGTCCGACCGAAGCTTCGGCTTCGGCTTCGGCCACCTTCGGCCAAAAAAACCATCTTCGGCGAAACCTTCGGCTTCGGCCCAAAACCCGGCCGAAGCCGAAGGTTGAGCCGAAGGTCCGAGTAACCGTAGAGATTGAACGAACTGTTACGAAAGACAGAGTGAGAGAGCGACGGACCGGTCGTATACAAACTAACCTAAATTTAAGTTAAATGCATCTTTCTCTTTCCATTTCTTTAAGAAAAGTAAAAAAAAAAACTATAAAATATCTCCTAATTTAAACCCTAAAAATCAGGCTCATATTCAATTTACCGTAAAATTAGATTTTGAGATGCTTTGCAATCAATAAATAGTTAGACAATAGCTGTTTACTTAGTGACATAAGGTGTTTTGCCATACAAAATCGATAGGGAATATCGTTTTGAAAACTCATAAAAAGTACGTCGACTGATGGCAAAATACCGTATTGTAGCTTGTAGACAATATTGAACAAAATTAATTACTGAGAGATTACAAACCTTCGGCTTCGGCCGAAGGTTGTGGCAATTGCCGATTAATCGGCTTCGGCTTCGGCCAAAAATAGACCTTCGGTCGGACACTACTGACACCTGTATTTTTTTGTTCGGTTGAACGCGCTAATCTCAGGAACTACTGGAATTGATTTTTTTGGGTTGGATATCCTATTAATGGAGGAAGGTTACGGAAACTGAGCAATAACCAAAATATTGGGTGATTCCGCAGGGGGCAGCTAGTTATTATTATGTTCTGATTTTTACTTTACTTCTGCATAGAAATGCCAATTTAATCTGAGCATCTTTTTATGCCATATCAGGGAAGTGATTTGAATGGGTTAAAAAAATTATAATGCACAAATTATATCAATAAAAGAAACTTTATTAATGGCTAAACAGAGAAAAATATACTAAAAATTACATGAACAATGGCTTCTATGCGCTTAAACCTATCTTATAGTAAATAGAGCGAAAGAAATTCACAATTTTGTACACAAAGCGCCTTGCTCACTGGGGTGTAACACGAATAATTTTTTTAACAATCTTTGTCACTTTTAAAAATTTGACGATAATTGGTGCCGATTCCCTTGTTCATTAACTAAACTAAATTTAATTTTAGTCCACCTTTTTCTTTCCATTTCATTAAGAAAAGATAAAATATTAGTTTAGTACTTTTTTTTTTGGTGAGTGGGAAATCATCAAATGACTGCTCCCGTCCTGGGTGCGGCGGGAGGGCGTGTCAGACTTTTACTGACTAAAACCAGGCGTCCGTCACTCGCTCAAAGCCACGCGTTTTATGCCTACCGCTTCGCGTATCGTCGACGATACAACGAACACCGGGCTGTCGCGCGCCCGCCTGAGTGCTCGCGCGTCACGGGTACAGCGCTGACTATCAAAATGCCGAAATCACGTAATTATTGCGTGATTATTGTGCAATTCCCCTGTTTCCCAATTCTCTTGTTTCCCTTTTGATTATTTATTAAAATTATTTACGCGGTTTTGGATATTTTCGACACTAAAATATATTAGTCGGGAATTCAAGGAACGAAAAATATGCATCAGTCATTTTATCAAACTAAAAAATATTTGATCAACAAATAAAATAATAATTGTTTTTCTAAAACATTCGTTTTATTACCATTGTCATCATACGTATAACCCTAGCAGATTTGCTGGACGACACGCACACACGTTAGTCGCGCGGCGGGCAAAAGAATCTCAACTCTCTTTGTGCGTACTTATGGTACATTTCTCCTTGCTGCAAACAACTGGTATTATTATTATGATTTTGTAGGCTATTATAGCGTAGGTATTTTGGTTTTTGTATTGGAGTGAAGTATCTGTTACGTAGTAACTATTTATTAATCTGTGCTAAAACCCACTCATGTTCCTTCGATTGCCCTTTATGTTCCAGGGTCACGGTAACTAAACTAATATGTATCTTTAGTCCTTTTCTAAATAAAATGAAAGGAGAAAGATGCACTTAACTTAAATTTAGGTTAGTTTGTGAACAAGAGAATCAGCACCAATGAGATTTTACTTGCTTGCTTCAAACATTTTCTACATCTTTCTTCCTCTAGTTTGCGCTTAAAATACTCCATTTATAAAACTTGTGCGTTCTTTCTGATAATCATGTTACGCCTCAGTGGACAGAGCTTCAAAACCCACATAAACTCAATTCATATAAACCCGACAACACGACACGTACAGTAACCTCTCAAAATCAACAGACAAACCAACTTCTTGAAATTGGCAACTTTTTAAAATCAGTTTAAGTATTAGCAAACTGGTCCATTAATTAAAGTAATTATAAAATAATGTGCCCCACCATGACTGTCTACTGATCGTTATAAACCCAAAACTGATTCATGCTGTTTTGTCTTATAGACAGAATAATACCGGAGGAAATTTTAGGTGTATACATACTAGGTGCATATTATTATAGTGGCAAGCCGATTTAAAATAGTTTGTGTTTTACAGTTTCAAATATTTGTACCCGTGTGGAGCAGAAATGGGTCGCTAGTTCCATTTTTTTAAGACAATCTATTAATATACCGAAATAAATATTTAAAATGCGGTTCTTCAATTAGCCTTATTAACAAAATCGGTTATGTTTCTTAAACGAATTAAACGAACGACAATCACATGTGTTCGAAGGTTTAAACTGGGGTAAAAGAAGGGTAATAATCATTCTTAACCTGTTAAAAAGTTGCCAAATCCAAAAACTCTTAAAGCAAACTACATAACAATGACCACACTGTCGTAAAACATTATGTACAAGTTTACATTCCACTCTGAAGACACGAAGATCACACCATTTCAGACGCACGTATAATTAACCATTATTAGTATTTTAGTTTTTGGATTGAATTGTACCGAAGTAAAGATCTAACTTTATTTTTAAATTTAATTATTTTCATGCAAATATTTGTTAAAAATATCAAAACAAAACTAACAACTTTTTCAAATAATCTTGGAATTAAGACTATTATAGATAAAATAATGGTGTTTTCATTGTAGTTAGCTTAGATGCTAACAATAACAACCCACTAAAAGTTTAGCGGATAGGGTGTTGTGAACGTATTCTTCGTTGTAGTGACACAATACATTAATTTTGTATAATTTAAAATTGATACTAAGGATAAAAGTTTAGGTCTATCATTCGGTACAATCTATCCACTATTAGTATTAAATATACAATGTAATATCAGCATTTCAGCAAAAGTTTACAGATTTCTACGTTTTTTAACAGACATAAAAACAGAGAGTCGCATAAAACGATGATGGGTATTAACTTTTCACTTTTCAGTGAATTTGTCTATTGTTTTTTTTTACTGTAATAAGTATATGGTGTAAAATCATTTATCTATTATTTTTTGTTTCCAAGAATAGTGAAAAGGCATCTCCAACACATTTTATACAACTCCTACAATAAAAATATGAATTCCAAAAAATAAGGCATACAAATGGTATTTATACTAATTTATAAGAATAGGCACTATTATAATTATGGTCAAATTATAATAAAAAATTTAAACAAAAATGCAATATCGTAGATAAAAATATAATATGAATACTATTCTCGTGTAATAATTAAAATAATAAGGCATTCGTCGAAGTTCAAAGTTTAAAAGGCACTATATAATAATATATAAATATAGTTGCGTATATTAACGACAACAAGCCAATATGTTATATATAAAACAACATTATGTAAAAGAAAATATATGAAAAGTATACTTTAGTACTGTATACGTATTGAGCGGAGTATTTGTATGGATTTAGCCGTTAAAATATAGATAGCTCTATATTCCATTAAAAATAAACCTATAAAAGTTTTGGCAGTTGCTGCGCGTAAAAATAGATAATTATTTGTCATATTTAAATCTGATCATACCCTTGCACTAATGAGCATACAACCAGCATAATTATAAACAAAAGTAACCAATCTTACCCCTTTTAAAATAAGGGGTAAGAACGGTTATATCTCTTAAGGCCAAAAAACCAACTGTCTGTTTAGCTAAATTTTCATTACATGACAAAACCCATACAAAAACTCCGACAATTTATGTGGACGGTTATAAGCTATATTTAGGCACATTACCAGAGGCCATAGGTGTTTTACTCGTTAATTGTATATGAAAACCACATTTTGTTGACGCTGTTTTACACTTTTACAACGTTTTGACAATATATTTCATTACTAGTTTCTTAGGAATTATTTAGGTATGCGTAAATTACTATACCTTGCATAACTCAATTATCGTATTTTCACTTGAAGGTTGTTTTTATAAGGGTATATATTTAAACACAGCGTCAACATTCTACTATGATTTATAGAAAGTAATTATAAAAATCACTGGATTTTACAAATCAATAGTGAATGTGAATTAGTACTATGTATTACATAAGTGAAATTCAGTGAAATATAATTATGACAATGTACACTTTGTACAGAACTACATTTATTGTTATAAATACTGTGTTTATAAAAACTGAACTAAATTACCACTCTCATTTCGAAGGGTAAGACTCGTTATCAAATATGGTTACATAATATTTCAAATTGAAATTGAACTATTTTATCTTAGTTTATTATCTGTGTTGTATGAGCAGGTACCTGGTAAACGCAGATACTTGTTAAATTTGTAAAATAGTGTTGTTTTGTATTCAGTATACTAATTGAAATTACCCTTCTTTCGACTACTGGGGTAAAATACGTTATATTGTCACAAAAGATAAAATAAAAGTTTTACATGAGATGTAATTAGTTAAGTATTGAAAAAGTTAGGCACTGCAACATTTTAATAGAAAATATATAAGTTTTTATACACTTTAATTTCTCTATTATAACTGGGACACGCAACAGTCGCTCTTTAGGAGGAACTAAATCATTTCTTATTAATATTTTGAGATCAATCACATTTTTTCTTATTTCTGCACATGTCCCTGATTTGGTTTTAATTGTTTTTTTAGTAAAACTGTCACTCCTAATAAATATTACGTTAAAAAATGTTTTGATTTTTACTACTTTTCAGTTAAAAACTTTCGAGATTATTTTATTTAAAATTAAACATTTACAATATAAAACAAATACGAACAAAACGTTTTATAATGATATTGCAACGTTTAGATTTTACAATATTTACGATAAAAACAAACTTTGATGGCACGATTACAAAATATTGACAAATAAGTATTTTTTCGACTCCGAAATCGCGATTTTGTTAACTTCCATTATCGTTTTTTTCGTTTTCTCATGCACGCAAACCCTGTACTCTCTCCCACTCTATACTTAATAATTATAATCTACATAAAATCGTTTCTCCGATTTGCGAGTCGAAAAAAAGTAATTTGCCAAACTTACTAATATAAATTATAAATACATTTACTGTTATATATAGAACACATGATTGTTACTACCCTATGTCAAGTGAAGTGTGGCTTTAGTATAAATAAGTTAGGGGAAAAAATAAACTGGCTAATTTTGAATTTAGAATATAAAACTCTATGGTTTAGCAGGTTATGATTGAGCTGTTCAGTAGCAGCTTAAGTTGTGCGATTATTATTGTTTAAAAAAAAAGCGTCTGATGGATATTTCTCAAAACAAAATAGCTGTATAATTTATTTTTTAATTAATTTTGTTCCACTAGATTTTTTCCGCAAAACCCAACTTTACACAAGAGCCACAAACAAAATAATGATTTTAAAATGTTAGTTAAAATAAAAATTGCATTAAAACTACATCTAAGCTAATAATAAAGTATATGAAACTAACATACATGTCTTACCTTAACAATATATTTATAATAATATACTAAAATATAATATCATCAATATCGAACAAATTTATGGCGAACTTAGACTTTTGTGCTTGTTATTCCCAAACAGTTTTTAAGCATTATTTATTTACACCAATAATATCTTTTATACCTTGTCATTAATTATATTGACGAATAAAGTAAACCTTAATGTCTTTATTCATTATAATACGCTTACAAAATACGATTCAATAAATTGGACACATGGTTTGAGCTGCATAATTGTAAAATGCCAATTGGGGCTTTATTACAACACAAAACATTAAAAAAACGATAAAAAATATGTCACGTATAAAATACAAAATGCAACGGTTGAAATGATTTTTGAGATTAAAGAATTTTAATACCGGATACCGAACGGTGGGGGGCGCGAGGGAGGGGCGACTGGCAACGCGGCTAGGACACTGAGGAGATGGCGTTGTGCGGGGAGCCCATCTGAGTGAGCACTTTGTCGAGCCACTGCAGCGGCCCGTGCAGGTGGATCTCTATCCAGCACGGCGTCGAAGTCACGTCCTGACGGTGGTACTCCGCCCCCCAGCCCTTCACGAACGACATCCGGATCGTACACATCTTCGTCAGCTCATACACCGCTTCGAAACCATGATTGACACTCTGAGACAGCAGTTGCGCGAACTCCCTATTATTAAAAATCTTCAGCGAACAACCCGGTGGTATTTTACACACGGTAGAGGGATGAAAGCCGTGGTGGTGGTTACAGTTGCGACTTTGAACGAAAATGGCGGCGTCTGACAAACATTCCGCGTACACTTCACCACCGACGTAATAAAGATGGACGCCTTTCCCTATGTGTCGTCTCGTGTTCTCGATCGTCGAATTCCTGTTCACATTACTGAGCTGGCCTAAGCAGAACCTGTCGCTGTTATTCGAGGGGTCCGTGAACCCATCGACGACCACCGAATGGGAGTTACAGTGGAACACCTCCCCTACGCGACAATTCAACTCGTAGTACGCTACTGAGGCCCAGTATAAAGGTTCCTGGTAGGAGACCGGGGCTACTTCTCCAGGAGGTTCGGAATCGTCGGAAGGTGGAGAGTAAGCTGGAGGCGGCGTGTCAGGGAGTTCAGAACTAGCTGATGGAGGAAACCCTGACCCTGAATACGAGACGTTGTGAGGCATCGACGGTTCCGCGGTCCTTTGGAAGGGGAGTAACGAGTGTCCTGGCGCGAATTCAGAATGTCTAGGTACTAGCACTGGGGGTAGGACGGGGCTCTCCACTCTCTTGTAGTGGTAGGGGTTGATGCACACCTCCTTTTGTTTGGCGCTGAAGGGGTACTGGCAGATCTCTAAGGGTTTGAGCTCGTGGTGGCTCTGCAGGTCAGGCCAGCGCCACACGCGGCAGTAAATCACGTGGGGAAGGCCTTTCCGATGTGATACCTGAAATCATTAGATTTTTTTGTTATTTTTGGAGACCTTTTGTAAGACTGTGATAATTGGTGATACAAATTAGCTGTAGGTCCTACAAATACATATTTGTCTCGTGGGGAATCAAAGCAACGCCCTTATTTGTCGTTGTGTGACATAATTACGTAAAACTTACCGTGAAAAATTAATAATTTTGCCAAAAACTGATTGTCCTTTTTTATTGGCTTTTAATGTACTCCAAAATTTTTACAGGACGTCTGTCGGGTCCTATTATAGTGTATAATAATAAACATAATTGTCGCTGACCTGCAACCTGCCGTCAAGTGACCGTGGTATGGTGACGCACTTGGACGGCGTTCCAGGACACGACAGCGCTCGCTCCAACTCCTCGATAGCGCCCTTTCGTTTCTTCAGCTTCTTCACCAGGCTGTCCACCGCCTTCTCCGCCCATTTCTCTTCTTCATCACCCTGGAAAAGAGAAAAGTGGGTAAAATTATTTTGGAGATAATATTAAATCTTTATTTAACTTTTGACTGGCCTGTTGAAATGACCTGGCTAAATCTTGTAGGCTCTAGAGATGGTAGATTCAATTCCCACTTAGGACAATCTTTGTGTGATGAGTGTGATTGTTTGTTCTGTTTCTGGGTCCAAATTATTTATTATTTAGTATGTGTGTATTTATAAATTATGTAAGTAACTGTATTAGACTGCCTAGTTTGAAAACAGATGGCAATGTGTGTTTTTTCAAAATATATTTTTTTGTCATTTTATAAAACTAACCTTAAACAAATAAAAATATACAAATGTAAAGATTTTCATTCATGCTGCACACTTAGAAGGAAACTGGTACATTCATTATTTTATTCATTAATCATGGATTCTAAACACACAGGATTCACATTACGAATGCAGTACTGATGTTTAGTGCATCATTCAAATGTTAGAATTTCACTATTTTACTAAGTTCAAAGTACATTGACAAGGCATTAGGCTTGTTTTGCAAAATACTGATGAAAATAGAATAGAATGCAGGGTTTTTTGCAATAATTGTTGCATTTCAGCCTGGAATGACACAAGGATAGTTTTACAAAGCTACTATACAAAGTGATACCGACAATATCTAATGACAGAGCAAAATAAAGAGTTGGGGGAGGCATTTGCACACTAAACAAACGCTAGTTTTTGAATTTACTGGAAAAAAATGTATTAAATGCCCTTATTATACTTGTATTAACAAAGTTAAATAAAAGTAAAGGTTACATTCCAGGCTTCAAAAAAAATACCTCATGCACTAGGTATTAGTAGGCAAGTTCTAGTTTACATAATTATAAAACCTAGTTTTTTCAACCTTGCCGAGTTTTAAATTCCATTTGAAAGTTTACTAAATGATGCTGTAATGCAATAGAAATACTAGAACCTGGGCTTGATAACAGAGCTAGCCTATTTACCCGAAATTTAATAAAATATTGTCACATAAGAATTATATGTCACTACAAAATACCTCACAAAAATCTAAAAATTTTATCAATAAATAAATCCAAGGTCTATAAGTCACAGAAATTCAATAAAACCGATACAATCATAAGTAAATATTATAAAAGTTATCCTCAAAATAATATTATGGCAAAAGAAAACTGATTATTATGATAGTAAACAACCTTATGAATCATACAGTTTCATGGAACTAACTGACTGTCTGTATGACTCATATTCATAAACCAATAAGTCCAATAACAGCATTACCTATTTTTCAAACATTTCATACATCATCCTTATGACATTAGCTCGAAGCCAGGTGTATTCAAGGTACCATAAGAAAGGGTCTGGGCGTAGAAGATATAATTTATTATTTATTTTACTTTAATCAATATGATAACACCAATTATAATGACTCAAAGATATATAAAAATACATTTTAAAACATAATATACTAAATATACATTTATAACTACATAAATTACATTAGTATAAACTATATACTTTCAAAAATTCTTCTCACAGGTACTTGAGACATACCAACAACATCTTAAACCATTCATCCACAAACAAATTATTTGCTAGATTAGAATCTAAAAGATTATAGCCAGAGTGCAAGGTATTGAGGATTATTTTATCACATTAAATTGTCTGACTGTTAATAACTTAATGATACTAACTGGTAAGCCACAGGGTTGTGGGTTGAATTCCCACCTAAGACATAATAATATCTATGAGTGATGAGCGTGACTGTTTGTTCCGTGTTTCAATTTAAACATATAAATATTGTATCAGTTATCTGGTTGCCATAGTTAAGGCTCTGCCTATTTTGAGTGGTGTAGTGGTTAGTGACCCTGACTGCTAAGCCAGAGGTAGTGGGTTCTATTCCCACCCAGGACAAACTTTGTGTGATCCGTGCAAAGCTCAGGTGAGTCACTAGTTAAATAATAAAATTTGGTGTATGGAGGGGACCCAGGAAATGTTATTGCACTCCTCGCTGAATACCCCTTTGAAACCCTGTGACCTCTGTGGGTCTAAAAGACGGACACTCACCTGGAAAGACTGGAGTGGACAGGTAGGGAACTTCACCAACGACGGGGCACGTTGCCGGCCGGCCAGCGGAGCACTCACTAACAGCTGCACTTCTTTCTTCAGGCACTGATCAGTCTTTGATAAACCCGGCACACAGGGGTTAGGAATATTGTCTTTTTGAGTGCACTTAACAAATTGGTGTCGCTAATTCATAATTTTAACGCAGAGCTATTTACGGCTCGCGCGCGTCTGCGCGGTTTTTGTGTTGCAAGTGAACAACAGAGTGAGCGAACGTTCAGTTGTCGTTCGCGTGCGAATGAAGTAGAAACCCGTCGTGGCGCGTAATTTGAATTTGGAATCATTCAGGAAAAAGGATAGCGGGAAGGAATGGCTTATGTCCGTACATTTTCCCCCCACTTGAAATCCACATGGGTTTCACAGTCTAAGAGAAAGCAATCGACAGCTATGCTCGAAAGAAAATTGTATGAAATAAAAGCTTACATACTAAAGTTAAAGCAATACGATATAACAGCAAATCATATTGCTCATAAAATATTAAAATGAAACTAATTTATTGGTAAAGGGCAGACCTTGACGACAGGTCGTCGAAAAGTCTTGCCATTGGCAGTGCGGAGAGTAACAACTCTAACGACCTTATCGGCACCGGAGTGCACTTGTTCTATACGAGCTAATCTCCAGAACAAAGGAGGAAGATTTTGTTCGTTAACGATTACTAAATCGTTAACTTTCAAATTAGGCGCAATTTTATACCATTTATTCTTTTGTTGAAGTGTGTGAAGATAATCACGTTGCCAAGCTCGCCAAAAGCATTGTGTCATTTTCTTAATCATTAGCCAACGATTACGCGGACTAATGTTTTCAGATAAAGGTTCCTCAGGTAAAGAAACTAGAGGACCTCCAGTTAAAAAGTGTCCCGGTGTTAATACGTCAGACTCTTGGGGGTCTGAAGATAAATTACAAAGAGGGCGTGAATTTAGCACGGCTTCTATTTTAGTTAAAATAGTAAAGAATTCCTCAAGAGTGAGGAGTTGAGTACCTACAACTCGCTTGAGGTGGTATTTAGTTGATTTTATACCGCTTTCAAAAATACCGCCGAAATGCGGAGCACCGGGAGGGTTAAACTTCCAAACGATTTGACGATTGGCTAAGCCATTGGATATGGCATCTTTGTGCTTGTAAAGTTCGTCTTCGATCTCTTTAAGACATTTATTAGCGCCTACGAAATTTGTACCGCAGTCTGTTAGAATACTGCGGCATAAACCGCGACGATATACAAATCTATCTAACGCCGCAAGGAAAGCGTCCGAGCTTAATTCCGTGACAGCTTCTAGGTGAACTGCCTTTGTGCTTAGGCACACGAATAAGCATAAGTATGCCTTATAAGTTTTAGCGCCACGGCGACGACTCTCTTTAATGATAAAAGGCCCACCGAAGTCAATTCCTGTTGATTGAAAACATCGGGACGGTTGAAGTCGCGCAGCGGGTAATTTTCCCATAATAGGCTGATTCGAAACCGGGTTAACCTTGAAACATCGAACGCATTTCGAAAGAATAGAACGGATAAGGAGTCTCAGTCCGGTTATCCAAAATTTACGTTGAATTAAAGATTGCAATGTCCTAGGACCGCAATGAAGATATTTTAAATGAAAATGCTGAACTATCATTTTGGACAGCTCGCAATTTTTAGGCAATAGGAGTGGGTGCAACGTAGAGGGGAGTAAGTTAGCCTCATCGATACGTCCCCCCACTCGCAACAAACCTTCCTCGTCTATAAAGGGAGAAAGCCTTTGAATAGATTTGGAACATTGTTGCTTACTACGCACTTGATTGATATCTGTAGACATATACTGAATTTGAGTAAACTTAACTAAAGTTTTAATCGACTTATCAAGCTCAGTGCTAGTAAGAGGAGAGGTGTCCCAATTTTGCTTGGGACATCTTAAATTTGAAATAATGCGAAACCACCAGGCTAAGGTTCTTTGAAGTTTAGTGAAATTGGAATGTCTAGAAACTAAAATAGAAATTACATCTTGAACTTGACGAGAATGTAAATTTTCCGTAACGCGAGGTTTCAATTCTGGTAACTCGTCTCTTGGAACCAAAGATTGCTTGGAAGGCCAAGTACTAGGTGGAGCTTGCAACCAGGAAGGTCCGTGCCACCAGAGCGGGTGATCTATTAGTTCTGAACAAGAGACACCGCGACTGCAACAATCAGCTGGATTATCATTGGTAGAAACGTGAAACCATTGTTCAGGAGCGATCAAGTCAGTTGCCTGAACTACGCGATTAGCTACAAACATTTTAAGCAAATGGGGTGAGGTATTTAACCACGACAGAGTAGTAGTGCTATCAGAATAAGCACGTACAGAAACTATATGAATTTTATCTTTTAAAAGATTAAACATGTGAGACAGTACTCGTGCTAGAAGCACAGCAGCGCTTAGCTCGAGTCTATTAACTGTGGTCGGCTTTAAAGGAGCCACTTTAGACTTTCCTATCAAGAGGTGCGATGCAATGGTAGTTGCATTTGTGACAACACAAAGATATGCACAACACCCATATCCTTTTAAAGAACCATCGCAAAATCCTACTAAATGAATTTCAATAGGATCTGCGGGAATCACTAGCCGCGGCAAATTTACATGTTGTAAGTCAGATAAAGTCGCGACAATTAAGTGCCATTGTTTGGCTAAATGTTGAGGAATAGCAGCATCCCAAGATAAATTTAAACGCCACATCTCTTGTAGTAAGGATTTTGCAGCAAAAACTACTGGACAAATCCAACCCAAAGGGTCAAAAATACGAGCTACGATTGAAAGAATAGATCGCTTAGTGTATTGAACATCAAACGAATCTGAAAATTTATAAGAAAAATTGTCGTTAGATGGATTCCACCGAATACCTAAAATTTTGAGAAACTCATCTCCTGATTCATCAAAGGATTTGGAAGTTTGACAATGCTCTGGAGGAACATCAGACAAAAGACTAGGAGTATTTGTACTCCATTTACGAAGTTCGAAACAACCTTTGGCTAACAAAGATGTCAAATCAGCCTTCAGCTGCTTGGCTTCGGCCAACGTGGAACATCCTGTAGTGACGTCATCCATGAATGTCTCTTCTATCAGGACTTGAGCCACACGACTCGAATACTCCGAGCCATGATCCTCGGCAAGTTGACGAAGAGTGCGGATAGCTAAATAAGGAGAACTGCTTACTCCGTACGTAACTGTATTTAGCTCGTATTCTACGAGCGTTTCTGTAGGACCGTCTCGCCATAAAATGTGTTGATAGCACCTTTCTTCTGGTCTTATCAGAATTTGCCGGTACATTTTACAAATGTCAGCAGTAAAAACTATTCGATGAAGACGAAACTTTGTAACTAAATCGACTATGTCGGTTTGAAGTTTGGGTCCTACATGAACAATGTTGTTCAAGGAATAATTATTAGTAGTACGACTACTCGCGTCGAAAACTACACGTAAACGAGATGAAACACTGTCTGGACGCACGACGCAGTGATGCGGAATAAGGTAACGTTCAGTAGACAAAGAATCAACAGGCTGCATATGTCCTAAGTCTTTGTACTGTTTCATAAAATCCTGATATTCCGTTTTCAACTCAGGTTGCTTACACAAACGTTTTTCTAAGTTAAGAAAACGATTGAAAGCGTGATTATAAGAATCACCAAGCGGAAGAGATTCGTCCTTTAACATTAAAGGAACTACATACCGACCTTCGGGAGTGCGGTACATACCGGATTTAAATTTGTTTTCACAAATTTCGTCTTCAGGGCCGGAAATTTTACATTTCGGCGGCTCCTCAGACTCCCAGAACCGTTGAACGATATCATCGAGCGCACTTGATGACGCGATGAGTGACGTAACGGGTTGATCCGGGGTGCGAATTGACGTGTTATGAAGAAACTGACCAGTTATCACCCAGCCGAACACACTAGACAAGGCGCAAGGTAATCCGGGACCGGGAGTGTAACGTGATCCAGTATAAATCTGATCAAAACACTCAACTCCTAATAAAAGATCGATCGGACCCGATTTATAAAAATCGCAGTCGGCGAGATCTAAATGTGCAAAATGTTCCTTGACGTGCATCGGAAGCGATGACGAAGGCATCATTGAAGTAATTTTAGGTAAAACTACTAATGATAAATCAAACTGTGGCGATTTACTCGTACGAGGTATAATCGAGCCAACAGTGTAACCTTTTACGTTACAAACGGAATTTTGACCGAGCCCTGATACGCTCAGATTACATTTTTTAATGCGTAAACCTAATCTACGAGCGCACTCATTAGTAATAAAAGAATCCATCGACCCGCTATCTATAAGCGCGCGAACATATTGCACGGAACCGTCCGCGTGACGTAAGCGCACTATCGCGGTACCTAACAACTTAGTACTCGCGGCGGGATCAGCTGCAGTCCTACAAGTATGCGCTGTGATTGAACTCGCAGTCTCAGACGCGTTTGAACCACTCGATTGGGATGGTAAACTATTAACTTCGACATGCAACATCGTATTATGCCTTTTATTACAAATGAAGCAAGAGGACTTCGATTTACAGTTCTTATAATCGTGATCAGGACGCAAACAGTTGATACATAATTTTAAATCTTGAACTAATTTTTTGCGTTGATCAATAGTCATTGAGTGCATCTTACCGCATCTATAAACTGAATGGTTCTCATTACAACAAACGCACGTAATGTTATTCGACTTATTATTTGAAACTGTCGAAACTTGTTTACTATTTGAGGAAATTAGAGTTGTTCTATTTTGAACCTTATTTGTACGTACGTTAGGTTTATTATTACTTGAAGGGTTAAATAACGACGGTGGTTGACTAACTTCCAACACTTTTATATAATTTTGTAAATAAGAAAGAAACTTGTTGAATGTAGGAATTTCATCCTTATTTTCTAACTCGAACCGTCGCCTAGTTTCAAGGTCAAGCGGTCGGGACGCAATATAAAATAAAATAAATTCGCTTAAATCGGTAATGTTCAGTGCGCGGAGTGCATTGACACATTCATACAAAGTATTTGTTAATTCTGATAAATTAGCTAAGGATGGTTTTTGAATCGGAGTTAATTTAAATATCTTTTCTAAATATGTTGTCGCGAGAATACGCTTGCTGTCAAACCTTTCGAGTAAACTATTGTAAACAACTGCATAATTAGCTGAAGTAATGGGAACACCTTTAGTAAGCGACAAGGCACTACCCGACAGACACGGGATTAAATAATGGAATTTTTCTATGTCTGATAATGAAGCGTTATTATGAACAAGTAGCTCATAACTATCCTTAAAAGTCTGCCAGTTCTCAATGTGACCATCAAACTTCGGAATTTGTAATTTAGGTAACTTTACGGCAGTGATAGAAGACTGCTTATTAATTTGACAAAGTTCTATTGACTCACAAGTACTTGAGGCGAGTGAGTCGGCGAACTCAACGGCCGCGTAATACAATTCGTCAAACGACAACAAAGCAAGATTATCAATTGCATGTTTAGGATGAATTTGCAATTGCAGTTTATTAATTTCCTTACACAATTCAACATAAGTTTCACGAATTCTTTCGATCGACTTGTACCTAGCTTTAAAAGTTGATACTTTTGTTTTATTTTCTTTACAACTTTTAATTAGATCGTAAATAATTTGCATATTTTTGAAAGCATATTCGCGTTCTTTTAAGAGCGATTGTAATTCAACTTCCATTTTGCTCGAAGATTACCTACCTACTAGTTTAAACAATTAACTAAACAAAAATAGTTGTAACTATAAGTAGATGTAGGTACGTAGGTATTTATATCTCCGATCTGCCAATATAGGCCAGTCATCTAAGACATTTGGGTCGCAATAAATTGCAAGGTTCTGATTTTTTGTGATGTTGTTAGGATAGATACCAATGGTGTAAATCTAGATTTGCAACCTCGAAAGACCTGTGCTAACTTCGTGGTGCTCGAAAAACCTCGAAATTTTCGAACTTTTTTCAGTTTTTGGCTTATAACTTCTAAAATATGCATTTTGCAGCAAAGTCATCTATGAAACTTTTAAATAAGACAAAATAAGTAACAAAATAAGTGTAACCCTAGCTCTGTATGTTTAACAGATCTCAAGATATGACATTTCGAAAAAGGGCAATTTTTCCCAAATTTTGTCAAATTAGTAGTTAGCTAGACTTTAGATCGAAATACTGTCTAAATTACTCATCCTACAAGGAAAGTCAATAGAAGTTAAGTTGTAGAGCAGTTATTTAGCTTTAATTTAAGTGTAAAAGGAACTGTTCAAGACCAATAGTTCTCATATTATGAGGTAAATAAGGAAATCAGTTTTTTTTCGAAATTTGTCTAGTAGTATAAATATTACTTTAAAAATAAAATAAAACAGACAATTCAGTAAAAACTGTTTATTGAATAAAATAAAATTGAAAACTATATATATATATATAAATCGCGAAGGATTTCTAGCGTCTTTACAATCTACCAATCTGCGGCGTCCACTCAATGTAGTGAGATTTTTAATGTTTTCAATGCGTATGTTGAAAAAATATATATATATATATATATATGCATATATATATATATGTCAAAAACTTTTAATGTAATTAACGATATAATTTTTGATAACTAATTAAAAATTATACATGAAAATGAAAGATAATTAAATGTACAATACAAATTTATTTACATTATTCGAAATGCCCCCCTCCATTTTTAATACATGCCCTTAATCGACGCGGCCAGTCATCGACCGCAGCACGCACCACATTCATATCTATTTCTGCCGCTGGTTTAACCAGAGATACTCAGAGAGAGAGACTCCAAATTCCTATGAGGTTTAGCGCAGACTTTTTCCTCCAAATATTGACATATTTCGTAGTAGGGGGTTTAAATCTGGACCAGAAGAGGGCCAGTCTTCATGCCCGATGAAGTCAATTCCATGGGCGGTCAACCAGTTTTGCGAGCTTCATGCCCTATGAGCTGGTGCAGAACCTTGTCAAAATATCCAATGTCTGTTTTTCTTTCTCAAACAATGTTCTGTTTGAGAAAGAGGTTCCACTATATTCGATAGGACGGTATTTTGGTACACAACGGCACTGGTTTTCACACCTTTTCACAGTAAAACACCTCAGTTTAGTTAAGCCTGAATATGAGACTCCAAGCCTAACCATAAGTGAGGAAGGATAATGCCCACGCTGGACCCTCGGAATCCCCCCCCCCCCCCCCCCCCATGCTGTGGGCATACACCTTATCATTTTGTTTGTTATAACTTTCTGCAAAAGTATTTTTTTTTCATCTGAAAATAAAATTTTGCGATGTTTTTTTCCCGCGTACCGCCGTAACAAAGCGCGGTATCTTTCCAGCCTAATTTTTTTCAAACGCTCCTTCAAATAATGTCCGGCTTTTTACGATAAGCTCGTAGTCCCAGGTCTTCGTTAACTTTCTTCTAACCGTGGTTCTGCTTAGCCCCATGTGAAGAGCTAAGATTTTTTGTTTACGTTTTGGATTTTGTTGAATTCGGGCCTTCACTGCTTTGATGACCGCTGGTGTCCTAACTGTGCGAGGTCGGCCGCGCATTGATAGTGCGATAAACAAACCGTAGTGTTATTTTCAACTTTTGCAGAATTGTGAAAATCTGTTGGCGCGTAACCATAGCGGTGCAACGCGATAACCGCGACTCTATCTTCCTTTTTCGACCACTCTATATTTAATATTTTCTTTTTTATTTTCGGCAAGTACAAATGTTCTATTTTTAAAATTAGTCAAAGTATATCTGGCCAGTACTCGAAAGTTAAAATAACAAGGTTTTGACAGAACTTATGACGCCATCAATCATATTTATACCTAATATAAAGAGAAAAGATTTGTTTATTTGTTTGTTTTGTAATGGATAAACTCAAAAACTACGGGGCCGATTTTAAAAATTCTTTCCCCGTTGGATAGGTATGTTATCCGTGAGTGACATAGGTTATGTATGTACCACGGATGAAGCCGGGGCGGACTGCTAGTATTGTAAATTCCATTCAACAATGTATAAGAAAAAATAACTATTTCTTGCGAAATTCGATCCTTATTATTACTTTTTACCTCATAATATGAGAACTATTGGTCCTGAACAGTTCCTGTTACACTTAAATTAAAGCTAAATAATTGCTCTACAACTTAACTTCTATTGACTTTCCTTGTAGGATGAGTAATTTAGACAGTATTTCGATCTAAAGTCTAGCTAACTACAAATTTGATAAAATTTGGGAAATATTGCCCATTTTCGAAATGTCATATCTTGAGATCTATTAAACATACAGAGCTAGGGTTACACTTATTTTGTTGCTTATTTTGTCTTATTTAAAAGTTTCATAGATGACTTTGCTGCAAAATGCATATTTCAGAAGTTATAAGCCAAAAACTGAAAAAAGTTCGACAATTTCGAGGTTTCTCGAGCACCACGAAGTTAGCACAGGTCTTTCGAGGTTGCAAATCTAGATTTACACCATTGGTATCTATCCTAACAACATCACAAAAAATCAGGACCTTGCAATTTATTGCGACCTAACGCGATTTTTATGTCTTAGATGACTGGCCTAATAACAAGTTGATAGATAATATGTTTTGAACAAGTAGATAATTACTTGTAAAACAAATAGAAATATGTATTTAGAACACGAGAAATATGACTTGGGATTTTATTGTAAGCAAGTAAGTAGGTAAGGTTTGTTTACAACTTTATGAAAATGTTTCGAGCATAGCCACCAACTACGAACTCCTATAGGTACCAGCGGTGAGTGCAACAATTGTTAGACTGTTGAAATACAGTAACAGGATTGGAATAATATTCACCTACGATGTATTTATAATTTATTAGGAAGTTTTGCGAGTTGAATGGATGACTCGAATAAAAATTATTTCACTTTAGAAAAATAAGTAGGTAGACGCTTTTGCTCGTTCGCTTCGTTGAGCGGGAACGAAATATGAATATGGCGTCGATACAACTACTTTAAGAATATGACGCGCAAATGGCGGCTAAAAACTTTTCTTTAAATTACAACAATTGGAATGATTTTACTTGAAATATGTAAAAATGAATGTTTTATACTGGAATATTTGACTTTTAGCAAAGAAATATCAGTATTTTACGAGATTTAGTGAGAAATTCCTCACAGGAGGCACCAAATTAGAAATGGAGGGGACCCAGGAAATGTTATTGCACTCCTCGCTGAATACCCCTTTGAAACCCTGTGACCTCTGTGGGTCTAAAAGACGGACACTCACCTGGAAAGACTGGAGTGGACAGGTAGGGAACTTCACCAACGACGGGGCACGTTGCCGGCCGGCCAGCGGAGCACTCACTAACAGCTGCACTTCTTTCTTCAGGCACTGATCAGTCTTTGATAAACCCGGCACACAGGGGTTAGGAATATTGTCTTTTTGAGTGCACTTAACAAATTGGTGTCGCTAATTCAGAATTTTAACGCAGAGCTATTTACGGCTCGCGCGCGTCTGCGCGGTTTTTGTGTTGCAAGTGAACAACAGAGTGAGCGAACGTTCAGTTGTCGTTCGCGTGCGAATGAAGTAGAAACCCGTCGTGGCGCGTAATTTGAATTTGGAATCATTCAGGAAAAAGGATAGCGGGAAGGAATGGCTTATGTCCGTACAGTGTACTTCTTTGTTAATTTATCAAATGATCTGTTTAACTCTGTTTTTATTGTGTGAAGTGTTTGTGTTCACACTACCTATATGTACAATATAATATTACTGATTCATCGGTGCAGTGTTTTGAGGCTGCAATCTTGCAATTTGGCAGTTAATGCCCATAATGTTGTCAAAAAAATTCATCATTTTTAAAAGCACCTGCACAAGCAAAACTTTAGCCTACAGTAGTGATTAATACTTTCTCATTAGGAGTTACAAAAAATAGACTGACTCTTTTAACTATATTAATATAATCATGCCTACAGGGACCACATGCAGAACTTAAATCCCACAGAGGGGATCCACAAAAGAAGAACACAACAACAATTTTATTATTGCTGTCAATTTTGTTTCCTTTCCATTAACCTCTTGACGACCAACCAACAGCTGGCTGTCAGGCTGCTATTATCTTTCTATTGTGTCTCGAATCACATGTGTTTGAAGAATTAATGCATAGTACTTATAACAGCCAATCATTTATTTATAAATTGTCTACTGTAAATTGATGGGGTATATACTACAGCACTAGCTGTCTCCTGCAGTTACACCTACAATATGTTATGACTTAGATTAGTCCTAGCATGGTGTTACACAGCCTACATGTTATATTACTGTAGTTTTAATAAAAAATCTGTTTAGTAGTTTTTGCATGAAAGAGTAACAAACATCCACAGACACACACACACACAAACTTTATTTTTTTTATTTTTAGTTAAATAACTGTCCATATAACAGCAGTTTTAGTGTTATAACATTGAAATAACCACTTATAATAAGTGATAGTTTTTTACCATAACTAACTATTATTATAAATTCATAGAGCAATAACAGAGAAAATACACAAGCATTGAAATATTTATAAAATGTATGATTGAAGTAAGTCTGAGGGGAACTGTGGCTAGCTATGGATTTTCACACCAAGCCTCCTTAACCAAGATAGATTTCTTGACAAAACAACCACGGTCTCCGATTTTTTCTTGTATTATACTAAAAAGTAAGGCAGAGAAATGCCTGACATAAACACGGCTCTAATAAACAGTGGTTAGATATAAAAAAATAGCTCAAACACAGGAAAATAATATCACATTCATAGAAAAAGTAACATGAGCTTTTCTTAAGGTTTTAAGCTTACCTGCTTCCATCCCAACAATTTCTTGACAGCAGGACTTGTAAACGAGAACAGGCTGTTGAGGCTGGACATAGGACCGCTGCTCGAGGATTCTCCATCATCGGTATCCATGATCTTCAAGTAGCACCGGCCCGCGAATGAGTCACCGAACTGTGGGAGCCCGCCTCCCGCCAATAATTACACAGAAGAAAGCACTCAAGCCGCCATCGATTCCAAACACCACTTGGTATTCCCCACAACGTCTACGAACCAATTACACTACAAAATAGTGATTAGCGTGACAACCGAGTAAGACGAGCGTCGGTCCCTCTAAATGATTCACGACGACACTACTACGCGACTGTCATGGCTCGAATAAATACATTTGTAAAATGCGCAGCCTTGCGGTGGAACACAAACTGATTTTATGAAACGAACACTGTGCAATAATAAAATAAAATAAAACTGGTCAAGCTGTATAGGACAGCTCAGACATTTTTTTTTTTGATGCACAGATAAAAAATGGTTTGCTTCAAAGGTTGCCAGTTGTGAAAATTACTGCAAAAATTACCTATTGCAAGCATTCTGCCAATTATGTCTTTTATTTAAAAATATTTTTTTACACCACACAAGCACCACACCTATTAAAATCATTATTTTAACTATATTAATGTGTAGTGTTGCCCTGCAGTACTATTACAATTATTGTAAAAGTACTGCAGGGCAAAGGCCGTTCTCATAAGAGAAGGCACGAGCTGTCACGAGCATTGAGCACCACGCTTGCTCAAGGTGGATTGGCGATGGCGATGCGACGAACGAAAGAAGGCGGCGGGACACGAGAGGGATAGGACCTCTGGCCCCAGCAGCCGTAGACAGGCTTCAACAGGCTTCCGGCCAGCACCGTAGGAGGCGCTTGCCTGTGGACGGTGAGTAATGGGTTAGCTTACCGTCTATCCGTCTTTTGACAACGCCAGGCTGCGTCGACGGCGCGTTCGTGGTCCACGAGCGCCTCAAAACAGCTGCAAGGGTCAACGCCTGCCGGGGTTGCGGGTTGTTCGAAAGAGATACCGCGACCCCGGCACAAAGGGCTTTGGGTTTTAGTCAGTAGAAGCCTGACACTCCCTTCCGCTCCGCTCAGAGCGGGAGAAGTCATTTGATGATTTCCCATTCCAAAAAAAATAAAGACATTGTACTTGCTCTAAGTTGCTCGGATTTGAACCCACAACCTCTTAAGAGGCGGGTGCCTTAGCCACAAGACCATCACGTACGACGTTATTCTATATCTTTTTTTTTGAACGCACTGCCAAGGAACAATAGATTCGATGTTCTAAATTTATGGGTCTAAGATTTTTAACCTACGATAGGTCTAACCCTGGCAGGTCTCTTTTAGGTACTAACTACTACACATCAAGAAGATGAAGATGTGCAATACAAGCTGCCTGTACTAAAAATGCTAATATTCAAAGCAAAAAAAATCAAAAGGAAAATAGTCGCGCTGTCGCGCTTGTCCGTCGGTGCTTGTTCCTGACTTCAGTCAGTTCTGTTCCGGTCATGCTCTTGATATAGGTACTTGAAGCACCAGAAACCGAAAGAGATAGCTTTACGCAAAATTGTACAAGTGCAAAAGAGTTGACAGACTTTAATATGTTAAAAATATTTGAGTGTTTCTAGAACGCAGTTCTTTATCGCATTTTGGCGACTTTGGCGAGAATTTTCTCGAATTTGAAGTGTCATTTCGAGAGACAGACTTCGTGTTGCTTGTTAGAACTTCATGAACGAATTATTGGAATATTAAAGGAAGAATTGTTAAGCTTGAAACTAGGGTATTTACAAGTGAATACTTTATTGCAAGTGCATCTTTTTGTTTTATCAGTTGTTAGCAGAAAACAGTTATGGCTCAGGTAAGAGGTTATACCGACGCTTTACGATTATAATTTTGAAGTAGCTTATTTTTAACATGGACAACGTTTTTAGGTGAATCAGTTAAAGGAGAAGGGTAATGCAGCATTATCATCGGGGAAGTTCGATGAAGCCGTGAAATACTACACGGAAGCTATTGCCTTGGATCCAAAGAACCACGTTCTGTACAGCAATCGCTCAGCTGCTTTCGCTAAAGATGAGAACTACGCGGCAGCTTTAGAGGATGCTAACCAGACTATCGCTCTGAACCCTACGTGGAGCAAAGGATATTCTCGCAAAGGGTCAGCTCTCGCGTACTTAGGCCGTCATGACGAGGCTATTGAGGCCTACGAAAAAGGTCTGCAGCTTGAACCTGGCAACGAGCAGCTAGCTTCAGGCTTGGCAGAGGTCAAGAAACAGGTCATAGAGGTGAAATTTAAGACTGAACAGCTGTTTGACAAGCTCAGAGCAAACCCACAGACAAAGGAATGGCTGAATGATCCGGAATATGTCAAATTGGTTGAAGTGAGTATACAACCTTATTTCTGGTGGCTTTTTGAGTCATGCGACTTCCTTATTTCACAATATCATGTTTTCTTTGCATACAAGTATTGTGATTTCATTATAGTTTAATCGAAGTAAGTAGGTAGGTACATACTTTTATTCAATGATTCACTTTATTGAGGTCTTTGTTTAAATTTTGGTAGTTTTATTTCTTTAATGTCTCTGCAGGTGTATTGGTTTGCTTTGTCTTGTGCATAAATTAGCATTTTATTATTAGTGTACCTATCCGTATTCTTGTACATTGAGTTTACTAATTAAAAAAGTATTACATTAATGTATAATAAAATTACAAAAAAAAATTAAGGTCACTGTCAAAGGTTACATGAACTTAATAAGTTTCCTTATAAAATGTGTATTATGTTGCTGCATGATTTTGTTAACTTTTCCTCTATAAAATGATTGACTTATGATTAGGAAAGACCTTGCACCTTATTGTGAGGTCAAAATTCAAGGCATTTATTTCACTTTGACCATTTATAGGCACTTATGAATAGTCAAAGAGTCGGTCAGTCAGTCAGAAAAGTGACGCTAATTGCCTGTTCCAAATCGTTGATCTCTATGGAGAAGAACAGGCAAGAAACGCCATGGACACTCTTTTTAAATAAATCATGTTTTACAAAAAGGTAAGACCTTTTTGTAAAACATGATTGCTGCTGTTTTTTTTTGTACACATAATTTCAACATGTAACAAATATTTTTCCCCAGTAAAATGACATTTTTGATTAATAACAATTCCTTCAAACTCCACAGAAAATAGTGAAAAATCCCTTCGACATCCAAAACCTTAATGTAAACATGGAAGACAAACGAGTCCTCACCCTAATTAGCATGATGTTCAACCTCAACATGCCCATGGATGTAGACCCACCAGCACCGGAACCAAAGACTGCAGAACCACCCAAAAAGGAAGAACCCGAGAAACCCAAATATGATGACCTTCCAGAGAACCGAAGACTTGCATTACAAGAGAAAGACCAAGGCAACGAGTATTACAAAAAGAAGGACTTAGAAAATGCTTTAAAACATTACCAAAAGGCCATGGAACATGATCCTACAGATATTACCTTTTACACAAATATGGCCGCAGTTTACTTTGAACAGAAAGAATATGAGAAATGTATTAAAGAATGTGAAAAGGCTATTGAAATTGGAAGAGAAAATAGAGCTGATTTCAAATTAATAGCTAAGGCTTTTACTAGAATTGGTAAGTTATTTTTCTCTTTAAAATGTATATATATTTTTTTTATAACAAATAATATCAAACTTGTGCTCATAATAACAAACAATTTTTATTATGAGAACAAAGCCGAAATCGCGAAAATATATCAGCACGTCAGTACATAATGCAAACATAAGTGTACTGAACAGATGGACTTTTTTTTCGCGAGTTCAGGTTTGTTCCCATATTTTTTTTTATATGAGCACAATCAAGTTTAAGTATTGTACACTAATTACCAATCATCCTATATCTTATCTTATCTTATTGTGGGGCCGGCCCCAATCATCCTATATACTCCATCTTGTTTAACCTCTTATACTTAACAGTGGTGTATCTCGCAGGATCTTAATACTTGTATTGGCATTTCTAGAGCCTACTTCTTTCCTTTTACAATTTTCAAGAAGATCAAAGCTGCTTTTAGAGTACTGTGTATGTAGTTTTTAACTCAGCTACCAACATACTTTTCAGCTGACATTTTATAACTCCACTATTTTATCCCTGTATAAACTAACGTAAGTTTAAGTGTAAGTACAATTTAAAAACATGGCGACTAAAAATACGTCGATTTACTTCAGGCGCTGTCTAATTTGACAGGATTTAACTATGATGTATCTTCTGTCCTTTTCTTTAAGAAATGGAAAGAGAAAGATGCACTTATCTTAAATTTAGTTAAGTTTGTGTACAAGAGAATTAGCATCATTATCCATTAATATTTTAACAAAAATACAAAAGAATTTGTTCCCACAGTGTTTGTTTATCAGTGAATACTGATACTAACTTGTGTTAGACAGATAACAGTTTGGATGTGGTCACCAACAGGCATTTCTTTTATGTTCATTAGTTCTGTGTTTAATATTAATCTTTACATAACTAATAATATTATAAAACAGTCTCCCACTGTGTCTGTCTATTTCCAGTATCAATTGGATCTATTGGTTAAAGGTCATAGCTCATTACAGGCACCCGGCAGCCACTCCGCACCGTTTCGCCTCCTGCGGCTAGTATTCTTTATATGGACTTGTATGCATGCGCTCACTATATCAACTCCGTACCGTCACCGGATCGCCTCGGTTAAAAGGCGAGTCGGTGCGGAGTTGCTGCCGGGTGGCTGTAATGAGCTATGACCTTAACACACTATGAAAACATACCCAATAGTCAGAGCCATTCATAAAGAATAGCAATAAACCTACAATTTCAAAGTTTTGATATACCTTTCGAAGCTAGGATAGGTTGCTAGTACATCTGTACATCCATTAATGAATGATACTTGAATGTGCTTGTGCCATCTTTGTTTGAGGTACATTAAACCAGACAATTTTGAAAAGATAATAAAAAATCGCACATACGAGACATATTTAACCTTATTAGCTATCATTAGGACTCAAATTCGAAAGCTTACCATACGTACGGACTTAGGGCATTGGCCCTTGGATATCTTATGTAGCACAAGTTCAATGATCTTTGAGATCAGAAATCAAAACATTTGTTATCTCCTTGTATATGCATGCTTTTTTATTGATAATGCTCGATTGATAGCATTTATTATCACGCCTTTATTCTTCAGAGGGTAGGCATAGCCGAAATAATAAGTCGCATTTGTTTTGTTTCAAAGTCGATCCTTGTAAAACATCGTATAAAAAAAAATTGCAAGTAGAAGACCTATAACCATCTGATTTAGTTAATTTATTTGAATGTTAGCTAAATAAAGGCACTGTTTATATTTGGCTTTTGACGGATTTAGGTCAGACTCGATTAGAGGCCAACAAATCGCTGTTAACCCCCGAATGCATTTCCAAAGTTGGAGGGCAAATCGATGCCGCCACGCTTAGGGCAACGACCCCTTGACTTTTACGAATGTATTAAGCTGAAGGCGATGGCTGAATGGCTAAAATGTTGTGAGTTCGTGACCCGGTGGTTGAGGCGCCCGCCTCTCATCCTTGACGTTGCGTGTTCGAAATCCGGCAAGCACCAATGTGCTTTCCATTCCTATGTATTACTTTTGACGTATACGAATATCCGTTGGTGCCCCCGCTCTCCCTCTCTATAGCTTAGCATTGGTGTTACAAATATTTGAAAATCTCGACTTTTCTCTGTTGTAATGTTTTTTATTCACATACTTCAACTATTCTCTTGAAACACTCAATCTATTGATGAGCATTAAAACACGTTTCGGAGGTCAATAGATGTACTCGTTCATACAGACAGGAAAGTCCCGCGCTTTTATATTATACTATGTAAAAAAAATTGGGTTGTATGAAGAGCCCGCCATTCCCCCCTCACCTCGCCGAGGGAGAATAAAATCCACAAAGAAAGGCTTTTCTGAAGCTTTCCTACGGCTTTGCACGCCTAACAGTCTCTGTCTTACAAATTTTACCATACGTTATAAAAAGTCTGCGTACACTGTGCCATTCTAGGTTCAGTAGCTTCGGCTGTATGTATGTCGAAAACTACCAAAAAGTCTGTGTTTATTTATAAAGATAGTGGGTTAGGTCTATTAAGCCTAGTGAAGGGACCAGCTGATAACGGTCCAATATCAGTCGGGAGCGCGGATGCTGTACTCCCGAAGAATGGTAGAAGATATCCTCATGGAACCGTCCGCTCTCCTCAGACGGATCCATGAGGATATCACCGCGAAAAAAAGGTTAATTAATCCTGTTCTAACCAGGTGAAGGCGTCTTTATAATCAAGTACGTAGGTTCTCACGATTGTGGTTTCTGGCAGTGAGCCAAATTATAATGTGTGTTACGATAGAGCATTTTACTAGATAAATCATTGGTAAATGTTTTACATAAATAAACAAACGCAATGCCAAAATAAACAAGAGTCTGACAACATTTGATGGAGCGGAGAAAATTAGCTCATTAGTCTTGCCGTTCTTGGGAACTGCTAGCTAGTAGACCATTCTAGATGACTAATTTTACTAACATATTTTTTTTAAGACTGGTCAAAGGGACAGACTGAAGTATTTTGAGAATTATATTTAGCTTTACTGGGCATTGTTGAGAACCCCTGCTGTAGACCAACTACAACAAACATTGGTTTCACGATGGAATCGATCTCGCGATACGTAGCACGACTGCTATGATTGGCAGCTTCTGCTTAAATTAATTTTATAAGGTGTAAAAAAAATTACTTTTTAATTCGTCACTCAGGTAACGCATACAAAAAAATGGAGCAATGGAAGTTAGCGAAAACATACTTCGAGAAGTCGATGTCTGAACACCGTACGCCGGAGATCAAGACTCTCCTCAGCGAGGTGGAGAGGCGGATAGCTGAAGAAGAGAAGAAGGCCTACGTGGATCCTGTCAAGGCCGAGCAAGAGAAGGAGCTTGGCAATGACTACTTTAAGAAAGGTGAGTTAAAACCTGGTTTGGTTAATCAACAGCTGATCGAGAAGAAGGAAGACGTAGATCCCGTCAAGGCCGAGTAAGCGAAAGAGCTTGACAATGATCACTTTAAGAATGGTGAAACTATGCAGCGTTGTTAAGTGAGGGTATAGGAGGAACTACTTCACCTTTTGCAGCTACATAAAGAGGGTCTAAGACATCCATTTTCTTTTTGTTAAATTTATCCCATTTACAGATTTACAGAACACATTCACAGATGTGTTTGGTATGGCTAATACATATGAATATACGGCTCACCACTTAATACTCACCTTGGTTTGTCTCGTAGAAGTTTGACTATTAGTAATAGATGCATTATAATTATGTACCAGTTACTAATTACAATGGCCTATTATATGTGACAATGACATGTATTTATTTTTAACATACAGTACATATATCTATACATTTTTAAATTCCACAGGCGACTACAGCACAGCAGTGAAACACTACACTGAAGCGATCAAACGCAATCCGGACGACCCCAAGCTGTACTCTAACCGTGCTGCCTGCTACACCAAGCTGGCTGCCTTCGACCTGGGCCTCAAGGACTGCGACCAGTGCTGCCGACTGGATCCCAAGTTCATCAAGGGATGGATCCGGAAGGGAAAGATCCTTCAGGTAAGGGTTTTTTGGAAGTTATGTTGGTAGGGATGGGGTCTTTAGTTGTATATTTAGAGTGGAGAGTAAAACTTCAAATGTTGACTTAGGATTGACACTTTTAATTTAGATAACACACAAATTTAGATAATATTGTGATGATTTAGAAATAGATTGCATGGATGATTTTTAGGATAAAATATATTTACTTGTAGAAATTCAGACAAATGTGAAAATTGTTATTGAATAAATAAATTGAATGTGCTTAGTCTAATATGAAAACAAAAATCCTATGATGACAAACAACTTAGTGCTGCTCCGATGTGTTTTTTGTCAGTTCTCCATATTGTAGTTATCCTAGGTTCAGTTATAACAGTGGCGTGTCCTTCATACAAACCAAAAAACCTGGCTTGCGCTATAAAGATCATAACCAGAGCCTATCAGTTAAAATTTTTTTTAAATCAATCATTTGTAATAACCGTACAACAAACGTAAAACGTTTACAGATAATAAAGTGTCAAAAATGTTTTGTCAATAGATTACATTAAAAATACTTAATTCGTTTTAAAACATGTCAGGTAAATATGTCATTACAATTTTGGCAAATAAATTCTACACATAAATAACACAAAATTAAAAAGTCAAAAACTTTTGGAGGAATGTGTCAGCAACATGCTGGAATCTATCTAAATCATAAAAACCTGTTTGGCTTGCATTCATTTTAAACCCTAGGCTGTTCACTTCATGGCATTTCATAGACGTGCTCCTCTCTATCTCATCTAGCTTTTCCGTTCTAGCTGCTCGCCCCCGCGCGGCGTGAGCGTGGCGTGTTCAAGGCCACGCCGCGTAAACGCAGTCACGATGACGCCGCTTACACGTCCGCGAAACGCCAGTGTCATAGAGGCCTCATAATTTTGGTGAGCGCCTTAGGAGAAACGGGCTACTGACCAAAATTAATATAATAAAATAAATTACTCGCGTTAAGATTTTTTTATGTCCTCTGATCTCCTTTTGGTTGTAGTGTGTTGAATGTAATATATTTTTCTCGATAAAAGGACGTAATTATAACATACAAAAAAAAATTTCGGACCTAAGGTGCGCGTTCAAACAATGAAACTTTTCAGGCGGAAAACTAGTATCATGTCATGTTATAAAGGTAAAAACAAAACCTTATAAATGTCCGCTCTTCACTTCCTGGCTCTTTATTTTAAATTTACTCTAGAGTTGAATTAGCCGAATTTATTCATTGTTTCAAAGTCAAAATAATAAAAAAAGTGTATCTCTTAAAAATCCTATCAGTAATCACAATAATTAAAATATCCGCTATACGGCTTACTGCTATCCTTTTCATCTGTAGTTCTTAGTAAAGTAAGTAAAGCATGTTTTTTTTCATACTCCTCAAGAATGAGTAAGCCGAGCTAAACATTTAACACTTTGACTTAGCCAACCAACACACACAATTGCTTCATAAAATGTCAACATTTCAGTAGTGTAGAGCACCCATGAACAAGCATTAAATCGTATTTCAGAGCTTGAACAGGAATTGTGTGATGCCTATAAGGTCCTATTTAGTTGTCCTAGTGAACAATCAGATTACCGATAATACCGACACTAATTATATTTTATAGGAATTGATAGGTAATAGGTCAGAATCAGTGTGAGAGTCAGCTTGACTTTGACTTTACTCCAACACAACTAAACTTTGACCATCTTCCCCAGGGCATGCAACAGCACTCGAAGGCGCTGACGGCGTACCAGAAGGCGCTGGAGCTGGACCCCAGCAACGCGGAGGCGCTCGAGGGGTACCGTGCCTGCTCCACGCAACTCAACTCCAATCCTGAGGAGGTAGGCTTTTATACCTCCTATACTCTACATATTCTTTGATTGCTGGACTCAGTGTGTTGTGCAGTGGAGAACAAAGGTTAGACAAGCATGTAGTGTGTGGAATGAGTCTCTGGCCAGAACTCGAAAGCCCGGGTGGAGTGAATACTCTAATCCAGGCTGGTAATGCAGAAGTTTTTTATTAGTACTAGAAAAAGACAGACAGAATAGTTAGTTGCTTTTTAACCGCGGGCTCAATTTTGATGACCGAGCAAGCGAAGGATTCTAAAATTGAACCACGAGCGCAGCGAGTGGTTCAAAAATTAGAATCCTGAGCGTTAGCGCGGGAATCAAAAGAGCACAAGGTGAAAAATCTTTGCACTCGAGTGCAACACGTAACTTTTCATCCCCCCCACCTCGGAAATGACAAAATGCAAAATAAAACATTTACAATCACAAGATACTTTTATTTTAGTTTAGGTACATTTTTACTACTATACAACATTATGATATACTCAGGTAAGTATTACAGAAAAATATTTATACTATGTATAACAAATAATACTTAGGTAGGTACTACTTATACTTAAGAAAAATTGAAAGTAACTTTGCTACAGTTACTTATGTTAAGTGTAATATTTTTGTTAGGCACTTTAATATTGGTGGCGTTAAATAAATTTCTTTGTCGCTGGAATCACTCATTTTCGTTTTTTTACTTGTTTTCAAGTTTCATTTAAAATACTACGACGTCAAAACAAAATTGCGCGCGCAAAGCAAATTAAAAAGAAAAGTACACCAAGGATGTTCAGAGACTAAGTTTTTAACAAATTAAAAAAAAAATGTATAATAAATTCGGCACCATGGAGATGGAAGTAAATAGGTTTAATGATGTTTTAAAGTCATATACCTACCTAGTGCACGCGATGTTATAAATTCAAATTTACTTTAACCTCTAGAGGTTAAAAACAGTTTTTGCGCTCAGATATTGAATAGCAAAAATACCATTTCCAAGGTGGTGGGATGAAAAATCATTTTATGATGCCATGGTTGGCATCATGTTTTATGTAAATTAATAATAAGTAAAATAAAATCATTTGTTCAAGCCAACTTTCTGTTGTATTTTTACCCGACTGCGCGACGCAAAGGAGGGTAATGTGTTTATCAGTCTATGTATGTATGTATGTATGTTTGTTTCTATGTGGCGTTCTAGAGACCGAATGCGTTGGCCGATTTTGATAATTCTTACGTCAATCGATTCGTCTTAACCTTGCGAGTGTCACTAAAGACATGACAGTAATCAAAATTCACCACAGCGACAACCAGACGCCATATTGTCAAAATGAAAAAAAAAAATATCGATGAACTATGTCGAGTGGGGTGTCGTTGAATAGGTATTTTAAAATCATCTTTAGGTTCCTTTAATCATTTTTCATTTTAAATAATAGTTTAGAATATATAACGATTTAAAGTTGTTTAACAAAACAATATTATACTCGCTAATTTTCTTACTTATTGATTTAAGTTTTTTTTCTTGATTATTCCTGCATTTCTTGATTTTATAATAGAAGTTGGTATGCAATTTCCTCGACAATAATGATAATGACGATTGGACCTTGGAAACAACATATTATAAACCTCTAAAGCTTTAGCCCTTTTTATCTCGTGGGGGAATCCTTATCTATACCTTATGACTGGGGAAAGTAAAAGGTTATGTTGGGTTCTTTCCGACTTCTCAAACCCCACTGTTATTTGGTGGAGATGTGCCCGCTAGGGCGAGCCATCGCGCCTTGTCCTCGCAGAGGCGATCGGCGGCGGTGACCTCTTGCGCCCGGCGCTGGCTCAGGCCATGCTCCGGGGCGAGACTGAATAGGAAGCCGTCGCCTCCTTCTGCGGCTAAGCAGTCATGCTGGAGAAGGAGGCGCGTGTGAGGCAGCGTCAAGCCTCACGCCCCAGACAGGGACCCCGGCGTAGACGTCGAAAGTCGAAAGACGGCTACCGGCCACTTTAGGCGCGGGTCTGCGGACGGCGAGCGATTGGTAGCGTAGTAGTAGGCGCCCGACTAGGACCAGGCCCATGTCGACGGCGCGTTTGTTCCACGTGCGCCACAAGTAGCAGTCAGCCCGTGAAGGGGCTCTCTAGGCTCAATGCCTGCCGGGGTTGCGGAATAGTTGTAATTGTTACCGTGACCCCAGAACATAGAGGTCAACCGAAGGAACATGAGTGGCTTTTAGGCAGTAAAAGTCTGACACGCCCTCCCGCCCATCTTAGGACGGGAGAAGTCATTTGATGATTTACCACTAACCAAAAAATACCCCACTTTTCCTCCCATCGAGAGTTGACATACGCTTGACGCACGATCCGAGCTCCCAACTGGTAGCTATGTGTGGTCTGTCTATGCGACCGAAAACGATATACATACATTATATAAACTACACGGAACTATTGGAATGACGATCACACACTCACGGGCAGTTTGGTACGATGCCGACGCCGGGGTTTATGGTAGCCACAGAAACTTTTCTGTCGCGTCGAAACTTTGGAGTGCCGATTCGACACTCACGATCAAATTTTGGATGGACGTCAGTTTAACTGACGCGAAGAAATGACCGTCAATGCCCAACTTAAGGGCCACGTTTCATTAAGACTCCAGGTTACTTCACACCACCAACAAAATGAGACATACAGTTCAGTTCACTTATTGGAGCGCCACCCTCCGTACATTTTGTTGGTGGCGCCACCAAGTTGATGATGTTGAAATATGGCCCTAAGAATAAGATCGGGTAGGATGGTTAGAAAATACGTATTAATATACAATATAGTAAGTACTTATGTTTTTTTTGGGCCAGTCAGTTTATTTCAGATAAATACAGGTGTAGGAAATCGATTGCTGAATCGAAAACGCCTTAAAAGCTACTGGTCCACAGTTTAGGGGATCCGCCGATATCCTTGATGCGCAAATTCATCGACATGCCCGTACTAAGCTATGATGCTCAGACCTGGTGAATTTTCCAAAGAGAATTAGAGTCGTGGACAGAAGCCAGTGGTGCCAGGGCCAAGGGAATCCGGTAACAAAACATTTGGAAGGGCGGTGCCTTTGCCTAGCAGTAGGTCAGTACAGGCTAACAAAAAAAATGGATTTTGAAGGGGCGCCGATGAGGTTCTTGCCTAGGGCGCTCTCGACCCTTAATCTGCCTCTGCTCCAAGAAACTACTTTGGACCGAGCTGTGGTTGATTTAAGTTCACGCGTTTTTGCTAAAGGTCAAGCATATGTTGCTTTGAGCCGAGTTAGGTCTCTAGAGGGACTATCATCAGTAGTTTAGACCACTGCAAGTTACTTAATAATCCTCACGATATTAACTCCCTCAATGAAATGACTAGATTGCGAAAATGTCCATCTTATAACAAAGTCAATGAACCGTAACTAAAAAGTATAAAATAAAATAAAAATTATTAAAAAACAAAAAACCCGACTGCTTGAAAAACTGAAAATAAAGAAACAAGCCCAGCAGTTTAGAATTCAGTTAAGTAATACTAAATAAATACACAATTGATATAGTTTTATAATTTATACACATATAAAACAAATCATAAATTCTAATGCAGAACAGAACGACTTACAGTCGGGGCCCATTCAAATTTTACCAATAAAATCTTCCCAAGGGGCCCCGACTGTAAGTCGTTCTGTTCTGCATTAGAATTTATGATTTGTTTTATATGTGTATAAATTATAAAACTATATCAATTGTGTATTTATTTAGTATTACTTAACTGAATTCTAAACTGCTGGGCTTGTTTCTTTATTTTCAGTTTTTCAAGCAGTCGGGTTTTTTGTTTTTTAATAATTTTTATTTTATTATGAATAATTTTCTTTTTCATACTATTATTTTACTTATTACTTGGACACAGGTTGGGCACCACTGTTTTAGACATATCCTAATCCACAAAGGTCGGCAACCGCTGTTTTAGACATACCCTAACAATCTGTTTCCACACAGGTCCGTAAACGCGCGATGGCTGACCCAGAAGTGCAACAGATCCTCCGCGACCCCGCGATGCGCTGTATTCTCGAACAGATGCAGCAAGACCCGCACGCTCTACAGGACCATCTCAAGAACCCAGACATCGCCGCCAAGATTCAGAAGCTTCTAGAATCTGGCCTTATCGCTATCCACTAGTTTACCGAAGCCTCGTCTAGAAATTAGGGTTATATCAATTAGTACTCGAATCGATTTCAAGAACTACCGTTTTAGTAGATTATTTCGTTGCTGGCAACGTTTCTCCAGTGATTTTGTTTGTACATGAGTTAAAAGTTTTGCAGCTAGCAAAACATTTTATTTAACTATGACGATACCCAGCAGTAGGAACAAATTAGTTTTTGTAATCGATTCGGGCACGTGTTCAGAGTCTCGCCATCTCGGATTCTTTAAATGGAGATCGAGTTTTGAATGGATTTTCGCCTACTAACGTTGAATGAAACTTAATTAGGTATTTAAAAGTCATCGCTTTTTTACTGTGATTTTACTCAGTTGAACGTGTTATGCTTGTCTCAAATTGTAGGCTTGTGGACCATTCCAAAGTATGCTTTTGCAGTAAGTTATGCAGTTTGAACTTTTTCGGTTTTAGGTTTTATTTTAGCATACCTTTTAATTTGAAAAATATCTTTATGCAGATATACTGCCTGAATGGAATTTACATTAATAGCATTTTTTGTAATTTATTCAATAATAAAGAAATATGTAGGCAATATGTTGTTTTATTAACCAGTACCGTTATTGCTAACACATTGTTTTGCAGCCCTCGTGAGAGCTTTTTTAAACACAAATAACAAGAGCTGTATACAAAATTGTAATATCTGTAAGTTGGCTTTCAAATATTGGTACCTCGCGGAAATTGACCCTACAACACACAGCTGTGTGAGACTCTCTGGCTTGGCCACCATCAGGGATTTTAATTTTGATAACACAAAAAAATAGTCGAAATCAATTGCGAAGTCACGGGTCATAGATTTAGTCGGTCTTAGATTAGAAGTTACAATGAGTTCAATTTTATCGTCCAAGAGCTAGACAAAAGTCTACGAAAGAGACTTCTGTCTAGCTCTTGGGCTATAAACTCTTATAACTTTTGAACTAGTGAACGACTATTTCTGTTATTTGACGACTATTTAGCGACTATTTTTTTGTAAAGACATCTTCGGCCCTGTCCAGAAAGGGCGAATTCGCCGCGAATCGTTTCGCGCGAATTCATTAGCGCGTTGGCCAGATACTAGGCACCAATACATCGCGTCCACAAGCATCGCGCGAATAATAAATTCGCGTGCAATTCGCCAGACTCTCGACTCGCGCGTGATTCGCGCGTAATGCGCGCGAGTCGAGATAGTCTAGGGCCGCCTTGTTGCGTCCAGCTTTCACGCGAATTTCAGAGCGAGTGCACGTATAATGGAGAAAGAGAGGGAGATAGAGCGCCAAAATTTTGATACGAAATTCGCGCGTGGTGTGCTCTTTCTGGGCGAATAGTTCGCGCGTGATACGCGCGAGAGAATCGCGGCGACTCAATTCTGAGACGCTCTCAAATCTATTGCTGTCCTTATTTTTTCCCTTTAGAATGAAGAACAAGGACAGCAAACAAAAGATTTGAGAGCGTCTCAAAATTGAGTGACGTCTATTAATACGGGTAACATCTGCGTGATCGGAATTTTCACTCAACCGCTTGACAGTGCATAGCAGTTTTAAAATTAACGCAGAAATCTCAGCTAAGTAAGAAAATACGCGATTATTAGTGACAGACATGCTACGCAATGTTTCATTTTCAACATAAAGACGAACACGACGAACATGTAGGTATATATACATAGTTTAAAATGAAGTGTTCTCTGTATGTACGTATGTACGCTTAAATCTTAAATCTTTCAAGAATAGAGCGATTCACCGAACAGACCACGAAAAAACCTTCATTATGCCTCCGCATTCCGAATTAGTAGAAAATAACTTTATTACTCTAGTAACACTGCTACTGTCATTGTCATTATAATCTATTTTGACTTTGGCATTGATGACAGATATCGTACTATTATTCATTCATTCATCATTTATATTTTTATTCGCGGAAATACTTTACGGTGATTACACGTAAAGTTTGTTTATTTATTTACGTTACGTTTTTATTATCATAAATTAACAGTGCATTGTATTATTACGGTTCGCGACGATGTTGTGAAGTGATTTACGCGTTTCTAAATGAGTAAAAGTGCGGTATTGAAAGATAAATACGAAAAAAGTGCGTGAGCGAGTGTGTAGTAAATAACGTGATATTTATGCTGTAAAACGTGAGTATATAATAGTATTATTATCAAATCTAATTAGCTTTAATACTGTTTCATTCCCAAACACTCGTATGGGTATTACGTGGTACTGTAATAGAAATTTAATACTTTGAAGTAACATAATAAAAGTTAACCTAGGAAATACCTACTGTTTTAAACTATCGCCTATTTTGCCCAATTACAGCTTAATTAAAGTATTTTTTATCAGCAAATAGACAAGATCGTTAGCAATAATAAGGCTAAGTTTAAAACCATGTTTCCAAATGTAGATTTGCCGATGATGTTATCACAACGACCCACTTGATTTGTTTACAGTCTTAATGGTTTTTGTCATCTCATCAACGTTTAATAGCGAATGTAATTTAAAAATATTTTGCAAAACAATGTTATCTAGGCCATATTTAGTGATAATAAGTTTAAATATAACAAAGTATTTTGTGCTGTTAATAATGTATTTTGTTATCTATTCTATTGTTACATAAAGTTGCTATTGTGTGTCACATGCCTGTTTACTTAAATAATTAGTTCAGTGCAGATCTGTAAGGAAGTATTTTTATAATTTGAAATGTTTGAGCCAATCATTTTACCAGCACAAGTTTAGACGTTTCAGAGATGTGTGAGTTAAGTTGAACAAACACACAATTCAAAATAACTTCATTTTTATGATCTTTGTTATTATATTCCTTGTTTACACTACAGAATGACACAGTTTTATGTATAAACTAGCTTCTGCCCGCGGCTTCGCTCGCGTTAGAAAGAGACAAAAAGTAGCCTATGTTACTCTCCATCCCTTCAACTATCTCCACTTAAAAAATCACGTCAATCCGTCGCTCCGTTTTGCCGTGAAAGAAAGACAAACAGACAGACACACTTTCCCATTTACAATATTAGTTTGGATAATTAACCAATTTATCTACAAACTGTTAATAACTTGTTACTTTAGATTAATCGACCAAAACTAGAAAAGGTCTTAATATTATTGTCCCTTAATTTTTACCTACATTCTATTAGGTCATCATCAAATCATTTTTAACACTCATTTGATGCTGGGATGGGTTGCTAGTTTATAAAATGAGTAGGATTTTTATCAAGTAACAAACATATTTTATAAATTGTATTTCTGACCTTGAGAGTAAACGGACAGTTTGTGGTTGCTAAAGTCACTACTGAGATTAGACTTTAGAACTCCCAATACCAACATAATCACATAAATTAGCCTTTAAACCTTTGTACACGCATGATTCCCCAGACACAATAGAAAGACAATAGTAGCCTGACAGCCGACTGTTGCTTGGTCGTCAAAAGGTTGAAACAAATAATGTTGTTCTGCTTATTTTCCTTTTACCATTGTTTTATTATTGGCAATATTGGTTAAGAGTAGACTAAGCAGACTGAATCATACATTTGTATTCAGGACAGTTGAAATAAACCACTCGGGCACAAAGACGTCTTTTTGCATGTTTACTTATTTAAATGTATATGATTCACTGTCCCCTTGGTTACTCCTGCCTTTTTGGTTACTACTCCACTCCCATTGGTCATAGCAAGATATGACATAGCCTATAACCTTCGTCGATAAAAGGGCTCTCCAACACAACAAAAAAAATTCAATCCCAATCATTAGTGCCTGAGATTTGCGTGCTCAACTTAACAAACAAACTCTTCAGCTTTATAATATTAGTATTTAATGTGCTTATTCTCATCTCCCTAGCCTTTTCCCAACCGTGTTGGGGTCGGCTGCCAGCCTAACCGGATTCAGCTGGATACCGGTGTTTTACGTGGAGCGAGTGCCTATCTGACCTCCACAACCCAGTAACTGGGCGACACGATACCTCTTGGTTAGTCTGGTCAGAGTATCTGGCTAACCAGTAACGACTGTCAAAGTTCTACGAATGACAACCGGGACCAACGGCTTTACGTGCTTTCCGAGGCACGGGATGGCAGTGATGTCTAAGATAAACTTTAGAAAGTACATATGAATTGAAAAAGTCACATTGGTACTTGCCCGGATTCGAACCCACAACCTCTTACACGAGAGGCGGGCGCCTTATCCACTGGGCCATCACGACACACTTAGATATTTCACTGTTCAGTGTGTTAGTGTAATCCTGTCCATCCTCAAAAAAAGAGAAAACCTTACAGAATTACACTGATTACACATCATCAAATGAGTTCTTTGTGAGACTTTCACTGACTAAAGGTCATAGCTCATTAGAGCCACCCGGCACCAACTCCGCACCGCCTCGACGCAAGGCGTCAACTCGTTGTCGACGGGTTGTCGATGGGTGGACCACCCGCCGTCAACCAGTGGGCCACCCGCGGTCAACGAGCGAACGCTGAGACCAGCGAGAAAGAGACAACGCACGGCAAGCATTCGAGCAACGAGTTGTCAACGAGTGGCCCACCCGCCGACCGCGCGCGAAGGGTTTTAAACCGAGGCGATCCGGTGACGCTACGGAGTTGATATAGTTAGTAAGCGCATGTACAAATCCATATAAACAATACTAGCCGCAGGAGGCGAGTCGGTGCGGAGTGGCTGCCGGGTGGCTCTAATGAGCTATGACCTTAATACCCACCGTTGTTCGGTCGGTTGCCCTTTATGTTCCGGGGCCACGGTAACTATGAGAACTATTACGCAACACCGGCAGGCATTGGCTCTAGAGGGCCCGTCACGTGCTGACTGCTCTTTGAAGCGCGCGTGGGACAAAACACGCCATCGTCTCGGGTCTCCGGTCTAGTCCCTGGTTGGGCGACGAGCTACCCATTGCTCGCCGTCCGCAGACCCGCGCCTACGGTGACCGTAGTCGTCTTGCGACTCGACTACGACGCCTGTAGCATTTTATTTTTTTAACTATGGAAACATGAACAGCGCTGTTCACGTTTCCATCTAAAATGCTAACGTTAACGATACGAATACTTTTTCGCAAGTTGTTCGTGCTTGGGCTACAGATCCTGTAAGGTTTAATTATTTGTATAACCGACAGATATTTGTTTAGAATCTGGTTGTTTGTGTATCTGAGTTTTATATTTTTTTTTAAATAAATTGAAGAAATTCCTAGTTTCTCTTCTCTATGACGAAGCCTTGCAACAATATGACCTAATTTACTCAATGAGTTAAATTGGCCTTCAATTAATCAGACTTGAAAATTGAGAATTATTACCTAACGGTATATTGTACATTAAGAGTTTCTTACCTATACCTACATATTTGTAAAATAATATTTGTTTGGTGACTGCATTGTCATTCTATAAACTTTTTTTTTTTTTGGTGAGTGGGAAATCATCCAATGACTGCTCCCGTCCTGGGTGCGGCGGGAGGGCGTGTCAGACTCTTACTGACTAAAACCCACTCATGTTCCTTCGATTGCCCTTTATGTTCCAGGGTCACGGTAACTATTATAAACATTCCGCAACCCCGGCAGGCGTATTCTATTAACTATTGTGCTATTATTATGCTGTGCTGATTAGGTTTCTACCTACTTGATGGGGAGCGCTGTAGTGCAGGTGAAATCGCGCTAGGACAGTTAGTATATAGGTATTATGTGTATTTTGATAGGCGTGTTAGTCTAGTGGTTAGTGACCCTGACTGCTAAGCCAGAGGTCGTGGGTTCGATTTCTACCCAGGGCAAACTTTTATGTTCCGGGGCCACGGTAACTGTAAGAACTATTCCGTAACCCGGAAGGCATTTGCCCTAGAGGGCTTTACCTTGTTAGTTCTGTGTCTGGGTGTAATTTATATTTTTATATATTTATAAGCTCTGCTCAGCTTGGGATCATATGGCCGTGTGTGAGTTCAAGTTGTCACAAGAAATTTATTATTATTAACTTTACAGAAAATATAGCTTCTTCTTCTTCCTGCCCTTATCCCATTTTACTTGGGGTCGGCGCAACATGTCTTTTTCTTCCATACCAACCTGTCTTACCTGTCACCCTATCACCGTCATGCTATCATTTACCCCTTACAGAAATATAGCTTATACATCAGAATAAGATATAGGCTACATAACACCACGCCATGACCCTCGGGAGCGGAGCAGTAGTAAAAAAAAACGTAACGTGAGTGAAACCGCGGGGGACAGCTAGTATTATATATATTTATCTGATACCTGGTTACCTTACCACAACTAAGCAGAGTCTCCCTCAAAAGAATTCAAACCGTCTTGTTTCATGCCATATTTGTCTAGTAGTTACCTATTTAGTCCAAAAAAACTGGCATACATGACATAAATCTCTAGTATTGCGTCAAAAATTCAAGAATGACGCTGGTGGCTACATTACCGACGATTAGGATTTTCATTCAAATCAAGTTAATAATTTATGTATCTCTTACTGATAACAAACAGCTGCAAGCTATCAGCAAACTTGCATTTTATCTAATTTATGTTGGATTAAAATGCCATAAATAGGCACTGTTGGTAACGAAAGTGGATTAACACTCTCTTTTACATATTGCTTCAATGGATAAAAAGTAATACGTATAAGTATAGTTACTAGCTTCAGCCCGCGACTTCGTCCGCGTGGATTTTTCCTGAATTTTCTTTGCTATAAATCTCACGGAGCCCGAGACCTTTCCAACGAATGCAAAACCGTGGAAATCGGTTCGTGCGTTCTGGAGTTATAGCGTCAGGAAGGAAAACCCGACTTATTTTTATATAACTGGGTATAGTAGATTTGCTTTGTACCTTTATAACTTCAAAATTCAGATTTTTGGGAATTTCGACCCTAAAGGGGATGGAAGTATCGTCATTCACGAGGGTGATGCCACGGGAAAAAGCTAGAAAATCAGAAGCTTTTTTTCTCTATTTAGAAGACTAGTTTTTGCCCCTGACTTCGTATGCGTGGATTAATAGTTCTTTGATACAAGTAAAATTGACATTTATTAAAAGTAATACACCCAGACTTGTCACTCTTGAAAGGGCCATGTATGCTTGGCCACAGATGAATACGGAGGCACCTATGTCCATCACCGCGTGGTTGAAGCTTAGCTCCTCGTTATTACGAATAGTTATAGCATACTGCATAAGCAATGCATATAGGAAATTTTTCCCGATGTATATACGCTCTAGAAATTATTTCAACTTTGGTTTTTACAGGACAAAGTTCATATGAATGTCAATACTAAGGTTACTATAGATTTTACTTTTTTCGAATCATCACGATCTGATTACATTATATTTTGTACTATTCCGATTGACCGTTGACTAATCCTAAACTTGCGTCAATGTTTGTTGTTCCTGGGAGATTTCCTGGATGAAAACTATCCAATGTCCTTTCTCGGGTCCCAAACTATATCTGTACCAAATTTCATTCAAATCGGTTTAGTGGTTTAGGCGTGAAGAAGAGACAGACAGACAGACAGAGTTACTTTCGCATTTATAATACCTATTAGGTAGTATGGATATGGATTTCTGAAAGGTGTCTCAATTTCGTCTACGTTTACGTGTGAGGATGCGAAGCTAAGAATGTGTGCGAAACTAAAAATTGCAACACACTTAGCGCCTTACTAATAAACGCTGCATAAAGTTATGACAGGTTTATACGTCAAAAAATGTATGGTTACACAGGCTTTATTCATTGCATAACTTTACACAGTGATTATTAGTAAGGGCATTAGGTTGTAAGCGGTTACATTGATGTGATGCTGCAAGATCGAAGGGCGCAGTTATACAGCCTGTTGTAATATGTGGTTAAACATTTTAGACTGTGAATGAACGGTATGTCTATTAAAGTTTCTCTTTTAAAGCTTCGAACACACGTAATTCAAGACACAACAGAAAGACAATAGCAGCCGGCTGTCGGGCTGCTCGGACTCGAATCACGTGTGTTCGAGGGACCTTAACCTTTTGACGACCAACCGACAGCCGGCACTGGTAGAAACGTATTTTACTCGTATTACTTTTTACTATCTCTAGAATCTTCTTTGAAAGTCTTTCAATGTTAACATTCTTATCATATTCTATCATATGCATATCCACCTATACTTAGTAATGGCTAAAGAGATACTCGTTCTTTGTTTGATTAAACGCGCTAATCTCTGGAACTACCAGACGGATTGCAAAAAATATTTATCTAAATGGTTTATCAATGATAGTCCGATTTATAAGAATTGGTTTAATTAGAACATCACAACTTTCGCGTTGCATATTTATACTTTTACCGCTTTTCGGGATTTAACGCGCACGTACCTTTTATTTATTTTTGGCTTGACGTTTCGGCAGGGTTACACCTGCCATGGTCACAAGCAGCCTGCTTGTAAGGTACGTGCGCGTTAAATCCCGAAAAGCGGTAAAAGTATAGAACATCACGATCCATGCGTATGGATGATATTTTTAAATCCACCTTTTTAACTAGGTATTCTTATCGTACAAGAGGGAACGGGAACGCTTTGAGCACATCATCAATTCATCTATACTATTTATCTATACTAATATTATAAAGAGGTAAAATTTGTAAGTTTGTAAGTTTGTATGTTTGGGGTAATCTCTGGAACTAATGAACCAATTTCAAAAATTTTGGCACTGGCAGAAAGCTACATTATTCCTGAGTGCCATAGGCTATAAATTATTTTTATAACATGTATATTACCCGAGCTATCGCAACTTTTGTCTAGCAAGTCGGAAAAAATTACCTCATAAAACAGAATTATTTGCGTGCGCTGCCTAAACAGTTGCTTAAAATTAAAAACAATGTATAGCAACTTGGTTTGTCTTAATTATTTCTACAAAAAAGTCCGCGATACCATATCTCTATCTTTTATATTTTATCTTTTATACTTCTTTTATTGCATTAATAAAATGATTTTTCGGCATACTTACGTTTGGTTGATTATTTGAGCAACAAAATATTAATTCTTATGACAATAAATTATTTCAGTATCACAAGGATATCATACAGATAAGATTTGCCATTTACAGTATGTCAATTGGTCATATAGTTCCGGAGATAATATAAAATTACTAAAACGCAAAATGCCCCTAGCGTAATTTTCATTGTGCGGAAATCATTTATAATTTCAAAAAACACCTTTGAGGTAGTTATTCACAGTTTTAAAATTACTCCGCAGCAAGCAATATAAATGATAGTATGTAATAGAAACTGCTTTTTAGCGAAAAAAGGCCGCCTATTGTACTCTTGCATATTTGTTTGTATTGTCCTTTACTGTTTTTGTCCTATTGGTGTACAATAAAGAATATTGGCTTTGCAAGATATTCGTAGCTTATACATCAGAATAACACATCTGGGTCGTCATAAAGGCGCGTGTAAGAGGTTACGGGTTCGAATCCGGTCAAGTACCAATGTGACTTTTTCAATTCATATGTACTTGGACATCACTGACATCCCGTGCCTCAAAAAGCATGTTAAGCCCCGGTTGTCATTCGTAGAACTTTGACGCTACGGGTATTGAGAAGCCAGAAAGTCTGACCAGTCGAACCAAAGGGTATCGTCGCCCAGTTACTGGGTTGTGGAGGTCTGATAGGCAGACGCTTCACGTAAAACACTGGTATCCAGCTGAATCCGGTTCGCCTGTAAGCCGACCCCAACATAGTTGGGAAAAGGCTAGAGAGATGATGATCCTCCTCACCGCACACGGACATTTCGGGAGGTTCCTATGTCGGATTCGGGCGGCATACGGTGGAGGTAGGCCCCGCTTGGCCGAACCACCACCGTGTCGTTGCAGAGGCGATCGGCGCTGGTTCAGGCCATGCTTCGGGGCGAGACTGAATAGGAAGCCGTCGCCTCCTGCGTAGCAGAAACGCTGGAGACGAAAGCGGTGGGGCGCGTGAGGCAGCGTCAAGCTTCACGCCCCGGACAGAGACCCAGGCTTAGTTGTCGAGAGTCGCAAGATGATGGCCACTGGAGGCGTGGGCCTGCGGAAGGCGAGCGGTAGGTAGCTCGCCGCCCGACTAGGACCAGACCTGTGTCGACGGCGTGTCGATGCTTCTAATAGTTACCGCGGCCCCGGAATATATAAGGGTAACCGAAGGGACATTATTGGATTTTTGTCAGTAAAAGTCTGACCCTCCTGCCCTCTTCAGGGGCGGGAGAAGGCATTTGATAATTTCCTATCCATCAAAAAAAAAACGCCATTAGATATGTTTTGGATGCTTCTACCATGGTCAATGTAGCTCTTTCACGCTTATACAACCCCAATAATCTTTTTGTGTACGCTCTTAATAGTTCCACAGTTAATCCGTACTAATATTATAAATGCGAAAGTAACTCTACCAGTCTGTCTGTCTGTCTGTCTCTTCTTCACGCCTAAACTACTAAACCAATTTTGAATGAAATTTGGTACATACATAGTCTGGGACCGGAGAAAGGACTTAGGATAGTTTTCATCCCGGAAATCCCCCGGAAACGGGAACTATTATTCCACGCGGACGAAGTCGCGGGCAAAAGCTAGTCATTTAATAATACGTGAATTATCAATTACATGTATCAATCACTTAAAAAAAAACGTATAATACTCAAACCCAAGTATTATTTAGAATTTTAATCCTGGGAAAACTTTGACCAAAGTCGCGATTCCCAGAAATTTTAGGTCAAATCTACATTTTTAATAGTAAGCATCGAAATTCTAAACACTGCACATAATAGATAAGTCCCTTGTATTTGTTTACTTTCCTTGTAATTAATTATCTTGATACCGGAAAATACCGACGTGGCCTTTGAGAAATGAAGAACGTGCTCATAACGCCATCGTCGGCAAACACACGTCACCTTTACCAAGTAAACATCCATACTAATATTATAAATGGGAAAGTGTGTCTGTCTGTCTGTCTGTTTGTCTTTCTTTCACGGCAAGACGGAGCGACGGATTGACGTGGTTTTTTAAGTGGAGATAGTTGAAGGGATGGAGAGTAACATAGGCTACTTTTTGTCTCTTTCTAACGCGAGCGAAGCCGCGGGCAGAAGCTAGTAATATTATAAAGAGGTAAAATTTGTAAGTTTGTATGTAGGGGGTAATCTCTGGAACTACTGGTCCGATTTGAAATATTCTTTCAGTGTTAGATAGCCCATTTATCGAGGAATGCTATAGGCTATATACCATCACGCTACGACCCACGGGAGCGGAGCAGTAACGAAAAATGCGGGTGAAACCGCAGGGGACAGCTAGTCTATACTAATATTATAAAGAGGTAAAATTTGTAAGTTTGTAAGTTTGTATGTTTGGGGTAATCTCTGGAACTAATGAACCAATTTCAAAAATTTTGGCACTGGCAGAAAGCTACATTATTCCTGAGTGCCATAGGCTATAAATTATTTTTATAACATGTATATTACCCGAGCTATCGCAACTTTTGTCTAGCAAGTCGGAAAAAATTACCTCATAAAACAGAATTATTTGCGTGCGCTGCCTAAACAGTTGCTTAAAATTAAAAACAATGTATAGCAACTTGGTTTGTCTTAATTATTTCTACAAAAAAGTCCGCGATACCATATCTCTATCTTTTATATTTTATCTTTTATACTTCTTTTATTGCATTAATAAAATGATTTTTCGGCATACTTACGTTTGGTTGATTATTTGAGCAACAAAATATTAATTCTTATGACAATAAATTATTTCAGTATCACAAGGATATCATACAGATAAGATTTGCCATTTACAGTATGTCAATTGGTCATATAGTTCCGGAGATAATATAAAATTACTAAAACGCAAAATGCCCCTAGCGTAATTTTCATTGTGCGGAAATCATTTATAATTTCAAAAAACACCTTTGAGGTAGTTATTCACAGTTTTAAAATTACTCCGCAGCAAGCAATATAAATGATAGTATGTAATAGAAACTGCTTTTTAGCGAAAAAAGGCCGCCTATTGTACTCTTGCATATTTGTTTGTATTGTCCTTTACTGTTTTTGTCCTATTGGTGTACAATAAAGAATATTGGCTTTGCAAGATATTCGTAGCTTATACATCAGAATAACACATCTGGGTCGTCATAAAGGCGCGTGTAAGAGGTTACGGGTTCGAATCCGGTCAAGTACCAATGTGACTTTTTCAATTCATATGTACTTGGACATCACTGACATCCCGTGCCTCAAAAAGCATGTTAAGCCCCGGTTGTCATTCGTAGAACTTTGACGCTACGGGTATTGAGAAGCCAGAAAGTCTGACCAGTCGAACCAAAGGGTATCGTCGCCCAGTTACTGGGTTGTGGAGGTCTGATAGGCAGACGCTTCACGTAAAACACTGGTATCCAGCTGAATCCGGTTCGCCTGTAAGCCGACCCCAACATAGTTGGGAAAAGGCTAGAGAGATGATGATCCTCCTCACCGCACACGGACATTTCGGGAGGTTCCTATGTCGGATTCGGGCGGCATACGGTGGAGGTAGGCCCCGCTTGGCCGAACCACCACCGTGTCGTTGCAGAGGCGATCGGCGCTGGTTCAGGCCATGCTTCGGGGCGAGACTGAATAGGAAGCCGTCGCCTCCTGCGTAGCAGAAACGCTGGAGACGAAAGCGGTGGGGCGCGTGAGGCAGCGTCAAGCTTCACGCCCCGGACAGAGACCCAGGCTTAGTTGTCGAGAGTCGCAAGATGATGGCCACTGGAGGCGTGGGCCTGCGGAAGGCGAGCGGTAGGTAGCTCGCCGCCCGACTAGGACCAGACCTGTGTCGACGGCGTGTCGATGCTTCTAATAGTTACCGCGGCCCCGGAATATATAAGGGTAACCGAAGGGACATTATTGGATTTTTGTCAGTAAAAGTCTGACCCTCCTGCCCTCTTCAGGGGCGGGAGAAGGCATTTGATAATTTCCTATCCATCAAAAAAAAAACGCCATTAGATATGTTTTGGATGCTTCTACCATGGTCAATGTAGCTCTTTCACGCTTATACAACCCCAATAATCTTTTTGTGTACGCTCTTAATAGTTCCACAGTTAATCCGTACTAATATTATAAATGCGAAAGTAACTCTACCAGTCTGTCTGTCTGTCTGTCTCTTCTTCACGCCTAAACTACTAAACCAATTTTGAATGAAATTTGGTACATACATAGTCTGGGACCGGAGAAAGGACTTAGGATAGTTTTCATCCCGGAAATCCCCCGGAAACGGGAACTATTATTCCACGCGGACGAAGTCGCGGGCAAAAGCTAGTCATTTAATAATACGTGAATTATCAATTACATGTATCAATCACTTAAAAAAAACGTATAATACTCAAACCCAAGTATTATTTAGAATTTTAATCCTGGGAAAACTTTGACCAAAGTCGCGATTCCCAGAAATTTTAGGTCAAATCTACATTTTTAATAGTAAGCATACTAAGCATCCAAATTCCAAACACTGCACTTATTAGAAAAGTCCCTTGTATTTGTTTACTTTCCTTGTTATTAATTATCTTGATACCGGAAAATACCGACGTGGCCTTCGAGAAATGAAGAACGTGCTCATAACGCCATCGTCGGCAAACACACGTCACCTTTACCAAGTAAACATCCATACTAATATTATAAATGGGAAAGTGTGTCTGTCTGTCTGTCTGTTTGTCTTTCTTTCACAGCAAAACGGAGCGACGGATTGACATGATTTTTTAAGTGGAGATAGTTGAAGGGATGGAGAGTAACATAGGCTACTTTTTGTCTCTTTCTAACGCGAACGAAGCCGCGGGCAGAAGCTAGTAAATATATAAATGAACACAAACATACAATATGACTTTCCTCCGTCTTTCTTTCCTGTTATTTAAAACTATAAAGGAGGATGCACAAAAAATCGAAGCTACCCGAATACCGTTGCGGAATGGTATATGTATTATGGTATGTATGGTGATAGTAACCCTGACCCCGGAACATAAAGGGCAACCGAAGGAACATGAGTGGGTTTTAGTCAGTAAAAGTCTGACACGCCCTCCCGCCACGAACAGGACGAGAGGAGTCGAATGATGAATAAGAATAAGAAGAAGAAGTTATGTGGGTATTACAATAAGATGTGGATGATTAAAAAAGAAAAAAATACGTGACTAATTCCTTTTTTTGTCGTCTCGCCTATTGTAAGATTTTCAGATGATCTTAGATCTCTATTTTTTCAGGTATTTGCGTTGATTTTTAACCGACTTCAAAGGAGGAGGTTCTCAATTCGTCTGTATGTTTTTTTTTTGTATGTTTGTTACTCGATACGGATTTTGATGGTTCTTTTTTTGTTTGATAGGTCATGATTCAGGAGTGGTCCCATATAAATTTTGTGGCGATCGGTTCAGTGCTTCTCGAAAAATTCACCAAGAACCAAAAAACTTGAGATACGCACACATCGTCTATGTATATTACACTGACGAAGTGTGCGTTTCTTCAAGTTTCTATTTTCGTTTTATACTGATATACTGTTATACACAGTCAGACATTGGGAGTCGACGCTAAAAAGTAAAAAATAAAAAACTTTTTCCAAAAAAAAGAACCGCTTTCAAAAACTAAAAACCCAAAAATAACTAAAATTCCGGAACTCGGTGGCAAACTGGCAACACAAATTAACTGTTAGAAGAGAAGCCACCGACTTCCGAAATTTTAGTTATTTTTGGGTTTTTAGTTTTTGAAGGCGGTTCTTTTTTTTGGAAAAAGTTTTTATTTTTTACTTTTTATCTAAATTGTAGTACACACGTGGATGCGGCTTATGACGTACATAGGGACAGTCGATAACCATGGGCTAGGTAATATCCTGGTACCGGAAAATATGACTAAAGCTGTTAAGCCACTGTTATCGGGCGATAAGGGCTAGTAATAGATTAATATCTATCATCTATATCCCTACGGACGTCAATTTATAGGTCTACAAGCTGTACTCCGCGGTTTCATGCGCGTTGTTAGGTTTTTTTATTACTGCTCCGCTCCCGTGGGTCATAGCGTGATGTTATGTAGCCCATGTGCTATTTAGAAGCATAAGCTATATTCATGTAAAGTTTCATCAAAATCCGTTCAGTAGTTTTTGCGTGAAAGGGTAACAAACATCTACACACACATACAAACATCCACATTTATAATATTAGTAGGATTTATTAAGACAAAATTATTTAGATTTTAAATATCTGTGTTTAACTCTGTATGTGTTTAGTGGTTTGCAAGTGGGTCTATATCTTAGCCTGAGATAAATTAAGCTTAGCAAGTGCTTTAGTTAAGCCGAATTACTGTGGCTGTCAAATTAGGTATGATGGAAAGATAGGAGACGGAAAAAAGCTATGCCAAAGTCTGTTGAATACAGCTTTACGTACTTTCCGAGCCACGGGATGTCATTGATATGATATGCTAGGTAAACTAAAAAGGTACACACAAGAATTGAAAAAGTCACCTTGTTATTTGTCCGGCTTCGAACCGATAATTTACCTCTTGGTAATCGCCTTAGCCATTGGGCCATCAACACAGGACAGAATAATAATAATGTAATTAACTTCTTGTCGACTAAGCGACAGCCGGCTGTCGGGCTGCTATTGTCTTTCTATTGCGTCTCGAATCACGTGTGTTCGAAGGATTAAATTAAAAGCACCGTGTAATATAAAACTACTGCATGATTTTGTCACATAAAGCAATCTGATTTGCAGAGTTCACGTACCCACACATATAACCGCTCTGTAGGTACCATCTACTGCCCGTACGGACGACATGGATGCTGCGAATGCAACACATCCGATTGCTCTGTCTCCCCTGCTTCCGCTTCAGTTACTATTCGAAGTAAAATAGGTTATCATACTGAATACTCATACTAAACCAATTATAATATGGAATTCGTTTCTGCGTGATGTTTGTTTCTAATGATTCACTGTATACAATGCTCTAAACATAAAGAACCTAAACAATGTTTAAGTTATTTATTATGTTTAAAATATACGCGTAAATTCGTTCATTACAATTGGGTTGTTGACTATATGTATAAAAAAGATGGCATTCAGTTTAATCAATCAGTAAGACCGCCCAAAAATACTGTACCTACTTATATTTTTTGCTTGATAAAATTAATAACAAAATTCAAAGATAAGGAGCATCAGAGTTCCGGAGTGGGGGCTTGTCACGTCACTTTTCAGTAAAATTGTACCAAGGCGTGACATTTCACGAAATTCCAATACCTTTCCAATACACTGTCTTCGTCATTTTCTGTTTACGAGAAAAAAGAAAGAATACGTGTCTCAATTTTTTTGATAATGTAGCTACACCCCGAAAATACTATTTAGTTTATTTTGTTAACTAGCTTATTAGCAGTGCGATTCATGTATGAAACCTGTAGATGGTATATATATGGTATGGAGTTTCTTGCCCGTTCTTCTCCATATAAAACTACCTTTTGGAATGGGCGACTAGAATCAAATTTTTTTTTTATGTACAGGTGCGTTGGGGTAATACCGGACGGATTTTCGAATAGTTGCAAGCATGTTGCAAAAATATTTTTTTCTCAATTTTGGTAAACACCACGTTCTTGAGAAATGGTGGAAATTGATAATGAGTTATCAAAGCGTAATTTTAATATTAGTTTATTTATGAACACACAACCGTTTTTGTTTGAGAAGCCTGTAAAATCAGGAAACTTTTTTTGAGAGTGTAATGACGATTTGGCCATCAAGGGGCAAGTTCGGACAACAATTTAATCTATTCCTACTGCTAGGAGCATAAGATGCAAGAAAAGAATGTGTCCGATCTTATCCACTCATTTTTACAAAACCTACCTTGTTTCACCTTTTACCTTTTATTACTCGTCCTAGCTGTCGGAGGGACTGGCGGTCACTGCGGAGTGGGGCGGAACAAAATAACGTATTGCGCAATGTGGCTAGCATTAAAAAATATACCCAAATAAGTGGAATATTTGATTCCTACGTTCTTACCCCAGCGCCGATCTTACCCCAACGCACTTAATTGACGTTCCAAAGTGCCTCAAAGTGTCTAATGGAAATAAACGTTTTGACTTTTGACTTTTGTACTCACGCACACTTTTCAATTATGAAATCAAAGAGATCATCCTAGTGGTCATGATAGAAAGATTTTGACATGAAGAGACAGGGGAGTAGGGAATGTACCTATCCGTATCTGTAATTATGAATTACAAACATAATATTAATAAGATAAATTAATAACTCAAGTACCTAATAATCTAATATTTTCTATAATTTGGTCCATTGGTCATGGAGTTTGGACTTGTTAGCGGAAACGGACAAATATTAATAATGGAATTATCTTTGTCATAATAAGTCTAGTTCACTGAATAAAACTGATGAGGCAAGGCCGATTCCTTTATTCACAAACTAAATCAAATTTAAGCTCAGTGCATCTTTTTTTCCCATTTCGTTAAGAAAAGGACACAAGATAAAATATTAAGACACTCCACAGATAATTTAGACGCGATTAAGAACATGGCCTCTAAAAATATGACAATTTACATCAAGCGCTGGCTAATTTGACAGGACTAAACCAGTGGCGTGCCTAGGTGGGAAAATTTGAAATATTAGGGCAAGCCCGATATATAAAAAAAAACTGTAAAGTTTGCTTTGCCAAATCACACACATTTTTGCGTTTTTCGCCTCACTTGATGTAAGAGCCATCTATTAAAAAAATACTGGCGCTCTTGAATTTCGCTGGCTGACTTTCGCCACCAATAGATGGCGCAAAAATAATTAATGGTTTTATAATATAAAATAAAAAATTCTAATACACTTACATTGTAAACGGCCATAAATAATTACCTTCATTCTTCGCTTCTTTACTACAGATGACAAACAACAAAGCACACTGAGTGACTGAAGGCATGGTACCTATCACTAAATAGATTTACAAATACGTATCAGCAATCACATCACAAGCCGTTTGTTGTATCGTTCCATAATTTGTTTAGAGCAAGTTATTCTGGAGCCGCTTGAGTTTAAGTATATGACCAATATTATTTAATTATATTTATATTCTAATTTAAAACGCCCGCGTAAAAAGTTGATGAAGGTTTTAATTCTACCAACCAACAGCTGTTTTTTAGGCAATTTTCATGTATAAAATTAATGATTTTGGTAATATTGCGTTACAAATGGTATTTGTCTGTAAAATTCAAAGTATTTACCTTCCCGAGTAATGATTTCACACACCTTAATCCATCACAAGTAACAATTGCATGCGTTTCCGAATGCATCTTCTACTAAAACTATTAAAAGGTAAAACACAGAAACTTAATCACAAATTCACAAACGTTAAAACAAAATAAACTGATAAAAGTTACACAATACTTTAAAACATTCATATTTTAAAATATGTTTATGTTTCGTATAAAAAAGCTCCAGTACCGCTCAAAACAAAGTTAGAACTAATTGGACAATATTATTCCTCTAGAGAGAGAAATACGCACATGCATCGCGCTATCTTGCTTGCATTTCGCACGCCATCCAAATTACATCTCTATTCCTTTAAAATAATGTTCAAATTCGTCAAACTAACACATTCACAAGCCTGGCATAATTTCGTCAATTTTACTACGAATTTCATTCATCAAACATCGAAAAATTCTGTCGTATTTTTAAAAGTTGAATGAATTTGAGTGAAAGGGACAAGCTGTGGTTAAGCCCCGTAAGAAGCCAACGAGTGCGAGTGAATTAGCACTATAAAACCTTGAAAGCGCGTTGTGTTCATTTTGTATCTACGCACGTAACGAATGCACGGCACTTGTGGCATGGAAATAGTAACTACACCGGCCCGTGCGCTGAATTTTTACCGCGCGAAGTTTAAATTTTTAAATTTTGTAGATTTTATACAAAACTGATATTACACTATTTCAAAGGTGTTTTTTTTTTGTTATTTTCAAATTTTGAATAGCAAGCCCAGCTTTTCGGCTTCTATGAAAGGCACGCCACTGGACTAAACTAATATGTATCATCTGTCATTTTCTTAATGAAATGGAAAGAGAAAGATGCACTTAACTTAAATTTGGTTTAGTTTGCCAACAAGAGAATCAGCACCAATACCGAGCGATGTGGACAGCTTTATCGCGGATCGCCCAGCATTCAACTCTCACCAGACAAGTCTAACGGGGGCTGCAGACCAAGAGCTAGCTCCCTCCCCCCTCGTCAGGGTCTAGCTCGACCTCCGATGATTTCATAGGATTATCATTAGGATCCCTATTTGACAAGACTTTGACAATGATCCTCTCTGATTAAAGGGTTTAGACTTCAACAATGCAAAAACCCCTGACTTAATGTTGGAACGCTCTTGGTCATACAAATATTTGTCACGTGCAGAAATCGAAACCGCGACTCGCAGCTCTGACGCCAAGCCCTTAACCTACGCCTGCCGTGCCTTCAAGGAGATTTTTTCTTCATTAATGTTTCTTTTGCAGGTAATTTTAAATAAATCAAGATGGTGTCGACGGGGCTGAAGAGTGGGCTCCTCCTGGGTTTCGGCTCGTTCCTGGTGGTCTCTGGGGCGGTCATGGTGGTCTTCTGGCCGCCACTGTTCGACTCACAGCTGCGGAATGTAAGCAGAACTGGGTTTATTTTAAAGAAACTTTTTAACTAAATTTTATTGGACACTAGCTCCGTGTGCGTTTTTGCTCGGGTAAAAATCATGTATAAGTGGACACGGGGTGTCAAAAAACATGTCAATGAATGTTCTTTGCTTCAATTAATACTAAAATAAGTATAACTACTTCGAAAACATGGTTTCTGTTGTGAAAGGATTATTGTAATTAGACCAGCCTGCTCTTTACAATTAAGTTTACCTCTTTATGATAAAGGTATAAATATAAAAAAGACTAGATATAGAAGAGATATAGATATAGAAGAGGAGATATAACAGCGTATAGATTTATGTAAAAATTTGAAGTCCGATAAGAGTATCTTGTTCACCGAAATATGCAATCTAATAAATGATAAGGATAACGGAATAAACTAATTCCTTGTAAAAATCTTTACCAAATTTTAGTTTTTTTTGGGCAACTATTCGGTTAGGTTTTCGTAATAAAACCAACAGATTTATTAGGCAAAAGTTTGTACCAAGATTTAAGAAATTATTTATTGCACTTTACATACGAATGTATTGCATTTAAAGAAAATAATATGTATTGAATCTTGAGCTCAAATAAATATACAATATTTAGTAAATTATTACTGTAACTGTCGCATAATTGTCAAATTGTTGGACGGTCAAAAGGACGGAATGCCATTTTTTTTAATGCAACCGCCATGCCTATTGTGGCGAGATAAATATTTGATGCATGTTGCATGTTGCGCCGTTGCGGCCTTTTACCCAGTTCAGTATTTAACATTATTATTTAATTCCAGATGATGGTCCTAACAAACGAGTCCATGTCGTTCAACATTTGGCGGGAGACGCCGATCCCTATGTACCTGGAGATCTACTTCTTCAACATCACCAACGTCAACGAGATCCTGCAGGGAACGGCTGAGAAGATACAGGTGACGGAGATGGGCCCCTATGTGTTCAGGGAGTCACATACCAAGGTCAGTTGGTTAGCAATTTGTCGCACGTAATTTTTTTCTACCATACAGTCATTAAAATTTAGAGCGGGTTCACTTTAGGTCGGTCCGACAGTTTTGCCGTTTGCTGTCGGGTGTTGCTGTTCACACTAAAACTTTATAGAAAGAGTTAGGGGTTCATAGAAACTGTTTTTGGTTTGTATTCTTTTTATTCTAGACTTTCGACGATTTTCTTTTAAGTCCTTTGAAACAAAAAATAATTTTCTAAATCGGTCCAGGCGATTAAGTACTCGAAATCGGGGAATAAACAACGAAAAAAACCATACAAATTATTTGAACCTCTTTTTCCAAATTAGCTTCCATAGGACAAGAGTAGTAGCCCAATAAAAAAAAAATTCGAACCACTTTTACCAAGATGGCGGCCAAAGGATTAGGGTTGTAGGCTTGTAGCGCACAAACTTGGATTTAATTTTAACCTCACGCCCTTTGATATCCTAATAATAAAACGTACGCTTAGCATTTGAATTTGTCAGAGGTGGAGGTGACAAATGCACGCTAAGCCAAAAAACCAAAATACTTATTTTCACGACGAATTGACAATAAGACGGATTATGAAAACCATCTGTTTCGATTAGTTAATTAATAAACCTTCATAATCTACATATTATGCATCTTATTGATAAAGTATGCGTATAGCTATTTTGGATCGGTATTAAATACCAACTATGGATTTTGAGTCACGCATATTAGCCGTGAAGAATCATATCATAATAGAAGTGAAATATATCTTATCTAAATAAAATATTTTTATCTTAAATATGACCAACTCCAACTCCAACTTCCAAGGGGGAGGGGGGGGGAGTCATAGCCTTAAGAAGCATGAGTTCATAGTTGAAACCCCTCACAATTTTTTTTACTGGTTACTCCTTATCAGTACATAGCATTTGAATACATTTTTTTTTATGGATGGCGAAAGGGCGTGTCCGACTTTTGCTGACCCCCCATGTTTCGTCGGTTGCCTTTTAATTTCCGGGGCCACGGTAACACAATTGGCCCTAGAGGGCCTCGGGGTGGTATACCGCCGTTTACCCGAATTTTATTTGCCCTAATATCATTTGCCATAATAGTCAACAGCCATAATATCATACGACATAATACTCATTTGCCCTACTTTCATTTGCCATATTAGTCACGTGCCAGAATCATTGTTTCCCATAAAGTCACTTGCCATAACATCATTTGCCATAATCATTGTAAGCCCTAATTATCACATGTCCTAATTATCAGATGCCATAATTATGATATGCCATAACATAATTTGCCATCGACATCGGGTGTGTAACGGTTGTTTATATCAAGAGAAATTGGATGCAATTGGGACTTTAGGGCACCCCGACTCGGACAGGTTAGGTTAGAAGGGGATGGCGGGGTCGTGTGAGCGAGCGAAGCGAGCGAATAGACCCGCCATCCCCTTCGTGGTTATTTTTTTATAAACCACACAAAAGTAGGAGCCCCGCGAAGCGGGGCTCCGTCGACCTAGCCCACCATCAACCATGCACAGAAAAAAAAACTACTTACGGGGCTTAAATATTTGTCTAATACTTGTTATGCCATTTAAATATTATGCCATTTAAATATTATGTCTAACAATTATTATGGCACATAAAAATATGGCAAACAATACTTATGGCATTCGTATCTTATGGTATCTAAAATTCGGGCAATTAAAAGTATGTCATATGTCTTTTAGGGCAAATGAAACATTCGGGCAAATGAAATTCGGGTAAATGAAATTCGGGAAAATGATGATTATGGCATATAATCTTCGGGCAAACAATGTAAGGTCGCGCGCTCACGAATTATGGAAAGAGTACTTTGACGTGAAGTCACTGACAAAAGGCATTTGGTATCGAACTGTTCAACCAACCATTCATTGCGGTCCCAATTCGATGGTACCGATATGGGTAGGCAAGAAATAGTGACCAGCTTCAGACTTCGCTCCGGACACATCCCATTAAATAGTTTTGCTGCATTGATGGGCAAAGTCTCTTCACCACACTGTACAGAATGCAACATTGTCGAAGATGTCTTTCATATAATGGTGGAATGTGTCCGAAATGAAAGTGAAAGAATTATGATTCAGGATCAACATAATTTAAATGTCAGGCAATTAGGAGCCTGCAATATTATTTTGTCTTTCCCTGCATCCAAAGCTGCTAGAATATTGTACAAATTAGTGGATTTAGGTATTAAGCGTAGATGTTAAGGTCCTAATGTTTGTAAAGAGTTTTCCTATGAGGGTGACATGTTCACTGTGTGATCAAACCCTCGTTAATAAATAAAGATTAAAAAAAAAAAAGTACTTGAACTATGCAAAATAATTCTAAAATGTTAATGAATCACGTCATTATCTTTATTAATGAGAAGTTTTATAATTAAATGGTCACGCCACTGATACTAATCGCTTGATAGTTTTAATCCCTTGTTTTAATTGTCATTTACACGTCGATTTACAACCTTTTTATTTACCTTTTTATAACTTATCGGATAACTAATGTCGCGATGGTGATGGCCTAGTGGTTTTGTTTTTTTGGTGAGTGGGAAATCATCCAATTACTGCTCCCGTCCTGGGTGCGGCGGGAGGGCGTGTCAGACTTTTACTGACTAAAACCCACTCATGTTCCTTCGGTTGCCCTTTATGTTCCGGGGTCACGGTAACTATTATAAACATTCCGCAACCCCGGCAGGCATGGCCTAGTAATTCGAATCCGGGCAAGTACCAATTTTCAATTCATATGTACTTTCTAAAGTTTATCTTAGACATCACTGACATCCCGTGCCTTGGAAAGCACGTAAAGCCGTTGGTCCTGGTTGTCATTCGGAGAACTTTGACAGTCGTTACTGGTTAGCCAGAAACTCTAACCAGTCTAACCAAGAGGTATCGTGTCGCCCAGTTACTGGGTTGTGGAGGTCTGATAGGCAGTCGCTTCACGTAAAACACTGGTATCCAGCTGAATCCGGTTAGGCTGGAAGCCGACCCCAACATAGTTGGGAAAAAGGCTAGGGTGATGATGATGACATGAAAAATAATCTTGGTTGTCCCCTACGTCATTTTGTCTCCTAAACAAGTAAACAAATTAGTATTCTTAAACACATTTTTTGTACGTCAGATAATGTTGCAAATGTTCATTGCTTTTTTATAGTCGTCTTCGTACCTAAAATAAAACTTAATGGCTGTTGACAGGTCTTTATGTACAAGTTATTATCCATTCTTATATAACGGTCCAAAGAACAGATTTCAAGGCATCAGTATAAATAAACTATACTATCTCCGGATGATATTCACTTTGAATTAATTGAAATAGTTCAGAAAAAGTTGTTCAAATATACAAGGTGTATTTTTTGGTATTGCTCAACCCGCTAGGTGATGATTCTACTCATAAAAACAAACAACTTTTGTTATGGAACCAACTCTGAAATCGCGAAAAAAATATCAGCTGGTTCATACATTATGGTCGGAGGGCAGTGAACTTTTCTTAGAAACAGCTGATATTTTTTTCGCGATTTCAGAGTTGGTTCCATAATAAAAGTTGTTTGTTTTCATGGGTAGAATCATCTCCTAGCGGGTTGAGCAAGACCAAAAAATACACCTAGTATAGGGTGACTCGCAATTACTGTCCAATACCTAAAACACGTGATTGTGCTCTTGCGGTTCAGTACATTAGGCAAACATAAATGTACTGAACAGCAGATTTTTTTCGCTATTTTAGGTTTGTTCCCTTAGTAAAAGTTGTTGGTTATCACTATCACGTGTTTAAGTATATTATACTAACTGTCCTCCGCCCTCCGCGCAGTTCCCGTTCATGTAGGGTTTTTGGGATAAAAACTCTCCTATGTCTTTTCTTAGGCTTTGGACTCTCTCTCTCTCTCTCTCTCTCTACTAAACATTTAAATCGGTTCAGTGGTTTTGACGTGAACGCAAGACAGACAAACAGACAGATATAATTTCGCATTTAGAATAACAATTTAACAGAGTTCTTCTTGAAATATCCGAATACGCCAAGTGAAGTCGCACCATAACGTACAGTTAGTAAATGGTAATACGAGGCTTCAATTTTTTCAGTATTAATTGATTACAAAATGCTAGTAAGGTTCAGTAGTTTAGGTGTGAAGGCGTAACATACAGACATACAGACAGTTTTATATTTATAGTATTAGTATTAATAATTCAACACACCTAGATTTTTAACCCGTGCGAACCGGGGGAGGGTGGGAAATCATCAAATGACTTCTCCCGCCCTGGGCAGATCAGGAGGAAGTGTCAGACTTTTACTGACTAAAACCCAACCTCGTTCCTTCAGTTGCCCTTTATGTTCTGGGGCCGTGGTAACTATCAGAACTATTCCGCAACCCCGGCAGGATATATTATTATGTACTTTTGGTTAAAAAATAACCCTGGCCAGTGCAAGTAGGCGTAAAGTAAGTAAGTAGAGTGAGTGATCGACCTCTACATGTGTGTATGTGTTAGTAGAACTCATTAACCTGAATTGTGTTTCGTAACACTACAATGACGTAAAAACGCGAATGCAGTGAAAAGTTATTATTGTTATTAACTTATAATGGAACGTGATAAATCTGTTTGAGCTTGCATTTATTATACACAAGCTGTTCCCTGCGATTTCACCCGCCGCCGTACGTACGTTACGTTTTTGATTACTACTCCACTCCCAAAGGTCATAGCGTGATGTTATGTAGCCTATATTTTACTCTGATGTAAAAGCTACATTACTGAAAAGTTACATCAAATTCTGTACAGTAGTTTTTGCTTGAAAGACAAACATCTTCACACGATTAATAGAACTAGCGACCCGCTTTAGATTCGCACGGGTGTTACAGATATTTGATTTTGGCAGTTATTTATTATAATATGCATATATTATACATATAAACCGCCGTCACTATTTTTTTATTAAAACCGCATTAAAATTAACTTTATAGTTCAAAAGATCTCAACGCAAACTACTGTATAATTACTACTGTATACTGTTGTATAATTAAGCTGTTAGCTGAATTACAGCCGTTTAAGTTTACATTATAATACGTTTTATGCTTCTTTCTCATGTTATATCAAAACACAAATAAAATGTTTAGGGACCTAGGCACCGAAGTCGGTTTTAAACCTTTAAGCACACGAGACATAATAGAAACACAATAGCTGCTCGACAGCCGGCTGTCGCTTGATCGTCGAAAGGTTAAGGGAATCCTGTTTGTTTGTCTGTATCTGTGTTCGTAAAAAACTATTTAGTAACCCAAAAAGTCGCACACCTCACGTGGTTAATAATTCGCAAATCCCTCAGCTCACTGCTTATGAACCAACAAACTCACATTATCTTAATTCGCCTGTTAAAGTTATTATTATGATAATTAATTCATGAGCGTTTTCATTATGTAATCTAATTTGTTTTTATACGCGCATCTTGCGTTTCTTAGCAACATTTTTTTATTACCAAGGTCATACATTAAGAGAATTCGCACGGTACGTAATTATCGTCATCTGAATCTGACTGGTATACCAGTACATGTATATTAGGGTCCTATGTCACTAGGGCACCATGGTGGTGATGCCACCCATTTTTTTAAGAATGAACAATCATGCTAAACAAATGAATGGATTATTTTATCTTCTCTGGGCGGAGCGAAAGTGAAGTTTTTCACTTCGATGAAGTAAAAAAAAACCAAACAATTATAGTTGAAAAGTTTTAAGAGTAATGAAATTCGATCAAATATTATTAGATTTTATGATAGGTACCATAATACCATCCAAAATCATCGTCAATATAGATTTCAATAATGAAATTAAGACTGTTTTATAAAAACATACGAGGCATAAGTTTTTTCATCGAATAATGTTAGGCATTTAATAATCTGCGCGTGAGTTGAACAGCAGTCGCTTTTCCTTTAGTGTATCGCACGATGAGAAAGTGTGATCAAGAAAATGTTAATGATGCCCAATTGCATGAGTTTGCGATCGGCGAGCGGAGACACGTAAATAAATTGTAGGAAATTGCAGTTTGAATTGAAATTGTTTATTATGCAAGTAGGGTATAAAAGCAGTTTTACACGTCATATTTTTTAACTGAGTTGGTTATTTGATCTATGTTATACACTATTACTTATTCTATGATCTATCACTTACTCTATGATTATACTAATGTTATAAAGCTAGAGAGTTTGTTTGTATGTTTGGTTGAACGCGATAATCAAGAAAAAAAAAAATAACTTGATAGACATTTACAGTGGGTCTTAGTTCCATCTAAGCAACCCTACCAATGACCTCTGAATAGCCAAATCAATATACTTACAAAATAACAAACAAACAAGACACAAAAAATACTATCCAGCATTGAACTTTGAAACCTAAGCATTATTTATCCCAATACCCCATCAAGGGTTATCATCATAAATTATATTCCTTGACTAATTATCTGGCTTCTGACTACTCGCAGCGACTGTCACGGTCTACCAATGACAACCGGCCTTGACGTCATTTTCGAGGCATGTGCGTCAGTGATATTTATTTATTTATTAAATACTTATTTATGCCCTTATATACTAATAACACAAGTCAACACTGGTTTTGGTGCCGAGAAGCTGTTGTTGTTTTTTTACTAAGAGCCTCATATAGATTACATAAAAAATAAAAGTTTTTATATCCTACGTGTAGTTTTCTAGATGTTGACTTGTGCAAAAAAAAACAAATTTACATTAAAAACAGCATTTATTGGACAATTATTCCGATAAAATCTTTCTTTTTCGCGACTTTCGTGAATGAGGTGTAGTAGGACTATCACGTTGCATCCCCCAGCAGTAGTCAGCCATCATATGCCGATCTCATCGGCCTTGGTACCCTTTTTTCCATAATTTTTAAATTCTGCTGAAACCGCTCCCCATGTTCTTCGCTGTAGGATCCAAGGTTGTCTGGGAATTGGTCAAGATGACTGTGGAGGTAGTGCACTTTAATAGACATATTACATCCTAAGTTTTTAAAGTTTTCTAGCATGTGATTTACAATTTCAGAGTAGTTAGTTGACTTGTGATTTCCGAGAACGCCTGTCGTTCCAAATTGTTCATTGAGCTTAAGAAATCGGTATCCTGTATTAATCTTCTTATTTGTGGGCCATCGAAAATTCCCGCTTTTATCTTTTCTGTGCTCAGACCGGGAACCAATTTCCCAGTTCCATCTCACGTAGGGTGGCCCCTACGTGAGATTATGGAAGTGGGAAATCTCTTTTTTGCCAGTGTTGATTCTTGGCACGGCTATCCCACAAACAATAAAAGCATGGGTGAGGTGTGTCTACTTTGCTGTCCTTACAAGAAGTTGACCATTTTTAGATCAACACAAATACTCCATTGGTGTTCGTCATATTAGATTTTGTCAAGTACAAGTGAAATATTTTGATATTCTCCCTTTAACTTTGTTGAATGAGCAATGGGAACTGAACCATATTTGTTACCATTGTGCAAAAGGACACACTCGTTTAGAGCTGTCTCTAAAAAGACGCCATTCAAATAAGCATCAGTTATCGGTTTTCTGAACCTTTTAACTGTATATATACACCACGAATGTAACAAAACACATTTGGATCATTGAGAGAACTTCTTCGCGAAGAAGACATGATGTTAAAATCAACTTATTTAGAGAAATGTATTGTTAAGATAACAAATGGTGCACAAGAAAGTACGGGTTACGACCAATATTCTAAACTGAGGCTAGATCAAAAACTACACGTAGGAAAAAAAAATATAAGTATGCATTCTTAGTGTTGCCAATGCACACCTAGTACAAAACTACTAACAATATTTCGGCACCAAAAAATCTTATTTTTTTTGTTGAGCTGTGTAATCACTGTGTAAAGTTATGTCATGAATAAAGCCTGTGTAACCCATTGAGTTATAATGTACTACGTACTAGAGGAGCTATTTCAAACAAAATATGGCGCGTAATTTGGTGACAGCGGAGCATGCGCAGTGCAAGCGGGTGCCAAAGATAACACCAATGCGCGCAGATGCGACATATTTTTGAAGTTGACTTCTATAGGCTTCTTTAATATTATGTGCATTATGGGTATCGTTATAAAAATAGTTATAATTAAAATAAGAAATGTATAACATCAAATTATGTGGAAAATAATAATATAACAAAATAAAAAGGGTAGTGAGGAAGTGTAGTGTCGATTGTGTGAGATAGAGTATCAGTGTCGGTCAGTGTATACGTGGAACTTAGCAGAGGCAAAATTAGTCGGGAAGTCGTGAATTTAGAAGATACATAGTATTTTCAGTTGCCTCACAATATCTTGTATGATATTGTATTATTATAAATGAAACGAATTTAAACTGTAAAAAATTTAATTCCCATGAAATAATATAACTTCTTCTCGTTTTCCTTGAAATGAACGGAACATATTCGTGAATATTCTATTGGCAATCACGTGACTTTGCTGCGATTCTTCTGAATAAAAATCCAAAATTCTCTAGTACTCGGACACGGCCGACGAAACCTTAAAAAAATATATATATTTAATAAATAAAAAATATTAATATTACTTAATAATTTTTTTCTCATAATTATTAATAACATTTTCTTGTTTGTAATTGTTTAACGTTACCCGACGTTAGTGTCCATTCTGCGCATGCAACAAATAATTTTACTCTTTGATATTAACATCAACATGGCCGCCGTCGAGGTGACTCGTCATACATAATTACAAATAATAAAATTAGGCATGTTTTAAAGATAATATTTTGAACTTACTGGTAAAAAACCACTCCTTGAATTTTATTTATATTTCTCAAGCTGTTTGAACAGTATCTCAATGCACACGTAGGCATATTTTTTGAACAAAACTTTGCACTCGAAATAGTCTTGCTGCTGCAAGCGCTCGACATAGACTAAGTGAGTTAGGGTGCATGCACTCGTAACTCGTGTAACAAAAAATTTAGTTGAGGTGACTCCTCTAGTACGAAGTACATTATAACTCAATGGTGTAACCATACATTTTTTGACGTATAAACCTGTCATAACTTTATGCAGCGATTATTAGTAAGACACTTAGTACGTAGTGTACAGGCGGACTTAATGCCGTAGGCATTCTCTGCTAGTCTACCTTCAGGTGGTGCAGAGAAATTATGAAATTATGACAAATCATGATATGTCCTAGACAATCTTAGAAACCCCTTACCCGTTTTCGAAGCCGCATCCTCACACCACTACTGAAATATCTTCATATCTTCACCAGGTGAACTTGACGTGGAACCAGCACAACGACACACTGACGTTCTACAACCAGCGCTGGTGGCACTTCCAGCCTGACATGTCCAACGGCTCCGTGTCTGACAACGTCACCAGCATCAACCCGGTCGTGGCGGTGAGTATCTCGCAAAATAGGGATGACGACAACATAAAAAAAATGGCATTCTGTTTAGTCCGTCTTGTAGATCGGCCAAAAATACGGGACACGTATTTTTTGCTTCATCAAAATAATAAAAAAATACAAATATAAAGAGCAACAAAGTTCTGGAGTGGGGGCATAGTGGGGGCTTTTGACGCTACCGTAATGCAAAAATTGTATCTAATCATGACGTCGCGCACAACTTTAACGCACTGTATCGTCGTCATTTTTCGTTTACGAGAAAAAAGAAAAAATACGTGTCCAAAATTTTTTAATAATCTCAATGACGGACTAATTACTTTTTTTTCGTCGTCTCGCCTATTCAATACATTGATTTCAGATTTATGTAGCCATTTATCTGGCGATGGGTATGGTTTGTCGGCCACAGGCCAGTTGAGTGAACCACTTCTTTATTCTGTTTATGGGAATCTACTGAGTTTTCGGTGATTTCTGCCAATGTCCAGGTTGGAAATAATATTTTTCAAGTCTAAATGACAATGTATGGTTATTAATTATAGTATCGAGATCATAGGCGTGTTTTTATAATATCTTAAAACACGAGATGACTCGAGAGTGAACCACGTCCACAACCATACCACAACGAAATGGCAGTGATCAATTTGGTCAGTTTCGCGTGGCAGTAATACGACACCTGACATTAATGACAGCTGTCACATTTGACAGACCAGAACTGTGCCAGAACTGTAATGCTGGCTATACTAGGTGTATTTTTGGTCTTGCTTAACCCGCTAGGAGATGATTCTACTCATAAAAACAAACAACTTGATTGACAAGGGCCACGTATAGTCTAGCTTGTAAGGATTAGTTAAGCATACTTGTATATTTGAGTTTCTTTGTCGCATTAGATATATCTGTAATGCCAAAGGAAACTGTTTTGTGATAAATAAATAAATAAATAAAAAAAACTTTTATTATGAAACCAACTCTGAAATCGCGAAAAAAATATCAGCTGCTTCATACATTATGATCCGAGGGCATTGAACTTTTCTTAGAAACAGCTGATATTTTTTTCGCGATTTTAGAGTTGGTGCCATAATAAAAATTGTTTGTTTTCATGGGTAGAATCATCTCCTAGGGGGTTGAGCAAGACCAAAAATACATCTAGTAGTGTGTGATGTGTTTGGGATGAATTCAGTTAAATTAAACGTTCGTCTGATGTTCTATAAATACCCGTAAGCGCATCTGGGTTGTAATTGTAATTATGTAAATTGCTTATGACATTAATGTCTTCTTTAATTACTTGTAATTAGTGTTGTACCATTTTAATTAACAATAAATAAGTTAATAACACTCAATTGATTAATCAATTATTGTTTACAAAGTTGCAAAAACTTATGATTTTGAAGTTAATTACAAGAGAAATGGGTTATTTTTAGGCATAATGCTACGCTGGAAAAAGTTGGGGTATCCTATGTCCAGCTATGGACGCCATTGGGCTGATGATGAAAGCATGCACTTAGCTTATGTGTTAAAATATTCCAAAATCCTTTAAAAATATTCTAGTCTCAAACACTAAACGGCAGTTGTACCGACGGCCGTCGAGGTGGAAAGGTACTTGAGTGGCGATTGCGTACCGGAATACGCAGCGTGGGCAAGCCTCCCGCAAGATGGACCGATGATCTCATCAAGATCCGGGTCCCGTTGGATGTAGGGAGAAGGACCGATGCATGTGGAGATGTTTGGGAGAGGCCTTTTTCCAGCAAATGACGTCTTTCGGCTGATGATGATGGAACACTATAACCCCCGTTTTCACCTTTCAGACAATAGCCTACATGGTCCGAAATCAGAACTACGTGATCCGCGTAGGTGCCGAAGGTTTCCTGCGCCTGTACCATCGGAACATGTTCCTCACCGCCAACGTCTCCGCCTGGATGTTCGACGGCATCGAAGACCCGATCCTGGACGTTGCTTCCGAGTTCCCTGATCTTCCTATTGTCATCCCGTATGATAAGTTCGGGTGGTTTTATAAGGTGAGTGCTTTAATCTATTTATTTATGCACAAATGTACATTGGCGGACTTAATGCGTGAGGCATTCTTTTCAAGTCAACCAAGGTCAATCTACCCATACTAATATTATAAATGAGAAAGTGTGTGTGTGTTCGTCCAGCAAAACGGAGCAGCAACTACCTCCAGCAGAGTGGAGGTAGTTGAAGGGATGAAAAGTGACATAGGCTACTTTTTGTCTCTTTCTAACCTGAGCGAAGCCGCCGTTAGTACTTCTATATGATTTCATAAAGCTGAAGAGTTTGTTTGTTTAGTTGACCGCTTTAATTTTAGAAAATACTTATTTAGATAGTCCGATTATTAAAGAAGCCTATATAACATTACGCTACGACCTAGGGAAGCAGGTTAGTAACCAAAAATCGCGGTGATGCCGCAGATAAATAGAACATCGGAAGCGGTAAAATTAGAGATGGAAGTTTGTATGAAAATAGTCGGAAGAAGCCGCAGGACACAGCTAATATTAGTAAAGATAGTGTTCCAAATACAAATGTTGGATAGATAATTTCGTAAATCCAAAATATCTGAGGTTTGTTATGAGAGTTAATCTGAAAAAAGATTGAGATTATTGATTGTTGTCCGGGTATCGTATTTTTATATGAGTACTAGCTTCTGCCCGCGACTTCGTCCGCGTGGAATAGTTCCCGTTCTCGCGGGATTTCCGGGATGAAAACTATCCTATGTTCTTTCTCGGGTCCCAGACTATATCTGTACCAAATTCCATCAAAACGGTTCAGTAGTTTGAGCGGGGAAGCGTAACAGACAGACAGACAGAGTTACTTTCGCATTTATAATATTAGTATGGATGACAACCTCCTAAAAAGTTCTGCAGTTTCAGAAATACACCTTGTATATCTAAATCTGTATCTGTTAATTAATATTATTTTCTTATTCTATCTTTCTTCAGTGCATTACAGTATGTTAGGGTAATGTACTAAACAACCCCTTCCCCGCTTGATGAAGTCCCTAACACAACAGTAACAAATAAATGCATTATTAATATTTAATATCCCATTTTAACATAAAATAATTGTTTTCGCATTTCTTATCTCCAATGACACATTTAACACAGGAAATGTGCAATTTAGAAACTAAACATTAAATTCTTTAGACCATAACAAAGGGACCATGATTTATGTCTAAATAGGGGCAAAGTTCGACAGTACAATATTATAATGACCGCCATGATTCATTTGTACTTTAAACTGTTTTGTCGTAGTCACTGCGATAAAGTAATAATTACTGTTATTTTGTCTCTTATATCCGGGCTGATTCATCTTGGATGTTGATTTAAGTATATGATACTCGACAAGACTCCATACTTTCTACTCAATATTTTTGTCAATCGTTTTATTTCTAACTAGCTTTTGCCCGCAACTTCGTCCGCGAATAATAGTTCTCGTTCCCGGGGGATTTCCGGGATGAAAACTATCCTATGTCCTTTCTCGGGTCCCAGACTATATCTGTGCCAAATTTCATTCAAATCGGTTCAGTAGTTTAGGCGTGAAGAAGAGACAGCCAGACAGACAGACAGATAGATAGACAGAGTTACTTTCGCATTTATATAATATATAAGTACGGACTAGCGAATAGCGATCCGTCCCAGCTTCGCACGGGTGTTATAAATATATAAAAATACGGCGTTTCTCCATAATTATATGTATGTATTATACATATAAATCTCCCTCTTAAATCACTCTATCTATTGCTAAAAACTGCATTAAAATCCGAGCAGGAGGCCTAGACAAAATCCCTTTTCTGTAAGCGTTAACGCCTACAGAAAAATCAAATTGTATGGAATTGACATTTGCTAACTCGATGTCACGTAACTGCTGCTAAATTGGTAGACAAAGTAATTATTCCCCATGCGGAAAAGAACGATGGAGTGAGCGTGAAACGTAAACCAGGGCTTTTAAAAATCCAAGCGAACAGAGAGAGGAAGCATCTTCGTTTTATACTATGTAAAGTTACTGGTCAAAATTATTAGACCTACAATTTGTTGGAGAACTAAAGAAGTCAGAAAACGCAAAAATGTTTTCTCATATATTTAATAAATACTTAAATATTTTTCAGGAAAAAATCTTATTCTTGAAAAATACGTTCTTAATGAACGTAATTAAATTATTTACATACCGTATAATAATTTTTCATTTCCGGGTTCTTTTTTCAATTTATTACATTTCCCACGAATTGTATGAAAACATTTTATTTGAATTTTGAAAATGTATTTATTAAATATTTTTCCTACCTATTTAATCTCAAGTACGAATGTCCGTCGCGTCGTGACCGGAATTCGTTCTGGGTACAATTGTTACGAATTGATTGCCGGAATAACTCATTAGTCAATGATAACAGTTATCAGAGACCTTAGACGTCGGTATTTCTTTCCTTATTTACCGATATTTGCTGTATTTTAAATAACCATCAAATATGTTGTCACGTGTTAGGCTTACACGTGTTTTGGTTGATTATGAAAATAACAGTTCGATTAAAAGGGTTAGGGGGAAACTGGCCTCTCGTCCGCGGCCCAAAATACACGGAGTAAAAACAGTAGTGGAAAAGTGGGCCGAATGCGTGGACCAGAATACCATATGAAAAAAATATCGTAGTCGAATCGACCTATTGGGATAATAAGTATCTTATTAAAATAAGGATAAGTAAATCACTCACGAAAAAAATCTCACAAATGCCAGCCATTATAAAGGAATTATGTGTTTATGAAAGGGACAATAATATAAAAAATTGTATTTTATGAATTATTTGTTAGTTACATACGTTTCCATTTCAGAGATTTTGTGTGCCCCTAAATCTGCCGTGCGGGGCGGGGGTCATTTTGACCCCCTCTATATTCCCTTACCCTTTCTGGGTTTAGGGACTATGTACACTTAATCAGCTTTATACAGCTTATATCCAACGATTTTGTATGAAGATGCGTACTACTCTTCGCCTTTGGTACAAAATCGTTGTTTAGGTACTATACAATAGACATACGCTAAATTAAGCTAAATAAATGTGCATAGTCCCTTAAACCTTCGAACACACGTGATTCGAGACACAATAGAAAGACAATAGCAGCCCAAAAGCCGGCTGTCAGTTGGTCGAGGTTATTCAGCGACATACAGCGTATGCAATCGCTTAACCAGTGTGCTAAGAGTGCGTAATCTATGTGTGGATCTAAGTTTAGATTCAAATTTTATTTAAGCACTAGCTTAGTTATCCTTGAATTGAAGGAGTTTTTAATTGTTTTATTCGTTAAGGAAATGATGAAGATAAGACATGCATAATTTTTGTATTATTATTTTATTTATTTATTAATTCACAGTACAGTATATACTTAATCTAAATATAATGGTGCACAAAACTGTTTGTCTGCGGACACAGCTGAGTCTCAATTTTACTGCACACTACTGTAAATACTATTTAATGAATTAAATAAGATTAATATGAAATGAGATTAAATAAGAATAAATAATATAAACATGCAATGGATAGCACGTTATATGCTATTCAATAGATATTTCCTTAATAGACTTTTAAATTTATATTTTACTAGCTTTTGCCCGCGACTTCGTCCGCGTGGAATAATAGTTCCCGTTTCCGGGGGATTTCCGGGATGAAAACTTTCCTATGTCCTTTCTCGGGTCCCAGACTATATCTGTACCAAATTTCATTCAAATCGGTTCAGTGGTTTAGGCGTGAAGAAGAGACAGACAGACAGACAGAAAGACAGACAGACAGACAGAGTTACTTTCGCATTTATAATATTAGTAAGGATGGTTTCTGTTCGTATGTTCACAGGCAAACTGTTCAAAACATAAGGTATGTTTTATATATTTTTGTAAAATGTTGATGAGATATTAAGGCAACCTTGGTTTGGTAAAAACTTAACCCGTTCGTTATTTTCGCAGTTTTATGATACGAGGGTAACACTGAAAACTGGTGGTTTTGCATAGGCATTACAATTTACAAATATATTCATAGTATATATATTCACAGTATATATATATTCATGTATATATATATATTCATGTATATATATATTCATGTATATATGTATGTATATATATATATATATATATATATATATATATATATATATTCATAGTATATTATATATTCATGTTGACAAAATCTATTGACCAAATCTATTGATGGATACAGCATTAAAATCTTACTTAATCAACGATCTAAGCATACCTACATACATACAGACAGAAAACTCCATTTTATATGTCCAATGTAAAGATTACATGGTTAATGCAAAGTTTAAGGAAATAAATGGCAGCTAATAAATGCTCTATTCTAAGTAAGGAGACTTTTTAGTTGTGGTTGTGGAATAGTTATAATACTAACTGTGACCCCGGAACATAAAGGGCAACCGAAGGAACATGAGTGGGTTTTAGTCTGTAAAAGTCTGACACGCCCTCCCGCCCCGCCCAGGACGTGAGAAGTCGTTTGATGATTTCCCACTCACCAAAAAAAGGGTGCAGTTCCATAAAGTGCCATCGGGATCTTGTTATTTAGGCCAAGATAAGTAAACTTTGTTGCATGTGTTTCGACTAAGTGGTATTGCTGTATCTGTTGCACAACCGCCAAACTACAATGGTAAGAGAGTGATGATGATAGGCCAAAGTTTGTGCTAATGCTAAGTAAGGTTTATTATTCACGGTCTAAGATTCCGTTGTCTCTATCCGTCTGTAACAGGACTACATTTTGAACCGTAATAGGTGAACATTTCGAATTTTCACCAAGTTTGTTTTTGAAGAATTAAAATATTACTAAATTAAAAGGGGTTCCCAAACGTTAATGCGTTAGTTTTTAGCGTTTTCTGGTCTCCAGAGGTACAAAGCCTTTCGCGGGCGAGTGACACTTGCACGGTTGCACTTGTCCAATTTTCCGCGGCATATAGTTTTTTCGTCTACGCAGATCTCACGGTATGACGTCATATAAAGGCCAATCACGACATTTATTCGTGTTTGGACGAAGAAGCCTTGTTTGGAATTAAAATTATTTGCTAGACAAACATCGCCTGGTGGCACTAACTTCTTTTAATAAATAATTTTATTTAATATTTAGCAGGTACACGGCCAGGTCTTTTTTATTTACTTAAATAGTTTCACTTTTAAAACAACTCTAGATTATCTATTTACACTGCAGAGTAAAGTATTATTTTTTTAAGATGGGAAATCTTTTAATGACTTTTTTTATCAGGGTGGAGAGGAAGGGAGTGTCAGACTTTTACTGATTAAAACCCATCTGTGTTCCTTCTAATGCCCTTTGCGATTCAGGGCCGCGGTGGCTCTTAGTAACAAATTCCGTCGAGTAGAGTGACGTGTGGGAAGCACTTTGTAAACGAGTTAATTTCATCAACGTCTGATATTTTCAGTGTGTCATTCGAGATAGACAAATATGGTCTATCGTTAGTGACCCATTCCAGATAGACAAATAAGGGGTTCCCTACTTGAAATCGAATGACGTGAGATCGAATAACACTTGCTCGAAAACGTTTGCTCGATAGTTCTTGAAATCGATAAATCATGAGCTCGAAAGTTCACTTCCTCGATGCATCAAAATCTCGAATCATCGGCAGCGCGAACGCTCATGATTTGATGACAAAAATATCTAACCAAAGAAGTGTGTGTGTTTTTATGGTATTGATTGTTTTTTTTTACCTAGATGTTGTGAACTAGAGGCAGGGCGGTTATTAAGGGGGAAAAGCTTTCATTATTTTTGCGATACGTTTACGGACGCACCGTTTTCGAGATGTTTTATAAATCGATTAGATGGTCGGTCGAGAAATGACGTTTCGAGATTTTGATACATCAAACAATGAGCCTTCGCGCTGCCGATGATTCGAGATTTTGATGCATCGAGGGAGTGAACTTTCGAGCTCATGATTTATCGATTTCAAGAACTATCGAGCAAACGTTTTCGAGCATGTGTTATTCGATCTCACGTCATTCGATTTCAAGTAGGGAACCCACAAATAAGAATGGTCTACCACATTCAAATTCAAAGCATTTATTTCTAGCTGACATAAAAGAAAAACACACAATACAAATCGTTTTTCTCCCTAACCATTATTTTTCTCCAACCACACCGCATATCAACAGTAAGGTACCATTACCAACAAATCGCTCTAGCAATTGTGCGCCATTCAACTATGTCGTAACTCCAATTGCGCGAACGTTACATAACGGAGCGTCTGACCGACTTGTCAATGTCACGGCACAATGAACACGCTGTTATCTATTACTTTTACCTATTTATGGTCGAATTTGAGGTTTTTTTTGGCAAATGAGCTGATAGTCCAGCTGATGTTAAATGGTCACTGCAGGCAATACCAGAAGGTTTGCGAATTCTTTGCCATTCCAGAGACAAAGATGCCAAAGATGATCTCATGGGCCTTTTTTAGGTGGAAAATGGTTACTAAAGTAAAGCTATTGAGTTTGTTTGGTTGTTTGAACGTGCTCATCTCAGGAGGTTCTGGTTCGAATTTGAAAATACTTTTTGAGTTGGATAGCCCATTTATTGAGGAAGGCTATAGGCTACATGTCCTCACGTTACGACATACGGAAACGGAGTAGTAACAAAAAATTCGCGTACAATCGCAGAGGACAGGTTATCATCAAATAATTTCTCCCGCTCTTCGTGTCAGACTTTTACAAACTATACTTAACCCCACCCATGTTTCTTCATTTGCCCTTTGAGTTCCAAACCCGCAGGGGCTCTTTACATCACTACCGCAATGTCTCGTGTGCCTATACTCCGGTATCCATTCATTCAAACAGAAAGAACAACGCTGCTTTGCTCCAGAAATTATGTATGGTGCTAGTACTTCTTTGAACCTTCACAAAAGCAGCTGCTCTCAATTTCATACCATTTTAGGAAATTCCGTTTAAAGTTAAATTCAAGGCATTTATTTTCTTAAACCATATTAAGTCACCTATAAATACAATTGTCAAACGAAGGTAGGTATGTCTGTAAAGAACAACCAAGAAACTGCACGAAATCTCTTTTCAAAGTTGCGGAATGTTTATAATAGTTACCGTGACCATAGAACATAAAGGGCAACCGAAGGAACATGAGTGGGTTTTAGTCAGTAAAAGTCTCACACGCACGCCCTCCCGCCACACCCCGGACGGTAGCAGTCATTCGATGATATCCCACACCAAAAAAAAAAAACTCTTTTTAAAACTTCCTGTTTTACAAAACTAATGTTAGTTTGAGAACCTTGATCCATTTCTCAGGTCAGGGTACAAAAAATCATCCCATTTCTAATTGGAAACCCGAACGCTAACGTGCAAGTGTAAGTAAGCGTGCGTTTAGGCGTCAGTAACAATGAATAGATTGCATCATGTCTGGCTAGTTACGATCGGATTCCTTCATGGATCATACGTGCTGCTTTCTACGTTGTGTAATGTTACTGCAGTTTCATACTTAATGGTTAATGTATGTGGCTGGGAATGATTACTAGGAACTACGAAATGAGTTGAAAATACATTAACTCCGTGATCATTGAATATCTTGCTCATTATGAATTACTTGCGAGTCGCCTCAACTTCGCACGAATCTTACAAATCTTTAAAAAGGACGGCTTTTTCTTACTATGATATGCATGTATTACACTTATAAACCTTCCTATTTAACTACTCTATCTATATATAGGCGTACATTAGGCAGGAAACAATTTTTTTTATTGTGTGTAGGTCAGTCCAGGTTTCCTCACAGTATTTTCCGTTACCGATGTCATTGATGTCCGGATAAACTTAGATTTAAATATGAGTTACGTTAGTCCTTGCCTAAATAGAAACTCAAAACCTCATGATAAAGGGCATTTATTTAAGATACCTTCTTACCTAAAAATTTGGTCAGTATGTTGCACACATATTAAGGATTTATAGTATTGTTATATTTGGAGGACATTTAATACGAGTCTAACAATACAACAAAGAATATTATGACGGAGTGACGTCATGGTTTATCAGTCAATTTAGACATTGACCGAATTAATATATTCAGTGGGTTAATAAGTGTTGTCCAAAGATCTGCACACATCTTCACGTGTAGATAAGGATAAATTCTTCATTAATCTTATGATAATCATGGGTAATAGGAAAATCGCTTTGTAGGAAACACCTACTTACTACTTTATCTATCTGAATTTCGTTATATGGAACAGAATTTTGACACGTGTATGGAGCTTATGTCAAGTTTTTGTAATCTAATCCAATTGTTGTTAGGGCGATGTGACCAATTACATAATCCAGTAATGCCAGGTGTAGGTAAGTAACACATTTATGCTGATCTATTCGCTTTATGTCCACAGTTTCCTATAAACGATTTTGCATTAAATTCGTACGCTTGTTCAGCTTTCCGCGTCTGTTCAGCTTTTGAATAACGTTTTTTTTTTATGGACATAAGTTGAATGGAGTTGCATAAGTTTCCGTTGTCCCTTAACGTCAGCCGCTTAGTACAATATGTATCATAATGTGAACTTTTAGCTCCAGTAGTTCCACCTGTGCGTTGGTTGCAACCAAAAATCCTGTCTTTTTGTATTCAATGCTAGATATGGGATATGGCGAGCGGATTGAGAATATTATAAACATCTAAACCTACCATAGAACGGTAAACTATTGACTTTTCTAAGTTGACTGCTCGAAGTCTACCAGGATTGAATGAAGTGTTGAAGTGTTTCATTCATGCGAATTTATCGTATTCGGATGTCCGCTGACCGGATACGATAATATGTTGTCTGACTGTTGTCACTCTGTGGGGCAAAGTGGCATTTCATAACATATTAGTTTTTGGCTGCGAATTTTTCGGTGTGTGTGCAGTGAAATTTTAGCTCCGATTCCCCAAAATCTGTGCCAAAAATTGTAAAATACCAATACTTATGGATCAGAGTGCTAAGTTCCTTATCCTCTATTGAAAAGGTCCTTTTTGGCTGGATGAGTTGTATATTGGTGGGCTACTAGCCCTACTGTTTTGTCGGGATTTTGCACATCCGAACTTCGCACCAAACTTTATTTGTCTTTGAAATAGCAATTGAAAAAGGATCTTCAATTGTAGGTCATGGGTAGTGCGACCGATGTTGCCACAACACAGTCATAATATATACACTTTCTCTGTTTTGTCCACAGCGTAACGGCTCCATAGATTTCGACGGGTCCTTCAATCTGAACACAGGTGCTTCCGACTTCTCCTTGCTCGGCAACATCCACGAGTGGAGGTACTCCAACCGGACAGACTTCAGAGGGCACTGCGGGGACGTGAAGGGCTCCAGTGGCGAGCTCTGGGCTCCAGAACACGGCCAGCCTGAGTTGTTTGTGTTCGCTTCGGATGTTTGCACGTGAGTCATCGACTCATTTATGTTTTTTTTTTGAAAATTTTGCCACCGAGTGGCAAAAACGGTGTCCCTAATAGTTGCAAGGTTTAGGGAGCAGATCATACGTCTTGCCAATCTTCATGAAAGTCATAAAGGTCATCCAGGCGTCTCCATTGTCGTCTTCTATACACCATTAAAGTTGGGCAACCCTTTGCCTTCTAGCGATCTGTGTTTTGGAGCGCAGTATGGTGTTTCGAACATAATCCGTTAATTTTTTGCATTCCATACCACGTTGACCAACCTAACGCTAACACGGATAAATATCTTAATTTTTTTATTAAAAGCTGTCCCCCGCGGTTACACCTGCATGGTTTCAAAGGTGACCATTTCGCTCCCGTAAATCGTAGCCTGGTGTTAAATAGCCTGTTGCCCTTCTCGATAAATAGCCTATCAAATACAAATGAGTTTTCCGAATCGGACCAAGAGTTCGCGAGATTAGCGCGTTCAACCAAATAACTAAAACTCTTCACTTTTACAATATTAGTATAGAAAGATTAGTATAGATATATTTTATACTATATCTAGCAAATATTCAAAGCAGCAAAGTCATGATAATGATACATGACTGTTTGCAATCACTAGATAACCAAATATTTGTTCATTGACAACGATAACTCTTTGTCTTGTTAAAGAAGATAGTGGTTATGAACCAATCAATTATTTGAATTTATACTGGAGTAAAAGATAAGCTTTGACTTTCGTTCAGCGGTAGATTACAGAAGAAAGACTTTCTCTTTACTTCGGGCCAAAACCTATATTTTTTAACCTTGAGTTTCACCGCAATGTGTGTGTCTTTCTTTTGTCTATAACACTGTAGTGTTTAAAGTGATGAACTGATGCGGTTTTTTTTTATTTTAAAGTAGGCTTATCTAGCGATGTATCTTCAAAGTATCAACTCTTGTTAACTGCAGTTGATGTCTTAAATCTTAATAGCTAAGGGGGTGAGGGGAGGGGTTCTTTAAATTCACTTGTTTATTTTTCATCAATAACTATGGGGAATCACACAGTTCTCATTACCACATTGAACATTTAGAAGATTTTCTTATTTTGTGCATAAATTAACACATTTCTCTGTAATAGCTTACCTAGTCCACGATGAAACAATGCTTCTCAAAAATCTAAAATTCAATCCTTACAAATAATTATAATAAACGCGAAAGCTTAGATCGCTGGATGTATTATGCATTTTATTCTTTTACGTAAAACTATACCTTTGGAAACATTTGGAAAACATTTAGAATTTATGTTACTTGCACCTATTTTGATAAAACTTTATAGTAATGTAATTTATACCCACTAGAGCAGAAACCAAAGAATTAACACAAAACGGGTAAAACTACGGGGTACAGCTAGTATATTATCTTGTTTGATGAAAAGTTACCAAATACCATTGCATGCCACTGCCCATAAAAGTTGCTAATCCACACTGTGTCTTCATCAACACGAAATGAATGTAAATAAGATACCAATGATACATCTCAAATTCTCAACTATGGTACCGTTTGAAGTACTACTTAACTGTACTAATATTATAAAGCAGAAGAGTTTGTTTGTTTGAACGCGCTAAGCTCGGAAACTGCTGGCTCGAATAGTGAAATTGGTTCAGTGTTACGTAGCCGAATTATCGAGGAAGGGACCCAATTATCTATACAACATCTCGCTGCCACTAATAAGGGCGGAGTAATAATCAAGAAGTGGTTGCCAAATTATAAAAAAAAAATACTTAAAAAAATTTACGCGACTTCGTCCGCGTGGATTAATAGCTCCCTTTCTCGGGGGATTTCCAGGATGAAAACTATCGTATGTCCTTTCTCGGGTCCCAGACTATATCTGTACCGAATTTCATTCAAATCGTTTCAGTGGTTTAGGCGTGAAGAAGAGACAGACAGATTTACTTTCGCATTTATAATATTAGTATGGATGTATCAAGCTGATCAATAGGACTAGATCAATAACCTAAGGACTTTCAGTAGACTAAATAATAAAGACATGGGAGAAACCGCAGGAAATAGCTAGTTTACAATATGGTCGAACCAATGCGTGTCCCAAATTACAAGGTCGGTGACCTTACGCATACCGTGTTAACGTAACAGGTTTTTTTACAATCATAACAGTTATTTTTAAGTAGGTTACGATAGATTTTGGTATTTTTGAAGAAAAAAAAGTGTTTTTTATTGGCACAGCTTAACTAGCTTGCAGCAAGTTATTATAATACCAGCCTATTACTGTCCCACTGCAGGGCAAAGGCCTCTTCTCATACAGAGAAGGCACGAGCATTGATCACCACGCTTGCTCAAGGCGGATTGGCGATTTCGGACTTATATTGACTACAAGTCCAGATTTCCTCACGATGTTTTCCTTCACCGATGTCTGTGATGTCTAAGATAAACTTTAGAAAGTACATATGAATTGAAAAAGTCACATTGGTACTTGCCCGGATTCGAACCCACAACATCTTGCATGAGAGGCGGGCGCCTTAACCACTAGGCCATCACGACACTTATAGTGAGTCACTAAGGCAGCAAGTTATACCATGTTTTTTTTTAAATTGTCAGTAGATTTGTACACAAAAAATAAGTAACTTATTAATCGGTAGTCTTTACTACGTAATTTTTTTAAAACAATAACGTTTGGTTTTTTTGTGAAAATCACAAAAATGCGACGAGTTTCTCAACTCGTCGCATTTTTGTGATTTTCAGCGTCTATGTCTATTACATGTTATTGCTTTTTAGACCCATTTTCGTTTGGTATTTGTTATTAACAGCCTTTTATCACGCTTAAAAGCAACGTATATATTATTTTAATTATATAAATATACTAGCTTTTGCCCACGGCCTCGCTCGCGTTAGAGAGAGACAGAAAGTAGCCTATGTTACTCTCCATCCCTTCAACTATCACCAATTAAAAAATCATATCAATTCGTCGCTCCGTTTTGCCGTGAAAGAAAGACAAACATACAGACAGGCAGACAGACAGACAGACAGACACATTTTCCCATTTATGATATTAGTATGGATTGGTCCGTCCCATAAATCAGATAGCAGTGTTTGAGTTGTCCCATACATCAGATGGCCGTGTGTGAATTGTCTCAAGATATTTATTTATTTATTGCTACTTCCAGTTACTTGACGTTGAGCAAAGAAAAAGACGTACAAGTGGAGGGTGTCAACGGAGTGCAGTACTCCGCCAACGACTCTATATTCGACAATGGACACAAATACGTGAATATGGTATGTATTGCTCATCAGAGAGAAAGATAACTCATTAGTTTATTTGTCACTATGTTAAGCATACAAAAACTGTTTTATGCTTGTTACTTTTTAAACATTCGAACACACGTGTTTTAAAACACAATAGAAAGAATAGCAGCGCGACAGGCGGCTGTCGCTTGGTCAAAGGTTAATCTTTATATTATTACGCAAGGAGAACTTTGTACCTGTATATTTTAACTTCATGCACAAACGGTACATAAGCGAACTTAACGCTTCATACTTACCAATATACACATACATACATATACATATAAGATTATTAATATATGTATAAATACCTACCGAGTTAATTCGAGTCGATAATCACTGACATGCTTGCCTCCTCAAAGGTTTTGTAGTTTCAAAAATGCACCTTTTATAATCCCTATTACTTTGACCATGAGATTCGAATATAATACTAATACAAATACAAATCTTTTTATTCGTCAATGTAGGTGTAAGTGTACAATACAAAAGGTGTTATAGTTACAAAAGGTTCGTTCGCTACATTGGGCCTGTGGGCATACGAAAATTATATTAAAAGAGAATTTTATAATACAAATTCTATATAATACTATCACATTTATATAATACTAATTCCATCACTTATATCTATTCATTCATTGCTTACCATATAATACTGTTTTTATTTATTTAATTTATTTTAATTATTTGGCTTTCGTACTCTATTATATTTATATATAATACTGTTAATCATTGTAATTATAATTCTTTCTTCTATTATGTATACATATTTATAAATTCTGTTTTTAAAACTATATTAATTATATAATACTGTTATTTTCCTTAATCTAAATTGATTATATTAAGTTTTATATTAAGTTTTTTTTAAGTCATGAGGTATTTTATTATATATTCTTGGAGCCATTTCATAAACGCTTTACTGTTATCCTGTTTAAGTAAAAAAACGTATATAAGCAAACTATAAAAAAAAACTATTTAACCGTCAGTTACAATATAAAAAAAGACAATGAGCAGAAGTGGTCCAAATTTCCACCACTGTTGGGGGCTATGTAAGCTTAAAGTAGACTAAATACCATACAATTTTGACTACTAGGCGAAAAAAATATATTCACTCAGAAAAAAGTTATGACTGTTTTAAAAATACGACTTTAATTATTTAACCGTTTATTCTTTTCGCACATAGCCATATTTAAAGCAGTAAAAACGCATTCCCCCTGTTCTGTAATGCGTCCATATCGTCTGCAAAGAGTACAATGATAACGTTAGTGTAGCGTGTATTGGATTAACGTAGCAAGAGAAGGGACATTTAGTGAAATTGTTGATTTTGGCGTTGAACCTGAAAATGCTATGTTGCTACACGCAAGAATAGAATCCCGACACACACGTGCAAGACTAGAATACTACGCGTAGGTATGTAATGATCCGTAGTCGGGAAATCATTTCGTAGTAGACGAAATTATTTCCCGACTGTTCGTATCTTTCTAGAATGCAAACTGTGGGTTGCTATGCCCACGTCAAGGTATATTATTTGGTATTTTGGATGGGCGAGACACGAACCCACAATTCTACTTCTAGCAGCGAATGTGGATAATGTTATTGTGGAGGAAAACATATGAGATGTACTCTTTTAAGGACATACCCCACACTGTGAGACATAAATAAATAAAACAGATATTGTAAAAAAAATATCCGTATAAGACCTTTCATTTGATCATAATAGAGTTAGATTTTCTTTCACATGGTAGGGTTTGATTTTTTTGACGTAGCGAAGTATATACTAGGTTTTTATTTTGACGTCATATATCTTATATCAACCAGAATAATGTGTAAATTACAACGCAATCTCATGCACCTAAATCAATAGAGTAGTTTAAAAGATATAGTAAAATAAAGAAGCGTAATAAGGTTTTACATTGCAAGTTTTCATGGGGTCATAACTTTTTACTGAGTTAATATTTTTGGTTGCGGTCTTCTTATAATGATTCAGTACGCAGTGTTACATTATATGCCACAGTTCTTATTGGTGGTGGAAATTTGGACCAAGCTCCATACATTTTTGCCCAATCCCCTTTGGGGCAGGTATTTTTTTACTTTTTTCTCGTAAACAGAAAATGACTTTTTTGTGAAGTGATGTCACAAGCCCCCACTCTGAAACTTTGATGCTCTTTATCATTGCCATTTTTTATTAATTTGATCAACCAATGTGCCCAGTATAGTAAGACCATCTAACAATGCTTGCACTGTCTGAACAGGTCCACTCAAATCTGTGTCCTTCTCTCATCAAGAGAGTGCCTCAGACATTAACCTCCATGGTTCTCGCACATTTTTGACCAATACGATTGTATGGACTTTAAAAGAGACTTTGACCTCTGAGTTTGTTTCGGATGTTTCTTCTCAGAGCAGTCCAGCTACGAAACACCGGTTTGTTCCCGTTGTCCCCGTACGCCGTGTCCCCGTCCTACGGGGACAGCGGTACTTCAAATAAATATTTGAAAATAGTTCCCGTTGTCCCCGTACGCTGGCCCCGTTAATATAGTTGAATAAAATAGGTAAAAATTATTGCCCACAGTCCCCGTTTTTTCTTTTCCCAACAAACAAAGTGTAAGTATGGAACATTGGTAGATTAGCCTTGGGACCCGGTAGATTAATATAAAGGATTTAGACCTTGTTTTCAAGTAAAATTTTTTATCTAATGAAATGTCCCTCGTGAGTTACAGGACGTTATTTTTCAATTAAAGATTGAAAACTAAAGAGAACAAAAGTACTAGGCGAGCAGTAACGTGAAGTAGTCATGAGCGAAAATTTAAAATATGTGGTGGATCACGTTTTCCATTTACCACTTCACGTTACTGCGCGCCTAGTACTTTTGATTGAATTAAGTAGTCTAGTGTAAAATTAAAAATTACTGTGAATTTGAAGTTTAGTTTAGTATATACATTGCCGAATGTACGTTACGGGGACAACGGAAAATAAATTTAATCACGTCTCGCTGTCCCCGTGACGGGGATATGGCATACGGGGACAACGGGAACAAACCGAAACACCGGCCCCATCATTCGCATAAAATAAATAAAAAAAAAACAAATTTTGACGTGTTTTACACGTCAAAATTTGTTTTTTTTTTGTTATGATATAACCTATTTACAAAATAAATATGATTTTATGATTTTTATGATTTAACGGATGACCTAAACAGAATGCAATTTTTTTAATGTAACACCATCCTTTCCAGGCGTGTTACTGCGACAACGTCCGGGACTCGAACTGCGTGCCGTCTGGTGCGCTGAACATCTCCAGCTGTCGTTACGGAGCCCCCGCCTTCGTGTCACTGCCGCACTTCCTACACTCCGACCCCAGCTACGCCAGGAAGATTGATGGACTCAATGCTACTGAGTAAGTGCTCACTACTTTCTTTAAAGATATTTTCTGTTTGGAACGAGCAACTAGCTTTAATTTTCTGACAGACTTACACCTTGACGATTCGAAAGTACCTGCAAATGGTTTAATTTTGCGCAAACGCTTTCATTTTAAACCTAAATGATAGAGGAAAGGCAGCTCTATCAAATAGCCAATCCGCCACCTTGGGTCGGCCGCCATGTTGGATTTAGGTCACGTGATTTTTTTTTCGTATCCCATTCAGCAAACACTTTCATTTAATACATTCATCAATTTATTTCATTTTCATTTAACATTTTTTGTAGTTCCTAATAAATATTTTAAATTTATTTTATTGTTACAGTTTAATATTTGTTATTATTATATATGCATGTGAATCTAGTTATTAAGTTTTCAACAAATCATTTGTATGCCAATGAAGCAAAACATAGAGCTACTATTATTTTTTTGGTTAATACCATCTATGTAAAACCTGTGTTTACAAAATGATTATGATTTAATACCTATATCATGAAAGTGTTAATCAAATGGAAGGGTTTAAATGAAAAATGTACCGCGCATTTTAAATAGCCATTCCGCCATCCATCTTGGATGTCTGCCATGTTGGATTTAATCCACGTGACTATTTATTTCGTATGGATGGAGAGTAAAATACGCCACTTTTAGTCTCTTTCTAACGCAAGCAAAGCCGTAGGCAAAAGCTAGTGAATTGTAAATCTAAATGTGTACTATCTTGTGTCCACAGGGACATGAACTTCAGGCTGGCGTTGGAGATGTACACGGGCATGCCGCTGTCAGTCGCAGCTCAGCTGCAGGTCAACCTACTCATCAGGCGCATCCGGGGGATGCCGTAAGTGGTTTCCTTTTATTCTTTAACTCATAGGGATTAGAAGTATCAATTGCCTAATTACATTTTGGAATGGTCGACTATATAAATCCTTCTAACAAACGTGATTGGAGACACAATAGAAAGACAATAGCAGCCCAACAGCCGGCTGTCGCTTGATCGTTGAAAGGTTTTTAAGTGAATCTCACATGTCAGTAAGCCTTTTATTATTTTTACTAGCTGTTTTACCCGCGTAGTTCTCGTACCCGTAGGATTTTTGAGATAAAAATACAAATGTTATAAATAACAGTCTGTGTCCGTCTTTTATGGCAAAAGTACTAAACCGATATAAATGAAATTTGGTACAGAGATAGCCCATAGCCTGAACAAGGACATAGGATAGATTTTATCCCAAAAATTAGGAACGGGAACAACGCTGGTAAAACCGTGGGGGGGGGGGGCAGCTAATCTTGTAATTTGTTTCTTGAGGGTAGGAAATCTTCAAATGACTCCTCCCGCCCCGCCCAGGGCGTAGGTGTCAGACTTTTACTAACAAAAACCCATTCATGTTCCTTCGGTTGCCCTTTATATTCCGGGGCCGCGGTATAACTATTAGAAGTATTCCGCATCCCCGGCAGCCATTTACCCTAGAGAATAATCATTGTTCATTCTTATTTCTATTTGCAGTATAAACAACGTGCTGCCGGATCCAGACACGATGGTGCCGATGTTCCGCTTCCGACAGGAAACGCAGACTACGCCGGAATACGCCGGCCTCGCGAGATACGCGCTCCGACTGAGGCTGTGGGTGCCGTATGGACTGTATGCGCTTACTGTAAGTATCAGAAAACAATGTTTTACTTTGTTTAGTTAGTACATATATCTAATTTTAACAATACAATTAAAGGGGATAGGCACTGATGCTCCTTAATACAGGCTTTTTAGTAGTCTAGCAAGGAGAACAGATCGCCACTCACTTGATTGTAAAAACAATTAAATGTACCCACATTGTAAAAAGGTTACATGCATTCTGATTTTTAAAAATATATTTTTTTTTATTAATATTTACCAGACGCAACACATGCCTGTTCCGAGGATCCTTTAAGAAGCTTTACACTATGCTCCTCATACATGTAAAAAGCCAAATCTTTTGTTGTGGCAATCGCACATAGTATACTTTAGTAAAAATATGTGCAATTTTGAACTCAAATAAAACCAAAGGAAATGTTTTTTTTTTCATTGATGGGAAATCATTCAGACTTTGGCTATAATCCACCCTTTATGTTCTTGAAAAAAAAAAAGAAATATTTATATTAATTCAAAAAATTGAGGTTCTGCATTCGATCTTGATTTTCCGAAAAATTTAAATTATTATATTTTCATGAAAAAGTACTGGTTAAGACCAGTCCAAGATCCAGACCAAGTTAGACCAGTACTTTTTCAGGTTTTCTAATTTTCGCTATTTAAATGAAAGTGTTTTCTTTTTGTTATATTTTCTTAAATTCCAGGTGAAGTTAAGATAAATATTCTATGTGAGCTTTTTATCAATAAAATAATTTAAATATCTTGCTTTCAGGTAATCGGCATAGGTCTTCTAATAGGTGGTATAGCGATATTAATTAGGAAACTAATAAAATCACCGGAAAGTCCGCCATTAATATCAACGGAATCGCAAGACTCATCCTAGTGAGCCGTCTACACTGGACCAGTCGAGTCTTAATGGATCGAGACGAGTCTTCACGGGTCGAGTCGAGTCCTAGTGACAAACAGACTCACAAACTGTTCTGTAAGTGATAGTGAAATAATAGATAAGTGAAAGAAAATATTAGTCTTTTATAAAAAGTTTTGTAAATGTGTAAAATCGAGTCTTGATCATTTATTTAATTTTTTTTTGTAGACGGTTTGTGTTTTTTGAATTTTTTAAAATATTTTGTCAGTAGACAGAGGTTTGCGCTTTGCCAAGTTTTTCTATTTTTAATGTGACGATGATCAAATTACCAATAAAAATATCAGTAGTCTTAAGGTCATACATAGCTCATAAGAGCCACCCGGCAGCCACCCCGCACCGCCTCGACGCACGGAGTCAACTCGTTGTCGATGGGTGGACCACCCGCGGTCAACCAGTTGGCTCCCGCGGTCAGCGAGTGAACGCCGAGGCGTCAATGAGTTGACGCCGCTTGGTCCACGAATTTTCGAATAGTTTGTTAATAAAATCAATCGCGGGCAGCGCGCGGCCCACTCGTGGCCCGCGCGTTGTCAGAATACTAAGATGATATGATAATAAGATGTTGTATGAATACTAGCCGCAGGAGGCGAGTCGGTGCGGAGATGTCCCTGTACCTAGCGATTGACCATACCCTGCGTATTAACGAATACATTAAATAATTAGTTCTATATTTGTTCTATCGAAATATGCATAACACGTAATTTGTTCCGTTTTAGTTTCTACAAAAAATTACTTCTTCTATAACAGTTAGCTAGCGATGTACTTTTAAATTACGCATTTAAAAACAACAAAATCTAGATAGGCGATTAGTCCTACATTAACTCTAATTACTTATCTACTTTATACTTATAAAATTGATTACTTTAAGTTAAAAAAGACAATACAAAGAAGTAAATAAATTATTATTATCAACACAAATGTGGCGGCCATTTTTTTTCAAAATGGCGATCTGTGACGCCATTTGCAAAAAATGCAATGACATTTATTTTACAATACATCGCTAGGTTTTCTACTTTGTATTGTCTTTTTTTAACTTAAAGTAATGAATTTTATAAGTAAAAAGTAGATAAGTAATTAGAGTCAATGTAGAACTAATCGCCTATCTAGATTTTGTTTTTTTTAATGCGTAATTCAAAAGTACATCGCTGGCTAACTGTTATAGAAGAAGTAATTTTTTGTAAAAACTAAAACCGAACAAATTACGTGTTATGCATATTTCGATAGAACAAATATAGAACTAATTATTTAATGTATTCGTTAATCCGCATGGTATGGTCAATCACTAGGTACAGGGACATGGTGCGGAGTTAGTGCCGGGTGACTGTAATGAGCTATGACCTTTACTGTATATGATGTATTAGGAAATAGTGGCCAATACATATACCTAAGCATGTTTATACTCATATTGAAACAAATTTTACTTATACTTTTTTAATCCTATTTTATTTGAAACTGTCTAACTGGTTGTGTGATGTATCAACGCACAGCCTAAACCGCTGGTTCCTAGAAACATAAAATCCTTTACTTACTATATACGAGACTTTCTCTTCATAAAGAACATACATGTGGCGTTATATGTGTGTGGTGGAAAAAGGTAATTAGGTACGTTAAAAAACTTTATTAGAAGAAAAATCTTTCTTTTTAAATTCTTATTACTCCTTTATAAAAAAAAAAAAAACTTTGGAAATGTCGTCATGACTAAAAATTATGTTTAAGTGTCCGTTGCAATGTAAAATTAAATGAAAACGAATATGTACCAGATTATAAATAAAATAATCTTACAATTCGTCTGCTTCTATGTGCAAAAAGTCATTGATGTAAATTAATTTCTTTACACTTATAAATGTCGTTCCAAAGTGCCTTTTCAAAGGTCTTATGGAAATAAATAATTTGATTTTGACTTATAAACCTATGAATTTAATATAATTATGTCAAATGGCGTGCTTTTAGTCTTGCCGACGACCGGACAAAAATTTACCGCTGTGCCAATAAAAAATGTTAATTGCATGTAGCCAATGATTTGTCTTTCATAATAATTAGCTTTAATTTAGCATAATTAATTAAATGCTTCCCAAGTGTACTGCCGTGAATAGTTCCATACCTATACAGGGTGTATTTTAACATACTGGTGTTAGTAAATAAATCATTTTCTTTGAAAACTCACACACGACACTTGACTACTGATACACATATTTAAGTAATTTATAAAGAAATATAATAAATAAGTAACACCCAGACACAAATCAAAAATTTGTCTTGCGTGGAAATCGAACCTACTACCAACAGCCCCGTCATAAACACCCTGTATATTTTTTATTGTATTCCTTTTGTACGCTTATTTTTTTTTGTTTATTTCTTTTCATAAGTGCCTTGAAAATCTATGAACAAGCTTTTGTAAATGTTTTGCAAATTATAGGAAATATTTGTAAATAAAATAATACTGTGAAGTATTTTTATTGGGAGAAAAGAGCTTGTAATAATGTTGTAGTATTTTGTTATACTTATTTGATTTTTTAACAATTTTTGTAAATAATAATAATAGTAAAAAAGTTTACTATTTTGTTTTACTGAAATGCAAGTTTTTTTCTAGTATTGTTTTTGTTATTTGTGTGTTTAGATGATACACATAATAAATAATGTATTGTTTTATTGTCATCCCTGAGGGGCTAGACAAGTGGCATTGTAGAATAGATAGCGAAAACGAACAGATTGTCAAATGTATGGAATTGACATAAGCTTTCGCTAAACAATTTGACATCTCCATACATTTGACAATCTATTCGTTTTCGCTATCTATTCTACAATGCCACTTGTCTAGGGGGGCTGAATATTTAGATTTAAATAAAATAAACGATTCTTTTACGTTTAGTCATAACGTTGAGTTAATTCAGAGTTACCATTTGTGAAAAAGTGTTGCAATTTTTCTTTTAAATACAACGAAAAAAAGACAGACACATCATAACAACAGACTCATCAAATATTTATAGATTACAAGCTTTTAATAACAGATTTTTATATATTATTTATGTTAAAAAATTATATTTTATATTATATCTTGTTTTTAAATGTACTTACTTTTTATAAGAAATTTTGTATGTACATAGAATATTATAATGTAAATAATAATAGGTATGTGAAATCAAGTTATAATTTTGTTTGTTAAAAATATATTTTAATAATATTTTTGTATCATTGGAAATCACTTCTTACTGAAACCTTTTTGCCATCATTCAAACACCTAGGGTGTGTTTTTCCTTAATAATTATTCTTATTATTACATTTATGACATTAGCTTAAACACTAGGTGTATTTTTGGTCCTGCACAACCTGCTAGGAGATGATTCTACTCATGAAAACAAACAACTTTTATTATGGAACCAACTTTGAAATCCCGAAAAATCATCTCCTAGCAGGTTGTGCAAGACCAAAAATACACCTTGTATAGTTGATTTCGTTTTGCCGCTCAATGCTGTGTCTTTTGAACCTTCGAAAACACGTGACTCAAGACTCAATACAAAGACAATAGCAGCGCGACAGCCGGCTGTCCTCGGTCGTAGAAAAGTTAAGCCACGGGCAAAAACGAGTCAAAAACGAGAGAGACGATCGTTTATAGAGTTTGTAATATGACGGTTAGTATGGACTATTCGATTTCGATAAGCAATTTTGGTTTAATGTTGCCACATTAGATATAAATTCCATAGACTACACCCAGTTATAAACATGGGTTCTCATGAAGCATATCATTACAGACAAAAACACTAAAAGCTAAGTTTTTACAAACTATAGTATTTAACAGTATAAGTGTAAAAATTACGGCTAAATATCGGTCGGTTTTTATGTAAAAGAAATAGTAACAGTTTTCTAAACCTACCTCAAAAACATCGAGCTTAACCTTACATAGAATTATTTAAGTAAATAACAAAAATAATTTCCATGCCCTACCTTATCACAGGACCATCTTGCGGTTACCAGTGAGACTAACACAACAAGACAAGTAACTACAATGCGTTTCACAAAAGAATTCCCTTCGCCGTAATGTTGGTAGCGGAAAATCAGTGCTGCAAATTCTTTTTCATGAAGTTACCCATTATCAGAGAGATTTATGTCATTTTGTTACTTTAACAATTTACCTTATAATTTTGATTTTTTTTATTAGGAATTCAAAACAATTCCTAGCTTAATTGTGACCCAAGAAAGGAGCCTACTCTTACCATGAAATCACAGTTTGTCTTGATACGTTATTATTAACTTTGTTACTTTCGGAACTTTAAACTTGCAACTCTGTCTTACTAAACTGACAGACGAACAGGGGAACCAACATAACGACGAAGAGTATTCTTTCGTGAAATGCACTATAGTCAGGCACTCTTTTAAATATTTATTATTGGTTCTCTATATTTTTATATTGTATCCATTTTAAGAGATTAATATTGCAAAGGCGCCACAGATAACATATTCCTATCGATATCCCGTCATGCAATATGGCGATACATTTATCGGACGTCCGATAAATAGCGATGTAAGGCTTATCTCTGATAACATCGATAACTTTAAAGAGGCTTTATTGATTATAAATCTGATTTTATTAATTAATAAGTACCTGTAGTAAGTTCTTATTTTTGTCGGTTTATGCGTAAGTTATGTGTTTTGCTATAATTTTGGAATTTATTAATTATGTGACGGAAATGATGAAATATAATTTTTTATATGCCATTTTATTATTTTCGTTTAGCCAAAAATAAATGAAGGTTTTGATGCAGTTTTCGCAGGGATAAAAAGCCCGCTTTAGCAGCTTATTAAGATCATAATATAAATCACAATAAAAATACCCTAGTTCTTTAATTTTTCAGGTTGTCAATATGCGGCCATTTTACTATATTTAACAATTACGATTCATATCGTGATCATAATATTTTATTATTTGGTATTTATTTCAACTTAATTCTTCCACGCGTGCCTGAAAACAGTAGTTTTGACAATAAAATTAAATACAGAGATCGACAATGATTTGTAATATCTTTAGGCTTTAGTTAGTTAATTTTACGCCTACACCCATTGTTTTTAATTACATAAAGTTAAGTTGTTAAAAGACTTTTATACCATTTAATAAATAATTAAAAATTAATTACTTCTTTTATTTGTTTACCTGGCACTGAACTCAATTGATGATATTTACCTTATCATCGTTTCTTCTGGCTAACCAATATAGGTACCTATTTACTACCTTGATATGATATTTTGAGATACACGAGATAAAATATTCAAAGATGAAGTGTGCGTTATCTCGTGATATCAAGACTGTTATTTTGAAAGTGACCAATTTTATCAAGAGAAGAAAAGCAAATAAAGAAAGAATTGACGACGCCGTTGGGGCATTTGCATTGGTTAAGCTCTTGGCTTAGCCACTGCTTGCTTAGCATAACGCGGGTTCAATTCCCGCGCAATATATATTTGTGTGATATACAAAAAATAATCAAAGTGAAGGTTTTTGTATGTCAGTTTGTTTTTTTAACGCATCCGCTATACAAGAGTTTATACATGTTTTTATCTCTTTGTTAAACTATAATAGTAGCGGAAAGCAACGCAGTAAATAGATAAACAGATTTCTAAATTAAAACAATAATATATTAATACGGTATAATATATAATCCAAACTGACTGATAAAATTATTTGTCCACTACAAATAAACAACATAATTTGGATCTTGACCTAAGCCCTGTAATCTGTTAAATTAATTAGGAACTAAGAGATAACTCTTCTAATCGAAGGAAAATATAAATATTTACTTTTATACATTAAAATAGGTATAAAAAATGTTTTGTATGTTTTTACTTTCTCTTCTTTTTGTATCAAAATTAAAATCAAAATCATTTGCTTAAAATGTAGTATGTAGGGTAGGTATAACAATAGGTAAATAAGTAGTAAAAATACAAAAATACTACTAAGAAATGTTTACACACAATCAACCAGATTCGGAACAAACAAAGATCTATGAACAAATTAAAATATCACACGGACGGACGAATAGACATGACGAAACCACAGTTTTAACGATACTATAAGGGTTCTTTTTGTACCATTTTGGCACGAACCCAAAAAAAGGTAATATTTAAATGTGGCGTCAGATTCCAAGAATTTTGAAGATTTGGTATAATTTAAACACACGTTATGTGGATTCAAAAGGCCAATCGTTTCCAAAACGTACTTGGCGGGCATAATGCCGTGAATCTCCATTTCAGTTTGATTCACCACTAACGTCCAGGGGTCTCCAAACTTTGAAGTCTTCGAAACATAATGGTTTTTTCAGTTTGTTCCAAGGGCCAAACCAGCTTAATAATTTTTTTTCTGCCCTTATCTAAATTTCTAGATTAGAATAGTCGCAAAGTGCGCGACCTAAGAAAAATTACGCTTTTTTGCATTTCAATTATTATTGTGTACTAGCTTTTGCCCGCGTGCAATAATAATGCCCGTTCCCGAGGGATTTTAATTATGAAAACTATCCTATGTCCTTTCTCGGATCCCAGACTATATCTGTACCAAATTTTATTCAAATCGGTTTAGTGGTTTAAGCGTGAAAAAGACAGACAGAGTTACTTTCGCATTTATAATAGTACGAATAGTGACGCTTAACGACATCTAGTGGCGAGTAGTGGTACTATGTATTGTACTAATTATCATTCTGTGTTTTCAACGTATCACAGCAATAGTAACAACAATAAATCATTAGCGGTCGCGGGCCAGATTGATGACAATGGTGGGCCGGATTTGACCCGAGGGCCGTAGTTTGGAGACCCCTCTGGTCTATAGGTACTATCAATACAGGTTTATTTATAAAACATATTAATTTTGTTGATTTTAATCCGCACTTTCTGATTTGTTTGCGGAATCCAAGACAGTTTTTCCGGGACTCGCCGAGCTTTGTTGTTTTCCCCTATTGGACTCTACTGATGATTCCGGCTTTTGTACCAGTAGTTGGGAATAGTGTGGCGGGATTGTATCGAAGCAAGAAAATATGGTGTTCATTGCCCCGAACTACAGTTTGTATCACGTTGTGACATGGCGACCCGGTGATTAGATAACAGATAAAGATAAGCGATATATCCGCGATGTAGTAAACAAATAAAAATATTATCAATAGGTACCCATTTTCTTGCAACTGATGTGTTTTGGAAATGAAACATAATTCATGGAAAACAATCATTAAAAGTGACTAATGGTAATAATATTTTGCGCCTTTTGATAATCTATTAGATAAATTATTACGACAAGTAATAAAGTTTAAGTAAATTGAAGCCTCATCGTTACATCCTGGGTTGATATGAATCGGTGCGAAAAGTGGTCTTACGTTACATGAGTTTGATTAGGGTCAATTTATACTAGCGCAGTGTCGAAGCGCATCGAAGCGTCTATCCAAAACTGAACATAAAATTCAACCTCAACTCCACAGCGTAACGCATACATTACTCTTGAGATTTAAAAAGTCGGCGCATGAACAACGCTGATTAATGCGCGCGCATTGTCGCGTATACATAAGCCCACTAGCGAACCTACGCGTCACACAAAAAAAGAATACTTTAGTTCCGCTTTCTTTTTCTTCGTTTTCTTCTTCTTCAACTTCCGATATATAAGTCATATCATAGCAAGATCAATGTCAAACATTTTACACACGTTTCAGTTACGAGAGTCAACTGATTCAATAGCTCTGCTGTTGATGCCTATTACTACACGTAAAATAGTGTACGTATTCTGACGAATAAGCGCTCAATCGTGCGGCTTCGCTTTAGTTGTAAAAAATTTGACGCTTCCATGCGCTTCGACTCTGCGCTAGTATAAATTGACACTTAGATGTATTTCTAGTCAATGGTTATAATTCGCTTATTCACAAACTTAACTAAATACGAGTTAAGTGCATCTTTCCCTTTTCATTTAATTAAGGAAAGGACAGAAGATACTTATTAGTTTAGTCCTGTCAAATTACACAGCGCCTGACGTAAATCGACGTATTTTTAGTACCTAGTCATGTTTTGGTCACACATATACAGTCTCTATCAGCCGCTTCCAGCGACGTAAGAATGAGAAAAGCCTTATAGCTTAAGGGACTACGCACATTTATTCAGCTTATGCCCATAGAAAACAACGAAATTTTGTGTAGTCCATTATTTAACAGAATCTCCTTGGAACGAACCATAAAGCTGTCGAATTAGTTCCCTTTTTCCCAATAGTCTATGATAGCCTATATTATGTATTATATAATATGTAAAGCCTGAGTATATTACGGTCGTATGTGGGCCAATGTGATTGCCTATCGCCCTTCGCAATATCGTAACTCACCGTGTTAGGAGCACTTGACTTGTTATACGAAATAGGAAATCTATTCCGGATTCCTATCGTAACTATCGCGCTAGAAAAATTGGGGTATACTGTGATCTATAACTTAGCTTTAAGTACCTACATAATAGGTAAAAAAAAATATTATATGGGTCAATTTCATTAAGACCCCTGGTTACGCAACTTAGTCGCGCCACCAACTTTTCTAAAGAATATCAGAGGTAGACTTGCCAATATATTATAATAATAATAATAATAATAAACCCGCAGGGCAGCTTGTGGCGAGCTGTCGGGCAGTAGCGACCCCGTGGACCTGACCTCCTGGGAGACCCTTTGTTCTTCATCTCTGGCTTGCCTTAACTGGCCGGCCAGAGTGAGCACTGACGAGGAACAAGGCTCCCACCTCACTCTTGCCTTAATTGGCTGGTTTGAGTGGAGATTCGCAAGAGCAAATTTGCTCGGGGGAAGGAAGTATTCCAGTAAGATGCTGGTAGGGATCTTGACCGTACTTCCGGGATTGTCCTGATAGCCGTGGAATACCTCTCCACTCCTCCAGCACCTCAATATATGTTGCCCCCTTGTCGCTACGTCACTATGTGCTAGCGGCCGTTTTCGGGGGCCCATTTACTGAGTGTGCAAGTCACCCCCTGCCTTTTTATCCGTGTATACAAGCATTGGTTAGGCAGGGGCCGTAGTCTTTCAATAGTTTTAGGTAGCAAATCCACCTTAACAACCCAAACCCATAGCCCAATATTTTTAATTTTCATGACCATCAATAGTCCTTCACCAACCGGGGATTGTCTTTAGGTGCACTTACATAGTGCATATGGAGATAATCGTCGGTTGGTGTCCCATTACATAATAATATAAAGTCTTGACCAAGGGGCCTCTGCGAGTTGGCTTTGGCCCCTCGCACGCCTTCCAAAGGTCCGGGACCCCAGGGTCCCGAGTAATTCAAACGAATTTAAAATAATAATAATAATAATAATATTTATTTATTATATTATTATATTGCACTAAAGGACCTTCCAAAATATCATTCACACGATAGAGTCTCTCTGGGCCTGTGCTGACGAGCGACAATGGCAGAGAAAATGGCTGCGGTGCGCTCTTATTATTACTGTCATTAAGTTGCTCTTGACCGCTTCCAGTCCGGCAAGCAAGGTGTGGTATTGTACGGACCAAACGCAACCGTTACGCAGAAATTTTGTCCGCCGTGGTTCCTCGTCTTTTAAACTGAGCTAAGCCGCAATCCTGTGCACATCGTAAGGCATGTTACACAAGTAGGTACCTAATACATATAATGACACACTTATCTGCTTATCTCCTAGCTGGACAGACTTCCTAAGTAAATAATATGCCGTATTTGTGTAAAGGCGAGTTTAGAATTGAATGTAATGTTTTTTTTTAAATGTTAGACTTTTACTGACTAAAACCCACTTATTTTCCTACAGTTGCCCTTTATGTTCTGGGGCCGCGGTAACTATACGAACTATTCCGCAACCCCGGCAGGCATTGGTCCTAAATGTAATGTGATTCTGGGTTCGTTTTTGATCGGGAAAATATTGCTGCTGGCATTCTCCATTAGTATTTTTTCAGCAGCGGGCGGGAGCTTTGAAGAAGTGTGCCCATACTTGTTCATACATATGTTTATGTCCTGAATACTTAGTCCACAACTGGACAATTCAAAAGCGCTTCTAATACTTGAAATACTTTGATATTGATCCTAAAACAATTCTGAATTTAGGCAGAATTAGGTATGAACTTAAAAGCTTATGTACTATCGGTGCTGTGGATAAATTGAACCGCATTACACTTTATTACCGACTTCAAAAAAGGAGGAGGTTCTCAATTTCTATATGTTTTTTAGGTATGTTCAGCAATATTACCGCCAATTTTGTTAGATAGATCATGTTTCAGAGGTGGTCGTAATACCTACTAAAATTTCGGAAGTCAGTGGCACATACTTTTTTGGATAAAAGCTTTTTTGTATAATTAAAGCAATCTTCAGAATCAAATTTTGTGTAACAATTCGCCTGTCATGCAATGCAATGTAACATCATTGCAAGCGTATGCTCTTGATGATTGAAACCCTCACCTTTTTTTTGGAGAGTTTTTTTTTGGAAAATCATCAAATGACTTCTCCCGTCCTGGGTGCGGCGGGTGGGAGTGTCTGACTTTCACTGACTTAAACCTACTCATGTTCCTTTGGTTGCCCTATATGTTCCGGGGCCACGGTAACTATTATAACTATTCCGTAACCCCGGTAGTCGCGTAATGTAAGGCGACCAGTGATTGAATGCCCTACATTACACTCAAGTCTGGACCCAGCTTTATATCGACACGTGTCAGCTCCATGCAGTGTTTGTTTACAATATAATGTTATGCTCTATGAGCTGAGTTATCGACGACAGGTTAAGCTGCAACACGCGGTCAAGGACTGGATGGGAGATCACTGATGTTAGCCGATAGCTACTTGTATTATTATCTACCCTGAGATTAACGCTTAGTAGTTTAAATGTTTTAGAAATTAAAGGAGTTTATTTCACTTAGACCATTTACAGGCACTTATGATTTTTAAAGAGTCGGTCGGTTTGTCAGAAATGTGACGCTAGTTGCTTGTTCCAAAACGTAGGTAGATTTCTATGGAAGAGAACAAGCAAGTAACTACTAGTGCCTGTAGTAATTCTTCATTTTACATTCTTTTAATTGATGAATGTATCTGGTGTTACTTTCTTCTACCTTTAGGAATCAGAAAACCCTGAATGCGTAAAAAGCCAACTTATAAAAATACTAGCTTCTGCCCGCGACGTTGCTCGCGTTAGAAAGAGATAAAAAGTAGCCTATGTTACTCTCCATCCCTTCAACTAACTCCACTTAAAAAATCACGTCAATTCGTCGCTCCGTTTTCCCGTGAAAGAAAGACAAACATACAGACAGACAGACAGACACACTTTCCCATTTATAATATAAGTATGGATAGAAACAAGATGAGATAATAATAATCTCGACAAGTAATCCTTCAAACACACGTGATTCGAGACACTATAGAAAGACAACAGCAGCGCGACAGCCGGCTGTCGCTTGGTCTTCGAAAGGTTAAAATTGTTTGTTAAATAAAATATTTCATGTAGTATAGTTTGTTTCTGAGTGTTAGTGTGTGACTTTTTATTTTACTTTTTAAATATTTTAAACTTAATAGTAGACTATCAAATACCTATTTACTTAGTCAGACAACTTTATTTTTTCACTAAATCTCTCTCTTCAATAAAAGGACTAATAAGAGTCTCCGAAAATTCACACAATCATTCCACGCTTTTGGCCACTAGAGCGCCTCAAACAAACAAACAAACACAAATTAACATTAGATTGTAGGCTGGTAAACACAAAGAAAGAACGATAGTTTAATTCAGTAATTAATAGAATCTCTTAGGTTTTCCTACAAAGTACACTCGGAACAGATGCACTTATCTACAAGACTATTGACCCTTAACAGTTACTTAATTTGTTACAATGTTAATTAAGTGCAACAGTACTGAAGTTCTTATAAGTGCATTAGTACTACTATTCAAGTAATTTATAACTCATTTAGCTCGTGAACTGTGCAATTAGTCTGTCTGATAACTTGATAAGGGGTTAACACTCTTCTCTTTTATTTACATTACAAGTAAAACTGCCACCTAAGAGAATTATATTAATAATCATTGCTGCAGACACAATATAGGAAATTTGCTGTCAACTCACAACATCTCACAAGCTCTTTATAGCGAGTTGCAGACCGCAAACTAAGGTAACTTAGTTTAGCTTAGTTTCCATGGCCGACGTTGTTTTTCATAGCAAATTACTTAGCTTACAATCTTACATAGCTAGCGGTCTGCACGCAAGTATGGAAAACTGCGTCAGCCATGTGAGCTAAGCCACAACTAACTTAGCTTAGCCCTTGGTCTGCAACTCGCATATATGTGGTAACTAGCTCCTGCCCGCGGCTTCACTCGTATTAGAAAGAGACAAAAAGTATCCTTTGTCACTCTCCATCCCTTCAACTCTACATTTAAAAAATCACGTCAATTCGTCGCTTCGTTTTTCGGGTACCAAAGTGACTTTTTCACATCTTCTATCCCAGACATCGTCGTGAGGAACCTGGACTTGATTGAATGAATGAAATGCTCGGGCCTTTTGTGTATGAGACTTGGCCTGGACAGCGGGAAACCTGCAGTGAGATATTAATAGGCTGGTATCTGCCATGGTATAATTCTTTATTTCTTAGAATTATTTTATATTTCTCCTTACCTTCATCGTTTTCACATATAGAAGCAACATGATTGATGTAACCAAGGTATATTGTAAAACTTTATGATTGAAAAGAGTGTCCATGGAGTTTCTTGCTTGTTCTTCTCCATAGAGATCTACGTTTGGAACAAGCAACTAGCTTCACCTTTCTGACGAACCGACTGACGCTTTGACAATTCATAAGTGCCTGTAAATGGTCTAAGTGGAATAAATGCTTTGAATTTTGAATTTTTTATTTTTGAGTAGTTTTAAGATAGGTACTCTATAACCAATTTGTCGGTTTACGTCAGGCGTTCACTAATTTGACAGGACTAAACAAGTTTTTATCTTCTGACCTTTTCTTAAAATGAAATGCACTAAACTTAAATTTATTTTAATTTGTGCGATCTTTGCTCTTCCTTTTTACGAGTCGAACTCACGATCTCCGGCCTTAGCAGTCACGGTCACTACCAACAGGTCGACAATTATTACTGAAAAATGACATTTTCTAACAAACGTAAGAAAGCCCATAATTCATATAATTTTGACATATCGTTACTTTATATTCATTGGTCGGTATGTCAATAATACTCTATTAGACATCATTCAATTTGATATCCAATGATTCAAGATCTCATTGTGTAGTTTATCTACGCGTACATAATGTAAGTCAGTTACATTTGACAAGCGGTGGCGAACGCACGCGTATCGTATCAAAACCCTTGGCGTTATCGTAACGTGTTGTGTCAAAAAAACAAATGAAAATTTGAATTTGGAGTGTTTTCAATTTTATTGTGCTTTATAAAACTGTGTTGTCATTTATCGACTTTTGAAGTCGATTGAATTCGGTGATTTTTGAATTAAAAAGGTGAGTTTGTTGTTATTTTTTTGTTGTTTTGAGTGTTAACGTTTTAAAGGTTTTAATTCGTGCGATAGTGAACACCTGATTCTTAGTTTATCTACCTCAAAGATAAAGGTACGAATGACCAAAATTGGCGTAGATTAGGAATTATTTACCTGTGCTATCAGGAGGCCGGGTGAAGTCATTTCGCAGTATTTTTTTAATCTAGTATTTAATGGTTTAACTACTGGTGTGTTAATATTATCTTGTTAAAATATGTGGAACAAGGATTGGATTGATTTTCAGTTAATACTAGGTACTATACTAGGTATTTAAATAAATAATGATTTGTTTTAAAATAAAAACAAAACTTTAATAAACAATATTTGTAATAATAATTTATGTTATGATATACGTATACTTATACATAATTATGTACCATTATAAATTTAATCTTTAGATAAGTACTTTTTTAATATCTAAGTGGTGTAAATGAACTGTTTTAATCTAAAAATAACTATAGCCTTAAAAGTAAAATTACAACGTAACATACCTACGTAGGTAGGTATACGCTTTAAATGAAAACATAATTTCATATAGAATTTTAGTACCTATTATTAAAGTTTACCTAATACCTATTAGTTTTCAAACGCGTGTTTCAAATTTCTTACCTCTTGGTCTGCGGACCACTAGTTGGGAAACTCCTGATAGATAATCACCCATTATTTATAGAGTCAAGTGCACCAATAGCTCAACATACAAACCTCATAATTAAACGGTCTTATTTATTAGCCCCAATAACAAATTTAATTTAATTGAAAAAAAAAATGTAATTTTAAATTATTTCTTATAAGATCTGTTCATGTCAAATACAGTTTAAAGCCTAAGTAGATGTTTTGACGGAGGGAAAGCCTGGTGATCTGTACAGGTTTTACCTACAACAGACACCAGTCTCTGTATCTTGAATAACTGACGTTGTACTGTGATGAGGAGAAAATAAATGAAATAAATAAATAAATAAAAACATTCATACATCTCGTTATTCAAAACACTGATTAGTCAGGCCGTTTAAAATATCTTTCCATATTAAGATTATTCAAAAAATAAATAATAAAAATATCCTGGGACAACTCACACACGGTCAGCTGATCCCAAACTAAGCAGAGCTTGTACTATAGTAACCAGACAACTGATAAATATACTTAAAACTAGCTGTCCCCCGCGGTTTCACCCGCGTGTTTCTCAGATTTTTGATAACTAAAAAAAGAAGATAAAAAGTATTTTATGTCTGTCCCCTGGTTCTAAGCTACCTCCACACCGATTTTCAGCCAAATCGGTACTGCCGTTCTTGAGTTATAAAATGTGTAACTACGACTTTCTTTTATATATAGGTATATATAGATTTATAAAAACAAACATATTATAGATACACTACACCCAGACAAAGAACAAACAATCATAGGTACTCATGACACAAAGTTTTTTGACACAAGACCAACAGGCTCGTCATTCAATAGCCCATAGCAGAAGTAATGACACCCAAAACATAATCTGATGGATGTAGTAACACCGGGGTTGAAGAATAGTCCGGGATTGCGGAATAGTTCTAATAGAAGAAAGAAAGAAAGAAAGAAGAAAGAAAGACAATTTATTCGCGCAATGTGCGCTACAAATAAAAAACTTATATACTACAACCTTAAAACTAAATACAGCTAAGTAGCGTCACTACTGCGCGAAACGGCTAGCGCTCAGCATAATGCCGTGACCCATACATAGGCATGAGTCCACGACGCTGGTTTTCAGCGCTAGCCGACTGAATAGTTACCCCGGCCCCGGAACATAAAGGGCAAACGAAGGAACATAGGTGGATTTTAGTCAGTAAAAGTCTGACACTCCTTTCCGCCCCGCCCAGGGCGGGAGAAATAATTTGATGATTTCCCAACTCCAAAAAAAAATGGATGAAGTTAAAGGTAAGAGACGTGGCCAGTTGTAGTTGGTTTATAGTAAAGTTCTTTGCACAAAGTTATCTTTTTGCTGACTAATGATGATTCTTTAATTTTAGAAACAACTGTGACACATCTTTTACATATTTTGTTTGCTAATATGCGCCTTAGATTGAGATTCTTTACCTCTTACGAAATCTGATGATAATTACGGTTCTGTAATGAAACACAAATCCTCTAGTTTTAATGAACATTTTCATATTTCAAATAGTTTTAGTTTAGTATTTTTGAGAGTTGTTTTCCTCATACGGGTATGCTTATGTAGTATTTTTTTCTGAGGACAGTGTTAATTATATTATTATTAGGTTTGACTGCTCCGTTGATCTCGTGGTCACCAGCGCTAATACTAAGATAGATAGATAGAATTATTATTGTACACCAATAGGACAAAAACAGTAAAGTCCAACACAAACAAATATGCAAGAGTACAATAGGCAGCCTTATCGCTAAAAAGCAATTTCTTCCAGACAACCTTTGGATGGAATTAAATTATTTAAAAATGGGTAACGGGTAGTCTATGGCGTACATGAATATATATATATATACAGGGTGTCCCAAAACTCAACGTCAAGCCGAAACGGGGTGACAGGATTGATCATAACCATCACGAGAAAAATCTGAAAAAAAATCTATCCCATGCAGTTTGAAAATTATGAGCATTTTAAGAAAAACCTAGAAATTTGATCAAACTGTACCATTTTTCGGTTATTGTGGTTATTATTTTTTATTTTTGTTCATTTGAACTTTAGAAACGTAATCCTTAATAACATTTCTAGAATCCCAATAAAAAATAATGACACAATTGCCTTAAGTTCCCGAGAATTGAGACTATTTGTTAAACTACGAATTTAAAATTTTCAAGATTCGTCGACTTTGACAGGCCCTCCTATAAAAAAAATGTACTAGAGTGCCTTGGCAAGTAGCATTAAAAGTTGGCGCATTTAATCAGAATTCTAAAATGGTACAATACTTGTTAGTTCCATACAATAGAAAAGAGTAAAAAAATTAAAACCTCAAGTAACCCGATTTTTGCTATCAGATTTTACTCAGTTAAAATGTTTTTAATTCGCACAAGCTCTAGGTAGGTTCTTAATTTTAAGGCAAAATGATGAGAGAGATGGATAATGGGTATGTTTGCCATGAGTGAGCGAGACAGATAGTGACGCCACTTTTACCAAAGTGAAAAAAAGTTAGTAAAATTAGTAAAATAATTAGGTTTGTTGGAATAAAAGTCAGATGATAGAGAAATAACGTTTTTTATTACAATAAATGTTCAAATTGTTTACCATCAGCCTCAATACAAGCCCTACATCTTCTTAAAAAAGATCTACTTATTAGTCGGGCATATCTTCGAGAGTTGATCGCCTCAGCTGCTTGAGAAATGCGTTCACGCAGGTCGGCTACGTTCTCAATGGGCTTTGAGTAAACTTTTTCTTTGAGAACTCCCCAATAGAAAAAATCCAGGGGATTTAAATCTGGTGAACGGGCGGGCCACGCCTTTTTTACTCTTTTCTATTGTATGGAACTAACAAGTATTGTACCATTTTAGAATTCTGATTAAATGCGCCAACTTTTAATGCCACTTGCCAAGGCACTCTAGTACATTTTTTTTATAGGAGGGCCTGTCAAAGTCGACGAATCTTGAAAATTTTAAATTCGTAGTTTAACAAATAGTCTCAATTCTCGGAAACTTGAGGCAATTGTGTCATTATTTTTTATTGGGATTCTAGAAATGTTATTTAGGATTACGTTTCCAAAGTTCAAATGAACAAAAATAAAAAAGAATAACCACAATAACCGAAAAATGGTACAGTTTGATCAAATTTCTAGGTTTTTCTTAAAATGCCCATAATTTTTAAACTGCATGGGATAGATTTTTTTTCAGATTTTTATCGTGATGGTTATGATCAATCCTGTCACCCCGTTTCGGCTTGACGTTGAGTTTTGGGACACCCTATATATATATATATATATTTATTTATTTATTTATATGTGCATTAGATGTAGATCTTTATACTAAAAGCGAGAACCTGGGTTCAATTCTCAGTTAGAGAAAAGTCCTACCTCAGAGTTGTGTGGTGTAAAAATGCCGACTTTTTTCTTCTTAAGTCCCTTATTACATTTGGTTGAATTTTGTCGTTTTCTAGGAATCAGATACTTATCTAGAAAGCTTCTTAAATACCCTGAGTCAGTGGCAATTTGGAACATATTTGAGGCACGTTGAGATAACTAATACTATTCAATTATGTTCTTTTTATTATAAGTTTATTTAAGACTAGCTGACCCCCGCTATTTATCTCCCGTTGTTCCTGTTCAAGTAGGATTTTTGAAATGATAAGTTTCATTTGTACTTTCTCAGTCTGTGGACTATCTCTGTACCAAATTTTATTTAAATCGCTTCAGTAGTTTTTGGGCTTGTAAGCGTAACAGACAGACCGACAGACGGAGCTACCTTCCCATTTATAATATGAGAATAGGAGGATCGGGCGTTACGGATAGTTGTAAGAAAGTCTAAAAGTCTAGCCAAGGCGAAACGTATCCGGGTTGTGGTATGGTATTATCGGACTGTTAAAGTTTAGGTGCCTTAAAAAAAAGAGTCTAAATGTTCTTATAGGGCCGGCAATGGCAACGGAACCGGCGACTTGCCAAGTATTGCGGGCGTTTGTGGGCGGCAAAGTTAATCTATATGACCCGCTGGCTGTTTTGTTCTCTATCATACACAAAAAGAAAAGTAAAATTCCTTAGATATGAGTTACTTGTTCGTGATTGTGACCTTAAACTCTTTATCCGGTCGTTCATAAAGTTAACGAGGTTCATTGAAAGTTCCGGTGCTTTGACTGGAGTTATTCAAAGAAAGGTTGGTGCATCATGTCTTTGTATAGTTAATTTATGATCTGCAGTAAAAAACAGGCAACTATATGCAAGACCGAGTCGCACACAAATGCTCTGATAGAAGAACGGATACTATAATAACAATAATAAATAATAAATTTCTTTATTGACATAAGTCGACTATGACTCTAAAGGTTTTGTTTTGCTGTAAAAACATATAGGTAGTAGTTTTTAAAAATTTCGGTCTCATTACTTTCGGAGATCTAGAGAAGCATCGGACTGATTGCTGATCGCCTGACAGTACGAGATCGGTATACAGACGTATGAAACTCCTCAAAAACGGATAAAAAGGCTGTATGTATTATGTACTCCTAATTAATTCTATCAGCTGCATAAGCAGGTGCCTTTACCTTGCAGAATAACAACACTAAGTGTTATCTCATTCTTTTGGAAGTTAGTTTTTCATCTAGAGCTAGTCCTGAGTAGCTAGTCGGCCTCATTAACAGTGTAAACTGGTGTCACCGCAAAAGGCACAGAAACCAAGACTACATCCAGGATAAGTGACGATTGTCCGACGTTTATTTGACCGAAGAATTAACTCTCAAAAATTTGACTCGAAAAACCGCAATAGATCGATTGCGCGAAGAACAATAGTTCGATTGAGCGTAGACCGTAAAACGTTCGATTGATTGAGCGTAGACCACAAAATGTACCTCCGTATATTTGTTGAAAATCTTGACGCATACCTCCCAGACATCACGTGTCATAATTGCACCATAATTTATAAGTTTTGCACCATACCTACTAGATTAGTGTATCCAGCTCTATAAAACGTCTTGTTTCTTTTGCGAGTCACTCGACGTCTATTAAGACTGAGAAAGTGAATCAATCACAGCTCAATTGATTGTTATAAATCGACGAATGGGACAATAATTTGTATAGTTTCTGACACACTGTTTGTCAATGTGTCAATCATGGATGCTTTGATTATATTGGATGTTGGTATAGAACTATCACATCTATCAGGGCTTTTTTTTTTTTTTTTTTTTTATATTTGATTACTGTATTTTCATTGAGCCATCTCGTGTTCTTGGTTATAAGAACACGTGTATGATCTCCACTATAATTTATTAACCGAACAATTGTCATTTAAACTGAATTATTATTTTCAAACTGGACATTGGCAGAAATCACCGAAAATTTGGTGGATTGCCAGTACAAATATAAAAGTTGAAGTTGAAGTATTTTCATTGCATCGTTGATCTGGTAGCCGTATTGCGACAACTGAGGGTAGGATCTTCGGTTTTATTTCCGGGTGTGTAAAGTGTTATTTGAAATTTCTCCATAGTCCGGTGTTTTAAAGTAAAGCAGTTGTCTTTCATGGATCTTTGATAGTGCCAAAATCCTTTTTTAATTCGTATTGTTAATAAATAAATAAAATAAATAAATAAATATCCTTGGACAACTCACACACGGCCATCTGATCCCAAACTAAGCAATGTTTGTACTATGGTAACCAGACAACTGATAAACAGACTTATATAATTTTTAAATACCTACATACATATTATAGATAATTCACACCCAGACACAGAACAAACATTTGTGCTCATCACATAAAGTTTGTCCTGGGTGGGAATCGAACCCACGACCTCCGGCTTATTATTATATTTTCTAAAAGTATTTAGGACCCCACCGACGTAGGTCGTTAATTGGCGTTATGTATCATCAGAAATTAAAAAGTCTGACAGTCATTCTTACTGAGGACTACTCTGAGAAGAAACATCCGAAACAAACTCAGAGGTCAGTCTCTTTCAAAGTCCATACCATCGTATTGGTCAAAAACGAGCTAGAACCATGAAGGTCTGAGGTCCGCTCTTGATATACAGATGCATCTAGACTGGAAGCCAACCCTGACAAAGTTGGAAAAAGGCTAGGAAGATAATTATTCTGTACACGACCTCTTCGGTATCAAAGTGGGCTATTCCATAAAATATAACTTTTAGAACGCAGAGATAATGAAGTTTTCAACAAGTGAAAGAGTTTTCAGAATCAGGCTAGTAGTTTCAGAGGTCAGGGCGTTTAAATTGAGTTTAAAGTTCAAAACCGCCCTACATTGAGATGAACTCGTGCTCTGAAGGTTCCGTGGACATTTACGTGGACATTTATTTTATCAGACACTGGTGCCGATTCTCTTATTCATAAACTAACGTAAATTTAAGTTAATTGCATATTTCTTTTTCAATTTTATTAAGAAAAGGAAAGAAAATAAAATGATTAGTTTAGTCCTGTCAACATTTAACTTAAATTTACCTAGTTAAATTTGTGAACAAGAGAATCAGCACCACTGTTACCAAATTATTTATTAATTAACTTGTCCTATAAGAAACAAAACACATAAAAATCTCAAATCACTGTAAATATTAATCATTATATAAAAATAATCTTCTTTTGTATGTTAATAATATTTAATTGCATATGTACTTATATTAAATGCGTATCAGCGTATATAAATAAATAAATATCTTAGGACAACTCACACACGGTCATCTGATCCCAAGCTAAGCAGAGCTTGTGTTATGGTAACCAGACAACTGATATACATACTTATATACTTTCTAAATACATACATATTATAGATAAATTACACCCAGACACAGAACAAACAATCATGCTCATCACACAAAGTTTGTCCTGGGTGGGAATCGAACCCCCGACCTCCAGCTTAGGAGTCAGGCTCACTAACCACTAGACCAACTGGCCGTCGGTCATATTATGTGTATAAATTATCTAATCTACCAATAATATACACATAGGTGTCGTGATACCCCAATAGTTAAGAGGCCCGCCTCTCGTGTGCGAGGTTGTGATCTCGAATCCGGGTAAATACTAATGTGACTTTTTCAATTCATATTATATGCTTTCTAAAGTTTATCTTGAACATAACTGAAATCCAGTGACGGGCCTCGGAAAGCACGTAAAGCTTTCCTGACGCTATAACTTCAGAACGCACGAACCGATTTCCACGGTTTTGGAAAGGTCTCGGGCTCCGTGAGGCAAAGAAAAAAAAATGTTACAAAATTCGAAGCCATCTGGTGGCGAAACGGAGTTCGCCGGGTTTGCTAGTTTAGTATATTTTACATCCATTTGACAGAAATCGCGGCCTGAGTTTTTTTCTACTAAGACATTCCAAAAAAACAAAAGCACATGTTGGACATGTCGTGTCTCCAAGTAATTGCCGACATTTCATTATTGATCAGGTTAAAAGGTCCACTTATGGTGATTGAAAAATGGAGCAACATGAAATAGGATCGTACACTACACAGAAACTCTACCATGAGTTTTTACGGTTGAATTCGTGTCGGTGTAGTCTTCTATATCTGTGGTGTAGGAGATATAAAACCACTAGCTGTCACAAAAAGAATTGACATCCGTACTAATTTTATAAATGCGAAATTAACTCTGTCTGTCTGTCTGTCTCTTCTTCACGCTGAACCGATTTGAATGATATTTGGTACAGATATAGTCTGGGACCCGAGAAAGGACATAGGATAGTTTTCATCTCGGAAATCCCCCGGGAACGGGAACTGTTATTCCACGCGGACGAAGTCGCGGGCAAAAGCTAGTTATTTATGTGGTATCTGTGGTATCCTAGTAACCAACTTGTTATTGTCACATTTATTAAATAGCTTAGAACTGAGCGTTGTATATATTTTAATGTAAATAATATAACATTTAGTCTGGCGACGAGATGTCGCTCGATAAGTTTCATTTCGAAGTATTCTCACAAAACGAAGACTGGGAATGCTATATACAAAGATTTGAAATAGAGCTCGAACTCCACGGACTGAACGCAACAGACAAAGAAACACAACGTAAAAATCTCTTACTATCCAGGATCGGACCGCAATGTTTTAAGGTACTTGTCGATCATTTTAGACCAACAACGGTCACAACAAAAACGTACACAGAACTAAAATGTGTACTAAACGAATATTTTGGTAAAAAGACCTATGTCCTAGCTGAACGTGTTTCCTTTGCCACCTCTACTCGAAACCCGGACAAAACAATCGCACAATATATCCAAGAACTGCGTGCAAAAGCTGGATATTGCGAGTTTGGAAACAATCTTGATGAGCGGCTACGTGACCAGTTGGTTATAGGTATAAACAATGACCACTGGCAGCAGGAGCTCATCCGCCAACATCCCGAAAATAGTGCCAAGTTTAGCAATATAATAGCCACTGCAAAAAACCTTGAACAGGCCAATATCCAATCACAACGGATCCAAAATATGAATTTACAAGGAACATCGAATATTGAGGAAAACATTATCAATAAGGTATCGAACACAAAAGGGCCTTATAAAAACAAACAGCGAAACAATTATAAAACAAGCAGTAGCAAACTATGTATATTTTGTGGAAACAAATACCACAATAAACTCACCGACTGTCCAGCACGAGGCCAACAATGCTCTGCCTGTGGAAAACAAAACCACTTTGCAAAAGTGTGTCTTTCATCAAAACTTAAAAACACGAGAAGAATACAGTGCAATTGCTCTTCACAACTAAATCAAAATAATGATAATAGTGACGAAGACAGTTTGAATACCTTCCAGGTAAATTCAAAGAAAAAGCCGACAAAGGTTATAATACCAACAAAAATTAACGATCGAAACGTCGATATGCTATACGATCCTGGTGCAGTACACTCGGTCATAGGAAAAGACCTCTGGCAATCATTGGGACGACCGAAACTTCGCAAATGCCGAAACCTTATCGCATATACCGATGTCAAAATAGAAACCCTCGGTATTTGTCAACTTATGGTTGAAGCTTTTAACACCATCAAACTAATGGAAGCATATGTAACAATAGAAAACGATATACCTCTATTTGGTCTAGATTGGTGCATAGAATTTAACATCCCCATGCCAGAAGGCTCTAAACAGCAAAGCAGTAGTGCTTAACAATTATATGTCGAGTTGGGTATCTGTGCCCAGCGGAGTACCTCAGGGTTCATTGCTCGGTCCCTTCTTATTTGTGGTCTATGTAAACGACATCGATCAGTGTTTCCGTTCATCTAACCTATTATGCTTTGCCGACGACATGAAGATCTTTGCTAGGGTCGTAACGCCTGAAGATGGATTAGCACTTCAGGCTGACTTAAACCGCCTTGAAGAGTACTGCCATGTTAACAAACTAGATCTTAATCCACTAAAATGCTATGTTATCAGTTATACCAGGAAACGTGCGGCACTATCTACCACTTATACTTTGTCGGGCCAAACCTTGCCGAGGTGTGATAGTGTCCGTGACTTAGGCATTCACCATGATACCAAGTTAATTTTTGACACACACATTGACGCCATTGTCAAAAAAGCATCAAAGCTGCTGGGATTTATAATGCGTCTCTCTAAATGTTTTACAGGGGTTAAAACTTTAAAAATACTGTACTGCACTTTTGTACGGAGTCAGCTTGAGTATGCATCCCAGATTTGGAACCCACGCTATCAAAAGTACATCGACCGTATCGAAAATATCCAAAGACGGTTTATCAAATATCTTTGTTTTCACCAGAAGATTCCTTACCACTCAGCCGATTATCTACGGCTCTGTAAGCAATACCATTTGTTGCCACTTGAGGATAGACGTAAGATTGCGCTGACGCAGAGTCTCCGGCCCCAGGTCGTAGAGGGCGTTGTGAGCGCTCTGTTCCCTTCGCGGGGGGAGTTTTCTCCCCCGCTCATGGCTCCGCCACCGGCGGTGTCCGATGCGGACCGCGACGGCGACGACGACGACGTTCCAGAGGTGACCGAGGTAGAACTGGGAGTGGCGGTGCTAAGGCTTAGGGCCAAGAACACCGCCCCAGGACCCGACGGCCTACCAGGGAAGGCCTGGGTCCTGGCCTTAGGGGCTCTCGGGCCTCGACTAAGGGGGCTCTTTAGCGCATGCTTGGAGGAGGGCCAGTTCCCACTTCGTTGGAAGACAGGGAAGCTGGTCCTCATACCGAAGCCGGGGCGTCCTGCGGACTCTCCGTCCGCGTACCGGCCCATCGTTTTGCTCGACGAGGCGGCAAAGCTCTTGGAGAGAGTGATTGCGAGCCGCCTCGTCGAGCGGCTGGTGCGGGTGGGGCCGGATCTGGCGGACGGTCAGTTCGGCTTCCGTAGAGGACGCTCCACGGTGGACGCCATCATGCGCGTGCGAGCCCTTACGACAGGGGATGCGGTGGCACAGGGCAGGGTCGTCTTGGCGGTGTCTCTCGACATCGCCAACGCCTTTAACACCCTGCCTTGGGGGTGCATAGTGGCGGCACTCCGGTATCACCGGATGCCTGCCTACCTCTGTCGTGTGGTCGAGGCCTATCTGACGGACAGGGCCGTCATCTACCCCGGTCACGAGGGAGTGTGGAGTCGACGAGGGATGTCGTGCGGTGTTCCACAGGGATCGGTCCTGGGGCCGCTCCTGTGGGACATCGGGTACGACTGGGTGCTGCGCGCCGACCTTCCCGATGGTGTCAGCGTAGTGTGCTACGCTGACGACACGCTAGTCCTAGCGCAGGGAGGGTCGTTCCAGGCGGCGGCCGACTTGATGACAAGTGGAGTTGCGACAGTCGTGGACAGGATCCGGCAGCTGGGACTCGAGGTGGCCCTGCACAAGTCCGAGGCCATGTGTTTTCATGGCCCTCGGCACCGGCCACCTCCGGGGTCTCAGATAACGGTGGGAGGGGTTCACATCGGTGTCGAGTCGACGATAAAGTACCTGGGACTTGTCCTCGACAACCGGTGGAACTTTACGGAGCACTTCCGACGTTTGGGCCCCAAACTGGCGAAGGCCGGAGCTGCCCTCAAGCGGCTCCTGCCCAATCTCGGTGGCCCAAACGCCTCCTGCCGGAGGCTCTACACGGGGATCGTGCGGTCCATGGCCCTCTACGGGGCTCCGGTGTGGGCGCCCAATCTAGCCGCGGCTCCGGCCCGACTTCTGAGGGCGTCCCAGAGGGTCATGGCCATTCGCATGGTGCGGGGATACCGCACGGTCTTTTGTGAGGCGGCATGCCTCCTTGCCGGCGTCCCGCCGTGGGATCTGGAGGCAACAGTCCTTGCACACACGTACGAGTGGCGCGTGGAAGTGCAACGCCGGGGTGAAGTCCCGATGCCGCGGGTTATCGCGGCACGGCTCACGGAGCTCCGGCGAGATCTCATGGCGGAATGGAGACAACGACTGTCGCAACCTAGTGCTGGGCACGCCGTTATAGCGGCGGTAAGACCCCTCTTTGAGGAGTGGCTGGAGAGGCGTCATGGCACTCTCACGTTTCGCTTGACACAGGTCCTCACCGGACATGGTCAGTTCGGGAGGTTCCTGTGTCGGATTCGGGCGGAAGCGACGCCTGGGTGTCACCACTGCAGTAACGGTCGCCTGGAGGACACGGTCGAGCACACAGTAGAGGTGTGCCGCGCATGGGCGGAGCATCGACGTGTCCTCGTAGAGGCGATCGGCGGCGGTGACCTCTCGCGCCCGGCGCTGGTTCAGGCCATGCTCCGGGGCGAGACGGAATGGGATGCCGTCGCCTCCTTCTGCGAAGCGGTTATGCTAGTGAAGGAAGCGGCGGCGCGCGAGAGGCAACGACGAGCCTCGCGCCCCGAACTAAGACCCAGGCGAAGACGTCGAGAGTCGCAAGACGACTACCGGCCACCGTAGGCGCGGTTCTGCGGATGGCGAGCGATGGGTAGCTCGCCACCCGGCTAGGACCAGGACCGCGTAGACGGCGCGTTTTGTTCCACGCGCGCCTCAAAGAGAAGGAGTCAGCACAGGAAGGGGCCCAACAGGGCCAACGCCTGCCGGGGTTGCGGAATGTTTATAGTGGTTACCGTGACCCTGGAACATAAAGGGCAATCGAAGGAACATGAGTGGGTTTTAGTCAGTAAGAGTCTGACACGCCCTCCCGTCGCACCCAGGACGGGAGCAGTCATTGGATGATTTCCCACTCACCAAAAAAAAAAAAAAAAAAAATTGCTGATTGCATGTTCTTGTTAAAAATATTCAACAATAATATTGACAGTCCCGAGCTGTTGGCTAAATTTCATTTTAATGTGCCTAGGAAATCATTTCGTCATAATTCACCCTTACAAGTCCCGTATACATCGACGAATTATAGGCAGAATAGCTACATTGTACGAGCGAGTAGACAGTTCAATGAAATATGTAAACATCATGACTTGGACCCCTTTACAACTAGCGTGGAGTCAGTTAGAAGGTGTTTAAGCCTCAATTTCTTCAAATAGCAAGCAAACTTTGTCTTATTTATTTTGATTTTTAGTTTCTTTTTTACAAACTTTATAATGTTAATTTGTTTTTTTTTTACAATGATTTTTAGATTTTATAATGTTTTTGTATTAATTTTACAACGTAAATGTGTTACTGTTGCGTGCTCACATTTACATTAAATTTAGTCTGTTACCACACGTGAAGACTTGTAATTGGCTTATTAGAGACTATAGTTTCTATATTATTAAGTGTTTAAGCTGTAAGTCTTCCAAAGTATTAAATAAATAAATAAATAAATAAATAAATAAATAAACTGTGCAATATAAAACCACACAATCATAAACATACAAAAACAAACGAAAACCAGGACAAAAACTTAGAACAGGAACGCGTTAAACTAACAAAAAAAATAATGAATGAATTCCAAACACTTTTTGATGGAAATCTAGGAACAGTCAAAGGTCATTTTGCTAAAATTTACATACCAAGTGACGTCAAACCGAAAGCATTTAGACCAAGACCGGTACCCCTAGCGTTAAGAGACCAAGTTGCTGCAGAGCTAGAAAGACTCGTAAATGAAGGGGTTATTGAACCAGTAGATACAATGAATACGCCAATAGAATGGGCGTCACCAATTGTAATAGCTCTAAAATCAAACGGAAACGTACGTATATGTGCTGATTTCAAAGTAACTATCAATAGATACGTGCAAACAGACGACTATCCACTACCCCGTTTTGAAGAAATAACATCAAAGCTGGCAGGGGGGGAATTTTTCACTAAAATAGATCTTAAAGACGCATACCTACAACTGTTAATCCACCCTGATTCCAGAAAATACCTAACCATATCAACTCATAAAGGATATTACCAATACAAACGTTTACCATTTGGAATATCCAGAAAAATGTTATATTATTTACATTAGAATAATACCAAAGCTCAGTTTTAAGCTATTTAATATTGTGACAATAACAGGTTGGTTGCTAAGATACTACAGATACCACATTACTCCCCCCCATATAGGAGCATTGGAGCATCTTCATAAGCCGAATAAGCCAAACCGTGTTGGAAGACGTCGCGCCCGCCCGCTACGGCGTGGCGCTTGTGGGTCAGGCTGTTGCTGCTGTTCAGCAGCTGCTTGCTGTTGCTGTTCTGCTTGCTGTTGCTGTTCGGGTTGCTGTTGCTGTTCGGGTTGCTGTTGCTGTTCGGGTTGCTGTTGTTGGGCGGTGAAGGCATCACCTACCCCTAAGCGCTGGTCTCTGTTGATGACGTAGTAGGAACAGCAGCATTGGTGACTGTTTGTGGGCGGATTGTTCTGAGGGTTAGAGTGTTGGTTGTTATTTCCACTATTGTTGTGTTGTCAATTATTATTTTCATCGATGGGGGAAACTCGGCCTCGGAGTTGGTCTATGTGTTTTCGTTTGACTTCTCCCCCCATCTCAACCAAGTAAGAATAAGGTCCTGTTCGAGATTTGATGATACCTGGTGCTGAGCCTTTCTCCAGGGGGTTGTTAACCCATACCAAATCTCCGGAGGTGAATGACCTGACAGGTCTGTCGTAAGCTGGGTCTTGTAGCTGTTGCTTCAGTCTCGCTTTTTCTAGATTGGCTTCAACGTTTGGTTTTAAGAGATCTAGTGTTGTTCGCATTCTCCGCCCAAACATCAACTCATATGGTGTTCGTTCTGTAGCGCGTTGCGAAGTGTTCCGGTAACTTCTTAGGAAACTGCATAAACGTTCGTTCAGGTCTACCGATTTATTCATTGATAGCATTCTTTCTTTGAATGTTTTGACGGCTCTCTCGGCTAATCCGTTGGATCGTGGATGGTAAGGGGTTGTTTTGATATGGATAGTTCCAATTGTAGTGCAGAATACGTGAAATTCGTTTGAAGTAAACTGAGGTCCATTATCACTTACTATGTATCGTGGTATTCCGTATGTTGCAAAAATATTCCTTAGTTTGTTGATAGTATTTGAACTGGTAGTGTTCTTCATAGGAAAGACTTCTAACCACTTGGTGTATGCGTCGATCACGATTAACCATGTAAATCCAAAAATTGGTCCAGCAAAATCGATGTGTATCCTTGACCATGCTTCTGCTGGTACTCCCCAGGAGTAAACTGGCGCTATATTATCATTTTTCCTTGATTGTTGGCACAGATTACATTGTTTGGTAAACGTTATGATGTCGTTGTTAATGTTAGGCCAATATACATGTAAACGCGCTAATGATTGCATGGCCGTGATACCGCAATGCCCATCATGTAATACTTCTAAAATTTCTTGTTGTAATTGTTTTGGTATACATAGTCTTCCGTTCCATAAAATAATTCCTTCTTCAAATGACAGCTCGTCACGTTTTTCATAATATGTATGAAGTTTGCTGTCAATGTTCTTTTTCTCTGGCCAGTGAGACGTTAAAAAGTTTTTAATTTCTCTAAGGATTGGATCTCTCAGAATCTCCTTACGTATGCGCTGTTTAGTTAGAGGTAGATTTTTGAGGCGAAGATGGAGAAGGTGTGCATGTTGTGGTAATCCGACCTTTTCTCGTTCTGATTGCTGCGTAGATGGGAGTGGTAAGCGCGATAGTACGTCAGCTGGCGAGTTTTCTTTGGACGACAAGTGCTTGATGGTATAGACGTAACTGTTTAAGATCATCGCCCATCTCAGAAGTCTATTGCTTGCTATCTTAGGGGTTTCTCTGTCGTGGCTAAATATGCGTTCTAATGGCTTGTGATCTGTTAAGAGTATGAATTTACGTCCATAGAGGTATTGATGAAATTTTGTTACAGCGTAAATTATACCCAATGCTTCTTTGTCTATTGTTGAATAGCGGCGTTCTACATCGTTCAGTGTTATTGATGCAAATGCTATCGGTCTCATTTTGCCTTGTTCTTCATGGAAAAGGACAGCTCCTAGACCTTTATCGGAAGCATCACTAGACAGATAAATGGGTAAATCGGCGTTGTAGTGTGCTAATGTTTCGTTACTGGTGAGGATGTTTTTGAGTTCGTTTACTATTTGTGTGTCTGCTTCTGTCCAGTCCCAGTGGCTTCCTTTCTTCAGAAATCGGTGTAAGGGCGCACAGCGCGCATGCAGCATGTTAATAAAACGACCGTAATAAGTGATGGATCCTAAGAATGCTCTAAGCTCTTGCACGTTCGATGGTACAGGCATGTTTCTTATCGCTGTAACATGTTCTTTTGTTGGGTGGAGGCCATTCTTGTCTATTCTGTGTCCCAGGTAAGTCACACTTTCTTGGAGCCAAGAGCATTTTGTTATTTGGCTTTTCATGCCAGCTGCTTCAAGCCTCTTTAGTACTGTACGAACTCTTTCTAGATGTTCAGGTAAGGTGTTCGCTGTTATTAGTATGTCATCAAGATAACAGACAACTCCATCGATATCAGCTAGTATTTGATGCATTGTTCTCTGAAACACTGCTGGAGCAAAAGATATTCCAAAGGGTAAACGTTTGTATTGGTAATATCCTTTATGAGTTGATATGGTTAGGTATTTTCTGGAATCAGGGTGGATTAACAGTTGTAAGTATGCGTCTTTAAGATCTATTTTAGTGAAAAATTTCCCCCCTGCCAGCTTTGATGTTATCTCTTCAAAACGGGGTAATGGATAGTCGTCTGTTTGTACGTATCTATTGATAGTTACTTTGAAATCAGCACATATACGTACGTTTCCGTTTGATTTCAGAGCTATTACAATTGGTGACGCCCATTCTATTGGCGTATTCATTGTGTCTACTGCTTCAATGACTCCTTCATTCACGAGTCTTTCTAGCTCTGCAGCAACTTGGTCTCTTAACGCTAGGGGTACCGGTCTCGGTCTAAATGCCCTCGGTTTGACGTCGCTTGGAATGTAAATTTTAGCAAAATGGCCTTTGACTGTTCCTAGATTTCCATCAAAAAGTGTTTTGAATTCATTCATAATTTTTTTTTGTTAGTTCAGTGCGTTCTTGTTCTAAGTTTTTGTCTTGATTTTCGTTTATTTTTGTATGTTTGTGATTGTGTGGTTTTACATTGCACAGTTTAGAGCCTTCTGGCATGGGGATGTTAAATTCTATGCACCAATCTAGACCAAATAAAGGTATATCGTTTTCTATTGTTACATATGCTTCCATTAGTTTGATGGTGTTGAAAGCTTCAACCACAAGTTGACAAATACCGAGGGTTTCTATTTTTACATCGGTATATGCGGTAAGGTTTCTGCATTTGCGAAGTTTCGGTCGTCCCAATGTTTGCCAGAGGTCTTTTCCTATGACCGAGTGTACTGCACCAGGGTCGTATAGCATATCGATGTTTCGATCGTTAATTTTAGTTGGTATTATAACCTTCGTTGGTTTTTTCTTTGAATTTACCTGGAAGGTATTCAAACTGTCTGCATCACTATCATCATTATTTTGAGTGAGTTGTGAAAAGCAATTGCACTGTATTCTTCTCGTGTTTTTAAGTTTAGATGATAGACACACTTTTGCAAAGTGGTTTTGTTTTCCGCAGGCAGAGCATTGTTGGCCTCGTGCTGGACAATCAGTGAGTTTATTGTTGTATTTGTATCCACAAAATATACATAGTTTGTTTCTGTTTGTTTCATAATTGTTTCGATGATTATTTTTATAAGGCGCTGATATATGAACTCCTTGTCTGTCTATGTTGTTTATGTTTTGACAAGACGTCGTATAAAATAATAATGTCTTGTAATTTTCTTGCCTAAGTTTTAAAGTTCAATAAAACCAAGTTTCCTTTTGGTTTTGTCTTTCTCTTGTATCAATTTATTGAACTTTAACTATTAACTATTATATCTATAAATATATCATGTCGAAGAAAGAAACCCCACTGACCGCGAGTTGGTCGTGCTATCTACGACCAGAAAGATTTGAGATTGAACCATCCACCGCTGGTTCAGATCTGCGATGGACACACTGGCGGCACACGTTTGAAAACTTTATTTCCGAACAAGCTTCTTCCGCTACTGAAGACATCAAACTCAAGCTCCTTGCTAATCATGTGTCACCTACCATATTTAATATAATCAGGGAATGTTCGAAGTACTGCGACGCTATCAAACTCCTCAACGACACGTTCGAAAAGAGGAAGAATATTATACTGGCTCGACACCAACTGAGTTGCAGGAAACAACAGCCCGGCGAAACGGTAGCAGAGTACTGCAGGGCGCTTACCTCTCTAGCGTACGACTGCCACTACAAGACAGTTACTGCGGAAGAGCACCAAAACGAATCAATCCGTGGAGCCTTTATCGCAGGTCTGTCAACCCAACGAATTCGGGAACGCTTACTCGAAAAATCAGAAATGACGCTGGAAGAGGCATTAAATTCAGCAATTTCTCTCGAAACCGCAGAGAGTACGTCTCAAGCATTGCAGTCAAATGCACTGCCTGCCTCTACTAACATGTTGAATGCAGTAGCATCCACCGAATCTCAAGAAAACCTTCATCAGCCAAATATTGCAGCTATGACCTCACGTTACAGCAATTCCAAACGACGCAGGTGCTTTTTTTGTGGCGGCAACGTCCATCCAAGGATCAAATGTCCAGCAAATAACGCTGAATGCCAACTATGTCAGAAGAAGGGACATTTTGCCATCGTTTGCCGTAGCGCTGGACGAAAACTGCAAAACCTCAATGCTGTGAATGTTGAAGAAGAATCTCAAGAATCTCCTACCGCTTCCCTTGCATCTATCTGTGCCGCTGCACCTTCCAGCTTGCGTAAGGCCACAATCACTATCACTGTAAATAATCACATTGTCGATGCCCTCGTTGATACTGGAAGCTCTATCAGTTTTATAGATAATGCTTTGGCACTAACTCTTAATCTTAAAAGGAAGCGTTGCAATCAAGCTGTGACTCTCGCTTCATTAAACAACGTGTCATATGTCAAAGGTGTATGCCATGCTACTATTCAGATTGTTAACCACATCTATAAGCAACAGCCGCTGCTCATTGTTGATAACTTATGTGCTGACATCATCATCGGTCACGACATCCTCAAAGAACACTCTTCTCTCGAATTGCAGTTTGGTGGTGAAAAAGGAACCCTAAAGATATGCAACGTTCTCGAAGCCTCGGTACCACCAGCATCTGTCTTTACAAACCTTTCACCATCTATCAAACCAATCGCCATTCGCTCCAGACGTCACTCAGAAGAAGATCAAGCATTCATATCAAATGAAATTTCAAACTTGCTTAAAGACAAAGTTATTGAGCCTAGCATATCCCCGTGGAGAGCACAAGTTATAGTCGCTGGAGGTGGACATCACCGAAAACGTTTGGTAATTGATTACTCTCAAACGATAAATAGATTCACAGACCTAGATGCATATCCGCTTCCAAGTATAGACTCTATCGTCACCGCAGTCTCTAAATACAATTTGTTCAGTCAAATTGACTTAAAAAGTGCGTATCATCAAGTACCAATCCTTCCCAAAGAAAAGATATACACTGCTTTCGAGGCTTGCGGCAATCTGTATCAATTTACTCGCATACCATTTGGCGTTACGAACGGCGTTGCTGCTTTCCAAAGAACCCTTCACTATATTATTCATACTGAGAAGCTAAAAGGAACCTACGCCTACTTAGACGATGTTACCATCTGCGGAAAGGACAAACAAGAACATGACGTTAATCTGCGCCGATTCATGGAAGCAGCCGAAAAATACAATCTCACCTTAAACAAAAACAAATGCATTTTCGAAACCGACTCCATTAACCTACTTGGCTACACCATTAATAATAATACTATCAAGCCCGACAAGTCACGCTTAGAACCACTGCTAAATCTCCCCGTTCCGTTAGATGCAGCCTCTCTAAAAAGAACTCTTGGACTATTTGCCCATTACTCTAAATGGATCAATAATTTTTCTGCTAAAATTAAACCGTTGGTCGACACTACCTTTCCCTTATCTAAGGAAGCAACTGAATGCTTCAATAAACTAAAGTCTGACATCGCAAAGTCATCTCTTGCTTCAATTGACACCAAAGAGAAGTTTACCGTCGAGACTGATGCATCAGAATTTGCCATCGCTGCTACGCTTTCCCAGAAAGGCCGCCCTGTAGCGTTTTTCACACGCTCATTAAATGATTCTGAACGGCGCCAACCTTCAATAGAAAAAGAGGCATGTGCGATAGTAGAAGCCCTCCGCAAATGGCGCCATTATTTGATCGGCCGATACTTCATACTTATCACAGACCAACAGTCAGTCTCCTTCATGTTTAATCAAACCCACACGAGTAAAATTAAGAATGAAAAAATAGAGAGATGGCGCCTTGAACTATCCTGCTATAAATATGATATTATTTACCGACCTGGCAAACAAAATGTAGCCGCGGATGCACTATCCAGAATTTGTGCAGTCGCATGTGGCTCACCCGATAAACTTGCTGATCTTCATAGATCCTTATGCCACCCCGGCGTAACAAGAATGGTACATTGGATCCGCTCCAAAAATCTACCGTATTCAGTAGAAGATGTGAAAAGAATGACCGCTAGCTGTCGTGTATGCGCTGAAGTAAAACCCAGATATGTCAAGAATGAAGGGCACCTAGTCAAAGCGACAGCTCCATTCGAAAGACTTAATCTTGATTTCAAAGGTCCTTTACCATCGAATTCTACTAACAAATACATCCTAACTATAATTGACGAATACAGCAGGTTTCCGTTTGCTTTCCCTTGTAAAGATATGTCATCAGCAACTGTTATTAAGTGCTTAAAAGAACTTTTTTGCTTATTTGGTATTCCTGCATACGTGCATACGGATAGAGGAACTTCTTTTCTCTCAGACGAAACAAGAACATTTTTAACAAGCCTCGGCATCGCATGCAGTCGGACTACACCGTACAACCCGCAGGGTAACGGATTGGTTGAACGTCTAAATGGTACATTGTGGAAGACGGTTCAGCTTTATCTTCGCTCTAATAATTTAGAAATTTCTGAGTGGGAGAAAGCCTTACCTATCGCCCTACACTCCATTAGATCTCTTTTATCCACAGGCATAAACACCACACCTCATGAAAGGATGTTCAGTCATCCCCGTCGCTCTACCAATGGTTCATCTCTGCCTACTTGGTTGCTATCCCCAGGTCCTGTCTTCATGAAAAGAAACGTTAGAAATTCTAAATATGATCCAGCTATTGAGGAAGTAGAGTTGTTACAAAGCAATCCTGATTATTCATTCGTGAGATTGCCAGATGGTCGAGAAACCACCGTCTCAAACAGGTCCTTGGCTCCAATACCGGAAAATGAGGATATTTTCTTAGATGCCGAAGACACTGAAGAAAATACTCAATCCCTGAACGAAGAACCTGGCCCGTCAGCATTGACAGATGACCCCTTGCCTAGCCGCTCTACCCAAGAACGTAGGCCTCCACCTTACCTCCGTTCTGCCCAAGATCGTAGGCCTCCGCTCTACCTTCGAGATTACGTCTCGTCTTAAAAGGATGGGGTGAATGATATATGAACTCCTTGTCTGTCTATGTTGTTTATGTTTTGACAAGACGTCGTATAAAATAATAATGTCTTGTAATTTTCTTGCCTAAGTTTTAAAGTTCAATAAAACCAAGTTTCCTTTTGGTTTTGTCTTTCTCTTGTATCAGGCGCTTTTGTGTTTGATACCTTATTGATAACGTTTTCCTCGATATTCGATGTTCCTTGTGTATTCATATTTTGGATCCGTTGTGATTGGATATTGGCCTGTTCAAGGTTTCTTGCAGTGGCTATTATATCGCTAAACTTGGCACTATTTTCGGGATGTTGGCGGATGAGCTCCTGCTGCCAGTGGTCATTATTTATACCTATAACCAGTTGGTCACGCAGCCGCTCATCTAGATTGTTTCCGAACTCGCAATATCCAGCTTTCGCACGCAGTTCTTGAATATATTGTGCTATTGTTTTGTCCGCGTCTCGAGTAGAGGTGGCAAAGGAAACACGTTCAGCTAGGACATACGTCTTTTTACCAAAATATTCGTTTAGTACACATTTTAGTTCTGTGTACGTTTTACCCCTAAGATAGCAAGCAATAGACTTCTGAGATGGGCGATAATCTTAAACAGTTACGACTATACCATCAAGCACTTGTCGTCCAAAGAAAACTCGCCAGCTGACGTATTATCGCGCTTACCACTTCCATCTACGGAGCAATCAGAACGAGAAAAGGTCGGATTACCACAACATGCACACCTTCTCCATCTTCGCCTCAAAAATCTACCTCTAACTAAACAGCGCATACGTAAGGAGATTCTAAGAGATCCGATCCTTAGAGAAATTAAAAACTTTATAACTTCTCACTGGCCAGAGAAAAAGAACATTGACAGCAAACTTCATACATATTATGAAAAACGTGACGAGCTGTCATTTGAAGAAGGAATTATTTTATGGAACGGAAGATTATGTATACCAAAACAAATACAACAAGAAATTTTAGAAGTATTACATGATGGGCATTGCGGTATCACGGCCATGCAATCATTAGCGCGCTTACATGTATATTGGCCTAACATTAACAACGACATCATAACATTTACCAAACAATGTAATCTGTGCCAACAATCAAGGAAAAATGATAACCTAGCGCCAGTTTACTCCTGGGGAGTACCAGCAGAAGCATGGTCAAGGTTACACATCGATTTTGCTGGACCAATTTTTGGTTTTACATGGTTAATCGTGATCGACGCATACACCAAGTGGTTAGAAGTAATTCCTATGAAGAACACTACCAGTTCGAATACTATCAACAAACTAAGGAATATCTTTGCAACATACGGAATACCACGATACATAGTAAGTGATAATGGTCCTCAGTTTATTTCAAACGAATTTCACCAATTCTGCAACACAATTGGAACTATACATATTAAAACAACCCCTTACCATCCACGATCTAACGGATTAGCCGAAAGAGCTGTCAAAACATTTAAAGAAAGGATGCTATCAATGAATAAATCGGTAGACCTGAACGAACGTTTATGCAGTTTCCTAAGAAGTTACCGCAACACTTCGCAACGTGCAACAGAACGAACACCATACGAGTTGATGTTTGGGCGGAGAATGCGAACAACACTAGATCTCTTAAAACCAAACATTGAAGCCAATCTAGAAAAAGCGAGACTGAAGCAACAGCTACAAGACCCGGTTTACGACAGACCTGTCAGGTCATTCAACTCTGGGGATTTGGTATGGGTTAACAACCCCCTGGAAAAAGGCTCAGCACCAGGTGTCATCAAATCCAGAACAGGACCTTATTCTTACTTGGTTGAGGTGGGCGGAGAAGTAAAAAGAAAACACATAGACCAACTCCGAGGCCGAGTTTCCCCAATCGATGAGAATAACAATCGACAACACAACAACAGTGGAAATAACAACCAACACTCTAGCCTTCAGGACAATACACCCACAAACAGTCACCAACGCTGCTGTTCCTACTACGTGATCAACAGAGACCAGCGCACAGGGGTAGGTGATGCCTCCACTGCCGCACAACAGCAACCCGAACAGCAACAACAGCAAGCAAAACAGCAACAGCAAGCAGAACAGCAACAGCAAGCAGCTGCTGATCAGCAGCAACAGCCTGACCCACAAGCGCCACGCCGTAGCGGGCGAGCGCGACGTTTTCCGACACGGTTCGGCTTATTCGGCTTATGAAGATGCTCCAGTGCTTCTATATGGGAGGGGAGTAATGTGGTATCTGTGGTATCCTAGTAACCAACTTGTTATTGTCACATTTATTAAATAGCTTAGAACTGAGCGTTGTATATATTTTAATGTAAATAATATAACAATTTATAACTCAAGAACAGTTAAACCAAGTTTTATGATATTTGGTTCACATTGGCTTTGTCTTCTCCCAAAATAGCAGATTAAATCGTTGGAAAATAAAATAAAATATGAAAATTCAATTTTTAATACAACGCCATCTCTGAATTATGACTGAAATAAACACGCACAAAAGTAAATTTAATTAACAAAGCGTTGTGTGGGATTTCCACAGGACAGGACAACATTTGACGGGATCAGTTACTAAAGAATAAAAATTAAATGACTACTTATTTCTAAGTAAATAGTATGTAGCTGCACTATGCAAGCAAGGCTGTCTATATTACCTACGTGAAATAATAAAACGAATATGGACAATAGTCTAATAGGAATGACAACTACATTAAAAATATGGTATTCTGTTTAGTTCGGCTGTTGGACCGTCCAAAAATCGAGATAAAAATTAATATAAAAATACAAAGATCATCGAAAGAGTATCTAAGTTCCGGAGTGACATCACTATTCCGAAAAAATATACGAGAAACTTCTACGCATCGTATCGTCCTTTTCCGTTTATGACAGAAAACAAAAAAATAGTGTCTAAATTTTTTTTTTACTATTAAGAAAAGTCTTTGTTATTATTATAGTTGTGTTTCTTTACAACACATTTCTATTCCATTCTTACCCGACAGTACCAAATCAATTGACATATTTTTTATGGGATGTCAAACCGCGACGTCTTTATAGATTTTGTATGGTAATGTTACTTGCATTATGATGTCAGGTTTAATGCAGCTCAACTTGTTTTTGTTTCTTGTTAAAAAAAAAGACTAATTTCGATTATATCATGAGTGCATTTTAAAACATAGGAACACAAATATGCAACGGGTAGGTTTTATGGTCTTCAATTATATTTTATACATAATATTTTTGTCCACTGGCTACAGCTAACCCGTGCGAGTAACGCTGGTATACTGATTTCTAGTCTATGATTTAATTGTGAGACAAAGTCTTAAATCAAACTTGGGCGGAGTCTGGTCTAAACTCTAACTAAAAAGTCGGCCTAGAGAGGATTTGTCACTATTATAATACTATTGATTTATCACGATTATAACACTACGCGCAACGCTAAATGCTCCTCTAAACTCTCCGCTGAACGCTCCGCTAGACGCTCTTCACTTAGTTCGTCACTTAGGGTCGCTTGTTTGATTTCCGCTCCATGTTTTTACTATTAACTTAACCTCGAGTATTGGTGTTTGTGTATTTTTGTTTCCTACGACGGGCCTGCTTGTACTATCTTACTGAGAAATAAATATATTGTTATGCAATTAATACATAGGTTAAAACTAAAAACTTATCTATTTTTAGTTTTTGAAGTCGGTTAAAATAGGAAAAATCTGTTAAAAAATGTGTGTGAAAAATCGTACTTAAAAACCCAAGTTTGAGCAGCGACGACGTCGCAAAACGGACTAAGAAAAAAGAATAAATAAGTACTTAGCAACTGTTTAAAAATCTAGAAGAATATTTTGCAGCTGTTTGAATAGGTACGGAATCATAAAAAAATAAAACAAATAATATAAAAAATACAAAACGTGTTGATATTTAGGATTTTCGATACCTATCTAGATGTCAATGAATTACATTATCTCATTTATCCCATCTATCAAAGTTTCTGTTTATATGTTACTCTCAATGTTTCAATATGCATGAGATACTAATATGTATAGTATAATGCTTAATATTATGCAAAACCGGTTCAAAGTGTTAAAAATGGTTAATAATTAATCAAGAACAATTATGATAATAGTTGATTTACAATTAACGTAAAATACAGGTTCATTACAAATATTTTATTATTATTGTTAATAAATAAAAAAAAATGTTTTTGTATGTTGAATGTTGTAAGTAAGTAAGTAAGTAAGTAAGTAATAATTTGTAGAAAATGTCCGTAGGAAGTCATGGTGGGTTGATAGTTATACATTATATTAGATCCATAACACGATTCTAAAGCAACAAAAGTACCTATTTCTGACCTTAACACAGTACCTCAATTTCAACTGACCCCAATTTGGGATCAACGTAATATTAATAATATTAGTGGAACTTTCTAAAACAAGTTCAGCAAGATTTGAGCATAAATTAAAGATTTTAATACCATGAACTTGAACAACAAAAATCGACAGTAAGCACTATGTAATAAAGGCGATAAACCTGCTACAATAGTGTGGATGGTGCGTTGCGTTGGATTATAATCTCTTAATTATATTTATTGATTGCGGTCGTCCACAGCTAATCATTGAACGAATTCTGATGATGGATTACGGGTTTTGAACTCCAAGAATATATGGGCTATTTTTTATGCTTATTCCCAAAATTCCCCTTAGAAGGGATTTTTTGGGGCGGAGCTGGTGTTTATTTTATTCCAAAAAGAATTTTTCCCCAGAAGCCCGAGTTGTAACGATGTAAGCTAGAGGCATAGCTGGCGGTCTCCTGACCCTGAGTAATCTTGAATATTTGACCGAATTTTAAGGATTACATGCAGAACGATATTATAGTCACTCTTATACAGTTTTACATTTTACTTCTATCAGCCGCGTTCAGCATAGAGCATCGTTACAATGAGAAAAGCCGTTACAAAAGATGAACAGACGCGGAAAGCTAAACGGACGCGTACGCGTCTTCATACATGATCACGTTTTTTATGAACACAAGCTGAATACAGCGGAGTAGATATGCATAGTCCCTTAGGCTGAGGCTACACTAGGCTGCGACGTGAACTGCGACGCACGAGCGATTGAAACAAATACATGGATTCTCACTAAATGGCTACACCGTTTATCAAATATTACTAGCAATCTTTGATTATTTCTGCGACAGGAACTACATTACTGTAATCGCGGCACCGGCTACATCGACGTATCAGCGAAATTGAATCGAATATACGCCAGATTGCCGGTTATAATGTACCCATTCCATGTTTATCTCGTTTCGCTCTTCCAGTCGCATCGCAAATCGCTGCCTACTGTAGCCTCAGCCTTAATGAGTTTTTTAAACGCTGATAGACAAGGGGAGTGGTCTGATAGGCAGTCGCTTCACGTAAAACACTGGTATCCAGCTGAATCCGGTTAGGCTGGAAGCCGACCCCAGCATAGTTGGGAAAAAGCTATGAAGATGATTGTGAGACAAGAGAACTCCGAGGCAGGGCCCTTGGGGTTCTCTTGTCTCACAATCATCTCACAGCATAGTATCGAAACCATGCGTTGCCTTAATATTTTGTTATAGGACCGACCATTGCTTAAAATGCAAACCAACAGGTTCATCGGCAAACCGGTTAGATAACATAAAATTATGATGTATGTGTTTATTTTATCAATTAGCACTTAGATGATGGCTTCATTTCCGTAAAAGACATGGATTTGAGGGCCGTAGAGTCAGCTAATAAGTACTCGTAATCTGTGACTTGCTCCTATATTTTTTTTAACATTGTATCTCCTAGTTCAGTACCTTTACCATTTTTTATCTAAAACTTATTCGCTACCGGTAGCGGCGAGGTGCATCATTTCATACTATTTATTTACGGAGACGATAGCGAATTTATCGATGAGAACTACAGCTCGCTAAAGCTGTCACGTTTCAATAAAAAAATTTAATCCTTTTTTTGAGGATGGGATATCTTCAAATGCCTCCCTGTCTCCCTCCAGACTTTTAGTAACTAAAACCCACCTTCGTTCCTTCGGTTGAGTTTATGTTTCGGGGCTGCAGTAACTATTAGAACTAATCCGCAACCCCGGCAGGTCGTTTACCGTCGTTTGCCGTCGTCGGTATATCATCGCGCATCTTTTGAGAACCGTACTATACAAGGTTTTGGGGCTGCAGTCATGTATCTTTGAGTGAGTATTATGTACATAGGTATTTAGTGTTCTTTTGTAAGTTATTGCACCTTTGTTATTGTGTGCTTATCACAGTTATCGACATCGGGTGATTGAATTTATCTTAAGCGTTTGTAAAATTATGCACGTGAACATTTCACTTTTATCTACCTGAATGTTATGCATGTGCTGACATTTCACTTTTATCTAGCTTAATGTTATTAATTTTGGGGGGTATTTAGTTTGAGGTGAATTTACTTCACAAATACAAAATCATCATATTGTTTAAATCATCAAATGATATTGTTCTGTAACATAAAGGATACCCTAGCCCATGAGACACAACAGCCTTCTGGTCGGAGTATCCTCCCTTGTCATTAGAGGATGAGGAACCTTTTTATTGTTGGTAGTAAATCACCAAAAGACTTCTCCCGCTCTGGGCGTAGTGGAAGGGAGTGTCAGACTTATACTGACTAAAACCCACTCGTATTCCTTCTTAGTGTCCGGGCCGCGGTATCTCTTTCGGGCAATCCGCAGCCCTGGCAGGCGTCGGCCCTTGCTGGCTTTGAAATATGCTGATATCTCTTTGAGGCACGTGTGGGACGGCAGGAACTATACCCTCTGTTCCACATACCTTTAAGCCAGCTGCGACTGATCACTTCCACAATTGTTTTCCATGATTAAGTCTGTCAGTTTTATCTTAACTTAACCCTTGACAATATCGTCATTATCTTGTGTGATAGATCCTTATCTGTCAGCAGGTATCGGCTGGTAAGAGCTGTGGTCTTAAAATATGGCGCAATTCTGATATAATGTTTAGGGTAACACCACAAAAGAAAATAGGAACACTTTGATTCACTTTGTTTTCGTCGTGTTTGTGTAAACCCTCTTTTTCAATAACGTATGGAGTATTGGATTGAAAGTAATATACAATATTCAGGTCTGCAATTCCTTGAAGCTTTAAAAACCGTTCTTCAAGACAACGCTATGAAAAAACAATTTATAATTTGACCTCAGAAGGGACTGAAATCGCAAAGGATAGTTTCTGCTGACCAAAAAAAAATATTAAATTTGGCAAAAAGCAATGTCTTATTGAAAAAGTCAAAGCCAAATTAAAATATTCGAACACCCTAAAGTCGTGCACATAAAATTACTAATATTTCTATACGATAATGTAAGTAATATACAAATCCTAGACACATACATTCGACTCGAATTTGGACGCTATTATTATAAGATCCGATTACATTCACTTTTGTGGTTTGAAAAAGTACGAAGCAAGAACGAATTTACTTTTATCTTTTCACATTTGTAACACTGTCACGTATTCTGGGCCCTTCTCATATTTGATGAGTTGGTTTCAGAATAAAAAGAATATTGATCTGATGTATAAAACTTACATGAGCTCACTCCTGTAAGTTTTATACAATATTTATTAGGGGGCTTTCCTGTTAGTGTATACACATTTTCTGTATACATAATCTTTTGTGCGTGTGTTTGTAAACTCCTATTAGACTTCTGGGCCGAATTTGAGTAATTTTTATGTATAGATGGAAGTGGATTCGAGAGTGGTTTAGATTGACAATTAGCTTTCTTTCTTTTGTCAAAAGCCAGAATGTGCTCAGGATCGGCAAAAATTTTTGTTTTCTAATATATAGACCAGGGGTGGCCAACTTGAGTAGACCTAAGATCTACTACACTCACCGGCAAAATTAGGGGAACACAAAAAAAAGTTTGATTTTTTCTAACATTGTCGAGTAATTTTATAAGTAGTTTTTGTTTATGTGTTAATAACTTCATAACAGATTGTTTTAAGTACCACTCACATTAATTTTAAGTGTTTTGACAAGAATTTATGGTTGTTTAAGAATTTGCACACTTAACGTTTTGTACTCATTCTGATAAGAACTTTAGTGGATGCTGCGAATAGGGACTGTGGGTCATTTAACTGTTTACATTTGAATAGTGCACATTATTCTGATACAAAATGAGTGATTTACCAGCAACTTCTGTGGCTAGGGCTGTAACCATGATCGAGGAAGGGCACACCTATCGCTCAGTCAGTCGCGCACTGGGTGTATCGACATCGGTGATTCATCGCGTCGTCCGACGTTATAGGGAGACTGGATCGTTCGTGCGCAGACGAGGACCGGGCAGAAATCGAGCAACTAGCGCCTTGGATGACCGTTTCTTGGTCATGCAGACTTTACGAAATCGTCCTCAAACAGCTGTCCAGACCCGAAATCGTTTAGCAGAAGTCCGTAACGTCAACGTGAGTGAAAGGACTGTTAGAAGACGGTTGAATGAAGTTGGCTTAAACTCGTACGTGCCAGCAAAGGCCCCAAAACTCGAGGTAGCTCATCGTGTAGCAAGATTAGCATTCGCTCGAGAACACCAAGATTGGACTAATGAGTGGGGCCGTGTTTTGTTCAGTTACGAAAGCCGATTTTGTGTAAATTTCATGGATGGGAGGAAAAGAATGTGGAGACATCAAGGGGAACGTTATCACCAAGCAAATTTCACTGGAACTGTGTCGTATGGTGGAGGGTCAGTTATGGTATGGGGTGGCATATATTTGGGAGCCCGCACGGAGCTAGTGATCATCAGTAATGGATCGCTAACTGCACAGCGGTACAATACAGAAGTCTTAGAACCCCATGTCATGCCTTTCGCCCCATTCATAGGCGAAAATTTCATTTTCATGCATGATAACGCACTGCGCGTATAGTGAGTGACTACCTTAATGAAGTAGGCATCACTCAGATGAACTGGCCAGCGCGATCACCGGATATGAACCTGATAGAACATGTCTGGGACTACCTGGGAAGAAAGGTTCGACAAAGAAATCCAGCCCCTAATAATGTGGAGGAACTTAAATTAGCGTTAGTGGAAGAGTGGAACAATTTGTCCCAAGAACTCATTGATAACGTTATCCGAAGCATGGGAAATCGTGTACAGGCTTTAATTAGAGCCTGTGGCGGCAATACCCGATACTAAAACTCTTTTTTTTTGTCATTTTTGAAAATGTTTACAGATTTCACTTTTAAGGAAAAAACGTTCAATTCTCATTTTTTGACATTTTTGTTTATTTCTTCACGTAGAAGTATTGTGTGAGTCACTTTAGCGTTTATTTCAGTTAGTTTGAGTGCAATTAATTATTGATTAACTAAAAAAAATATTTGCTACATAAATTTGTTAAGAAAAACGACCTTTTTTTTGTGTTCCCCTAATTTTGCCGGTGTGTGTATTTACTAAGGAAACCCTGTGCGATCTACTAAACACATACCTACTTCTTGAAATCATAAATGATATGCGTAGTCTTAGCAGGTTCTGTATATCACATTTGTGATCGTTTTCTTAAATTTAATTTACATTATATCGGTCCTAAATTATTATGTGTGTATTGCGCCTGAGCATTTTTCACAAGTTTATCATAATCAGATTTGTAGTTGGAAATTGCCAACTCCAATGTATGAGCGTCTGTCAAGCGAGAAAGAACGGTGTTTATTTTTTTTATTTGTTTTATGTAGGAAAATGCTGACTCACATAAATATGTTGAACCAAAACACGAATGAAGCTGTAGAACACATTTTTTCAAGTTTGTATATTTTTCATTGGAAAACAATGCCCAGAAATCTTGACTTGTGGAAGCCCTTGCTTTTATAAATATGTTGCAGCGCAGAGTAATAATTTCGTTTTGTAACATTATGTGCTCCATTTGAAATGGATCTGCAAATTTTGTAGCCAATTCTTAGATATCACTATGATCAAAGGCATCATTAAACGGATAACTTATGAATTGAATTAACTGTTATTTTTTTCTGAAATCACTAAAGCGAATTTCGAATATGCTATCACTGCCCTAATTTCTGTCGTGTACTTCTCAGAAATGAAATTGTAGGTAGGATGTTTTTCCGTAAATCATCCTTGATGTTTACAAATTGTCTCAGTGGTCCAAACGCCTCCTGCCGGAGGCTCTACGCGGGGATCGTGCGGTCCATGGCCCTCTACGGGGCTCCGGTGTTGGCGCCCAACCTAGCCACGGCTCCGGCCCGGCTTCTGAGGGCGTCCCAGAGGGTCATGGCGATTCGCATGGTGCGGGGATACCGCACGGTCTCCTGCGAGGCGGCGTGCCTCCTTGCCGGCACTCCGCCGTGGGATCTGGAGGCAACAGTCCTTGCACACACGTACAAGTGGCGCGTGGAAGTGCAACGCCGGGGCGAAGTCCCGCTGCCGCGGGTTATCGCGGCTCGGCTCACGGAGCTCCGGCGAGATCTCATGGTAGAGTGGAGACAGCGACTGTCGCGACCTAGTGCTGGGCACGCCGTAATAGCGGTGGTAAGACCCCTCTTTGAGGAGTGGCTGGAGAGGCACCACGGCTCTCTCACGTTTCGCTTGACACAGGTCCTCACCGGACATGGTCAGTTCGGGAGGTTCCTGTGTCGGATTCAGGCGGAAGCGAAGCCTGGGTGTCACCACTGCAGTAACGGTCGCCTGGAGGACACGGTCGAGCACACAGTGGAGGTGTACCGCGCATGGGTGGAGCATCGACGTGTCCTCGTAGAGGCGATCGGCAGCGGTGACCTCTCGCGCCCGGCGCTGGTTCAGGCCATGCTTCGGGGCGAGACGGAATGGGACGCCGTCGCCTCCTTCTGCGAAGCAGTTATGCTAGTGAAGGAAGCGGCGGCGCGCGAGAGGCAACGACGAGCCTCTCGCCCCTGACTAAGACCCAGGCGAAGACGTCGAGAGTCGCAAGACGACTACCGGCCACCGTAGGCGCGGTTCTGCGGATGGCGAGCGATGGGTAGCTCGCCGCCCGGCTAGGACCAGGACCGCGTCGACAAGCGTTAGTGTTCCACGCGCGCCTCAAAGAGAAGGAGTCAGCACAGGAAGGGGCCAAACAGGGCCAACGCCTGCCGGGGTTGCGGAATGTTTATAATAGTTACCGTGAGCCTGGAACATCGATCGGCAATCGAAGGAACATGAGTGGATTTTAGTCAGTAAAAGTCTGACACGCCCTCCCGGCGCACCCAGGGCGGGAACAGTCATTTGATGATTTCCCACTCACCAAAAAAAAAATGATTACAAATTGTTCAAATTTTTTCTACTCCATGTCAACTATCATAGATTCTGTTTGATTTCGAAATACTGCAATAGAACTCATCATTTCTGTTAATGTTTTATTCTTGCCTTGTAGATTCAAAATTGATTTTGAGTTGATAATATTTATATTTTTGCCTGGCTACGATCGACTGGATTAGCAGTCGCGATCGACCGGTCGATCGCGACTGCTAATCCAGTCGATCGTAGCCAAGTCTATATCAGGGGTGGCCAACCGGTCGATCGCGATCGACCGGTTGGCCACCCCTGATATAGACTTTTGGTGAGAGAAAATAAACTTCCGACATAAAGTCACATGAGACCATATATTATGTCCCTGCGAGGCTGCTGGTATTGCAGATGGTGGCCACTTAACATCAGATAAGACCTTTCTCTTATTCTTTATAGATGACTAGCTGCCCCTGCGGTTTCACCCGCATTTTTCGTTACTGCTCCGCTCCCGTAGGTCGTAGCATGATGGTATATACCCTATAGCATTTTTCGATAAACGGGCTATCTAATACTGAAAGAATTTTTCAAATCGGACCAGTAGTTCCAGAGATTACCCCCTACATACAAACTTACAAACCTACAAACTAACAAATTTTACCTCTTTATAATATTAGTATAGACTAGCTTTAGTCCGCGACTTCGTCCGCGTGGAATAATAGTTCCCGTTCCCGGGGGATTTCTGGGATGAAAACTATCCTATGTCCTTTCTCGGGTCCCAGACTATGTATGTACCAAATTTCATTCAAAACGGTTCAGCTGTTTAGGCGTGAAGAAGAGACAAGACAGACAGACAGACAGACAGACAGACAGACAGAGTTACTTTCGCATTTAAGTATAATATTAGTACGGATTTGTAATACGGTTAAATGTTACACTATTATTAACCTTCCGGTGGCCAAGCGACAGCCAGCTGTCGCGCTGCTATTTTCTTTCTATTGACGATCTCTAATCACGTGTACCTTCGAAGATAGGTTTAATTGACGTACTTTTTATAAATTCTCCAAACGCGATTCTCTTATAGATTTTGTATGGCAGTGTAACCTTATGACGTTACTAAGTTAGTAATTCAATCGACCATCACTAGAATTAAAATGAAATGGCATCAAAAAACTCCTCCGCATCGCTCGCTGTCAACCGGTAAAGTGCCCAAGAGGCTGGCAGCATTGCCACGTTGGGTGACAATGCTAAGCCTCTGGCCAAGATAAAAGCCATCCTTTGGGTCACGGAAAGAGTCAACTAGTCTTTTTGACAGTTTCTTAAAAATAAGCTGGGCACTCGGACCCCATGGCGGAGTGTGATTTATTGCTATTAATTTAAGTTAGGAACTTTTACAAAATTTTTATTTGTTTGATATTATTTTTGTTTTATAATATCAGGATCTACATCTACTGGGTATGAGTGAATTGGTTTAGGGTCGTTAGTGCCTTTTTGCCTATTAGGACCGCACGTCCCTGGCCATGGCCCAAGGGTTGACCCCAAACGGCTCAAAAATATGGTTGTCTATTGTTTGCCCGAAGATTATATGCCATAATCATCATTTTCCCGAATTTCATTTACCCGAATTTCATTTGCCTGAATGTTTCATTTGCCCTAAAAGACACATGACATACTTTTAATTGCCCGAATTTTAGATACCATAAGATACGAATGCCATAAGTATTGTTTCCCATATTTTTATGTGCCATAATAATTATTAGACATAATATTTAAATGGCATAATATTTAAATGGCATAACAAGTATTAGACAAATATTTAAGCCCCGTAATGGTTTTTTTTTCTGTGCATGGTTGATGGTGGGCTAGGTCGACGGAGCCCCGCTTGGCGGGGCTCCTACTTCTGTGTGGTTTATAAAAAAATAACCACGAAGGGGATGGCGGGGTCTATTCGCTCGCTTCGCTCGCTCACACGACCCCGTCATCCCCTTCTAACCTAACCTGTCCGAGTCGGGGTGCCCTAAAGTCCCAATTGCATCCAATTTCTCTAGATATAAACAACCGTTATACACCCGATGTCGATGGCAAATTATGTTATGGCATATCATAATTATGGCATGTGGTAATTAGGGCATGTGATAATTATGGCTTACAATGATTATGGCAAATGATGTTATGGTAAGTGACTTTATGGGAAACAATGATTCTGGCACGTGACTAATATGGCAAATGAGAGTAGGGCAAATGAGTATTATGTCGTATGATATTATGGCTGTTGACTATTATGGCAAATGATATTAGGACAAATAAAATTCGGGTAAACGGCGGTATACCCAAAAATATAGTTTACTAGCTTTTGCCCGCGACTCCGCTCGCGTTAGAAAAAGACAAAAAGTAGCTTATGTTACACTCCATCCCTTCAACTATCTCAACTTAAAAAATCACGTCAATTCGTCGCTCCGTTTTGCCGTGAAAGAAAGACAAACATACAGACAGACAGACACACTTTCCCATTTATAATATTAGTATGGATAGTCTTTTATAGATTTTCCTAGTGTTTTTTTCTTTTTTAGGGTTCCGTACCTCAAAAGGTAAAAACGGAACCCTTATAGGATCACTTTGTTGTCCGTCTGTCCGTCCGTCCGTCCGTCTGTCAAGACCCTTTTTCTCAGAAACGCGTCGAGATATCAAGCTGAAATTAATATCATATACTCGGGTCTGCTATCTCTTAAAGCAGTGAAAAAATCAAGTTTTTAAATCAACGCAATAAAAAGATACGGCGGTTTATATTGCATATTTGGACATTTGCAAGGAAATCAAAACCTATAGGGTACTTCCCATTGACCTAGAATCATGAAATTTGGCAAAAGGCAAGGTCATGTAGCACAAGTAAAGGGAAAACTCCGTAAACCGTAAATTTGTAGTTAGTTCACACCAGGCGTCCGTCTGTCCGTCTGTCTGTCAAGAACCTTTTTCTCAGAAACGCGTCGAGATATCAAGCTGAAATTAATATCACATACTCAGGTCTGCTATCTCTCACAGAAGTGAAAAAATCAAGTTTCTAAATCAACACAATAAAAAGATACGGCGGTTTATATTGCATATTTAGATATTTTCAAGAGAATCAAAACTCAAAACCTATAGGGTACTTCCCATTGACCTAGAATCATGAAATTTGGCAAAAGGCAAGGTCATGTAGCACAAGTAAAGGAAAAACTCCGAAAACCGTAAATTTGTAGTTAGTTGACATCAGGCGTCCATCTGTCCGTCTGTCTGTCAAGAATCTTTTTCTCAGAAACGCGTCGAGATATCAAGCTGAAATTAATATCACATACTCAAGTCTGCTATCTCTCAAAGCAGTGAAAAAATCAAGTTTCTAAATCATCGCAATAAAAAGATACGGCGGTTTATATTGCATATTTAGACATTTTCAAGGGAATCAAAACTCAAAACCTATAGGGTGCTTCCCATTGACAAGAAGCAACGTCATGTAGCAAAAGTAAAGGAAAAACTCTGAAAACCGTAAATTTGTAGTTAGTTCACATCCGTCCGTCCTCCCGTTCGTCCGCCTGTCAAGATCCTTTTTTTCAGAAACGCGTCGAGATATCAAGCTCAAATTAATATCACATACTCAGGTCTGCTATCTCTTAAAGCAGTGAAAAAATAAAGTTTGTAAATCAACGCAATAAAAAGATACGGCGGTTTATCCATACTAATATTATAAATGGGAAAGTGTGTCTGTCTGTCTGTCTGTCTGTTTGTCTTTCTTTCACGGCAAAACGGAGCGACGGATTGACGTGATTTTTTAAGTGGAGATAGCTGAAAGAAAGGAGAGTAACATAGGCTACTTTTTGTCTCTTTCTAACGCGAGCGAAGCCGCGGCCAGAAGCTAGTATTGCATATTTAGACATTTTCAAGGGAATCAAAACTCAAATTCTATAGGGTACTTCCCATTGACCTAGAATCGTGAAATTTGGCAAGAAGCAAGGTAATGTAGCACAAGTAAAGGTAAAACTCCGAAAAGGAACCGTAAATTTGTAGTTATTTCACTAAAAACAAATTAACGGAACCCTCGTTGCGCGAATAGAACTCGCACTTGACCGGTTTTTTAGGTTAGTAATTTAGTTTGTAAATATTGTATATACCAATTAACTAATAAGTAATATGTTAATGTGACAGTGTTTATCGACTAACTATTTATTGATTATGTGTTATGAATAAAGGATTGAACTAAGCCTTTGAACACACGTGATTCGAGACACAATAGATAGACAATAAAATCGCGACAGCCGGCTGTCGCTTGGTCGTCGAGAGGTTAAATTGATAGTCAGCTTGTTTGTCACTCTATGATAAAAATATAATCTATTATTTGCTTGTATTTCACTTTGGAAACTTCTTATCTGTATTTTTTAGGAGACGGTGATAGCGACTGTCCATCTCACTGATAATGATTTTAACCACTATCAGTCGTTCATCAATCATAATAGATATAAGTAGGTTAGATTTGGTCTATTTTTATTGCCGCGCAGTCTATAGCGCTCTGGGATAATAATAATACCAGCCTATAACTGTCCCACTGCAGGGCAAAGGCCTCTTCTCATACAGAGAAGGCACGAGCATTGACCACCACGCTTGCTCAAGACGGGTTGGCGATTTCAGACTTATATTAACTACAAGTCCAGGTTTCCTCACGATGTTTTCCTTCACCGATGCTCTGGGATAATATTGTTTTCTATTTAGGGTAGCTAAGCTCTTTGCGGTGTTTTATGGATCGACTAGCTTTTGCCCGCGACTTCGTCGGCGTGGTATAATAGTTCCCGTTTCCGGGGAATTTCCGGGATAAAAACTATCCTATGACCCTCCTCGGGTACCAGACTATATCTGTACCCAAATTTCGTTCAAATCGGTTCAGTGGTTTACGCGTGAAGAAGAGACAGACAGACAGACAGAGTTACTTTCGCATTTATAATATTAGTACGGATAAACATATATTTTTTTCAAATCTAATTATTAGATAAGATGTTGTAGGTATTTACTACATATTGTCATTGCCATTTTTATACAAATATATATGTACAAATTAAAAAAAACTTTCTAAAATCACTTCCTAATGCGCTCTACTCGCAAAATTCCATGTTTTTAGCTTCAGTAGTTTCGTCCGTGCGTTGATAAAAACAAAACATGTCTCGCTTTAAAAAGATTTTATGGTCGTTTCTTAATTTAGAATGATATATCCTAGCTGCTGTATAATTGATGATATTCTAAGAAATTACGCTCAATATGTGCGCAGTCTGAATCTAGATCAATCCGATGCATTTTAGTGTTAAAAAATTAACTCTATTAAAGACTGTCGTTCCATTAATTTGTCTGTCTGACTGGACTAGGTCAACGACCTTTAAGTACTTAGATTACAAGAAGTAATGATATCAGAAATGGTTTCTTGATATCTTCACTTGATTGTAATTGTAATAATTTGAATTTTGGTAAAAACGTTCACTACATCTCAAAAGAAATGCCGTAATAAACTCAGGGATCATCATGTTTTTTCGTGGAAAGTGTCAGAAACAATGTGGGCAAGCTTGCCTCAACAATTAGCACGTATGCACTAGCCTACGTATGAGCTCAACTCTAACTTGAGAAACAGAGAGCTCTGTGATCCGACACAATATTACCGCTTGTAAGTCATCTGTAGTATTTAAGAAGTTACTTTATCTTTTAATTTGAATTAAAAGGACAAAACATACAAAAAAAATAACGGACTATTCGGTGAACAAACAAAAAATACGGTGGAACATAGAACCTTCTCCTTTTTAAAAGTGGGTTAAAACTGAATAGCGTGCATTAATATGTTTAATGGTACTAATTACCTATTTGTTATCGAAAAGGCTACGAGCAGAACAACATTAATGCCCTTACTAATAATCGCCGCATAAAGTTATGACAGGTTTATACGTCAAAAAATGTATGGTTACACAGGCTTTATTCATTGCATAACTTTACACAGAGATTATTAGTAAGGGCATTAGTATTTATTTCTTGATAAATTAATAAGTCAGTTACATAAAAAAGTACAAATACTGTCAAGAATATTCGCATATTCTTGACAGTTCGGCAACTTTAACTAATTAGAAGAAATTTGTTAAAACAATGAACGATTTTCTGAACATATTTGAGAAAAATATTATTCTATGGTAATCTGGTAACTAATTGAAATACATCCATAATATTCCGAGAACTCATTTACATTTATCCTTCCCAAACATACTAATTTCAATAAACAAGAATTAATTTGTGGAATATCATAATATTTGTACATGTATGTTTATTTAAAGTTCAATCTTATACGAGTATTATATATGCGCTAAGAACTCTCTTTCTATCTCGCTTTCACGGCAAAACTACTGAACCGATTTAAATGGAATTGGAGTAGAGAGATATCCATAGCCTTAGAACGGACACGGGATGGTTTTTATCCCAAAAATTCCGCATGCGGGAACTACGCGGGAGACAACCCCGAAGGGCTTATTGTGTTTTATATTTTGACTAGCTTTTGCCCGCGGCTTCGCTTGCGTTAAAAAGAGACAAAAAGTAGCCTATGTTACTCTACATCCCTACAACTATCTCCACTTAAAAAATCACGGTAATTCTTCGCTCCGTTTTGCCGTGAAAGAAAGTCAAACATACAGACAGACAGACACACTTTCCCATTTATAATATTAGTATGGATTATTACTGAACTAAATATTGGTAGTAATTTGTTGTCGTGATGACCCTAGTGTGGCGCTAGCCTCTCATGAAACATGTTGAGGGTTTGTTCCAACAACAATGTAACTCTTTTAGTTTATTGTACTTTCTAAAGTTTATCTTGGATATCACAGACATCGATAGGAGGTATCCGGCGACATAGTTAATTGCGGTCCGAGTCGCCGGATACCTCATCGATAGGAAAAACATTGTCAGGAAACCTAGGATTCTAATTTAGTAATTGTCTGAAATCGCCAACCCACGTTGAGCAAGCGTGGTGATCATGTTGTGATCAGTGCTTGTACCCTTTCTGTAAGAGAAGAGACTGCCTTACAGTGGTACAGTAATAGGCTGGTATTTCTTTTTATTTTATACTGAACTAAGAAACTACCAATAAAACAATAAAATGATTCGTTCAAAAGTCAAGTGTTTTATCAATGATAGTTATCACTTATATAAATGTATGATAAGTGTATGTATGAATCAAATGGCTGAGGGCCCGTGATGCATAGTTTTGTCGTCTGATACTGTACGCAGGGACGGATTTAGGATTGTGGGAAATTAAAAAATGTTATGTTACCGTTTAATATATTTACTTAACTTGTCTTGGAAAGAATGGTGGAGTACTTTAGCGGTTCGTGCACTATTTCTGCACGGTGCACTTAATAATTCAATAAAATAAAAGTCAAATTAATAGGTTACAACTTTCGGCTTGTTTAGGCTAGCAGATTTTCGAGATTACATTTAGACCATTCTCGAAAATTTATCTAACAGTAAAGATGGCTACAAAATATGGAATTTTGACAAAGTATTTAAAAAACTTAAATGGAAACCAAATGATCAATTTTTAGTAACATAACTCACCGGAATGGTTATTGAAAATGACCGATCGGTATATAGTATTGGCCTATGGATATTTTGTTTTGTAATATGAGATGCTTTTCCGTCATCTTGAGCTGGTCCATAAGCTAAGCTATCCCAGACAAATTCGTAGGTAATGTCAGTGAGTGACATTCGGACACTGGCCGACTTTCGACCACTTTTCGACCAAATTTTATTAAAAAAGCGTTCCCTAGTCCATCCCTGTTCACATCTCGGGCTCACGCTCGCTCGCCCGGATACGGTTATTACCTACTTGTGGTCCGTTCGGACTCATGATCATCGGCCGGCGACTTGGGCTGCCCAGCAGACTCTTGTCCACTGTATATTTGAGTGCTCCAGTACCCAAATGAGGTCATTTGGTGCTGGAGTACTGGACTATGTTTGGTGTCATTCAATTTATTATCTCCTTTTTAGTCTTATACTGGCAACGCGGCAGCCCAGGCGGGGATAAAATATAAAATAAATATTCTGGGACAACTCACACAAGGCCGTCTGATCCCAAACTAGGCAGAGCTTGTACTATGGTAACCAGACCTTTAATAAACATACTTGTATAATTTATAAATAGGTACAATCAACCCAATGGAATCATGACCCACCATAAGCTTATTTTCCTACAGACATTCAAATTCAATTAGGTCGACAATCGCGTAAACATGTATTAAAAATGTCACACGTCTAGTCTTATTCTTTTGACAGCTTCAAACGATTTATCGTCAAAATTCAATGTATTACATTTTGTCGATAGTACGTACATACATAAAACACCCAGACACCGAACAAACTATCATGCTCATCACATAAGGTTTGTTGTAGATGGCGGGAACTCGATAGACATCTCAAGGATTGGCCTGAAAACGTACTAGATTGGGATAACTGGAAAGAGGGAGGGGAGGCATTTGTTCTCAAAGCCCCCCCCTCCTTTGGCTCCCTCCTTTTTTATAATAATCACCCGTCTGTGGTCGATTATAACATGTAATAATAGTCATAACCGAGATAAATACGTCCGGGCCGGTGTTTCCTAGTCGACTATTCTGAGAAACATCCGAAACAAACTCAGAGGTCAGTCTCTTTAAAATGAATTGTATTCATGGGCGTAGCCAGCTTTGGGCTCAGGGTGGGGCAGAAGTCAACTACCCCCCCCCCCCACCAGAGATATAGGCTAATAAAATCTTCTCAAAATACCTAAGTAAAGTATGTACAAATTTACAAATTTCACGTAACGAGAGAGACACAGAGAGAGATGGTTTGCTGGTAAGCAATCAAACTTTAAGAAGACTGCATGTAGTCAACCTACGTGCTCGTAGGCCACTTCGGGTACCAGCGCCAAGGTGAGGCAATCGAGTAAGAAGATTACAATGGGCTATTGCACAAGAAAACTGGAACGATTCTCAATGGTCACTTGTGCCTTTTCACTGATGAAACCAGGTTTGGATTTCATCCTGATTCGCGAAGAGTACGCGTTTGGAGAGAACCTGGACGTTGGAATCGACTGCAGCATCCACAACAATGCCAGTCCACATACGGCGCATATCGTTATAAGTTGGTTACAACAGCATCCAAGCTTTAGACTGGCCTGCACAATCCCCTGACTTAAATCCTATGACGGCCAGTTCGGCTTCCGCAGAGGACGCTCCACGGTGGACGCCATCATGTGCGTACGGGCCCTCACGACAGGGGATGCGGTGGCACAGGGCAGGGTCGATCGTCTTGGCGGTGTCTCTCGACATCGCCAACGCCTTTAATACCCTGCCTCGGGGCGGCACTCCGGTATCACCGGATGCCAGCTTACCTCTGTCGTGTGGTCGAGGCCTATCTGACGGACAGAGCCGTCATCTACCCCGGTCACGAGGGAGTGTGGAGTCAACGAGGGATGTCGTGCGGTGTTCCACAGGGATCGGTCCTGGGGCCGCTCCTGTGGGACATCGGGTACGACTGGGTGCTGCGCGCCGACCTTCCCTATGGTGTCAGCGTAGTGTGGTACGCTGACGATACGCTAGTCCTTTTGACAGGAGGGTAGTTCCAGGCGGCGGCCGACTTGATGTCAAGAGGTGTTGCGACAGTCATGGACAGGATCCGGCAGCTGGGACTCGAGGTGGCCATGCACAAGTCCGAGGCCATGTGTTTTCATGGCCCTCGGCACCGGCCACCTCCGGGGTCTCAGATAACGGTGGGAGGGGTTCACATCGGTGTCGAGTCGACGATAAAGTACCTAGGACTTGTCCTCGACAACAGATGGAACTTCACGGAGCACTTCCGTTTGGGCCCCAAACTGGCGAAGGCTGGAGCTGCCCTCAAGCGGCTCCTGCCTAATCTCGGTGGCCCAAACGCCTCCTGCCGAAGGCTCTACACGGGGATCGTGCGGTCCATGGTCCTCTACGGGGCTCCGGTGTGGGCGCCCAATCTAGTCACGGCTCCGGCCCGGCTTCTGAGGGCGTCCCAGAGGGTCATGGCCATTCGCAAGGTGTGGGGATACCGCACGGTCTCCTGTGAGGCGCGTGCCTCCTTGCCGGCGTCCCGCCATGGGATCTGGAGGCAACAGTCCTTGCACACACGTACCAGTGGCGCGTGGAAGTGCGACGCCGGGGCGAAGTCGTTATTATTTAATTATGGCGGCGCGGCTCACGGAGCTCCGGCGAGATCTCATGGCCGAGTGGAGACAGCGACTGTCGCAACCTAGTGCTGGGCACGCCGTAATAGCGGCGGTAAGACCCCTCTTTGAGGAGTGGCTGGAGAGGCGCCACGGCGCTCTCACGTTTCGCTTGACACAGGTCCTCACCGGACATGGTCAGTTCGGGAGGTTCCTGTGTCGGATTCAGGAGGAAGTGACGCCTGGGTGTCACCACTGCAGCAACGGTCACCTGGAGGACACGGTCGAGCACACGGTGGAGGTGTGCCGCGCATGGGCGGACCATCGACTTGTCCTCGTAGAGGCGATCGGCGGCGGTGACCTCTCGCGCCCGGCGCTGGTTCAGGCCATGCTGCGGGGCGAGACGAAATGGGATGCCGTCGCCTCCTTCTGCAAAGCAGTTATGCTAGTGAAGGAGGCGGCGGCGTGCGAGAGGCAACGACGAGCCTCTCGCCCCGGACTGAGACCCAGGCGAAGACGTCGAGTCGAGAGTCGCGAGTTCTGCGGATGGCGAGCGATGGGTAGCTCGCCGCCCGGCCAGGACCAGGACCGCGTCGACGGCGCGTTAGTTTTACACGCGCGCCTCAAAGAGAAGAAGTCAGCACAGGAAGGGGCCCAACAGGGCCAACGCCTGCCGGGGTTGCGGAATGTTTATAATAGTTACCGTGACCCTGGAACATAAAGGGCAATCGAAGGAACATGAGTGGGTTTTAGTCAGTAAAAGTCTGACACGCCCTCCCGCCGCACTCAGGACGGGAGCAGTCATTTGATGATTTCAGACTGACCAACAAAAAAATTTTTTTTTTTAGTTAGGCACCTAATAGATCAGAGCCAGGGTGGGGCAAGTGCCCCAGCTTGCCCCAGTGTGGCTACGCCCATGATTGTATTGGTCAAATCTTGCAAGGACCATAACGGTTAATGCCTGAAGTGCTCTTTTGATGATTGTAGCATACAGAATTGAGTGAGTCTGTCCATTCAATGAAATTGCCCAGCCAAAGCGCTGGAAAACCAACGTTTTTGCTACTGCAGTCTTCGTGATAACTTTTCCCATGTTTGGAAAGCTTTTGGTTTCAGTTTTTTATTTATTATTTATTTATTTTTTACCACAAAATACAACTATTATTACAGGGTAACCTAATGCACCCTTTTATGCTTTAAAAAGAGCTTATTCCACTTTTTCACCCCAACAAACCTGTAAGGAGAAAAGTAGACTGGTGAAAAATTTACAAAAAACCCTAATTAACCTTTCAAAGACCTACCGACAGCCGTTTATCGAGCTCCTATTGTCTTTCTATTGTGGCTCGAATCACGTGTGAACGGAGGTGTAAAACATTTTGTCGAGTCGTACTTTCCTCTCTCAGAAATCTCTCCTAAGGCCGTATACAGAAAGAAAGCTGGAAACTTATAAGCGCTTACCGGCGCTTGTCAGCGCTGGTCCGTTCTACACAAAGGAAGCAGGTTGAAGCAGACTAAGCAAAATGTCGGAATGATTTGCTTGCAGTTGTTATGACAAGCGCGTGTTTGAAAACCGTGATTTGAGACACAATAGAAGGACAATAGCAGTGCGACAGCCGGCTGTCGCATAGTCGTTGAAAGCTTAAGGGTAAAATGCAGCTTAAACGCCACAAATCCCTAATCCATTGTCTTATGGAAGAAAGTGCGGCGCCTACGCACGGCTGGCGGATGCTCTAATTCGCTCCACGGTTGAAGGTACCTACGCACCACGCTTGATAGAAAGATTGCAGCAATCATCGTCACGTCGAAATGTACCTTGTGTGTGTCTGCACATACGTATCGGTTATATTTAGATGCGTTTAGGCTCGTAAACGAAAGTTAAATTCCGCTTTTTGTCTCAGAGATTAGCGCTTTACCTTTCGACGACCAAGCGACAGCCGGCTGTCGCGCTACTATTGTCGTTCTATTGTGGCTCGAATCACGTATGATCGAAAGATTAAACGAATAAAAACATTGTTTTGTTTCATTAAATTATTTATAGTATACTTATTAAATAGTAATACAAAAATGTTGTGATGGTATATTGCTTGACGTCTCACTTATGAGACCTTAGGGACTACGCACACTTATTCAGCTCTATTCAGCTTATGTCCGTAGAAAACAACGATTTTGTATGAAGACGCGTACGCGTCCGTTCAGCTTCCGTACAATATCGTTGTTTTATATGGGCATAAGCTGAATGGAGCTGAATGAATGTGCGTAGTCCCTTACCATATAAAAGAGGCAGAAAGTACCACTTTCAGACCTTTTTAATTCATAATGTACTTTCTTTAAATATTTTTCAAAGTTCATCTTAGACATCACTGACATTGAAATCACGGTCAAGAAACCTGGACTTGTAATAATTCCGATTGACTAAGCGTGGTGACTGGTGATCAATGCTTGTGCCTTCTCTGTATGAAGCCTTAGCCCTGCAATTGGACAGTACAAAAAATACAAAATACAAAATAGTTTATTGCTTCTTAAGTAAACAAAATCATTTAGTATTTGGAGCTCCCCTTTAGGCAAATAATGCCTGTGTTGGGAAGCACCGCTCTTCCATAACAAAGCAATACAAAGAGTCACGGTCAAAATGGGCGTAAAACCAACAGCTTTAAAATATATTTTATGTGAAAGCTAATGGCTATTACTTAATTTTATACTATGACGGCAATCACCCAAACAACCGGTGAGCAGAGATATTCAGTTATTCAGATTTTCAAACGCATTTGTTATAGAATCCAAAACAATCGCTAATACAACGGAGATAACACGACACGATGTGGTGCAGAGGTAGGCCAAAGCACAGAACATATATACCCTAAAGAGGGCCAAAGAAGCAAATCTACCATTCCTAAATGATTTTCCACGTTTAACAGAGGAATGTATAGTGCTTCACGCTTTGGGAACTTATCATATGAAACTAGCAAAATCGTATGTCGCAGAACATTTCCGCGATGATGTTTATTTAATTGAATTATATAGAGAGGAGTCATTAGATGATTTAAACAGATGTAATATTCTGCAAACTAGTGTGTGGTTGCTTCGAATTAAAATACAGTCGCGGCATGTCAGATCGCGCATATATAATACTTACATTTTGATCGATAAAGATCAAATCGGTAGAAATGCGATAGTTGAGCATTACTGTACTTACTTAACAGGCAGAAGAACAGTAGGAAGTTGTGCCCACGCAGTTTCAGTTTTGGGGTTTTTAGGGTTAGCACGGCACGAAACTTTCATTGCACCCGCAAAACATTTATTAGATGTTATAGTTGATGTTAACCATTGATATTTAAATAAAAGGTATCAATATACAGTAGTTTTTAACAAATATGTGTGTTTTATTTAACCAATCTTTGGGATTTTTTTGCAGTCATACCCGGTCGATATTGGGGTTAACAAGTATTTAGGGGGTATTTAGAAGTACAATAAAGTAAATTACAACACATTTTATTTCTGTTGGTTTTACGCCCAGCTCTCATACAAAAATGCCCATGATCCTTTAGAAACTTATTATAACTAGGGTATTTTACAAAAATAAAAACAAAAAAGGATAATGTAAACAAGAGGTCCAGAAGAATAAATTTAGTTTAAAGTTTATGAAAAACTTGCTTGCAGGTATGTGTTCAGTGATATGTAAGGTTAGTGTGTTCTGTTGAAGTAACTTATTATTATTGTTCAAATCAATACAGTGATATTGATTTGAACAATAATCTGAAACCAATTAGTTTTAATAACAGCTTAATCAGGCAAATGTGTAGATAATAAACAGACAGACAGATACGACCTGCTTGTGATAACGTACTTATTACCTATAAAACATTGACCCTGGAAGAAAATGGCAATTAATTGAGGTCGGTTGATATGCTGTGCACTGATTTGAAGAATAAAGTGCCAAGTGCGAGTTAAACTGGCGTACTTATTAATAGTTCCGTACCAACTTAGGTGTAACATATTGTAAAAGTTTTTTTTTTCTGAGCCTATTACATGTATAACTTTCAGTTTAGTTTTATTTTAACATTTATTTATACTTTATAGTCTATGTACTTTATATCGCACGATGTTCATGTTTGTTTAACTTTTTTATATTATGTGGAAAATGTTGTTGGTTATACATTTATATTACCATTTTAGTTTTAAGTTCTTAACCATATTGTAATGTGTAACCGTTTATTTTCCCAAATAAAATAAAATAAAATAAAAATTACATACTAGCTTTTGCCCGCAACTTCGTCCGCGTGGAATAATAGTTTCCGTTCCCGGGGGATTTCTGGGATGAAAACTATCCTATGTCCTTTCTCGGGTCCCAAACTATATATGTACCAAATTTCATTCAAATCGGTTCAGTGGCTTTTAGGCGTGAAGAAGAGACAGACAGAAAGAAAGAAAGAGTTACTTTCGCATTTATAATATTAGTATGGATTAGTACGGATTTTGAGAATACCGAACAATTTAATCGACGCGCGACGCGTCTTATAATATACTACAGATTATTTAACGTTTTTTTTTAAACTGCCACTACGAAGGTAAAATTGTTAAAAAAACCGCATTTTTTTAATCAATGTTTACCTTAGTCAGGCTAATAGTTATGAGCATAATAAATGTGTATTATACTTAGGAAAATTAAAATCAGTTTTTCTCTTAAGATTGTTATTGCTATTGTATCCTAGGCTATTATAAAATATGTCATAACTGAAAGTTACAATAGTTAATTTTAAAAGAAAAATGCTATTAATTTTCTATGAGTGTATACATATTTATAGTCATAACGCCTGACTAAGGTGAAATATTGTTAAAAAAAGTTTTTTTATTCTTCTCTTTTATACACGTAATTGCTCATAACTGTTCATACATTATTAAAACATAGTCTTTACTATTCTCAAATAAAATCTGTAAACAAAATCTCACTGCGTCTCAAATCTGTGCATGCGTATTAGTATTTACTACAAAGTAAATGTTTGTTTGTTAGTCATTTGTCAATGAATCAGTTACACACGCTACGGTCAAGGCCGATGCGGACGCGTGTCGCGAGTACCTAAGTGTTTATAATTAGCGTTTATGTATTTGTGCGTGTTATTATGTGCGTTTGACTTACGCATCGCTTGCGCATTTATAAGTTTTTTATTACTTATGGGCTTGCTCTTGGTCCCTGACTAGCCCGAGGGCATAGACGGGGCCTACGATGGAGCGAGCTCACCCAAAAGATGCCTATGCACTGTCTCTTCTCGTCACTCGTGTACTATGTAATCTACTACTTTTTGACGGCCCTGTTAGTCTAGTGGTTAGTGACCCTGACTGCTAAGCTGGAGGTCGTGGGTTAGATTCCCACCCAGGACAAACTTTGTGTGATGAGCATGTTTGTTTGTTTTGTGTCTGGGTGTAATTTATCTATAATATGTATTTATTTATAATCATAATATAATCAGTTGTCTGGTTACCATAGTACAAGCTCTGCTTAGTTTGGGATTAGATGACCGTGTGTGAGTTGTCCAAGGATATTTATTATTTATTTATTTACTAAAATATGGTGTGGCTTTCATAAAGCTCCTGATACCAGCCTATTACTGTCCCACTGCAGGGCAAAGACCTCTTCTTATCATTTCACATCGTGAGCATTGATAACCACGCTTACTCAAAGCGGTTTAGCGGTTTGGCGATTTCGGACTTATATAAATGTTCAAGTCCAGGTTTCCTCAGGATGTTTTTTTCTTTACCGATGTATTTGATGTCTGAGATCAACTTTAGAAAGTACATATGAATTGTAAAAGTTACATTGGTACTTGCCCGGATTCGAACCCGCAACCTTGTATATGAGAGGCGGGTGTCTTAACCACTAGGCCTTTACAACATCATAATTATAAATAATGATGTATTAAACATTACTAATGTGATGATTATTAAGAAATAATCAAACAAAATCGAGATTTTTATCAAAGTCGTAATTAATAAATGACAAGAATCGCAGAATCCCATTCTAAAAATATCAAAATTTTAGCATTCTAGATAACATTTGGCTACATTTTATCTTGACGAGATAAAACTTGATTATCTATATCTTACAAATGTCAACAAACAATGCGGTTACACCTGTGTTTTAGAATGATAAATAAAACGTCAAGTCATCGGAAAATTTCCAATTTTCGGCTGTTTTTGCTAACACAGAATTACGACATATATTATTATAATAGTGCTGATTCTCTTGTTCATTTAATGAAGAAAGGGACAGATAGATATAACGCCAAATATAATCAACAGTCTGTTAAAACAACCTATTCTCGACAATGTTAATTATTTGTTTCTATCTTATTATAACCTTAACATAGTTATATTTTTTACAACAATGTTTACACTTTTTATATTTACTTCGACCAGTAATTGGTCTAGAGTCTAGCGGTAAGTGATCTTGATTGCTAAACCCGGAGATCCTGGGTTCGAATCCCGCGGAAAATCGTTGTGCGCTATAAGTGATGAGCATGATTCTGACTGTGGATGTAAAATGTATATTGTATTATATTTATATAATGTTTTAAACGCTCAATTCTTGCATTCTTATATACATATACATAGGTAATATTGGTGGCAATCATTTCAAATGGTTTCACTTTTACGTCGTGCATATATTTAAAACAGGTACATAGCAGGTGCATTTTGTATAGATGTGGAATAGCATTGGTACATATTTATTATTTAGAATTGATTCTATTTATTAGAGTCAATGTCAGCATATGTTATAAGATATTAAAATGTCAATAAATTAAAATCAAAATTGTAAAAAAAAAAATTAAAATAAATTTGGGATCAGGTGGTTGTGTACAATGTGTGACTGTCGTGATGGCCCAGTAGTTAAGGCGCTCATGTGAGAGGTTGTGGGTCCGAATCCGGGCAAGAACCAATGTGACTTTTTGGATCCATATGTAATTTCTAAAGTTTATCTTGGACACCACTGAAATCCTGTGCCTCGGAAAACGCGTAAAACAGTTGGTCCCAGTTTTTTTTTAATTATTATGGGCTTGCTCTTGGTCTCTCTACGATGGAGCGAGCTTACCCAATAGATGCCTATGCACTCGTTTTTTAAATACTTCCGGGTTTTATGAATTTGGAAACACAGACGTCATTAGGTAGATCTTTGACATCCGTTATGTTCGAAGCCAGAAAGTTAGATCAATCTAAACAAGGGGTACCGTGCCGCCCAGTAGCTGGGTTGTGGAGGCCTGATAGGCAGTCGCTTCACGTAAAATATTGGTATCTAGCTGAATCCGGTTAGACTGGAAGCCGACCACAACAAAGTTGGGAAAACCCTATGCAAATTGGTCCCGCCATTCTTGACTTCTGGGCTTAGCAACAGCGCTGTTGATTTTCTCAAGATCAATATAATTATCCTTACGATAAATGTTCATTCGCCTTCGCATTTATAGCAATGAAATCGTGTAAGTTCACCCCAATTTCTTTAGTATTGAGGACAAAAGAAAAGGGAGAAAAAAAAACTTCTGACAATCAATAAAAACTGGAGTTTTCTTGGACCCCTCTGTTGCCAACGTGATTTCGTATTTTTAGCAAATTCTAAGGTTTCAAGGGGCTTTAAATAAACCGAAACTTGTAAGTTTATGCTCGTTTCACAGTTTAATGAGGTCAGATTGGGGTGGAGTGGGTTACAACACTTTTGTTGATTAATAAAATTATTTTTAAACACGTGGCATTTTTTTGGGAACGCGTAAATTTTATGACAGAATATAATTTGACGGAATGTGATAATAAATTCTCTCTCTAGCCTTTTCCTCAACTAGTGTTAATGTAGGCAATGTAATACCAATGCTAATAGTATAATGCGAAAGAAACCCTGTCTGTCTGTTACGCTTTCACGCCAAAACTACTAAACCGATTTAAATGAAATTTAGTATAGAGAAAGTCCTTAGCCTTAGACAGGACATATGGTTTTTATCCCAAAAAATCCCACAAATAATATTGTAACAACATTATTTTAAAAGGGCAAGTTGGATTTTCTTGTCCATTCTTCATCAAACTAGTTTATTCTAGACATTTTTTAATAATCTTGTACCTGACGTTCCAAAGTGCCTTTCAAATGGTTTACTAGAAATAAATGATTTGATTTTGACTTTAGCTGACCTACCCTAGAACAAACCAATTTAAAGGGAAGTGTAGATAATAGGGATGACGACAACATAAAAAAAATGACATTCTGTTTAGTCCGTCTTGTAGATATGGCCAAAAATATGGGACACGTATTTTTTGCTTCATCAAAATAATAAAAAAATACAAAGATAAAGAGCAACAAAGTTCTGGAGTGGGGGCATCGTGGGGGCTTTTGACGCTACCGTGATGCAAAAATTGTGTCTGATCGTGACGTCACGCACAACTTCAACGCACTGTATCGTCGTCATTTTTCGTTTACGAGAAAAAAGAAAAAATACGTCCCCAATTTTTTTTAATAATCTCAATGACTGACTAATTATTATTTTTTTCGTCGTCTCGCCTATTGTGGCAATGTACTCAACCCTAGACAAACTTCTTTAAATAAAGCTCTACTAATACTAAAGTAAAATACCCTTTTATTTACTCTCTGCTACCAAATATGAAAATATTCCCTCAGCAAACTTTCATGATTAGATATTTCATAAATTATGAAGGACTATATTTCCTCAGGGAGTTAGCGAATGTAGCATAAAATCACTCAAATCTGGCTTGGACTTATATTTATTATATTAACTTACTAGCTAATTCTGCCCGCGACTTCGTCCGCGTGGAATAGTTCCCGTTCCCGCGGGATTTCCGGGATGAAAACTATCCTATGTTCTTTCTCGGGTCCCAGACTATATCTGTACCAAATTTCATTCAAATCGGTTCAGTAGTTTAAGCGGGAAAGCGTAACAGACAGACAGACAGACAGAGTTACTTTCGCATTTAATAATATATATATATATATAAGTATATATAAGTATGTATAAATAGTCTAAAATTGTGTAGAATATTTGTAGAGTTGATTGATAAAAAATAATATGTTGTCAAGCTAGTTTGCTACCACTTATGCCCTTACTAATAATCACTGTGTAAAGTTATGCAATGAATAAAGCTTGTGTAACCATACATTTTTTGACGTATAAACCTGTCATAACTTTATGCAGCGTTATATATTATGGCAGCATATGCTGGGTTAGGTTAGTTTGCTGGGTAGGCCTCGCATAGATTTTAATGTACAGAATCAGAATCATTTATTCGTAAACATATCTATGTAGGTGATAATTATATAGAAGGCCTGCGCTATGTATATATACATACTATTAAATTATATTATAAATTAATCACAATATTATTGTGCAAACAAGTAAAATAAAATTTCAACATACATAATAGATTTTATTTCATGTCCAAATGTATAGTCAATTGTAATTTAATCCTAATAAAATAGTGGTGCCGATTCTCTTGTGCACAAACTAACGTAAATTTAAGATAAGTGCTTCTTTCTCTTTCCTTTTAATTAAGAAAAGGAAAGAAGATCAAATATTAGTTAAGTCCTGTCAAATTTAGGCACTACATAGATAATTTAGACGCAATTTAAAAACATGGCGTCTAAATATATGTCAATTTTCATCAGGCGCTGTCTAATTTGACAGGATTAAACTAAAATGTATCTTCTGTCCTTTTCTATAAGAAAAGGAAAGAGAAAGATGCACCCAACTTAAATTTACGTTAGTTTGTGCACAAGAGAATCGGCACCAGTGTGCCGTAAAGGTGAACGCAGACTTGGCCGCACCGCACGCGCCGCAGTCTTCGCATTCGAATTCTTTATATGAAGTTCTATGCCACCTCGCACACCTACCCGCGTCGCAGTTGCCGCAGACCCTGAAACGACAACAAAGAAAATGCGATGACTGCGGGGACTGCGGCGCGTGCGGTGCGGCCTAGTCTGCGTTTACCTTATCAATCCTAAAAGAACTATAAAGGTGCTCCCTCACCGGGAGCATTCACGTGTATTGTAACATTATCGATTCGAATTTGAGCATTACATTACAATAATACCTCCCTGACTAACGAGCATTCGCGTGTAATGTAACATATTGATTTGACTTTGAGCATTTCATAGCAAGATGTCAGACGCTGGGGCTGAGGGAAGTGGAGCGCATTGATGTTACAAGTTGTATCAAAATATTACACATTGTGTCATTACAAGGTGCGCATTGTAATGCTCGGTTCTTCTCCTTCACTGATGTATGCCCGTTTAATAATAATATTATTTATTTATTTAACAATTAAACATTAATTATTAATACATAATAGAAATAAAACTAAATTAAATAAATTAAACATAATATGTACAAAACTTATAAATAATACTAAAATAAATATATACAAGTTATAAAAAGAAGGGCTCAATATATATGCCCGTTTTGTATCATTACAAGTTGCGCATTGTAATGCTCGGTTCTCCTCCTTCACTGATGTAATGTTCAAATCTGTAACGTTACATTACACGCGAATGCTCCCGGTGAGTGAGCACCTTTATACTACGACTTAGATTAACTTAATAATCCATACTAATATTATAAATGGGAAAGTGTGTCTGTCTGTATGTTTGTCTTTCTTTCACGGCAAAACAGAACGACGAATTGACGTGATTTTTAGGTGGAGATAGTTGAAGGGATGAATAGTAACATAGGCTACTTTTTGTCTGACTCTAACGCAAGCGAAGCCGCGGGCAAAAGCTAGTACCTTATAATAAAGTGCTTTACTTCTCTACTTGTAGAATGTACCAATCCGATTTACAATTAGCTGGTTTTTTTGTTCATTAAAAATACTTAATTCCCTAAATAGATCTAGTCTACCTATCCTTGTATGACGCGTATTCTGAGTCATATGTTAGTCCAACTAGTTACATGGGGTTTTTGAACTTATAATCGTACCTAGGTACATAAGTACCGCATTATTTGATCGTCTGGGTACGTCTGTAGGTATTTATTGTAAACTTGGGGCTTGACCTTTAAATTTGTTGACGTCTGGAAAGTTTTCAACAAGTTCACAATCGTTTCTGTTATAATGATCTGGTTCTTGATTTTGAAATAAGTTTAGTATTATTGGCAATCATTAATTTATATCTGTTTGGCTTAAATTAATATGGATTGGACATTTGGACATTGTTGTTTTTGAGCTTGTTATGGTTGGACATATTAACAGAAATTAATTCGACATTTTTTAACCTTGTTCGAAGGAGTAATGTAATAGATATTGTTGTTTTCGTGCTTTTCAGGTTCCGTAGTCAACTAGGAACCCTTATAGTTTCACCTTGTCTGTCTGTCCGTCCTCGCTTAATCTCTGTGACCGTTAGCATTAGAAAGCTGAAAGGTTATATCAATATCAATCACGCCGACAAAGTGGTAATATAAAATTGGAAAAAATGTTTTATTACTAGCCTTCCTATAATTATGTAAAGTAGGAAGTGTTTGGTTTTTTTTTTAATTTCAACCCCAACGTGTGATATATTGTTGGATAGGTATTTAAAAATTAATAGGGGTTTACTAAATCATTTTTTGATAATGTCAATAATTTTGGAAATAATCGCTCCAAAAGTAAAAAACAAGTGGTGATGAGTCAGTTTTTTTTAGTCTGTAATTAATAAGATTATGACTGTGAAAGATGTTTTTGGACAAAGCTATATGTAAGTAATATTATGTTAATTAAAAACATAATAATTATTATTCAGTGAGCTCTTTTTTACACAGTTTAGCGTTGTCGCATATTAACATGTAATTTGTCAAATCACTGAATTTTTCATAAGTCATTAGTTGAAGGCTGTTATACATAGTATGGCATTTTAATTCGAGGCAGAAAAATGACAAGTGCAACTGTCACTGATACCAAAAAGGGTGACCCGCTACAATAGCAATGTTCTGCAATCGATAGACTTAGACATTTAGTCATGCTTTTTTATTAGGTATCAAAGTGTTTTTTTATTGTAAATATTGAATACATATCGTATTAAATAAAACGATTTTAGAAGTATGGACATTACCAAAAACAAATAAGTAATATAACAGTGTTTTATGATGGTTTTATGTAATATTAAATTACCTACCGTGTATGTCTTCTATTTAATTACCGTAAATTACATGTATTATTTTAATATAAATAAAGGCAATTTGATATTTAATAAAAAAAAAAATCTCGACTAAGATTTAATTGTAAAAACTCGATTGTACCACATCACTATTAATTTGGGACTAAAAACCTGCAACACTGGAAATGTCATTTTACTGACTGGAATAGGCAGAAAAATTATCAAAAAATTTTGGACACGTATTTTTTCTTTTTTCTCGTAACGAAGAATGACGACAATACAGTGCGTTGAAGTTGCGCGTGAAGTCACAATAAGATACAATTTTTGCATTACGGTGACGTCAAAAGCCCCCACTCCGGAACTTTGTTGCTCTTTATCTTTGAATTTTTTTATTAATTTGATCAAGCAAAAAATACGTGTCCCGTATTTCGGCCGATCTACCAGACGGACTAAACAGAATGCCATTTTTTTAATGCTGTCGTCATCCCTATTAAAAATCTTACTATAGGTTAGACTAAGGTTATTTGGTTTTGTCTCTAAGATGTTCTGTCTGCACTGTAGGTTGCTAACACAAGATAAATGACATTTATAATTTTTTTTCTTTGGAAATAAGTTGTCTTCCTCTAGGAAAACCTTTATGATTTAAAAAATCTACCTTGCTCCAAACTAGGTATCGTGGCTGCATCTACAATGTGTCCGGGCATGGACTAGCGATATTCTAAACACTTAAATATAAGCTATATTAAAGTACAATTACACTCTAAGCGTGGGTCCAAATCACTTCCCTGCTACGGGGCAGCCATTTTGTTTTTTTTGTTGAACTATTCCATATGAAAATACAAATAAAATCATATCTCTCTAAGTTTTTGTGATACTGAGATAAAAATAGGCTTATTTGAAAGGCAACCATATTATCTACCGTTAACATTACAAAACAATGTGTTCCCAATTCCATAACTTTTGAAAAAAAATGTTAAGGTCGAAAAAATAAATAAAAAATTATGCAATTCAAACAATAATGGTTAATTACTACAAAAACACCCCCGACAACTTTTGTTGTTTTTTTGCTAGATCGACAGATTTTGAGATAAGCTACAATACAAAACAAAATTTACAACTGTATGTCAATTACTTTAAGAGTTATTGTTGTTTGAACATAGCGTATGCGCAATTAGAAAAGGCCTTTGTTAAACGCTACAGTAACATTTATGGCGTTTATTGTTTTCCATCTGGGAACAGGCCAGAAATACTGTTCGTTACTACCGTTAGGGAGCGAGATGGAACATAATTAGTCAACTACCTGGAACAAAATCACAGTTTTAGGGACAAACTATTAGTTGGGTTAGTTGTCCCTCGCCCTGCGTTGTGATCGCTACTTTCACTTACCGTACTGTTTACATGCTGTGTTAAAGTTCATCTTTAAGTGTGATAAAAATGGCTAACCATCAATATTCAACGCAACATATTGCTGACATACACTTCGTGTATGGCTTTTGCAATGGAAGTGCAAATCCGGCTGTACAAGAATATCGACGAAGGTACCCTAATAGGCCTACACCGAGTCGCCAAACTTTTATCGACGTATGTTATGTTGCGTTGAATATTGACGGTTAGCTATTTTTATCACACTTAAAGATGAACTTTAACACAGCACGTAAACAGTACGGTAAGTGAAAGTAGCGATCACAACGCAGGGCGAGGGACAACTAACCCAACTAATAATTTGTCCCTAAAACTGTGATTTTGTTCCAGGTAGTTGACTAATTATGTTCCATCTCGCTCACTAACGGTAGTAACGAACAGTATTTCTGGCCTGTTCCCAGATGGAAAACAATAAACGCCATAAATGTTACTATAGCGTTTAACAAAGGCCTTTTCTAATTGCGCATACGCTATGTTCAAACAACAATAACTCTTAAAGTAATTGACATACAGTTGTAAATTTTGTTTTGTATGGTAGCTTATCTCAAAATCTGTCGATCTAGCAAAAAAAGAATAAAAGTTGTCGGGGGTGTTTTTGTAGTAATTAACCATTATTGTTTGAATTGCATAATTTTTTATTTATTTTTTCGACCTTAACATTTTTTTCAAAAGTTATGGAATTGGGAACACATTGTTTTGTAATGTTAACGGTAGATAATATGGTTGCCTTTCTAATAAGCCTATTTTTATCTCAGTATCACAAAAACTTAGAGAGATATGATTTTATTTGTATTTTCATATGGTATAGTTCAACAAAAAAAACAAAATGGCTGCCCCGTAGCAGGGAAGTGATTTGGACCCACGCTTAGAGTGTAATTGTACTTTAATATAGCTTATATTTAAGTGTTTAGAATATCGCTAGTCCATGCCCGGACACACTGTATAATTATAAAAACTCAAATGCACAAACAACCAAGATCTCTGTATGCATCCATATAATAATTTGGTGATCTTATAAATGCATGTACGTCTATCATATTTTTAACAGAAACGCGTGTCGTATCAAATTTAAAGTTAATGGTGCAGATTCTCTTGTTCACAAATCTTACTTTACTAGCTTTTGCCCACGGCTTCGCTCGCGTTAGAAAGAGTCAGAAAGTAGCCTAAGTTACTCTCCATCCCTTCAACTATCTCCACTTAAAAAATCACGTCAATTCGTCGCTCCGTTTTGCCGTGAAAGAAAGACAAACATACAGACAGACAGACACACTTTCCCATTTATAATATTAGTATGGATTTATATGTTAATTTCATTTGTTAATAATATTTTATCTTCTGTCCTTTTTTTAAAGAAAAGGGAACGATGCACTGAACTTAAATTTGGTTTACTTTGTGCACAAGAGCCCCAATATCTCTCTATTTAATCTTAGCCTGCAACCAGGCCATGCAGGGACAAACACGTATAAACTATAGTCTGCCCCTGATACCTACCTAGATACCACGCTACCTAGAAGCGTTACACGACACTGTTATCGATCGGCTGCGGTCAGCGAGTCCTTATGTAACATATCTAGGCTTACTATGTCAGGGTTGGGAACATCATTCGTTGCAAGGATGTTATTGGGAGCCCATTAAGTTACTGTTTTTTTTTTCAAAAGCCCTGCTTTCGCTAATAACATTATAATATGAGCATGTCAGTTAACAAACATAAAAAATGTCATAATAAAAGGTAAATAACTATTACAATAAAAGAGAAGGAGTCAGCACAGGAAGGGGCCCAGCAGGGCCAACGCCTGCCGGGGTTGCGGAATGTTTATAATAGTTACCGTGACCCTGGAACATAAAGGGCAATCGAAGGAACATGAGTGGGTTTTAGTCAGTAAGAGTCTGACACGCCCTCCCGCCGCACCCAGGATGGGAGCAGTCATTGGATGATTTCCCACTCACCAAAAAAAAAAAGGGCTTAGATTAATTTTGACCCCAAGGCACGGAACTAAACTTTACCTAGAAGGCAAAGTAAGCTAAGCACCTGTTATTTGCTCCATCTTTTTCGTAGTAACTACATAAAATCTAACGTAGCAACCACTTCGTAGCATATCAAATGATTTTCGTAGCAACTGTAGCGTCGTAGTCTGCACGAGTTCAAAATTGCGTAGCAACGAATAATGGACGGGTAAAATAAGGATGTTGACTACATCAAAAGAATGACATTCTGTTTAGTCCGTCTGTTAGACAGTCCAAAAATACTGGACACATATTTTTTGCTTGATCAAATTAATAACAAAATACAAAGATAAAGAGCATCAAAGTTCCAGAGAGGGGGCTTGTGACGTCACTTCTGAGTAAAAATTATACAAAGGCGTGACGTTTAACGAAACTTCAACGCACTGTATTGTCGTCATTTTCTGTTTACGAGAAAAAAGAAAAAATACGTGTCCCAAATTTTTTGATTATCTAACTGACGGACTAATTACTTTTTTTTTGTCATCTCGCCTATTTAAAGTGATGTCAATCTTTTTCGTGTTTATTATCTTTATGTAGTCTTTGCGTCAAGAATATACCAAGTAACAAAATTTTTCAAATTTTAAACATGACAAACGTAGACAAAACTAAACTGGTTGCTAATCTAAACTAATGATTAACTGCTTTTTAAATAACATGTTATTTTTTTTTCTTATTGCGCTAGCTTACACATTTTTTTCATTGTTTGAAGAAAGTGGTTTTTTTTTTGTAAACTTGTGAACACTATGCTCGCTATGATCATCACTATGATCATGGTATAGCTTCCATTTCCTAATTTATATAAGTAGTTATTTTTTGTTAAGTATACGAGTATAGATTTTTTTAAGTTTATTAAAGTTATGGTAGTAACAATATTAATCAATCAATATTTTAAAAGAGTAAGTCAGGAGTTTCTTGCCCGTTCTTATCCATACAAAACAAAGTTTTGAAATAGGCAATTAGATTATTTTTGTTTTGAAAATGCCGTTCCAAAGTGCCCGTTTTTAGGGTTCCGTAGTCTACTAGGAACACTTATAGTTTCGCCATGTCTGTCCGTCCATCAGTCTGCCTGCAAAATAGCCTTTTTTTAAACTTATAATTGGGAACACTTATTGTGACGGACGGGAAACTACGGAACCCTACATTGAGCGTGGCCCGACACGCTCTTGGCCGGTTTTTTGGTATATTGGAAATAAATGACTTGACCTGACCTAGCAGTAGTTTCCTCAAGTATATCGGGTCGGCTTCCAGTCTAGCCGGATTCCCGATACCCGAGTATTTCACATGTACCGTCTGGCTGTTAGAACCCGGTTACTGGGTTACACGACACCTCTTGGTGATACCGATTATCCTTTCTCGCTTCTATCTACCCATACTGACTGTCAAAGTTCTACGAATGGCAACCGGGACCGGGCATTACGTGCTTTCTGAGGCGTGCCAGTGGCGTGCAAAATAAACTTTAGAAAATACATATGAATTGAAGGTATGTAGTTACGGGGAGTCATTCAGAAAGTCTGACCTGTCAAACAAGGGGTACCGAGTCGCCCAGATACTGGGTTGGTCTGATTGGCAGTCACTTCACGTAAAATACGGGTATCCAGCTGAATCCGACTAGGCTGAAAACCGACCAAGATATTTGGGAAAATGCTAGGGAGATGATGATATTAAAATTTACTATTCTTATTAGTTAGGCGGTGACCGCCTTAAGACAATATACCACAACATGCATATATAGAGTGATGAGGCATGATTATATCTTCACAGCGACGTAAGGTATCACAAGATCGGTTTATCGCGATGACGACTGATAATATCGGAATTGTCTTCGGACGTAATCTTAGCTGGTATATCTGATAACACGTAGTATGACATGATAATACAATTATCCATACTTCCATACTAATATTATAAATGCGAAAGTAACTCTGTCTGTCTCTTCTTCACGCCTAAACGACTGAACCGATTTGAACGAAATTTGGTACAAATATAGTCTGTTACCCGAAATAGGACATAGGATAGTTTTCAGCCCAGAAATCCCCCGGGAACGGGAGTTAATCCAGGCGGACGAAGTCGCGGGCAAAAGCTAGTTACTTATATTGATGAAATGTTAAAATACTAGCTGTCCCGAGCGGTTTCACTTAGGTACGTTATGTTAGGTCTTGGTTACTCGCGGTTCTGCGGATGGCGAGCGATGGGTAGCTCGCCGCCCGGCTAGGACCAGGACCGCGTAGACGGCGCGTTTTGTTCCACGCCCGCCTCAAAGAGAAGAAGTCAGCACAAGAAGAGGCCCAACAGGGCCAACGCCTGCCGGGGTTGCGGAATGCTTATAATAGTTACCGTGACCCTGGAACATAAAGGGCAATCGAAGGAACATGAGTGGGATTTAGTCAGTAAAAGTCTGACACGCCCTCCCGCCGCATCCAGGACGGGAGCAGTCATTTGATGATTTGCCACTCACCAAAAAAAAAAAAAAGGTCTTGGTTACTGTTTCGCTCTCGTGGGACATAGCGCGGTGTTATATAGCCTACTAGCGCGTCAGCTTTGCGCGGATACTGTTACAATTTTTTGGAAATCACGGCTTTTCTCTAAACTTTCCTTTTCAATATCTCAATCTATAAAAAACTAAAATTGCGTTGTCTAGTTTCAAAGACCAAACTTCATTATCTTCTTAGGTCATTTGGCTTTGCTCTCGTGGGGCATAGCGCGATGTTATATAGCCTGTGTTCTACGCTAATAACGTATAGATCTATATTCGTAAAAGAATTTTTAAAATCTGTTTAGTATTTTTAGCGTGTATCCATTACAAACCAACAAATATTTCCTCTTTGTAATATTAGTATAGATAACACCACGGAGCGATGATAATACAATAATTATGCATTAATAATACTTTATCGGTATTTTTCTAAGAAATTGATTGTATTTTATCAATGGTTTTCACTTGTTAACTGGCCCCGACGTACATTTCTTTTTGTAGTAATGTGCCCCGGGGTTTTTTTTCTTCTTTTTTTAACTGCCCCGGGGTTATTCTCGTGTTTTTGGTTACAAAACGGCTACAGAACCTACAACCTTTCTACATAAATAAAACAGATAAATATTTAATTCCTATAAACACATAAATATATTTTTTCAATTCGGACCTAAGATTAGCGCGTTCAACCAAACAAACATAAAAACAAACATACCCTTTAGCTTTATAATACCTTCTATATCCCTAGGTCTGAGAATGACAGAATAATAATAGGTACTGTGAAACCCTGAGCTAGACAGGAGCCTTCGTTAGACGTCGGGGGCAAATGAGGATTGAGTTGGCAGTAGTATTAATACTATTTTTAAGTTTAATTAAAGAAATAGCTTACGAATTTGACCCATACGATTAATGTGATGAAGCTAGTACTAACTTTATTTATCCTACTTATATTATAAACTAACTGTCCCCCGTGGTTTTACCCGCGGTATCTATACTGTGTCTGTCTGTCTGTCTGTCTGTATGTTTGTCTTTCTTTCACGGCAAAACGGAGCGACGTATTGACGTGATTTTTTAAGTGGAGATAGTTGAAGGGATGGAGAGTAACATAGGCTACTTTTTGTCTCTTTCTAACGCGAGCGAAGCCGCGGGCAAAAGCTTGTATCAGAAATTTGATGGTTACTACTTCGCTCGAATTTTACTCGAAACCACGTTTTATGTTACGTCCCACGGAAACAGGATAAAAACAAAAAAGAAGATAAAAAGTATTCTACAAGGTGTATTTTTGGTCTTGCTCAACCCGCTAGGAGATGATTCTACTCATAAAAACAAACAACTTTCATTACGGAACCAACTCTGAAATCGCGAAAAAAATATCAGCTGGTTCTTACATTATAGTCGGAGGGCATTGAACTTTTCTTAGGAACAGCTGATATTTTTTTCGCGATTTCAGAGTTGGTTCCATAACAAAAGTTGTTTGTTTTCATGGGTAGAATCATCTCCTAACGGGTTGAGCAAGACCAAAAATACACCTTGTATGTCCGTCGGTCCTAAGCTACCTCCCCACCAATTTTCAGCCAAATCAGTTCTAACGTTCTTGAATTATGAAATGTGTAACTTAAGGATCGACTAGTATGTGGCCCACCCAATATTACTAAAAAAAACTTCTTTTCAAATTGTTGAGATAACAGTCCGTTGCCTTCACGACTCACAGCAATTAAGATTAAAATATATTATTTTAGTATACACTTGGTAGACTCAACGACATTCTTTAACTCACTGAAGACTGGTGTTTGGCTTCGACATCCCGATAAACTTGGTCCGATTTCATCATGCCAGGGAACTCCTAAAATTGATTTTCACTCACCGTATAACAATAACACTAGCCCTGCAATGGAAAATCCTCTTCTCATGCAGAGAAGGCACGATCATTGATTTCCACACTTGCTCTAAGTGGATTGGCGATTACAGACTTATATCATCACTATCTTTTGCCAGCGACTTCGTCCGCGTGGAATAACGACTACGCAGAATTTCGGTCTTCTAAGGTTTTACCTAATAAAATAGTTCCCGTTCCCGGGGGCTTTCCGGGATGAAAACTATCCTATGTCCTTTCTCTGGCTAGCCGACATTTTTTTCCCCCAAGTTTTTAGTATAAGAATGAACACCTTTTTTTTTTTTTTGGAGAGTGGGAAATCATCCAATGACTGCTCCCGTCCTGGGTGCGGCGGGAGGGTGTGTCAGACTCTTACTGACTAAAACCCACTCATGTTCCTTCGATTGCCCTTTATGTTCCAGGGTCACGGTAACTATTATAAACATTCCGCAACCCCGGCGTGAACACCTTCCTCCTTATCAATCTATGTGATGTTCAAAATAAACTTTAGAAAGTACAAATAAAGTAAATATTGTTGAAATCTATGTATCCACAAAACAGATTAACAAAGTTAAAAGACTATATCAAGTACAATAAATACTGTTCTCAACATGTTTATTAATAACTAGCTTAACAGTGACATAATTCACTAATGACATAGTTAGTTACAATATAATGATTCTTACATCTTCGACTTAGTACATAATTAACCTTAATAATTTATCCACGTGGACCATTTTAGGGATCCGTAAAGGAAAAAAGAACACTTTTGTAGGATTATGTGTCATGATTTTTTTCTCAGGAAAGCGCTGAGGATTAATATTTAATTAATATTAAAGCAAGTCTACTATTAATCCTTGCAACTGACATAAAAAACTTATAAGTCAACATAATCAAAAGATATGAGCAATAATACCTAGCTTAAAACTTGCAAAACTTACAGGGGACTTCCCGTTGACCTATAATCATAAAAGTGAAGAGGCAGTCTTTTATATAAAATGGTTAACAAACAAATTCCACAATGTTAATAACATTGTTCTTAAACGTACGACTAAAGGGGACTATAGTTATTAATATTTATTTAAACTGTTTTGTAATTCAATAAAAAAAAACTTAAATAATGTATCTACATGTTTGTACGGAATCGTCGATGCGAAAGTCCCACTCGCACTTCACCTTTTTACTTTTGAAATAAACAAATTAGTTACTTAATTATCACTTTGTTTACTATCAGTAGATTTGTTAATTAACACCCAAACCAAAGTATTAGTATTAAAATATACATTTAGTTTGGGTTTAACTGTCTATGAGATCACAACGTAAACAATTAAATAGAATAATGTAAAGTAAATTGAGAGTTTTAAAAACGGTTTTGTAGTTTTGGAGATACGGTTGTTAAGACAGATATTTTCAAGTGTTGTGTATATGAATAGTGTTGTGACGACAACTTTTATTTGTTTATTTATCTGTAAAGTGTAGTCTTTTGTTTTTTACAATGTTTCGCTTAGATGTTCATTTGGTGGTCGGAAAAGTAAAAAAACCGGCAAAGTGCGAGTTGGAATCGTACATCGAGGGTTCTATACAAGCCTGTAGTAGGTATGTAAATAGTTAATTTTACATGAGAAGCGAGTGAAACAATGGTGTTGATTCTCTTGTTCACAAACTTAACTAAATTTAAGTTAAATGCATCTTTCTCTTTCCATTTCTTAAAGAAAAGGACAGAAGATACATTTTAGTTTAATCCTGTCAAATTAGACAGCGCCTAAAGAAAATTGGCGTATACTTAGTCGCCATGTTTTTATATGCGTCCAAATTATTTATGGAGTGTCTAAATTTGTCACGACTTAACTAATATTTTATCTTCTATCCTTTTCTTAAGGAAAGGGAAAGAGCAAGATGCACCTAACTTAAATTTACGTTAGTTTGTGAATAAGAGAATCGGCACCAATCTCAACTTTATTGTTAGAAAACTATTGTCCTCATACATCGACATAGGTCGTGGTGAGGTTAAGTTGTAAATACATTTACCTTCCTTTTGCCAAATTTTACATATTACAAGCTGCCTCCCGCGGTTTTGCCCGCATTAAAAATGTTACGGGTGAACAACCTTTATCACTTAGGGGTATGGAAAAAAACTTTTTGCAAAAAAATAACATCCGTCTTCAAAAACTAAAAACCCAAAAATAACTAAAATTTCGGAAGTCGGTGGCAACACAAATTGAATGGCAGAAGAGAAGCCACCGACTTCCGAAATTTTACTTATTCCTGGGTTTTTAGTTTTTGAAGGCAGTTATTATTTTTTTGAAAAAAGTTTTTTATTTATTACTTTTTAGTGTCGACTCCCAATGTTTGACTGTGTATAGTATCTTTCAAAGTAATTTATTTTCAAAATAAAACTACTTACAATCTTATAAAGCACACATCGTCTATGAATATTTCGTCAATGTTTTTTGTTCTTGGTGAATTTTTCGAGAAGCACTAAACTGATCGCCACAAAATTTATATGGGACCACCCCTGAATCATGACTTATCAAACAAAAAAAGAACCATCAAAATCCGTTTACAATTGACGGAGTTATCGCGTAACAAACATACAAAAAAAAACATACCGACGAAATGAGAACCTCCTCCTTTTTTGAAGTCGGTTAAAAATAGATAGTAGTCAATTCTCAGACCTACTGAATATGAATTTAAAATTTGGTAAATTTTCGGAGGAGTAAGATAACTAACATTGTGACACGAGAATTTTATATATAAGATGAACATCCGAAGTAACCAATAGAAGCACAGAATAATAACAGTAGATTTAAAAGTAAGCCGAAATTACCAATGAGCAAGCGAGGTGGTCAATTGATCAATGCTCGTGCCTTCTCTGTATGAGAAGAGGCCTTTGCCCTGCAGTAAAGTAACAGACTGGTATTAATTATTTGGAATACCTATGCAATTATTTTTAGGTTTAAGTATCAAGTTTTCAACCTGTACTAGGTTACCTCTAAGGTTCGCTAGGTAACCGCAATTAAAATATTGAAAGCTGGTTGTTTGCTGCGGATTCGCCTATGAATTTTTATTTTTTATTTAACCTATCCGTTGTTAGGATTGCGTTTCCAAAACTCGCTTAACAGTGCGATTCTCTCTACACCTTAAAAATACATATGATTTTTTTGTGTCCATTTTTTTTTTTTTAAATTTTGGGACATAATTAGTATTAATAACATTAACATGTTAAAAATGTTTGGAATCGATATAGTTCCTTATTTATAACAAACTCTATTTAGGTTTCGCATAAACAAAAACAAACTTTGTATATACGCGTCATGCTCGTGAACGGGCGCTGTCAGTTGAGATCGGTCTTCTCTTAAATGCAATAACCTTTTATTATGTTATTTACCTGCATTATTTTCACATAAAGAAGCCAACAATAATATAACCAAGATTTTGCAAAACCTGAAGTTTTGAAAAGACGATCCGTGGAGTTTCTTGCCTGTTCTTCTTCATAGATATCTACCTTCTTTTTAGAACAAGCAACTATCGTCACATTTCTGACTAACCGACCGACTCTTTGACACTTCATAAGTGCCTGTAAATGGTCTAAGTGAAATAAATGCCTTAATCCATCGAACACACGTGATTCGAGACACAATTTAAAGACAATAGCAGCGCGACAGCCAGCTGTCGCTTGGTCGTCGAAAGCTTAATAGTACATATTTTCTTAAATGCACCCTGTTATTCAGACATAATAAGGCAGCATTGCCATTTTTTTACCAACCTTGGTTTAATGGTAGATAATAACCGCCTTCAAAAACTAAAAACCCAAAAATAACAAAAATTTCGGAAGTCTGTGGCGACACAAATTAATTGGCAGAAGAGAAGCCACCGACTTCCGAAATTTTTGTTATTTTTGGGTTTATAGTTTTTGAAGGCAATTATTATTTTTTTGAAAAAAGTTTTTATTTATTACTTTTTAGTGTCGACTCTGACGTGTTCTACAACCGATGCCGAAGCACACATCGTCTATGAATATTTCGTCATTTTTTTTTTGTTCTTGGTGAATTTTTCGAGAAGCACTAAACCGATCGCCACAACATTTATATGGGACCACCCCTGAATCATGCCTTATCAAACATAAAAAGAACCATCGAAATCTGTTTACAATTGACGGAGATATCGAGTAACAAACATACAAAAAAAAAAAAAAACATACAGATGAATTGAGAAAATAGGGCATTAAGTCCGCCGTAAAGTGTTAATAAATAGTTTTTTTTGTTGCAGCGTGTCTCAATTACCGGTAAAGATGCGCGGTCGCACGCCGCGCTGGCTGTGGGTGGGCGCAGGCAGCGGAGCCCTGTTGGCGCTAGCCGCGCTCTCCACTGCGCTGGCCTGGACCAGCATATTCGACTCTGCACTCGCTTCTGTAAGTACGTCATGCTTTGGCTATTAATCCGTAACACACTTGATTTGAGACTCAATAGAAAAACAATAGCAGCGTCACAGCCGGCTGTCGGTTGGTCGTCAAGAGGTTAAGGATGTTCAAGGTAGCTTGCGAAATTAAAAGTTTCTTACGTATTTTTGCAATTTGCAGCTCAGTGTCTGAATGATTTGCGACTGTAATAGGTATTTAGTTAAAGAATTATAATCATTTCAATGCCAAAGCAGCCTTTATGGTGCATATAACTCAATTGAATGACTTTTTCATGAAATAGGCAATCAATCGAGTTATATGCAAGTGAAGCATCCCCCTTAAACCTTCAAACACACGGGATTCGAGACACAATAGAAAGACAACAGCAGCGCGACAGCCGACTGTCGCTTGGTCGTGGAAAGGTGCAGGAAGGCTGTAGGTTCTGTAACATCACTCTACGACCTTAGGGAATGTGCAGCAACCAATGCTGTGTGTGAAACCGCTGGGGCTAAGAAATGCATATACGACTATTAATTTCTCGTGAATAATTGTCCGCTCTCGTCACTTCAAGTGGAAAAGGCTTTACAAATCACGTGTCGAGTAAGTCTTCAGTTAATCCCCAGTCTGTAGTACTACTAGACATTGCATCAGAATGCTTGTGGGGCTTCCACAATCAGTATTCATGGATTACATCGTGATGCTAAAGTTGAGCTAGGTCTCAAGAAAAAATCTTTATAAATACTCATTCGAGTTTCATGAATGTAACTTGTCAACGGGTTGTGTCCTATGAACAGTAATAGGTTGAAAAAACAGAGTAATATAAGAATATTTTCTATAATAAATAATAATATATATTAATTGTAGAGTATATTATATATTTCAACAGTATTTTTTTTCAATAGACAGAGGTTTAGGTGTATAATACATGCATAATATAAAAGATAAAACGTTTTTTTTTATTTATAAAGCCCGCACGTAACATGTGCGGTTCAAAAATATCTTATACGACGATCTTTACAAAAAGTCACTTCTCTACTATATAAAAATAAGTCGGGTTTTCCTTCCTGACGATATAACTCCAGAACGCACGAACCGATTTCCACGGTTTTGCATTCGTTGGAAAGGTCTCGGGCTCCGTGAGGTTTATAGCAAAGAAAATTCAGGAAAAATCCACGCGGACGAAGCCGCGGGCAGAAGCTAGTTACTTGTAAGTCTTTACTCGTGAAACTGAAAGAAATACAAAAAGAATTCAATTGACTTTTAGCGCCGATTTGCCGATTGTAGCGCCTCAACCGTTGTTTACAAACTATATCAAGATATAGGCTCTTTTTCTCTACTATATTTTACTAGCTTTTGCCTGCGGCTTCGCTCGCGTTAGAAAGGGACAAAAAATAGCCTTTGTTACTCTCCATTCCTTCAACTATCTCCGCTTAAATATAAATAAATCACGTCAATTCGTCGCTCCGTTTTGCCGTGAAAGAAAGACAAACATACAGACAGACACACTTTCCCTTTTATAATATTAGTATGGATTAAGAAAAGGACATAAGATTAAATATTAGTTCAGTCCTATAAAATTAAGATACTACTACCTATAGACAACTAAGTTGTGGTTAAAAGGTGGCAACTAAAATTGCGTCAAACCACGTCAGGCTGACTTTTGACAGGACTAAACTAATACGTCTTTTCTGTCTGACCTTTTCTTAATGAAATGGAAAGAGAAAGATGCACTTAATTTAAATTTACTCTAGTTTGTGAACAAGAGCACCACTACAGACAATTCAGACGCAATTAAAAACACACTAACATTCAACTTCAACTTTTATATTAATTTATGGCAATCCATCGAATTTTCGGTGATTTCTGCCAATGTCCAGTTTAATTAATAATATTTTTTTTAGTGACAATTGTACGGTTATTAAATTATAGTATGGAGATCATACACGTGTTCTTATAACCAAGAACACGAGATGACTCCACACTAACATTAAAAATGCGTCAATTATTCCTGTCAGGCGCTGACAATTTTGACAGTACTAAAAACTAATATACATTTGCGATTTGAATTTAAAACATCATCCTCTAAACTAATCCTTCAGACAGTGACATTGAAACAAACAAAATTAACAATAATTAGTAACATGTGTCAAATATATTCTGTTAATGAGATTAAATTACCGCGTGTCTTAGCGAAGCCTTATGGGACTAATCAGGTCGTTCTGAAGGCACTTTCTGTGTCAGAGTCGGGGCGAATTCTTAGTGAACTCGTTCAGTCTTCACTTAATTGTAATAATTAGTAAACTCAATCTTAAAACATAACATGTCCATTTGACTAAACTGTTGCCAATTCTAAAGCGTTATTTTGTTTGGAGAAGAACGGGTGAGAGACACCAAAAATGTTACAATAAAAGCTAAAATCTGCTATTAATGTTCCTGGGCTGAGCAAGCCTCTTCTCATAAGAGAATATTAAGAGGTAAGAGAAGGCACGAACATTTATCACCATGGGCTTTCAAAGCAAATTGGCGATTTCCGACGAACTTGTGTCCAAACCATACTACAGACTAAATTCCTTTTACTACTTGTAACAAATATGTTCACAAAGCGTTAGAAAAGGTTACACAATGCTTGTTATCAACGTTTCGGCGCCATATCAGCAGAATGTTAGCTTTGTCAGTCTGTCTGCTATCTGTGTTTGAAGTCCATATGATAGGGCTTCTGGTTGCCTAGCAACGGGCGTGTGGGATTTCATAGGGACTACTAGCAGCTTATCAATAATTGGGTATTTTAAATCATTAGCCAAGAAATCTAAGACACAATTTCTAGAAAAGCTCTCGGAATTTTAGCCCTGAAAGTCCGGTTCATTTTCAATTTACTGTAAAATTTGATTTTCAGTTGCTTTCAAATCAATAAATAGTTAGTCAATCGGGATACCAACTTAGTGATGTCAAAAGATGACATGTCATAACGTATGGGGTAATCCCGTTTTGACAGGCATAAAAAGTATGTATGGACAAACGGAAATGACGAAACTATAAGGTTCCTTTTGAACCATTTTAGAACAGAACCCTAAAAACCAGCCAACTTCGGGTCGTACTCGCAAAAATAGGTCACGTAATAACATCACAGATTACCCACGGGAGCGGTAACCCAAGCTAATACTATAAAGCTGATAAGTTTGTTTGGTTAAACTTTCGACGACCAAACAGCCGGCTATTGCGCTGCTATTGTCTTTCTATTGTGTCTCGAATCACGTGTGTTCGAAGGTTTAATCTCAGGTACGACTAGTTCGACTTGAAAAAATCGTTTAGTGTTGGATAGCGCCATCATCGAGGAAAGCTATTCATTGGCTATGCATCATCTCACTGACCTATGGAGCAGTTAAGTAACCAAAAACACAATGTAACCGCGTTTAACCATTACCTCTGCCCTAGCTTTTTCCCAACTTTATGGGGTCGGCCTTCAGTCTAACCGGATACTTCTGAATTCAGTGTTTTACGTGAAGCGACTGCCTATAAGACCTTCACAATCCAGTTATTTGGCGACACGATACCTCTTTGTTAGACTGGTTTCAGCTTCTGACTACGCGTAATAATTATCAAAGTTCTACAAATGACAACCGAGCTTTACGTGCTTTCTATACAATTTGAAATTACATATGAACCGTATATCTATAGATACATTTATTACAAGGAACAAAAGTTACTGACGTCAATTCCTTCATAATTCCATTTAAAAACAATTGATTTGTCAAACTAATTAAAGTGTACGACCCGTCAATTGAGAAGTATCATATGACATAGTTGGAATCAATCAACATGCATCTGTCGGCTCGCCTTGAATGGCTATTGATCAATCGATCAATCGGGATTAAGCTTTTTAATTGGCAACGTTGTGGGGCCTTATGTTAAATGATTGCGTAAGATGGCATGCAAAAAGATGGGGTTTATTAATTGGGTCACATGGTAACGATTATACGTTAATGACAATGTTTTATCATCGATTGGGTTGGAAATTTTGTCTGTACCTATAATTATTATTGATTATAATCAATAATAATAGAACTAGATTAACCCTAATTATTTTGTCCCTAATTATATTTAAACTAGTTATCATCGCAGTGACACCAGCGGTTTGGTTACTACTCCACTTCTGTATTGGCGTGATGTGCTATATACACATAGCCATCCTCAAAACATGGGCTATCCTTTTTTTTTATTGCACGAGTGGTTTCTGAATTTAAACGCTTTCAACCGAACGGACAAACTTTTAAACTTTTAAATATTTGAATGGGTGGAAGGATTCTACTTATATTCCTTACTAGCTTTTGCCCGCGACTTCGTCCGCGTGGAATAATAGTTCCCGTTTCCGGGGGATTTCCGGGATGAAAACTATCCTATGTCCTTTCTCGGGTCCCAGACTATGTCTGTACCAAATTTCATTCAAAATTGGTTTAGTAGTTTAGGCGTGAAGAAGAGACAGACAGACAGACTGGCAGAGTTACTGTCGCATTTATAATATTAGTACGGATTAACTTTGGAACTATCTTGAGCGTACACAAAAACATTATTGGAGTTGTATAAGCGTGAAAGAGCTACATTGACCATGGTAAAAGCATCCAAAACATATCCAATGGCGTTTTTTTTTGATGGATAGGAAATCATCAAATGACTTCTGATGATGAATGATGTCCAAGATATGATGAATGATGTCCAAGATAAACTATAGAAAGTACATATGAATTGAAAAAGTCACATTGGTACTTGCCCGGATTCGAACCCGTAACCTCTTACACGCGCCTTTATGACGACGCAGATGTGTTATTCTGATACGTATAAGCTACGAATATCTTGCAAAGCCATCGGCCAATATTCTTTATTGTACACCAATAGGACAAAAACAGTAAAGGACAATACAAACAAATATGCAAGAGCACAATAGGCGGCCTTTTTTCGCTAAAAAGCAGTTTCTATTACATACTATCATTCATATTGCTTGCTGCGGAGTAATTTTAAAACTGTGAATATCTTCAAAGGTATTTTTTGAAATTATAAATGACTTCCGCACAATGAAAATTACGCTAGGGGCTACATTTTGCGTTTTAGTAATTTTATATTATCTCCGCAACTATATGACCAATTGACATACTGTAAATGGCAAATCTTATCTGTATAATGTCCTTGTGATACTGAAATAATTTATTGTCATAAGAATTAATATTTTGTTGCTCAAATAATCAACCAAACGTAAGTATGCCGAAAAATCATTTTTTTAATGCAATAAAAGAAGTATAAAAGATAAAATATAAAAGATAGAGATATGGTATCGCGGACTTTTTTGTAGGAATAATTAAGACAAACCAAGTTGCCATACATTGTTTTTATTTTTAGGCAACTGTTTAGGCAGCGCACGCAAATAATTCTGTTTTATGAGGAAATTTTTTCCGACTTGCTAGACAAAAGTTGCGATAGCTCGGTTAATATACATGTTATAAAAATAATTTATAGCCTATAGCACTCAGGAATAATGTAGCTTTCTGCCAGTGAATTTTTTGGAATTGGTTCATTAGTTCCAGAGATTACCCCAAACATACAAACTTACAAACTTACAAACATACAAACTTACAAACTTACAAATTTTACCTCTTTATAATATTAGTATAGATGAAATTTTATGGCAATCGCAAATAAACTAACACACTTTTTCTCCTGATTCACCGAAGAATTATTGGTTTTTGAGGTTTAACCTTTCTACGACCAAACGACAGCCGGCTGTAGCGCGATTGTGTGTCTCAAATTACGTGTGTTCGAAGGATTAAAGTGCAATAAATGTTTCTGCCATAGAGTTTTGAAAACGGCTTTGGGGTTTAGTGGCAAAAGCCAAAGTTTTACAGAATTGCACCACTAGTTAAAGGTCATGATCATCCATTGAGTCGTTGATACTCCATTCTTCTGTTAATCGTCTAAACCAACCATTTCTGTTTCATTATCCACTATTCTGCAAATCCTCATAACCTCCTCCTCCTGTTCCAGCAACTGACCCTGGCTCCGAACTCCAGGTCGTTCCACAACTGGGTGGCGCCCACAGTGCCGCTGTTCTTCGACATTTACTTCTTCAACTGGACCAACTCTGAGCGGTTTCCTGATGAGAAGCCTGCTCTAGTACAATTGGGTGAGTGAAGTGGCTATTTTGACATTTTAGTTTGCAGACAAGTCTTAAATACACTAATACAAATAAAATACCAAAGTTCTCATGTAAGTGGCAGACACAGAACAAACAATCGTGCTCATAACTAAAGTTGTCCTGGATGGGAATCGAACCCGCGACCTACGGCTTAGCAGTCAAGGACACTACCCACTAGACCAACAGGTCTGACCAAGATAAACTTAGAAAGATATGAGGTGGAATAGTGTCATGGGTACTGTAGAGGCCAGAGGGACCTCTATTGTACCGGGACAACTAATAAATCATTTTATGGTCATTATATCCATGTATTCTTCTTCAAATCATATTTTAATTAATTTTATTGCGACCGCTTGTCAGTCTTAGGGGCTGTCAAGTCTTTCTTATTCTAAAAATATTTCACCTCATCACAAACAATGAATCTAAAAAGGTTTTACTATGACACTATCCGCCAGTGTCTCTACAGTAGGTACTGTAGAGACTGTTCTATATAAATGCAGGCAGGTAGGTACCTGCCTCCATTTATATAGAACACCAAGGCGCTTCACAGTGTTAGGTTGCATACTTGAAAAGCGCTTTAAAACTCCTACACCAACTTAACACCAGTGCTAGACCCTAATGACCGTTTCAACTACTTCCAGGTCCTTACCGCTTCATCGAGAAGAGACGACACGTGAACGTGACGTGGCACGACCACAACGGCACGGTGGCCTACAGGACACAGAGGAGCTGGTTTTTTGACGAGTCCTCTTCCAATGGGACCCTTCAAGACAACATCACCACGCTTAACGCTATTGCTGCAGTAAGGGTTACTCTTCTTTCTAATCTAGCCAAAAAAATATAAGGCACTAGCTTTTGCCCGCGGTTTCCTAGCGTTAGAAAAAGACAAAAAGTAGTCTTTGTCTTCAAATATCTACACTTAAAAAATCACGCCAATTTCGTGGCTCCGTTTTGCTATGAATCAGGGACAAACAAACACACACTTTCCCATATATAATATTAGAATGGATTTTACAAAACCTCTCTTAATTTATGACTTCATAAGATATAAATTTAGTATATACAATGTGTTAATGAAATAACCTAAAACCTCGGAGACCCCAACTGACTTTTACTACGACGTATAATTATTTATTTTCATAAATTATAGTAATAGATATTTGAAAATGTCGTTGTCGCGCTACTTCTTACAGACTCGTAGCTCTATCGCCACGCCGCTGTCCACGAACACGGGAGCACTATCGTTTACATCACGTTGGACAGTAGTGTGCAGCGTCGTTAAAAAATATTAGAGGCGGCACGACAAATCATATTTTTTTGGAAAAATATAACCTGTAATAAAAAATATTGTGTTCGATTTTGCTGCCGATTCTAAACAAACTAGTTTTAAGTTTTGGGTTATTTCATTAACACATTGTATAAATTATTTATTATATAAATTAGACATCACATGCCTGGAGAAACCAGTTTAAGGCTACTCATTTAACTCTATAAACACCATGTTTCATTTTTCCCTGCAAAACTGCAAACAGTAAGCTTCGTGAAATCCCTTCGTTATCTCACAGACAGCTTTTAATCCGATTACGTTGGAGTTATAACATTGAAACATTTTGGATTTCGTTGTTACGGGTGGATAATTGAGAATCCTCTTCTTTTTAATGGAAGTCTATTAAATACAACAAAGACAGTATGGGGTTTGTTTTGTAAGTACGAGGATGTGTTGTGAAGTTTCTTATGCCCTAAAAAAACATGACGTTTGTAGCTAGCTAAAATTGAAACTTGAATAATGATGAAACTTGAAAATGCGGGGCTCCTATTTCTGGGTGGTTTAAAAAAATAACCACGAAGGCTAAGGCGGGAGATCCGCTGCGCTTTGCCCCCGCCTTAGCCTTCTAACCTAACCTGTCCGAGTCTGGGTGCTCTGAGTCCTTATTTTTATCGACTACCTTAACTTTTTAAGAGTTTTGACGGATACAACCAGTCAAAACCGCTTTTGACGGAATCACTTAGTTATAACTGTTATTTTAGTCAAAAGTACTATTGACTAAAGCTTACGGTCAAAAGTACTTTTGACTGATTTTGCTAGTCAATAGTACTTTTGACTGGTTAAGTCTTGACTGCAACATATCAATTTTCTTTCCTACCTCGGTTGTCCTCCATGTATCAATTACCGATAATAATTGTATAAACTATGTAAGAGTCACCTATATTTTATTAATTACCCGACAATCTGATGATGCCTGCAAATTGTAAAGACTTGGATTTTGCTTCCCTTGATTTGGATTGAATAAGAGTAAAGTAAATTGTATTGTAACTTAAGACAGAATATACCTTCTTCACTTCTGTGTCTTTATCCCATTTAATTTTATCTTTCCCTTTTTCAGTCAGCAGTCTACCGCTCCAGATTTTGGGGTTTCCTCCAGCAGAAAGGTCTGTCCATGGGGCTGGCGATGTTCAACCAACACATTGCTGTCTCCAAGCTGGCTAAAGAACTGCTGTTCGATGGCTATGAGGACCCATTGTTGGACCTGGCCAAGAGTTTGCCTTCCAGCACAACAGGAGGAGCCCCGCCTGTTGATAAATTTGCCTGGTTTTATGAGGTAAGTGATATTGCTATGCTTTTTGTGGTTGTTGGAATTCTCATTTTTTGTTCACACGCTGCGCTGCTCATACGGTCCTGTTTCTACAAGGAAATAAAAAAATATATATATTTGTTTTATAGGGGCATAGTTACAGCCATATCAACGCTCTCCAGGCTACAGGTGCCCCGGAACATACGGTCGTGGCTTTTTTTAGAGAATTTGTGAGAGCAGGGATTCCTTGATACGTATTGCAACGGAACTCCCAAATACCTAGCTACGCCACTGATTTTCATCCAAGTAGTTTATGTAACTCATTTATGGGATAAGCTCGCCTTTGTACATGACTATTTTATTTGCTACCATTATGTATTTTATTTTTCTTGTTCGTGTGCAATAAAGAATATGAATATGAATATGAATATAGTTTACCGCCCTTAATCCAAGAATAATTAGAAGAAACGAAGTTAAAGAAAAAATCTCAGGATTATTTTATGTCAGGGTGTCATTTATTTATTCTATGTATTTCAGTAGTCTGGTTATTATAGCACAGACTCTGCCTAATTTGGATATTTATTTTAGATTATTTTTCTGATGTTTCAGAGAAACAACTCCTTAGATACCGACGGCTACATGGAGGTGTCGACGGGTCAGTTCAGCGGCACTCTACCGGGGCAGATCCTCAGGTGGAACTACGAAGACCACCTTCCTTACTATGAGGGGGAGTGCTCGAAGGTAAGCAAGAAATGATGACGACGCTCGACGATGATGACGTTGATGGTGGTGTTCAATGTAATGGTGATAACGATGATGATGATAGTGAAAAATATGATAATGGTGACGATTGTGTTAACATTCTGTCAAAATAAAACCAGTCTAGCCAGAAATCTTTGAAATTACGTGGCTATAGAATGCCAACTAAAACGTTAACGTCTTGCTTGGGGCTCAAACGTATTCCTTATCTTTTATGAATATTAGTCATATGCGTAAAATCGTAGGTGACAGACAAAGTACTTTATCAGTTATTTTTTTTATTCATTTGTTTTCATCAAAACTAACATAAATACTTCAGCTTTCAGGTAGTGCAGGCGAGTTTATGCCGCGCAATCTGACTGAAGAATCAACGTTGACGATGTTCGTGCCGGACCTGTGCAGGACAGTGAACATGGAGTACGTGGACAGTGGCGAGCGGGACGGCTTGCTGTACAACAAGTATGCGCTTACGCAGCGGAGCTTCGATAACTGTGAGTGTACAGTCTACGGACATAAATGGAGTTTCACTGGAGTGACGATGGATTTACGTCCGTCACTATTCATGCGATGATTTCAGTTTAGAGATCTGAATTTGGTAGTGTGGTTAATCTCATTATCATTTCTCTAGCCTTTTCCTAACACTGTTAGTTTCGGCTTTCTATCTTACTGGATTTTGTTGTGTTTTTATATGAAGTTAGGTCACACTTTACCCTTTGATTAGACTCATTGTCAGACTCCATGGCTTTTGTCTACCCATAATGACTATCAAAGATTTACGAATGACTACCGGAACCATAAGCTTTACGAGATTTTCGAAGCACGCGTTTTTGTGACGTTTGTGATGTTCAAGATACACTTAAAAAAATACACATATAAATTGAAAAAGTCACACTGGTACTTGCCCGAAGTTAAACCTACCACCTCAAACTTGTACATTTTTAGATCGCCTTGCTAAAATAAAAAAAAACCTAATTCTATTTCTCCTTTTCCAGCATCGACGTCACCATCCAACACGTGTTTCTGCAACGGCGAGTGCGCGTGGAGTGGCGTGATGAATGTGTCAGCGTGTCGGTTCGGGTCTCCGGCCTTTCTGTCTCTCCCCCACTTTCTGCACGGAGACAGCCAGCTGAGAGACTTTGTCACTGGCCTGCAGCCAGACCCTGATGCTCACTCATTCTATTTTGCTGTTGAGCCTGTTAGTATTACGAAATTTGTTAATTTAGACTGCATGCACACGGTCTTGATTACGTTGGCAATTTACTAATGTACGATTTAGTAGACTTGTGCTTTTTTGGTTAAATTCCTGGCGGGATTTAAAACCATTGAATTGTTTCTGTGGATTGAGCGAGCTCCATTTACTTTGGCTTCCAAGAGGTTAAATAAGAACCAGAATCTTCTAGTCAAAGTGAATTTGAAATTTGTAGGATACCTAGACTGAAAAATAAGTTTACAATAAAAAAAAATGGTTCATAAATACCTCTCACTACTGCAGGTGCACATATGCACATGTCTGCAGATTTTAAGAATTCATAGACGTTAATGATGATAAATTCTTGATTACAATCAACATGACTATTAACACCATCATTGACATAATAAGAAAGAAGAAGAAAAAGAAATACATTTACAAACAACCGCGACGAGATGATAAGAAAACTTCTTGGACTTTCAAAAATTTACTGAGTCATTTCTATTTCCAGAAACTTGGAGTTCCATTGGAAGTTGCGGCCAGGTTCCAGCTCAACATATACTTGGAACCCAGTGAAAATGTCAAGTAAGTTTCACTCGGAATCCGTAAAAATAACTTTTTAGCTATAATACGAGTACTCTACAAAATAAGATCCTTTACAAAGCTGTAGTCCTCGACACAATAAATTGCCTGAATGCTCAAAACCCTTTGTTTTCATCTGAGATACTCATGCCAACCTTCCTCTTATTTTCGTTATTCTTCTGTCCACAGCCTCTACCAAAACGTACCCAGAATGTTGTTCCCAATATTCTGGGTAGAACAAAAAGTCCAGATGGACGAAAAAGTAATCGCCGAACTTCGGTTCGTGCGCGCCATCTTTGATTGGGGCGGGACCGTTTGCGCCGGCGCAGCCCTCGTGTTCGCAGCCCTTGTTACCATAGCAACCTGCTGGGCTAGAAAACCACAGTATATCAAAAAGGAGTGTGTATACGAAAAGCCGAGAGACGAAGCCGAATTAAAACTTAACCCTATATGAATTTTATTTTAATTAGTCTGTTTGTGTACATACTCAAATATGGAACGTAGATCTACGAAGGGTAGAATTCAACTTTTCGTTGAATAGAGATGTGGATTGACGAAGAGATTCGTCAACTTTATTCGACTTTCTGATCTTGATTAAGGAGGTTAAAAGACGATATTTTAGTAAATTTTAATTTTATTAACAGAAAAATCATTCAAAACTTTTTCATACGACATAATTAAGAAAACAATCTAAGAAAATAAAGTATATAAATTAGAAATAATTGGATAGTCCAGTATTTAGCTCTAAAATCTCCGTCCAGCAAAAACAAAATTTACACCTGTATTCAAAAATTTAAATAAAAATATAATTTCAGATCTCTATTATTATAATAAATGCATTGGGGATTTATAACGCCAATACTTTGGAAAACTTATAATAAAAAATATTTGCGTATCAGAATGACTGTCCTGTGATATTGGAAGAAAGCGTGTAGAATTTTGTGTCAATATATCCTATCGTTGCCATTTTAGTTTTAATAGGCGTAGGCAATTATTATCACAAATAAGACCTTAAAGATATTTAGTACAAGTTTAGTAAAAAATAAATATAATTTTGATATTTTTATAAAATAATTAAAAGTATTAATATTTGTGATAGTAACTGTACCGTGGTAGATAATTAACATTAAATTAATTATGTATTAATTTCAGACCAAAGAAATATTAGATTTAATGGACATTGGTATTTTAAAGCAGACTTTCCATGTATGAGTTAATCATTCCAATAAAATAAGAAATAATATAATTTTGTAGAAAATATAGGGCAACTGGTAATTAGTGATCGGTACTCATATTCATATAAAAAGACGTTTTCCAAAAGACTTTTTCCATTTAAAGATATTTCAGGAAAATATATTAATATAATTTTGATATTATTAAAAAAAAATACATATTTTCCAAACTGTACTTAGTTTTATTTACGAAAAAAGTTAACGGATTAAAGAAAAAACTATTTTTATATGTTTTAGCGATTTTATATGAGTATCGGTCAAATATGATCAGTAACTGTATATAAAGCTCATTAAAGTTTGTGATATCAAAGATATTATTTTTATGTCAATTAAAACAATACCTTGATTATTACCTGACATTATGACATTATTTTTGTACATAATTTAACCCTTATAAGTGCAGTACAAGAAAAAAAAACTATTTTTATAATAAACTAATCCTTATTTTTATAAATGACAGTAGTATAAATGTTAATTTTATTTTGTAAATATATTAAAATTACATGTTTAACTAGTCTTTAAGAATTTAAATAAAACCAAAATTCATTATGACATAAACTTTTTTTAATCAAATAAGAATTGACATTGTTTTATTGGCTGCCATGCACTGCACTTATGCATGATCATAAATTATACAAGGTGTATTTTTGGTCTTGCTCAACCAGCTAGGAGATGATTTTACTCATAAAAACAAACAACTTTTATTATGTAACCAACTCGGAAATCGCGAAAAAAATATCAGCTGTTTCATACATTATGGTCGGGAGGGCAATGAACTTTTCATAGAAACAGCTGATATTTTTTTCGCGATTTCAGAGTTGGTTCCATAATAAAAGTTGTTTGTTTTTATGAGTAAAATCATCTCCTAGCGGGTTGAGCAAGACCAAAAATACACCTTGTATAAAATACTAGGTGTATTTTTGGTCTTGCTCAACTCGCTGGGAGATGATTCTTCCCATGAAAACAAACAACTTTTATTATGGAACCAACTCTAAAATCGCGAAAAAAATATCAGCTGTTTCTTACAAAAGTACAATGCCCTCCCGACCATCCGTACTATATTTAATATTATTAATGCGAAAGTAACTATGTCTGTCTGTCTGTCTGTTACGCTTTCCCGCTTAAACTACTGAACCGATTTGAATGAAATTTGGTACAGATATAGTCTGGGACCCGAGAAAGAACATAGGATAGTTTTCATCCCGGAAATCCCGCGGGAACGGGAACTATTTCACGCGGACGAAGTCGCGGGCAGTAGCTATCCATACTAATATTATAAATGGGAAAGTGTGTCTGTCTGCCTGTCTGTCTGTTTGTCTTTCTTTCACGGCAAAACGGAGCGACGGATTGACGTGATTTTTTAAGTGGAGATAGTTGAAGGGATGGAGAGTAACATAGGCTACTTTTTGTCTCTTTCTAACGCGAGCGAAGCCGCGGGTAAAAGCTAGTATTTAATATTATTAATGCGAAAGTAACTATGTCTGTCTGTCTGTTACGCTTTCCCGCTTATACTACTGAACCGATTCGAATGTAATTTGGTACATATATAGTCTGGGACCCGAGAAAGAACATAAGATAGTTTTCATCCCGGAAATCCCGCGGGAACGGGAACTATTTCACGCGGACGAAGTCGCGGGCAGTAGCTATAATGTATAAAGCAGCTGGTATTTTTTTCGAGATTTCAGAGTCGGTTCCATAATAAAAGTTGTTTGTTTTTATAAGTAGAATCATCTCCTAGCGGGTTGTCAGACCAGAAATACACCTAGTATAAATTAGGTAATCAATAAACATATTGATTATCTAATTTATATTTTTACTAGCAACCCGCTGTTCTATAATATGTATGTATTATAAACATAAACCTTCCTTAATGCATTGAACTGCATTGCACGATGTCATACATTTTGTAGACGCAGCAACTAAAGCATAAAATCCGTTGAGGATTTTAAAAGATCTAAGTCAGCAAAGGGCGGAAGCGACTTCATTTTAAACCATGTAAAGATTTATAATATTATATTGAGTGTGGCCGACAAAGTAAAGCAATTACCCACCGTATTATTTTATATGTGGTCTATTATGCAGAGTATAGTAATACGGCCTACTTATAATAATAATAATACCAGCCTATAAAACTGTGCTATTACTGTCCCACTGCAGGGCAAAGGCCTCTTCTCATACAAAGAATCGATCACCACGCTTGCTCAATGCGGGTTGGCGATTTCGGACTCATATTAAGTACAGGTCCATGTTTCCTCACGATGTTTTCCTTCACCGACGTCTGTGATGTCCAAGATAAACTTTAGAAAGTAACGGCTTACTAAATAAATATAATTCATTTTTTTTATTATACTGGACTGGTGTCTTCAATTACGGTTTTTATGAGAAAAAAATAGGGGCACAGTAATGATTTTATACACTTTAAAGTAACAAAATGATCAAAAGTATTTTTTTGTTTGTGTATCGATCACTAATCACCTGTCCCCTTTATTCAAGTCACTTGACTTTAATTGTAACAAAAATTCTATACTTTGAATCGAGAAAAAATATTTTGATAGCATTGTTATTAATTTTAATTTAGGTAATATTTGTAAGAAAAAAAATAACATTTTGAAAATATATAAAGTAATACTTGAATATTTTTATTTGTTTTATTTTACTTGTTTTTTTTACCCTCTACGCAAAAAGTGGGGGTGTTAACCCTTTACCGCATTTTGGTTCATAAGTGAACCAAACCATATTATCCTAAATATTTTTAAGTTCCAAACTGATTTCCTTGTTTTATGCACACTGTGTCAAATTCGTCCCAAACGAGCTTCATTTTATTTATAAAACCGCCACCTATGAGCAAGTTGTGTGAACTACTTTCTTCGTCAAAGTCAGATAACAAGTACTAACCGGTCCGCAGCAAGTTGTTGATTTTCAAAATTGTGTAAAAAATACAAATCTCGGTGATAGTGCTTGAAAATAAATACTACAGGAAAGAAAGTAAATCTAAATATTGATAATTAGGTAAGTTTTTATTGTTTTATCAAATAATAGGTAATTAATTTTAGGTGGTTCTAACTGAATGGAACAAATTTGGTACAACATGCAGAATATTCTTTCTTCCTTTGTACCATATTAGTGCCAACATGCACCAATGCTATGTAAAATTGCTTAGCTTGTTTTGTGATGTACCGTCTTATTTTGTTATTTACGTGGTTTTATGCTTATTTAATCGAACATCTATTTACAGGAAATTTGCGATATGGATTATATTGATTTGTGCTCAATGTACCATTGCTAGATAACCTTCTTAAAAACACTTTTAGTGTTTTCTTAAAAACACTTTTAGTGTTTTTAAGAAGGTTATCTAGCGATGGTCTTTAAAGATGTTTCAACAAAATCGTTTCAGTCGTTTCGTAGCTATCAACATTTGTTCGCGAACAACACCAAGAAGGTGTTTTTTTAACTATTTTATACTTGTCCATGGACAAGTATAAAATAGTTAAAAAAACACCTTCTCCCGGTCACTTTCTAACACACTTTCTCCTGGTGGTTTTAAAAACACTTTCTCCTGGTCTGTTAGCTCTACTACATGTAGTAGAGCTAACAGACCAGGGAAGTGATCACCATTATTATTTCTGCCACAAAGCAGCATTAATGTGTTCCATTTAAAGGTCTCAGAACACATACGGGATCGGAAAGAGATCGTCACTTCACTATTAAACTCCCTACTGCAACGCACTCGAATCAGTATCGTAACCTAATCGCCTCGCCTCGGAACAGGCTCTGAACTAGCAATTCTCGCGCTTACGGCTCGTCGTCCCCGCGCTTACGCCTCTCCGTACCCGAGCTCACGTCTTACTAAGCCGCCCTTGCCCCTGTCCCATATGTGTTGCACGTAAGTTTTATTAAATGTAAATTAGATCCAAACACAAAATAACGATGCAAAGAGAGAAACTTATTGAAGAAGTGAGCCAGCCGACCAGGGGCCCTAGTCTGCTATTACAATCGTGTCTCAATGATCGATTTTTGACGTGTAACGTCAAAATTTTGACACATTTCCTATACAAAAACTGTCAAAGTTGTCAAATGTCCGGTCGATGACTGGTCATTGAGACACGACTGTAATAGCAGGCGAGGGCCCCAGGTCTAGCGGGCGAGGAGGCGTAAGCGCTGTGACGCCTAGCCGTAGCCGAGTTGACGTAAAGGCGCTGCTGATACGCTTACGCTTTTTTTTTTTTTTTTGGTGAGTGGGAAATCATCCAATGACTGCTCCCGTCCTGGGTGCGGCGGGAGGGCGTGTCAGACTCTTACTGACTAAAACCCACTCATGTTCCTTCGATTGCCCTTTATGTTCCAGGGTCACGGTAACTATTATAAACATTCCGCAACCCCGGCAACGCTTACGTTAAGTGATTCCTGGTTGACAGCAAGGCGAAAGGCGATACGATTACGATCCCTTTCCGATCCTATATATTATGTGCTGAGACCTTTAAGGGTATAGGGGCTGGTGGAATTATAGGCACATGAGACATACTGGTGCCGATTCCCTTGTTCAAACTAAACTATATTTAAGATCAGCGCATTTTTTTTAATTTTATTAAGAAAAGGACTCGAGGTATTTGATGCTAGATTAATGGAATACGGAACTAAAGCACCGAACTGTTTTCGCTGTCCAGTAGGTATTACATAATGATTTATGTCTTTTGTTGTCACTAAGCGCAAGTCTCATAAATCGGTGACATTATAGCATGAAAAGCGATGGCTGCACATTTCCCACCGAGTTCTTGCTTTTATTAAAAACGTTCGTGTTCAAACCATCAGAAGGTGAGGAAAAGAAAAAATAAGAAACTGAATAATTTTGCAAGTTATATTTTTATAGAATAAGAAGTTAACAAATGTTGAATACAAGTATATATTTTTAAAGTTAGCGCAGTCATTACTACGGCAAAACTGAGGTTCCATGTTCAGCTTTCTGTTGGAGTTCCGTCGACGTTCTTCCGATTGCTGATGACTCGTATGACGACCAGCCTTTAATGGTGTCAAATTTGCCCAAGTGCTTCTAGAAATGCTCTTTCAGCTAGTGTCAATGTCAGTGTTCTTGCTTATTCTGACTTCACGGAACCGTATGAGGACTGCTATAAGCAATCATTTCAATAATTCTGCAGTACTTAATGAAAACTGCGCTAAGTGTAAATTAAAAAATTATTTATCAAAATCCATGTTGCTTGCCAAACCCACGACGTTACCAAAAGATTGGATACAAATTATTTCTGATGATGCATTTGATTTCTGCGTCATCTCAATCATTGCTATCAATACCATTGTTACTAATTATGCTTTATGTAAATCAATTAAGGTGGCTTTCGGTGGATTTGTTTGTAGTACGTCGTTGGTTGTTGTCCGTTGGTTGGTAATCGAAGTCGTTGTGGAAGTTTCGCGTTACTCCTAACCTGTAAAAAAACAAATTAAATGAAATTAATTACGATCTACGACGTAGGTAGGCTTGTTTTTTGTCGGTTGTTGGACAAAATAGAGTAATTAAGCGTACTCTTATACGCCTACCACACGCCCAAACTCTTCATAGTTTTACCTGCGCAAGTCAGTTTGCGCAGTTAAGAAAAATGCGTAGGCCGCGCCGTGGGGTTTGTGCGGTGTACAGTTTTACAACAACAAGCTCCGTCTTATGCGACCTACGCATTTTTCTTACCTGCCTAAGCCGGTTTGCGCAGGTAAGACTGCCCCCCTAGACAAGTGGCATCGTAGAATAGATAGCGAAACGAAAACGATTGTCAAATGTATGGAGATGTCAAATTGTTTAGCAAAAGCTTATGTCAATTCCATACATTTGACAATCTATTCGTTTTCGTTTTCTATTCTACAATGCCACTTGGCTAGACCCTCTGTTGTTAGGCTTGAGCGTGTGGTAGGCGTATTAGGGTACATTTGCATATAATAGAGTATGATACTCTATGCAACGGTAGGCAACAATAACCTATGATGTCAAATCAAATTGATTGAACGATGTCGGATAGCAGTAGTAGTTCACATATTGGACGAGAGATATCGCCACGTAGTGGCTTGGAAGCAAATACTTTAGTCAATAACAAAAAATATCACAATATCTTATATTATGTACTTAAAAAAATACAAGACTTACCCACTGTAATGCTTCCAGATACTCCTCCACTTAAACCACCCTGAAAAAATACACAAATTTTAGTTATGTATGCCTTAATCTTTAAAACTACACCACGGATTTTTATTATTTACTAGTTTTACAACAAACTTCTGAAAATTTTTGCATATTAAAAATGCACCTTGTATTAGCACCTTTGTGGGATGAACAATGAGCTCATATATTATCTATTAATATTAAACCAACTGGAACAACATGTAATCTTTATCATCTACAAGAATAGATGAATAAAATCTACGCGGACGAAGTCACGGGCAGTAACTAGTAATTAATCCTTCGAAAACACGTGATTCAAGACACAATAGAAAGACAATAGCAGCCCGACAGCCGGCTGTCGCTTAGTCGTTGAAAGGTTATTAATTGATAAAGAATACGAGACAAGATAAAATAAACCCGTAACTTTAGGAATGTGTTAAATTCAAATGAATAAAATATTGTACTTACTGTTACTTGTCCCACCACACTCTTCAAGTCGCCGACAATAGCAGCTACTGCGTCGGTCACAGTTGATATTAACGTGTTTATCAAACCGGCGGCTTCTGATCCTGCTTCTTCTTTAAGAGCCTCCAACTTCTTCACTGCCTCTTCAAGAGCCTATAACAATTTTATCCACAAATACTTATTACATTACACACTATTAAGTAATTTTATAAATCATCTTCATCATCTCCCTTTTCTCAACTATGTTGGGGTCGGCTTCCAGTCTAATCGGATTCAGCTGGATACCAGTGTCTTACGTGAAGCGACTGCCTATCAGACCTCCACAACTCAGTTATTTGGGACACGATACCCCTTGGTTACACTGCTCAGATTTTCTGGCTAGTTCTAACTATTAGTAAAGACTGTCAAAGTTCTGCAGATGACAACCTGGACCAACGGCTTCACGTGCTACGAGGCACGAGCCAGTGATGGTCACGATAAACTTTAAAAAGTATTTATTCGAATTCGAACCTGATTCGAAACAACTACCTCTTATACGAGAGGCGGGTGCCTTGTCTACTGAGCCATCAAATAAAATTTTATTAAAAAAACAAATAATTTAATAAATAATAACAAATAAAAAATAAAAGTAAAGTTAAACTTGTTGATAAATAAAGCTCCTCCTATTGCTTGAGTAAAGACTAGGCGTGTCTTTGCAGTTAAATGTAGTCTAAATAAAATAAAATAAATAATATAATTTATTAGTAATATTAATAAAGATGGACCTTACTTTGTTCAAATCAGCGACAACAGATTCTAATTTCTCTTTTACAGCAGCTGTAACGTCCTGTAACAATAATTTCTTTTTGTTTACATGCTCACATAAAAAATATTTAAAGTGTGTCTTCTTCATTAAAAAGGCATTCGTGCGCACGAAACATTGTTTTCTAACGTGACAGTGCCTGCCGGGGGTTACGGAACAGTTCTAACAGTTACCGCGGCCCCGGAACATAATGGGCAACAAAGGGACAAGGGTGGGGATGCTAAAGTGCCCATCACGTGGATTATCATTGCTGTCAGTTTTACCAAAACATATATCGTGGCTGAGATGGCCAAGATGGCCGCCATACAGTGACTGATGGTTGCACGATAGTGGTTGTCGATTCACCATCTTGCAAATAGCTTTTGGAATTATAACAAACTATTCAGGTTTCGCATAAACAAAAACTAAAATTGTATATCTACATATTAGGTACAAAGTGTTGGGACACTCGATACAACTGTGTAGCACTTGTATATAGGTACTAGTAGTAGGTAGTTGTACTAGTATGCAGATACATAGGTGGTTGTTTATTTCATTAGATTTAAATTACTTACCCCTGTCACTGCTGAAATTTCTTTTACTAATTCACTAATTTTATTTGCAGCATTTTCTGAAAGATCATTTACTACAGGTTCAATTTTTGCCTTTAATTCTTCGCTGACTCCATCTAATGCTGCGAGACTCTGTAACATAAATACATTTGTTATTGCAGAATTGGCAATAAAACCTGGTTCTGTGTGTACCGTGTCGTTAATATCTTTCTACAGAGATAATGACTAAATCTCCGACCGATTAATTAGTCAAAGAGCGAGCGAAGTGACCTCGGAATGTTGAGTCTCCCCGAAACAGGTCAGGTTAGTAGCAGATGGTAGGTGCTAAAGTAGAAGAGCTAAGTGAGGGAACGAGTCTTCGTCCTCTCATTCATATTAGGTTAATATTGTTATTATAAACCCTTGTAGAACTGTGTGAACAAAATCAATTAAATTGTTATCTATTTAAAGAGAGGTTTTGTGGTCGTTGGCAACGAACAGCCGAACTAACAAAAGGAGAAACATAAAATTGACACAGTATTTTGAAGTGAAAACTTCTTAAGCGGCGTTGAGCACTTTTTCTGTAATGGGTATAAAATCTTAAACTCGCGTCAGGACACGTGACCTGATCGAAAAAGCGTAGGACGGATAACAATTGAACGCGCGATAAAAATCTCACACACACTGATACAAGGTACAATTTTCCCGAGTTCAAAGCTTAAGTATTTTAACCCGTGGAGTAATAGTGTTGGAAAATCTTGGCGAAACAGCTTAATATAAGCTTCCTGTAGATAGAGAGAGAGAGATATAGTGGTCCTGCTAATGGCTTGGGGCAGGCGAGCCAAAGGCACACTCGTAAATAAATGAGCGAATGTGTTTTTGAAGTGAAAACTTCTTTAGCGGCGTTGAGCACTTTTTCTGTAATGGGTATAAAATCTTAAACTCGCGTCAGGACACGTGACCTGATCGAAAAAGCGTAGGACGGATGGATAGTAGACAGCTATAATCAAGTTTTCACTTCTGCCGGCACTCCCGGAGTGCATCCCGTCTTTTTTTTTCGTTATGTGGGACTGTGGTGGGACTACACTAATAAGAAGCGATATTTAGAAATGTAACCGTTAACAGAGTTAAATACGTTGTGAAACATTGTATGAAAATGGATTTGGAATGGAATAGATTTAATATAATTTATGACTTACTTCTTTAATTTTTTTGGCTTGTTCTTTTATGTCATTCAATGCGGTTTGTGATTTGCTGCTAAGGGATCCGAGGACCTTCTGTAATAATTTAGTGCACACCTGATAATATTGGCATAAAAATAAATTCACTGTGTTGTGTACATACACACATAATACAAAGTGCTTGAAACGAGGTTTTAAAAGTTCTTTTACCATCATTTCCCTGATCTTGTAGGCCAAATCTTACCTTACATTTTGTGGTTTCTGGCAATTAAATAAGGTAAAATCAACTTTATTACAACCCTGTTAATGTTGTATTTAACTCACGATTACTTTTCAACGTAACTTTGCGCCAGAAGACATGTACCTACCTTATTACTGTGATGTTCTTTGATTGAGTTTTGCAAATAATAACGTAGATGAGTACAAATAATAATCAAAAAGTATTATCAGTTTACGTATATAAGGATATCCACAACAATTAGAAACTCAACCAATGGTCACGAATGTGTGAGACACACGAAAATATTACGTGACATTATAATTTTTTAAATGTGTATAAATTCAACAAGAATAAGAAGAAATTACTTACAGTTAATGTACTTGTTAATCCATCAATAAGGTTAGTAAGAAGGTCCTCAACGTTACCCGCTATATCTTTTGTTGTGTCTATAACGTTGTCCACTATGTCCTTTGTTGTGTCTTTAATTGTGCCCGTTATATCTTTTGTTGTGTCCATTACGTTGCCCACTATGTCTTTTGTTGTGTCTTTAACTGTGCCCGTTATATCTTTTGTTGAGTCTATAACGGTACCCGTTATATCTTTTGTTGTGTCTATAACGTTGCCTGCTATATCTTTTGTTGTGTCTATAACGTTGCCTGCTATATCTTTTGTTGTGTCTAAAATGTCTCCTACTGCTCCGAATATGCCTCCTAAAAAGCCCTTCCTCGCAACTGCTGCTCTAGCGAAGGTTAAACTCGCCTGTAACAATTGAACAAAATGTACTTAATATAATGTCACAGGCATATTGTGTAATCTGCCGTATACATAATGGCTTAGCATTTTATACACGGCGTAAACGCTTGCTGTCATGTAAAATGCCGAAGTCAAAATGTCAGAGTAATGCGTTTCAGATAGATTATTCGTGATTATTTTTTAAACCACCCAGAAATAAATGCAATTCAGATTGCTTTGTCATTTTGCCTATTATTAGATTTACGTTTTGTACAAAATGCCTGCGTCATATCGACTTATCCACTAAATCATCTGTGGTGACGGTTTGACGTTGGTGGCACCGTTGTAGAAAGGGTTTACTTAATTTTCAACTCCCACAATTACCCCCGATTAATATAAACCCCTAAATGTTGTGCTTTATAATTTATCTGTAAGAATGGTTTTCTTAGTTACCATTTTTATTGCGCATATTTTACAGAGATTTTGGAGCGGTTAGATTTTGGAGTGAAAATTCTGTGTAGGCAGAAAGATCAGGATTAGGCAGAACAATCAGGATTTGGATTTTCCTGCCACGAAAAATCGTTACCGCTGTATGAAGCATAGACGATAAATATCGCCTGGTGAGAGGCGGCGGCGGCGGAGGGAGAGAAATGCTAGCTGGTCGAAGTAATTTTAGTTTGATATAAGAAATTTTTTTAGAAGAATAGTTAATTAGAAGTTAACCAGACCATAATCAGCAACAAAACGTGTGCTGTGAGACACTAGGAAGTGAAACTTCAACAGACAAGTGGAAAAACTTACTTTTGAAGTTTTAAAAACCTGATGTAAAGCTAAAAGTTTTACGTCAGGTTTTCGAATAGAACATTAACAAATGAACATTAAAATAGATTTAAATATTCAGCATTCAATTCCTAATGCAAAATGAATATTTTTTTTTTCCACAAATTATGTTCTATACATTAGTTCATGCTCAAAATTGTGATGCCAAAACTAAAGACAACTTAAATTTAATAAAAAATGTAAATGTACTCACGATTAAGAGGGCAAAGGACAGAGCAAACTTCATTTTGAAAGGTGATAATTTTCTTCTTCTCGTTCGAAACAAGGGTTGTAGCTCGATGATGGAAATACTGCTGCAGTACGCCTTTTATAGGGATCGACTATTAGTTTAGTTCTCAATGAACATCTGTATAAACCTGACCCCGAATAATAAATTAAATAAAATGTATTTATTTCCAGCTCAATACTTCCTGTTGACTCAAGTTGGTTTTAGAATCCACATTCACTCAATGTCATCCAAACAGCAACGATACCGGAAATGCTCCAAGTTTTCCTGTGCAACAGTTAGAGTAGGACCAAAATAACTGATATTGCTCGATGAATAGCCAAACTACAGTAGCTGGAGGCTGGATACATAGCTCGTAGAACTGATGCCCATAGGAGTGGAAAGGTTCTTGAAAGAAAATGTCATAAAGCTTGCCGAATTTGGGTTGGATGCCTTGGGATGCCGATGGGAAGCCTCGGCTGTGTGTTGGCCCTTACTGTGAAAGAGCTTGAGCCTCAACTGAGAGGACTCTACACTGTGTGGCATAAGCAGGGTCAGTTTCCCCTTCAGTGGAAGTCTGGTAGTCTGGTCCTGCCCAGGAAGGCGGGGATATCGGCGGCCCATTGTACTGCTGGACGAGATGGGTAAGTTGTCAGAGCGGATTATCTATGGCAGCCCGCTTTGTTAGCCACTTGTGCAGAGTGGCAGATCAGGTTTTAGCACGGGTGCTCCACCATCACCGCAATATTGCGTGTGAGAGTCCTGGCGGAGGACGCAGGGTCTCGGGGCGGGGTGCTGTTGGCGGTTCCCTGGACATCTCCAACGCCTTCAATACCCTGCCGTGTAGTTGTAATGTGGAGACACTGCGATTTCACAGAGTGCTTCCCTACCTCCGCCGCCTCGTTAGGGCTTCTTTGTCGAAAAGGTACATTACCTACTTGGGACGCGATGGCATATACCAGCGCAGTATGTCGTACGGTGTTCCACAGGGCTCGGTTCCGGGGCCACTATATATCTTCCAAACAAATTGTCATGGAGTCGAGTTTTTGATATCATTATTTAGGTAAACTAGCCATCTGTAAGAAACGTGCATAAAACATGTGGTTCACAATGGTATTTTTGGTAATAACCTTGAACAAAAAGAAAACAACGCAAATTAAGTGAAGTTTACTTTCTGCATTTATTTGAATATGATACAGTAGTTATTATATTGTTTCAGTTGTTTATCTGATTGTCAATACTTTTCGGAATGGCAAGTGTTTTTTTACGATAATCGGGCAATAAATTCCAAAGTTTTTTCCACATTACTTTTAGTGTGGACGCGAAGAGGCATTTGTTATATTACTATCCCACTGCAGGGCAAATGCATCTTCTCTGACAAGTATTTTATAAAAGAATATTAGAATGAAATCCATATAGTGCTGTTTGAGTGTATCCTGGACCAAACATACAGACAAACAGACAAACAAATATTCTAAAAACAATAGTTTGGATTCAGCATCGGTTGTGGAACATGATCAATTATTTTTTATTGTCTAGTTACTATACTAAATCAACGTACTACAAGCTTAGCATATCTCTGATGATTTGGCATCTGGTGGCCATGTGTCAGTTGTTTCAAGATATTTATTCATTTATTTTATTTCATTTACCTATATTGCCGACGCCTAAAGATGACAGTGGACACTAAAATCAGACGGACGTCCCTTTTTAAAAAAATATAGGATAGTATACTATATTTTTTTTATAGCGCCCCTTGGGTATAACAAATATCCTACTTTGTATATTATGCACGTATTGTTCACAGAAACCTACCTAATGAATCATTATATCTATAAAAAATCTGTAGCGTGCTTCTAAAGGTCTAAGCGTTCATAGGAACAGGCAGCGCAAAACTTCTTTGTTTTATACTATTTAGTAAGTATAGTGGGTAAAGTTTTTGCAGTTTTCGATGAGAAAGTAATGGTATTTTCTCGTAGAAAACAGATGAAATAAAACCACAAATATTACAAAGCAATAATTTATTTTGGGATATAGTAGGTATGTGCAATGCATACTAGTTTTAATATAAATTCATATTTCTTTAAAATGTTTACACAGTTGCAGTTATTAATAAATACTCGTAGGTAACGTACAAAAATATCACTTATAATTTATTTCATTAGTTATTAATTAATTTTAATGTAATAATGAATTTAATCTATATTTGTACGCTGAAAACAACTCAATTTTGTGATCATAATTAATATGGTGCACACAACAACTCTGTGTAATATCTTAGCTCGCCGCCCGGCTAGGACCAGGCCCGCGTCGACGCGACGGCGCGTTAGTGTTTCACGCGCGCCTCAAAGAGAAGTCGGCACGAGTAGTAGGGCCAACGCCTGCCGGGGTTGCAGAATGTTTAAATAGTTACCGTGACCCCGGAGCATAAAGGGTTTTAGTCAGTAAAAGTCTGACACGCCCTTCCGCCGCACCCATGACGGGAGCAGTCATTTAATGAGTTCCCACTCCAATAAAAAGGGTCTAAGACCATGAACATCGGTTGGTGGTTGAGGTTGTATGAACAGTAGCATTTCCCTCGAGGAGTGTCGTCTTTCACCATCAGCATCTTCCGGTCCAGGTCTCCTGCGATTGTTTGTGGCGGCTCTGTGAACAGTAATTGATAAGGTTAATCATCTGTGTAAGCTAGACTTTTTCCTCATTTGTGCAGAATAAACTTTTTTAAAACTAAATAATGTATTTTGTTTTATATTGGTACGATTCTCTTGTATTTTCTTTTTCTTTAATTAGCCAGCGTCTGACGGAACGTCGTATTTTGAGTGGCCATGTTTTTAATCACGTCTATATTATGGAGTGTCTTCATTTGACCGAAATAAACTAATATTAATTTATATTCTGTCCTTTTCTTAATGAAATAGGTAGAAAAAGATTCACTGAACTTCAACTTAGTTTAGTTTGTCAACAAGGGATTATCTATGTAATACACTAAAACTTTTGGGTTGTGTGAGGAACGGAGTGTTTTCTTTATCCTCCCTTGAAAAGGTGTGATATTTCTAGTCGGGATTTTGTTAATGCTTATATCCCATCAAACTCTCATACCGCGATGTAGGATAATTGTAGTTCACATCTTAAGCGATAGATGTCGCCTGTCGATGTCGAATTGAAATAATAAATTCAATAGCTGCGCCAAACAGGCCCAGTAAGTAGGCTTAGCCAATGTTACTTTTCAATAACGATAACGAAAGTAAATGTATGGAGATGACATAAGCTTTCGAAAGGTCACGTGTTCAAACGGTTTCGATCGCTAATTGCTAGACAATGTCAAACTACATAGAGAAACGATAAAGAAAACGAATGTCACGAACGATTTAATCATGACAAATGCGTAGACAAGTTTCCATCGGACAAGTTTTGGTCCGGTTAGTCCTAGTGACAAGAGCAGATTTTACACAGTCTTTCTCATCACATGTCTGGAGCAGAGGTGATTTTATATTATCCTTGTGAACGAGTCGCCTATCCAGTAATCTTTCCCTAGTGGCCCAGATCCTGGACTAATTCTTGATCTGTGTCTGCAGCATTTTTGTCCTTTGCCACACACTTTGAACTCAACACTATCGGAATGGGGGGGATTCCGATAGTGTTGAGTTCAATGGCTACAGCGACATCCACGACCAGGTCTTGCATAATGAGGTCCACTCGTATTCGAGGATCAAAAGCAGTCTTCACGTAGGCATAGGCAATCCGTTATCCACTTGAATGCTATAGTCAATGGTTAAGCAGCCAGTTAATGAAACATCGAGTCCCGTGCTGTTTTAGCTGTGCGTAAAAACTGCAATACGTACTTAACTGTTGACCATATTTTTAACCGACTTCAAAAAAGAGGAGGTTCTCAATTCGTCTGAATGTTTTTTGTTGTATGTTTGTTACACGATATCTCCGTCAATTGTAAACGGATTTTGATGGTTCTTTTTGTTTGATAAGTCATGATTCAGGGGTGGTCCCATATAAATTTTGTGGCGATCGGTTCAGTGCTTCTCGAAAAATTCACCAACAACAAAAAAAATTGACGAAATATTTATAGACGATGTGTGCTTTTTCTTCAAGTTTCTATTTTCTTTTTATAAGATTGTAAGTAGTTTTAGTAAATTATTTTGAAAAATACTTTAATACACAGTCAAACATTTGGAGGCGACAATAAAAAACTTTTTTCAAAAAAATAATAACCTCCTTCAAAAACTAAAAAGCCAAAAATAACTAAAATTTCGGAAGTCGGTGGCTTCTGTTCTGTCAGTCAATTTGTGTTGCCACCGACTTCCGAAATTTTAGTTATTTTTGGCTTTTTAGTTTTTGAAGGCGGTTATAATTTTTTTGAAAAAAGTTTTTTTGGTGATACTTTAAAAGACAAAAATAAGTACAGTAATTAATTAAGTACAGTATCTTTATGTTTGAGTTTCTGTGTGTGTGAGTGATCAAAGCTAGCGTTGCTAAGATGAAAACAATGTGAGATAAATAGTCGCTTGTTCAACAGAAGGTCGTAGAGTGCATTTGCTGTGGCCTTATCTATATAGCACTTTATAAGTTGTGCCAAATTACGCTGTTACTTGAACATTTTAATGCCTTACCATCACGGATTCTGATCATTATTCTGGCTTGTGGGTCTATTGGTTAGTGACCCTGACTGCTAAGTCGCTAATTGGGTTCGATAACCACCCAGGACAAACTTTGTGTGATGAGTATGATTGTTTGGTCTGTGTCTGTGTGTAATCCATACTTAATATTATAAATGCGAAAGTAACTCTGTCTGCCTGTCTCGTCTTCACGCCTAAACCACTTATCTGGTACAGATATAGTCTGAGACCCGAGAAAGGACACAGGACAGTTTTCATCCCGGAAATCTCCCGGGTAGGTATGGGAACCATTATTCCACGCGGACGAAGTCGCGGGCAAAAGACAGCTGTTTTTCTATAACTAGCTTCCGCCCGTGGCTTCGCCCGCGTTTATATTGGGACTTCCATCTACAATTTTACCCATTTTGGGTTTGACTTTTCAAATATAACTTCTTAGTGGATACATAATCTTACATACCACTCAAAAAGGGACCTGGGGGCGTACCACAGGCCCTTATAGCAGTATCTCTTTGATATTACTTTCAGTGGGGAAGAGACGGCGCTAGACAACGTGTCTAACGCTGTCACTTGCACACTCCTGAACAGGAATAAAACAATCTTACTTTAAACGTCATGGTACGGGGGCTGTCGATTCCCAAAACCAAACCCAAAATTTCACGTTCTTACATGTAAATATTTATATTATTTATTTATTTTATTTTGGCTCTTCAACAATGAGTACACTGTTACATTTGTGGTTGTACATTCAAGCTTAAGTCTAAGTGCCTCATCACTTATAGAAGAGCACCACATGCACTATAATTTACGCATAAACCGCGATAATATATAATAAAAAAACAGAAAAAAAAGAAAAATTTAAACAAGGGTAATTAAGTATATAATTCAAAATTTACTTATTAATATTTGGATTGACTACAACTTTTTTTTCTAATTATCAGGGACATTGTGCAGGTTCATCATTCATGCCTGCCGGGGTTGCGGAATGTTATGTTTATAACAGTTACCGTGACCCTGGAACATAAAAGGCAATCGAAGGAACATGAGTGGGTTTTAGTCAGTAAGAGTCTGACACGCCCTCCCGCCGCACCCAGGACGGGAGCAGTCATTGGATGATTTCCCACTCACCAAAAAAAAAAAAAAAGTTTCATCATTCATGAGACCATTTCATGTCATAGAATGAAGAAATATACAAAAATACTTGATTATTACCCATTTACCGAAATTATATACCAAGCCCTCTTCCTCTCTCCTACTACCTCTGCTGTGCCCGACAGGGTCCATAGTGATTCTGCAATATTTTTCTATGTAGGACCTAATTTACATTATGGAACGCAATAAAGTATTGAGTATTGAAATAAGTATTTCATCTCATATCATCTATAAAGTAGCTTTATGTTCATTTATTATTTCCTCGAATGCAGACGTTCTTAAAATTTAATTTTATTAAATTTTGGTAGAATTTTGACTCCTAAGTTGATAGGCGCCATTCGCTGGGCTAACGCCAATTTTTACTTTTTCATGACTTGTATCAGTGTCGCATGTGTCATCTAAATCCTATTAAAAACAAATGCTATTTTTGTTTTGTAATATAGTTTTTCTCTTGGTGGAAAATAAAGATGGCTGTTGTTACTTTTTTTTCATTATGAGTCGTACAGGAAACCTTTGTTCTTACTTGAATCGTGCTAAACATCATTCCCGTCTTGCACTTTACTGACGTCTTGACCTCTTTATTGATAATCTTGACCTTCCTTGATCTGTTGCACTTTTTTTTAGAAGGAGTGTTATATTTTTCAAGCATATATATGTATGAATGCAGCCTAAACGGATCTTGAAATATGATGTGTCAGTGAATTTATTTCGATTGTGGGTGTGACATAGGGTATATAGAAAAGAAGGAGAAATAAAAAAAAAACCTGACTGCAATTTCGGAAGTTGGTAACAGTTACATAAAACACAAACAAAGCCTCCGACTTCCGAAATTGCAGTTGGGTTTGTGAATTATTTAATTTTTTTTTGCTGACAGCTTTCTTGTTCGTTCGTTTTTATCTCAAACACTATTGATCATAATATAGGACAGATCAAGAAAGGTGTCAACGTCAAAGTGTAACAAATCAACGGTGAAGTGGAATATGTCAGAGAACGTGTTTGAGACCCAGAAATCTTCCTTGATGGGCTCCAGTTTTGGGATGGGAAATGATCAAATGACTCCTCCCGTTCGGGGCGGATCGGAAGTGTCAGACATCTACTGACTAAAATTCATCCTTGTACTTTTTTAGCCCTTTTTGTCAGGGTCGCGGTATCTCTTTCTAACAACCTGCAGCCCACGACCTTTGTTGACCAGTTTTACTTTTCTCGATAACACCTATTTTGACCCGATTTATTTCATCCTTGACTTGACCCATCTTGTAAACAATAACTCCCTGAATCCTGCCACCGCCAAACTTTTAGTAAGGGTAACCTCATCCACTTTCACAACCTTCTTGGATTTGTACTACTTTATTGATTTGCCTCACTACATCTTTGACTTTTTCTACTTTACCGTTGACACCTCAAAGTTCTAAACTACATTGTTGACTCAGGTTGACTCATTCTCTTCTTTTTCTCGCTAAATTGCTAATACCTCAACTTGTTCAACTGTAACTTTGACCAGTTCCACTTACTCGCTGACACTTTCCATAATCTGTTATACTTTGACGTAGGTGTACCTCATGGCAAATAAAAGTAAAATAATTAATGATTTTTATATGGTGGTGTCATGTCATAGTGGTGTCATGTCAACTGTCAAGTGACATTACGTTTGTTTGTTTACAATTATTATTTTTAAGAAATCTTTAGTAAAAAGTGAAAGAATGACTAAGAAACCACCGCGGTCACAATCCAGAAGCACTGTTGTGTGTACCAGTAAATCTGTAAAGAAGAAGTCGTAGCTTACACGTAATTTTCGATTTTAGACCGCGTGCTTGCGTTGACTGGTTAGTATGACTCGCCAAAGTTGATACTTTATTTCATAGCCATTTATATGAGTTTAACATATAACTTTGGCTTATTACAGGGGCTTGTACTAGTAGTACTTATACAGCGAATTATTGCAGAAGGCAGATGAAGAAGGCAGTAGCCTTGGTGTCAGATTCACATGAACCGCCTAAAGGCGTTTTACTTGCCTTATGTGACGATCACTACCATAGTCGGTAATCTTGACAAAGTACAGAATCATTTTTTCTTAACGGGCAATCAGGTCGAATTAAACTTGCAATGCCCTAACTATGCTGGGACAGCAATCACAAAGCGAAAACCATTTCTTTCATCCTTGTTGTGTAAATAAAGTATATTATAGTGATTGGGTTTATCTTAATTTATTTTATACTAGCTTTTGCCCGCAACTTCGTTCCCGTGCCCTGGGGATTTCCGGGATGAAAACTACCCTATGTTCTTTCTCGGGTCCTAGATTATACCTGTACCAAATTTTATTCAAATCGGTTCAGTGGCTTAGGCGTTAAGAAGAGACAGACAGACAGAGTTATTTTCGCTTTTATAATAGAATAATAGATTAACCAGATATCTATCTCGTTATATATGTCTCACATTTAAAAAAAACTTTATTTTGGTCACTCATGGTTAGGGGCTAAAATTAGTGCGTAAAGCCTTCGTAGCTTTACCCAAAGTAGGCCGCAAGTAGGTAGGTCCCAATCGCATCAGCTCATAGAAAAATACAACTAATCAAACATCACTGTTAAATACGCTGGACAAATTATCGCCTATGTCTTATTCTGATATATTATTATAATCTATAATTCTGTAAAGTTTCATTAAAATCCGTTCAATAGTTTTTGCGTGAAAGAGTAACAAACCAAAATACATACAAATTTTTCCTCTTTATAATATTAGTATTGTTAATAAACAATAAGTGTAATAAACTTTTAAGGGGAAAATACAAGTATCAAAACTTTTTAATCCATTTCCCCCAGTGTTGCTGTCATCATATTTTATTTACCATTTTTGTCATCAGTTACTGGTACACCTATAAATCTGTTGTTGTCACCACGCGCAGGTACCTCGTCACGTCTTGTATCGACAGTGTAGCATGAAAAGCGATGGCTTTACATTTCCCACAAAAACGTACGTGTTCAAACAATCAGGATGAGCCGAAAAGAAAACACAAGAAACTGAATAATAATGCAAGTTATATTTTTGATAGATTAAGAAGTTATCAAATATTGAATACAAGTATATATTTTTGAATAAAGTTAGCGCAGTCATTACTACGGCAAAACTGAGGTTCCATGTTCAGCTTTCTGTTGGAGTTCCGTCTGACAGCATCGGCGAGCTCCAGGTCTCATGCGGCAGCTTGTTGCAGGTCTGTGGACAGTTGTTAGTCAGTTAGATTGTCTTTCTCACTTCTGAGGGTACTTGTAGTTCAGTCAAGTTAGCGCTGACTCTCAAGGCAGAAAGTAGCATTTAATAGAAACTTTTATGATGATGCCTATTGACTTTTTAACTTGTAGATGCCGTACGTTTTCTGAATCTTTCATTACTTGCTTCTTTTAAAAAAAGTTATTTATTTTAGTATAGTTTTTAATGAAAACGTGACATACCTTATTGTAGGGAATGAAGAAGCCGTCAAGCGCCCAGTTTCTGACTTCCTCAGCTTTTAAGATGTAGGAAACTGGATTCTCGACTTAAAATCTTCTGCTGAGTCTCTTGTACTTCTTAGACTTTTTTTCTTCTTTGAAGTATTCAGACAGCTGACCCTTTCAATATGACACGATGTCCTTGTGCTGCTGGTGATTGGCGGCAGTGCCGAGCGTGAGCTGTCGTGCCTCATGCGACCTGTTGCTTTTTCGCTGACTCACGACCACGGACATGCTTAAGATATTGAAGCAATCAGATGGTTACTGATGATCCTTTTGATGCACAGCCTATACAGGTCAAAGTCCTGCTTCCAGAGGTGCTTTTTCAGCTAGTTTTAAAGCCAGTGTTCTTGCTTGTCCTGACTTCGTGGAACCTTATTAGAACTGCTATCAGTATTCATTTCAATAACTCTGCAGTAATATAAAAACTGCGCTAAGTGTCAATAAAAAAATGTTTATCAATATCCAGGTTGCTTGCCAAAACCACGACGGTACCACAAAAGATTGGATATAATTTACATTCGACGACGCATTTGATTTCTGCGTCAGCTCATCAAATGTTATCATCGATACCGCTGGTACTAATTGTATAATTAGATTAATCATGGTGGTTCAAATTGGACTTGTTTTGTGGTACATCGTTGGTTGTTGTTCGTTTTTGGTTGGTAATCCAAGTCGTTGTTGAAATCTCACGTTACTTCTAACCTGTAAAAAACGAATTATTGTAATAAGTAAATAAATTATTTGCTTGCATGTTTTTTGACGGTTATTGAATTTACTTCTTACTGTCATTAATATTCAGTTGCCATATTTTCTGAGAACAGCTGTTTTCTGTCAGATATTGAAAGTACAATGACGTCATCTTAGAGTTTGTTCAACCGAGTTGGATCTTCTTTATTTATTTATGAGACAAGAAAATTTTGAAAGATATCAAAGGAATCCAAGTTACATTTTTCACATGTTTTTGGTTACTTGTGACAGTAACATAAAAGGAATGGTGTGACCACGTCTCTGTTCCGTAAGTCATCACTGGTAACACACACTTGTCAAAGACTTTCGTATTGTGACACGCGGTATTTTGGACGTAAAGATACGGCGTAACTTCCCGAACGCTGCCCAGCCGAGTTGGATTGGAAGATTGACCTCTTTCTCGAAATTTGAGATATCAAAATTAAACAACCACTAAATCCATAGAATAGTTCACTTACAGCCAAGCTTTTTCTATAGTCGGATTTTGTGTCACAACATTTTTACGTTAACGTAGGGGTACAGAGTGTGTAGTTCCTCATCCTCCATTGAAAAGGGAGGATCCCAAGAGCAGATGGATGTTGTATTTGGTGGGATACTGTCTGATGATCGTTGTCATAATTTTATTTAAATGCCTATGCTGATGGCGAGTCAAACTGATTGCAAGATGTACAATGCCAGTTGTAGTTCACATGTTGGTCGATAGATGAGCTCAGAAACAAATGCTCTACAGTCAATAACAAAATCACAATATCTTACTTGTCCTTAGAAAATGGGCAGACTTACCCAGTGTAATGCCTCCTGCTAACCCTCCAAGCAGACCTCCTAGTAGTCCGCCACCCTGAATGAATTATCTCAATCTTAGTTATATTGCTTATAAAACAAAATCGGCAGCAATAATCGTTAATCATTTTGAAATTTTAATCATTACTAATAACTGATAATCATAACTAAAGACTTGATGTTAAAAGCAAGATAAAATAAACTCTTATGTCGAGAAAAATAAACGTTACGTGTTCCGTCTGCATCGTGCACTTCACGTTTGACAGTTGTGTAACAGTGACAGGTATTGCTTAGCCAAAGTGCGTGCTAAGTAACTTCTATTTATCTCACCCTCTGTGAACGCTCGAACTGTGTCAAATTCAAATAAATAAATTATTGGACTTACTGCTTTCCCGCCAAGGACGGCTTGTACGACCGCACTTACTAAAGCTGTGACGTCGCCGACAATTGCACCTACTCCGCCAACGATAATCGAAATCAATGATTCTCCCTTTGCCTTATCCTCTGCTGAAGCGTCTTTTAAAAATTCTTTAATCTGTTCTACTGCCTCTTTGACACTCTATAAACAATTTAACTCACCAATGAGAATATGGTCATACAAAGAAATATAATATATAATAAATAAAACTTGTTAGGTGCTTGAGTAAATCTCAAGCAATAGAAAAAGTTATATCGCTAATCGAGTTTGTAACAATTTAATGCAGTCAAAATAATGAATGTGTTTAATATGTATTCAGTGTTGATCCTGTTATTAGAATAAGTAATATAATAAAATTTGTAAAGAACATACCTCATTAAGATCCTTGATTGAAGCATCTGTTTTCTCTTTCACATCTGTTGCAGTTTTCTGTAACAACCACACACTTCAAAGTATCTTCTTCATGGCAAGGTAGTACATTATTTTGCTATGGGTAAGTAATATTTGATATAACTAAAAAATCTTTAATATTTACCTGATAAAACAACTAAATCTATAATTTTATAACAACTAATTTTAATAGCATACATTGCAATAAAAACCGTTTGATATACTTCTTGAAAGACATAAAACTTATTTATATGATACAAATAATATAGTAGAATTAAGTATCCTGGTTTAACTATGTGTTAGGATCTACACAATTAAGAGAAATCACATGTACTCGAATGCTCGATAAAACTATGTAGCTCATGTATATAGGTAGTATGAGGGTATATAGGTAGTCGATTATTTCATTTAAATGTTTACTTACCTTTGTCATTGTTGGTATTAAGTCTGTTACGTTCTTAATTAATTCATCAACTTCACCTAAAAGTTTTTCTACAATAGGATTAATCTTTTCCTGCAATTCCTTGCTGAGTCCCGATACTGATTTCAAGACTTTCTGTAACAAAATTACATTATTGAAGATATGGGAAATAAAAACTAATAGGAACTGGGTGTTTTTAAATAGGTTTTAAGGAGACGACAGGGGCTTAAGTGCGCAAGCTAAGCAAGGGACTTATAATAATGTTTAACTGTGGCAAAATCAAATATATGTTTTTGGAAGACATGTTTTTTGGGAGTGAGCAACGCACATCCAAAACCACTGAAAGAAGAAAAATATTTTTACATTATTTTCTTTTTAATACATGGGTGTACAAAGAAGCAATATTTGAAAGGTTTACCGCTGACCGGTTAAAATGGGATGAAAGGTTGTATAACAAGCGAACCCGTAGAAAACAGGTAGTATCCATACTAATATTATAAATGGGAAAGTGTGTCTGTCTGTCTGTCTGTATGTTTGTCTTTCTTTCACGGCAAAACGGAGCGGTAATTGACGTGATTTTTTAAGTGGAGATAGTTGAAGGGATGGAGAGTAACATAGGCTACTTTTTGTCTCTTTCTAACGCGAGCGAAGCCGCGGGCAAAAGCTAGTATAATATATTACTTACAGATAGTAAGGTCTTGACGTTCTCTAACAATGTCTTTAGTAGTTTACTGACTTTCGATTTCACTGTGCTGCTAACACCTTCGAGGACACTCTGTAACAATTTTCCATCACTGATAATTTTCAAAGTTCGCGATCATTAGAAACTTGACCAACTTGTGTCACATGAAAATATTACGTTATAATGTTAGAACTGTAATCAAATTCAACAAGATTAAAAAAATAGGTACCTTTAATGCGCTCTCTAATTTGCAAACAAGTTCTTTAACTAAGTTCAATTTGTGTTCGAGGATGCCCACTACGCCGCCCACTAGGTTTCCAGCTGTGTCAATTCCGGTATCTACTGCTTCTTTGACTCCTCCTAATATGCCTCCTAATATGTCTCCCACTCCATCTAATATGTTTCCTACTCCACCCGTTATATCTCCTATTCCTCCACTTATGCCTCCTGTTGCACCTCCTGTTGAACCTCCTGTTGAACCTCCAGTTGCACCTCCTGTTGAACCTCCAGTTGCACCTCCTGTTGCACCATCAGTTGCACCATCAGTTGCACCACTTGTTGCACCATCAGTTGCACCACTTGTTGCACCATCCGTTGCACCACTTGCTACATCACCTGTTACTTCGTTAGTTGCACCGTCATTTATTACTCCGGTCTCTGCTGCTTTAGCGAAGGCTAAGCTAGCCTGTAACATTTTAAACCATAGCTGAATATGTATAGTCATTTTGTATAAGTCGTAAATTCGCAAAATGGCAAAGCAATCCGAATCGCATTAATTACTGGGTAACCTATCCCAGTCGGACTGCAACATATACCAATTAACAAAGCTGAAAATTAAAATTTTCAGCATTTTACATAACTGCGAGCGGTAAACGGTGGTTTAATACCAAATGTCTAAAACATAATTATATATTACATATCGAATTCATCCACCTAACCATCTGTGGGGACGGTTAGACGTTGATAGCACCCCTGTGGAAAGGGTTTTTCAAATGTTCATTAAAATACATAGTCATGAAAACATTCAATTCGTAATTAATTGAATATGAAAATGAATATTTTAGTTTTTTTTTATTGTGTTCTGTGATACTAGTTCATGTTCAGGGTTATGATGTCCAAACAAATAAAAATGTACTCACGATTAAAAGTGCCAAAGACAGAGCAATCTTCATTTTGAAAGATGATTATTTTCTTCTTCTTGTTCAAAACAAGTGATGTAACTCGATGATGAACAAGTTGTAAATTTTGCCGCAGAACGTAGCCTTTTATATGGATCGAATATTAGTTTAGTTCTCGATGAACACCTGTGTAAACCCAGCCCCGAATAATAAATTCAATAAAATGTAATTAATCGAAGCTCGTTAATTCATCTTAATACTACCTGTAGACTCAAGAAGGTTCTGGAATCTGCATTCTAATATGTGAAGATTGGACTTCATCATCAGCTGGAAAAATAATAGGCTGAGCATCTCAGGCCTCAGTTAGGCCCCTTCAAAGCATAGCCTTGCTATAGGAAATTAACCCTACATTGCAGTTGTGTCACCAGTGATGACTTATGAAACAAAAACGTGGTCACTTACTATAGGTCTCATTATCAGGCTTTACTCGATTTCACACAAACAGCAACGGGTGATGCTCCAAGTTTCATCAAAAGAACTGATATAGCTCGTAGAGTAGTCAAACTAGAGTGCCAGGGGGTGAGTTTTTGGATTATTTAATTACATTACTTCTCTTTTTTTATAGCGTGCATGGAATGAGAAATACATACATGCATACATACGCTCAAAAAGCATAACCCTCCTTTTGGCTGTCGGATAAAATATAATCGTTAAATAGCAAAAATAAAGTGCCAGATACACATAGCTCGTAGAACTGATACCCGTGGGAGTAAAACATGTTCTCTACAGACGATCTCATAAAGCTTGCCGGGTTTCGATACATGTAAGGCGAGCAGACCTGGAATTTGTGGAAGAAATATTCGTCATCTGGTGGAGGACAGGTTTTTGTCTAGCAGTGGGCGTCTTTTTTGATAATGTCATCTCGCAGTTTAGCTCGCTAAGGCTTACTGAGTTACTGCCTAACTGGACTACCCCGTGGATGCCAAGAGTGGCTCTAGGCCCCCAGCCAGAGCGAGGGCACTCCCTGTCGGGTACGGACCTCGGGAGTCGTTGATGGGCAGCAAAGGTACAGGCTGTATCGGCCTTTCGATACGATTTTCAAATGTTTACATTGTTATATCACCTTGGTGAACAGAGTAGTAAAAGTCTATCTAATTGGATGATAACATCCTTGGTGTTTGAGACGATGTAATTAGTATAATTTGTTCGTTTTGGTGAAGCAGCTCTACGAACCGTTTGTGGAGCTTCTTAACAAAAAGTTTTGCTCATGATGCTAGTTGAGGCTGGTTTACCAAAATTGTTGCTTTCTTCGTCCGAGTGCTATATTGATTTTAATGTCTGAACTTAGAAAAAGACGATGATCCAGGAATTTGTTTCCTCATTTCTTCTTAGAGGTAGTCGGTTAGGAAATGCGGACTCCATCTAGTTTCAGCGATAGAGTGATTCAAGAGAACGTGCATATTATAGTAAAGAAAATCCGAGATTTTCAAAGAATTGTTACACCCATGCGAAGCTTGAGCGGGTTGTTCTTGTTATCATTTTTATATTGTTAAAGGGTTTATGAAATCTATTGTCATATTATTGGTTGCTTTCACTGGTGCTGATTCCCTTAATCACAGACTAAACTAAATTAAAGTTGAGCAAAAAAAAACTAAATTAAAGAAAGCAGCCTGTGGGTAAAACCAGCTGACACATACAACGCCCTGCGTGTGCAGTACAATAATGTTTTCGGGGTGTTGTTAGGTCTCTCTAGATACTGTAGTGAGTCTGAAATGTTCAAATATACACACTTCCAAAGAAAAACCGCCTGAATAAAAAAAAAAAAACGAAGATTTTTGTTGTGCGCAGAGCATAAGTATTAAAAGTGAGTAGTGGTAAGAAGGAGAACTGGGATTGTTTAAAAGATAAAACAAGGTAGTCAGAGCCCTTAACGCTCTGCGCTCTCTGATAGGTAACCATTTAGGATCGACCGATAAGCGGAGACATGATCATACTTACGAAGATTGAACACGAATCAAATCAAAAATACAATTATTGAGAAGTCGGTCAAGTTTATTCAGTAGATCTGCATTCAGGTCGAAGTAGCACACATCACCATAATCAAGGATTGGGAAGATGAGGGATTGAACAAGCATTGCCTTTGTGATGGAAGAACATTTTTCAGCTTAAACAGCGACCGCAACGTCCGCAACGTGTTTTGTGTCTGGGTGTAATTTATTTATATTAATGTTTTTTCTATTTAGAAATAAACTATTTACATACGTATAATATACAAATAAATATGGCTAACTTAAAACTAACTCAAAAAAACAATTAATATCTAAAACTAAAATAAAACTAAAAATTTAAATTATAAATAAGAAAGGGGTTATCCGTCGGCGTCGTAAAACTCGTCATCACTGTCGACGGGCAGCGTGCCCAGAAGGCTGGCAGCATTGCCACGCTGAATTGCGATGCTTATTCTTTGGGCAAAGTAGATGCCAATTAATGTTTGATTTTATTTTATTTTATTTTCATCCCGTGCCTCGGAAAGCACGTAAAGTCGTTGGTCCCGGTTGTCATTCGTAGAACTTTGACAGTCGTTACTGGTTAGCCAGAAACTATGACCAGTCTAACCAAGAGGTATCGTGTCGCCCAGTTACTGGGTTGTGGATGTCAGGTAGGCAGTCGCTCCACGTAAAACACCGGTATCCAGCTGAATCCGGTTAAGCTGGCAGCCGACCCCAACACGATTGGGAAAAGGCTAGGGAGATGATGATGATGATGAATGTTTGATTTTATAAATTATAATAGTATGTAAGTATGTCTGATTACCGTAGCTTTGCCTATTATGTAGAAAAATTAAGACAATGTGTTAGCACTGTTAGAAGAACCAATTTTTTTATCCAAAATTGTAATGAATATGTACATTTAGGTATGTAGGCACATTAGAGTTTTTTACATTTTCATTTCACTTTCCTTATTGACTTTTATTATTTAATTAAACTTAATTACTATTTATTTTATACGAAGGTGCACTTGTATACACAGTTATATGCATACAATGACGTGGGTATAATAATTACATATATTTACTTTAGTATCTTACTATATTTGTCTTCTCTGAAAAATACGATATAGCCACAGTTGTGCATATAGGATGGAAAGTTTAATTCGACCCTGGAAGCATAATGCTCTGAAAAGAATTCCGTAATTATATTTTTTTACCCGACTGCCGAAGGAGAGGAGGAAGGAGGGTTATGATTTTCTAGCGTATGTATGTAAGTCTCATTTTAGTGGTCTACGTACGCTCTACAGTGGATATGTTTAACAGATTTCTACTTATGAGGTATCACTTAATTTGACTCAGTTGTGACTTTGTGAGAGGGACATGAAATCCGTACAAATATTATAAATGCGAAAGTAACTCTGTCTGTCTGTTTGTCTCTTCTTCACGCCTAAACCACTGAACCGATTTGAATGGAATTTGGTACAGATATAGTCTGGGATCCCAGGAAGGGCATAGGGATAGTTTTCATCTTGGAAATCCCCCGGAAACGGGAACTGTTAATCCACGCGTACGAAGTCACGGGCAAAACTAGTAAAAAAATAATAAATAAATAATCAAAAAACTCAATTACAATTTCAAAAGTTGGTGGCAATTACATGAAACAGAAAAAAAGCCACCGACTTCCAAAAATGCAGTTGAGTCTTTTTACTATTTAAGGTCATAGCTCATTAGAGCCACCCGGCACCAACTCCGCACCGACTCGCCTCCTGCGGCTAGTATTCTTTATATGGATTTGTATGGGCATGCGCTCACTATATCAACTCCGTAGCGTCACCGGATCGCCTCGGTTAGGTTATAAGCCCTTCGCGCGCGGTCGGCGGGTGGGCCACTTGGTGACAACTCGCTGCTCGAATGCCTGTCTTGCGTTGACAACGCACGGGCCACGAGTGGGCCGCGCGCTGCCCTCGATTGATTTTATTAACAAACTACTCGAAAATTCGAAGACCAAGCGGCGTCAACTCCTTGACGCCTCGGCATTCACTCGTTGACCGCGGGTGGTCCACCCATCGACAACGAGTTGACGCCGTGCGTCGAGGCGGTGCGGGGTGGCTGCCGGGTGGCTCTAATGAGCTATGACCTTTAACCTCTCGGCGACCAAGCCACATCGTCGCCGACAGCGTCGGGCTGCTATTGTCTTTCTATTGAGTCTCAATCAGTGTCTCGAATCACGCGTGTTCGAGAGTGTCCTACTATACGCCGACAGCCACTACGCCAACAAGCCGTTCGGAGGTTTAATTATTAAAAACATCATCATTAATGTTTTTTTTCTACCTCCGTCGAAGTGACCTTCTAGCCTATCCAGACTCTGCTAATACAGACTGGCAGCTTTTAAGGGCGTGCGCTGCGTTAAGCGGCCGTCCGTCGCGGGTGTCCGTCGCGGGCACCCGCGCCGTGCTTGGTCGCGAAAAAATTCAACCGGTCGCGGACGCTCGCGCCGTGCTCCGTCGCGGACAAATACCTCCCGCCTCTCGCAGCGCCGCGCCGCCAGTACAATTTTGATCGCGCGAGAGGCGGCATGACAAATAATATTTTTTTGGAAAAATATAACCTATAATAAAAATTATTGTATTCGATTTTGCTGCCGATTCTAAACAAACTAGTTGCAGGTTTTGGGTTATTTCATTAACACATTGTATATATTATATTTTTTTATTTTTTCTCTTCATACATGCTTTACTTGCATTTGGAAAAAGTATTGGTATTGGTCCGAGATAAAGAATGTATGACACCCAAAAGGATAGCAAAAATACAAGCTCCAGTTTAAAATCACATTTATTTACAACTTAAAAATAAAAATCTTACAAACAATCGTATCATTTTCAGATCGACAAGAGGCTACAAAATATATTATGCGATATGAAGTAATCAAATGTTTAATGTACTAGACACTCGAATCATAAAACATTGATTATGACAATCCAGTATTCTTGCATTAATATAGCAGACTATAAAAACATTTGAAGGAATGAATTTATTTATTTCCTACATTATGTGATCAAAGATAACTTAAGGATGGCGTCCACTAGCGCCGGGTCGGGCCGTAACGTAAAGGCGGCCACTTTGTTTTCAGGTCCAAATGCGACCTGGCCCGGACGCGTATTGCCAAACTGTATGCTGACCCAGACCGGGGTTGCTCTGAGTTCGATCGCAGTTTACCTTTTTAGTTGAAGAGCAAACTGTATACCTATTCAGAGAGTGTCTGAATCAAATTACATTTTGCTTTAAAATACTATACCCCCCATACCACTCCCAACCTTAGGAGCCCCATGGTTACGGAGATATCGATGATCAAAGTTTGAGGTTATGTTACGTCAATTTTGAGGTTAAGTTAGGATTTTTTCGTGTAAAATTAATTATTTTTCACTCTAATGTCTAAAAAAGATAACTCGACGGAGCCCCGCTTCGCGGGGCTCCTACTTCTGGGTGGTTTAAAAAAAAATAACCATGAAGGAGGCGCCACCTCCTTCTAACCTAACCTGTCCGAGTCGGGGCGCCCTAAAATTTTGATCGATCGCTCTCGGATTGACGATCCTTATTAGTTTCTCAGAATGCTCTGAGCTCGTATGTACATTGCTCCAATTTGTTTGTGATTTCAATGAGCACGACGTAGTTCAGTACAGACTATGGGTGTCTGGGTCAGCATACAGTTTGGCAATACGCGGCCCGGACCGCCCGGTGGACGCCTTGCTTTAGGAATCAATTGTATAAGTTTTTTGGAATATTTGCATTCTATATTTCCTCCCAACAGGGCGCATAATTGTTTCTTTATTATTATTTTTCTATTTCCCACCTGTAAGTGTACATTATGGATTGCAATAAATGATTTGATTCGATTCTAATTTTAAAAACGTAAATTGCCTCCATATTATTAACGTTTCTAAATTAGTCAAAAACAGGCAATCTTGATAAATTAAGGTCCGTATTAATAGACGTTACTCCAATACGATCTCAAGTGCGATATCATTTAATACCAGATTATTGCGATGACAGAAACTCAAGATCGTCGCTAATTAATAAACGCATCTCACGTACCAAGATCAGCTATACTTCATGTGAACGAATACGTCACATGAGTACAATACTTAAGTGTCGAGTTTCGTTTATTAATCAGTCTACACTCAGCTGATGACGTACACTTAATCCAGAACTTGAGCTCATAATCAATCTCGTTTATTAATACGAACAAGATCTTAAGTTGGGCATCAAGTACGGATTTTGATCTGAATAACGTTTATCAATACGGGCCTAAGACAGATCAGAATACAAACTATGGTTCCGTCATCAGGTATAGATGCGTTATTGTACCTACCATTATATAATTTACCTAACACTTAATTTTAAGAGCATTGATACGAAAATGACTGAGAATAATTATTATATAAAAAATTATATGGCACGGAAAGTACATTTGTCTGAAGGGTAAGGAAGGCTGAACTATTTTTTTATATTATTTTAGTACCTACCTAAAATAAAAGAAAAACTACTTCGGCATAAAACGAACGCAGACTCTCCGTCACTGGTAAATATCATATTTAAATACATAGTAGACAATTAATATATGCAATACGCAGTCTCATATATTATTTCACTTGCACAAATAGGGGACTCATCAAATACACTTCAGTTTACATTTTAATAAGCAAATGACGAAAATTTACAATGTCATTTTACTGCACAAATTAAGAAATAGGTACCTTGTTTCACTCATTTAATTTAAATAAGTAGTTACTAGCTAACTTAAGCGAGCCATACACACTACGATCTACCGGAGGGGTAACTGGTGCAGATTTTTCTGTGTAGGTCGCCCGCGTGTCTGTAATGCGTATTGGTTTACAGACACGCCATCATTATAACAGAGTAAAACCCTCCGGCCCTTTTTGTATTGTAGAGCAATTTGCATTACAGAGTTAGCATTCTTGCATAATATTACTTAAGATTTACTTGTCTGCATGTAGAACTGGCAAATCACTCGTATAATACTAAAACTTTTTCTGTGATATTCGGATTTCTGATGCCATATATTCCTTACAACTTGTAGTTAGAACAAAAGCTGGTACACCTACAGCAGAAAGCACTCAAAGTCCCCTACCTACTGCTTGCATAATACCATAGAATACCTACAACCAAATCCTCTACCCTCACACCACCATAGTCTTCTCCTGGTATCGGCCTCGGGAGTGGAGCCTCATTCTCCTATACCTTCGCAGAGGGCACTTGCCGACAGTCTTGTCGTAGGCTCCGTACTCGCAGGATGGAGGGGTGCAGTCTCCTCTGGCTACACAGAACCTGTCACGAAGACCGAAGTGTTCTCTGCCCTTGGCGAGGTACTGGCAGTCGCGGCGACGGCCTGCATCAGGCCAGTCGCAGACGCACGAGCAAGGCTCGTTGTCGGTCATGCTTGCCAGGAATAAAGCTGGACAGGTGCATCTGGAATTTGAAGGTTATGTTGGTTTGGATGCGAGTGATGGATTTTTAAAAAGACTTAATATTCTATCTGTCGGTGGATTCAGTTACTAGATTTTTGACACAAGCGTCAACATCAAATAGTTTCCATTTCGAAACCTTTTGGCACCGATGTAAAAAAAGTGGGAGGGCAAATGGTTTACATTCATAGTATTCTTATCAAAATTATAAAATGATGGAAGTTTTCAATGGAAGCAAAACTGATATAGATCGAACTTTGGAGAGGTTAAGAAATTAACTAGAAAATAAAATGAAATACAATTTCTGTTTCCATCCATATTAAGCAGGAGACAGAACAAAACTAAACCTTATCAAAACAGAATTAGTACCTGCGTAACTGAGAAGAAGCAGTCGGTTCCTCATCTTTTCCCAAATTAGGTTCTTCAGTCGGCGCTCTCCAGTCGTTTTGGCTTTCAACCAGGGCTCTTCGTGAGGGCCTCTCAAGCTCCTCCTGGCTGTCACTGTAACTTGCTTTCCCTGCTGTAGCTGAAGCTGTGATGGTCATCTGAAGGGTCGCTCTGGATACGCACGCGCACTTCGTGTGGTTAAAGAACTGCATTCTTACTACGTTCATTGGTCCAAGAGCTTTGTGGAGCTGAAAGGAAAATATTTTAATAGACCAACATTAATCCCTTAGTATAATTATACCTTTAACGTTAAATAACCATTTCCTAATTATATTAAATCAATAATGTTTTCCGCAATTTTCAAGGTAAAAAGCTAAAAATTGGAATGCGGACTATTAGTGACTGCAAAAAATTCATGCATATTTTTTTTGGAAATCTGCCCGCAGTTCCTTAAAAAGGGGGTGAACTTTTTTATCCCGAAACGTGTTACCCTGAATTTAACAAGAGCAAAGCTGCAGGCAAAGCTAGTAGATTATATCAGAGACTTACGTAGAAAGGTAGCACCACCATCTTGCCTTCTACCGGCGCGCAGACCTCGCTCTCGTTGACACAGCAGCCGGAGTCGGGAGCGCAGCGGTGCAGCTGAACACATGGTGGCAGGTATCTGTAAATACATAACGTGAAAACATTTAATATTAATGAGCTCAAGAAACGTGTATGTATATTAAAACTTTACTACTACTCTGGAGAAAATTGTATTACCCTATACGATTAATTAACATTGGTCTTTGCGCTTCAATTATAAAATGGTTGCACTATCTGAACAAGTCCAATCATATCTTTTTGCTAGACTTTGATCCATCTCCCCCTTCATAGGGCTATTTGGGACTAGTCTTTATCGAAGGAATCTAGTTTGTCACGTCATCTCTACTTCGGTTTGCGACAATTGATAAACGCGATGTTGTTTGCCATTTAATGGTACCCAATATTTTTTTATTGAGTTGTGCGTTGAACTCAACGGTCGTTCGACATGCGGCAGATGTGTCTAGCCCAGTTCCACTTCAGTACGGCAGCAATTTGAGCGACATCATTTTTTTTTTGTAATGTAACGTATTCCTGACTTTGACTCTTGCCGTTCTTCACCAGGTCGCTCATGCTGCTGATGGTGCTGGTAGAGGCTGAGCTCTTAGACTCACCTGGTGTCCGCAGCGGGGGCTAGCTGTCGCACGATGAGCCAGCGCAGCTGCGGCTCCACGCACTTGCCGTTCCTCAGCAGGTCGCTCATGCTGCTCATGGCGCTAGTAGAGGCTGAGCTCTTAGACTAACCTGGTGTCCGCAGCGGGGGCTAGCTGTCGCACGATGAGCCAGTGCGGCTGCGGCTCCAGGCACTTGCCGTTCTTCACCAGGTCGCTCATGCGGCTGATCGTGCTGGTAGAGGCTGAGCTCTTAGACTAACCTGGTGTCCGCAGCGGGGGCTAGCTGTCGCACGATGAGCCAGCGCGGCTGCGGGTCCACGCACTTGCCGTTCTTCAGCAGGTCGCTCATGCTGCTCATGGTGCTGTAGAGGCTGAGCTCCTAGACTCACCTGGTGTCCGCAGCGGGGGCTAGATGTCGCGCGATGAGCCAGCGCGGCTCCAGCACCACGCACTTGCTGCTCTTCAGCAGGTCGCTCATGCTGCTCATGGTGCTGGTAGAGGCAGAGCTCTTAGACTCACCTGGTGTCCGCAGCGGGGGCCAGCTGTCGCACGATGAGCCAGCGCGGCTGCGGGTCCACGCACTTGCCGTTCCTCAGCAGGTCGCTCATACTGGTCATCGCTGCGCGGCGGAGAGCAGTGCGCTCTACTGGCGTTGTTGCTGGAATTGGAAGAGTTTGATGTTATGTCAAAGCGAAAGTCAAAATTAAAGTCAAAGTCTTGAATAGTCTTGATTGACTTTAGATTGATGAGATCTAGACTTTAATCGAATTTTATGTAGATTGTGATTACTACATTTCTACCTATTGAATCACATTTTTTGCTGAATCACTGTCTCTCAAGGCAAAGGGTACCTAGAGAAGCATGGTTTCTCATATTTATTTAGGTTAGCCAACAATTGTTTACACTTGACTCTGACAATTAGCGAAAATTGTGTACACATTCCATAGATTTGTGCATTGTGTTACTATCGAAGCTAAATATTTTAGTTAAATTACCTTCTTTTACAAGTAGTTAAAGCTTTATTTTTTTGTGAAATAAAGTTTATTATTATATTGTTTTATTTATTTATGTTTATTATACATTTTTTACATTCATTTAAGCTTTATAATATATTGGGACAACTCACACCCAGTAATCTGATTCAAAACAAATCAGAGCCACTATGGATTCCAGGCAATCGTCGTATATACGAATATAATTTATAACCACATACATATACTCGTATTATCAATAAATAAATATAATACATTTACTAGCTGTCCCCACGGATTCGTTATTTTGATATATAAGCTAAATAACTGAAAAGTTTCAACAAAACACGTTTATTATTTTTTGCGTAAAAGAGTAATTAACAACTTACGTAAAGTTGGAAATATAATGAAGATATTTTTAAATCTGATTTGAATTGGAGAAATATTATCTTTTATAAAACCTTGTTCTAAAAATAACAAGCATAAATAAAAGTTTAAAAAAAAGAAAGAATCCTTCAATTAGATGCAGTAGCTCGGAAGTTATGCTCGTTTAAGACATTTCAGCGATTATTTTTTATTAATATAGATAAATAAATTATTAAACCTGATAAATATTTGTCCCGGACGGAAATAGAACGCAAAACACGCAGTGCTGTACCTTCATTTCTAACTTCGTTACATAGTATAAAGCAAAGTCGTGTTCCGTTGTCTGTACCTATGTATGCGTATACCATACTTTTATCTTTAAAACTACGCAACGGATTTTGTTGCGGTTTCTATTAATCAATAGAGTCTTAAATAAATAAATAAATAAATAAATATCCTGGGACAAGTCACACAAGGCCATCTGATCCCAAACTAAGCAGAGCTTGTACTATGGTAACCAGATAACTGATAAACATACTTATATAATTTATAAATACATACATATCATAGATAAATTACACCCAGACACAGAACAAACAATCATGCTCATCACACAAAGTTTGTCCTGGGTGGGAATCGAACCTACGACCTCCGGCTTAGCAGTCAGGGTCACTAACCACTAAACCAACAGCCCCGTCAAAGAGTGGCTCAAGAGGAACGTTTATGTGTAAGAAAATCCGAGACTATCAAAGATTTGTCACCCATGCGAAGCTGGGACGGATCGCTAGTTATTTACAAAACAGGAAAATACAAGGAACTCACGATCATCCAGGATTCTGGGTCTTGCGTTGGTAGCAGCAATAGCCTCCACGGCAGACACGACCACGGTCTTCACAGGACCTGTTCTGGTGATGGCTGAGGGCGTCACCCCCAAGATGTGAGGCTTGGAGGTGGAACTGGAGTCAGCCAGGTCATCAGAGTCCCAGTCTTCGATGCCATCCATTGGGTAGTCTCCTTCTACTTCCTGTGAATTAAAGAAAGGGATAGGTTATTAAAGGTTGGAAGGTAACTTAAATGACTGGTTTTTGCCCACGACAAGGTTTTAAAGAAAAGTCCGCCTCATACATTCGGCTGACTTTTTCATAACTGTTTTTCTCCGTCCGTTCTTCACCAGGGTAAGAGATAGTAATAAAAAAAAACAAAGATAATATAATTCTGTTTTTATTATTTTGTTAATTAATTTGTATTTTTTAACTGTTGTACTGTTTAATTTAAAATAGTTTAATATTAAATGTTAACCGTTTTTTTGTGCATGTTGTGTTAGACAGTAAGTAGTTACTTATTGCACTTACAAATGTATTTTTTGTAAAATTGTACTCTGCAAATGTAATAGTGTACGTACATAACTGTTAGCTAACCTAATAAATAAATACATAAATAAATAAGAAATTGACGTCTTCTTCGTTTTTGAAGGCGGTCGATAAGAAGCTTAATGTTCTTCCATAATCTTACTTTGTTTCATATTTCATCCAAATTTGCGGTTTGTTCCCGTTGAGTCACACCACTTTGTGTAACACTGTGACTCAACGGGAAAAAAATTACTGTTTTTTTTTTTTTTTTTTATCGTTTATTAATCAACACATTTCACAAACATAGTTACACAATACATAAACATACCAACACAAACCATCGCGGGTTTAACAGTGGTATGGCCAGACAAGGCAACTCGGTGCTTATGACATCAGAAAAAAAAAACATTTAGCTTAATAATTGTGTTTGTTCTAAAAAATATTTTTTTAACACTGTTGAGCAGTTTTTTACATTTATTGCATTACGAATTTCCGGGGGTAAGTCATTCATATACATTGGTAGTATGCATTCCCACGTCCGTGCTCCATATACGTTTGTATTGTTGGGTACAATGAATGTAGATAAATATGACAGATTACGCAACGACTTCGGCCTTTCGTACTTACGGATATCACTTAAGTTGTGGTAGTATTCATTTATTATACGTAGACGTACCTTGTCGAAGACATTTACAATTTGACAGTATTTAAATAGCCCCGAGTCATTATCTTGAAATTTACTTATTATTTTAGTGGGTACAATAGTTTTTAAGATACGTAACTGCAACTTGTAAATGTCCTCGATGTAGGTTTTGTATGTACGCCCGTAGCTTGTCAGGCCGTAGTCAATTACGGAATCGGCTAATGCCAAGTATAGTGTTCTGAGTGTTCTATAAGGTATTTTATACTTTAGTATCGATAATTTAGCCAACACAGACCTCAGCTTACTACATACATGATCAATGTGCGGCCGCCAGTGGAATTTACTGTCTATTATCAAACCAAGATACATGTGCTGTGTTACTACATCTAACTGTTGACAATTACACACTATGACCGGTTGGTGAAGACACTTGTGTTCATGAGCAACGACAGAGGGCACACAAGATGTGGTCAAGTAAGGCAAATGTATATGCATTAGTTTCGTTTTTTTTGAATTAATTACAAGACCAACGTCGTGAGCCCATTTACATAAGAGGTCGAAGTTTCCCTGCATCACTCTCTGCGCCTCGCGTATGTCTTTGTGTGCAGCAACCAGACATGTGTCGTCAGCAAATTGGTACACGGAGCCTTCCTTGAAGATGTTGCACATGTCATTCACGTACAGTAAGTATTCGCTCGGCCCGAGAATCGAACCTTGTGCTGTGCCTTTCTCAGTCGGAATCATGCTACTTAAACAATTTGAAATTTTTACCGACGTGTAGCGGTTTTTGTGATAGTTTTTAAACCATTCCAAGAATGGACCCCGTATACCGTTTTGCCGTACCGTTGAGTCACAGTGTTACTCAACGGTACGATTTTTTTCCCGGTTAGTAACACTGCAACCTAAAAGTATGTTACGAGTATAAGGTTTACATATCGGAAACAAAGTGTCCCACAGAGTTGCAGGTCTGAACTCTGCAGATTTTTTTCCCGTTGAGTCACAGTGTTACACAAAGTGGCGTGACTCAACGGGAACAAACCCATATCATTTATTTAACAATTAAACATTAATTACTAATAATAAAAGTAAAACTAAATTAAATAAATTAAACATAGGTAATATGTACAAAACTTATAAATAATACTTAAATAAATATATACAAGTTATAAAAAGAAGGGCTCACAGGGCATCAAAAATTTATTGATTTTTGGACCTTAATCATGTTATTAAATTAAAATTGTATGTAAATGTTAATATTTTACAATCTCTTCACTAAACTACAAAATAATATGAACAAAGTCGCTTTCCGCTGCCTGTCTATCCTAATGTATGCTTAAAACTGCGCAACGGAATTTGTTGCGGTTTTTAAAATAGGTAGAGTGATTCGAGATTTAAAGTTTATATGTACAAAACTTGCGTATTATAATAGTGAAAAGATTTTTAAAGACAAATAATATCCTTGGGAAGCTGAGGCAGTCCGCTATTAATATATAAAAAAAAAGTCGTATGCAAATCGTACTGACTTGGTAAGTATTTCACTTCAACCAGCTGCACATACCTACACACACTGATTCGCTATGAGCACCTACATAACCACGCATCAACCACAAATTAAGCAATAACCCATTGAACGATAAATCTATCTCCAAGTCAATCAATTTGCTCTAACAAACATGAACATATAAACGATCATGATTTCGTATAAATGCATATAATTTACACAATAAAACTATAAAAGGCGAGTCACGTAATACAGTCATAAATATATCTGTCAATTTGTGCAGTCGCATAGTTTTCACATTCAGCGACCCAGTTTCAAAGTGGTTAAATAAATGATGTTGTTTGCAATTTACGAGCTGGCCGGATATTTGTATGTACAGTCGACGAAAGCGATAAGTTACTAGGGCTGGATGTAATATGGGGCCTTGCCTATAGGGCAAATAGTGCTCCCGCCAGTTGATAATCTAAATTCTGATTATACATGCCAAAGTAACTCTGTCTGTCTGTCTGTCTCTTCTTCACGTCTAAACCACTGAACCGATTGGAATGGAATTTGGTACAAATATAGTCTGGGGCCCGAAAAAGGACACAGGATAGTTTTCATCTCGGACATCCCCCGGGAACGGGAGCTATTAATCCTAGTATAAGCTAGTAATATCATAATCCTGAAGAGTTTGCTTGTTTGCATCTTTGGTTGAACGCGCTAATCTCAGGAACCGCTGGTGCCGATTGAAAAACACGTATTGTGTTTGATAGCTCATTTATTGGTTAGAGGCTACATAACATCGGGCTATGATGTTAAATAGCCTCTAACTTCCCTTTAAATGGCAAAAATGCTGGTAAAACGGGACAGCTAGTACTACTATAATCGTTCGTAATATCGTTTTTCTAGTTACACACTCTGTCAACTTTAGAATCAAATGGCTGTATGTGAGTTGTCGCAAGATCGTTTCATTTTATATTTTATGGAGAGGTCTTAAACAGTGATGGATAGTTCAGTTCATAAATTACAAAATAATCAATGAATTTTATTCATTTCTATAAAGATCATAACAGGTATTGAGTGAAAAAGATTAAAAATATAACATCCATTTTTGAAATATTTCTATTATATCTGATAACCTGGTTACTAATCTGTTTTGTTAAGTGTACATGTAACTATACGACCGAAACGACAGCTGAATGTCTGACATTTGAATACGAACGTAAAGGCAAATTAAATAAAATGATACGCTTGCTAGACTACCTAAAGATTAGGTCCAGAGTTAGGCCCTGCATAGTTGCCAGTACATACAATAAATATATTATATATAATTAACATTTGTGCTTGCTCGGTTTCGAAACCATAACCATATAAGACTTGGGCGCTTAACCACTAGGCCAAAAAAAAAGTTGTACTATGATATGTATTTGTTCATTTGTCTTTACATAGCATAAATAAGACTTCTGTATGTTGCCTGTGCAATGACCCAACTCAAGAAAATTTGGAAAGACCGGAACATCACAAAGCTTACAAAAGTGTCTATCGTTCGTACTCTGGTCTTTTCCATTTTTCTATACGGCACTGAAAGCTGGACTTTGCAGGCCATGGATAGGCAGCCAATAGATGCATTTGAGATGTGGTGTTGGCGCCGTCTACTACGAATACCTTGGACAGCACGTCGTACGAACGCATCTATCTTAGAGGAGCTAAATCTTACTCGGTCCCAAAGGCTCTCTGCGACGTGTCTGTATCGAGTGATCCAATTTTTCGGCCATATAGCTCGTAGAAGCCCCGACAACCTCGAACGCCTGATGGTCACAGGAAAGGTGGAAGGCAAAAGGCCTCGTGGACGAAGCCCCAAACGTTGGGCTGATCAGATATCAACAAGCCTTGAGATTTAATATTGATCTGTCTATACACAGTAAAATGTTTGTCTGTAATGTTCCTCCCAGGGAAGAGCGCTGCTGTCTGAAGCACAGATATTAAGTTATCTCGTTCAGACACAGATGTTCAATAAATGATATTGATTATTAATAAGACGTATTCTAAGTTGCTTGTGTAATTAGAAATTAAGACTTCTGTTTTCTGGTTAAATAAATTATTATTATTATTATTTTTATTTAACGTCTTACGTTTCTCGGGTCCCTGGGGTCCCGGACCTTTGGAAGGCGTACGAGGGGCCGAAGCCAACTCGTAGAGGCCCCTTGAGAATTTTATAAGAAATGAGACACTAATCGACGATTATCCCTATATGCACTATGCAGGTGCACCTAAGGACAACCCCCGGTTAGTGTGGGACTATTGCAGAACTTGGTAACAAACAAAAATTTTAATCTATGGGTTTGGGTTGTTGAGGTGGATTTGTTACCTAAGACTATTGAACGACTATGGCCCCTGCCTGATCAATGTTTGTATACACGGATATAATGGCAGGGGGTGACTCGCACACTCAGTAAATGGGCCCCCGAAAACGGCCGCTAGCACAAAGTGACGTAGCGACAAGGGGGCAACATATATCGAGGTGCTTGAGGAGTGGAGAGGTATTCCACGGCTATCAGGACAATCCCGGAAGTACGGTCAAGATCCCTACCAGCATCTTACTGGAATACTTCCTTCCCCCGAGCACTTTTGCTCTTGCGAATCTCCACTCTAACCAGCCAATTAAGGCAAGAGAGAGGTAGGAGCCTTGTTCCTCGTCAGTGCTCACTCTGGCCGGCCAATGAAGGCAAGCCAGAGATGAAGAACAAAGGGTCTCCCAGGAGGTCAGGTCCACGGGGTCGCTACTGCCCGACAGCTCGCCACAAGCTGCCCTGCGGGTTTATTATTATTATTATTATCTGTCAGCACGGCCCTCCACGATGGCTCGGACAGAAGCCGATGGAGAGAAACTGTTAAGAAGTTTTTTCAAAGGAGTCCCGATCCTCAGTAATGAGGAATCGACGAAGGATGTTGTTCGCCTGGATCGTTTAGAGACACTTAATGGATTTTAATGCGGATATCATCAATATATATCATTTGTCTGGTTACCATGACACAATCTCTGCTTAGCTTGGGATCAGAAGACCGTGTGTGACTTGTCCCAAGATATTTATTTATTTACATAGAGTAATAAAAGAAAATGGTTAATGTGTAGAGAACCACGAATTAATTTAAAAAAAATACAAACAAACCTTCTACGTAAAAAACCACACGTTTGACGTGATTAAGGTATTTAATGCGGATTTTGAAGGTTCTTCTCCTAAGAAAGTCGAGACTTTCAAACATTTGTTACACTAATGCGATGCTGGCGGGTCGCTAGTAGTAAATTTTAGTAGGTTTAACATTCCAATAGAGCAGGGGTAGCCAACCGGTCGATCGCGACTGCTAGTCCAGTCGATCGTAGCTAGGCAAAAAATATAAATATTTGTTCAGGTTTGTAGTTGGCAATTTCCAACTACAAATCTGATTATTATAAACTTGTGGAAAATGCTCAGGCGCAATGCTCACATTAATTATTCAGGACCGATATAATGTTTAGTAAGGAAACGATCTCAAATGTGAACCTACTAAGACTGGTCAATAAAAAATATATGATTGTGTATTAAACTACGCTGTTTAATTTATGATTTCAAGAAGTAGATATGTGTTTGGTAGATAGCACAGGGTTTCCTTAGTAAACAGTAGACCTTAGGTCTACTCAAGTTGGCCACCCCTGCAATAGAGGTTACTGGCAGTTCTCTGGCACTCAATCAACACTCAAAACATCGTCTAGTAGAGAAACAATCTTCACTAACGGTATAGGATTAATTCTCTGTTCTATCTATTTTCTATGTTCTTACAAGTGATAATGTTGTGTCGGTTCTTGGAGCTCCTTATGATAAAGTTAGGCTCACGATGCTTGTAGAGGCAGGTGTAACAAAGTGTTTTGATTGGAACTTTCCTCAAAAGGCTTGACCAAAATGTATTCTGCATGGTTTGTTGCACAAAAAATTGACACGCCCTCCCGCCGCACCCAGGACGGGAGCAGTCATTGGATGATTTCCCACTCACCAAAAAAAAAACAAAATGTCTGGACTTTAAAAGAGACTAAAATCTAATCGTAAATAAGATCGTAAGTTTTCTTTTCTGTTACTAACGTCTTGGACTAAGTGGTCTGAAATAAAAGATTTTTATTTTTATTTTATAATCCCTGCGTTTGTTTCGGCATTTCTTCTCAGAGTTAGTAAGCCAGATAATGGTGATTACATCTAGTTTAAAAAATATATAACTATGACTTGTAAAAGTGATGTAATATCCCACTTGCGTAATAAACAATTTCATTTTATTTCATTTCAGTGTCATATTACCTCTACTTTACTAATTTGTTTCCCTCCAGACCCTTTTACACCCTGTTGGTATAAAAAGGCCTGAAGGGAAACAAATTGCTAAATTATTACAGAATTCTTGACCAACTTGTCTAAACCAGAAATTGAAACAACAAAAATTCCTGCTGCTTCGCTAGCGCATTTTTATATTAACTTTCATTCCCAGTATAATTAACCCAAATATAGGTTTTATTATCAAAAACTTTAAATATTGCGAATTCATAAAAAGAAAGCTCCATTTCCATATTTAGAACTTCATTTGCTTCGGTAGTGCTTTGATTATCACCAAAAAGCCTCTCTTCTTAGAGTGTTCTACGTGAATTCTCCGTAAAAAAAAAGAAAAATAAAAATTCGATTTGCGATAGTTCGACAGAAGTTAAGTTGATGATGATATTTGACAGCGACTTTGCCTGTGCTTATGGACGGATTGTCATACAGCCTTGCATCGCACATCTTACACTCTTATGCCCTTACTAATAATCACTGTGTAAAGTTATGCAATGAATAAAGCCTGTGTAACCATACATTTTTTGACGTATAAACCTGTCATAACTTTATGCAGCGTTTATTAGTAAGGCGCTTAAGGCTTAAAATTAAAAAAAAAACTTATTTATTGTACATCTACGTCATCTAAGGAACATATTGTGCAAAATTTCTTTCTTTTAGCATTGAAGAATCAGCTTTTTCAGCTGCACATTGGTCAAACAGTCACTGAACAACTGTAATTTTTTTCTTTTATCTTTTATAGTTTTTGCCGCGACTTTGCCCGTGTGAATGTCAAAAACCATCCCCTATTTTACTCCTTCAGAGGTTAAATTTTTTAAAACTCTTTCCAAAGGACTCTTTACAAAGAACTCACCCTCCTTTCAAGTCTCTAGGACCAGCGGTTTGGGCTGTCCGTTGATATGTCAAAAGAAGTCCTTGGCAATTTAAAATAATATACATTTTTTGATTGGCTGACTGAGTCAATCAGTCAATTTACCATTTTAGATTATTTTTAACCGACTTCAAAAAAAAAGTAGGTTCTCTGTTCGACCTGTATGTATGTATGTTTGTCCGCGATTATCTCGCGTTTGGCTGAACCGATTTTGATGCGGTTTTCAGCAGAGTGTTTGTTACATTCTGGGGAAGGTTTTAGTATATAACACTAATGGATATCCTGTGACGTTGCGCGCATAAAGCCGTTTTCATTTTATTTGATTATAAGTTTATTTTGAGAGTTACTCTAAAACGTAGTCAGACTCTGAGACTCTAACTAAAAAGTAAAAAAATAAAAAGCTTTTTAAAAAAAAATATAACCGACTTCAAAAACTAAAAGCACAAAAATAACTATTTCGGAAGTCGGTGGCTTCTCTTCTGCCGGTCGATTTGTGTTGCCACCGACTTTCGAAATAGTTATTTTTGTGCTTTTAGTTTTTGAAGTCGGTTATATTTTTTTTAAAAAAGCTTTTTTTATTGTCAAGGACTAATTTAACTAAAAAACGAATTATTAGTAAACCCTCATTCGATAACACGCTACTTACAACTTAAGTACAAAACCATGTAGTCACTGCCCAGGAATGCACCGCGCGGGCTTGAACCCGCTACCGAGAATAGCTCAGTATTTATAGTAACCATCTGTTTCTTTTCACTGCACTCCGCCGACTCAATCGATGAACTTCAAAGAAAAAATAATCAATCGGACGTTCTTGATCTTTAGAATATTTTACGGTTTATTTATTAGTGTGAAGAGAATAGAGCGGAATTTGTTTGTTTTTGGTATTTTTGTCTATGATTTTTTTATGCCAAGATAATCCGTACTAATAATATAAATGCGAAAGTAACTCTGTCTGTCTCTTCTTCACGTCTAAACCACTGGACCGATTTGAATAAAATTTGGTACAGATATAGTCAGGGACCCGAGAAAGGACATAGGATAGTTTTCATCCCGAAAATCAGGGAACGGAAACTATCACTTCACGCGGACGAAGTCGCGGGCAAAAGCTAGTTTACAATAAGTTAATTCCCTAAACTGATGGAATACAGAGATTAAGCGATCAAATCAACATTTACAACAAAAATCCTATTTTCCTGCAACAATATAATAACGCGTTAAATAGTAAACATTTAGTTATGTAAAATAACAAGTAATTTGGCATCAAAAGCTTGGCAAGCAACACCCATGTCTAATTCTCCGGAATATAAACCTCACCTCGTCAAAATTATCCCCACATAACATCCAATTTGAACTCAATAACTTTGTAGTTTAGGTGGTAAATAGCTTGTGAGGTTTGTAACTAATTTCACTGCAATTACCTCTGTATTGTATACTTCCGTTGCACCTGGCTTGTTTTCGTTGAACGTGGTAATATCACTAGGAATGTTGAATTTACCATCTTGATCTTTAAAGGGCAGACGGAAAAGAAGTCAAGGGCAAACTACACTAAATGAATAAATAAATGAATAAATGATTTATTTTTGTAAATAGGTAATAAATTACACTTTTACACGTCATTTTTTTTCTTTTTTTTTTAATCTGAGAAGCAGGACTACTCTGAGAAGCAACATCCGAAACAAACTCAGAGGTCAAAGTCTCTTTTAAAGTCCATACAATATTGTATTGGGCAAAATATGCGAGGACCATGAAGGCTATGACTAATATAGTGCTTTGAGAGATCATTACTCTTATAAGAATTACACTTTACTTACATGAGAATATTTAAAACAGCATCATTACGTTAGGTTTTTGGTTACTGCTTCGCTCCCGTGGGACCTAGCGTGATATTATATGATATATATATATGATATGTATGTATTTAAAAAATATACAAGTATGGTTTATCAGTTGTCTGGTTACCATAGTACAAGCTCTGCTTAGTTTGGCATCAGATGACCGTGTGTGAGGTGTCTCAGGATATATATTTATTCATAAAAGACAAATCAATATAGTACTGATTACACCCACAAAAAATGGCTGTTTAGTTTTTCCCGAATTTGATAATTATCCCAACCGAAAATTGTCAGTGTCGACCAGTCTAACTACGATGGCATGATAGAGACAGAAATGTTAAAGACAAAGTCAAAATATTTTTATTCAAATAGACCATTTACAAGTACTTTTAAATTGTCAACGCGCCAATCAGTCAGTAAATTAACTCTAGATGGAATAGACTGGCATAGAATGGAATAGAATGTCTAAACCAAAGCACGTGAAGCAATCTTTATTTATCTCGACCCAAGAATACCTAAGTAATAAGGTCACTGAACTAACAATTACAGACATTGCAATGTAGCAAATGCTGGAGTTATCTTATCACTTAAGTAAGGTAACCTGCTTCTTAATTGATTTACAACGAGATAAGAAGCCTGTCGCAATAGGCGAGAAATATTCAAAACCCTATTAAATATCCAACTAGATCAACAGGTCTAATAAATCGACGGGCTTGTTGGTTTAGTGGTTAGTGATCCTGACTGCTAAGCCGCAGGTCGTGGGCTCGATTCCCACCCAGGGCAAACTTTGTGTGATGAGCATGATTGTTTGTTCTGTGGCTGGGCGTATTTTATCTCTAATATTATGTATTCTGCCGGGGTTGCGGAATAGTTCTAATAGTTACCGCGGCCCCGGCACATAAAGGGCAACCGAAGGAACAAGGGTGGATTTTAGTCAGTAAAAGTTTGACACGGGTATGGTGTATGGGTGTGGCGGGAGAAGTCTTTGGCAATTCCACATCCACAAAAAAATGAATGTATTTATAAATTATATAAGAATGTTTATCAGTTGTCTGTTACCATAGTACAAGCTCTGCTTATTTTGGGATTAAATGAACGTGTGTGAGTTGTCCTAGGATATTCATTTATTACTAGCTTTTGCCCGCGGCTTCGCTCGCGTTAGAAAGAGACAAAAAGTAGCCTATGTTACTCTCCATCCCTTCAACTATCTCTACTTAAAAAATCACGTCAATTCGTCGCTCCGTTTTGCCGTGAAAGAAAGACAAACATACAGACAGACACACTTTCCCATTTATAATATTAGTATATTAGTATGGAAGTATGGATTATTAAGTGTGGCTGCTGAGGAGGTTCAGGGCTCGATTCTCACCTTAGGCAAATCTTTGTGTGATGATTGATTGTTGTGTGTCTCGGTACAATTTTATTAACAACTTGCTTATCCAGAGAAACCTTGTCCTGTCCAGCAAAGAGTATTCTTATTTAAAGATTCCAATATTATTTTTATGATTTTTCCGATTTTTATCTTCATAAAAACTATCTCGAATTTCAACGTATGTATATGAAACAATATTGAACGCAAAGTAACATATTTAAGGAATTTATTATTTTGTATATAATTACATCAATTGTCTGGTTACAATAGCACAGTCTTCCAATTTAGGAATCAGATAGCTGTCTCAAAGTTGTAAAAAAAAAAACAATATTTACATATCCCGGCCTCTACATTAAAAATGCAATGCTCAGGTGAGCATAATTGCGACAAGATAAACTGGTTACAAATTGCGTTTGGTACAGTCTAGTTTTTCTCGAGTCCATCGCATGTTTCGATGACTGATCTTCATGAGCCTATAAGAAACTGGATTTGTGAGTTCAGGTTACTCTTTAGACAGAGCCATCTTGGTTCTTTCTGGGGCCCTTTTTACCCTACTACGGCAAAGCCAAGGGAGGGTTATTGACTGGCTAAGTATATGTGGGGATTAATGGCATGCAACCCCGGTTTTACCTTGACCATTTCATAACAAGGTGCATTTTTGAAACAGCTAAACTTTTTAGGAGGTAATTGTTATAAAAGTTCAATATAATCATATAAATATACGATACTTACTAACATTTTTACATCTGAACTTGAGGAAATACCTGAGTTTCTTCTCATAGGTAGTCACATAGGAAATGCTGACTCCATCTAGTTTAGATAAATTATAGCGTGTCTATTAAAAAGAAGTTATTAAAAGGGTGTCGTGATGGCCCAGTGGATATGGCGCCCGCCTCTCATCGAATCCGGGCAAGTACCAATGTGACATTTTTTTCAATTCATGTGTACTTTCTAAAGTTTATCTTAGACATCACTGACATCCCGTGCCTCGGAAAGCACGTAAAGCCGTTGGTCTCGGTTGTCATTCGTAGAACTTTGACAGTCGTTACTGGTTAGCCAGAAACTCTGACCAGTCTAACCAAGAGGTATCATGTCACCCAGTTACTGGGTTGTGGAGGTCAGATAGGCAGTCGCACCACGTAAAACACCGGTATCCAGCTGAATCCGGTTAGGCTGGCAGCCGACCCCAACACGGTTGGGAAAAGGCTAGGGAGATGATGATGATGATAGCGTGTCTATTAAAAAGAAGTTAAAAGGAAGAACATAATAAAAAAGGGTAGGCACTTGAAGTATCTACATTTATAATATAATATACTCATACTTAGAAGGACAGGTACTTACAGTTTACATTTAAATGTACGTATTAATTCTATAATATCCTAACATTATCAGATTAATAGTCATCTTAATAGCTAGATTACCTATTCCATGGTATAATTAAGTTTCTACTATAAGTAATAATTACTGCGAAAGTTGATAGTTTCACATAACTACGTCGATCGTAAATGTTCAGCGGAAATGTCGCGATGGCGCAGCGGTTAAGTCTCTCTTGAGGTAGCGGGTTGGATACTAGCCAAATAGCAATGTGACCTTTTCAATTAATAATGTTACATTAAAATTAATGTAGAGAGTATCCAACATTTATTTTATCTTTTTATTCACTAATGTACACTAATATTATATAGAGCTACATTTAATTTTTGTTTGTGGGAGGTAATATCTGAAACTACTGTTCTGATATGAAAAAATACTTTTGTATACAATAGGGATGTTGACTACATCAAAAGAATGACATTCTGTTTAGTCCGTCTGTTAGACAGTCCAAAAATACAGGACACATATTTTTTGGTCAAAGATAAAGAGCATCAAAGTTCCGGAGAGGGGGCTTGTGACGTCACTCCTCAGTAAAAATTATACAAAGGCGTGACATTTCACGAAACTTCAACGCACTGTATTGTCGTCATTTTCTGTTTACGAAAAAAAAAGAAAAAATACGTGTCCCAAATTTTTTGATTATCTAACTGACGGACAATTACTTTTTTTTTTGTCGTCTCGCCTATTATGTTTAGCCCACTTATGTTTAGACTAATTTTACGGCCAGTTAGTATGAACGTGACAAACTAGTGTTCCACAACCGTATTAGGATGATTTAATCTCATCAGTGATAAAATAAATTATGACTCTATTATTACCCGGACCTGCCACTTTCTTTTGTGAACTTCATTACAATTTTTACTAATACTAGTTTGCAAGCTCGAAACTGTACTAACATAATGAATGTAATCTCAAGATGAAACTGAAAAAAATGATGATTTATTTATTTATTATTTCGTCAGTTATTACATTCGGTCATTCACTTCATTCATTGACATAGAATAACAATGCGAGAATAGTTTTATTCTACAGAACAACGAAAACCAAAATAATGTCGTAATTTAAAATAACTAGTTATTCCCCGCGGTTTTATCCGCGTAGTTCTCACTGAACTTTTCCGGATAAAAACCATCATAATGTCTTTTTCTCAGGCTATAGACTATCGCTGTAGAAATTACAGTTAAATCGGTTTGGTAGTTTTGACAGACAGACAGAAATACTGTCTCATTCGTAATATTAGTATGAATGTTATGGAATTAGTCTAGGATAACTATTCTCGAGTAAATGTATTTTAGTTAAATTACCCTTAGAGCAACACAAAACGCAGTACAGTAGACGTCTTAACATGTTTGATAGAAACACAAACTTATTTATTTAATAAGGTTATTTATTTAATATAAGTAACTTAACTATGAAATCTAAATATAATATATACAAAACTTAAATAAATTTTGTATAAAGCCTCACAGGGCATCAAAAAATTCGTTCGCATCGCTGTCAATAGGACAGGTGCCCAAAAGGCTGGCAGCATTGCCACGTTGTATCGCAATGCTAATACTTTGTGTCAAGAAAAGGTCAGCCTAAATACAAAACACAAATAAATTAAATTGAATCGAATAGTAACTGAATAACAGGATTACTGTTTGCCCAGTAATGCTAGGAATCCGGTAATGAGACATAGCAATCGCGTTAGACTGCTATGTCTTGTCTCTTGCGTTTTATTAGACACGAGACAGTGCAATGACCAGGATCACAGGATTTAATGGGTGAATAGATTTGTTGGCAGTCTAAGAATTATAGCTTCTGCCTGCGGCTTTGTTTGCGTGAAGTTCAAACGTGCGTACCATTTCTATAAATAAATATTTCAGGACTTCGTGTGTAAATAAGCAGAGTCTGGATAATGGCAACCAGACAACTGATATACGATATCCATACTACTAATATTATAAATGCGAACCTGTGTCTGTTTGTTCATGCTTCACGGCAAAACGGAGCGACGAATGGCGTGTTTTTTTAAGTGGTGATAGTTGAAGGGATCCTGTCGGGGTTGCGGAATGTTTATAATAGTTACCGTGACCCTGGAACATAAAGGGCGATCGAAGGAACATGAGTGGGTTTTAGTCAGTAAGAGTCTGACACGCCCTCCCGCCGCACCCAGGACGGGAGCAGTCATTGGATGATTTCCCACTCACCAAAAAAAAAAATACCTACTTGAAGGGATGGATTTTGATACACTTTGCCGCGGGCAAAAGCATTAAATAGTGACCACCAGACATTGAACAAACAATGATGATCATCACACAAAAAATTGTTGGGAATCGAACATACTGCCTTTGCTTCGGCTGAAGCAAAATAACCTATCTAAAAGATAAAATATGTAGGTAAATACGGTCATATGCAATTAGTAAAAAGCTGCTAAGGACAGACATAAATAATAATAATAAAAATAATAATAAAATACTTTATTTCACAGAAGATAATCCATAGGCTTACAACTTAGTTTGCAGGTTTAATATCTAATATAAACAATATAAATGAAATAAAATTGTAAGTCGGTTTGAGTAGCCACTGACATCCAAGCTAAGATTCAACTTGTGTTATGGGTGTCAGGGATTCTCTCTCTAATTGTTGGTCAATTTCGGTAACAAAACTTTTAGAAAATTAAACCTCGTATAAAGAAATAATACAAAAGAGAACGAAAAGGGAAATATTTAAACAAAATAAAGTAAAAAATAAAAAAATAAATATAATAATAAGGAACAGCGAAAAAAATTAATCTAAATTTAAATATACATATACAAATATCCATTTATTTATTTTTATATACATATAGCTAGAGTTTACGACTTTTTTTTCAACAAGATTAAATGTTTTAGTAAGACAAGCGCAGCAGCGGGCAAGAGCCAGTATCGATTCTATCGATATATTTAACGTCGGCGAGCAATAATGGCGGTGCAAGGTGCGACACACCACACCATTACTTGTCAGAAACATCTTATTATCACTAGTTTTACTGTGGCTTTACCACCAGCGACCACTGACCGCCGACCACTGCCGGTAGCCATCAAGAGTGTATACAGGTAGCTGGGTAACCCTTATATACTAGCTATACCCTACGATTTTATCCGTAATAAGTATGATTTTTGTTTTGTATAGAATATTTTCTGTGAGTTCGAAAACACTACTTAAACATAAATTTTGCACAAATTAAACATTAACCGCCTTATTACAAAACAAGGTTTTTCTCTAAACCAGGTTTAAACCTTTGAGCCAGGTTTTGTAATTTGAATCTTATTCTGATACAATCAAGATTCGAAATACAAAACCTAGCTCAATGGTTTAAACCTGGTTTAGAGAAAAACCTTGTTTTGTAATAAGGCGGAAAATGTTCAAAATTTTATACATCTCAGTGATTTTTAACTGTGCGTTGATCGATCAGACAGTCTGTCAGTCACTTCTTTTAGAGTACTCATAAACGGCAAGACAATCCATTAAGTACTAAGTTGCTAACAGTCTCACATACCGTGCAAATAACTCCACACAAATCTGAAATCTACCTAAATAATTTATCTGTGAGCGTTCGCCGCGCGGTCCGGTTTAGGGTCATATGCGCATGCGCCCATTCACTACGGGCCCTAGAGGTTATCAGTTTTACGTGTTTACAAGACGGTGTAGACAGCCAGGGAATTTGTAGCTACGGTTTATTTCTTTGGATAGCTAAGCAATTATAGTTGCCATTTCAGAGACCTGCATCTATGTAAGTGTAATTTACCTGTGTAATTTATTAATTTATTTTATTTAAATATAGATACATTATATACTTTGCTTAGTTTGGGATCAGACAGCCGTGTGTGAGTTGTCCTAGGATAATTATAAACTGGTTAACATTAATCCACCACTGCATATATTAGTTTAGATCTGTCAAATTAGACAGCACATGAACTTCAACTTTAATTTATTGTATTTATGGCAATCCACCAATGTCCAGGATTCCTGCCAATGCAATGTCCCGGTTGAAAATAATATTTTTCAGTATGTTAATTGTACGGTTATGAATTACAGTATCGAGATCATACACGTGTTTTAACATAAAAAAAACAAGAGATGATTCCAGTGCCTGAAGAAAATTGCCGTATTTTTACCGACTTCAAAAAGGAGGAGGTTCTCAATTCGTCTGTATTTTTTTTTGTATGTTTGTTACGCGATATCTCCGTCAATTGTGAACGGATTTTGATGGTTCTTTTTTTGTTTGCTAAGTCATGGTTCAGAGGTGGTCCCATATAAATTTTGTGGCGATCGGTTTAGTGCTTCTCGAAAAATTCATCAAGAACAAAAAAAAACGACGAAATATACATTGACGATATTACAATGTGCGTAACTTTAATTTTTATTTTTCGTTTTATAAGATTATAAGTACTTTTATTTTGAAAATAAATTACTTTGAAATATGTCATACACAGTCAGACATAGTTAGACTCGACACTAAAAAGTAAAAAATAAAAAACTTTTTTCAAAAAAATAATAACCGCCTTAAATACTAAAACCCAAAAATAACTAAAATTTCGGAAGTCGGTGGCTTCTCTTCTGCCAGTCAATTTATCTGAATTTGTGTTGCCACCGACTTCCGAAATTTTAATTATTTTTGGGTTTTTAGTTTTTAGTGACCATGTTTAATCGCGTCTAAATTATCTTAATTATCTATAGAGTATCTTAATTTGACAGGACCTAACTAATATTTAATCTTCTGTCTTTTTCTTATTGAAATGGAAAGAGAAAGATACAATGAACTTAAATTTTGTTCAGTTGGTGAACAAAGGAATCGCGCTATTGTCTATTCTGATGAAGATATAAAAGATATTTATAGCCGAGTGTGTACTTTCATAACCGTTGCATAAATAACTATTCGCTTCTAAGAAACATGAATTTCGTCATGATCTTATGGATTTTGTGCAGTGTTTTCCTTCAGTGTTACGCAATATTTAGATTAGTAATAAAATTGTTCTTAACCTAACAATCTAAATCTAAATTAAAGCATTTAGTTCACTTTACATTTTCCATTTAGAAAGAAAGTGGAACCTAGTTGCTAGTTCCAAAAAGGTTGATCTCTATGGAGAAGAACAAGCAAGAAACTCCATGGACACTCATTCCAACATATTGAGTTTTACAAAATGTCGGTTACATCCATCGTGTTTGCTTCTATAGGGTGACTGGTAATTAGTGTCCCAAGATATTTATTTGTTTTTTTTTTAATTTGTTTATTTATTAATTTATTTATTTAAATTAAATTTATTTATTTATAAATTTGTTTATTTGTTAATATATTTATTTGTTTTTTTTAATTTGTTTCTTTAATTTAAATGCATTTGCAAAAAGAAAAAATAATTTTAGAAACCACCTCTACTTTTTACGGTATCTGACGACGCCTATCAACATTGCTGACTTCTCGCTACTTACAATACTTCGTCCAGTAATTACTGGACACGCAACATTTTTGCCCAACAAAGTTGTCTCGGGCCTTTAACAAAAGCGAGATTTTCTCGCACAGTCATCGTTGCAAAAACAGTCAGAACAACATTGTTAGCGAGCAAATTGAAATCCTAATGAGCTTGCTGACACGTCATTATTTCGTGTTATTTTAACCTATACATATAATTTTGCAAACAGTTTTGCAAGGGGTTTTACTAAGAGCCATATTTCATAACAACCAAAACAAACAAAATGTGACGAGCCTGTTGGTCTAGTGCTCAGTGATCCTGACTGCTAAGCCAGAGGTCGTGGGTTCGATTCCCACCCAGGACAAACTTTATGTGTATATAATTGTTTGTTCTGTGTCTGGGTGTTATTGATCTATAATATGTATGTATTTATAAATTATATAAGTATGTATATCAGTTGTCTGTTTACCATAACACAAGGTCTACTTAGCTTGGGATCAGATGGCCGTATGTAAGATGTCCCAGGATATTTATCCATACTAATATTATAAATGGGAAAGTGTGTCTGTCTGTCTGTCTGTCTGTCTGTTTGTCTTTCTTTCACGGCAAAACGGAGCGACGGATTGACGTGATTTTTTAAGTGGAGATAGTTGAAGGGATGGAGAGTAACATAGGCTACTTTTTGTCTCTTTCTAACGCGAGCGAAGCCGCGGGCAGAAGCTAGTTTATTATATTTATTTAATGTCACCTTTAAATGGATGTCACAGAGTTATCAGTTCTTTTGCTATACGTATAACAGATTCAAATGTCTCTAATTCTAATGAAAGACTTCTGGTTGACCTTCCTCCTGAAGCTCCGCTCTACAAGGTGGTGGTGGGGCTTTAACCACAGAGTTATCATGTCTTCAATACAATTAATTTGTTTATGTTTCTGTTTAACATTCCAGTTTTTAACTCCGACGCAAAAAGTGGGGTTCTATAAGTTCGACCGCGATGTGTGTGTGTCTCTCTGTCTGTGGCTCTTTAATGGTAGAGCCGATTTGGATGCGGTTTTTATTCGAAAGTAAGTGATCTAGCGATGGTCAAGTTTTGTCAAAATCGTTTCATCCTTCTCAAAATTATCAACTCTTTTGTTCCACTTCGTGGATGGTTTCTTATTCATATTTGGTGAACAACTCTCCTCAGGCCCGTATTAATAGACGTCACTCAGTTCTGAGACGCTCTCAAGTTTATTGCAGTCCTTATTTTTTCCCTTTAGAATGACAAGGACAGCAAGAGACTTGAGAGCGTCTCGGAGTTGAGTGACGTCTATTAATACGGGCTTCAGACTTGCCTTCCTAGACACATCATCTCACACAATCCACCCGTCTTTTGTTTCATCATCCACGTCTTTTGTCCAACCAGTTGTACAAACACAATTTTGACCTTCAGACCATTACGAATTGACTTCTTAACACAATGATAATAACGCATCTTATTGCTTGCCACTTAATTATTGCCAGACAATTTAGTTATGCAGCTGCGGTTGATTCAAGTGTTGTGTGCAATGTTAGCTCATTGACTAAATGATAATACGTTTGTTTTGGCGCGAACATCTTTGTAGCTCTGGTGAATATTTACTAAAGTTGTGTAAATATAAAAGTTGTGTGACGGTCGTGAATTTTTGAATGTTAGTCTGGTAGATAGGTAGGTATTGCTTTATAGATTGTATGGTGGATGAAGTTGACGTCCCATTTTTATAGTGAAAAAAGAAAACAAATAAATTAAAACATTACGTATTAAAATAATAAGCAATAAAAAATATTATTTGATAAATTATATGGTAACTAAAGTATGAAATAAAATAAAATTGGTATAATTATGATATATATAGTATAAAAATTGTATTATAAAATTAAAAAGTATTATGTAAAACGTATGTATATGTATGTTGAAAAGAGAAGTAAATATATTGTTGCCTAAACAAAGTGCTCAGAAATAACTTGTTTCGCAAAAGAAAACAAAGTAAGGAAAATAAAACAACTGCACTGCGCGTGCGTCGATCGATCAAAATCATTTTATTTTTCTTTTTTAAGTTAACGTTTGACTGTTCACTTATTTGCCGTTGTATTGAGACCTGTTCGAAATTAATCCATACTAATATTATAAATGGAAAAGTGTGTCTGTCTGTCTGTTTGTCTTTCTTTCACGGCAAAACGGAGCGATGAATTGACGTGATTTTTTGAGTGGAGATAGTTGAAGGGATGGAGAGTAACATAGGCTACTTTTTGTCTCTTTCTAACGCGAGCGAAGCCGCGGGCAAAAGTTTGTAACATAATAAATATTAATCAGAAGTTATCAGAAGAATGAGAAACAGGCGCTAACTCAATAAAATATTATAGCAACATGCAACATCATGAAACTATAAGAATTCCTTTTGTACCATTTCGGAACCCTAAAAAGCAGTAAAAAAGTATCTTAGATGACTCTTCAGTTTCTATAGGGTGACTGGTAATAAGTGTACGATACTTAAACACGTGATATTGCTCATGATAACCAACAACTTTTACTATGGGCACAAACCTGTAATCGCGAAAATAAAATCAGCTGGTCAGTACATTTATGTTTGCGTAATGTTGCGGAATGTTTATAATAGTTACCGTGACCCTGGAACATAAAGGGCAACCGAAGGAACATGAGTGGGTTTTAGTCAGTAAACGTCTGTCTCGCCGCACCCAGGAGGGAGAAGTCATTTGATGATTTCCCACCCACCAAAAAAAATAAAAAAATGTTTGCCTAATGTACTGAACAGCTAATTCTTTTTTCAGCTTTGCTCTCATAATAAAAATTGTTTTTTATCATGAGCACAATCACGTGTTTAAGTTTCGTACACTAATTATATTATCAGTCACCCTGTATACATTCTCCTAAAACCTGGAACATCAAAGACTAATTTTTCACACTTCCTTAGTATCTATATATACATATACATATAATAAAATCGCAACAAAGTCAAAACTGTACATTGAATATTTTTTTAAAAGAATACTTAGGGCGTGATCTACAATCAATACCGAAGCCAAAAATATATAGTTTTTAGAATTTTTGTCTGTTTGTTTGTTTGTCTGTATGTATGTCCTGGATAAACTCAAAAAGTACTGCATGGATTTAGTTCAAAATTTGCAGGGGTATTACTTAGAGGTCTTGTCAAAACATAGGCTACATATTATCACGCTATCACCTACGGGGGAGGAGCTGGAGCCTTCACGCTGACGACGTCGCGGGCAGCAGCTATCTTCGGAAGTACTCAACAAATTTCAAAAAATTTTTTTTGTTGTATAGGTATTAAGTCTGGGCGACATATAGGCTATAACTTATCCTGGAAACTTGAACCCCTGGTGCAGGACCGCAACGGACCAGCTAAACTATAAGAGATACAAAAATGGTATCATAGCGAAAATTGCTTAACGTGATAAGCAATTTCTGTGGAGAGAATAAATTTGAAGATCTGGGACACCTGCGGTTGAACTCCATGAGCCCAGCAAAACTATAACATATATAAGTATGACGTCTTAGCACGAGTTGTTCAGCTTGATGAGCGCTCTCTGTTGACGTATAAAAATTGAAGATCTGGAATACCTGTTGTGAACTTCCATGAGCCCAGCTACGTAAACTATACCTAACATATATAAGAATGACGTCTTAGCAAGAGTTGTTCAGCCTGATGAGCACCCTCTGTTGACGTATAAAATTGAAGATCTAGAACACCTAATGTGGAACTCCAAGCACCCAACTATGCCATAACACATTAAATAAGAATGACGTCTTAGCAAAAGTTGTTCGGTCTGATAGGCATTTCCTGGTTTATAAGATCGAAGATTAGAAACATCTAATGTGGAATCAAAGCTATCCCTGATTTCAATGTATAAAATAACTTAAGCTGGTAGTACTTCCACACGATGAAGGCGGAGAAACATGCATACAAACAGGCCGAACAGAGAACCTACTTTTTTGAAGTCGGTTAAATCCATTAGTGTTATATTCCTCAGAATGTAACGAACACTTTACTGAAAATCGCATCAAAATCAGCTCCGCCAAACACCCATACAAACAGGTCGAACAGAAAACCTACTTTTTTGAAGTCGGTTCAATGATGATGATCATTTCTTCATCAATTTCATGTTTTTAGTACTGAATAAACTTTGACTGTTAATACTTTTGTACGGTATTTATCTGTGTGTCGCGCATGCCGTCATCTTGGAGTTTTGTGGAGTTGCGAACTCGGTAGCTTTGTGGGAGAAGTACCGCCATCTTCTGCCCGAGTACTTTTTACGAGCTTTGAGGCGTGCTTCTGAAGGTGAAATCGAAGCACCTGATGAACGCGTGTTGAACACCTGTCTCAGTTTACTTCAAGATGTGGTCATTTCAATCGGCGGTAAACTCCGATTGGTATGACCACAATAAATCGGGTTACCAGCTCCCAGATCATTAACGCATCAAGACCGTGGAAATCAGGAGTACACCACCGAAACCAATTACGATTCGGGTTATGACCACTATCCGAGATGAACACGTCACTAGGTTCACCCCAAAGCAAAAACAAATATATGACAATGTTCTGGAAAGCATTGGGCTCGACCAGGGTAAAATGTTTTTCCTGAATGCTCCTGGTGGAACAGGGAAAACATTCATTATCACTGGTATTCTTGCAGAAGTCAGAAGGCAAGGCAAAATTGACATTGCTGTAGCATCGTCAGGAATCGCTGCTACGCTGCTTCCTGGTCTCAAAACAGCGCATGCCATATTCAAAATACCCATAAATTTAGAAAGCGCCGAAATGCCTGTTTGTGGAATATCCCGTAACAGTGACAAGTGACATGTGCTCAGGGTTTGCTCTCTGATCATATGGGATGAGTGCACGATGGCTAATAGGAAAGCAGTGGAGGCCGTGAACAGAACCCTGCAGGACAACCGCAGGAATGAACACTTGATAGGTGGTGTTACAGTCTACAGTTTTGTTCAGTGGCGATTTCCGGCAAACACTCCCTGTGGTGACGCGGGGGCCTAGAGCTGACGAGGTGAATGCTTCGTTGAAACGATCTTCGTTGTGGTCACAAATTCATAGGCTGCGCTTGACCATCAATATGCGAGCTCAGCTCGGTGGCAATCCACGTGCCCAAGAATTCTCAGATGTCCTTCTAAGTCTAGGCGAAGGCACTCTACAAGAGGAAAGAGGAGAACAGGTGGTGCTCCCAGAGTCTCTCGGTAGAGTGGTGGTCTCCTTAGAAGAACTCATTTGTTGTGTGTATAGGGACATCTGTCGAATACCAAATCAACAGAATTTTTGGGTGTGCCATTTTAACACCAAAAACTGATCAAGCTGCAGCCATCAACGAAAGTATTCGCTCAGAAATTGAGGGAAACGAAGTAGTTTATACGTCCATAAACACTGTAGTCGATCAAGATGACGCCACACATTATCCTAAACTCCCTTACAGCAAGTGGACTTCCAGCGCACACCATCAAGCTGAAGGTCGGCGTCCCGATCATGCTTCTTCGGAACCTGTCCCCTCCGAAGCTGTGTAACGGGACCCGGCTCAAAATCATCCCACTGCAAAGGAATATAATTGAAGCGGACATTCTGACGGGTTAAGGCGTTGGTAGGGTTGTAAACTGACGGTCACATACGATAAGTGACCGTCATTTAAATGACCGGTCACATTGGACATTTATTGTCAGATTGGTCAGATATATTAAATTAGTATTCTTTACTTGGTGTAACTATTATTTTCGTAAAATATTGAATGTCAGGCTAATTCAAAACTTTATGAATGTGAAATAATACCTACTGACTTTCTAAACCAACATTTATGCCCATAATAATCACTGTGTAAAGTTTTGCAATGAATAAAGCCTGTGTAACCATACATTTTTTGACGTATAAACCTGTCATAACTTTATGCAGCGATTATTAGTAAGGCGCTAAGTGTTATAAATACAGGCTTCACTTTATGGAAATTTAAAACAAACGCTGAAACTGACTGATTCACTTTTTTTCACAGATTTAAAATATGACGTGTCTTTCTTTTCAATTTAGCCATACAACTATTCTAAAACTATTTGATTTCAAAACTATTTTATTAGGTACTAGCTATCGCCCGCGGCTTCACCTGCGTGGATGTTGAACTTCTATCCACAATTTTAAACCTTTAAGGGTTGAATTTAAAAAAATCTTTCTTAGTGGCTATTTACTCTTCAAAAAGAATAAACCTTCCAAGTTTCATGTCTGGTAGTCGTCTTACGACTCTCGACGCCAACGCCTGTGTCTCTGTCCGTGGCGTGAGGCTTGACGCTGCCTCACGCGCACCGCCGCCTCCTTCGCCAGCATGACTGCTTCGGAGAAGGAGTCACGGCTTCCTATTCAGTCTCGCCCCGGAGCATGGCCTGAACCAGCGCCGGGCGCGAGAGGTCACCGCCGCCGATCGCCTCTGCAAGGACACGGCGGTTGCCCGCCAATGCGGGGCACACCTCCACCGTATACTCCACCGTGACCTCCAGGCGGCCGTTGCAGTAGTGACACCCAGGCGTCGCTTCCGCCTGATTCCGACACTGGAACCTCCCAAAATGTCCGTGTCTGGTGAGGACCTGCTTTCGGCTATACGTGAGAGTACCGTGACGCTTCTCCAGCCATTCCTCAAAGAGGCGTGCCCAGTACTGGGTTGCAACAGTCGCAATCTCCATTCCGCCATGAGATCCCACTGCAATTAGCCGCAGCAGCGGAACTTCGCTCCGGCATTGCACTTCCACGCGCCACTGGTACGTGTGTTCAAGGATTGTTGCCTCATCCCACGGCGGTATGCCGTCCGGCAAGAAAGCTCGCCACCCTGCCCTCAGTAGCCGGGCCGGGGCCAAGGCCAGATTGGGCGCTCACACTGGTGCCCTCGTAATGTTGATCCTCGCATACCGCGTTATGTTAGGTTTTTGGTTACTGATCGGCTCCCGTAGCTCATGGTGCAATGTTATGTAGCACAATGTTATGTGTTATTCTCATGTATATGCAATGAATATCTTGCAAAGCCATTGGCTAGCCTTTTTACTTTCCGTTACTGCCCGTGTGTACAGTCAGCATCAAAAGTCGCTGACCACATTCAGATTTTCAAAACCGCTGAACATTATATCATCCATAAATCGCTCAACAAGATAGGCGCCAGTATTGAATGAACATCATTAAAGTTCAAAATTAACTGAACACCATATTGTCAAAAATTGCTGATCGTTATAACATCCAAAAATAACACAACAATTAGTTTTGCAAAAGTCACTGAACAATATACAATGGTTCTTTTAGTATCTAGTGTAATCATGGCATCGTCCAAAAATAACTTAACAGCATAACTACCAAAAGTTGCTAAACATTACTTTGTTTCGAATACTGAATTGCAAACTAAAAAGTGCTTGTTTCTATCTTCAGAGTTACAAATCCAATATTGTCCTATCAAAACTAAATCATGTAAAAATATTAAATTTCGAATTTAACTTTCCAAAATATATTATTTTTATTTCTTATAGCCAATGAGAATAGTCGAAGTGGGTGATCAAGCAACAAGCACATTTTCAAAGTCATCTAAACTTTCCATATTACGATTGAATATAGCCTTATTTGTAAACTAATGGCTCATTTTCAAAATTCCCGCAGTTTCCCTTTAAAAAATTAAAAAAATATTTATCTTCAAGTATAAAAAGAATATTTCCACTTAATTATAACTTTGTTGACTGTCTACACTGATGAAAAAAATTTAATACAAAAAAAACTGATAAATATCTGCGACAAGTACCCAGGGTAGATTATAAACGGTTTTACTAATCAGAATCATTTATCATCTTGGCGGACGTACTACCGTGCCCCCAGATGTTTTGTTGTCAAACTTCGGAAAGGAAACCAATTATATTAATGTCACTTCACAAAAATACGAGTACACACACATATTAAACCCAAAAAACAATTGATGCTGTTCAGGGACTTTTGAGATGAACGATGGTATGCTATTTTTGTCAAAAATTTGTTTAGTGACTTTAGAGACGAAGAATGTCATGCTTTTTTTGGCCATAACTTTGTTTGGCGACTTTTGAAAAGTGGTGGTCACCTACTTATGCTCTTTTATATTGATCATTAATTTCTGGTGCTTGTCATGTTGAGCAATTTAGGTATTATAGGGTGTACAGCGATTTTGAAATTTTAAATGTGGTCATCGACTTTTGATGCTGACTGTACCATCATTATATTGCTGCGGAGTAATTTTAAAACTCTGTGATATCTCTAAAGATATTTTATTGAAATAAAATTATGTAAGCGGCAATTTTGTACAAAATAAAAAACTTGTATTGGATAACGTATTTATATTTATAAGGATTAATACTAATTCATGAAAACACCCCCGCAAATCATGCATTATTTTAGATCTAATTTCATTGCCATAAAATGGCCATAGTGGTAGACATGTGCTGTTGCGGACTTTTTTTTTAACTTTTTAAGAGGAACAATATTCTAGTACATGATTTTTGCGTAATTTCAACCATTTACGCAGCGCACACAACGGAATCTCTCAAAAGGAATATTTTCTCCCCGTTTTTTGTTAAACTTTTCATTACTGCTCGGCTACTATGTGTGTTAGCGTTATGTTATATAGCCTATAACCTGCCTAGGAGTATGAATTATAATCGTACCAAGTTTTATTATAATTTTCCTTTTGGTAGTTTTTAATCCATGCGTGCTTATACAGACAGACAGACAAACAGACAAAAAAATACTGATTGCATTTTTGGAATCGGTATCGATCACCAATTATCCTCCAATATTAATTTTGGATATATATTTCAATTTTCAGAACTGACCTCTCTTCAGTTCAGTATTTATAAGTATAGATTTTGTTTTGCTGTGTTAAAGATCGATGAATGACATGGTTAGCTTCGATGATTCTAAAACTTCCGTAGTTTTATAGAGTAAAGTCTATTTATACACAAAAAAACGTTTCTGACGTTCCTGACAATAAATGACCATAAGTGACCGGTCACATTGGATAAATGTCCAATAGGTATGCTCGGTCAGATTAATCGGTCACATATAACCTGACGGTCACTTTACATCTCTAGGCGTTGGCGAAGCAGTGTTTATACTATGGATTCCTCTCATACCGCACAACTACCTCTTCCAATTCAAGCGCGTGCAGTTCCCTGTGAGTGTGTGCTTTGCCATGACTACATGTCAACAAGTCGCAGGGGCAGACGCTGAAGGCTGCGGGTGTCGACCTCAGGACGAGCTGCTTCTCACACGGGCAGCTGTACGTCGCTTGCTGCTGAGAGCAAAATTACAAACGTAGTTTACAGAGAAGTTTTGTAACAAGTCACAATCGTTAATATTTTTTCACATCGTGGAATGTAGAAAAAATTAGTCAAGTGCGTGTCAGGCCACGCATAGAATAGGGTTCCATAACGAAACACATTAACAATTTAACAACGATTTCATCTGAGCCGTTAAAGCTTTCTTTTAATGATCAATCCAATCATGGTTTTTTTTTCGAACCAGCTGTTTAACTTTGAGAGAGGGGACTATTTTGACAAAAAAATCGCTTAAACGTTAAATATCTTTTGTTGTTTGTTTGTCCGTATGTATGTCCGGGCTAATCTATAAAATGACTGCATGGATTTACTTAAAATTTTGCATGAATATTACTAAGAGGTCAGGTCAACATAATTATAAGCTACATATATATTATCACGCTATCACCTACGGGGGCGGAGCTGAAGCCTTCACGCAGACGACGTCGCGGGCAACAGCTAGTCTATGATAAAGTGGTTTATTATCACGTGACGTCACAGGCAGTAAAACACAAGTGCACTTATGATTTATCGGCTGACACTGTGTTAGTCATAAAGTCTCAACTCAGAAACTGTTACGTACTTGTTTGTTAGAAAACGTACGGGCTATCTACTGAACGTTGTGGTAGATTTTCCCGGATTTTGTTTATCAGGATTTTTAATTGCTTTGGAATAGAGTAGAATAGAATAAAATTTTATAAAGCAAATCATTATGAACGCAGGCATTTTATGTTTGTGAAAACAATCCGAATTGGGTAGTTTACACCATTAACCAATACGTAGGACACAATTTCTATAAAACCTCTTTTAATTGCAGCCCAATAAATTCGGTTCATTTTCCATTTGAGAATTGCGCTTTGACAGCTCATAAAAAGTACGTCAATTGATAATGGTGTAAACTACCGTATTGCAGTAACTCGTTAATTCGAATCGCAATAAGTAAATAACTACGGTGTCGGACATTTTGCCTTCGGTACATAATTACATAACAGCGAGCATTTACGTCGTCTATAAAATGCCGAGGTGTTATGTAAACGGGGAATATACACAAAAGACAGATACACACAATGATGTTATAAGTAAAAAAGTGTAGATAGGTTACCCAAACGAAATTCTATCTTCAAAAAGGGCACACTAACGCACACATACATTACACGTCAAGGTAGGATGACATGATTGAAGTAGTGCGAGTGAAAAAGAGATAAACGTCAAATGTTAACGCGATACTCAGTATCATGTTTGTCAATTGGCAAACTTTTAATGTGCCATTTTTTAACTGCATATAACCTATCTACACTTTTTTACTTATAACATCATTGGATACACAATAGTCTTTACGATACGATAAATGTCTTACACAGCCACATTTTTGACTAACCTGTTGGTTTAGTGGTAGTGACTCTGGCTGCCAAGCCGGGCGACGGGTTCGATTTCCACCTAGGACAAATCTTTGTGTGATGAGCATTATTATTTGTTTTGTGGCTAGATCATTTGATCAGTTAGTAGTCTGATTTTATTATAATTCAGGCTCTCCGTGTGTGATCAGATGACCGTGTTTGAGTTGAATTGACGTAAGTTTTCGGTAAACAATTTGACATCTCCATACATCTGGCAATCTATTCGTTTTCGTTATCTATACTTCTATACTAAGCGCCTTACTAATAAACGCTGCATAAAGTTATGACAGGCTTATACGTCAAAAAATGTATGGTTACACAGGCTTTATTCATTGCATAACTTTACACAGTGATTATTAGTAAGGGTGTTATATTATAAAGAGGTAAAATTTGTAAGTTTGTATGTAGGGGCAAGTAATCTCTGGAACTACTGGTCCGATTTGAAAAATTCTTTCAGTGTTAGATAGCTCATTTATTGAGGAATGCTATGAGCTATATACCATCACGCTACGACCCACGGGAGCGGAGCAGTAACGAAAAATGCGGGTAAAACCTCAGGGGACAGTCTATTCTACAATGCCACTTGTCTAGGCCTTCTTGTTGCAAACAGATAAAAAAGTCTAAAAGGCTAGTTGACTCTTTGCGTGACACAAGTGCGGGCTTTTACGTGGGTCAGAGGCCCACACAAAAACATTGCCATCCAACGTGGCAATGCCATCAGCCTCTTGAGCACTTTACCGGTTGACAGCGATGCGGAAGAGTTGTTTGATACCATTTTGTTCTCTGTATGGACTCCAATGTTGGTTCTGATTTTCAGGGGTTGCGGTAAAAATTCGAATGATAAATGAGTTTTATTTTGTAAATAGGTCAAAAATTACCCTTTAAAGTGCCAACCGTTACGTGACTGCTGTGTAGAAAAACATTGTAATACAAATAGGACTCGAAATTAGTAGGTCCTAAGTTGTTTTTTTTTGTTCCAAAATTTTGTAAAACATGATTTTTTTAAAAAGAGTGTCCGTGGAGTTTCTTGCCTGTTCTTCTCCATAGAGATCTACGTTTTGGAACAGGCAATTAGCGTCACTTTTCTGACTGACCGACCGACTCTTTGACTATTCATAAGTGCCTATAAATGGTCTAAGTGAAATAAATGCCTTGATTTTGATTTTTGTTCCCCTTCTCTGTACTAGAGAGGCACTTGGCCTGCGTTGGGAAAGTAATAAGATACAGAAATAAGTAATAAGAATTTATTAGTCGTATGTCATGATTTATTTTAGTATTGTTACTAACTTTTAACATTATTCCAAAAGTTGCTAAAATCCCCATTTGACCGATCCCGGAATAGAAACCAGGGTGCACTCGGAAACAGGCCAGAGATTGATGAGATCGTATCTAAACTAATAATTGACACAACTATTATCATAAAAGGATGTGGGGTCAAGTTGTCCGTCCATCACTCGTTAATATTATCATCTTTACCGACTTCACAAAAAGGAGGAGGTACTATGTTCGGCTGTTTGTATGTTTTTTTTTTTTTTTTTTTTTTGTATGTTTGTTCATCGATTACTCCGTCAATTGTCAACGGATTTTGATGGTTCTTTTTTTGTTTGGTAAGTCATGATTCAGGGGTGGTCCCATATAAATTTTGTGGCGATCGGTTCAGTGCTTCTCGAAAAATTCACCAAGAACAAAAAATAATTGACGAAATTTTCATAGACGATGTGTGCTTTGTCTTCAAGTTTCTATTTTCGTTTTATAAGATTGTTAGTAGTTTTATTTTGAAAATAAATTACTTTGAAAGATACTATACACAGTCAAACATTGGGAGTCGACACTAAAAAGAAATAAATAAAAAACTTTTTTCAAAAAAAAATAACCGCCTTCAAAAACTAAAAACCCATCGGAAGTCGGTGGTTTCTCTTCTGCCATTCAATTTGTGTTGCCACCGACTTCCGAAATTTTAGTTATTATTGGGTTTTTAGTTTTTGAAGGCGGTTATTTTTTTTTGAAAAAAGTTTTTTTTATAATAACTATTTGCTACTTTGATAGGTCTGTAGTCTTCTAAGGAACATAAGATTATATTAAAATTATTATACTAATCCATAACACCACATGCCATAACATTTTTTTTGTAGATGGGAAATCATCAAATGACTTCTCCCGTCCTGGCCGGGGTGGGAGGGCGTGTCAGACTTTTACTGACTAAAACTCGCCCATGTTCCTTTGGTTGTCCTTTATGGTCTAGGGCCCGAAGTATTCTGCAACCCCGGACATGTCATACATAACTTAAGAACGGCTTTAAGCTATTTCCAATAAAATACCAACTGGCCGCATTGGATTCGGTGGATCGCAGGGCCAGAAGGTTGATTGGCGACAAGAAGCTGGTGGCCCAACTTCAACCACTAGCACATCGGCGAAAAGTTGCCTGTTTAGCGGTATATTACAGATTGCACTTCGGTGAGTGTGCTCATGAGCTACACGAGCTCATTCCCTCATCTCCATTTTACCACCGGACATCCAGACGTACGGCGGGATACCACCCTTTCTTGGTTGATATTCCTCATATCCCTACGCAGCGCTTCTCAAAATCATTCATAATGCGCACCGCAAAGGAATGGAACTCCCTGCCGGCGTCTGTGTTTCCAAATTCATATAACCCGGAAGTATTTAAAAAACGTGTGCATAGGCCTCTACTGGGTAAGCTCACTCCATCGTAGGCTCCGTCTATGCCCTCGGGCTAGTCTGGGACCAAGAGTAAGCCCATAATAATAATAATAATAAACCCGCAGGGCAGCTTGTGGCGAGCTGTCGGGCAGTAGCGACCCCGCGAACCTGACCTCCTGGGAGACCCTTGTTCTTCATCTCTGGCTTGCCTTAACTGGCCGGCCAGAGTGAGCACTGACGAACAAGGCTCCCACCTCACTCTTGCCTTCATTGGCTGGTTTGAGTGGAGAATCGCAAGAGGAAGGAAGTATTCCAGTAAGATGCTGGTAGGGATCTTGACCGTACTTCCGGGATTGTCCTGATAGCCGTGGAACACCTCTCCACTCCTCAAGCACCTCATATGTTGCCCTCTTGTCGCTACGTCACTATGCGCTAGCGGCCGTTTTCGGGGGCCCATTTACTGAGTGTGCAAGTCACCCCCAGCCATTCTTACCGTGTATACAACCATTGGTCAGGCAGGGGCCATAGACATTCCATAGTTTCTGGTAACTTATTCATTAAAGAATCCAAACCCATAGCCCAAATTTTTTTTGTTAGTTGCCATATTTTACAATAGTCCAACACCAACCGGGGGTTATCCTTAGGTGCTCTTACATAGTGCATATAGGGATAATCGTCGGTTGGTGTCCCATTCCACAAAAAGTTTTCCTCAAGAGGCCTCTGCGAGTTGGCTTCGGCCCCTCGTACGCCTTCCAAAGGGCCGGGACCCCAGGGTCCCGAGAAACGTGGAGGTTTTAAAAATAATAATAAAAACTAGATTTGACACATTATGTATTTTAACAATATATAATTAGTAATCTTAGACAGCTTATTAAAAATGACCATTAAAAGATTATTTTCTTTATGTTGTTTTTACTTTGTAGAAGATTCAGAACGAATTTGAACAACGCCAGAATACAGAAAGGCGTCGAAAAAAACTATAATAATAATAATACCAGCCTATAACTGTCCCACTGCAGGGCCAAGGCCTCTTCTCATACAGAGAAGGCACGAGCATTGGACTTATATTAACTACAAGTCCAGGTTTCCTCACGATGTTTTCCTTCACCGATGTCTGTGATGTCTAAGATAAACTTTAGAAAGTACATATGAATTGAAAAAGTCACATTGGTACTTGCCCGGATTCGAACCCGCGACCTCTTGCTTGCGAAAAAAATTACGAGTATATTAATAGAAATATATGTCACAGTTTAAACGAGCCTTTACATATTATAGTGTTAGACGCTCGGACAGCAATTTGACCTCATTTCCTGCAGAGAGTGTTGGACATCTACAGACATTTGACCACAAGATAGGGCCATCAACATTAAGTGCCAGCCTAGGATCTAGTAAAAATAGAGGTAACGATGTTGTGAAGCGTTTGACTGGTGCGCTGTGGGTCGAGGATTTGATTACTAACTTTTAAACTTTCGCGTTTCATGTTCACACATATTATTATACCGGGTATTAACGCGAACAGTGATTATAAAGAGGATTTGAGTCCCGTGCGAGACAAAAATTTGCATAAACTACTGTAATTTGTTCCGAGTCTGATTGTTATTGTATACTAGCTTTTGCCCGCGACTTCGTCCGCGTGGAACAATAGTTCCCGTTCCCGGGGGATTTCCGGGATGAAAACTATCCTATGTCCTTTCTCGGGTCCCAGACTATATCTGTACCAAATTTCATTCAAATCGGTTCAGTGGTTTAGGCGTGAAGAAGAGACAGACAGACAGACAGACAGACAGACCGACAGACAGACCGACAAACAGACCGACAGACAGACAGACAGAGTTACTTTCGCATTTATAATATTATAGTATAAGTATAAAGTATATAGTATAATAGTATATAGTACGGATGAGATTTTATTCTTGTAAACGCTCTTTAAAAGAAAAAAAACTTAAACCTATGTTTTCTCTTTGACAAGATGAAGTTTTTCTAGGTCTCAATACACCTAATTAATTAAATTCTATCATTCCTTTCATAAATAAACCTGTGGTTAGATTATCTAAAACACTTGAGCACAAGCGACTGGATTTCCGAGAATCGTGACGCAATTATGACTTTATCTCTGCAAATATAGTAAGTAGGTACCTGCTTATATACCTACGGCTACTTATAGCTTACTTTATTAGCTAGATGAATTTATAGCATTAATATAAGCCTACTACCATTATCCCGCGACTTCGCCCGCGTTGATGTGGAACTTCCATCTTACAATTGTTCCCCGACTCCTTCTTCTCTATGAGGAGGCTGGTTTCCGCACTCAGTCGAAGAAATTGAACCATTGGACGTGATTATTTTACCCCTTCTGGGCTCTAATTCAAAAAATTATTTACAAAGAACACAGTACCTTCCTAGTTTCACGTCTCTGGGATTAGTGGTTTGAAAACGGATGATACACGTAAATCACATTTTTCTCAATAAGTACTTTCTGACAGATATCAAATCAAAACATTCCTAAGAAATGTAAATCTGACGTCACTGATTGAGACGTGTACCTGCACACAAAAGTATTCATTGGATCTGAAGAAGTAATATACTTAGAAGTACCGATGTTTTCAGCAAAATGATCAATCCTCGTGCCTTCTACGTAAGGGCAGAAGTCTCTACCTGGCATTGCGACAGTCAGGCTGGCATTGTTCTAAATGTTCTGCGTATTTGTGCCACCTCAAAATCCTTTAATGAAACTATAAGATCATTGCCATAACCTAATTATTTCCAATACGGAAACCACGGCTCTAAACATCAAAACATTTGTATTAATCTCTCAATACATTAAATATCGGTCACAACACAGGAAGAGAACCCGGAACTGCGCACAGATGTGCGCATGCGCAGCCAAATAGGCCACCATTTTAGGCCAAGCTTCGATCAATATTGAGACGTATTATTATAGTTATTACTAGGAGGAAGGAAAAGTAATGGCATTATTTTTAATCTCACGCACGTGGTATGTTTAATGGGCTTGCTTTAATTAAATAGTTTAGAGAAATATTATATTACCTACGACTGTTTTAAGACACAGGTTTATTCAATTAAAATTTATTTCAGACTAATGTCAAAAAGTGTTAATATTAAATACATAACAAAGATCTCATTAATAAATGTTAGTACACGAGGAATTATTTCACATGAATGCGTATCCACTGCCTCCATCGAGGACCCTACTCTATCAGCAACATCGCAGTGGAGCTAGCGACCATATCTACACTAATATTATAAAGAGAAAAACTTTGTATGTTTGTTTGATTGTAATGAATAGGCTCAAAAACTACTGGATAGATTTTAAAAATTCTTTCACCATTCGAAAGCTACATTGTCAACGAGTTACATAGGTTATATAATATCACGCTATGTCCCACAGGAGCGAAGCAGTAACCAAAAACCTAATGTAACATGGGTGAAACCACGAGGAACAGCTAGTATTATATATTATTATCGAGTTAGTGGAATAGCGAAGCAGCCCCATCAGCAACCTGAACGCATTGTTCTATTGGACTCGCAGGCGCTGATGATCCGCTGTGTTCAAAAGACCCACAGGCTACAGGTATAGTAGGATTGGCAGTCTGTAGTCCCTAAATCTAAATATATGTAACTCAAAGGTGACTGACTGACTGACATAGAGATCTATCAACGCACAGCCCAAACCACTGGACGGATCGAGCTAAAATTTCGTGAAGAAAGGATTTTAATAAATTCCACCCCTAAAGGGGGGAAATAGGGGTTGGAAGTTCCGACATTCGTATTTCGCCTATACTGCGAAAGCTGCGGGCAAAAGCTAGTAACGATGTATATTTCAAAATATCCTACTTTTAAGAATGCGAAACTTTGTGATTATAATGTATAATGAATGTTAATGCACCAAAAATTACGGAACAGATTGCTATTAAATCGGAGGAAAGTGTTGGAGGTGTATAATTCTACATAGGTAAAGTCGTGGATGTCAGGGACAAGTTCATACAAATCGCACAAGCAGTTAAATAATTAAATAGTCCTCGTATGACTTGACTTATACAATTGTATGGGGTTTAAAACAGAGTTTGGCCTCTGAGTAGTCATCTTTCGCTTAACATACCTAATTTACCTAATTTAGAAAATAAAATAGCACTGTACATTTTCATTTAATAGAAAAATTACACCACCCGGACAGACTAGTAACAGTCGTGGTAAAGCTAGATTGATACTAACGTCACTTTTCATTGTATAACCGTTCTAGAATCTTTAATTAGCAGTTAAAGTATTGCCATAAATGTTAAGATCATAATCAAAGGCCCAAGGATATTCATAACTCTTGGTTTTATGATCTCTGGCGACTATGAGGCCATCTTAGCTATTTACATTGGTCTCAGGTCTAGTCTCAACAATATCTACTATTTTTTTTTATAGTTACGTTTTAGAGTTAACGCCAGACCTTCGTTAGCTGTAGGTGCCACTACCACCAACACCGCCCCGCACCTGGTTCATTCCCCTTTGTCGTCATACCCTCGCGCCTCTGTACCGCGCTGGCGAGGACTCAATTAGACGGTCGGCCTATAGTTTAATTTGAGCTACTCATTTCTATGTATATGTCATGGCAAGATCTTTAGCCATACCACTTCAAGACACGTGAAGAGGCACTCTCGGGCCAATGCCTGCCGGGGTTGGAATAGTTCTAATAGTTACCTCGGCCCCGGAGCATAAAGGGCAACCGAAGGAACATGGGTGAGTTTTAATCAGTAAAAGTCTGACACGCTCTTCCGCCCCGCCCAGGGCAGGAGAAGTCATTTGATGATTTCCCACCCACAAAAAAAATACATCATCTGTGAAATTTTCAAAATTTTCTCTAGCTAAGACGGTTTATAAGATACAGTCTTGACAAACAGACGTACGGCGAAGTATGAGTAGTAGGATCCCGTTTTACCCTTTAGATACGGAACCCCAAAAATAGTAGAATACTGGTCCAACATTTTATCAAAATGATAAATTTTTAGATGTGGCTGCCACATAAGACTAGCTGTATGTATGTAGCCTATCCATTATTATTATGTATAAGCTATTTTACCGTATACGAAAAATCTAGTAGTAAACATCTACTATTCTCATAACCTTTTATAATATTAGTAGGGTAACTGACGTATCATCGCACTCAGATAGAATCTTTAGAAAACCAAAGTAAAAAAGTGAAATAACCTGTGATATAGTAAATATCTGCGAGTGATTAAGTTTAATCCATAAAAAGTTATACTTTCTTATGAACCTACTTCTATAGCTTGGCCGTACTTAAGATGTTGCTAAAAACATACTTAGTGTAGCTTGCTCACTCCAGCAATTAAATAAAGATTTCTAAATAAGCAGCTATGCTTGCATAACTTTTACAAGTCCACCCAAATCTGAAAGCTTCTTTCATCAAGAAAGCATCAGTCATTAACTATAGTCCTCGCATGATTGATGACCAATACAATAGGGATGACGACAACATTAAAAAAACGGCAATTTGTTTAGTCCGTCTGATAGATCGGCCAAAAATACGGGACACCTATTTTTTGCATGATCAAATTAATAAAAAATACAAAGATAAAGAGCAACAAAGTTCTGGAGTGGGGGCTTTTGACGTCACCGTCCTGCAAAAATTGTATCAAATCGTGACGTCATGCGCAACTTTAACGCACTGTATCGTTCTTATACACGAAAAAAGAAAAAATACGTGTCCAAAATATTTTGATAATCTATCTGACGGACTAATTACTTCTTTTTTGTCGCCTCGCCTATTTTAAGAATTTTAAAAGAGACTTTGACCTATGATTTTGTTTCAGATGTTTCTTCTCAAGGTAGTCAGCTAAGAAACTCCGACCCATTTGTCGATTCAAATAAGCAAAAAGTCATACTGCCTTTTAAAAGTACTGTATTTAAGTAGCTTCCAAAATGAAGAAATTTTTTATCCTTTTATATTAACTGAAGACAGCATAAGTACAAAAAGCTTTTTAAGTCCAAGCCACCTGACTATAAAGTTATATAAGAATGCCGCTTCACTTACATTGTACAGTGTATCAGATTACCTCGCGCTGACCATGATCGGCGCTTGCGCGTGCTCAAGTAAAGTTTACGGAGATACAATGACATGTGCCATCACGCTTCGGCCTTATTAGGAGCCCTATTAGTTACCTGCCATTGGTTGTATGACGTGGAAAATTTATTATTTTATATTTGATATAGGTATATTTGTCGTGATGACCTAGTGGTTAAGGCACCCGCCTCTCATGCAAGTGGTTGTGGGTTCGAATCCGGGCAAGTACCAATGTGACTTTTTTCAATTCATACGTACTTTCTAAAGATTATCTTAGACATCGCAGACATCGGTGAAGGAAAACATCGTGAGGAAACCTGGACTTGTAGTGATTATAAGTCTGAAATCGCCAACCCGTCTTGAGCAAGCGTGGTGATCAATTTTCGTGCCTTCTCTGTATGAGAAGAGCCCTTTGCCCTGCAGTGGGACAGATATAGGCTGGTATTATTATATAGGGATATTTGACATAGGGAATGTTAGTTGGTTACAGGGTTTGCCTAGTTTGGGATTAAGATGGCCATGTGTGAGTTGCTCTAGGATTTTTATTAACGTCCCCTGTAGTTACAATTTAGCTCCCTTGGGTCGCACTGTGATGTAAAGCACAATATATCTACGAGTATATAATATGTATAAAATGATAAACAGACTGCAGTCTGTGACTGGTGACTGACTCTTGATATATAACGCACAGCCCAAGCCCCTGGTCCTCGAGACATAAAACTTGAAGGAGGTGTTCTTTGTGAAGAAAAGGTAGCCAATAAGAAAGGATTTTTGGAAACCCACTCCTGAGGGGGTGAAATAGAGAATAGAAGTTTGTACAAACACGCGGGCAAAGCCGCCAGTGGATGCTAGTTCCTTATAAAATAATATGCAAAAAGTAATTTGGCACTGAATTCGAGGGAAAAGAAAACAAAAATGGTAAAATGCAACTTTGAATGAAAATCTGCCATTCTATAAGTAACGTTTGCGTTGATATCGCGAACGAAGACGCAAGCAACTCCTATAATAATTATACTATTATTATTTGAGTATACTGATATCATATTCCATTCTCTTTCGTATCATATTGCATCACACTTTAAATTCGTTTTCCATCAAGCCCGTGTCTATCGACTAATTATATAATTTGACACAATTTCTAGATCTATTTAAGTGTGTCGGACACACAGTCTGGCGGGAAAGCGACTGGCGGCCATTTTATTGTCTCTGGAACTTTGAAGATTCATCCAAAGATTAAAGATTCACGATCAAAGAAAGTAGCTTTTAAAAGGTTTTTGATTTTTAATTTATGAACGTCGTAGTTTTTCGTTAAAAGGCAGTTTTGAAAGACTTTTAGGATGTATGTTTAAAAAGAGACTGTTGAGTAATAGATGAAAGTGATTGAAAACTAGAGACGTCATTTCGAAATTAAAGTGCTTTGTCTCGATTTTCTTTTTTTATCATATACCTTAAATTAAAAGTAGTTGTAAAGGCGATGGTTCGTTGTTGAAATGTTACTGAAAATGTATCTTATAGAAAATGGTGAACTGACTGACTGTTGATATATCAACGCACAGCCTAAACCACTGGTCCTAGAGACATGAAACTTGAAGAGTTCTTTGAGAAGAGGTAAGTATTCATTGGTGCCGATTCTCTTGTGCACAATTTAACGTAAATTTAAGTTAGGTGCATCTTTCTCTTTCCATTTCTTAAAGAAAAGGACAGAAGATACATTTTAGTTTAATCCTGTCAAATTAGACAGCGCCTGATGACAATTGACGCATATTTAGACGCCATGTTTTTAAATTGCGTCTAAATTATCTATGGAGTGTCTAAATTTGACAGGACTTAACTAATATTTGATCTTCTGTCCTTTTCTTAATTAAACGGAAAGAGAAAGATGCATTTAACTTAAATTTACGATAGTTTGTGCACAAGAGAATCGGCACCATTAAATAGATTTTTTAGAAATTCTAACTTTATAGGGGTAAAATACAGGAAGGAAGTTTTGGCATTTATTGTGGACAAAAGCTAACTCATTAAACCTTCAAACACACGTGATTCCAGACACAATAGAAAGACCATAGCAGCCCGACAGCCGGCTGTCGCTTGGTCGTAGAAAGGTGGATATGTGAAGATTAAGCATGGATAATTTCTTGAAAGTTTCAATCAGTGTTAAACTATTTTTTTTTGTTCTGTGGGAAATCATCTAATACTGCTCCCGTCCTGGGTGCGGCGGAAGGGCGTGTCAGACTGTTCCTTCGGTTGCCCTTTATGTTCCAGGGTCACGGTAACTATTATAAACATTCCGCAACCCCGGCAGTGTTAAACTATTTCATGTAATAGTAGTATCTATTTCATAAAAAGGTAAGGTTAAATTATTAGGCCGGTTTTAGTGCTCGACCGACCGTCGGTGCGTACATCGGTCGCGCTTCTCATTTGTATGAAAATTGACATTTATACGTGTGCGTACGGTCGGTCGAGCACTGTGACGACTTGTGAATTTTCATACAAATGAGAAGCGCGACCGATGTACGCACCGACGGTCGGTCGAGCACTAAAACCGGCCTTAACATAATATAACACTTCATGAAAATTAAACACCTAATCAATTTTAAGATCTAGCCACGACATTATTTCTTATGTATATATTTAATCCATCGAATATAACACACTATACCACAATAGAAAGACAATAGACCGACAGCCGGCTGTCGCTTGGTCGTTGAAAGGTTAGGTTATATTTTCCTCATGTGTGCCGTCCGTAAGGATAATGATCACAACTAACATTTCTGTAATAAAGCTACCATGTATATTTTATTACTTATTTATTGCATTTTGTACATAACCTTTCATGACTATTTTATCTTCTATCTATACATATAATAAAATCGTAGGAAAGTCAAAACTGTACATAGCATAATTTTTTAAAAGAATACTTGGGGCGTGATCTACAATCGATACCGAAGCCAAAAATATAGTTTTTAGAATTTTTGTCTGTTTGTCTGTTTATCTGTTTGTCTGTTTGTCTGTTTGTCTGTATGTATGTCCGGGATAAACTCAAAAAGTACTGCATGGATTTAGTTCAAATTTTGCAGGGATATTACTAAGAGGTCGGGTCAAAACATAGGCTACATATTATCACGCTATCACCTACGGGAGAGGAGCTGGAGCCTTCACGCTGACGACGTCGCGGCTATCTTCGGAAGTTATCAACGGATTTCAATGATTTTTTTTTTTGGTTGTATAGGTATTAAGTTTGGGCGACATATAGGCTATAACTTATCCTGGAAACTTAAACCCCTGGTGCAGGACCGCAACAGACCAGCTAAACTATAAGAGATACAATAATGGTATCATAGCAAAAATTGCTTCACATGATAAGCAAATTTCTGTTGAGAGAATAAACTTGAAGATCTGGAACACCTGAGGTGGAACTCCATGAGCCAAGCTAAACTATAACATATTTAAGTATGACGTCTTAGCAGGAGTTGTTCAGCTTGATGAGCACTCTCTGTTGACGTATAAATATTGAAGATCTGGAGCACCTGTTGTGGACTTCCATGAGCCCAGCTACGTACACTATACCTAATATATATAAGAATGACGTCTTAGTAAGAGTTGTTCAGCCTGATGAGCACTCTCTGTTGTTGACGTATAAAATTAAAGATCTAGAACATCTAATGTGGAACTCCAAGCATCCAACTACACCATAACTCATTAAATAAGAATGATGTCTTAGCAAAAGTTGTTCGGTCTGATAGGCATTTCCTGGTTTATAAGATTGAAGATTAGAAACATCTGATGTGGAAATCAAAGCTATTATGTCGGGCTATATTTGATTTCAATGTATAAAATAACTTAAGCTGGGAGTACCTCCACACGATGAAGGTGGAGAAACATGCATACAAACAGGTCGAATAGAGAACCTACTTTTTTTGAAGTCCGTTAAATCCATTAGTGTTATATTCCCCAGAATGTAACGAACACTTTACTGAAAATCGCATCAAAATCGGCTCAGCCAAACACCCATACAAACAGGTCGAACAGAGAACCTACTTTTTCTTAAGTCGGTTTAATGATGATGATCATTTCTTCATCAATTACATGTTTTTAGTACTGACACCCTCGCGGAGGCGAGCGTCAGTGACAGTCCCAGTCGCATGCGTCCTCTGTTTGCCGTCATATTTGTGTTTTGTGGAGTCGCGAACCCGGTAGCTTTGTGGGAGAAGTACTGCCATCTTCTGTCCGAGGACTTATTCCGAGCTTTAAGTCGTGCTACTGAAGGTGAAATCGAAGCAACTGATGAATGCGTGCTGAACATCTGTCTTAGTTCACTTCAAGATGTAGTTTTTTCAATCGGCGGTAAACCACTGGTAGAGTACGGGTTCCTCTAAGTCTCGGCGAAGGCACTCTACCAGAGGAAAGAGGTAAACAGGTGGTGCTCCCAGAGTCTCTCGGGTCTCTCTCCTTAGAAGAACTCATTTGTTGTGAGTATGGGGACATCAGTCGAATACCAAACCAACAGAATTCTTGGGTGTGCCAGCGAGCCATTTTAATACCCAAAAATGATCAAGCTGCAGCCATCAACGAAAGCATTCTCTCGGAAATCGATGGAAACAAAGTAGTTTATACGTCCATAAACACTGTAGACGATCAAGATGAAGCCACACATTATCCCGTAGAATTCCTAAACTCCTTTACAGCAAGTGGACTTTCAGCGCACACCATCAAGCTGAAGGTCGGCGTCCCGATCTTGCTTCTTCGGAACCTGTCCCCTCCGAAGCTGAGTAACGTGACCCGGCTCAAAGTCATCTCACTGCAAAGGAATATAATTGAAGCGGAAATTCTGACAGGTTGTGGCGTCGGCGATGCAGTGTTTATAACACGTATTCCTCTCATACCGCACAACTACCCCTTCCAATTCAAACGCGTGCAGTTCCCTGTGAGTGTGTGCTTCGCCATGACAAGTCGCAGGGGCAGACGCTGAAGGCTGCGGGTGTCGACCTCAGGACGAGCTGCTTCTCACACGGGCCTGCCACTCCTAATTCTCTGTATATTTTGGCTGCTGAGAGAAAAACTACAAACGTAGTTTACAGAGAAGTTTTGTAACAATTCACAATCGTTAATATTTTTTATATCGTGGAATGTAGAAAAATTGGTCAAGTGCGTGTCAGACCACGCATAGAATAGGGTTCCATAACGAAACACATCGCATTAACAATTTAACAACAATTTCATCTGAGCCGTTATAGCTTTCTTTTAAGGTTCAATTTAAGGACTACTATCATTATTTGTTTTTGAACCAGTCGTTTAACTTTGATAGAGGGCGGAGACTATTTTGACAAAAAATCGCTTGAACGTTAAATATTTTTTGTTGTTTGTTTGTCTGTATGCATGCCCAGGCTAATCTCTAAAAGGACTGCATGGATTTACTTAAAATTTTGCATGAATATTTCTAAGAGGTGAGGTCAACATAATTATAACAAGCTACATATATATATTATCACGCTATCATCTACGGGGGCGGAGCTGAAGCCTTCACGCAGACGACGTCGCGGGCAGCAGCTAGTTAGATATAATAGTATGAAATTTTTATTGGGTTTTTATATTTACCTCGTTTATTTATGATTGTGTTTACAATAAATAAAATTTTGTCGTTAATAAATAATATTAACGACAAAATTGGCTGAAAAGTTAGCTGAAGTTTCCATAAGCATTGTGGATAATGTGGTGGGTTACGTTATAGCCAAACCCGATCTTGTTATAATAGTTTTAAGTTCCAATAATGAAATCCGTTTACTATCCCTCTGAATAAAATTGTAATGTATGTATGCACTAATATGCCATTGTGGGTACATTAAGATATTATAATTATTAAGTATTGCAGGTAGTCGGTTGTATGTTCTCTCAGTCATTATACTGTGCTTGTACGTGACTACGTGTCTTATTTATTTCTGTATCCCGAGTGCTCCCAACCCAAGAATTCTTCAGTGGCGACGAGGATAATCGAACTGCGCATATGCTAAATAGTTATATCGTGTTAAAGTGGTTTTTGGAAAAAATAAAATAAAAAAAAAAATGTCCGTCGGCAGAATCGCTGAGTTCGATATCCAGAAGGACGATTGGAGGTTATACGTTGAACGTCTCGAACAGTACTTTTTAGTGAACAAAATATCGAGTGAGTTACAAGTGCCCACGTTAATTACTGTTATGGGCGCAGCTAGCTACGAATTATTGGTTAATTTGTGTACTCCGGAAAAACCCAAAACAAAAACATTCGAACAAATAACGCAAATAATGGAAAAACACCTACAACCTAAACCGAGTGAGTTAGCTGAACGATATAAATTTCGAAATCGCAAACAACTAACCAGTGAAAACATATCGGACTATGTTGCTGTTTTAAAAAAGATGTCAAAGTCTTGTGAGTTTGGGACATGGCTACAAGAAAGTTTAAGGGATCAGCTAGTTTGCGGGATAAGAAGTGAGACCATAAGACAAAGATTGTTTGCAGAGACCAACTTAGATTTCACCAAGGCATACAATCTAGCTGTAAGCATGGAGGCGGCAGAAAAAGATGCAGCGGTGGTAGTGGATGGATCTGCAAACGCAGCAAGTGAGGCGAAGGGGTTAGTGGATTGTCAGCAGATGATGACGCGGCGGGGTAGCACTGGCGGCGCGGGCAGAGGTCGCGCATCTGGGCGCGTACCTGCGAACGAGCACGGGCAGCGCAGGCGGCCACATGCGGGCCGGGTGGCACCAGCAGCGTCAGCTACGGTGGAGCGGGACCGGCAACAGCGAGAGTGTCGAGCGTGTGGTGGGTCGCATGAGACGGCCGCTTGCAAGTTCGGGCGCTATGTGTGCCGAGTGTGCAACCAGCCGGGCCATCTGCGGCGTGTGTGTCCACAACTGACACGACATTATACCGTCGAGGCTCAGTGCGAAGAGGACGTAATGCACAGTGAGGATAGTGATGAGGTAATAATAATTGATGTTAATGAGTTGACAATAACACAGTGTAAACCTATTTATGTATCGCTAGAAGTGCAGGGCAATATTATGGACTTTGAGTGCGATACAGGTAGTGCCGTTTCTTGTATAAATGAGCATGTATACAAAGAATTATTTAGTAACTTACAAATTATGAAATGCAGTATTACCTTGAGATATTATACGGGCGAGTATGTAAAACCACTGGGGCTTATTAAACCTCTTGTCAAATATAAAAACAAATGTATGCCATTAGACTTGTATGTTGTAAAAAAGGGCAAAACAATGCTGCTTGGTAGGCAATGGATGGCATTGTTACAAATACAACTGCCTGTATTAAACTATGAGGATAAATATGTAAATAACAATAACATTTGTGACGGATCAAATTTTGATGTTAGCAAATTTAGTTCCAGATACTCTAAAGTGTTCGCGGACGGTTTGGGGCGATTCACTGGTGGTCAAGTGGGCATTCACTTGCGGCCAGGCGCACGGCCCGTGTTTATGCGCGAGCGGCCGCTGGCGTATGCGCTGCGCGAGCCGGTGGAGCGGACACTGAGTCAGCTAGTGCGGGACGGCATTCTCACTCCGGTCGAGCGTTCTGAGTGGGCAACGCCTATCGTGCCCGTCGTAAAGAAGGATGGCAGCATAAGGATATGCGCCGATTATAAGCTCACATTAAATAAGGTAATAGAGGTCGATCGCTATCCACTACCTAGGGTTGAAGACTTGCTAGTGCGGTTAAACGGTGGGGAGCGTTACAGCAAGTTAGACCTTTCCCAAGCTTATGCTCAATTTGAACTGGATGATTCACGGAAGTACACCGTTATTAACACCCACAAAGGATTGTTCCGATATAATAGATTAGTGTACGGGCTAGCGTCTAGTCCGGCGATATTCCAGAGACGGTTGGAACAGCTGTTTGCAGACTTACCCCAGGTAGGCGTATTTCTTGATGACGTCATCATAACCGGGCGCTCAGTGTCCGAACACATGACCAATTTGTGCAAAGTTTTTGATCGATTGGAACAGTATGGTTTGCGGGTAAAAAAGGACAAATGTTCATTCTTTGCTAAATCAGTTGTTTACTTGGGACACGTCATCAGTAAAGACGGTGTACATACCTGTCCCGATAAAGTGAAGGCGATTAGAAACACACCAGCACCATCAAACATATCAGAACTGAGAGCGTTTATAGGCATGGTTATGTATTATGCTAAATTTATAAAGAACTAGCTGCTGCCCGCGACGTCGTCTGCGTGAAGGCTTCAGCTCCGCCCCCGTAGATGATAGCGTGATAATATATATATGTAGCTTGTTATAATTATGTTGACCTCACCTCTTAGAAATATTCATGCAAAATTTTAAGTAAATCCATGCAGTCCTTTTAGAGATTAGCCTGGGCATGCATACAGACAAACAAACAACAAAAAATATTTAACGTTCAAGCGATTTTTTGTCAAAATAGTCTCCGCCCTCTATCAAAGTTAAACGACTGGTTCAAAAACAAATAATGATAGTAGTCCTTAAATTGAACCTTAAAAGAAAGCTATAACGGCTCAGATGAAATTGTTGTTAAATTGTTAATGCGATGTGTTTCGTTATGGAACCCTATTCTATGCGTGGTCTGACACGCACTTGACCAATTTTTCTACATTCCACGATATAAAAAATATTAACGATTGTGAATTGTTACAAAACTTCTCTGTAAACTACGTTTGTAGTTTTTCTCTCAGCAGCCAAAATATACAGAGAATTAGGAGTGGCAGGCCCGTGTGAGAAGCAGCTCGTCCTGAGGTCGACACCCGCAGCCTTCAGCGTCTGCCCCTGCGACTTGTCATGGCGAAGCACACACTCACAGGGAACTGCACGCGTTTGAATTGGAAGGGGTAGTTGTGCGGTATGAGAGGAATACGTGTTATAAACACTGCATCGCCGACGCCACAACCTGTCAGAATTTCCGCTTCAATTATATTCCTTTGCAGTGAGATGACTTTGAGCCGGGTCACGTTACTCAGCTTCGGAGGGGACAGGTTCCGAAGAAGCAAGATCGGGACGCCGACCTTCAGCTTGATGGTGTGCGCTGAAAGTCCACTTGCTGTAAAGGAGTTTAGGAATTCTACGGGATAATGTGTGGCTTCATCTTGATCGTCTACAGTGTTTATGGACGTATAAACTACTTTGTTTCCATCGATTTCCGAGAGAATGCTTTCGTTGATGGCTGCAGCTTGATCATTTTTGGGTATTAAAATGGCTCGCTGGCACACCCAAGAATTCTGTTGGTTTGGTATTCGACTGATGTCCCCATACTCACAACAAATGAGTTCTTCTAAGGAGAGAGACCCGAGAGACTCTGGGAGCACCACCTGTTTACCTCTTTCCTCTGGTAGAGTGCCTTCGCCGAGACTTAGAGGAACCCGTACTCTACCAGTGGTTTACCGCCGATTGAAAAAACTACATCTTGAAGTGAACTAAGACAGATGTTCAGCACGCATTCATCAGTTGCTTCGATTTCACCTTCAGTAGCACGACTTAAAGCTCGGAATAAGTCCTCGGACAGAAGATGGCAGTACTTCTCCCACAAAGCTACCGGGTTCGCGACTCCACAAAACACAAATATGACGGCAAACAGAGGACGCATGCGACTGGGACTGTCACTGACGCTCGCCTCCGCGAGGGTGTCAGTACTAAAAACATGTAATTGATGAAGAAATGATCATCATCATTAAACCGACTTAAGAAAAAGTAGGTTCTCTGTTCGACCTGTTTGTATGGGTGTTTGGCTGAGCCGATTTTGATGCGATTTTCAGTAAAGTGTTCGTTACATTCTGGGGAATATAACACTAATGGATTTAACGGACTTCAAAAAAAGTAGGTTCTCTATTCGACCTGTTTGTATGCATGTTTCTCCACCTTCATCGTGTGGAGGTACTCCCAGCTTAAGTTATTTTATACATTGAAATCAAATATAGCCCGACATAATAGCTTTGATTTCCACATCAGATGTTTCTAATCTTCAATCTTATAAACCAGGAAATGCCTATCAGACCGAACAACTTTTGCTAAGACATCATTCTTATTTAATGAGTTATGGTGTAGTTGGATGCTTGGAGTTCCACATTAGATGTTCTAGATCTTTAATTTTATACGTCAACAACAGAGAGTGCTCATCAGGCTGAACAACTCTTACTAAGACGTCATTCTTATATATATTAGGTATAGTGTACGTAGCTGGGCTCATGGAAGTCCACAACAGGTGCTCCAGATCTTCAATATTTATACGTCAACAGAGAGTGCTCATCAAGCTGAACAACTCCTGCTAAGACGTCATACTTAAATATGTTATAGTTTAGCTTGGCTCATGGAGTTCCACCTCAGGTGTTCCAGATCTTCAAGTTTATTCTCTCAACAGAAATTTGCTTATCATGTGAAGCAATTTTTGCTATGATACCATTATTGTATCTCTTATAGTTTAGCTGGTCTGTTGCGGTCCTGCACCAGGGGTTTAAGTTTCCAGGATAAGTTATAGCCTATATGTCGCCCAAACTTAATACCTATACAACCAAAAAAAAAAATCATTGAAATCCGTTGATAACTTCCGAAGATAGCCGCGACGTCGTCAGCGTGAAGGCTCCAGCTCCTCTCCCGTAGGTGATAGCGTGATAATATGTAGCCTATGTTTTGACCCGACCTCTTAGTAATATCCCTGCAAAATTTGAACTAAATCCATGCAGTACTTTTTGAGTTTATCCCGGACATACATACAGACAAACAGACAAACAGACAAACAGATAAACAGACAAACAGACAAACAGACAAACAGACAAAAATTCTAAAAACTATATTTTTGGCTTCGGTATCGATTGTAGATCACGCCCCAAGTATTCTTTTAAAAAATTATGCTATGTACAGTTTTGACTTTCCTACGATTTTATTATATGTATAGATGTCAGTACCATTTTAGCTCCACTGTATAATTTATTGAAAGTAGGGGTAAAATTTGTATGGAGTGAGGACTGCAGGGATGCGTTTGACAAGATTAAAGCGTTGTTAACTAGTAGCGAGGTACTAACGCACTACTCAGCCGAGTTGCCGCTCGTGCTGACTACCGACGCAAGCAGCGTGGGGGTCGGCGCCGTGTTGTCCCACGTCACGCCGAGCGGCGAGCGCCCGGTAGCCTATGCCTCGCAGTCATTAAGCGTAGCTGAGCGGTCATATTCTCAAATAGATCGGGAAGCACTGGCGATAGTTTTCGGAGTCAGGAAGTATCATCAGTATTTGTACGGGCGACAGTTTGTACTGAGAACGGACCATAAACCATTAACTTATATATTTGGAAATAAAGTAGGTATACCAATTATGGCCGCATCGCGATTACAGAGATGGGCAGTACTGTTGTCCGCATATAATTATAGCATAGAGTACGTTGCGTCAAAAAAAAACTGCGCAGACGCGTTGTCACGTCTACCAAATAAAACAAACTTGCATTCACATAGGAAAGATAGTACGTATGTACAGTTTGTAGAAGAATTTTTACCTATCACTCATAATGATGTTAAGGAGGCTACGCAAAAAGATATTGAGTTATGCAGAATAATGTCGTACGTACAATCTGGTTGGCCAAACGAGTGTGCTGCAGTAGCGGAGGCGGAAATACAACCATACTTTCGTAGACGTCGCGAACTATATTCGGAATTCGGATGCCTTATGTGGGGGTATAGAATGGTAATACCCGCTAAATTGAGAAATCTTGTTTTAAGACAGCTACACAGTGGGCACATAGGTATCGTGAAGATGAAGGGCCTAGGCCGAAGTTACGTCTGGTGGCCCAATATCGACGCGGATATAGAATCTGTGTGTAAGCAGTGTGAGACGTGCGCTGCAGAGGCCGACTCACCGCCGCGGGCGCCGACACAGCCGTGGCCCTATACCGCGCAGCCGTGGACTAGGTTACATATAGATTTCTTGGGGCCATATCAGGGTACCAAATTTTTTGTGTTAGTGGATGCCAGTTCTAAGTGGATAGAAGTATTTGAAATGAAAAACACGAATGCTTTAAGTGTCATTAAGGTTTTAAGAACTACATTTGCTAGATTTGGGTTGCCAGAGGAGTTAGTTTCAGATCAAGGGCCTCCGTTCACAAGTGAAGAATTTGGTTCATTTTTAAAAAAGAATGGGATACGTCAAAGCTTTTCACCTGCCTATCACCCGGCATCTAATGGTGCGGCAGAAAACGCGGTAAAGCTTTGTAAGCGGGCCATAAAAAAAGCGTATAAGGATGGTGTAGATGTGGATACAGCCTTACAAGCTTTTCTGTTAGCTTACCGTAATTCAGTGCACACTACAACGGGTGAGACACCTGCAGCTATGTTACAAAGGCGCTCACTTCGTTCGAGACTCGACTTGTTAAGGGGGCAACGATCATTAGAGAATAAGGTACGCGAGATACAGAGTCGCCAGTCAGTATGCGCGGGACTTAAGCCACGAACTCTGTGCGAAGGTGATACGGTCTGGGCGAGACAATATGGTGCGTCAGACAAGTGGGTAAAAGGAACAGTGAGAGAGGTAGAAGGTACACGTAGGTATGTAGTGGATAGCGATGACGGTAGACTTCTCAAAAGACATATTGATCAAATTAGGCGCCGTTCTCGGCTGTCCGATGTTCCTTATCAAGGAAATCAGGATAACAAAGAACCAGACAACCGGAGTGAGACTGCTGTACCGTTACAGACTGATGGTCGGGTGGAGGCATCGGAGCAAAGGCAGGTGATTAAAGATCTACCAGGTACTACAGAAGAGGGAAGTATGGCAGGTAAAGGTAGTTGTGCCCCTCAGGTTAATATCGTGCCTCCGATACCTTCGCCCCCTGAACCACCTAGTTGTGATGTTCACTCCAAACGAATACGCAAGCCGGTCGTACGATTTGAAATAGATTAGTTTAGCTATAAGTAATGTTCGGTTCATTAATTAATATGTTTGTATGTATCACTCTTGTAAATATCTTGTGTGGTGAAGTTTATTTATATTCTAAGAATAAGAAGGGAGGTGTAATGTATGTATGCACTAATATGCCATTGTGGGTACATTAAGATATTATAATTATTAAGTATTGCAGGTAGTCGGTTGTATGTTCTCTCAGTCATTATACTGTGCTTGTACGTGACTACGTGTCTTATTTATTTCTGTATCCCGAGTGCTCCCAACCCAAGAATTCTTCAAAAATAAGATTTATTTTATTTAGCACCTCACTCATCATCTCCCTAGCCTTTTCTCAACTATGTTGAGGTCGGCTTCCAGCCTAACCGGATTTAGCTGGATACCAGTGTGTTTCGTGGAGCGACTGCCTATCAGATCTCTTCAACCCAGTAACCGGGCAACACGACACCCCTTGGGTAGACTGATTAAGCGGTTCCCTATAAAGGAAAATACAATTTCCTTTAAGATAAAAATAGCATAGTACGCTTAACATGGTAACAGTCATGAAAAACCGATAAATAATTTACGTCATACCTATTATAATATATAAATATCATGAAATTCCCACTTCATTATTATTTTTTCCTATGGATATTTTAATTAGTATAATACTATTAATTAATGGATTGTTTTCGGCTGTGAAACCGTGAAATATCGCCAATATGGGGTTTTTGCAAATCAATATAAATATGGTATACAGGATAAACAAGCAGGTAAATTGAAAAATTTAAAAATCCCGAAACTGTCTTAATTGCGTGAAATATAAGCTATTTTGTTCACATCCATTTTAACTTCACTATCAGCATGCTGAAGATGGGCCTCTCTAAGATCGTCGTGTTGACATCCAGAAGGTAGGAGTGGGGGGGAGGAAATTATTTTAGTGTTGTATAGATCATTAATCCAGGGGCCCTAGTCTGCTATTACAATCGTGTCTCAATGACCAGTCATCGGCCGGATATTTGACAACTTTGACAGTTTTTGTATGGGAAACGTGTCAAAAGTTTGACGTTACACGTCAAAAATCGATCATAGGGCCCCTGAGGGCCTAGACAAGTGGCATTGTAGAATAGAAAACGAAAACGAATAGATTGTCAAATGTATGGAATTGACATAAGCTTTCGCTAAACCATTTGACATCTCCATACATTTGACGATCTATTCGTTTTCGCTATCTATTTTACAATGCCACTTGTCTAGGGGGGCTGGAAGGCTATCTAACAATGCTCGACATACGAGAGCGGGGGAAAATAGAAATCTCGTGGGACAGTTTTTCATAGATCCATTTGCAGACTGTTTAAATTCGGAAGTTAAGATAAAACCTTTCAACCTGAGTAACACCAAAAAGATTTGCATTACCATACAACTTTTACAACTTCTTACACAATAAGAACAACATTAATCAATCATTTTTATGTCCATTTTTATTACCCGGTCACCTTCCGGATAAACTCGAAGTTATAAGACGTAACCGATAGATAAAACTAAATATGAATAGGTAATTAATTACTACAGTTTACTATAGTTGTTACTGTCATAAATATTATGAAAGCCTCTGCTACACAGGGGGGTTATCGCGGCGATTTAGTTAAAATTTAGTCTGTTGCTACACGCGAAGACATCTAATTGGCTTTTTAACGACTATAGTTTCTAGTTTAATAAGTTTTTAAACTGTAAAGCTTAAATAAATAAATGATTGTAGTAAATAATATACATCGGTGAAGCAAAACATCGTGAGGAAACATGGACTTCGCCGCCAATTGATCCACCTTGAGCAAGCGTGGTGATCAATGCTCGTGCCTTCTCTGTATTAGAGGAGGTCTTTGCCCTGCAGTGGATCAAGTAAAGGTTGACATTATTATTAATAACCAGCTTTCGCCCGCGTCTTTGCCAGTGTAGATGTCACACGTCTATTCCCAATTTTAACACATTTTTTATTTTTAGGGTTGGAATTTCCATGGAAATTTGAATTTCTAGGACCAGCGGTTTGGGCTGTGCGATGATATAATTATCAACAATAAATCAATCAGTCAGTCAGTTTACCATTTTATATTAACCTTTCAACGACCAGCCGACAGCCGGCTGTCGGGCTGCTATTGACTTTCTATTGAGTCTCACACGTGTGTTCCAAGGATTAATTGTAGATACGAGTAGTAGATAGAGCTCTTTATGAAGAAGCTTCCAGGAAAGCTCCCATACCTATTTCTGCAGTAAAGAACCCTAGCTGAAAATATCTGGGTACTTTTAATACCAGTCATAAAATAAACATTTATTCTTGATCTTTCTGCCTTAAATATTTGCTTAAAACACTTGCAGACAAGTAGGACATTATTTTTGTCTCTGGGATGGCAAAGCATTGCGAGGTATATGTATTGCAGATGCCTATAATTGGCGATGACCATTTAAGATCAGATGGAATACGAAAAACAGCCAATAATATCCCTACCCTTGTCTGGTGAAGGCTTAAGTTATGGTTCTCAGTAATGATGGAGACCAATTACAGTTATATAAGCACCGAGGGCAAAGTATTGCGTAAAATGATTGGCGTTTTGTTTTAACTAGCTTCGGCCCACGGGTTAGTCCGCATCAATGTTCATACAAGCGGGAAATGTGTAAAAGATACGTCATTTACCCGATATCATCAAATTACTTAGATTGTTTGACTTCCATACCAAAATGATTTAAAAAGAACCCTTATATAGGATAATACAAAAGCTGCATAACGCGAAATGGTTGTTTAAATTTGTTGTTGCGCTGTAATTTTAAATGATTAATTATGGATCCGTATTTTATGCGTGGCTTAACATGCACTTGGTAATTTTTTTCACTTGTAGCAGTTCCCCGAGATTTCATCCACAGCTTTGGTTACTACTCCACTCCTGTAGGTTGTAGAGTTATGTTTTATAGCCTGTAGTATTCCAATAATCTATATCTATCTATCTTTATATACATATATAATTCTGCTGTGCGTGTGTATGTCATTGAACTCCTCCTAAACGGCTTGACCGATTTAAATGAATTTTTCTGTATGCGTTTGAGTGGCGCCCTGGATGGTTTAGATTCACAAATAGTCCGGCAGATGGCGCTGATTGCTTGAAAAAAGCATGTGATCTCGGAAACGGCCCTAACGATTTCGCTGAAATTTGATATGTGGGGGTTTTCGGGGACGAGAAATTGATCTAGCTAAGTTTTATGTCTGGGGAAGCGCATGTTTTCGAGTTTTAAGTTAAAATGTTTGGCGCCCAACAAAGTGGGCACGGGCCAGCTAGTAAATATATATATACTTATATAAAAGAAAGTCGTGTTATTTACACATTTTATAACTCAAGAACGGCAGAACCGAAATGGCTGAAAATTGGTGGGGAGGTAGCTTAGGACCAGGGGACGGACATAGAATACTTTTTATCATTTTTTTTTAGTAACCAAAAATCTGATATGACGCTGGTGAAACCGTGGGGGACAACTAGTAAATAATATAATATATAATAAATAATTATTCCACTCCAATTGCTACGAAGAAGAACAAGCAAGAAACTCCACAAATTTATCTAAGCCATTTCTCGCCTTTTAGGCTACAATAAGCCTGGCATAATGGGTTGCGGAATGTTTTTAATAGCTACCGTGACCCTGGAACATAAAGGGCAATCGAAGGAACATGAGTGGGTTTTTAGTCAGTAAGAGTCTGACACGCCCTCCCGCCGCACCCAGGACGGGAGCAGTCATTAGATGATTTCCCACTCACCAAAAAAAAAATAGGCCATAAGTTTTTCTTACGAGACAAATTTTCCACAGTTTACAGACCGATATGTAAGCCAAATTAAATCTACATAAGCATCACGCAATACTAAGTAATAAAATATAATAATGATCGCCGTATCTCACATAGAGTTAGCATAGATTGAAAGCTTTGATAAATATCTATGCAAATGTACTACAACATGAGTATAAACAAATTTTCTACACGCCTTTGAATGGTAAACAATTATGACTGTATGTATATGGTAATTTATTGTAATAAGTACAAACGAAATGGATATTTAGATAACTCTGGCGGGCCTAACTGTCAGAACAACAGTCATCATCTCCTTAGAGTAAAAAGGGCAACCGAAGGAACATGAGTGGGTTTTAGTCAGTAAAAGTCTGGCACGCCCTCCCGCCGCACCCAGGACGGGAGCAGTAATTTGATGATTTCCCACTCACCAAAAAAAAGGGACATGAGTGGGTTTTAGTCAGTAATAGTCTGACGCCCTCTCGCCGCGGGGCGGGAGAAGTCATTTGATGATTTCCCACTACCCAAAAAAAAAACATCTCCTTAGCTTTTTTCCTGCTATGTTAGGGTAGGCTTCCAGATCCAGTTAATTCTTCAAACACAAGACACAATAGAAAGACAACAGCCCGACAGCCGGCAGTAGCTTGGTCCTCGCAAGGTTACCTACCAGTGTTCAACGGAGAACGATCGTCTTTCAGACCTCCACTACCTAGTTACCCGGTAAAATTCCCTCTTGCTTAGACTGATTTTTAGACTTTCTGGCCATCTGACTTTCTAAATTACACCCAGGCACAGGACAAACAATCGTCTTCATTACAGAAAGTTTGTCATGGGTAGGAATCGTACCCGCTGCCTCCGGCTTAGCAGTCAGGGTCACTAACTACCAACAGGCCTGTCAAATTATTCGGGGAAGATTCGATTCGATAAAGGTACTTATAATATTTTATTATTATTGTACAATAATAATAACAGTACACAACACAATAATAATGACAGGTTTAAACGTCAAAAAATGTATGGTTACACAGGCTTTATTCATGACATAACTTTACACAGTGATTATTAGTAAGGGCATAATATTGTATATATTTTGTGTTTTTTTAGATTAAATTATCTGATATTAAGGTGCAACCATCACTGGCCATTTCCCAACATCTCTAAGACTTATAGAACTTCGCCTTTCTGATTGCCCTGAACTTCACTAAGTATTTCTAAGAAAGACTGCTTTACATATAAAACAGAATAAATGGCCACTAGATTATAAATAAACAAATCGTTTATTTTCACACACAAGCTCCTGTAAGTGAATTAAAATAAAACTAGAATTACGGCATGCAGTAAGAGATAACTAAAAGCTTTAGTACGGTCAGCAAAATAGGCTGACTTATAATAAATAACATTAAATAAATAAATAAATAAATATCTTGGGACAACTCACACACGGTCATCTGATCCCAAGCTAAGCAGAGCTTGTGTTATGGTAACCAGACAACTGATATACATACTTATATACTTTCTAAATACATACATATTATAGATAAATTACACCCAGACACAGAACAAACAATTATGCTCATCACACAAAGTTTGTCCTGGGTGGGAATCGAACCCACGACCTCCGGCTTAGCAGTCAGGGTCACTAACCACTATACCAAATGGCCCGTATTATTATGCAAATACCATTGACTATTTTTAATTCATAAAATCATTTAAAAAGTATAATTCGTTGATTACGTTAAAATTACCTAATTAATATACAAAAGGTGTTGCATTACTATTTCTAAATAACATTACTATTTAGAAATAGCAATTTACTATTAACATCAAATTAGAATAGGTTTATACTTGATATTAATCAACTTCACATTAAATTGGCTTTCCGTATCTCTCCGTAATAAGAGGTTTAAGTTAATCTGAGATTAGACCTTTCGACATTTTAAGTATTTATTGAAATCAGTCAAAGGGTCTAAATTAATCAACCGTTAAAATTGCACAAAGCGGGCATTTTTTTTTATTTGTCAATAATGGTGCTGATTCTCTTGTTCACAAACTTAACTAAATTTAAGTTAAATACATCTTTTTCTTTCCATTTCTTAAAGATACATTTTAGTTTAATCCTGTCAAATTAGACAGCGCCTGAAGTAAATCGACGTATTTTTAGTCGCCATGTTTTAATCGCGTCTAAATTATCTATGTAGTGCCTAAATTTGACAGGACTTAACAAATATTTTATTTTCTGTCTTTTTCTTAATGAAATGGAAAGAGAAAGATGCACGTAACTTAAATTTAGGTTAGTTTGCAAACAAAAGAATCGGCACCAATGTCTGCAGTCTGATATAATTTAATTCTGTCATACCCTGCTTAATTTGCTTGCTGACCGTATATTGCAAATAGCGAAATACAATTGCGTGTAATTTGTTCAACACAAACTTCTATTTTATTCACTTAATGCTAGCTCCTGATTGGATGCCTTGTTTTCTAAAGTATTTTCTAGGCTATACAATATTTTATCTGGTCAACGTGAAAATAAAAAAACTGACAATTAAACAGTTTAAAAGTTATTTTCAAGTAGCTTTTGCCCGCGACTTCGTCCGCGTGGATTAATAGCTCCCGTTCCCGGAGGAGTACCTGGATGAAAACTATCCTATGTCCTTTCTCGGGTCCCAGACTATATCGGTACCAAATTTAATTCAAATCGGTTCAGTAGTTTAGGTGTGAAGAAGAGACAGACAGACATACAGACAGGCAGACAGAGTAACTTTCGTTATTTATAATATTAGTACTGAAGTACGGATTATCAAGGATGAAAAAAGTCTGTTACTGTTTTACATAGCGGCCTATCAGACCTACAAAACCCAGATACTGGGTATCACGATAACCTTTGTTAAAAGACTAATGGCGAGAAAAATAGACGGTACTAAGCACTGACTTTGGCTTAGCACTATACCTGTCACTGTTCCACAACTGTCAAACGTCAAGTGCACGATAGAGACAGAACATGGCTAAGCCAAAGTCAGTGCTTAGTCACGTCTATTTATCTCGCCATGATTGCCAGATTTTCTGGCTTATGACCATCGGCTTCAGAAGATTTTACACTTCCAATTTATGGCATACATTCAATAAGCTGGTATGATGAAGATACTGATTATACCACCAATTTCTAAACTTAGGGCTTTTACAAAAAACACTAGTATAAAAAAAAACCAATAACATTTAGCCGGGAATCAAACCTGAGACGCCACGCGCAGAATTCGCGCTAGCAACGAGGCATACGGCGGAACGGTACGAAACGATAATTTAATAAAAATGTATGTACATATTTGGGCCAGTATGATTTTGTGTGTCAAATTACTTAGGTTAGGTATTTGTATGTTTGTGTTTACAAGTAAACATCGAAAGTAAGTGATATTGACTCAATCCAAACAAATATAAAAGGCTGAAGAGATTTTTTGTTTGTATGTTTGAATGAGCTAATTTCTGAAACTACCGATCGAATTGGAATAATTCGATTGCTTGATTCATGAGGAACAAAATTATTGATTCACGGAGTGGATATGTCACCGGAAAATAACAAGATCCGTAAGTTTATCAATCTACTAGGAAGTTTATAAACTTCCGTAGGATTCTAAACGGGAGATAAATTGTAATATTTTACGTCCACATTTTCGTAAATTGATAAACTTACTGAACTCACTCGTAAAATAATAAGTAAGCAGTAACCAAACGCTACGCACGATCTGATTGGTTGACTGTCACGTGTCACTTCTCCTTCCTCGCGGCCGCCATTGTTCGCCACGGAACATAAACTATGAACGTTGACCAATCAGAGAGCAGTGTGTTATTTTACGTATTTCAAAGATGCGTATATTTAAAAGAGTTTCTGTGATTGGTTGAACCATATAAAATCTTACGAATAGATATCCGTTAGTTTATAAATTTACCGTATGACGTCGGAAATTGATAAATTTACGAAAATGTGGACGTAAAATATTACAATTTACCTCCCATGTAGAATCCTACGGAAGTTTATAAACTTCCTAGTAGATTGATAAACTTACGGATCTTGTTATATTCCGGTAACAGATATAACAGTTGTATTTTATATAAAGTTTTATCAAAACCGATTCAATATTTTTAGCATTAAAGTGTAACAAACATCTATACATACAATCTTTCACATTTATAATAATTAGTAAGATTGTAATTCAGAAAAAAACGAAAACATTCTTGCAAATTTATAGAATAAAATAAATTGTAGGAAGTTTAAGGTAAGATTAAATAACACTAGCAGGATTAATCAACGTGACTTAACAGTCTACAGAAAAACTCCAAGTGATTCTGGTTTTAAGTGTTAGTAAACTAAGGAATTCTGCGGTCTGCAACTAGTTTATTACGATTTTAATTAAAGTACCTATTACGCATTTTATTTTTATTACCACTTAAAGGTTCGTAGAATCAGTTAAATAAAACTTAGTATTTCTTGTTACTCTCTGTAATCTAATCGAGTGATAGAATATTTTATTCTCAAGTTTAATTAACGATATATACTATCCTTACTTTGGCTACATATACATACTTATATTATATTATTTCAGTATGTCAGTATTTTGTTTGCATAATTTGTCATAAGTTTTAAAAACCATACAGACGAATTGAGAACCTCCTCCTTTTTTGAAGAGTTATTGAACAAATTGTTACATTCCCAAAGATTGGACAGTTTGGGAGTTGGACATTTTAACTATTGGACATTTTGACACCGTTGAACATTTTGAGAATTGGACATTTTGCCCCTGAACGAAGGGTATGTGTCTGTTGGTCCGTCTATCACGGCTAAACGGAGAGGCGAATCGAAGTGATTTTTAAGTGGAGTTATTTGAAGGGATGGAGAGACACGTAGGCCACCTTATGTTTCTTACTAACAAGAGTGAAGCCGCGGGGAAAAGCTAGAATATTATATAAACGCATTTTTGTAAAACGACGACGTAGTTTAGACGAAGTACCAACATGGCATTTTAATTCATATGTTCTTTCTTAAGTTTACCTAGCACATCACTGACATTCCTTGCCTCGGAAAGCACGTAAAGTCATTAGTCCCGGCTGCCATTTGTAAAACTTTTACAGTAATTATGGGTAAGAAGCCAGAAAGTCTGACCAGGCTAACCAAGGGTATCGTGTCACCCAGTAACTGCGTTGCGAGGGTCTTTTAGGCCGTCGCTTTACGTAAAATTTTTACTGGTATCCAGCTGAAGCCGGTTAGGCTGGAAGCTGACTCTAACATAGTTCGAAAAGGTGAGTAGATCGACGAAGTTTACAAATCCCTATTCTTATTTCTAAGTATTTCAGGTGCGGAATAGTTCTAATAGTTAGTTAGTTCTAATAGTAGGCCCCGAAACATGAAGGGCAACGGAGCAAGGGTGGGTTTTAGTCAGTAAAAGTCACATAAAGAGCGTCATGTAAAGCGACACTAATGGAGGGATAACTAATTTGATGATTTCTCATCATTCAAAAAAAAGTAAAAACTATTTTAAGTGAATTTGTGCTTTGTGCAAGTAGATGTTGCCGTGACGTTCAAAAGATTAGTACGATAATCTTGTGACATGTTTAAAATAGTCTTGTTATAATAGAAGCTGTGTAGATATCTCCAGAACTATGCAAATGCAGGTTAAGTGAGTGCATAGCGATAAGAAACGAAATTAGGCTGAGTCTACACATGCTGGGACAAAAGTATGACACATACTATGTTTGTTTAACAATGTAGTCATCTTGAGAAGTTTCATTCACGGCATATAAAATGGACTAAAAGTGTAAATTCTTGTGGTTTTACATCTCAAAGATATTAGAAAATCAGGGCCAACTATGTGAAATAGTCGAAACTAAAGATGTAGAGCTACGTATGGTATTCCGAAATACCGCTCACCGAAAGGACGGTTTTCCGATAACACTATACTCCGACGATTAGTTGAACATAAAAATAATTGGTCGATGCAACGTTTCGCCGAAATTTTTATTTATCGACGGTTGGGTGTCCGAATGTTGATTTGATTTCCAAAAGTTTGAGACTTCCTATTGATTTCGGTTCCGAAAAATTTTAATCAGAAGGCACGGTAATAAAGCATGGGTTTTCTAGATATAACTAAATTCCGATGTAGAGTTGATAGTATTTATTTATTAATCTTAGGTATAAACCTGCCTGTATTAATTTTTTTTAATGAAGAAGAATATTAATGATAAATATTATGCGCCTTACTAATAATCGCTGCATAAAGTTATGACAGGTTTATACGTCAACAAATGTATGGTTACACAGGCTTTATTCATTGTATATCTTTACACTTTGTTAGTAAAATAAAAAAAAATAAAAAAAAATTGCATATGTGTGCAGTTTTATTTTGTTAGACCTCGCGTCTCTCTTTGTCTCTCTTTTGCCTCTGTCTCCAACTTTAGTTCCAATTCCAATAAACTATAAATAATGAAATTACTAGGTATTTCAAAACGTTCGAAAAAACTAACTTTAAAATTTTAGACATTTTAGTTGACAAAACTAGTGGACACCCGACACGAGGTTTTCAATAAAAAAGTATTTTACTGGGTTTTGAATAGGGATTTTACAGAAGTGATTTTATTGAAACCGGGTTTGGAAGCTGAGTTATCAATTTTGGTTTTGGTGCATAATAAACTTTTTATTTTTATTTAAAATAAAGAGTTTGCCGCACATCTTGACTTATTGCCATTTTTTCAGTAATTTCATAGCAAAATGTATAATCGCAACAGAAAATCAATTGCTTAAATATATATTTTTTAAAGGAATTTTAATTGTATTGGAATTTTGAAACTTTCATAATATAAAAGATTGAATTGACTAGTTTATGAAAATTTTGTCCAAAAATGCCCTTAGGATGTTTGTGATCGATGCGCATATAGGAGAAAAATAGTGCCAAAATAGAGTAGTAGAATTTTTTATAAAAAATATAGAGATCTTATAAAAGCTACCTATTTAGATAAATTTATTATTTTTGATCTTGAAATAACAAAGTACGAAAAAGTTTTTCATCAATTTGATTTACATTATAAAACATTTAGTAAACTGTTGAATTATCTTGTTCCCTACACCTTTCTATACCTTTACTGTATTAAAGTTAATAATGTATGTGAAAATCACTTAAGATAAACTACAAATTCATAAGACAATCAGTCTTATGAATTTGTAGTTTATCTTAAGTTTATCGTTTTCGATAAATACCAAATTGAGAAGAGTTTGTAAAAAAAATGAGTTTTTAAAATACTTATCACAAAAAAGTAAGCTTTTACGAGAACTTTCACACAAAATAATCATGCTTTTATTATAATAAAATAAAATGTATTATTTCAACAATTTCCTACATAACCCACCTATAACTATTCCAAAATACTTTTGAAAAACGCTCAAAAAATTTCGACTTTTATACCTTTACACGACAAATGTATTTAAACACCAATTGAACAAATATTGTAACCGACAACATATTTAAACTGTCTTTATTTATTCTAATTTAAAAACACTTGCATTTTCACACACACTACCTAGAAAAAACACATGTAGACAAACTCGATAAGAGACCTACCTCCTCATCCCACGATTGTTCTCCGTACTCCTGCTCTACATCCTCTCTCCTCTCCTCCTTCACGAGCTGCAAATCCTTCACCATGCCATCCATCTGCTCCGCACTCAGCTCACCCCAGGTCTTCATCGCAGACAACAACTGCTCATCCTCATAAGTCAACTCCACTCTCTCCTGCGCGAGCGAATTTAACCGATCCAACTTTTCGTACAACTTTTCTTCGGGCGACTGTCCCGATTCTCGATCAGGCGCGACGGTTAATTTCTCCAATTTCTCGTAAAGTTTGTCGAAACGGTTCGAGAACGGCGTGTCGGTGACGTGAGCCGTCCGGATTCGGTGTGTGAGGAGGATCACGAGTAGGGATAGACGCAGCATCGTGCGAACGCGACGAACGGTCGACTGGCGGGCTGGCACATGGTCGGGAAACAGTTTACGCGCCGGCGCACGATCGGGTCTGGATTGGTCTTGATTTTTTACGCGCGACCGGTGTGAACTTATCTGCATACACGCTGATAAGTTACTTAATTGCAGTTTACGGGAAGACCCGGGTTAAAGATTATTTGTTGTTTGATAAACTTTGACGTTGTTGGATCCGAAGTCGTGTTTTGTTTTCTTTGGCGTTAGATATAAACTGCTACTAGGAACCCGTTTCCGATTATTGTGAATGATAGCTCTATTTAGCTAAAATAAAGCTATTGTGCTCATTATGTTTGTACTGATATTGTCATATATTTAGGAAGTAAAGATTCATTGTACTCGAGGAGATCTTAATTTTATAAACTCATTTAATAAGTATACAAACAAGGATAAGTAGGGAGAGTATATGTACCACTATGTATACTCTCTATGTTACTAATTCCGAAATTCCGACATTCAGCCCGATCAAGTATCGTTCTACCTAACTATGTTGAGGAGGTCTGATAAGTATATTCGCTGCATTCAGTTCGGCAGGGACCTATCTCTAATTAAGTTTGGTAAGGTTAGAGATATGATTTTAAGTCGATGTTTAGGTTATTTTATTTTATTTTATTTGGGAAACAAACAATCGTACATTAAATGTAGTTTTTTTATAAGTTCTTGTACACCCGACATTTTCTGAAATCGGATGATAAAACGTAGCCTAACGTCTATAAAATGGGAAACTGATTGAGTGATGACGTTATTTTTACTAACGCACAGCCCAAACTGCTGGTCCTAGAGTCATGAAATTTGAAGGGTATATTCTTTGTGAAGATGAAGTATCTACTATATATACAATGTGTAACTGAATTAATGCACTTTGAGAAAATAGTTTGTTCAGAATCATTTACTGAATCGATTTTTGTAATTTTTTATATAGGTAATATTTAATTCCCAAAAATAATTAAAACTACGTCTACTGCTGTCACACTTCCGCTGTACAATCAAAACAAACTAAAATAGATGAAATACCCACTACGCTAGACCCTTATGCAAGTGCGACTGTGTGCATGCGTAGATTTGTAATGTGACTATAATTTTCTCCCATAATCTGTACAACTAATTTATAAAAAAAACAGTGTTTTAAACATAATAATAAAAATTCAGTGTATGTATTATAATTATAACATAATATTCTAATTGGGGTGTCTGGTGGTGTGCGTTTATTCCGGGACATGTTGTATATCTAATATCTACATACTAAGAAAAGATTTTTGGAAATTATAAAATTAAAATAGTTAAATAAGAGTCCGAAGTTCCGACATTCACGCGGGCGAAGCCGAGGGCGAAAGCTATTTAATAATAAGCACAAGCAGCTATTAGTCATCTGGAGTTGTATCTGTCTTAATAAGGATTTTCCGAATGATTGTCGATTGCGAATAACTTAAAAACAACAGCAACTTAACTGTGAGCTATTTTCGTAATAACCTCAGATTATAAAACGTAATAACATTCAATTTTTGATCTTGATATTTTAAAAGGAGCTCTATTTATTTACCTATTTAGTCTTTATCAACTGCTGTTTTTGAAGAGATTTCTAAGATTTTAATTTTGAACTTCTGATATTTCTACTATTACCTAATTCCTATTCAAGCTCTCTGTTCTATTTTAATAATTTGCTTGTTTATAAATATTTTAATAATTTGCTTGTTTATAAATAATCTAATTTTTTCCTCTTTTTTATTATTATTAATATTGTGTTGTGTTTATGTTCAATTCTTTTATGTTCAATTCTTTTGTTATCGTTAAAATTACATCATAGTGCATTCATTGGGTTCTTTACTGATCGTCATTTAGAGATATTTGTGTTTATCAATTGCACATTTTATTATTTAATTTCATCAAACTGACTCATGTCATTAGGTTTGAAATACAGTGTATAAAAAAGCACATTATAGCCAGTAACTACGTAATATCGAGAAAACATTTTTGCCGTCACAATAATAAAAAAAAGCGATGGGAAGATTATGCAGCATAAGGCTCTAATTATTTAAACGAATAATAACGAAAGTCCTGATTCGACTGCAAAAAGTTTTTTTTATTGACGGGCCTGTTGGTCTAGTGGTTAGTAGCCCTGACTGCTAAGCCGGATGTCGTGGGTTTAGAGATGTAAAGTGACCGTCAGGTTATATGTGACCGACTAATCTGACCGAGCATATTGGACATTTATCCAATTTGACCGGTCACTTATGGTCATTTATTGTCAGGAACGTCAGAAACGTTTTTTTGTGTATAAATAGACTTTATTCTATAAAACTACGGAAGTTTTAGAATCAACCATGTCATTCATCGATCTTTAACACAGTAAAACAAAATCTATACTTATAATATACTTAACTGTAGAGAGATCAGTTCTGTACATTGAAATATATATCCAAAATTAATATTGGAGGATAATTGGTGATCGATACTGATTCGAAAAATGCAATCAGAATTTTTTTTGGCTGTTTGTCTGTCTGTCTGTATAAGCACGCGTGGATTAAAAACTACTAAAAGGATTATAATCAAACTTGGTACGATTATAATCCATACTCGTGGGCAGGTTATAGGCTATATAACATAACGCTAAGACACATAGTAGCCGAGCAGTAATGAAAAGTGTAACAAAAACGGAGAGAAAAATATTCCTTTTGAGAGATTTCGTTTTGTGCGCTGCGTAAATGGTTGAAGTTACGCAAAAGTTATGTACTAGAATAATATATTGTTCCTCTTAAAAAGTTCAAAAAAAGTCCGCAACAGCATATGTCTATCACTATGACCATTTTTGTGGCAATGAAATTAGATCTAAAATAATGCATGATTTGCGGGGGTGTTTTCATGAATATAGTATTAATCCTTATAAATATAAATACGCTATCCAATACAAGTATTTTATTTTGTACAAAATTGCCGCTTACATAATTTTATTTCAATAAAATATAATGATGGTGCGCACGGGCAGTAACGGAAAGTAAAAAGGCTAGCCGATGGCTTTACAAGATATTCATTGCTTATACATGAGAATAACACATAACATTGTGCTACATCACATTGCACCATAAGCTACGAGAGCCGATCAGTAACCAAAAACCTAACATAACGCGGTATGAGAGGATCAACGGGGCACCAGTGTGAGCGCCCAACCTGGCCTTGGCCCCGGCCCGGCTACTAAGGGGATCCCAGAGAGTCATGGCGATTCCGATGGTGCGGGGATACCGCACGATCTCCTGCGAGGTGGCGAGCCTTCTTACCGGAAGGCATACCGCCGTGGGATGAGGCAACAATCCTTGAACACACGCACCAGTGGCGCGTGGAAGTGCAATGCCGGGGCGAAGTTCCGCTGCTGCGGCTAATCGCAGTGGGAGGACTGAGCTCCGGCGAGATCTCATGGTGGAATGGAGACTGTGACTGTTGCAACCCAGTGCTGGGCACACCTCTTTGAGGAATGGCTGGAGAAGCGTCACGGTACTCTCACGTATAGCCGGAAGCAGGTCCACACCGGACACGGACATTTTGGGAGGTTCCTGTGTCGGAATCAGGCGGAAGCGACGCCTGGGTGTCACTACTGCAACGGCCGCCTGGAGGTCACGGTGGAGTATAAGGTGAAGCCGTGCCCCGTATTGGCGGGCAACCACCGTGTCCATGCAGAGGCGATCGGCGGCGGTGACCTCTTGCGCCCGGCGCTGGTTCAGGCCATGCTCCGGGGCGAGACTGAATAGGAAGCCGTGACTCCTTCTCCGAAGCAGTCTTGCTGGCAAAGGAGGCGGCGGCGCGCGTGAGGCAGCGTCAAGCCTCACGCCACGGACAGAGACACAAGCGTAGGCCTCGAGAGTCGTAAGACAACTACCAGACATGAAACTTGGAGGGTTTATTTTTTGTGAAGAGTATAGCCCCTAAGAAAGGTTTTTTAAAATTCAACCCTTAAAGGTTTAAAAGTGTGGATAGAAGTTCGACATCCACGCAGGCGAAGCCGCGGGCGATAGCTAGTACGTAATAAAATAGTTTTAGAATAGTTGTATAGCTAAATTGAAAAGAAAGACACGTCGTATTTTAAATCTGTGAAAAAAAGTAAATCAGTCAGTTTCAGCGTTTGTTTTAAATTTCCATAAAGTGTAGCCTGTATTTATAACACTAAATGTTGGTTTAGAAAGTCAGTAGGTATTATTTCACATTCATAAAGTTTTGAATTAGTGTGACATTCAATATTTTACGAAAATAATAGTTACACCAAGTAAAGAATACTAATTTAATATATCTGACCAATATGACAATAAATGTCCAATGTGACCGGTCATTTATTAATAAATGACGGTCACTTATCGTATGTGACCGTCAGTTTACAACCCTACGTGGGTTCGATTCCCACCCAGGACAAACTTTGTGTGATGAGCATGAATGTTTGTTCTGTGTCTGGGTGTGATTTATCTATCATATGTATGTATTTAAAAAAATATATAAGTATGTTTATTAGTTATTTGGTTACCATAACACAAGCTCTGCTTAGTTTGGGATCAGATGGCCGTGTGTGAGTTGTCCCAAGATATTTATTACCTAATGTTACTTTATTTCTAAGTGCTTTAATGTAATAACATTTTCATTTTCAATAACGCAGTGACCCTGTAGCAGGGAAAAGTTAATTGTCTATATTTAGCGTCCGATAAAAACTTTTATACCCGTACTAATAATCCATACTAAAATTATAAATGCCAAAGTAATTCTTTCTGTCTGTCTTGCTTTCACGCCAAAACTACTAACTTGATTTAATTAAAATTTGGTACAGAGATAGTCCAAAGCCTACAAAAGGACATAGGGCAGTTTTTATCCCAAAAATCTCACGAGAACGGCAATGACGCGATTGAAACCGCGGCAAAAAGCTAGTATCTTTATAAGACAAAAATACCTATCGATTTTGTTTACAAGTTTAAAAATAGAGTTAACATCATTTTTTGCTAAGTTAGGTACTGTGATATCAACGTTTATTATTACTCTCATTACAAGTCGTTATCTTGGTTTGAGAAACATATAGGAGAGTCACTAACTATAGGAACCCAAAATGGAATTACTTGGTTTCTCCAAAACCAAAAGTTTAAAACGCAACATACGATCAACTTCTATTACTTTAAAAAATATTAAAAATCGGCCAAGAGCGTGTCGGGCCACGCTCAATGTAGGGTTCCGTAGTTTCCCGTCCGTCACAACAAGTGTTCCCACTTATAAGTTTCAAAAAAGGCTTTTGTTACGTTGACATACTAAGTATGCAGAAATTATTTTGTACAATCTTTTTGCCTTTTTTGTACAAAAACTGTTCTTTCTATCACGTTCAAAATAATTTTCCTAAAAAGTCCTTATAAAGTTCTACTTTCCAGATTTTTTTCATATTTTTTAAACCTACGGGTCAAAAGTTAGAGGGGGGGGGACGCTTTGATTTTTCCTTTTGGAGCAATTATTTCCGAAATTATTGACATTATCAAAAAATGATTTTAGTAAACCCCTATTCATTTTTAAATACCTATCTAACAATATATCACACGTCAGGGTTGAAATTAAAAAAAAAATCACTTCCCTCTTTACATATAGGGGGGCTACCCTAATAAAACATTTTTTTCCAATTTTTATTTTACCACTTTGTCGGCGTGATTGATATACATATTGGTACCAAATTTCAGCTTTCTAGTGCTAACAGTCACAGAGATTAAGCGAGGACGGACGGACAGACAGACAGACATGGCGAAACTATAAGGGTTCCTAGTTGTCTACGGAACCCTAAAAAGAAACATTATAAAAAATTAAAAAGAGAAATAATAATAAAATTTCGTAGGGAAGATGCAAATAAAAAATATCAAACAGCAAGGGAAATTTGGCTTTCGAAATTTAAGCTATTTTTCTGTTTTTGGTTTTTGAGGGCGGTTATTTAGTTCGCCCTTACTATTGGGGGAAATTTGCGATAAGGATGCGGGGATAGCAGGGATTTTTATGTTCCTAAAACAAATTGTATTCCTTTTTTGCTGAATTTCCTCTAACATATTCATTGCTTATAATAAACGCATTTTTATCCGTTCAACTAATAATATTTTTATAGAGTTTACTAGCTGTCCCCCGCGGTTTCACCTGCGTAATATCAGATTTTTGATTACCAAAAAAGAAGATAAAAATTAAAAAGTATTCTATGTCCGTCTCCTGGTCCTATGCTACCTCCCCACTAATTTTCTCCCCATTAATTAAATTGGTTCTGCCGTTCTTGAGCTATAAAATGTGTAACTAACATGATATTTTTGTAAGGATGTGACTTTAGAATTAGTAATAGTATAGATGCACATCAAAGAGACGTTTACATTTCATGTGACATTTTACGTCAAACAATTTGTGATAACGATTGACGATACGATACTAACGTCACTCAATTGTTTTGGCTTCCCGAAACCTCTCGACTAACACTTGAACTTTATGATAATGGTGTTAAAGTTCAAATTGACTTTTAAGTATTATAAAATATATATTGAATCTTTTGTATGGGAAATAGAAAAGGGCTGTTTTTAGGGCTTTCCCGGCTGTTATTCGATTCTTTCGCCGTAAAAACCATCCTTGAACTTCAACGAACATTAAAAAAAAAGAGTTGGCCAAATTGGTCCAGGCATTGTTGAGTTATGCGCTTAGCAACACATTTAGCTATTTATTTTTGTATTATAGATAATCATTGGTTGCTCTTTATTTAATTTTTTAAATACTTATTGGTAATTCCAAAATAGCCATTCTTATCGCTGCAATTATAAGAAAAAACTCACAAAACAAACTAAAAAAACCGATTCAATCGCACTTCGAACTCGCCCATAATTTGAACCAATCAAAAACCAGACAATGGTCTTACAATCGCAGAAAGCTTTGTTTATTTTCAAGCAATCAAAGCGCAATAAAGGCGAATTCAGAGCAATCATAAACATTGTGCGGACAACTGGGGCTTGCACCTTATATTTATTTGTAAAGTCACGATTGTGGGTCTGTCTCGTCCATTCATACCTGTATGTCTGGCAAGCTGTGTGGTTCCGTACACAAATATTACTAGAATGTTCTAAGGGACCAGACTAAAAGGAATCCTATGATTGCTTAAGTTTGTAAGATTGCTTGCAATGTAGTGGCGTGTCTAGCCAAAATTAGTAAAGGTCCAGTTACAGATTTTCACTTTTAGGGAAAGCCCGATTAGTCGCTGAAACATCATTTCATCATTTAAAATAAAGTCGATTTTTGTACCTATGTATGCTTAGACCTATAGAACTACGCAACAGATTTTGATGCAGGTTTTTTTAATAGGTAGAGCAATTGAAGAAGAGGAGTAATTTCAAGGGAGATTTTTGACTACTGTATGATACACGCATAATATAGTAGAGGAAATCGAGTTTTTCAAAGTTTTATAACATCCGTGCGAAGCTAGGATGGTCCAGTCCATACTTATTATAAATGCGAAAGTAACTCTGTCTGTCTGTCTGTCTCTTCTTCACGCCTAAACCACTGAACTGATATGAATGAAATTTAATACAGATATTATAGTCTAAGACCCAAGAAAGGACAATGGATAGTTTTCATCCTGGAAATCCCTCGGGAACGGGAGCTATTAATCCACGTGGACGAGGTCGGGAGCAAAAGCTAGTTTAAAATCTATGGAGGAATCGTGTTTTGACAAATCATAAAAAAAATTAAAAAATTTCCTTGGACAACTCACACACTGTCATCTGATCCCTAACTAAGCAGAGCTTGTACTATGGTGACCAGATAACTGATAAACATACTTATATAATTTATAAATACATACATATTATAGATAAATTACACCCAGACACAGAACAAACAATCATGCTCATCGCACAAAGTTTGTTCTGGGTGGAAATCGAACCCACGACCTCCGGCTTAGCAGTTAGGGTCACTAACCACTAGACCAACAGGCCCGTCAAAAAAAATGTGACGCAAATAACTGCTTTCCCAACCAGTTATATGTATACATTATACATTATGGTATGCAATAAAGAATTGAAAATAAAATTACGATATGCCAAAGTGCATTGTCCAGGCTACACATTGCTTCAGGGCCTTAAGAAATGTAAGTTATTGATAAAAATGAAGCTTTTAATTCCAATATAACTGCACCTTACCGTTTGATCGTTTATTTGCATATCTATATATTGGGGCCGATTCGTAGGGTGTTTGTTCATTGAGGTGAATGGCGAGATTTGTGTTTAACTAATTGTCTTCTGTGGTTTTACCCGCGTTAATTTAATTCTTTGGTATCTGCTTCCTTGAACTGTCCTTCTCAAATAGTTTGTAAATGCTATCGGTCGTTTTATATTTTACATTATCATTACTATTAAATATGCTATTAGCATAAACTGCTAGCCAAATGTACCAAACATCCTATGTTGTTTGAAAATTATATAGATCATATTAGTGTTTTTTTTATGCGATCAGTAAGTACTTCCAAAAATTACTTCTAAAAAAGAACAAATAAAAGCCGGCCAAGAGCGTGTCGGGCCACTGTCCGGTTAAGCAGTAAACAGCCTTAGCGAGCTGAACTGCAAGATGCCTTAGTTAGAAAAAAAAAAGTGTCGGGCCACGCTCAATGTAGGGTTCCGTATTTTCCCGTCCGTCACAATAAGTGTTCCCATTTATAAGTTTAAGAAAAGGCTATTTGTTACGTTGACATACTAAGTACGCAGAAATTATTTTGTACAACCTTTTTGTCTTTTTTGTACAAAAACTGTTCTTTCTATCAAGTTCAAAATAATTTTCCTAGAAAGTCCTTATAAAGTTCTACTTTCCAGATTTTTTTCATATTTTTTAAACCTACAGGTCAAAAGTTAGAGGGTGGGGGGGAGTTAGAGGGATTTAAAATTCAAAATTCAAGGCATTTATTTCACTTAGACCATTTACAGGCACTTATGAATTGTCAAAGAGGCGGTCGGTCAGTCAGTAAAGTGACGCTAATTGCCTGTTCCAAAACGTAGATCTCTATGGAGAAGAACAGGCGAGAAACTCCACGGACACTCTTTTTTTTCGACGGGACGCCTTGATTTATTATTTCCGAAATTTTATCAAAAAATGATTTTGTAAACCCCTAATAATTTTTAAATACCTATCCAACAATATATCACACGTCAGGGTTGAAATTAAAAAGAAAATAACTTCCCTCTTTACATATAGGGGGGTTACCTTAATAAAACATTTATTTTCCAATTTTTATTTTACCACTTTGTCGGCGTGATTGATACATATTGGCACCAAATTTCAGCTTTCTAGTGCTAACGGTCACAGAGATTAAGCGAGGACGGACAGACATGGCGAAACTATAAGGGTTCCTAGTTGACTACGGAACCCTCAAAAACCAAAACCCCTTTATTTAATATTACTTTAGCCTGTGTTCTAGCAACGAAATATTTTCCCCAACATACATAGGAATTCACATCAGTTAGCGCGGAGCCTTAACATATTTTGGCGATCAAATCACCATTACCTTTCGCTGGGTTCAATTAAATACAAATTATTATGAGTTTTTGAGAAACTCGTACAGTGAGTTGCATATGTGAATTAAGTGTTTAAACGTTTAAATTACTTAGTAGTGGGTTGTTTCTAATTCATTTGCAATAAAGTTAATTAGGTTCTGGCCACGATTTTGTATGCTTTTTAAAATTAATGGATGTGTTAACGCTTCTTTGTTCTAAGCCTTAATATCCTTATTTCCGACTAGAAATCTCGTAGTGGAAAAATGAGTGACCTTTTACTTTAACCTATCTATATCTATAAAAGATCGATCTATTTGATTCACACTGATCTGATCAACGCAAAGCAGACAATGCTGAATCTAGAAGCATGAAATTTTGCACTGATATTTATTTAGCGATGTAGGTGTGCACTTACAAAGGGTTGTTAAAAATCCAAGCCGAAAAGGGGCAAATCTGGTACATATGTCAGTTTTATGAAATTACGTCCTTACGCGGGCGAAGCCGCGTATTTTTGCAAGAGACTAAAAAAATATAGGCTATAATTAAACCTAAGCAGATGCCATTGGGCATCCATGCATTTCAAAACTGGGTTGGGCCCATTCTAGCTAGCATCCATATTAATTTTACTTTGTTAGTGCGCAAAAACTTTGTATGTCTGTCTGTTAATATTTGCTGCGGTATAAGCTTTAACCCCCAATGAAGGCAATAAACGAATGCTAATTTCAAATCTGCATCCAAACCGTTTCCCAACTATAATAGGTTTATTTGGTGAGTGGGAAATCATCAAATTACTTCTCCCGTTCTGGGCGGGGCGGTATTTGGCGGTGTCAAACTTTTACTGATTAAAACCCACTCATGTTCCTTCGGTTGCCCTTTATGTTCTGGGGTCAGGGTACCTAACTATTATAACTATTCCGCAACCCCGGCAGGAACTATAATAAGTCAGCTTCCCAATCTTGCCGCATGCAGCCAATGTTTTACATGAAGTGACTGCTTATCAGACCTTTAGTACTGATTGACAGACTTTTCGGCTTCTAACTACCCACAACGACTGTCAAAATATCTACGAATAACAACCGACACCAACAGTTTTGTGTGTTTTCTAAAGCACGGGATTACAGAGATTTCCCTGGTAAATATTATACATACCCGCGATAACCGGATTTCACACGGATAATTCCGTGGACAAAAGCTAGTATTACTTTATATAAATATTTCTAAGAAAGTGCCGTGCGTCTGCTCAGCGTCATGTAGAGTAGTTCTCGCGTGGAAGTGCAACGCCGGGGCGAAGTCCCGCTGCCGCGGGTTATCGCGGCACGGCTCACGGAGCTCCGGCGAGATCTCAGGGCGGAGTGGAAACAGCGACTGTCGCAATCTAGTGCTGGGCACGCCGTGATAGCGGCGGTAAGACCCCTCTTTGAGGAGTGGCTGGAGAGGCGCCACGGCGCTCTCACGTTTCGCCTGACACAGGTCCTCACCGGACATGGTCAGTTCGGGAGGTTCCTGTGTCGGATTCAGGCGGAAGCGACGCCTGGGTGTCACCACTGCAGCAACGGTCGCCTGGAGGACACTGTCGAGCACACGGTGGAGGTGTGCCGCGCATGGGCGGACCATAGACGTGTCCTCGTAGAGGCGATCGGCGGCGGAGACCTCTCGCGCCCAGCGCTGGTTCAGGCCATGCTGCAGGGCGAGACGGAATGGGATGCCGTCGCCTCCTTCTGCGAAGCAGTTATGCTAGTGAAGGAAGCGGCGGCGCGCGAGAGGCAACGACGAGCCTCTCGCCCCGGACAAAGACCCAGGCGAAGACGTCGAGAGTCGCAAGACGACTACCGGCCACCGTAGGCGCGGTTCTGCGGATGGCGAGCGATGCGTAGCTCGCCGCCCGGCTAGGACCAGGACCGCGTCGACGGCGCGTTAGTGTTCCACGCGCGCCTCAAAGAGAAGGAGTCAGCACAGGAAGGGGCCTAACAGGGCCAACGCCTGCCGGGGTTGCGGAATGTGTATAGTAGTCACCGTGACCCTGGAACATAAAGGGCAATCGAAGGAACATGAGTGGGTTTTAGTCAGTAAGAGTCTGACACGCCCTCCCGCCGCACCCAGGACGGGAGCAGTCATTGGATGATTTCCAACTCACCAAAAAAAAAAAAATGTAGAGTAGTTCTGCAGAATTATTCCATATGCAATATCATGTTCAAACCAGCTCTCTTTAGATTCTTCAAACACTGCCTTTGGAATCAAATCGATTGTCTTTTAAACGTTTGACCGGCTTTTGTTTAACTAAGTTGTTAGGTATATATTTTATGAATGAAATGTTTATTGTTATTTAATGAGTTAATTAGCTAAGGCTTGATAGACGTTGTCCTATCAAACCGAAGCAGCACACAACGTTATGCTAATATTTGCGTGCTTTATTCTTGTCTTAATTCAGAGATGGCGTTTTTCATAATCATTGTCGTTTCTCGGATTTTTCTAAGGTTCTATTAAGTATTTTGCTATTTTGGGAGAGGATAAATACCTACAGGGAGGAAATGAAAGAAAAAATAAGTACTGCCATTCTAGAGATACTACCTTTGATGACCCGACTTTGTTTTAAATCCATACTAATATTATAAATGGGAAAGTGTGTCTGTCTGTCTGTCTGTCTGTTTGTCTTTCTTTCACGGCAAAACGAAGCGACGGATTGACGTGATTTTTTAAGTGGAGATATTTGAAGGGATGGAGAGTAACATAGGCTACTTTTTGTCTCTTTCTAACGCGAGCGAAGCCGCGGGCAAAAGCTAGTCTTAAAATAAACCACTATTTACTAAAACAATTTATTATTCATATATGAAAAAAACGACACCAAAATTAAACCAATTTGACAGTTACATATACCAATATGGCGGCCACAGAAATAGCCCGCGAACTAAAAATAAAGGATTAGTCTCAGCTGTAGCTATTTTTGAATGAACACTCATACTGTAGGCATTTAATATGATGATGTAATTAAAATATGGAGTTAAAGTAAAAAAATATAGAGCATACTGCGTTCCCACGATGATGTAACAACCCATAAACTAGAGTTGCAATAATATTAAAAGTTAATGTGTAATAACAATAACAACTAATTTCGAAGATTAAGGTACTTATTTAAAAATATAATAATGATTTATCAGTATGATATGGAGACTATAAAAGGTAGAGTGTTAGGACTTTTTTTTATAACTTATGGGCTTGCTCTTGGTCCCAGACTAGTTCGAGGGCATAGACAGGGCCTACGATGGAGCGAGCTCACCCAAAAGATGCCTATGCACTCTTGTCTTGAATACATCCGGGTCATATGCTTTTGGAAACACAGATTTTATTTAAAGCTTTATTTAAAAAGCAACACCTATATACCAATCACTTATGTATGCATAATATTCCGTGGCTATATTGTCGCGATACGGCTAATATTCTACTAGAAACCGTAGTACTTGAGTACTTAGGTAACACAAACCTTCTATATAAATAAAAATCAATTGCTGTTCGTTATTCATTGCAGACATTATTATCTATACTAATATTATAATCTATACTAATATTATAAAAAGGTAAAATTTGTAAGTTTGTAAGTTTGTAGGTTTGTAGGTTTGTAAGTTTTTATGTAGGGGATAATCTCTGGAACTACTGGTCCGATTTGAAAAATTCTTTCAGTGTTAGATAGCCCATTTATCGGGGAATGCTATAGGCTATATACCATGCTACGACCCACGCGAGCGGAGCAGTAACGAAAAATGCGGGTGAAACCGCAGGGGACAGCTAGTTTTAGATAAAGAACAGTCCTTAGACACATTCAATAAAATCTTTCTGCTTATATTGTAGCCAGATTTATTTAAGTAACATTTTAATCTATAAAACCACTTGCTTTTGCCCGCGGCTTCGCTCGCGTTAAAAAGAGACAAAAAGTAGCCTTTGTTACTCTCCATCCCTTCAACTATCTCCACTTAAAATAACGTCAATTCGTCGCTTCGTTTTGCCGTGAAAGAAAGACAAACATACAGACAGACAGACAGACACACTTTCCCATTTATAATATTAGTATGGATATAATTGAACAACGACCAACGGGAGCGGAGCAGTTACAAACATGAGGGCGAAACCGCGGGGGATAGCTAGTTTATGGCTAAACTAGAAAACAGTTCCAATAAGTCCATTAATACTAATTAATGATTATAGTTTTACTAAGAATTGGAGCAGTTTTATAGTTCCCCTGGGCTATTAATTACAAGTATTGGGAAATGTGCCATGCTTTAAATTATAATTTTATTATACTAACAATCCTTCTTAGCTTAGCACGGATGTTACAAATCTTAGAAAATCTTAGTTTTCCTCTACTTATAAACCTTTATAATTACTGTTATATTAATGTATTTTTCTAATATACATGGTAATTACTTATAAGCCTTGAAATGAATCAAGAGTGTACTTTTTATCATTATAGATAGAGATCTATAATGATAAAAAGTACATTAAAATCTGTTGAGTACTTATCTTAAAAGCTTATAATCTGAGCGAATAGACAGCGGAAACGTGAGCAAGCATCGAGCAAGCATGATCATCAATCCTTGATCTTCTCTGTATGAGAAGAAGTCTTAGACCTGCAATGTTACAGTATGCCGATTCTCTTGTGCATAAACTAACGTAAATTAAAGGTAAGTGCATCTTTCTCTTTCCGTTTAATTAAGAAAAGGACAGAAGATCAAATATTAGTTAAGTCCTGGCAAATTTAGACACTCCATAGATAATTTAGACGCAATTTAAAAACTTCGCGTCTAAATATACGTCAATTTTCATCAGGCGCTGTCTAATTTGACAGAATTAAACTAAAATGTATCTTCTGTCCTTTTCTTTGAGAAATGGAAAGAGAAAGGTGCACTTAACTTAAATTAACGTTAGTTTGTGCTTATGAGAATCGGCACCAGTATTTATTTTTAACCTAGTATTTATTTTTAACTAAATGATTACTACTTCGCTCCCTTATCGCGATGTAATATAACTTTCGTCGATAAATGAACCACCCAACACAAAAACATTTTTTCAGAGCTACAAACGTTCGTCGTTTGAATTAACAATACCGTAATATAGGTAGTTTTAAATTAATTGTTTTGCATCCAGGGAAATATTTATTAGCTGAAGTTTATAGGAAGCAATAAATTCTCCAATTTGTTCGTACCGGAGGCATCCTATTTGATCCTATACATTTCTAACATTACGTTCGGTTTCCTAAGACTATATCTCACTATAACCACTATGTATACATATAATATGGACATGGAGGATAGCAATTAAGATGTTTGGTGTCGCAGGTCGGAGTCATACGCGAAGTGTCATCTATGTTACATGGATCGTAGAAGTAATATGTATGTGCTATTGAAAGTGAGAAATTCCGGATATGTTAGCGCTATTGTCTTAAGATTTTGAAGTTTAAATTACGGCTGTTTGCCTGACACTTTTTCCATAATATAACTAATTCTTCATATAAGATAGTCGAAGCAAGTGGGTATCTACTCTCAAAGTAGTTATTACTTTTAACTGAATTCTTATTTTCATCGAGCTGACCCTAACATACTTTATTCTGTCCGATGATTGATTTCATCCACAAAAAGCATAAAAAAGAAAGTTATCATTTGTCAAATTTAATGTTACTTTTCAATTTTTTGTCTTGACACCTGTATTCAAGAGTTGAGTGCATAGGCATCTTTTGGGTGAGCTCGCTCCATCGTAGGCCCCGTGTATGCCCTCGGACTAGTCTGGGACCAAGAGCAAACCCATAAGTTATAAAAAAAAACACCAATATTAGAAAAAAAAAGTTGCCCAACAAGTACAGCCGTTGTTGAATTTTGCTAAAAAAATATCGCTGATTGTCTTACCGCAACACATGAGCGATTCATTTTCTTAGACTAGAACTTAGAATCTACAACACGTTCCTAGTTCTTCCAAGCTCTATGGTGGCATATCATAGCTGTCATATATCGTGAATGTCTGGTAAATGCCGCCAGGTCGAGCTAAGCGCAGGCGAGGTCAGTTCCAAAAGGGCATAGCTTTTTAAAACATAGCGGAATGTTTCGTAAAGGTTTACCTTTGATTTTAACGGTAATAAAGCAATAATAATATTAAACCTTCAAACACACGATTCGAGACACAATAGAAAGACAATAGCAGCGCGACAGCCAACTGTTGCTTGGTTGTTGAAAAGTCGGTACTCTAAGGCCGTGCGCTGCGTTAGGCGTGCGCACGGCGCGGGCGCCCGTGTGGCGTGCGGTTTCATCATTTTATGTAATCTCATAGATCAGCGCTGCGTGCAGCGGCGGGTTACCCGTCGCACGCGGCGCGGGAGGCCGCGAGACGGAGCACGCGAGTGGAGAGGTTTCTAGGAAACAGTACACCCGAGCGATCAAAATTGTACTGGCGGCGCGGCGCTGCGAGAGGCGGGCGTCCGCCGCGGGCGTCCGCGACGGGCTGAATTTTTCCACGACGGACAACCGCGACGGACACCCGCCCAACGCAGCGCACGGCCTAAGGAGTAGGTAATTTAAATAGACTAGTACACAAGACAGCATAGTTTGACAGACCTGACTGTTAAGCCGGAGGACGTGGATATAACTATTATGAGACAGACGGACAGACAGACACGCAGAGGAACAGCGGAGTCTTAGTGATAGGATCCTATTTTACCCTTTGGACTGTTAAATACTTAATATTTGATAGTTGTTTGCTATCACGGGTACAAACAATAAATGTGTTAATGTGTCGGTCACTCATTACAAATCTTTAATGCTTATAGAATGCTGTAAAAAATTCTTCCGTTTTTGAAGTCTAAAACGCAGTCAAATGCATATAAGTTAAAGCAAATAACTTTACTGAGAAACGAATGTTAATTTCTTCTTCATTTCTAAAGAACAAACACAACTCTCCTTTGTGTTATATTATTAATTCCTAGTATTTCTATAAAATGCCGCTCTGTCTAACATTGTTGCGAATTTCTTTGAATCTGCGCTCATTTAAGACTGCAATGATGCTTTTAGGATGCATTTAGAATGCAGCGCCCAGTCGAGTCTAAACTGGAAGTGTTGAGCTGATTTTGTTGCTATTCTGTACTTACAAAAATATCGCAAATCTCAATACCTAAATGCTGAAAATCTGTTATATATTATAACCCATTGGTTAACCTATCTACACTTTTTTACTCATAACCACATTATGTTATAAGTAAAAAAGTGTAGATAGGTTACCCAAACGAAATTCGATATTCAAAAACGGCACACTAACGTACACATACATTACACATCAAAGTAGGATGACATGATTGAAGTAATGTGAGTGAAAAAGAGATAAACGTCAAATAATGCCAACGCGATACTCAGTATCATGTTGGTCAATTGGCAAACTTTTAATGTGTCACTTTTTGACTGCATGTAACCTATCTACACTTTTTTACGTATAACATCATTGATACATATAAAAAAACAGAGTTTGTTGATTTCTACTGTTGACTGAAACTTATGGCCAGTTAAATAAAATTACGTTAAGAAGTACACTCCTCCGTAATTTTTAGTTTAGAAATCTAATCAGTAGATTCCGTATATTACCTATATTTCGTTGGCTGTCAAAAAAATCGTGTGTATTTTGTAAAATTTTGATCCGGTATCTAGTTTTTGGGTGAATAAGAGTTTTTCCCTTCAAATAAAAGTTTAAAACACATTCTGTGACGTCACAGTAAGTATGTAATAAGTTTCAAACCTGGGATTTATAATGACTCATTATTTTATTAAATTCCAACACTTACAGTCAACTAAAATATATTATTTTCGGAAGCACCAAATTAAATCATTTGAGAGCAACCTAATTTATTGTGACATTAGTAGAACTGTAATTAATTTAATTTTAAGCTTAATTTAATTAACACTGAGTTGGTAATTGCGGATAGACTATTAAATACCAAGTGAGGCTGTAACGTTCCTTCTAATATTTAAAATATTTGAAAGATTTAGGTACGTTTATCGTATTTTTTTTTATATCCGCGTAGGCACAGGATCTGCCTAATTTGGAATCGTCGGGTCGGCCTCGTGGTTATTATTTATTAAAGAAACAACTAACTTATACCGATTATTTAATTCTTTTTAAGTGGTTTTAAAAACGAAAGCCACCTACCTATATCGTTGTCTGCTCACCCCACAAGACATATATCGTGAGACATCCAAGAAAAATAAATAACATCCAATTTGGCACCAGTTGGCAGCCGCGTTGTTTATCCATATGTCACTTTGAACTAGCGACCTGAATTGGGAACAGACATCGATTGAAATAAAAACGCAACAAAAAAAACTACACTAATAAGAATACCGCGACTAAGTCAGGGTGGTCATGTAAGCATTTCGGATATGATATTTAAGCTGGTTAATTTATTTTAAGACGCTCTCAAATCTGTTGGTGTCTTTACATTATCCTTTTAGAGTGAGATTAATATAATAATAATACCAGCCTATTACTGTCCCACTGCAGGGCAAAGGCCTCTTCTCATACAGAGAAGGCACGAGCATTGATCACCAGTCACCACGCTTGCTCAAGGCCGATTGGCGATTTCGGACTTATATTCACTACAAGTCCTGGTTTAACGATGTTTTCCTTCACCGATGTCTGTGATGTCTAAGGTAATCTTTTTAGAAAGTACATATTTATGAGTGAGATTAGTAATTAGGGTTAAAGTTTCGATTATGAGCCGTCGAATCCGGGGGTGGGGGTGGGTGGGCGGGGTGGGGGGGGTTGGGGGAAGCCCCCCCATACCACTCCCAACCTTAGGAGCCCCATGGTTACGGAGATATCGATGATCAAAGTTTGAGGTTATGTTACGTCAATTTTGAGGATAAGTTAGGATTTTTTCGTGTAAAATTAATTATTTTTCACTCTAATGTCTAAAAAAGATAACTCGACGGAGCCCCGCTTCGCGGGGCTCCTACTTCTGGGTGGTTTAAAAAAAAATAACCACGAAGGAGGTGGCGGGGTCTGTTCGCTCGCTTCGCTCGCTCACTACGACCCCGCCACCTCCTTCTAACCTAACCTGTCCGAGTCGGGGTGCCCTAAAATTTTGATCGATCACTCTCGGATTGACGATCCTTATTACTTTTCAAAATATAATTGTTTAAAGACATGATAAAATTGAACGAAACACCCCTCCGCCGTGAAACGAAACGTAAAACATCAAATTGACATTTACTTTGACAATTTATCTAACCTAAAAATGGCGTATTATTTTTCATTTTGTATGGAAATATGTAAACTTCAAAAAATAAATTCTCGTAAGCCGTGAGTCTCCTAAACTTAAAACTACGTGAAAAAGCCTTCAGTTAGTGAGTACTATCTACAAATAAAATATGAACTTCCAACTCGACGGCTCATAATGGAAACTTTAGCCGTAATTAGTAATCTCAAGCTGCAATTTAGAAAATATCTTGTAAGTTTGGCGTAGACCGTTTGGCAGGTAAAAAGCTACCTATTTAATTTTTTAATCACGCTACGACCCACGAAGGAATCGCAGTAGCCACAGACAAAATATATATTATGTAGTCTACAAGCACCTTTACTTAAAATATCAATGTCTATAGTTGAAACATTTCTGACATAGCGAAGAACTTTTATTTTTTGACGTATCTGATTTCTAAATGTAGATAAAGTGCGAATTTTAGGAAACTTTTTATTTTTTGTCTTCTTATGTTTGTGTTTTGTTTATTTTGATTATGTTGCCCCGACTTGCCCCTAACTAGGTTTTTATTTTGTATCGTGGTATATAATGATGAGTTATGTATACACAAATGTTTTAACTCGCATAGAAACAATCAGACTCTAATAACAACCTGTAGGCCATAAATACTCATCCTATGCCGGAATCGATCTCGTGACAAAGCGCAACAGTTAATCACTCAGACATTGCGCTATCAAAAAATGCAGAATAATACTTAAAAACAATATTGGGAAAATTCACTACGCCGTGACAGAAATAATTTAAAACTAGCACAAAAATCACCAGCGTTGCATGCTAGTTTGACAGGACGTCTGTCGGGTTATCTAATTAGTGAAAAAACCTATTTATAATAACAACAAACAGCGGGACACCCAACAGAATCTGTTGCAATCCTTTTGCAATTCCAATTTCACAACCAAATTCTTAGGCACCGGGCAGACAACAGACTTTCTTGATGTTCTTTTCTAATTAATTACGTTGCGGGATCTAAGACAGTTTGAACCGTTTCTCCGGTACTCGTCAAGCGTCACTACTGTTGTGATCGCCCCTTTGTGCCTCCTGCTTGATATAGAGGGAAGTAAAAATCATGTTTTTCTAACACCTCCTCCGCGACTCCGCTACGGAATGTCGAAGTTTGAAATGTCGACGTATGTTAGTTCTAATGTACAGGATCTCGATGTACGCCACCTGATTAATTTTATTGCGGGATCAAAGACAGTTGAATCTTTTCTCCGGGACTCGTCGAAATTCATTACTTCGGCGCTTTTCTGGCGGTCTCCGCTGTTGATTCTGGCTTTCAGGAGTTGCAGTGGTTGTTGATAGTGTGGCGGGAATGTCATATAAAAAAAAAAGCTTCATTACTCGGTGCTTTTCTTTAGATACTGGCTATGTGGAGTTGCAGTAATTAAGATGTGTGACATCTACCGGGATTGTCTACCGGTAGATATCCTATTCTGCCTCTTGTTTCCGCGAACAGATTCGTTAATAAAGCTATAGTAAAGGACGCTTAAGAGTACAGTATAGAAGAACCATACAGGGACTGTCTGTCATGTTATCTTTGTTACATGTACCTACAAACTGACATTTGGTGATGATAGGTTTGGCGCTGCAGCTGAGCGATTTGCTGTTCCGCTATGTGTTGCTGGATCGACTTCCGTATATAGAACTAATACATTTGTTGGCCTAAAGAGTCTGAATGCCAGTATATGTGAGTTTATGTGCTTGTATTCAAACCCAAATACAGGAAAAAATCCTAAGTATCATATAATTTTATTCTCAGCGATCTTCTGTGCCTGTAATGACTGCCGAACGATTTTTCCTACATGTGTTCTTATCCTACATCTTGCAACTTCGCCAAATTTGTCCGCCAAAGTCCATCGTCTGCCCAATGCTTAAGTCTATAAAATTATAGCTAACCTAGGTGGTCTAAGACATGCTTTGATTACTTAAGAGCTAATAGGTCCGGTGGGGTCTAATCAGATTGGAATGCCACAATTTAGTCTGTCTACTGTTTCGGGTCGAGGTCACACCGGGATTGTTACTATCTAAAGGTAGTTTGTTGTTACAAAACAATGTTTATCTTTAGAATCACTTAGAGCCATTTCATTGTCATGCGAAATTAATCAGAAAATAACAGAGGAGTAAGAAAAAGTAGTTTTTCACTTCCTTCCATAACAAGCAGGACAGAACAGAACTAGGCCAATAGGCACAACGGGGCAGTTACAACTGGGAGAAGTCTAGATTGCCTAGCACCACAGAATAAATTTTTTGAAACTCATTGAGTCCTAAGAATGTGTACTGTTACGATTGATTCCAATAATAGATATGGCCCGCAGTGACCCGTGCGTGTGCCCCACACGACAATAGAAGCATAAAGGATTTGTCACACTGTATGCGTTCTGCGGTCAGGTCAAAGTGAACGCAGCCCGCATCATGTATGAACAACGCTGTCGGTCGCCACCCCGTCGGCCCAACATGCGTTCTTTGGTTGTGCTCGCACGGTCAGATCGCATTCTATACAAAATATATTGATACCGACAATGTTGTTCATACATGATGCGGGCTGCGTTCACTTTGACCTGACCGCAGGCCGCAGAACGCATCTAGTGTGACAAATCCTTAAGTCGGTATACCGCCGTTTACCCGAATTTTATTTGCCCTAATTTCATTTGCCATAATAGTCAACAGCCATAATATCATATGACATAATACTCATTTGCCCTACTCTCATTTGCCATATTAGTCACGTGCCAGAATCATTGTTTCCCATAAAGTCACTTGCCATAACATCATTTGCCATAATCATTGTAAGCCATAATTATCACATGTCCTAATTATCACATGCCATAATTATGATATGCCATAACATAATTTGCCATCGACATTGGGTGTATAACGGTTGTTTATATCAAGAGAAATTGGATGCAATTGGGACTTTAGGGCACCCCGACTCGGACAGGTTAGGTTAGAAGGCCCTTCGTGGTTATTTTTTTATAAACCACACAGAAGTAGGAGCCCCGCGAAGCGGGGCTCCGTCGACCTAGCCCACCATCAACCATGCACAGAAAAAAAAACCATTACGGGGCTTAAATATTTGTCTAATACTTGTTATGCCATTTAAATATTATGACATTTAAATATTATGTCTAATAATTATTATGGCACATAAAAATAGGGCAAACAATACTTATGGCATTCGTATATTATGGTATCTAAAATTCGGGCAATTAAAAGTATGTCATATGTCTTTTAGGGCAAATGAAACATTCGGGCAAATGAAATTCGGGTAAATGAAATTCGGGAAAATGATGATTATGGCATATAATCTTCGGGCAAACAATAGACAACCCCTTAAGTCTTATGTATGTTGTCAGAAGCATTATCATCTGATAGGCTGTTGCACGCAAGCGTGCGGCCCGGCCGTCGCTCCAAATCTTAACTGAAATCCAGTACTTCAAAATGTCGCTCACCCACATTTTATTTTAAAACAATATCTGACGTCTATGACCATTAATCTGTCTTCTTACCTCTATATGACTACTACCCAAAAAAAACCTACTTCAATTTGGACATCACTTGACGCACAGATAAATCATTTCTTGGATTTCACGAAACACTACATCGCACTGGGATTACGTATCTTGCAATAGCCGAGCGATCGCGATAATTTAGCAAAATTTGCTGCTCAAACGTCAAATTCAAAATACGTCACGTCAAATAGCAAACTAGCGATAGTGCTGCCTCTGTGGAGCAATCAGTTAACTAAAATATGCATTTTTCGTTTGGTGGTTTCGTATATAGTATGGTTTTTAAGAGCAAAGTTTAGTTTTTTTTATTAAAGGTGATATTTAATTAGTTCCAGCGATTGCTCCTTTATCGTCATCGTAGCAATAAGTGCATTAGAACAATCAGCGAGCGATTAGCAATCGGTTCATACATAATACGATTTTTTTTGACGATCGCGCGGTGATCGCGCGATCACTGCGCAAATATTGCTCATTGCTGTTTCATAGGTAATAACCCGGAACAGACAGTTCATAAAAACTCAATTAATGGAATCTTTAAACAGACCTATTAAAAAGTTCAAACGTCCAGTACTTTGCTATTAATCTCCAGTCGAACAAGGTTCAGCTAAATTACCAGTATTTTACATGGAGCGATTGCCTATCAGACTTTCACAACCTAGTATCTAGTCAACACAATACATCTTGTTTAGAATAAATGAGGCTTACTGAATCCTGACTATCCATAACGACTGTCGAAGATCTATGAATAACAACCGGGACCAACGGCTTTACGTGTATGAGAAGTCAGGGGTGTATTTATGATAAACTTTAGAAAGACAAAATATGACTTGAAACAGTCACATTGGTATTTGCCCGGGCATGAACTCACAACCTCTATCATGGTGACATTTAAATGTCCGCAGTAATGTACCTTGAAAAAGAAGCCGAAAAATAAGTTACCCGGATAATGGAAAAGCTATTCTTAAAACAACGCATTGCTATATATCATCACACGACAATGCAAATACCAATACTCCCATTTGCAAATAACTGCTCTTAAATGCTCACACACACATGAATGAGACAATCTCCATTACCATCTGTAATTGTGAAACATTCACCCATTCAGTCATTCACTCAGGTACCAATTCAAATAGATTCATGTCTGAGACAACGGCTTATGAATGACAATCGTCGACAGTGCTAGGCGGTCACGTGGTCACCATATGGTAAAGGTCGACACCCTTTGGACCATCCTTCTAATTGCACTCATCATCACCTCTAAACTTATCAGAACAGAGCTGAAAATTGCCCAATGTAACAGCAAGAGCAGGTGTCTCCTTAGGGCTGAAATCAAACTGCAATTTGCGGTCTCCAAGACTCTTATGCCAAAACTCTTAGAGGTTATTTTTGATTGTGTGTGTGGTGGTTGTGTGGGTTTTCTTGGGAGACAGGACAACTTCGGGACAATGGGAATATTATAATAAACCAGCGCTAAGTTTGTATTAATTACTATGTTAGTACAGCCGTGTTCATGCCTGACCTTATGTTCAGGTCTCGGTCTCATTTTGGGGCGTGACGTATGCTAATGTTTTGTGGTACTGTTTTAATTATAGGGACATAACTGTGCCGTAGTATTACCAAGGCACTCCCTTTTAGTTTGAAAAGGGCTAGGCTTTATGGGGCGTCTGCAAAGGCTTTCTAAAAGAAAGTTATAAAGTATAATTATGATAGAAATTTCAGTTTTCTTTCACGGAATGTTATTGGCTCAATAAAAGTTTTATTTCCAACTTATTTGTTTATTAGAAGTTCCATTCTTCAGCTTTTTTGGAAGAATCAGCGTCAATCAAAGTTAAACGTATAGTTTTTATTTTTTTTTATTTATTTATTTATTATAACCAACTTGAATTAACAGTATATAACCACACACACAAGTTATATAGTGTGAATTTCCTAAAGCTTTCTGGCGGGGAAAAATGTCTTTTAAGTTTGTTGGTTTTTTAATTCAGAGACTGTCAGGCGCCAATAGTATTTTTAACTATTCGAGTCTGAGATAAGACTGCAAAGGCTAAGAGATCCCGATCGACATTAACATTTTCTCCAGATCTGGACATATTTTTGGCAAAAAGACATTATTGTAAACGTAAATGTGGGGAAAACACTAGAAATTTCTCCTATATAGGGGTGCGTTAACAACGGTAAATTAAAAATCACAAAGGACAAAATTACAGCAGCCGATCTTACAACAACTACATCATCCTTACAAGTTTTGACACGCGTACCATCTTACCAAGGCGTACAAATCAAACTCCAGCTAATGTTAAAATAAACCACAATGTAATCATAATTTCTAAAGCTTTCTACATTTTTATATTTAGTTCTTGGACTTCGCATCAGGTGGGGGCAGGTGCAGTATCCCAGCTAGCTCTTGAGGTACATCCAGGTAGGTCCTCTCCAGCCCAACCGTGAGGATCAGGGCCCGCAGACGGTCTACCTCCACGTGGTCTCCTTCGCTGGACCAGACCGTCATTGTGGAGTTCAGGGAGGACGTTTCTCGGAGGAGGTCTAGGAGAACTGGCTGGCTGTTGGCTGCGAGGCCTGCACGGACCTGTAAAATAACAGATTGTAATATAATAATATGTGTAAAAAGTTTTGGTAATTAGGTGTTCAATCAATTTCGAGGAGGTGATATCCAAAAGAGGTAGTGGAAAGAAAGAAGTAGGTACCTACTCCAAACGCATCAAAAGGACTGCCGGGCGCCCGAGGGCTCCCAATGATCTTAGACCACCGTAAAAGGCCTAAAGAGCCCACTAGCGGTGAATGGTGAATGAGAGGCCCATAAGAGAAGTTTGAGCTTTTAAGTCTCTCCTACATTGTAAAGGAATTGCTAGCTTTTCGAAACTCGATTCTTCTGCTACGTTACAGAGATTCCTCAGAAAAGTTTTAATACTTACTTCAGTTACTGACTGTCTTTGGGAGGCGGTAGCGTAGACCTTATTCTCATGGAACACTTTAAGCAAGCCTGTCTTCTATTACGCCTTAGTTGCTTGGTCCCCTTCATCAGATACCAAATGATTGGTACAGACAATGAAATACTTTTGAATAGCTATGTAAATTTTACCAATATCTATGTATTTACTTTCTTTTTCTTGGCTTCAAGAGCCAAGAGCTCTTGAAGATTTGCACGTCGAATACTGTATGATGTGAAGTGCAAACCCATTGATACCCTACTTGAGCACCATGTTTTCTCCAGAATATACTAATTTTAAGATTAGGTTATAATAATTACTATAATTTGTGCAAGTGAATTTCTCCGCTGACGTCATGGTGTCCAAGGTAAATTTATAAGACTTAATATTAATGGAAAATTTTCTTTTTGGGTCATATTTGGTTAAGACACCAGGTTGAGCATATTTGTCACACCACCATCAAAATGTACGCTTAGTGAACTCTATACGTTGGTAGCACAACCTGGGTTGCGCAACCTGTACGCCTAATATATTTCTTCCATTACTTTTCAAATAAATTGATCATTTATATACTTACAGGGAAAGTAACAGTCTGGTTGATATGGTTCTCATTGATCATCCTCAGCATGGTCCCGATCTGTTCGCTGGTGTACTCTCCCTCTGTGATGTTCCCTCCGTAGTTTGTGGTCCACCCGACGGAGAGGACTGCACAGTTGTGCTTGGAGCCCAGCTTCAGGAACTTGGCAGGGTCTACTGGCTTCGTGGTAGCATCTACTGGGCCTGGGAGGATGTCTGCGTTCAGCCATACTGGTAGAGCCTGGGGGAATGGAAGGCGGTTGATGTAACCATACTAATATTAACCATACAAATATTAATTTTTATATGTAACGAATAAACTCAAAAACTACTGGACCAATTTCAAAAATTCTTTTTTCATTAGAGTACAGCATTATCCCTGAGTAATATAGGCTATATAATATCACGCTATGTCCCACGGGAGCGAAGCAGTAACCAAAAACCTAACGTAACGCGAGTGAAACCGCGAGGAACAGCTAGTATATTATACATATTATTAAAAGTTTCCTCTAAAGGAACTGCAGAATTAGGGACGAATGTTAAGATTTAAGTAACTGCATGAAGAAGCTTTAAAAGCTTGAAGTTTTTTGTTTTGGCAAACTCAAGTTTTTTTAACTGTTATTTTATTTTTTTATGACGTTAAATGAGTAAGATGCGATGCCAGGGACAAAGATTTAATTATCTCAAATTCCAGTAATTACAACGACACTCATACCCTTCAAATGTAATATGCTTTTTATCACAAATGATTCATGAATCCAGAGACGTAGCTAATGGGCCCTGAATCTAAGTAAGTCAGCGATTTAGCTGAGTACAGCACCGGGGCCCCTATTAAGCTCCGAAGAAACTCTTCTGGCCAAAATAGGGGCAAACGCAAGCCGAACCATAGTCACCGCGTTGTCCTAGGCTATGTTGCTTCACCAAAACTCCGTCGATATCGCCTAAAGTAACTTTATGTTTGTCCGAAATAATGACAATGACGCACACGTTCAAAAATTGTGAAAATGTTAGTCAAAGATTACAGACTTAAATATAAAACGACGTGTAGGTCTTACAGATAGGAGCCCTTTAAAGCTACCCAGCTACATCCCTGCCTAAACTTAAACTGCACCAAACGCAATCAGCCCGCCAATCGCAACCAAGTTCACGATCAATGTACTCAAGACATTCCAGATGAACAGACAGACACACAGTCGGACGCAGGGACGATTACACACGATAACGATACGCGGAAGACGTGCACATGTGCAGGCACCCACTGGCGGCCTAAAAGAGGAAGCGACGCAAGGCGAGGGAATTATTAATGAGCGTGGTTGTTTTTGGTTTAATATTTGTTGTAGACTACAAGCCATTGTAGTCACGGTTTCAATATAGATTGAAATACCTTCGTGAGTAGTCCTACTATTATTATAAATTGAAAGTTTGTATGTTTGTTTGTTATTCTTTCACGCAAAAACTACTGAACGGATTTTGATGAAACTTTACAGAAAAATAGGCTATGCTTACTTACCAACGGAACCAGAGCAGTAACCAAAAACCTAACATAAACCAACCAAAAACTTAACGCGGGTGAATCCGCGGGGGACAGTTGGTAGTAATATAATCCGTACTAATATTATAAATGCGAAAGCAGCTCTGTCTGTCTGTCTGTCTTTCTGTCTGTCTGTCTGTCTTTTCTTCACGCCTAAACCACTGAACGGATTTGAATGAAATTTAGTACAGATATAGTTTGGGACCCGAGAAAGGACATAGGATAGTTTTCATCCCGGAAATCCCCCGGGAACAGGAACTATTATTCCACGCGGACGAAGTCGCAAGAAAAAGCTAGTATTTAATATAAATGTATGTTTTGGTTCAGTGGGTAAACCTGCCACTTAAAAAAATTTGTGGATTAAAATCCAGACAGATATTTCCGACATAGTATGGCAGTGTTGTAGTAGATAATCTTAGAACCTAGATGACGAAATCATAAGTGGTATTGGAACTTGCCACTGTCTTGCCTAGTTTTAAACCCTCAACCTCATGCATAAGAAGGACTTAAGGTGCGTCTTAAGGACTGGATGTAAACACTTGCTAGGTAACATTTATTTATTCTGACGTCTGTTTCTCAGCCTAAGATTTATAAAAGACTACTTAAATAAAATGAATAAATGAAAACAAATTAAATAACCCATAGCTTCTCTACCTCTTTTGCCTGCTATTACTTAACTTCAGTAAAACTGAGATTAATTCCTTTGTGATGAAGCCATTTCTCTAATTACGATCAATTGAAGTTAATTGCTAACCGCAGTTAATTTGTCGCGTTTGAAACCGTTGACATAATCTCCTAAATGGGAACAAAATTGCTTTAGTTAACTGTTAAAAGGACCTTTCTTAGAATTTGACCTTAACCGCATTTTTGGTGATTGAAAAGTAATGGGTGCCGTCTTGTTTCCATCATCTCCCTAGCCTTTTCCCAACCGTGTTGGGGTCGGCTGCCAGCCTAACCGGATTTAGCTGGATACCGGTGTTTTACGTGGAGCGACTGCCTATCTGACCTCCACAACCCAGTAACTGGGCGACCCGATACCTCTTGGTTAGACTGGTCAGAGTTTCTGGCTAACCAGTAACGACAGTCAAAGTTGTACGAATGACAACCGGGACCAACGGCTTTACGTGCTTTCCGAGGCACGGGATGTCAGTGATGTCTAAGATAAACTTTAGAAAGTACATATGAATTGAAAAAGTCACATTGGTACTTGCCCGGATTCGAACCCACAACCTATTACACACGAGGCGGGCGCCTTATCCACTGAGCCATCACGACACTGCCGTGCCGTGGGTGCCGTGTTATTTGTGAGCTAATAATTTGTGAGTAAATATAATGGTATAGTTTTTAGGGATGCGTGAAGAAGCAACCGGTAATACTTTTAGGCTATAGAATACATAAAAAAATATGTTTATGCAAATATACGTTTAATATTGCTGCAATCGAAATTTTCCAAGCTTTGGATACAAGATGTAGCACCGTTCTCAAGCTCTAAAAATATGCATAAAACAGAGACTTGATTTAGATTTTGTTGACTTAGAAACAATAAGTGGAATTCTACATATAATTATTCATACGCGGAACCGATCAACTGTGAACCCAACTCAGAGGTGGCTTTTATGTTTTGAAATTGTTATAAGATAAATGTATGATCCTGAATTTAATTGAACAAAAACATATACACGGTCGAATTGAGAAACCTCCTCCTTATATTGAAGTCGGTTAAAAATGAAATCGGGTTTATTCGTTAGGAAAATATCCTTAGTAGCAGTCCAACGCCGAAGGACAATTTAAACAACAGACAAAAACCTACCGGGGTGGCGGAATGTTTATAATAGTTACCTACCGTGACCCCGGAACATGAATGGCAACCGAAGTAACATGAGTGGGTTTTAGTCAGTAAAAGTCTGACACGCCTTCCTGCCGCACCTAGGACGGGAGCAGTCATTGGTTGATTATCCCACTCCCCAAAAAAAAAGAGACAGACTTGGCGGGGACTTTTTTGTAAGGAGTTTTAATTCTATGACATAATCAGACCCCAATTTATTTTCTCTTTTTTCTTTTACTTTTTTACTAAAGATTTTGTTATCTCATATTATGCGTCAATTAAAGAAATATAAAGAGAACTGGTTTCTTGTATCTATGGTAATGCAAAGTCATTTGTGTATTTCCTGTTACTAGTCCCTATGACGTCATTTCTGGGTGGTCCTGTCTTTGGGGACCACACGGAAGCTGGGCTTATTATTACGAAATTAATTTATCATGCCCACTTTTTTAAAAGAACTCTTTCTGATGTAGCAAGTGACGGTTTTTAGTATCATCGAGTTATTTAGCTTTTAAGTAAGAAATAAAGTCTGATGATTGATGTTTTTAAATGAAGGAAGCTTTTTTAGGACTTTTCTACCACCAAAAAGCGTTACGGCCTCGTGAAAACGAATCGCAACACAATTTTAACTTGAAATTTTAAGGGCAGCTTTTCTAATTGGACAAACACATTAACGTTATTCCACTTGTCCATTGGGATTCGTTTTTTTGTACAATGTAGTTTCACTTCTATCTACTATGTGTCCCCTTGTCCCCAGCACACATTTTGAGTTACAATTTTATTGGGCAAATGTATAGTTTATTTCTTTTTAAGTAACCTAAGGAAATCCTGAAATTATTTTGGGTTAGGTTCTTTTTATTCATTCAGATGTAATTAGGATCACCGCCAGCGGGGCTCGCTAATGTATTCTTATCTCGTTTGAAGCGCGTATACGCACGTTATCAGCGCGTCGTCTGCGCGTTAAAACTATGTCACATGCCTAGGTCATCGCTCATAAATTAAACCTCTAAATAAAAACAAACTTGTAAAATGTATCTTGGACATCACAGACAACATCGTGAGAAAACCTGGACTTGTAGTCAATATGAGTCCGAAATCGCCAATCCACCTTGAGCATAGTGATCAATGCTCGTGCCTTCTCTGTATCAGAAGAGGCCGTTGGCCTGCATTGGGACAGTAATAGGCTGGTATTATTAATAAATAAAAACTAAAGGATTCCCACGCATAGGATATAGACAATTAATAAATGACACCTATTGTACACATCTGCTAAATCTGTTAGCGGCCGCCATTTTGTCAGGGGTTCCCAATCGAGGGTCGTTGTTGTAACAAATGTTCTAGCGACCCGAGACATGTGCGCCGCGGTTCATCTGCGTTGTTCTTGTGTGGCCATGAAAGTAGCGGAGGAGGTCAAAAAGGTCACCGTTTGGGTAACCGAAATTGAATTAAAACCTATAAAATAATTTACATTCAATTGTAAAAGTCTTTAGGTATGTAGAATAATAGTTGTTACGAGGGGTAGTCGCCACCTATTCAGTGGTAGTCGCAGTTCGCTGTACGATAAGAGATAACCTTCAATACTCCATTGCTACAGTTTTGAATGAATAATAAAATTCATTATTTTAAATAACACTTTTATGAGAGTGCTGACCATGGTTGTATATTCTGTGCCTGGGTGTTATGTTTTTAAAACCGGTGTATATTTACAAAATATAAAAGTATTGTAAAGTTGTCCCTTTACCATAGTACAGACTAGCCAAAAAGATACAAAAAAAAATATCTAAAAAGGCGTGCAATCTTTTGAAACTTCAAACACACGTGCTTCAAGACGCAATAGGAAGACAATAGCAGCCCGACAGCCTACTGTCGCTTAGTCGTCGAAATGTTAAAATAAATATAGTGGTATATACATATACCCAATACTCAATATCTTTATTGCTTTCCCATAAATACATATAAAGGTGGTAACAATTTGTGTGAGATCAATTATGGACCCTGTAGGGCACAGCAAAATAGGGTAACAGGAGAGAGGAAGCTGTTTCGATATCTTAAAATAATATAATTATATTGCAATCTAACTTAATAATAAATAAAATATATGGAGATCATTAATATCATTTTACTTAATCTACAATTTATATATTATTTTTTCTTATATATCATCCCGCTGTTCTCGTGGCCCCACCCCCACGCAGACCGACCACACAAGATGTTGTTTTAAATTCCCGATTATTCACACGCCATGTCATTATTCTAATTAAGATGTCTGCTGCCGTCACTATAGACTAAAACCACCCTTGACCCTATTAAAACACAGTCCATATTCCCATGCCTAGAAAATAGAAGACCATAACGAACAAGTTTGGTAAAATCAACCTTAAGTTATAGAGGCTATGGTAATTTTTTGGGTGTGCTGTCATCGCGGTGTAGGGTTCAATATGAAATATGGTTGATGTTATAACTAATTATAATAAATGATGACTAAAATGATTACTTTATTTACTTAAATTGGGTAAGTAGGTATGTCTGCTAGCGTTGCCAGGCGTCCGAATAAAGCTGGACACAGTTAGACTTTTTGATTGCGTGTCCCGTCAAAATAAACTGTATCAAACTTGACCAGTTTCTGACAGGCTTTTTAAATAGTAGAATTTAACAAGATTTTGGTTATAATAAAACAAAAGATTATAAAGTGTCGTGATGACCCAGTGGATATGGCGCCCGCCTCTCGTGTAAGAGGTGGTGGGTTCGAATCCGGGCAAGTACCAATGTGACTTTCTCATATCATATGTACTTTCTAAAGTTTATCTTAGACACCACTGACATCCCGTGCCTCGGAAAGCACGTAAAGCCGTTGGTCCCGGTTGTCATTCGAAGAACTTTGACAGTCGTTACTGGTTAGCCAGAAACTCTGACCAGTCTAATGAAGAGGTATCGTGTCGCCCAGTTACTGGGTTGTGGAGGTCAGATAGGCAGTCGCTCCACGTAAAACACCGGTATCCAGCTGAATCCGGTTAGGCTGGCAGCCGACCCCAACACGGTTGGGAAAAGGCTAGGGAGATCAAAAGAAAAGGTTATACATACATTTTTTGTCGTACTTATTAGTACTGAGACACAAAACCCTCAACAATGAAACCCTGATCTTTGATGTCCGGCCAAATTGACTGTTCTGCCCGGTTATTAGTTTTGGAGACCTGGCAACCCTATCTGCAGCTTCTGTTGTGTCTACTTGTTTTTAAACCTTGAATTCTTAGATTAAATTCTTATTAGTAATCTTAACCATCTAGCTAATACGCTATTAATATTTTTAGTGTTTGGTTTTAACATATTTAAATGAAGCTACGGGCCAAAATAATAAAGGAAAGACAAAAGAGTATGTTAGTTTGATTTCCCTTATTTAGCCTCCCGCCGGCAGATTAAAAGTGCAACTCTTCTGACACATATTGCTATTCGGCATCATTGTATATTGTTTAGTGGAGCTCCCTGGCGCCCGACTTTTTAACTTATAATATTATCATTACTTTTATATCGGGACTTCACATTTACAAGGTAACATCACACGTTACATAAAATTGCGACTGACCCCGCGGTTTTACCCGCGTGGTTCTCGTTTCTGTCCTTTTTCAGGTTATGGACTAACTCTGTACAAAATTTTATTTAAATCGGTTCAGTAGTTTTGGCGTGAAAGCGAGACTGATAGATAGAGTTACTTTTAAATTTATAATATTAATATGGATTTGGACGATAAGAAGTTAGAATAATTTGACAGGATTCAGCGGAATACTACTTTTACATAAAGGGGCGGCCTATTAGCCACACAATCCGTGATAGCCTTTTTTTTTGGGGCGGGAAATCTCGCTCTGGGAGCGGAAGGGAGTGTCAGACTTCTACTGACAAAAACCCACCCTTTTTTTTTTGGCTTCAGACCACCCAGTACGACTTTTAAAGATGAATGGCAACCGAGACCATCTGCTTTACTTGCATTCGAGGCACGGGATGTCAGTAATGTCCAAGATAAACTTCAGTAAGTTTATCTTGGCCGAGATCGAACCCACAACGTCTTACACCAGAGGCGGGTGCCTTACCCACTGGGTCATCATGACATTAAAGATAACATGAACACATGTATTTTTGATATTGATTTATTACATATGAGTTTAGTGAAATTCAGGACATTTTTAACAATATAGTGCTCATACCTGGTACTTGCTGATCAATTCCTGGCTCTCTTCATAAGCCTCAATGCTCTTGAAGTCAAGTTTCGCGCCCTTCTTATTGGCTGGATTGCTTTCCTTCACGTTATGCTGTGCTATCGTCTCTAGGAACTCTGCTAGAGTCAGGTCGGAGGTCGTGGCCGGAGGGTGGGCCATGACTGGCAAGGCTGGGCCATCCTTGCCCACAATGGTACCCATTACGATGTCAGCTTCTATCATGCAGATACTGCCTGGAATGGAGGGTCTTGTTAGAATTGCTTTGGAGGTTTCACGTGAGCATTCAACAAATGGGTAAGTGAGAATGTAAAATGAAAGTAAATAAAATTCCACTTTTAAATTAGACCGGTATAGTGTTATACTGGTCTAACTGAACACGTATTTTTTTTTTCCTAATATGGCAATAAGAAGTAACTGGCCGGCGAAGTCTGCCTGTGCCAGTGTCAAGTACATACATTTATAAAAGTTTGCTGCTGTAAAATTTTACTCAGCTACAGCGATTAGTTAAACATACGTTTCAACAACCAACCGACAGGCGGCTGTCGGGCTGCTATTGTCTTTCTTTTGTGTCACGAATCACGTGTGTTCGAATGTTTAATTATGGCAAATCCATTTTTTCATTTCAAACTAATATTTACTGCCTTCTCACCCTTGCTTTCCCGGAAGCCATCAAGTTAACAGCAACATTATTCTTTCCCAAGTACCAGTTCCAATGATCCAAAATACTCCATATTCCTTCTTAGATATGATTCAGAACGTAACTAAATATTCCGTTACATAACAGTTAGTATTTACGTTACAATTCTGGCAACTGCAACCTTTGTAAACAATACTATTTGCATAATATTATTGTTAGAAACGATTCGCGCGTTCGGTTCACAGATTAGTTAACAAATGGAGTAATTAGTCATGCGTGTAAAATATACAGCTGTGCAAACATTACGCAGACAACAGCGATATTAGCTGGTTATTTAACCTCCGAATGCACGTGATTCAAGACACAATAGAAAGACAATAGCAGCGCGACAGCTGGCTGTCGCTTGGTCGTTGAAGGTGTTCATTAGCGACATGAAACAGTTGTTCAAATAAAAACGTTTGTCTTTTGCTAGCGTCATAAATTGAGCCAATGGCAGAGGATGATGAATGTGGGTTTGCTGTAGAGCTGAAATTTCTACACCAATTAGGCTGAAGCCTTTAGTGGTTTCTTTAGCTGCTCGTGAATTATCTTGGGACTTTATGAATTCAACGAATTCTTTGTATATACAAAAACTAGCTTTTACCCGCGGCTTTGCCCGTTTGAATGTCAATACTTCCACACACCCCTGTTGACAACAGGGCTGTGTACTCCTTTTGGGTTGGAATTCATTCACACAAAATCCTGTCTCAATGGTTACCTATTCTTTACAAAGAACACACTTTCCAAGTTTCATGTCTCTATGACCAGCGGTTTGGGCAATGCGTTGATATAAATCAACAGTCGGTCAATAAGACAGTCAGTTTACCATTTGATATAAATAAATATATATATAGCCAAATTTATGACGAATAAGGGTATATAAGATATATCCGTACTCATATTATAAATGCGAAAGTAACTCTGTCTGTCTGTCTCTTCTTCACGGCTAAACCGATTTGAATGAAATTTGGTACGATATAGTCTGGGACCAGAGAAAGGACATAGGATAGTTTTGATCCAGGAAATCCCCCGGGAACGGGAACTATTAATCCACACGTACGAAGTCGCAGCGAATGTATTAGAAGAAACCTAGAATAGGTTATGTGTACATTATTGAGGTCTCCATTAATGAGTTACTCTGTGGTTCGGCGTACGTGTGAAGCCCAAATCTGTCAAAACGTAAATTGTTATAAATTATTCTGTTCCATGAACTGGCAATGTTGGGAATGAGAGCTATTCCTGAGGGTGTGTGGTGTAAGTGATGAACTTATGCGACTTGTTACGAACTGTTGAAGAGGTTAATAAAACAAAGCATTTATTTCAATTAGAAATGTTTAAGAGACAGTCGGAGAAAAGTTTATTTAGTTGCTTGTTCCAAAACGTAGGTCTCTATGAATAAGAACAAGCAAGAAACTCCATGGACACTCTTGGAAATCTTTTTTTTTTTTTGGTGATTGGGAAATCATCAAATGACTGCTCCCGTCCTGGGTGCGGCGGGGGGTCGTGTCAGACTTTTACTGACTAAAACCCACTCATGTTCCTTCGGTTGTCTTTATGTTCCAGGGTCACGGTAACTATTATAAACATTCCGCAACCCCACTCTTAGAAATCATAAGATTTTACAAAATATTTGTTACGTTATTCGTACAAAATTCTTGTAAATTAAAACTAAAAGGCATTATTCTGTATTGTAACCGAGAAAAAGTTGTCTGTTTTTAGAAATCTGATCACACACGTAATAGTTTGTCTGTCTGTCCGTCAGTCACAGCCTAGGAATGTTCTGTATCGATTAGTTTAAAAATCAGTAAAATAAGATTTAACGCTAGTAAATGAATTTGAATACGGAAGAGGGTGCTAGAGGAAGTATACAAAAAAAACTGAGTCCTCGAATGCGCAGTACAGGGGCGCGGGGGTATGACGACAAAGGAGACTGAGAGCGGTAGGTAAACTTTGGTAATAGCTCAAAACAGCGAAACAAACAAAAAATATTAATTATATAATAATAATTTATTTATTTAGTTATTAGTCCGCGCAGGCGAGGACTCAGACGGTCGATCTATAGTAACTACTAATCTTACTGTTACTAAAATATTCAAGAAAACTGGTAACACATTATTAAAAAAATATGGCTTTAAAAAACTTCTAATGCTTCCTAAACACAAAGTACAAACTTGGATTTATAAACATGTACAAACTTATGGTTGTTCAAAAGCATGTTCTCTCATTATAGTAACGCCACAAAGCTATACGATGGCGAATTGGCTACAAATTTTAATTTATTGTCATTTGAAGCGTCGCTTGTAAATTATACCACTCCCCAAGCTCCTAGTGTTGCCATACTCAATCAATTCACATTATTCTTGCAAGTATCAAGAAGCACCCTTCTCTTTCTACCGATCTACATTAGACAGAGAGGGAACACTTTACTTGATTGAAAGGTGGCACAGCTGCAAATGTTCTTAGTAATGGAATGCAACTTTAATGGTACTATTATGAGCCATTTGCTTCAGATTTCAATATAAACGTTTATTATTATATTAATTTATTTATTATTAAATAAAGATAATTAAAGGAATCAGAACCTCTTGTAGATACTTTGTTGTTTGTCAAGTAGGAATTAAGACCAAATAGGTCTACAAACCTTTGAAGCAAATAAGTATTCATTCACATCACATTAAACGTACTGCTATTACGAATACAAAATTGGTTTTATTTAAATCTACGAGTACCTGTAAACATATCACTTCTTAATCAATACTGTTAAATAATACAGCCATATATTATGGGACATAATACGCACAAGATTGATGCTTCTCGATGACCTAGACTGCAACAAGTAAAATTTCATAAAACGTAATGTAAATAGACAATTCCAAAAAGTGATACAAAAAGCGAAAACAATAATAAAATAGGTTTGTAAATTGATAGGCTATTATTACCACAAACCAGGATTTTCACCTTTTATGAAGAGAGTGTCATCTGTGTATAGGATTGTTTGCACTAGTTCTACTGTAACAAAACAGTTACAGTAGAACTAGTGAGATTCTATATCCCCAGTCGTTTTCCTGAACAGTTAACACAATATTACTACAATGTAAAAAAAAACTGGACTTCCTAAGGGTTTTTTTGTATTTTTATCATCCAATGACTGCTCCCGTCCTGGGTGCGGCGGGAGGGCGTGTCAGACTTTTACTGACTAAAACCCATTCATGTTCCTTCGTTACCCTTTATGTTCCGAGGTCACGGTAACTATTATAATAAACATTCCGCAACCACTTCCTACTGGTTGCCTGCGCAGGTCAACAAACCTGACAGGTCTCTTTTTATACACGCTGTAATACGTTCAGTCTACCTTCGCGGGACAAGAAGTAGACCTCTCCGGTATAATGTAGGTAGTGTGTACCTGTACAGTATATACACGGGCATAAGATATGACTTTCTGTAACATCCCACATAAGTTGTGGAAAGTGGCTAATGTCTTGATTGGTTTTAAATGATGAACGATAGGTATTCTACTGAGCAATAATAATTGGGTAGTTTCCACCATTAACCAATAAATGTTAGACACAATTCCTATAAAACCTCTATTAATTTCAGCCTAATAAATTCGGTTCATTTTCAATTTGCTATAAAATTTGATTTTTAGTTGTTTTGAAATCAATAAATAGATAGTCAACTGAGTTGTTATTTTAGTGACGTCATAAGTCGCCATTGCCATACAAAATCTATCGGAGAATGGTGTTTTGACAGCTCATAAAAAGTACGTCAATTGATAATGGTGGAAACTACCGTATTATTGATCTATGTTGACGTAATTGAAGTTTGTGAAATTTTGTTAGCTCTTCCACACCTTTGGTTGGCTGGTAGAATGTGCTTAAAGTATTAAATCCGTCTATGAAATAAAACTCAATTTTGCCTTGACGATAATAAAAGTTTTGTTTTATTTTTTTACTCAATCCGTAGTGTATGTAACGTAACAGTGCAGTGGCGGCACTTTTATAAGACTTTTGGGAATGCTTAGTCAAGTTGATAGTAATACAATAATAAAAGTTGATAATGGTAGTTTTATGTATTAAGTACTTATCTTTTTTAATAAAGCGTATTGCATATTATTTAACAAAAGACACCGAAGTTTGTCTACCTTTGCATTTATCTACATTTGGCAGTGTTCTGCAGATAAAATGTAAATAGTCGTACTCACTTGATAAAGTCGCTTGTAGGTATGTTTTGTTGTTGACGGCATGAGCCCAGGAAATAGTCGTTAAGTTCTTCATTGGTTCTTCCTCTGACCTCACCACAACGGCTGTAAAAAACACAATTTATTACCTTTTCTACAAAATGGTAGATATACCTACAATTTGTGGTAGAATTATTTTTTATTATTCTGGCAACACTTACACTAAACGTCATTAGTTGTCTTCACCTCAAAACAAAAGTGGAATCAAGGACGTGTTTTGTTTATGGAACAGTATATTGAGTAATGGAAAGGAAGTTAACTAATTACCATTACATACTTACCGGATTCTTTATTTACTTAGTTCACAATCTATCTTTAAAAGTCAAAGTGTAAAACTTATTTATATTATCAAAGTTAAGCTATAACCAAAGAACGATAACCTTCTTTGCAGTTGTCATACCAATACTATCATGCCGATAAAGTGGCGCTAGTAGTCTACGAATGGTATTGAATTTTCCTACAATTAATTTAGTTCCAAATTTCGCCACCCGCAAATCGGCCATGTTTATTTTTTTTCCCGACACTGTATTTTAATTCACTTGAAATCGAGTCTTTTAAGTTCCTCGAATACAATTAAAATAGAGTAATGCCGTAAAGGCAAGAATTAATGTACTGAATCGAACATGCTCAGCAAATTGTATTGCATCGGCGAACATTAAATTTCTACTTTCTATTAGGCCAATTTAAGGCGGTTCCCTGACCAAATGGCCTTGAGCATTCGTTTCATCTTTGCCGCACCGAACAGGGCGCAGGAATTACTCAAGAAAATACGCCCATATTTTAGAATAAAATCTGTATAAAATAAAACTTTGGTCTATTGAAAAAAAATTTTGTGTCGAAATGTTCACAATTAAATTGTCTATCCATTAATGTCAGTAGCAAAATTAAATAATGTTTACTTTACCAGGAGATGCATGTTATTATTCACTATTTCTCATTTCTGGGGTTTCGTTGTAAGGAGATTTATTAAAGATAAACTCAATAAAAATAAAAAATAACTCTGCAATTGTGGAAACAAGATTATGTAGAAAATTACTGTATTTTTTATTTGTTGATATTTCTTTTAAATAACGAGTAGATAGCTTCAAAAATCACTCAAAAACTGCTTGCGCGTAGTGTTTTGGTCGGGGTACCGCCTTAATAGACTTTATTAATTAGAATTCCCGGAATTTAGATAGCCTTCAGTCAGTAATATTACAATGGGAAGAGATTTGTGTTTTTGTTTGTAACTGTAAAGCAATCGATTTTGAATTTTTAATTCACCATTAATATTATATAAGTAAGCATTTATATTGGCATAATTAAACCATGTCGTGCAGTTGGTGCTGTGGTTAGTGACCCCTAATAGCTAAACCAGAGGTCGTGGATACAATTCCCATCCATGACAAACTTTGTGTATGAGCATGATGTCACTTTCCAATTTAAGTGTACTTTCTAGTTTATGTCGTGATGGATAAATCGCCCGCCTCTAGCTGTTGTAGGTTCGAATCCAGGAAAGCACCAATGAGACTTTTGTAATGCGTATATCTTTATCTTTATATATATAATTCTGCTGTCCGTGTGTATGTCATTGAACTCCTCCTAAACGGCTTGACCGATTTAAATGAATTTTTCTGTATGCGTTTGAGTGGCGCCCTGGATGGTTTAGATTCACAAATCAGCCCGGCAGATGGCGCTAATTGCTTGAAAAAGCATGTGATCTCCGAAACGACCCTATCGATCTAGCTCAGTCTTATGTCTGGGGAAGCGCATGTTTTCGAGTTTTAAGTTAAAATGTTTGGCGCCCAACGAAGTGGGCACGGGCCAGCTAGTACTTAATAAAGTCTTAAAACATCATGTACATCACTGACATATCGTGCCTCGGAAAGCACGTAAAGCCGTTGGCCCCGATTGTCATTCGTAGAACTTTAACGCCGTTATGGGTGATCAGGAGTCAGAAATTCTGACCAGTCTAAAAAAGGGGTATCGTATAGCCCAGTGCCAGTGACCGGGTTGTAGAGGTCTGATAGGCAGTATCTTCACCTAAAACACAGGTAGCCAGCTAAATCAGACTAGGCTGAAAGCCGACCCCAACATAGTTTTGTAAAGAAATAGGGAAATGATGATTTCTTAGTTTATTTTCCTAGACAAACTCATGAACATTGACATCCCGTGCTGTTAGTTGTCATTTATAAAGTTTTATCAATCGTTACGGGTGGTCAGAAGACAAAAAGTCTGACCAGTCAAACCAAGGAGTATCATGTCTCCCAGAAACTTGGTTATGGAGGTCTGATAGGCAATCTGACTTTAGCAGAATTGGTAAAAATGATAGGAAGTTTTTTTTTTTATTACTTATGGGCTTGCTCTTGGTCCCAGACTAGCCCGAGGGCATAGACGGGGCCTACGATGGAGCGAGCTCACCCAAATGATGTCTAGATGATGATAAGGTACTGTTTTAGCCAATTACATGTCAGTTTTGCAACTCCTGCGGTTAGTCAGCAGTGCATCTGGTGTCTGGTGCAAACGGAGTGCGAATACTTTGATCTGCGACCGGACGCTGCTCGTAAATGAGTCAATTTAACAGAAACCCGCAGAAATTGGGTTATCTTTGTATAAATATTGGCTTTTTTTATGTTTCAGAGATGTTTGCAAAAGGTATGACTAATTTTGATTTTAGGATTTGAATGCGTCAGCAGGAGATTTACTTTACTATAATATGCATGTTTTATGTACACACAAACTTTCTCCCTAACTATTTAAATGAACCGCATCAAAATCCGTTGCGAAGTTTTTTAAGACCAAAGCATACATCACAGACAACAGAAAACGACTTTTTATACTAGATATGTACTTAATGATTCAAAGAGGACAGATTCGTTTGTTTGTAATGGATAAAATATAAAACTTCTGAACCATTTTAAAAAAAAAACCGTTTAAAGCTACGTTGTCAGCAATTAATTGGCTAGATACTTCACGCTATATCCCACGGGACGAAGCAGTAACCAAAGACTTAAAATAGCCTAACCGGATTTAGTTGGATAGCTCAGTGTTTTTCATGGGAACAAATTAAACGCTCACCAAAATAATATTCTTGCGTACCAAAAATAGTAAATGATCACCAAAAAATAGTAAATGATCACCAAATTCTGTTATGGAGGCCATACACGCTAGGTTTTGCATGATGGTTTTAGCCGTGCATGCATAACCGACAGGCAAGCCCTAGCGTGTATGTGATTAAACTGTACAGTTATCGGTGCAAATGAAACTCGGTTATGCTTGTCGGTTTTGCATGCACAGTTATAACCATCATGCAAACCCTAGCGTGTATGGCCTCCATTAGGTTTGGTTAGGTTAGAACTGTGACCACACAACGCGCGAAGGCGAGCGAGCGCCAGATCTACTAGTGATTCATTTTATTTACCTTAATCAAAATCAAAATCAGTCTAATTCATAAAAAAATGAAAATAAGTTATTTGTAGAATACTTTATGAATCATAATATGGTGATCATTTAATTTTTGTCTGTCAGTGTCATGTCATTATGTTACTATATTCGGTGGTAAGTTCAACATAAGCCGTTTTTCATGAAGCGACTGCCTATCAGACCTCCACAACCCAATTATTGTGCGACACGGCACCCCTTAGTTAGGGTATACCGCCGTTTACCCGAATTTTATTTGCCCTAATTTCATTTGCCATAATAGTCAACAGCCATAATATCATACGACATAATACTCATTTGCCCTACTCTCATTTGCCATAATAGTCACGTGCCAGAATCATTGTTTCCCATAAAGTCACTTACCATAACATCATTTGCCATAATCATTGTAAGCCATAATTATCACATGTCCTAATTATCACATGCCATAATTATGATATGCCATAACATAATTTGCCATCGACATCGGGTGTATAACGGTTGTTTATATCAAGAGAAATTGGATGCAATTGGGACTTTAGGGCACCCCGACTCGGACAGGTTAGGTTAGAAGGGGATGGCGGGGTCGTGTGAGCGAGCGAAGCGAGCGAATAGACCCCGCCATCCCCTTCGTGGTTATTTTTTTATAAACCACACAGAAGTAGGAGCCCCGCGAAGCGGGGCTCCGTCGACCTAACCCACCATCAACCATGCACAGAAAAAAAAACCATTACGGGGCTTAAATATTTGTCTAATACTTGTTATGCCATTTAAATATTATGCCATTTAAATATTATGTCTAATAATTATTATGGCACATAAAATTATGGCAAACAATACTTATGGCATTCGTATCTTATGGTATCTAAAATTCGGGCAATTAAAAGTATGTCATATGTCTTTTAGGGCAAATGAAACATTCGGGCAAATGAAATTCGGGTAAATGAAATTCGGGAAAATGATGATTATGGCATATAATCTTCGGGCAAACAATAGACAACCCTTAGTTAGGCTGGTCAGACTTTTTGAATACCCGTAACGACTGTCAAAGTTCTACGAATGACAACCGGGACCAACGGCTTTACGTGCTTTCCGAGGCACGGGATGTTAGTGATGTCCTAGATAAACTTTAGACGATGCATGAAATAATAGTCACTTTGGCAATTGCCGGAATGCGAACCCACCACCTCGTGCAAGTAAAACCTAGGTCTTAATACTCCGTAACTTTACCTTGGCTTTGAATAATATATTTTGCATTCGAGAAGTAAATAAATGTATTTTATGAGCATTTCAAAGCGCCTCATAAAATAAAAAAAGCATTCAATATAACGATGCCTTATTGCTATTACAAATATGGCAGGCGCTATTTACTATTGCATTTCCCTTGCCAGAATAATATTTATTTGATTATTGTATTTTCGATATCAACCAACCCAGAAAATATTTAAACGAAGTGGTTTCAATGTATACAAGGTATACTTAAAACATATATAAAAAAGTAACTGTTTAAGTTGAGATAATAAGAGGTTTCGTTTCCATTCTTCTCCATATCTAAAGTACCTTCTAGAAGAGATCTGGACTAAAAGTGCTTAAGTTTTTTAAAGGTAAAAAGTTTTTTAATGCCTCAAAAAAATGCCTATAAAAAAAACAAAACAACAATCAATCAACATACCCGCAACAGCCAAAACGAACAGCCGAATCATGTTTATTTTTTTGACAAATTCTTTTTTTATCACTCAAAGAGTTTTATTATTTGTACTTGACAATGTTCGCGCCCGTCCTGAGTTTGACTGGCGTACCCAGGCACCTGTTTATTATAAAATTGGCCAATCAGACTGACGACTTGATTGCTTCTAAAGTGCTTTTAGAGATGGTACGAGTACCAAGGACAAAAATGACGTTCCTAGGTGGGTTAGGAGGCGTTTATATTGATTGTTATCATTTAAACTCAGACTGGGTCGCGTAGGAACCTGGTTTCAGACTGCGTTGACTTCCAGTCTTACCGGATCTAGCTAAACACCAGTGTTTAACAATGATCGACTGCATATCAGACCCTCACAATCAGTTACAGGGTAATACGTACCCCTTAGTTAGACTGATCTCAGACTTTCTGGCTTCTGACTACTAGTAACGACTGTCAAAATCTACAAATGACAAACGGAATCAATGGCTTTACCTGCTTTCCGAAGAACGGGATGCCAGTGACGAACCGAAAAAGTACTACAACTTGCCCTGTTTCGTACTGTAGTCTTAAGCACGACAGGTAGAGCGACTTAACCAGGGAGCCATCAATCAAGACACAAACGACATAGAATTATATTATTATAATAAGATCATTCAATTCCCTTTAAAATCTTTGACAGCTTAGTAACAAGGAACCGATTGATCCATCGCACGCGCAACCATTACTGGTGGGCCTGTACTGTATTACATTATATTTAATTATTACCGCTCGAGCCGCGTCTTGAGCGTGTTTCACGGGTCAGTAACGTAACCATGGTGGCAGATCCGCCGGATCAAAGTTTAATAGACTAATAACTATTTATTTCATCAATTGTTTATAATGCTGATATCATGTATTTAATTTACAATATAAATCACTAACAACTTAAAAAATCCATATTAAGTACCTATAAATGGGAAAGTGTGTGTGTTTGTTTGTCTGTCTTTCACGACAAAACGGAGCGACGAATTCACGTGATTTTTGAAGTGGAGATAATTGAAGGGACGGAGAGTGACAGTGACACTGCTACTTTTTGCCTCTTTTCTCGGCAAAAGATAGTATATCATAAAAAAGCCCTCGGCATCGCCGTCAACTGGTAAACTGCTCAAGAGACTATTGTCACGTTGAAGATGGAGCCTCTTTCTTGGGTCTCGGGAAAATTCAACTAGCCAAAGTAGCGTAGTCTTATTAATAGTGACGTAATTCTTAATAGAAATTCTCTTAATTCTCATGGGAGGCTTTCTACATTAATAGAACGCACTTATTTAACTTCTTATTAGTATAATAGACATTTCGTAGATTCATCCGACATCTTGCAAGTGTGAATTCATCCTATTCGTTATCCGTATATCTTATTTCGGAGTCGGTTATCTCAATTTATCGACTAGGTTCATCCAGTATCAGATCTATCTGAATGGCATGGCATTTAGTCAAAGTGTAAACGTAGATAGATAAATAAAAATACGCTTTTGATGTTTTCGTTTATATAGAAAAAAAATTGTTTATTTCCTCACTTATGTAAATAACATTATTACGTTTGGAGTCACCTTTTAAGCAAATTGTTTGCTTGTGTTAGGTGATTCCGCTCCTCCAGTTAACAATATCCAAAGAGTAGCCACAAGTCCACAGCTGAGAATACGCATTGTGAAATTCGCCAATTATGTACCCCTGAGTTACAAGAATTTGGGCAATGCCCCAATCGAACCCAGAATAACTTGATTGTCTGCTCATTTTACCCCATTTTTAGGTCTTTGGTGCTTTATTTACTTACAATCGAGTGAAAATTTTGGTACCAGAAAAAATAACCCAATATAATAAACGCTCTACAAAAAACCCATTATCTCTTCTTTTCTATCAGATCAATATTTAATACCGTAGGACTCGCAACTCTGGGATTCTCAATCCCAGGATCCTAGGAATCAATTCCACATTCTAACTGTTTAACAACAACCCTTGTATTTCAACCTTAAGTAGAATTACGAGTAAACAGTACTAGATTTTATATGTAAGAAAATCAAGACCAAACCAAAATCTAGACCAAACTCGCCAACCTACGACCACAACATTCAAATCGTGTCCGTCGCACCACAAACTACTCTCATACTCGTGCCGGCGAGTTTTGAGTCTTATTCCCTTGTAATAGAGGTTGTAAGTGCAGCATTTATCTCAGGTGAGTTCTGATTGGCTGTGCATTGACAATGTCAACCGGCAAGTCCCCAGGAAGAGGTTATGAGGATGCAGGATGTATTGTGCAGTTCTAAGAACTAGCCATAATTGGCAGCGTTTGTGGTCTAGATTATTTCTAGATCATTCTAAACGTGCTAGGAGTAGGTGTGACGAAAAGGGACTCGATGGATGGCATCCTCAAGTTAATTTTTCGCAGTATGAATACTACTTCTTACTTATTTATTTATTTATTTTATTTATTTATCATTTCTTTCAGGTAACAAAGAACCATAACATATTATATACCTTACAGACTAACATACTTACATTATTCAATTAAAACTATTAAAAATTTATTGCACACAAAGTGATAGCGTCGTGTCGCGCTGCGTGCGTGTTCCGTATCCTTCCGCGAACACGGCGAAATAGGACACCCTTCGGCCAAAACTCTTCTTTGAGGCAGATCTCTAAATGCTGAGTCAGCACCCGCACCGCACTGCTCCAACTGCACTACCCTCAAAGTCCAGTTAGTTTTTATTCGTACATACTCCACTACTTACTTATGAAATGATTTGTTTGCAGAAAAAAACACCGAAATTTCGGGATCGCTTATAAATACTGTTAAGAACGTGGTTTTTGATTGAATGATACTGGTATTTTGACGGGCCTGGTGGACTAGGGGTAAGTAAGCCGGAGGTCGTGGGTTCGATTCCCACCCAGGTCCCAGGACAAACTTTGTTTGTTCTATGTCTGGGAGTAGTTTATCTGTAATATTATGTTTGTAAGTTTTTATAAATTATACTTATAACTTTGTTTATCAGTTGTCCGGTTACCATAGTACAAGCTCAGCTTAGTTTGAGATCAGATGACCGTATGTGAGTTTTGCCAGGATATTTATTTTATTTATTCTAGCCTATTTACCTACTGTTTCATAGCTGGAAAAATCTGCACTGTCGACCAGTATCACTTCACTTAGGTAATTAATTATCCGAGCCCAAATCTTTACCTCTTACATGGGTAGATCTGGACCCATACCATGACGTTTAAAGTAAGATAGTTTTTTTCCTGTTCCAGAGTGTGCAAGTGACAGCGTTAGACACGTTGTCTAGCGCCGTCTCTTTCCCACTGAAAGTAATATCGAAGTAATACTGCTATAAGGGCCTGTGGTAGGCCCCCAGGATTGTTACTATGATATCACAATGAGTATAGGTACAAAATGTCCCTCAAACCCCTAATGAGGAGACACTTTAGACGCAATGATATTATAAGTAAAAAGATGTAGATGGATTATTGTGTTAAAGGCAATCAGAAAGTGGCACTATTGCACTAGACGCATCGTCGCAAATTATATCTGGCTCTTTCTCACTCGCAATACTTTGAATCCTGCCGTCCTAGTTTGACGTCAAATCGTACTTTGCCATTGCAATTTAGTTATTTATGTGTGCGTTTTTTTATAGATTTATGGAAACCATCAAATGACTTCTCCCGCCCCCTTCGTGTCAAACTTTTACTGACCCATGTTCCTTCGGTTGCCCTTTATGCCCCGGGACCTCTGTAACTTAGTGCTATTTTTGAAAATAGAAAGTCGTATAAGTAGCTTAGCTACACATTTTTATATGCAAGCATTATGCTGATAATAAGCCACCATCTGTTCACATAGCAAAATGCAAATGTTCTAGACACGTTAAGTCTACAGGAAGTATTAAAATGCTTCGAGCTGCAATTAATTGCAATTTAATACATTTATTATTCGTGGCCTAGTGTACACAGGTGGCCATAGAAAAATTAAACTAATATTCGATCCATATAAAAGGCAATGATAAAAATTGCACATCATTGGTTTTGATCGAGAAGAAGAAAATAATTGTCGTTCAAAATGAAGATTGTCCTGTTTTTAGCCCTTTTAATCGTGAGTGTATTTTTAATTATTCGTTACATTTAAGTTTTCGTCCTTGTTAATTTTGTTTTGACATCACAACTACCTACTAACTGGCATTACAAAAAACTAAGGCCATCGAACATGCTTATCGAAAAAAAAAAGCACGGTCCGACTTAAAATTATTCCCAACAGTTCGGTCACATATTCCTTAACTACTGCTATAAATTTAACTCTGTAACTGCCTTTTTCTTGCTGGTGTAAAAATTGAGAGAGAAGATAACTAATTATTAAATAACTAGCTTTTTTTTTTATTACAATGGGTTTGCTCTTGGTCCCAGACTAGCCCGAGGGCATAGACGGAGCCTACGATGGAGCGAGCTTACCCAGTAGATGCCTATGCACTCTATTCTTAAATACTTCCGGGTTATATGAATTTGGAAACACAGACGCCGGCAGGGAATTCCATTCCTTTGCGGTGCGCATTATGAACGATTTTGAGAAGCGCTGCGTGCGGATGTGAGGAATATCAACCAAAATTTCAAAATTCAAAATTCAAAGCATTTATTTCACTTAGACCATTTACAGGTACTTATGAATTGTCAAAGAGTCGGTCGGTCTGTTAGTCAGAAAAGAAAAGTGACGCTAATTGCCTGTTCCAAAACGTAGATCTCTATGGAGAAGAACAGGCAAGAAACTCCACGGACACTCTTTTAAAAATATCATGTTTTACAAAGTTTTGGTTACATTTTCTTTTTGGTGCTTCTACATGTGAAAACAATGTAAGTATATAACAAAATAAACAAATACAAAATTAAAATAAAAAGTCAAAAATAAAAAGTCATGGCTGTTAAGAGATGACCCATCTCAACTGATAGCGCCCGTTCACGAGCATGACGCGTGACATCAGCACCATTTAGCTCAACCATTTTGAAGGGAACCGAATGATCCAACGCACTCGCCACCATCAGCGAGACTTTTTGAGCGAGCATGACAATGCTCCTAACCGCCATGTCTATTTGTGTCAGTAGAAAACTATCGTAATAAATCACTGCATCGTACTCACATTTACAAAAACTCAAATATGCATCTAAATTACACAAGCCAAAGTTTTGTACTGTAAATAAATATAAATAAGTGAAATTTAATTGCTTATAAAAATAATAATAATAAAGATCTTGAATATTAATGTCAAAAATTAAGGGGACAAGAAACATTTTCTATCTTCCAATGATTAAAATTTCTAATTTGTGAGCTTATGTGGAGCAGGACCAGCATTTAGCCAAGCATGTTTGTCATTGATATAATCTTCTAACTTATAATAAGCTTGATTACATAGCGTGCGCTTAATGCATGTTTTAAATTTTTTCTCATTTAGATGGAGAATTTCGAGTGGTATTTTATTATAACATTTTACACAGTACCCCATAAAAGAAGTGTGGACTTTTGACAATCTAAAACTTGGTTGATCCAATTTGTTCTTATTTCTGGTATTAAAATTATGCCTGTCACTTATTTTACTAAAAAGATGAAGATTTTTCCGAACGTACATTATGTTTTCGTATATATATTGACAAGGTACCGTCATGATGTTAATACTTTTAAACAAATCCCTTAGGGATTCGCGGCTGCGGAGATTATATATAGCACGGACAGCCCTCTTTTGCAAAACAAAGACGGAATCTATATCTGCGGCACGTCCCCAAAGCAAAATACCGTAAGACATCACACTATGAAAGTAGCTAAAATAGACTAGTCTTGCGGTATCTACGTCAGTTAATTGCCGGATTTTTCTGACAGCGAAAGCAGCTGAACTTAACCGCGCTGTAAGAGATGTTATGTGAGGGCCCCACTGCAGCTTTGAGTCGAGCGTTATCCCCAAGAAAACCGTTTTTTCGACGAATTCTAGTATATCCTTATTCAATACAACATTACATTCAGTACTTCTAACATTCGGTAAAGTAAATCTTATGCATTTCGTTTTTTTTTTTCATTTAGTACTAAATTATTAACAGTAAACCAGTTATGAACCTTAAGCATAGCGTTATTTACGTCGTCAAGGTGTTGTGCCCGTCTATTCACTTTAAAAATCAGTGAAGTGTCATCAGCAAATAACACCATTTGAGGTTGGTTTTCCAGCAAACTTGGTAAATCGTTAATATAGACTAAAAAAAGCAAAGGACCCAAAATTGATCCTTGCGGTACTCCCATTTTTACCTTTGAGCCCAGTGAATTTACACCATTAATTTGAACCTGCTGCAGTCGATCATTTAGATAGGATTTTACTAAACTTAGCGCTAATTTCCCGAGCCCGTAATGCTCAAGTTTTAAAAGAAGTGTTTCATGACTTACGCAATCAAAAGCCTTGGAGAGGTCGCAGAAAATGCCAATAGCATCTTGCGACTCTTCCCATGCTGTAAAAATATGTTTAATTAAAGTGACACCGGCGTCAGTAGTACAACGACCTCTGGTGAAACCATACTGTTGATCATGTAATATATTATTGCTGTTAAAATGACTGAGCATCTGGTTAAACATGATTTTTTCAAATACTTTACTAAAAACCGGCAAAACAGATACGGGTCTATAATTATTAGTGTTTTTGCTATCTCCAGATTTAAAAAGTGGGATTACTTTGCTATGTTTCATTAGATCCGGAAAAACTCCTTGATCTATACACAAATTAAAAATACAAGCTAAGCATGGGGCTATTGTCTCTATAATCGATTTACACACATTAGTAGACATGCCCCATAGATCTTCAGTAGCCTTGATTTTCAGTTGCTTAAAAGCCTTTACCACAACTACAGGGTTAATATGTTTAAATTTAAATTCCATGCGGCAGGCTGAAACATTTGCTTTTAGCAAATCAACGGCAAGAGAGGGTGAAGAATCTAAACTTTTAGTGGTTTCAGTTGGGATATTAGTAAAAAATAACATAAATTCCTGAGCCACATCAATGTTACTACTTATGAGACCACGCGACGTCTCCAGAGTATAATCAATATTGTTTTTCTTATTCCTATTTGTTTCATTATTAATAATTTTCCATACGGCCTTAATTTTATTGTCTGCTGACTTAACCTTGTTGCTAATAAATAAGGCTTTGGCTGCCTTGCAAGCATTTTTAAAATTTTTTGAATAATTGCTAACAAACTTATTAAAAGTGTCTGTATTGTTATAAGGCTTAAGGCCATACAGCTCAAATAGTCTATCCCTGCTTTTTCTAATACCGCGAGTTGCCCAGTCCGAGAATACAAATTTCGGGCAAATAGTTTTGGTTTTTTTCTCGAAAATATTATTAAACCCAGTTTGCACGACTGCAAAAAATTGTTCATACAGAATATTTCCATTCTCCATGTCAAAGCTTTGGCTGTTTAAGTTATCAATTAAAGTGCTATTAAATTTATTTAAATTACTCAATGTTATTGGTCTAGACTGAATCTGCATTTTTTGTAATGGTATATAGGACTCAAAAGAAACGATTTGTCCACTGTGATCAGACGGGAGATAATCTACTATGGCTTTATCCAAATAGTCGCAACAACAAAAAACATTATCAATACATGTAGCAGTAGTCGTGGTAATACGGGTTGGTTCTAGAAACACATTTGACAAATTGAACGACTTAAATAGACTTACTAATCTACTGCTATTAGAATTATTATCTAAAATATTAACATTAAAATCGCCACAGATTATTATTGATTTATTACCAGCTACGAGTTTAGTCAAAACTTCTTCCATTGTGGACTCAAACACAGAATAGTTTTGATGATTTGGGGGTCTGTAAACACACACTATGACATACTTATCTAGCTCAACACAAGACAGCTCAATAATATGTTCAACTGATAAATCAACTATGTCTTTACGAGATTTAGATTTAATACTTCGTTTTATCAAGATTAGTGAACCCCCACGAATCATAAGTTTTCGGTTATAACAGCTCCCCATAATATAATTCTCATAATTAATTAACATTTCATATTCTTTTAACCAATGTTCAGTGAAACATACAATGTCAAACATAGTCTTTTCTAAGAATAATTCAATTTCTAATTGTTTGGAAGTAAAACCTTGAATATTTTGATGAAATAATTTTAAGTTATGTTGCTTAGCCCCTTTTTTACAATTTGATAAATAATTGCCAGAAGGTACCTTAATGTTCATATAATTATTAAAGTTATTACTAGTACCTTCTGTTGTCTTACTGACTAGTTTAAACAATTAACCACCTTAACATTAGTATGATTACTAACTATGGTGGGTCTTAATATACAAGACTTCGACATACTAACTATGTCTGAGTTTAAATTAAAAGCTAATAGCCGAGCTATTTGACGTCTAAAACTAATGGGCAGATACACTGTATCTCTAGTCGATTTCAGTTTTTCATCAACAATAGTGTTGGTGTCAAAAAATTCTAACTTGTCACTATAGTGACTAACTAAGAAATGCATGTGATTATTTAACATATGGATCTTATAATTTTGACTATTAGATAGGTGCTCAAAGTAAGGAAAAGCACACAATATAATTTTTTTGCAATTAATTTTCAACATTTCAATGACACTCTGGGTAATATTATCTAAATGTACATTAAAACTATTTCCCACAAATACAGTAATAATGGAATTGGGATCATATTCTTTCCCAGTTACAGAAGCCATTATCTCTGTGTAGGAACTCCCTAGCATACAATAATTCAACACAGAATGACTCAGGTTATAATTTATTAAGGTTCCTAATCCTTTACCAAAACTATCTGAAAACAAAATGGGACATTGAGAAACTTTATGCTGCGGTTGACAATCAGCCTGAACAACAAAAGAACTTTGCACTATATCTGGTTTTATATTATTATTATTTTTATTAGACATACTGTCACTGATACTGCTTGACTGGGACGTGACATCTAATACTTCAAGAGCCTCAGGAATTAGGTCATTTTGGGAGGAACATTGAGAAGAGCTAAGAGGCAGCGCGTCCACTCTGTCTACATTTGAGTTACACAATTGCACTAACTCATTTGTGGCAAGTATATGTTCTTTAATTTGCTCCTGAGAGCTTACATACTTTCTATACAGTGAATGTAGGGACTCTTCAAGAACCTGAATTTCATTTTGTAATCTTTGAGTGTCAACCTCGTAAATGTGTGTACTATCTTCTAGTTTTATTTGAAAGTTATTTAACTTATTTATTAAAAAAATCCGTTCTTTCCTCAATTTAATATTACAAGAGTAGTGTTTTCGTTGTTTCTTAAATTTATTACATTTATTTATAATTTTACTTAACTTAGCATACTTTTTTATTTTATTTTGACTGACTATATACCTACTATTATTATATTTAACTAATGAATCTTCTGTGAGATCTATTGTTACTAATGAATGGTGACTAGAGTTGGTATTTATTAATTCATTAAATAAATGTTCTGTTTTCCTAACCTGAGCACATTCTTTTTCTTTTTGTAACTTAGTTATCCGTACGTTTGCATTAATTAATTCATCTTCTAAGTCCCTAACTTTAGATAATGCCTCTTCATATAAGTCGCTACAGTTGCTAAAACCATCTGTGACTAGCCGCAGTTTGTCCCGTTCATCGACAACATCCAGATATTGCTGATGAAGGTCCACTAGTTCCCGCTTCAGGCTTGTGTTCTTGTCAACAACTTTCTTAATTTCCTCCTCACACTCTTCTCTTTCCTGTAATAGTTGCTGACATTGGGTGTTGGACTCCTTTAGTTTTTGTAGGGCCGTTCTCAATTTAAGCTCCAAGTCCTGAGCAGTAGCCTTGCGGGTCATCACAGGCATGGTTTCAGGGTTAGAAACTGAAATAAGAATTGAAAAAACGGTGAGAACTAATGACAGACAAAAGAAAGAACAGATGGGAATTGAAATGAAATGCTAGAAAGTTTGTAGAACTTTGTGAAAAACAAAGAAGTAGGCTGTTTGTTGGTATATAACCAATAAATGAATATCTAATGCAAAGTTAGTATTGATTATTTAAATTGTTTCATAAACTGATATTTTACTTTTATTTTTGTGGGTAGGGTGCTAACTTTTAATCAAAATTTAAATGAATACTATTATGCAGGGATAACTAACGTTATTATTATAATTTTGCAGACTAATATAGATCTAAATTTATTAATTCTGTTTGTCTTCTAATAATATAAATAAGATTTTAGTAACTAAACAAAGTATTGTATTGTTCAAGAAATGTCAAGTCTATCAATAAATATTTAAAAATGATGCTGGGATGGGTCAATGAGAGTGTGACACATAGCAGGAATAATAATTGCGTGCTAATAAATTACTTTAATATGTTAAAAGTAAACAATACTCCCCGGTTTTAATCCACAGGCCGATGACAGCTGGTCGAATTGTAGGTTACCGGTAACGGTTAGTAGCAAAACACTTGATTTGCTTGATTTATTTACATGAACACAATTGTACCGGTTATTTTTGCTGTTAAATTACTTTTTCTCATAATTTTACACCTTATTTTTACTTAAAAACTAATTAAATTTAATTTTAAAATACGGACAAAGATTTTGACATGTTAGTCGGGCAGTGTTGCCACTTTTTTTCGACTTAGAAAGGGTGGTATCCCGCCGTACGTCTGGATGTCTGGTGGTAAAATGGGGATGAGGGAATGAGCTCGTGTAGCTCATGAGCACACTCACCGAAGTGCAATCTGTAAAATACCGCCAGACAGGCAACTTTTCGCCGATGTGCTAGTGGTTGAAGTTGAGCCACCAGCTTCTTGTCGTTGATTGGCGACAAGAAGCTGGTGGCTTCGGCCTTCTGGCCCTGCGATCCACCGAATCCAATGCGGCCAGTTGCGGCTTTCGTCCGCGTGGCATAATAGTTCCCGTTCCCGGGGGATTCCCGGGATGAAAACTATCCTTTGTCCTTTCTCGGGTTCCAGACTATATCTGTACCAAATTTCATTCAAATCGGTTCAGTGGTTTAGGCGTGAAAAAGAGACAGACAGACAGACAGAGTTACTTTCGCATTTATAATATTAGTATATTAGTACGGATCAAAAACCCAACTGCAATATCAGAATCCAGTGGCTTTGTTTATATTTTACTAATAATTGTAATTGTAATTGCTATCAACTTTCGGAATTGCAGTTGGATTTTTTGATTATTTAATAATTAGTTATCTTCTCTCTCAATTTTTTTGGATAAGATGATGATGATTTACACCAGCAAGAAAAAGGCAGTTACAGAGTTAAATTTATAGCAGTAGTTTTAGGAATATGTCACCGAACTGTTGGGAATAATTTTAAGTTGGCCGTGCTATTTTTTTTTGGATAAGCATATTCGATGTCCTTAGTTTTTATTTATTATTTTTTTATTTCTCCTTTTTTTTCAAATAAATATACCAATTTATTTAACTTCCACAACTGAGACGAATGCAATGACATATATCTTATACTTCGAAATTCGTGAAACGGTTTACGCTGTATAGCTTAGGCTGTTTGCGGTTTAGGGTGTGACTATTTGCTTTGAGTTTTTACTATTTTTAACTAAATTCCCTATAAGAACTGTTTCTATGGGCAATAGTTAAAAAAAAATGGGTCCTCAAGCTGGTTGCACATTAGAGCGTGCCATAGAATGAGATGCCATAGATGACGATACATAAAATGACATCTTTTAAACTCTCGAAAAACATAACCCTCCTCTCGACAGTCGTGTAGCAATATTAAATATGTGTCTCACATTTTATGACTACTAAGAAAAAGCAGTTAAAGGGTTAGGCTTGTAGTATTAATTTACGGTATGGGTGACCCAGCAATTGGAATAATTCTAGATCGGCGGGGTTATTACCTATGAAACAGCAATCAGCAATATTTGCGCAGTGATCGCGCGGTCACCGCGCGATAGTAAAAAAAATCGTATTTTGTATGAACCGATTGCTAATCGCTCGCTGATTGTTCTAATGCACTTATTGCTACGATGACGATAAAGTAGCAATCGCTGAACTAATTAAATATCACCTTTGACAAAAAAAACTTAACTTTGCTCTTAAATACCATACTAAATACGAAACCACCAAACGAAAAATGCATATTTTAGTTAACTGATTGCTCCACAGAGGCAGCACTATCGCTAGATTGCTATTTGACATGACGTTTTTTGAATTGACGTTTATAATGCTAAATTATCGCGAATTGACGTATATACTTATTGCTAAGTTATCGCGATCGCTCGGCTTCTGCAAAATACGTAATCCCAGTGCGGGCCGCGCAAGATTTTATTTTGGACCAACATTGTATGAATTACGTTGACATGCTTAGTACGCAGAATTTTTTTTGTACAACCTTTATGTCTTTTTTGTACAAAAACTGTTCTTTCCATCAAGTTCAAAATAATTTTCCTAGAAAGTCTTTACAAAGTTTTACTTTCCAGATTTCTTTTGTATTTTTTAAACCTAATGGCGCATTTACATTAGTCGGTTAGACCGTATACGGCTGCAGGCCGTATTCGGTCACCGACTAATATAAACAGGTATTCGTTTGGCCGTATTCGGTTTGGTCGTATTGGTAAGCGTTTCAGTTAAACCGAATGCGGCCGCCGCTTTCGGTGACCGACCTAATGTAAATGCGCCATAAGGGTCAAAAGTTAGAGGGGGGGGACACATTGATTTTTCCTTTTGGAGCGATTTTTTCCGAAATTATTGACATTATCAAAAAATGATTTTAGTAAACCCCTATTCATTTTTATCGATTAAAATCAGCAGGGAGCGAATTAGCGGAATATATGAATGAAAATATAAAAAAAATTAAATACAATATAATATAATGCAAATAGTGCGACTATGTATTCAACACGAAGGGATCATTTTGAGCATTTGATAAATTGATTAATTTTGTATTAAAAAATGTTAAAGTTTTGTCAAAGTCTTAATTTTATTTTTGACACTATGTTATTTAGCAAAAAATAATCCTTATAATGAAGCCTTTTAATCGTTATGATACAGCTAGAAGGTGATTATTTTTTTCGTGTAGCGTGTAAAAAAGTGCTGTTTCAATTATTTTTTAAATTCAAATAATTTTCTGTCAGTAAAATATTCCAACGAAAAATTCAAAGTACTTTCCATCCATGTGGTATGTCCGTGGGACGCCCTCTAATTATAGTATAATCAGCAGTGAATTAAATTGTTACAGGCGAGCTTAGCTTTTGCTCAAGCAGCAGAAAACGAAGCAGCAAGTGATGGTGCAGTAGACGATGCAACTGATGGTGTATCGAATGATGCAGCAAATACCGTAGAAGATAATGCATCAGATGGTGCAGTAGATAGTGCAGTAGATAGTGCATCAGATGGTGCATCAGATAATGCATCCGATAGTGCATCAGATGGTGCATCAGATAGTGTATCAGATGGTGCATCAGATAGTGCATCAGATAGTGCATCAGATGGTGCAGCAGAAGGCGTAGAAGATAATGCAGCAGATAGTGGATCAGATAGTGCATCTGATGGTGCATCCGATAGTACATCAGATGGAGCAACAGATGGCGCAGCAGAAGGCGTAGAAGATAATGCAGCAGGAAGTGAATCAGATAGTGCATCCGACAGTGCATCAGATGGTGCTTCTGATGGTGCAGCAGAAGGCGTAGAAGATAATGCAGCAGGAAGTGAATCAGATAGTGTATCAGATGGGGCATCAGATGGTGCATCAGATGGTGCATCTGATAGTGCATCAGATGGTGCTTCTGATGGTGCAGCAGAAGGCGTAGAAGATAATGCAGCAGGAAGTGAATCAGATAGTGTATCAGATGGGGCATCAGATGGTGCATCAGATGGTGCATCAGATGGTGCATCCGATAGTGCATCAGATGGTGCTTCTGATGGTGCAGCAGAAGGCGTAGAAGATAATGCAGCAGGAAGTGAATCAGATAGTGCATCAGATGGGGCATCAGATGGTGCATCAGATGGTGCTTCTGATGGTGCAGCAGAAGGCGTAGAAGATAATGCAGCAGGAAGTGAATCAGATGGTGCATCAGATGGTGCAACGCAGGAGCAGCCAGCTGAACCTGAAGAAGAGCCCAAGGAAGTAGAAAGTGAAACACAGGAGGAAAGCCACACCGGGAATACGGGTTCTTCGGGAGGAGGTTTATTAGGAAGCATAGGAAACCTGGTCGGGGACCTAGTAGAAGACCTAGTGGGTAGCGTACTAGGACTCGTTAAAAACCTTCTTGGTAATCTAGGAAAAGTAGTACAAGTAAGTCAATTTTTAATAAGTATCTTTAGTAAGTCTAATGTTTTATTTTATATTGATTTTAAGAAACTTACAGCTTATGCAAAAAAAATAACAATTTCAAGTTACCATTATAAAATATTCTGTAAATGTTACTGGCGACCCGTCCAGACTTCGCACGGGAATTACAAATCTTTGAGACTCCCGCCTTTTTTTCTACAGTATTTGTTATGTATCATATGAATCACTCTTTCTATAAAAACATGCATAAATAGTAGAGAAAAGCCGGGATTTTCAAATATTTGTAACACGTGCAAAACTAGGACGGGTAGCGTTTACAAGGGTAAGCAATATTACCTACTGTAAAGTTTAAAAAAATCCGTTAGTTACTTAGTCCGTAGTTTTTACCTCAAGAGTAACAAAAAGTGAATGAAATTGTTACAGAGCATCGGAGGTAGCCGCACAACCACAATTAAGAACCAACGTTTGCTTAAGAGCATAGAAGCTGCTGTTGAAAATATATTAAAGGTAAAGTCATATAATGTTGCGGAATGTTTATAATAGTTACTGTGACCCCGAAACATAACGGGCAACCGAAAGAACATGAGTGGGTTTTAGTCAGTAAAAGTATGACATGCCCTCCCGCCGCCACGGCGGAAGAAGTCATTTAATGATTTCCCACTCCAAAAAAAAAATATTCATATACCTAATTAAAATTACGCAACGAAGACGAAAACGGTAAACTTACTGACTAAGGCTGAGGCAACACTAGGCTGCGACGCGAACTGCGACGCACGAGCGATTGAAACAAATACATGGATTCTCACTAAATGGCTACACCGTTCATCAAATATTACTAGCGATCTTTGATTATTTCTGCGACAGGAACTACATTACTGTAATCGCGGCACCGGCTACATCGACGTATCAGCGAAATTGAATCGAATATACGCCAGATTTTCGCTTATAATGTAGCCAGTCCATGTTTATCTCGTTTCGCTCTTCCAGTCGCATCGCAAATCGCTGCCTACTGTAGCCTCAGCCTGAGTGAGTGATATAACAACGCACAACCTAAACGCTCTTAATAACACCGGCAGCAGGTTTAGGGGTCCGTACCTACTACAAGAGGAATTACGGAACTTTTATGGGATCACTTTGTTTTCCGTCTCTCTGCCAAGAGCCTTTATCACGAGAACGTGTAGAGGTATCGAATCGAAATTAAACTGCATACTAAGATCTGCAGTCCCTCGCAGCTGTGGAAAAATTAAACTACTATGTTCAGTTCAGACAAAAAAAGTTACGGCCGTTAATGTCGCAAAAATTGTGTACCAATAATAATGTAATATGGACTCCCCAAGTGACTAAATCTCATCTAGGGTACTTGACCTAGAACTATGAAAAATGGCAAAAAGCAATGCCAAATAGCACCAGTAAAGGAAAAACTATTATAGAGGGACGTAGGTTAGGTATAATCAATATTAATACTGCAACAAGATTTCTTCACCTAAAAGTAGGCGCGGAACCCTCGGTGTGCAAGCTCAACCCGCATTTGGCCGGCTTTTTTTATTTTTTATTTACTTTTATTATGACCATATTCTTTAATAAATTGTTACAGGCTGTCAAAACATCACTTGTAGGAGCCAACAAAGAATTAAAAACAGCAATAAAATCTGTAGAAAGCAAGATTTCAAGCGATATTACCACTTTCTTAGAGAAAGTAACAGATGCTATAAAGACGACCAAAGTAAGTACATAAATTCAAGTTCCATAGAAAATTACCCCGCGACCGGCAGCTATGAAAAATATAGGTACCAAAAGATAGATAAAAAATCGTATTAATGAATTGCATATTTCCGATTGACATCCTTACTGCCAGTAATACTTAAAAATTTGGAAAAAAGATACAAAGGAACATTTTTTTTGTTACAAGGAAGATTATAATATTATGAAGATATTATCTAAAAATTGCACTAGGCGATTAAAACTATCTTCAGGTCTTGCTCAACAATATTCTTCAATCTGTTAACAACATACTGTCTGTCTGTCTGTGTACTACAAACCCGCGCACTGCTAAAATTATTAGTACCTATAGCTGTTCTACTACCGATAATTTTTCGCAACGATATTTTATGGTAGTTCGCGCATAGCCTTAGTCCACAATTGGTGGGTGGGAGACCCACCAACGTACAGAATTAGCAAATTTTATTATATAGTATCCAGAGACCCGTCATTCGTATATATAATTTATCTTAAACAGCCAGTAGATTGAATTTAAGTCAACTTAAACAGCGATGTATGTATTCAAATGTAATTTAAATTAATGAAATAACTAGCTATTAGCTGCTATTTTTTTACAGTAGCATCTCAATGACTAGTATTTATTAATTTGTATGAAATGAGTGTATGAAATTTTTACAGGACGCAGCAGCATTACAAAAAAAAGTAGATGCTGCAGTCGCTGTTTTGAAAAAGGTAAGTCCCATTTTTTCTAATATTACTTTTTAATATAATATATCTGAATACGTACTAAATGCCCCAAGTAGCAAAAGGTTCTATAACCAAGGCGTGTTGTCACCAAACAGTGTTATAGTAGGCCTGTTATGGTAACCATTGTGACTGCCTGTACTATAAAGGTTTTTATATTTAACAAAGCTTTTTGGTTCTATAAGATTAAGTTCTATAATTTAGCTCTTAGAACGTTTACAGGACCATACAAAAGAATCTTTAATGTTCTGCACTGTAACAGATACGAATAAAGTGATTATGGTACTATTTAGTACTAGAGGTCCTTACTGTCCCTTTCATGTATCTATTTTGCACTAATAAAGCGTCAAAGTAACTTTTACAGTACTAGTTTTGTAGTAATATAGAATACGTTATTACAGAAACAATCTGCACTATAAAACCACCTCGCACACTCTTTACGTATCCTTTTCGCTTTTTAATAGCTCCCTCAATATCGCTATGGGTCAAGTTCTGTAAAGTCATGAAAACTCTACTATAGTATTAAATAGTACCATAATCATTCTAAATAGCCATTTAAGTGACTCCCAGATATATCGGTAAAAATATGGCTGCTGTTTTCTGCCATGATTTTTAATGCCTCGCATTTTCTAGTGGAAAAAGTAAACAACTGCCTTCCTATAATACTCGTGTGAAATATTTCAAAATGCACAGTTTATCAACCCGTAGAGAAGTTACTGATGCCTTGTTTCTTTATAAATTGGTAAGGAATAAATTAGACTGCCCAATTATACTAAGTCTCTTAGGCGATTAGCACACTGCCCCGCATGATGCTGCGTAGCGCGTGGATGCGTGTTCTTCCGTTGCTTGTAAGTATCTCCGTTTGTATGGAAAACACGCACAGTCTAACACACCGAAAATGCATCCACGCGCGTTCATGCGGATCACGCGCATACACGCGGAGAAACATGCACCCCCGCGCGTAGGTGCGGGGCGAGACGCAAGGTATGGCACACCGACCGAATCCCGCAGTGCCGCGCGTGATTTTGAATGGGCGTGACGTGTGAATCAATGAGAACGAGAGAACGGCGAATAAATGAGAGCCGCCGTGCGTGAATCTACAAAACGCACCTACGCGCGTGAGTGCGCAAAAAACCCGCACGATGATGCAGATCTGCACTCCCGCAGGAACGCGCGTAGGTGCGCTGACACGCAACATGCAGCGTGGTCCGGGGCAGTGTGATAATCGCCTTAAAGTTTCGTGCCCCAGCCCGATATCCACGAAATCCCATCACACCACTATACCCACCCTTGCGCAGAACGATTCTTGGTGCTAACTTACCAATAGCCCACTTTTGTAAAAAAATAAATAGTTGTAGTGATATTGCTGACATATATCACGACAGTATTGGTAAATTAAAAAAAAATATTTACGAGCACTGCCCTAACCTCCAATGATCGCACCACTTAAAGTTTATTTTTTTCTTTTCGAATTTTAATAATAATGTTGTTTTTATAATATCATTTTTATTTACCTGTATTTTTATTTAAAGTTAATATTGTTTACCTGTTTTACTTTAATTGTTATTCTATATCTTTTAGTTATAATTACTGTTTTCTGCCATGAAATTTTCACCAGGAAAAAATAATGTAAAACCATAAGTAGCGCATGTAGTGTTAGCCTTTAAGTAATTGTTGCACTGATAAATGTACTATTAAGAAAGTATTTGTAATGTGTATGTGTTAACAATTGTCGGCTAACCAAATTAAATAAATAAATAAATGATAGCACATTAGCAGCACGCCTGAAGCCAATGTATACTATAGATAGCAGCCATATTTGGGACAACTCTTTATTTTATTAATTTTATGAAAACATGTAAATTATGAGGGCGCATTTTCAAATTTGAAATCAATATATTGGTTTTATCGATACAAAAATTTTCGCAAGTGCAAGTAATGGGAGAGTTACGTGAATACAGGTCCATGAATGTTTTGTTGTATGTCCAATTTATTAAATATTGGGTTGTGGAGGTCAGATAGACAGTCGCTTCTCGTAAAACACCGGTATCCAGCTGAATCCGGTTAGGCTGGTAGCCGACCCCAACACGGTTGGGAAAAGGCTCGGGAGATGATGATGACGTTAAGCAACAATGGCAAATGACATAAAGCATAACTTATCGATATATTTTGACCAGTAGGGGAAGGTGAGGTATAATGATCCCCTTAAGGGAAAAACGTAACTGTGGCTAAAGTTGACGGCAAAATCGCAAGAATTCTATTGTTGGAGGCAGTGAATTTACTTAACATTGTAACTGCATACTTATTTTTTACTGTATGTATGTAGTTTTCTTGTATTTGAGATTTTTGTTAAAGTTTAGTAAAGGATCATTTTATACACACCTATGTATAAAATGATCCCTGGGGAAGGGGTAAAATAATCCCAGGGATCATTTTATACCAAAAGGTAATAAAAATTAATCAAATAAAAAACACAGCTGTTTATTTTAATCATGTATTGTCCATAACAATTTAAGTAAATTAAATAAAATCTTTTGCAGTCTTCTAGTATCATTAGAGATCTTTTTTTGTAATTATCTACTACTCAATCAACAAAACTAAACAATAAAACATTGCACCAAACTTTTGAAATGTTTGCAAAATTAACAACACATCTAGTTTCATCCCACCAGATGGATTGCATGCACATATAGCGCCTGGAGGTGCGCCATTCATCAATACTATTTTCTTTTTAATGCCATCACAGGGACCTTAAACTCTCTACTTGCGGTTTTGTAAGGCATGCCATCTCTGACGGCTTCTAATGCCTTTTGCATTTTCTCTTCAGGCCAATTTTGGCGATTTGTTTTCCGTATATAAATTCGCGGCATGATCTGTAAAAATAACAAATACTAATGGGGTAAAATGATTCCAGGGATCATTTTAAGAACACAGAAAGGGATCATTTCGCCCCAAACACCAAATTCCAACATATCGATCAAAACATACCCTTCAAATACCGCGTGCGGTGATCGAACATTGCTTAAATATTAGCTGACTGCTATTAGTAGCCGGATATAAAACAAGATTTCAATAAAAACGAACATGTAAAAACTAATGAAAGTCCAAAAACATGCTTACCTTAGATCAGAGTCACACTTTTCGATTATTATTTTTTTAAATTACGCCAAGCGCTCGCACCGCCATGACACTTAAAGAGGCAAATGGCACGGGTGCGGAAAACATATTCCATGAGCATTTGGATAGATGACACTACTTGTCTCTGATTTACGGTGGGGGATCATTTGACCTACAGGGATCGTATTACCTCACCTTCCCCTATGATAAAAAACATCACTGGGATCGTTTACGGTCCAAATTAGCGCTATAGACATGTTTTTAAGTGCAACTTTGTGACATAAACGTAGAAAACAGCACTATTTTAGTACTGAATTATCACCGTAAGAGCCTTTATGTAATGGTTATACAATAAATCAGTGATAAAACTAGGGCCTAATCGGGGTTCTGTAAATGTTTACAACACCATTATAGTGCTAATCATGAACACTAATTGGTAGGCTCCAAAACGTTCTCAGGACCTTTATAGTACCAAATTTTGTTACTTATGCATTCCTTGTTTAGACTAACTATAAACTATTATAGAGACGCCAAGCCTTCACTCAAGCGTTAAAACCTAGATACTTACTTTATAATATGCACATGGATAAGATAATTTGTACATTCGACAAAAAGCGGGGTGTTATTAAATTGACCGCTAGGTGTTTGTGTGTCTATCTGTGGCATTGTAGCTCTTAAACAAGTGATCCGATTTGCATACAGTTTTTATTTTTATTATAAGGTAGGTTAACTACTGATGGTTACGAGTTTCATCAAAATCGGTCCAGCAGTTTCGCAGTTATCAACTCTGATGTTGATGTTTATTTATTGACACTTGCTAAAAACATATTATCAGTAACGAATTATACTTATTGTTACAGAATCTCAAAGAGGCAGAAGACAAGTTGAAGGATATTAAGAACTCAATTGGACAGACTAGCACAAAAGTCAGCGGAAAAATAGACACATTGATATCATCTTTACATACCGCAGTAAATGGAATTATCAGCGATGTTTTAGACTTAGTAAAGAATGTGGTGGATGGACTAGCTAGCAAGAAAGAAGTAAGTGTTTTATAATATCATCTTAAGATAGTATAAAACACAGACGTGTCTGCTGTCTGTACATATGTATGGACGGGGGAAGATTTGTGTATAATGCAATGCATATTACAGTTAAAGGAATCCGAGATTTACAAAGACACGTAACGGCTATTCGAAGTTAGGACGAGTAGCTAATTTAATAATAATTGCATTTGACACAGTTATAACGTTTACAAATAGAAACTAAGAGTTTATTTTGTACTCAATAATATAAAGAACATTAGCCCACCGGCATCGGTAGCGGTGTAGAGCTACCGCGGTGATCAGGGCTTCAGAGAGAACCTCAGTCCAAGAGTACTGCCTTCTGTATCAGATCCTAAATCCAGCTGCCTAACGCAAGCCTTTTCAGGTGTTGATCAAGGCTCTTCGCTATCATGCCATTGGCACAATGACCGCCAAATCCACGTCTCTCATGTCGACAACCTCACTAGCCAAGTCAGCATACTATTCTTATTTTTATTTACAAAATTTTATGATCTGTCCTTTTTTTTCTGCGAGCTATGTAACTAGCATTGATTTCAATCTTTCAGGAAACGACAGTGAACAAGATAATATCGAATATTCGAATCCCTAGATTGTTTGGTAAGTCTTTCTCGGTTTTTAATACGAGAATAAATTGTGATTCAATAACATTAATCCGGTAGTCCGGTATTTGACACCATCATCAATTGACGTACTTTTTATGAGCTGTCAAAACGCAATTCTCCAATAGACTTTGTATGCCAATACCAGCTTGTGACGTGTGACGTCACAAGCTGGTATTGGCTAGCTAGCTAGCAACCCTATTGACTAACTATTTATTGATTTTAAAGCAATCAAAAATCTAATTTTACAGTAAATTAAAAACAAATCCGATGCTTAGGACTAATTAAAAGATAGGTTTTATAAAAAATATGTCTTAGATTTATCGGTTAATAGTGTCAATAAATACCGTATTATTGTTGCATTCGGCTCTGAGCCCAATGACTGTGTCGGCGACATCTATCGTCCAACGTGTGAACTACAACTGCTATCCCACATCGTGCAATTAGTTTGACACGGCAGTAGCATATAAAATATACAAAATCTCGATAACAACCGTCGGGCCATCAGACACGACACCCGTCGGGTCGGAGGATCAGTCATATTCAATGGAAGATGAGGAACTATACCCTCCGTTCCCCATACCTCTTAGGCCCTGCGCAGACGACAGACTATCCGTGACGCACTTTTTATATGCAGTAACGCACACGACGCGCAAAAAGTCTTAGTTCTCTTAGTTCAAACTTTTTGTGCGCCGCAGACTCGATCGCACAAAAAGTGTGCCGTCTGCGCAGGGCCTTAGTGTTATGGTACAAAGTACTAAGCACACTGCTGTTATGTTTTTCATTCAGGTAGGACCTTAACAATCAGTTACTGTTAAGTGCATCTGAAAACAAGCTCAAACTCGAGTATGATAAATTATGTTTTATTATGGAGTTTTAATGCCTACTTCACTGTCTTATCATCAGATGGTCAACGTTACCATGTAATGGTTAAAATCTTTAGGACTTATAATAGTTTACTTGAAAATTAATTATTACAATTTTGGGAGTCTGGCTCTGGCTACATTGCGTCATAACTTTTACCAGACATCGATTTGGGAGTTGCCGCCATAGAAATAGTTGAAGTATAAATGACAAAATCTTCTTACGTTGTTATTGGTTCCTAGGCCAGCTTCTATACATTTTGCCCGTTCTCTACTTACTTAGTAATTAATTTTTTACAGGAAGGAAGTAATTTGAAGATTTCACATAAGGACTTGGATTACCAAACAACGACGAACAACAACCAATCTAATCTTTAGGTGGTTGTTGGTTTGGCAAGCAACCTGGATTTTGATAAAGATTTTTTTTACTTACACTTAGCGCAGTTATTAAGTTTTCAACGACCAACGAACAGCCGGCTGTCGGGCTGCTATTATCTTTCTATTGTGCCTCAAATTACGTGTATTCGAAGTATTAAAGTACTTACCTACTACAGAGTTATTGAAATGATGGCTTATAGAGTCCTCATAATATAGTTTCGTGAAGCTAGAACAAGCAAGAACACTGACTTTGAAACAAGCTGAAAGAGCATTACTAGTAGTGTCACTCTCTCTGGCTTGGCCACCATCAGGGATTTTAATTTTGATAACACAAAAAATAGTCGCTAAATAGTCGAAATTAGTCGCCAAATATCAGAAATAGTCGTTCTCTAGTTCAAAAGTTATAAGGGTTTATAGGTGGCCGAGCTGGAGAGAGTCTCCCCAGCTTGGCCACATGAAAACTAGGGCACCTAGTGAAGATCTGTTTTTACCAAAAATTAGTCGCTAAATAGTCGAAATTAGTCGCCAAATATCAGAAATAGTCGTTCACTAGATCAAAAGTTATAAGGGTTTATAGGTGGCCGAGCTGGAGAGAGTCTCCCCAGCTTGGCCACATGAAAACTAGGGCACCTAGTGAAGATCTGTTTTTACCAAAAATTAGTCGCTAAATAGTCGAAATTAGTCGCAAAGTATCAGAAATAGTCGTTCACTAGATCAAAAGTTATTAAAGAATTTCTCCATACATTGGTACAAGCAGGTACAAAATACTTAAGTAGTTTCTGACAGTAGGTAACTATGATGTCATATGGTGAAATGTTTCTTTCAAAACATATAAATATAGTAATTCTATAATGTGAACCCACCGATGAAAAGCTATACAAACTCCAAAATAATAAGTAATATGTTATCTTTATTCACGCATTCGAAGTAGCGTACAGAGCGTACATGACAGTTGTCAAATTGATCGGTTTTATAAATAAATTTGTGTGCTTTTAATATATTTCCCCTATTATTTAGGTGTGTAAGAACAACAGAAACAGAAAAAGTCTTTGGGTAACTTTGAAATGATATGAACGCAAAAATATAGTAAGTAAAATATTCTAGCTTTTTAACAATCCGTTATTAGGTACCTAATGAAAAAATGCCATTTGATGAGATATTTTAATTCAAAAAATACTTAGCAATTTACCTATATAAATCTACTTTCCGAAATATTTCCACTCCCGACAAGATTGCCGGTAATGTTCCCACCAATATTCCCACCTCGGGCAATACTCCCGGGAACGGTACATCTCTACTCTGGAGTGTATATACCTATGTATATATACTAATAGGCAATGATGTTGTAGGTAAAAAAGTGTAGATAGGTTATATGCAGTCAAAAAGTGGCACATTAAAAGTTTGCCAATTGGCAAACATGATACTGAGTATCGCGTTGACATTTGACGTTTATCTCTTTTTCACTCGCACTACTTCAATCATGTCATCCTACTTTGACGTCTAATGTAAGTGTGTGTCAGTGTGCCGTTTTTAAAGATAGAATTTCGTTTGGGTACCTAACCTATCTACACTTTTTTACTTATAACATCATTGCTAATAGGTATATATATATATATATATATATAACCTTCCTACATCTTTGATTAAATAGATAATTTTATTATTTTACGCAACGTAAAATAGGTACGGTAAGTACAATAATTTTAATACCTAATATAAAATGTATTATCCAAAAACCAGATGTTTTATTAAACTAATAACCTAGTAACCTTAATCAGAGCCATTTACTCATATAAGGTATCTAAGTACATACTAGTGATGTGTCAGATACAGGTACATATCCGTGGAAGAAGAAAGATTTGTGTCCGTAAATTTTTTGCCAGTTCTTTTATCTTATTAATTTTCAACAACTGATTAGATGAATGAACTATTAAATTCCATTATTTTTTTTTGTCTGTTCATGTTTCTTGTATTAATATATTCAATTATTTAAAAATAGACTAGAGGGTAAGTACCTACTTACAATAGTTTTGACGTATAGGGATGTTGACTACATCAAAAGAATGACATTCTATTTAGTCCGTCTGTTAGACAGTCCAAAAATACTGGACACATATTTTTTGCTTGATCAAATTAATAACAAAATACAAAGATAAAGAGCATCAAAGTTCCGGAGAGGGGGCTTGTGACGTCACTCCTCAGTAAAAATTATACAAAGGTGTGACGTTTCACGAAACTTCAACGCACTGTATTGTCGTCATTTTTTGTTTACGAAAAAAAAGAAAAAATACGTGTCCCAAATTTTTTGATTATCTAACTGACGGACTAATTACTTTTTTTTGTCATCTCGCCTATTATGGTAAATCACTATATTCTTATTTCGACAACAAAAAAAGTTTTATTATTCTAACGTAAATTAGAGTCTCTAACGTTATAATTTGTTAAAACCGTTGCATGCGATTGTACATCTTGACACTTAATAGACCAAGAGCAAGGTTTAATGTTTTCATAGAAGTTTACGGCACTCTAACCTAGTCATTTAAAACATAGAAACATATATATAATTGAAAATTTATCTTTCTCTGACATTTGTAAAGTCTTTTGATCGATAAAACTAGAAGTATATTACACATATTTATAGAAATATCTTTTTTCTTGGAATGTTTTCGTAGACTTTTCTGTCTAGCTCTTGGACTATACTTTAAAAATTGAACTCATTGTAACTTCTTATCTAAGACCCGACTATTTCTGTTATTTGGCGACTAATTTCGACTATTTAGCGACTAATTTTTGGTAAAAACAGATCTTCACTAGGTGCCCTAGTTTTCATGTGGCCAAGCTGGGGAGACTCTCTCCAGCTCGGCCACCTATAAACCCTTATAACTTTTGAACTAGTGAACGACTATTTTTCTGATATTTGGCGACTAATTTCGACTATTTAGCGACTATTTTTTTGTAAAAACAGATCTTTAGTAGGTGCCCTAGTTTTCGAGATATACATGTGGCCAAGCTGGGGAGACTCTCTCCAGCTCGGCCACCTATAAACCCTTATAACTTTTGAACTAGAGAACGACTATTTCTGATATTTGGCGACTAATTTCGACTATTTAGCGACTATTTTTTTGTGTTATCAGAATTAAAATCCCTGATGGTGGCCAAGCCAGAGAGAGTGACACTTACTAGTAGCACGTGATCAAAATTTGACACTAGTAAAGGCTGGTCGTCATAAGGATCGTCAGCAGCCATCTGACTGCTCTTCGGGTAAATATTTCAACGATGACCGTCGTCGTATATCAGAGAAGAAAGCTAGCGGTCACTACAGGTCATATGGAGCACGAAAGCTCACGCTTAGCACTCCTGCCAATCACCAGCAGCACAAACACATACACATCGTGTCATATTGGAAGGGTCAGCCTCAGCTGTCTGAATACTTCATAGAAGAAAAAAATCTAAGAAGTACATGAGACTTAGCAGAAGACAAAGTTAAGAATCCAGTTTCCAACATCTTAAACGGTGAGGAAGACAGAAACTGGGCGCTTGACGGCTTCTTCATTCCCTACAATAAGGTATGTCACGTTTTCATTAAAAACTATACTGAAATAAAGAACTTATTTAAAAAGAAGCAAGTAATGAAAGATTCAGAAGGCGTACGACATCTACCAGTTAAAAAGTCAATAGGCATCATCATAAAAGTTTCCATTAAATGCTACTTTCTGCCATGAGAGTCAGCGCTAACTTGACTGAACTACAAGTACCCTCAGATGTGAGAAAGACAATCTAACTAACCAACTACTGTTCACAGACTTGCAACAAGCTGCCGCATGAGACCTGGAGCTCGCCGATGCTGTCAGACGGAACTTCAACAGAAAGCTGAACATGGAACCTCAGTTTTGCCGTAGTAATGACTGCGCTAACTTTATTCAAAAATATATACTTGTATTCAACATTTTGATAACTTCTTATTATCTATCAAAAATATAACTTGCATTATTATTCAGTTCTTTTTATTTTTTGTTTTTGGGTCCTTCTGATTTGATTATCACTTTAAATCGTCCTCTTCAGCATCATCATAAACATGAAGGGTGCCAATAGGATTTTTTTTGGAGAGTGGGAAATCATCAAATGACGTCTCCCGTCCTGGGTGCGGCGGGAGGACGTGTCAGACTTTTACTGACTAAAACCCACTCATGTTCCTTCGGTTGTCCTTTATGTTCCGGGGTCACGGTAACTATTATAAACATTCCGCAACGTGCCAATAGGATCCTGTTAGAAACTTAACCTCTAGATGCCCGCAGAACCATATTATTTTCTATACTATAAGTGTACAAAGCAAGTTTGTAGATAATCATTTGCTTGAAATAATATCACAAAATTATTATTTCGGCCAACAAAATATTTCTAACCTCAACCGCCATTGAATGAACATTGAAAATTTGATTTTGCCTCTTATACAACTATATTATGGTCTTGGAAACATTATAAGCAACGTAAAATAAAGTGATAATACATTATTTCATGTATTCAATGCGTACTATTCATGTTTATTTATATTTCAAGCATTTGCAAATTTTGTTTACAAAGTCGTGCATTGAACTTCGATGTCAATTCCGTGTATATGAATTTTGAATTGGAATCTTATAAGAATCCTCTTATAAGACTCCTTAAAATATTCTAATTAGATTACTTGTATATTCGTTATATTAGTTCTAAAGTTTCGTGTAAATTGATTCAGTAGTTTTATCAAAAATAAATAATATACGTCAACAAGTCTAGTTGCGGCGAGATCTCTCTTATCTATAGGATATTTATAATTCCAAAGTAGTCATACAAGAGTTGTTTATATTGTAATACATTGTCTCGTTCTTTAGGAACACGACACTGTTTACCGTTTGAGATATGAGTCAATAGAACTCGAGTGATAAGCGTTTTTGTGAGCGCAGGTACTTGACGCGCGCGATGACGTAATCGTGACGTAATCGGGCGGCGTGACGTGTTTTAGGCCGCGGACTCGAGAGGTTAAAAGTGTGTGGTATAAAATAAAACTCCAAAATTGTACAATATAACGTATATTGAAGCACGAACAGTGGTCTACGCGGCGAGAGTGCAGAGCATGGCGGTGCCGCGCTTGACCCAGAAGTCGGCGGCCTCCTTGCCGGCCGGCAGCTCGCACGCCACCACGAACGCGCCCATGCGCAGCGGGTAGTAGTAGCACGGACACGTGTAGCGGTCTAAGGGGGGATTAGAATAGAAAACATTTTTAACCGACTTCAAAAAAAGGAGGAGGTTTCTCAATTCGACCGTATATATGCTTTTTTTTTATTGTAAAAACGGGTCATACACAATTATTAAGATGTCAAGAGAGAGAGGGAGGCACTTTCATTCAAATCATCATTTTCATTATCGTCATTAAGGTCATCATCGTCATTATTTATTTATTTATAGTCCAATTACATTAATTAACATAGAATAATAAAATTTAAAACAATAACATAATCATACAAATAAAACATACCTACAATAGAAAAAAAAAGAAACAATGTAATAATGTAATTATGGTCCTGATTGTCGGCATTGTCGTCATCGTCATGATCATTGTCGTCATTATAATCATTATCGCCATCATAATCATCGTCATCATCATAATCATCGCCATTATCGTAAATAATCATGAGCATTGTCATCACTATCATTGTCATCAATATTAAGATGCAAAACAAAATTATTAAGATGCAAAGTCAATGTCAAGAGAGGGAGGCACTTTCATTCAAATCATCATTTTCATCATAGTCATTATAGTCCTCACTGTCATAATAATCACCGTCATCATCGTTATCACCATGATCATTATCATCATCGTCATCGTCATGATCATTGTCGTCATCATAATCATTCTTGTCATCAAAATCATCAGTCATCATAATCATTGTGATCGACATAATCATTGTAGTCATCATAATCATATCGTCATCGTAACAAAATTCAATTCAAAGCATTTATTTCACTTAGACCAATTACAGGCAAAAGTATGAATTGTCAAGGTGTCAGTCAGTTAGTCAAGAAAGTTGAAGCTAGTTGCTTGTTCCAAAACGTAGATCTCTATGGAGAAGAACAAGCAAGAAACTCCTAACCATCATCATGGTCATTGTCAGCATCATCATCATTGTTAATTTCATCTTCGCAATCATAATCATCACCACTTACTGCGTATGCGCCGGCCGCCAATACGAACAGGTTTGAAGTGTATGGGCGAGAGCGGGAACACGAGCTGCATCGGCAGCGGCTCCTGAAGACAGCCGTCCTTGCGGAACCATGACGCGCCCTCTAGGTACAGCCCTCTGTGCATACAACCTCTGTCTTAGCAAAGTATAATATTTAGTTCGAATAAATAAATATTTACGGCCCGACAAATTCTATCACTTCACAGAAAATGATGTATTAGTACTCGTACTATACAGTAGTTCACCCTGTTCATAAAAACGTGTTATAATGTCATTGGCAGTACCTTACGTAGACGCCTCCATCCCGCGGCGGCCTCACAAATCCGGACTCTTCAAGCGGCATGACAGTGAACTCCCAGCACAGCGTGTCTATGGGCCAGCTCTCTCCTCGAGCAGTCGTCTGCAATTCATGCCACTCAATCACCAGACTGTTATCAAAAACTTGATCGTTACAAACATTTTGGCGGAGGTGAAGAAGCTGGTAGGCGTGTCGAGTAAGCTTGTGGGTGCTTTAAGAAAGTTGTTGAATGCTGTGAGGAAGCCGGTGGGCGCGGTGTAGGAACTGGTGGGCTCGGTATAAAAACCGGTGGACTCGGTGTAGAAGCAAAGTGCAATGTAGAAGCCAGAGGTTACAAAACAAACAAAACAAAGTCCAATGAAGAAGTCGGTAGGCGCGGCGTAGAAGCCGGTGTACCTGCATGACGGCGGTGAGGAAGCCGGTGTACCTGCATGACGGCGGTGAGGAAGCCGGTGGGCGCGACGAGGGCGGGCAGCCAGCACAGCGTGGGGGGGGAGCGCGGCGCGTTGGCCCAGGCCTGCAGGTGTACCTGCATGACGGCGGTGAGGAAGCCGGTGTACCTGCATGACGGCGGTGAGGAAGCCGGTGGGCGCGACGAGGGCGGGCAGCCAGCACAGCGTGGGGGGGGAGCGCGGCGCGTTGGCCCAGGCCTGCAGGTGTACCTGCATGACGGCGGTGAGGAAGCCGGTGTACCTGCATGACGGCGGTGAGGAAGCCGGTGTACCTGCATGACGGCGGTGAGGAAGCCGGTGGGCGCGACGAGGGCGGGCAGCCAGCACAGCGTGGGGGGGGAGCGCGGCGCGTTGGCCCAGGCCTGCAGGTGTACCTGCATGACGGCGGTGAGGAAGCCGGTGTACCTGCATGACGGCGGTGAGGAAGCCGGTGGGCGCGACGAGGGCGGGCAGCCAGCACAGCGTGGGGGGGGAGCGCGGCGCGTTGGCCCAGGCCTGCAGGTGTACCTGCATGACGGCGGTGAGGAAGCCGGTGTACCTGCATGACGGCGGTGAGGAAGCCGGTGGGCGCGACGAGGGCGGGCAGCCAGCACAGCGTGGGGGGGGAGCGCGGCGCGTTGGCCCAGGCCTGCAGGTGTACCTGCATGACGGCGGTGAGGAAGCCGGTGTACCTGCATGACGGCGGTGAGGAAGCCGGTGTACCTGCATGACGGCGGTGAGGAAGCCGGTGGGCGCGACGAGGGCGGGCAGCCAGCACAGCGTGGGGGGGGAGCGCGGCGCGTTGGCCCAGGCCTGCAGGTGTACCTGCATGACGGCGGTGAGGAAGCCGGTGTACCTGCATGACGGCGGTGAGGAAGCCGGTGTACCTGCATGACGGCGGTGAGGAAGCCGGTGGGCGCGACGAGGGCGGGCAGCCAGCACAGCGTGGGGGGGGAGCGCGGCGCGTTGGCCCAGGCCTGCAGGTGTACCTGCATGACGGCGGTGAGGAAGCCGGTGTACCTGCATGACGGCGGTGAGGAAGCCGGTGTACCTGCATGACGGCGGTGAGGAAGCCGGTGGGCGCGACGAGGGCGGGCAGCCAGCACAGCGTGGGGGGGGAGCGCGGCGCGTTGGCCCAGGCCTGCAGGTGTACCTGCATGACGGCGGTGAGGAAGCCGGTGTACCTGCATGACGGCGGTGAGGAAGCCGGTGTACCTGCATGACGGCGGTGAGGAAGCCGGTGTACCTGCATGACGGCGGTGAGGAAGCCGGTGGGCGCGACGAGGGCGGGCAGCCAGCACAGCGTGGGGGGGGAGCGCGGCGCGTTGGCCCAGGCCTGCAGGTGTACCTGCATGACGGCGGTGAGGAAGCCGGTGTACCTGCATGACGGCGGTGAGGAAGCCGGTGGGCGCGACGAGGGCGGGCAGCCAGCACAGCGTGGGGGGGGAGCGCGGCGCGTTGGCCCAGGCCTGCAGGTGTACCTGCATGACGGCGGTGAAGAAGCCGGTGTACCTGCATGACGGCGGTGAGGAAGCCGGTGTACCTGCATGACGGCGGTGAGGAAGCCGGTGGGCGCGACGAGGGCGGGCAGCCAGCACAGCGTGGGGGGGGAGCGCGGCGCGTTGGCCCAGGCCTGCAGGTGTACCTGCATGACGGCGGTGAAGAAGCCGGTGTACCTGCATGACGGCGGTGAGGAAGCCGGTGTACCTGCATGACGGCGGTGAGGAAGCCGGTGTACCTGCATGACGGCGGTGAGGAAGCCGGTGTACCTGCATGACGGCGGTGAGGAAGCCGGTGTACCTGCATGACGGCGGTGAGGAAGCCGGTGGGCGCGACGAGGGCGGGCAGCCAGCACAGGGCGGAGCGCGGCGCGTTGGCCCAGGCCTGCAGGTGTACCTGCATGACGGCGGTGAGGAAGCCGGTGTACCTGCATGACGGCGGTGAGGAAGCCGGTGTACCTGCATGACGGCGGTGAGGAAGCCGGTGGGCGCGACGAGGGCGGGCAGCCAGCACAGCGTGGGGGGGGAGCGCGGCGCGTTGGCCCAGGCCTGCAGGTGTACCTGCATGACGGCGGTGAGGAAGCCGGTGTACCTGCATGACGGCGGTGAGGAAGCCGGTGTACCTGCATGACGGCGGTGAGGAAGCCGGTGTACCTGCATGACGGCGGTGAGGAAGCCGGTGTACCTGCATGACGGCGGTGAGGAAGCCGGTGGGCGCGACGAGGGCGGGCAGCCAGCACAGCGTGGGGGGGGAGCGCGGCGCGTTGGCCCAGGCCTGCAGGTGTACCTGCATGACGGCGGTGAGGAAGCCGGTGTACCTGCATGACGGCGGTGAGGAAGCCGGTGTACCTGCATGACGGCGGTGAGGAAGCCGGTGGGCGCGACGAGGGCGGGCAGCCAGCACAGCGTGGGGGGGAGCGGGGCGCGTTGGCCCAGGCCTGCAGGTGTACCTGCATGACGGCGGTGAGGAAGCCGGTGTACCTGCATGACGGCGGTGAGGAAGCCGGTGTACCTGCATGACGGCGGTGAGGAAGCCGGTGGGCGCGACGAGGGCGGGCAGCCAGCACAGCGTGGGGGGGGAGCGCGGCGCGTTGGCCCAGGCCTGCAGGTGTACCTGCATGACGGCGGTGAGGAAGCCGGTGTACCTGCATGACGGCGGTGAGGAAGCCGGTGTACCTGCATGACGGCGGTGAGGAAGCCGGTGGGCGCGACGAGGGCGGGCAGCCAGCACAGCGTGGGGGGGGAGCGCGGCGCGTTGGCCCAGGCCTGCAGGTGTACCTGCATGACGGCGGTGAGGAAGCCGGTGTACCTGCATGACGGCGGTGAGGAAGCCGGTGTACCTGCATGACGGCGGTGAGGAAGCCGGTGGGCGCGACGAGGGCGGGCAGCCAGCACAGCGTGGGGGGGGAGCGCGGCGCGTTGGCCCAGGCCTGCAGGTGTACCTGCATGACGGCGGTGAGGAAGCCGGTGTACCTGCATGACGGCGGTGAGGAAGCCGGTGTACCTGCATGACGGCGGTGAGGAAGCCGGTGTACCTGCATGACGGCGGTGAGGAAGCCGGTGGGCGCGACGAGGGCGGGCAGCCAGCACAGCGTGGGGGGGGAGCGCGGCGCGTTGGCCCAGGCCTGCAGGTGCGCGCCGCGCAGGAACAGCTCGCGGCACCACGAGCCCAGCGGCTTGATGGACGGACGACCTGAAGAACATCATGAGGATTTTCTGAAATGATACATATGCCACCAGGGGTTCCGAAATGTTCTAATAGCTACCGCGGCCCCTGAACATAAAGAGCAACTGAATGAACAAGGGTGGGTTTTAATCAGTAAAAGTCTGACATTAAGGGCGGGAGAAGTCATTTAATGCTTCCCCCCATCTTCATCCTCAAATAACTCTCTATTCTATCCCGTAGTACTAATGCCTGAGGTCAAAAAACGTTTTCTCCGGACAGAGGATATCTATGAGGATTTCCCTACGCAAAATTGGACTCCTTAATTAAGAAACCCTGAAAATATAAGTTAAAAACATGTATGTAAGTGAATGATAAGACAATCTTACAGAAAACGCTGTTTGTCTCTAGAGAAAGATTGAAAAAATGTTCATTGCACAAACAGTAAACACAGTATATTGCACAAAAAGTAGATTGTCACCTCTAAGCCAGAAGCTGGGCGTCCTGCCCTCAAAGATGCACGAGTACATGTTCTCCAGCATTTCTGACATCACCACCAGGCCTTCGATGGCGCGACGCAGCTCCTACACCAAACGGAAGTTGAACCATGACGTCCGTTATTTGACAACTTCGTCCGTTTTTTGGCAATTAATGCAAGCAATGAGACTAAAGAAAATAAAACTCTGATTTTACGATATTTATCCTACTACATCGAGTTATGAACTACATACAGACCTAACCTAACATAGAGAGTTAAATATGTATCAAAGAGTCTTGAAATATTTGTACTTTGACGTGCTGGCGCATGTATGCCACGCTTGTAAAGGTGCGTATACGTGAAACTTAAAATAGGAATAAAAATGTATAAAAAAAATTTAAGTACAGGGTGCCTACAATGACATAAAATAGATCAGGGTAAAAACTGCCCTACTAGACAAGTGGCATTGTAGAATAGATAGCGAAAACGAATGGATTGTCAAATGTATGGAGATGTCAAATTGTTTAGCGAAAGCTTATGTCAATTCAATACATTTGACAATCTATTCGTTTTCGCTATCTATTCTATAATGCCATTTGTCTAAGCCCTCAGTATCTTCGAAGAAGTCGTGATAGACGTTGATCGTATAAAATTAAAAATGATTTCTATGCAATGCTTAAAGACTTTCCTATTGATAACATAAAGATACGTTACCCTAAGTCCAGATATAATGATCTGTATGAGCACATTGAAGTAGCCGATCTCCTGAAGTAGAGAGACACACATAGGCATCACGATTTCAGGCCCCATCATACGCTCCGTCGTCTCCATGTCTATCTTGGAAGGTAGCTTGTTCAGCATCTCCAGGGCTAGTTCATCCACCTGGACGGCGAGGAAAGTGTAGAGGTCTCGTGGTTAACATTAAAAGTTGATGAGTTCCTGATCTTTGTTGAAAATGGCAGTGACGTAACTGTGCTGTTAGAGGCTTAATGTGTTTTTAATTATTTTAGTTATTTATTTAAGGCATTGACGTAAAAGGCCCAAATAAAAAGTCTTAACAACAACACCATAAAAAACATTTGGATTAACCTAACCTAACCCACCACACTATTCCCAACCACTGCAACTCGTGAAAGGTTTAATCGGGGTCCATTATGTGCAGGCAAACTGCGGCCTCTGTGTCTCCACAGGTTTTCTACAAGATCCAAAAGACTCCTAGTTCCGTGCACCGTCCAGCCCACACCTAACTATGTGCTGTAGCTGCCACCAACTCATGAGCTGTTAGTCCGTAGATTGCCCAAGTCTGGTGGCATATTTGCAAAGTTGGTCTCCAAGCAATATAAAATATATGTAATTTTGATTATATTTGAGTAATACATGATAACATTAATTGTTCAAAGAGTGTATTTTTTTATTACCTTCTGATCTTCGCCGCCTCCCCCTCCTCCGCCCCCTGTGCTCGCTAGAGCGAACAGCGTCGAGCACATATTCAACGCATCCTAAGAGAAACAAATAAGTTCAGCACAAACAAACCAATACTTATTTGTAATTTAGACTTTCGATACGTCAACATGACGTCGTAATGGGGTATTTTTACTTACGGGTACATACGTTCTATCCTCATTTCCAAATCGCTGCAAGTTATAAAACGTGTCTAGCAAAAGTATTTTTTTAGCAAGTTATGTCTTGAATAACTCCTACCTAGTTGAGTCTAATGAATTACCTGTGCTAGCGTGGCCACGTCGGCTGAAGCGTGTTGTCCGACAGACTCAGCGCGCTCGTAGGCGGGCAGTAAATCAAGGAAATCGCGGTACGATTCCAGCGAGCCGTCCCGCGGGATGTGGTACGACGGGATTGAGGATAACCTGTCCGATGTCATACAAGCCATGTCATTTAAACAGTTGTATGTATAATCTAATAAAACTATGGTATATTCTATTAACCAAACCTAAATCGAGTTTCTACAGCGACGCATAAACTTATCGAGCATTACATTATTATTTTATTATTTATTTATTTATCTTTAAATCACAAAAGTAAGATATAATATTATAAGCTAAGCCCCACAAAACCGTTGCAATGGTTTGATTGAGGAGTCATCGAGTTTCTAACAATAACAATACAAATAAATGAAATTATAAATAAGTATTCTATAACTAAATTGTAAATTAATAATTAATTATTCTGTAACTTAAATTTGTAATACATGTTTGTAGTGTTCTTCTTTAAACTTTCGCGTTGCATGTTTATTACTTTACTGTTTTAGCGGGATTTACCAAAAAATGTATGTGCACGTTAAATCCCGCTAAAACAGTAAAGTAATAAACTTGCAACGCGAAAGTTTAAAGAAGAACACTACAAACATGTATTATGCAAATAAATGATTTATGATTATGATTACATTATTGCCAAAGGCCTTTGCAGTTACTCGTTAGGCTTGTTCGTCGTCAAAGATCACCAAGAAACCGATCGACAATGTCACTCACTAACACTTCATGAAATGGTCATTGGATTGAACATTTCAAGAAATTATCAATTTCAAGATCTAGCCTTTACAATATCAGTGCCTAACCACCACATCAACTTACCTGTAGAAGGGCGTCTCAAGCGCATCTTCATTGAAGAACTGGTTGATATAAGCGATAAGCACTCTCTTGTCCCAGTCGTCAGTGATGTGTCCGCCGTAGTTGATGATAGCGAATAAATAGCGTAGAGCATCCCACGGTACTTCATCGTACTCCTCCAAGTAGTTGGCTAGCAGATTGTCTGATACCTGCAAGTTTTGTAGTGATGAGGAAGGAATAGCTGATGATGATGGTGATGATGATGATGTTCATGATAAGTATGATGACAATGATGATGACGATGACGAGTGAATGCTAAACAACTGATGATGATGATGATGTCATAGTTATCAGTGATGTGTGCGCCGTAGTTGATGATAGGGAATAAATAGCGCAAAGCGTCCCACAGTACTTCATCGTACTCTTCTAAGTTGGCTAGCAGATAGTTTGACACCTGTGTGTAATTATTGTTAAGAAAGGAATAACTCATGATGACGATGATGCCTCAGTCATGTCAGCCATATGGTCACCGTAGTTGATGAAAGCGAACAGATACAAGATAACGTTGATGACGATGGGGACGATGACGGTACCGTGGGATAGTAACGTTAATAAAGCCACAACTAACGGCTTTGTATTCGAGCTGGCAACAGCTTGTGTGATGATGCAGTTGCAGGATGAAGAAGATAATGGTAGTGAGATGATGATGGTGGAGATGACGACGGTGATAATAACGATGATGACGATAATGATAATGTTAACAAAACCACAACTAACTACAAAATGAGCATCGTTGAAGCTGTAGACGGTGTTGTATCCGAGCTGTCAAAAGCGCTTGTGTGCGATGAGCGTGCAATGGAAGAAGGACACGCAGAACAGAAGGCGTAGGTACATGGTGACGATGTTAGTGATTATGGTAAAGATGATTATGTCGAAGATGATGATTTTGATTATGTAAATGAAGCTACAACTAACTTCAAAGTCAGCGTCGTTGAAGCTGTAGACAGCGTTGTAGCCGAGCTGTCGGAACCGCTTGCGTGCGATGATTGTGCAGTGGAAGAAGGACACAGAACCACAGGCGTCGGTACAAAGTGACGATGACAGTGATTATTGTGACGATGATTATGGTGGTGATGATTATGACGATAATGATGATGATGATTTTATATCGTAAATTATGATTGTTAATAAATCTACAAGTAACTTCAAAGTCAGCATCATTAAAGCTGTAGACAGCGTTGTAACCAAGTTGTCGGAAGCGCTTGCGTGCGATGAGCGTGCAGTGGAAGAAAGAAACGCAAAACAGTAGGTACAATGTGACGATGACGGTATTGATGTCGGTGATGGCGGTGATGATAATTATGATAATAATGATCATGTTAACAAAACCACAACTAACTTCAAAATCAGCATCGTTGAAACTGTAGACGCTGTTGTATCCGAGCTGTCAGAAGCGCTTGTGTGCGATGAGCGTGCAGTGGAAGAAGGACACACAGAACAGAGGGCGTCGGTACATGGTGGCGAATATGGTGTTGATGATGATGATGATGATGATTTTGGTGATGATAACTATAGTGATTATGTTAATAAATCTACAACTGACTTCAAAGTCAGCATCATTGAAGCTGTAGACGGCGTTGTAACCCAGTTGACGGAAGCGCTTCCGCGCGATGAGCGTGCAGTGGAAGAAAGACACGCAGAACAGAAGGCGCCGGTACATGGGTGTCGCCTCGTCGAACTTGTCCTCCACGATGTTCGCGAACAGACGGACCATGTTGCCTTTCAGACCCTGCCGTTATATCGTCATTATTTCTCTGACCTAGTTTCAGTTTTCTTGGGGTCTGCCCAACGTAACTTTTTTCCAAGTTGGCTTGCTAATCCTCATACAATCACTCACAAACTTTCTAGATCCTATGATTTTTCATACGATCAATTTTCTTTAGATGTCCAACTCCTTGTCATCTTTTACATTCTTCTCTTCACTATCATTAGTGTATCATTATCATCACTATCACATTAGATCGAATTTTTTAATAGACTGTAAAATTCATCGAAATTGCATCAACGGAACGGAGGAAACGAAAAGGCAGCAAAATATATGTGATGATGTAAGTGAGATTTTCATTTATTTTACTACCTAGTCCACAATTTCAACCATATACATAATCCTAAGTCACGGATTAAACACTCGTGTTCATGGAATTTAAGCCTACTTACCTTTACTTCGACACAATCGTTTCAGAAGGATATGTATGCAACATTTCTAGTCTACTTCGTTTACCCTCTACTTTATCATAACCAGTTCCCTTCATACTTCTCAAAAACTACTTCAGCAGTGTTAAAATTTTAATCAAACCTGAGGCGGCTCTGTGGTCATCTTGATGCTCCTCTGCAGGAAAGCTAATGGAAACTTGTCGTCGGGCATGGAGGAGAGCCACAGTCGGAAGCGCGGGTGTATCTTGGGGTTGTCGAGGCCGCGCAGCGAGCCCAGCCACGCGCACGCCAGGTGACAGTTCGCCAGGAACACCCAGCCGCCTTCCTTCATCGCGTGCGATAGCAGCCTGATAAAATACACGTGAAAATTTTCTTTATCTATAAAATGGACTTTGTCGCTCTGCTATAATGTAAACGTTTACATAATAGCAGAGCGAGAAAGTCTGCGTGCGCCATAGTTATCGGCAACACCATCGATGTCATCATCACCATCGTAGTCATCATCAATGTTATCATCATCGTCATCACCATCGTTGTCATCATCATCGTCATAAATATGCAATGCCATTATTGTCATCGAAATCGTCATCATCGACATCACCACCACCATCACTTCCATCAATGTCATCATCGTCATCAACATCATCACTCACCTAGAGGCGGCAGGCGCTTGTCCCTGTCCAAGACTGAGCGAGGCGAACTTGTCGTACATCTTCACATCTATGGACAGCTGGATCAGAGACGCCGTCGGGTCCACTCCTGGAGACAGCACGAACAGGAGGGATGTCTTCCATGTTGATTCTTCGTAGGCGGCCTAAGAAGATAGTTTCATCTTTTATTTCAAGTATACACTCATATATTGCAATGGTTAGTATATTTACTAAAAAAATATGTTAGTGTACAAACATCCACAATAAAAATTGATCAAAATAATAATTACCGTCCTCCTTTAAAATAATTAGCTACGTCATTTTTTTATTTTTTTTTAGTCTGCGTTTAACTTAACATATATTTCATTTAAATCTTGCTACATGCATTTTCAACAGTTTCTGCTAAACTAGTAAAAAGTCAGAGGCAAGTTAAGATTGATCTAGGACATCGGTGAAGGAAAATGTCATGAGAAAACCTGAGCTTAGATTAGTGTAAAGCTGAGCGATGGAACACACTTTTGAAAATCAGAACTATTTATCCTCTCCGCGCCGATTCACAATAGCGTTGAATCCAATGATAATAATGCCGATTTTCCTCGATTTGTTAATTTCACAGGACTTAACGGGAGAAGAATCGTAAGAATCTTAAGACACTCCATAGATAATTGTCACGTCGGCCACCACCTCGAGCGCGAGCATATCTCCCCGCGCCCCGGACCTCGGTTGCTTATTTAAGCCGCGGCGGGACCGAGACTCAGCCCTCTCTACGCCGGACGTCGACGCACAAGTTAAGTGGCCCCAACTTCATACCATAGAACCACGTGATCTGTCTTAACCCTTGCTCTGAGATCTGAGACTAATTTTGTTTTGTATTTTGTTGTCGAGTATAAATTAATCTCCAGCACACAAATCCAGTTCATGACACATAATTTAGACGGGATTAAAAACACCAAATTATATTCGTCTCTTTTTCGTATAAGTAACATATCTACACCTTTTTAATAATAAGATCATTGGTTGAATCACCCATGTAGGACACCGCATAAGTCTATCGCGAACACAGCTTGAGCAAGCGTGTTACTTCGATCTTCCGGCAAGAGTCGACAAATCAACTCCTTCGACTCTCGCCGAAGATCGGTTGTATGAAAACCTCGTCAGTAAACGAGACATATTTATAGGGCTGGAAAATCATAACCTCTCCTATATATATGTCATAAACGGCAAAACATGTAGCCACATAAGACCTTTGACTACTCATGTTTTACTCATGTTAGGTATCTAATGTATCTGTGGCACATAAATGTCATGAGAATCAAACTACGAAAAACGTCTGTCAATAAAACAGTGTGCTAACAGCAGCCCGCCGTTTTACTTGTTTCCTGCAAATACATAACACAAATGGCGAGATAAATAGATGTTTCTAAGCACTGACTTTGGCGTCTCTATCGTGCACTTGACGTTTGGCAGTTGTGTAACAGTGACAGGTATAGTGCTAAGCAAAAGTCAATGCTCAGTAACGTCTATTATTCTCGACAAAAGTAAACGTGTCTTTATCTCCCCTCTTTTAGGGAGGAATGCCACTCACCCTGATGTCCAGCACTGGAGGCTCCACATATCGCGGTCCGAGCAGGTTGACGATGAAGGTGGTGATGCAGGCGCAGACACGGTCTACGCGCAGCGAGCGGATAAACAGGATCTTCTGGAAGTCGCTGCAGATGTCGTTCCAATCGCCTGGTTTGGTACAATAGAGAAAAAATATTGTTTGATATTGTGGCGACATCTATAGCCTAACATGAGAACTAGAATAGACATCCTACATGGCGGTATAAGTTTGTCGCGACATAATTTAGCAATTAGCATTTATACAAAATCCCGTCTAGAACCGCCGGGCAGTAGCCCGGACTGGTCGGAGGATGCTTCCTTGTTTATGGAGGATGAGGAACTTTGCACTCTTAACCCTAATGCCTAAATAAATACGAGTTCTGTTCCAGACTATATGGCAACCAAAGTCTAAAGTGACTTCTATACTTTTAAAATGTCGTCAGAAATAGTCAAAGAGAAGCGAAGTAAGTGTTCTACAACTTTTTAACATTAATGACCTTAAGTTTTTTCTATGTATTTTATTGCAAGCTTATATCCCAGTCTCACCGATAAGCGGCTGCGTCTCAGGCTCGGGGTGCAGGTACCAGTCCTTCCACTCCTTGCTCATGGTCTCGAACACGTCGATGATGCCGTGGAAGCCCGGCAACTTGTCCAGCTCCGTTATGTTGTCCCAACACTCGTCCGGCATCCAGTCTGAGAAAGATTTATTGAAATGCCTTAAGAACTAACATAACATAGGCCCGGTTTTGACCAAAGCAGTGGTCTGCAGATGTCTCGTAAATAACCGATAAAATATTGTGCTAAAGCTACGCAGTAGGATGTGAAAATGATGCAAGCAGACTGCACGAGACATCTTCTCTTTATTTGTTTACTATTGTGGACCAAGATCCCAAAACCGTAAGAGATAACCTTATTTTCTAGAAGTTAAAACCTTGTGTTTTGAGTAGTATCTTTCACATACTTACGTGCAGATAACAGTAACTTTCAGTAGCGCCATCCGGTCGGAATGTTATGGTAGACAAATGCGAAATCAATAGAACCAGAGGAAATGGTCTCACTCAAAGCTCATCTTGCCGACTGAGAACAGTCTCACTCACTTGTCGGATTGTCGGGCTTCTCCGAGCGGTCTAACACCACGCCGCCCTTCAGCAGGAAGGTGTACTCGTGGAAGCTCATCTTGTCTGTCAGGAACAGTGTCAGTCTCACTCACTTGTCGGGTTGTCGGGCGTCTCCGAGCGGTCTAACACCACGCCGCCCTTCAGCAGGAAGGTGTACTCGTGGAAGCTCATCTTGTCTGTCAGGAACAGTGTCAGTCTCACTCACTTGTCGGGTTGTCGGGCGTCTCCGAGCGGTCTAACACCACGCCGCCCTTCAGCAGGAAGGTGTACTCGTGGAAGCTCATCTTGTCTGTCAGGAACAGTGTCAGTCTCACTCACTTGTCGGGTTGTCGGGCGTCTCCGAGCGGTCTAACACCACGCCGCCCTTCAGCAGGAAGGTGTACTCGTGGAAGCTCATCTTGTCTGTCAGGAACAGTGTCAGTCTCACTCACTTGTCGGGTTGTCGGGCGTCTCCGAGCGGTCTAACACCACGCCGCCCTTCAGCAGGAAGGTGTACTCGTGGAAGCTCATCTTGTCTGTCAGGAACAGTGTCAGTCTCACTCACTTGTCGGGTTGTCGGGCGTCTCCGAGCGGTCTAACACCACGCCGCCCTTCAGCAGGAAGGTGTACTCGTGGAAGCTCATCTTGTCTGTCAGGAACAGTGTCAGTCTCACTCACTTGTCGGGTTGCGTCTCCGAGCGGTCTAACACCACGCCGCCCTTCAGCAGGAAGGTGTACTCGTGGAAGCTCATCTTGTCTGTCAGGAACAGTGTCAGTCTCACTCACTTGTCGGGTTGTCGGGCGTCTCCGAGCGGTCTAACACCACGCCGCCCTTCAGCAGGAAGGTGTATTCGTGGAAGCTCATCTTGCCAGCTTGGAACAGAATGCGGGACACGATGTGGAATGATAGTAGTAGCTTGTGACGTTCGAATAACGCACGGCATGTGTTTCTGCGAGAATTAAGAATTATTTATTACAAGAATGTATACATCCATACTAATATTATAAATGGGAAAGTGTGTCTGTCTGTCTGTTTGTCTTTCTTTCACGGCAAAACGGAGCGACGAATTGACATGATTAAGTGGAGATAGTTGAAGGGATGGAGAGTAGCATTACTTTTTGTCTCTTTTTAACGCGAGCGAAGCCGCGGGCAAAAGCTAGTCATTCTATAAAGATCAATCTGTTAGCTTGCAATGTACACAGAGCTGACAATCAGTATATAGAGGTTCTACAAGCATTTAAAACAAAGAACTTTAACGCTTAAAGAAATTTTAACTTTCAGTTTCTGTCAACATCGTAATGATCCTGTGGTTTAGGCGCGTAGACATGCATTAGGCTTTCGGAGCCGGGTAAGAACTTTCTTTTTATCTAGGACATCACTGACATCCCGTGCCTCGAAAAGCACGTTTAGTTGTTGATCCTGTTGAGTCGATCGTATAATTGCTTTGAGTTCTAAGAACCAGTTGCTTTTCGTAAAACTCTGGTATTCTGAATCTTGTTAGACTGAAAACCTCACCTCGACAAAGTTTAAAGGGGAAATTTGGGAAATGATGAATTTACTATCAACAAACTTACTTATAAACAGCATAAGTGTGGAACTCATTGAGATTATTGATCCTGTCTTCTAGCTCGTTGGCTCTAGGGCTGCGGTCTATGGAGTACGTGAACAGGTCGATGTAGGCGTCCAGTGAGAACTGGTACATGGGGTCGATGCGGGATAGGTCGTTGAGGGCGAAGAACAGGACTGAAGCCCGCACTGCTACTGGTACGTAGCCCTGGTGGGGTAGACGGAAATTACGTATTTAGGTCTATTAACCTTTCGACGACGAAGCGACAGTCGGCTATCGCGCTGCTATTGACTTTCTATTGTGTCTCGAATCACGTGTGTTCGAAGGTTTGTAAGTTACTTTTGAGCGTTTACTACAATGAAAAATGAATCTAGGTGTCTTTATTTAGGAACAGAAACCGGGCACTAGCAGTGGGAGACGCAAATTTTGAGGGTGCCAAAAATAAAAACTTGGTCCCTAAAGCACAGAAACCAAAGCCTGGTTCTTTCACCGCCGACACCGGCGTTTAAGGAGGTTTTTATTGTCTCATTCACGAAAAATTACAACCACTAATTATTGCTTTTTCAACAAATTTATAACCCGAATGCTAAATAGGGGGCCACCGCTGTCATGTTTTTGCCCCGCCTTCCGCAGATCCGGTGCTCCAGATTCCAATGGGATCTTTATTAATAACGGTTACCGTTGGTACTGTTCAGGTAAGAAAAGAAGCCCTAGGACGGTTAAACCACAGTTTTGTTGTCCTGAAGAAAGCCTGTCTGTACTCACCGCTCTCGCAGTATCGATCTCCTTCTCCGTGACCTGCGAGGTGATGAGCGCCTCCTTGACGTCGAGCGAGGTGCGCTGCGAGGTCTGCAGCGTCACGAACAGCTCCTCGTTCTCTAGGAGAGGAACTTGAGACTCGTACATTATGCGGAGGAGGTCGTTCTCGAGGTCCACCTGGTTAGCAGTTAGGTAAACGTTAGTTTTCCTAGGAGTTTTCGCAAAGGCCTGAACTCCACCATAGCAGCGGTGTGCGGAGATACCTAGTAAATAAACAGTAGGATACTGCATATCGCTAAAGCATACAGTACGATGTGATAATAATCCAAGCCAATTGGTTGCACGAATGAACTCCTACCCTAACCGCTTTGGTGAAATCTGACCCAAAACCTAAGCCTTATGCTTGGGCCATTGTACAAGTTACACCTTACAGTTTGCTAGGTTTACGTCCAGGAGCTCTAAAGCCCCGTATTCATGGTAAACATTTTGTTTAGCAACATGGTTGCTTAAACATGTTGCCGAGTTGCTGTCATCATATTACGGGCAACACTTGTGTTGCGGTGTTGATCACGCCATACTGCAGAGTTGACGCCCGGCGAGCGACAACATCAGTTGATCAACAGTTGCTAAACAAATGTTTACCATGAATACGGGGCTTTATAATTGCGCTCTTAGATTTATAACTAAGATTTTTTAAGTCGGGTCTCCGGCAATGAGACTTACGAGCACTTTCTTGTTATGTGCGATGGACAAGACGAGCGTGTCTTTCATCTGCTCGAGCTGAGGTCGTTCCTTGCGCACCACGATGCCCAGTAGCTGTGCTGTCAGACCTTGTTCTTTCACCGCGAAGTTCACCATGGTGGTCTTTGTGAGGGTTTCCGGGGTGTATACTGGGTTACCTAATGAGAAAAGGGGAAGAAATACTGGATGTAAAGTACCACCAAAATAGGCAGTAGCTTTAGAACTTTACCGCTGCCTTGTTTAAAGGTATGAGGTATAGAGTGTAACTTTGCTCATCCTCAATTGAAAAGGAAGGTTTTTCCCGCCGCACCCAGGACGGGAGCAGTCATGTGATGATTTCGCACTCACCAAAAAAAAAAATTTTTTCCGAAAGTGTGTTGTGTCTAATGAGCCACTGCCGGACGATTGTTGTCGAGATTTTGTATATATGCTAATGGCTCATCACACTCTGATTGCGCGATGTAGATGCTATGTTAAGCAAAATATTTGGGATCAAATGAAACTACCTTTTGGATTAGGCGACTAGAATCAACATTTTGTTTTTTATTTAATTGACGTTCCAAAGTCGCTTCAACAATTTGACTAAAACTACTACTAAAGCCTCGTCCCCACTAGGAACATTCGCCGCCACATTGTTGAAACTGTTCTTTTCATCGACTGTGCGACAAGGAACAGTTTCAACAATGTCGCGGCGATGTCATCCGACGTCATCTGACATCGTCCGATGTCACCAGGGACACAAATGTCGCTCGACAAATGTTCCTAGTGGGAACCGAGGCTTTATAGACTCGGTCCGATTCTACAAAAATATAGCAGGTAATATTTTACGACTGTGTTTATCGTAGGTCTATTAAGCGTTTAACAATACGCTACTAAATCAAGAACACATAACAAAAAATAACTTACCAAGCTTCGTAGTCAAATACAGACGAAAGTTCGGATGGTAGGAGACCATTTTATCGTTAAACTTGATGACCTTGGAAGCTCCAATAGTCACGATTGCCTTGTCCAGAATGGGCGCGATGGATGGGTCCAGGACCTCACCCACATTCTGGACTATGATGGGCTTGCCTTCAGAGAGGCAGGTCTCCATGATCTTCAGGTAGTTTGGCTGGCCGAAATCGCAAACCTGGGGGTATATTTTGAGTTTTTATAAAGCTAGACTGGCTAGGTTGATATTGATAAGAGAAGGAGGAGTTTCAAAATACATTTCCAGGTTGTTTAAGTATTATTAGTTTGTTTAAACTGTCTCCCACATCTCGGAGTCGGACCATGGGAACGTAGGTAAGAGAGTGAGAGGGTGTGTAATGTGTTAGTCCTATACCCCCGCAAGTATCATATCCTTGAGGACTGTGACGGCCGAAGAAATGCACTTGCATACATATACTCGTATTTAATAATTATCATCGATCATAATTATTTTAATGGGAATAAACAGTACTGGTGGGAAAAAATATATTTATAAAGTTCGAAGACTCATTTGGAGAGATTTTCACTTTTATTTTCGGCTTCTTGTAGCCGAAAATAAAAGCGTACAGTCTTTTACCCTCATCTTTAATATCTTCTCTTAACACTAACCTGTATATCATTGTGCTCCTCAAGTCGTGAGATCCAGATAAGTGCCTGTCCCTGCGGGTCGACGGCCAGCGGCCAGCGCGTGGCGCGCACTACTATGATACCGTTCTCGGCACTGAAGTTATCGTCTAAAACACAAGTGTGTTGAATCTCTTGTTCACAAACTTAACTAAATTCCAGTTAAATGCATCTTTCTCTTTCCATTTCTTAAATAAAAGGACAGAAGATACATTTAGTTTAATCCTGTTAAATTAGTCAGCGCCTGAAGACAATTAGCGTATATTTAGTCGCCATGTTTTAAATCACGTCAAAATTATCTATGGAGTGTCTAAATTTGATAGGACTTAAGTAAAATTTTATCTTCTGTCCTTTTCTTAATAAATTGGAAAGGCAAAGATGCACTTAACTTAAATTTAGGTTTGTTTGTGAATAAGAGAATCGGCACCAATGTTTGTTTACATACTCGTTTGTATACTTTTGTAATGCTCATCAGATTACCTGTCGTTGTGGTTATATTTGTGACTACAAGGGTACTTGCAATGGCCAAAAAAGGGAGCTGAGGCAAATATTTTGGCGAATTATGGGAACATTTGTCTTGTCCATATTCATTTTAAGACCCACCTGTTGGGAAACTCGATTGAGGCCTCCGAGCATCGTGCTGAGATCTTCCATCGATTTTGCCATGACCACAATATCGTCGGCAAATCGAAGGTGAGTGATGTACTCGCCATTAATATTGATGCCGAGTCCTTCCCATTCCAAGAGCTTGAAGGCGTTTTCCAGAGTGGCAGTAAACAGTTTCGGAGATATGACGTCTCCTTGTCTTACGCCTCTTTTTAATGGAATCGCCTTCGAACTCTGTTCCTGTACTCGGACCGACATAGTGGCGTTATTATACAAGCACTTCAACACTTCGATGTACCGATAGTCAATGCGGCACCGTTGGAGAGATTCGAGCACTGCCCATGTCTCCACCGAATCAAAGGCTTTTTCATAGTCCACAAACGCTAAACATAAGGGCAAGTTATACTCTTCGGTCTTCTGTATAACTTGCCGCAGCGTGTGGATGTGGTCTATGGTACTGTAGCCTTTTCGGAAACCGGCTTGTTCGGGAGGCTGAAAGTCATCAAACCTGCGGTCGAGACGATTCGTGATGACCCTCGAAAACAACTTGTAAACATGACTCAAAAGCGAGATGGGTCTGTAATTCTTCAGTAAGGTGTTGTCACCTTTCTTAAAGAACAGAACCACCACGCCCCTGTTCCATGCTTCTGGCGTTATGCCTTCGAGCAAGACGGAGTTGAAGAGCTTCTGAAGGACTTTAAGTACCGGTGTTCCACCCGCATTCAAAAGCTCTGAAGTGATTCCGTCTTCACCCGGCGCCTTATTGTTTTTAAGCTGATTAAGGGCCATCCTAATCTCGTACATGCTGATGTCCGGGATGTCTTCGGTATAGTGTCGGGTCAGCTTGGCTCTTGGATCTTTGGCCGCGCTGCTAACAGGTTTGGTCACCGAAGCGTATAGCTGTCCATAGAACTTCTCGACCTCCTCTAGTACCTCTGCTTTGGTCGACGCTAGACTGCCATGACGTTTTAGCTTTGTCAGCTGGCGTTGCCCAATAGACATATCTCTTGCAAACACTTTGGAGCCCTTGTTCCGCTCAATCGTCTCTTTGATGTGGTTAGCATTAAAGAGACGTATATCGTGCCGCAAGGATTTTGAAATTTGTCTATTGAGCTGCCCATATGACTCCACGTCACCGGAGGACTGCAGTCTTAACGAGCGTCGTTCAGCCATGAGGTTTAGAGTGTCGTTGGAGAGTTTCTGGGGTCTTGTTGAACGGCGAGGTCTAAAGAACTTAGAGCCCACTGTTTGGACAGTTTCTACGAGCCTGTTATTGATCTCGTCCACCGATGCAAAATTCTCCAGACATTCGAAGCGGTTAGACAGCTCGAGTTGAAAGCTCTCGGGGTTTTGAATATGGACGCGAGCTGGTCGGAGCGTGGACTTTATCAGGTTGGACCTTTCAAGTTTAACATTAATATTCAATGAGCCTCTTACCATTCGGTGATCACTTCCGGTTTTTACCCTGTGAATCACGGAGACATCATTGAATATTTGTTTCTCTCTCATATTGTACCCACCCCATTGTCAATTGGGAACACGGTTCTAGAAGTTGTTGACTCGTATGTTTACCTAGGACAAACAGTCGCATTAGGTAGGTCCAACTTCAAGAAAGAGGTCAACCGCCGAATCCAACTCGGCTGGGCAGCGTTCGGGAAATTGCGTAATGTTTTCTCGGCCAAAATACCTCAGTGCCTTAAATCGAAAGTTTTCGACCAATGTGTGTTACCAGTGATGACTTATGGCACTGAAACGTGGTCTCTAACTATGGGCCTCATTAGTAAGCTCAAGACAGCCCAACGAGCTATGGAGAGGGCTATGCTCGGAGTCTCTCTACGTGATCGAATCAGGAATGAGGAGATCCGTAGACGAACCAAAGTTGCAGACATAGCCCAGCGAATTAGTAAGTTGAAGTGGCAGTGGGCAGGCCACATAGCACGCAGAACTGACGGCCGATGGGGCCGTAAAGTTCTTGAATGGAGACCACGCACCGGCAAGCGCAGCGTAGGACGTCCACCCACAAGGTGGACAGACGACCTAGTAAAAACCGCAGGATCGCGCTGGATGCAAGCCGCTTCCAACAGGTCCTACTGGAAATCTGTAGGGGAGGCCTATGTTCAACAGTGGACGTCCTGCGGCTGATATGATGATGATGATGATGATGGGAGCATTAGGAATACAGAGTTGATGACCGATGGAAGTTATTGGTAGTTTTTCCCTAACTATGGAAACAGTACGAGATAATTATAATACAACATAATATGGAAATATTTTAGTATAGAACAGACTTGATCTGTTCTATACTAATTCTAATTGAAATTATAATTCAAATTCAGGATAATTTTTTACTTTTTTACCAATACTGGGTAGATAGAGTAATGGAATGATAGAGACGCAGAGGAAACTCAAATGAATCCTAATAGCGCGCCAAATGTATTGTGCCGTTTAATTCCAACCACCCCTATCTTGTGTACAAATTATGTAAACAATTATATGATAGAAACGAGTGTCAGTAGTATGGTTTAAAAAAATGTACCAAGTTAAAGCATAAAGTCTAACCGGGCAATCCCATGTAGTTCCAATCTCTTAATGTAGCATCATCCAATAAGAACTTCTGCATGTTTAGATCCATCGTCACGGGCAGGTTTTCGTTACACACCTACAATGTTGCTCAATGTTATTTTTCTGCTAGCTAATGTTCAATGGAGGGAAAGCACGAACTAATTATAACAATATGATTTTAAGAACTAGCTCTAAATATGTACAAAGTATTTTTTCATCCCACCTATTCAAAAAAGACGACTTTGTTCCTCTTTAAGTACGCCCAAAGTTGGTGTTTTCTATAAGAAACTTTCAGCGGGCTATAATGACGCTCCAAATTCAAAAAGTGCGCCTAAAAGTAACTTTTACATCTCTCATATTCGGTAAGTAGGTCCTTATTACCCCCAAATGGGGCTCGTAGGTAACCAATTAGCGCTCTAGGGTATTAATGTAGCTAGAAACGCCCTAGGGCGGTAAGTAATTAAAAAAAAAACTCTTCACTCGTTCAAAAAGTTCGCGTACATCTAACCATCATACTGGCAATGGACACCATGCATTCAGCCTAATAACAAAAGAGGTCGCTTCGCTATTCAGCCTTGTCTTCGTATGAGTATAATAGTCATGAATTTTAAATATCGAACGGCGAAGCTGAATATCGTTCTTGAAAAAAATAATTAAAAAAACAAAGATGAAAAAAGGCGGAGAAAACTTTTACTTTAAATATTGTTTGCTTTTGGGATTTTTTTTATAATTACGTGCTAATAAGGAAAAACATGAATTCTGCTAGTGATCAAGATTAAGCTGCACTCCCGATTTAATGAAAATGGAAGCTAAAGCAGCAATTAACAATATTTTGCCTTTTAACTAAAAAAATGATTTATTTTTGTAATCCCGTTTTTTTTATACTTACCTCACAATCGAGATGTAAAGCAGAGTAGTTAGCTCGGGTGTAAGCATCAATTGCACCCTCGAACTATAGGCGCCCTCGCTACGCTCGTGCGCCTAAATATCTCGGGCTGCAATTGATCCCTTACAGCCCTTGGCTACTAATCTACTATTAATCGCACTTTTTGAATTTGGAGCGTTTTGCATGTTTTACGCCCTGTTATAAGTGCGCCTAAAAACTCTTTGAATTTGGCACGTCTTAATGCTCAACGCCAAAGAATCGAACGCAAATAATGAATGGCTGTACGACCGTACGACGGTCACGCCGCGGCTGAATAAAAAAAAACTTAAATAGAAATAAAACGCGCAAACACAAACGAGTTCTCGTAAAAATTTTCACGGATTGTTTTGCAGCAAATTATTAATGTAGCTGCTATTATTATTAAGCTATGTGAATAATAGCAGCTACAATAATAATTTTACAATAAAGTATGAAACGCCTTTTATTTTCTCATAGGGGGTGATGAAAAGTAGAATGTATCACTCGGGCGCAAAATATATTTTTGGCTCGGGCGACGTACTTTGAATCCCTCGCTACGTTCGGGATTCTATTTAAGAATCCCTCGCAAAGCTCGGGATTCTACTCTAGAATCCCTCACTTCGCTCTGGATTCAAAAAACGCCCTCGCCGTAAAAATATTACTTTGCGCCCTTGTAATACAATCTACTATTTTTACGCAAGACACAGATCTTCCGGTTGATTGAAATCTCAACACTCAATCACAATAGATTACACGCGTTTGTATTAGATAGCATAATATTATTTAATCGGGTATTTTGTATTAGATGTTGGGAATTTGACAAGACCAATCAATTGGCAAAATTTGCTTTTTTATAACCTCAAATTACAGAGCACTATACGGATGGGAGTCACTTGCAAAAAAAACCAGATAACCAACCACCCTAACCAGATACGAAGTGCGGTTGCTACTATCATCAAAGTTAACACATATTATCACAACGGGTATTAACGTTGGTATTAAAGGCTGTTCATTAACGCACAGGTCGTGGTCGCAAGCAGTCTGCTTGCGACCACGACCTGTGCAACCAGGTCGAAACGTCAAGCCTTCCAAGGTATTTATAATCACTTTTCGCGTTAATACCCGTTGTGATAATATGTGTTAACATGAAACGCGAAAGTTTAAAAGTTAGTATCATCAAAGTTATTTGTGTACAAATGTTTTATCTTGTCTAATAACTGTAGTACACAACACTTCCCCTTTTTTTTCTTGTAGCAAATGAGTCGTACACAAGACTTACCCTGTGACGAGTCGACGTCACAAATGGTTAGACAGTTGTATGACAGTGACAGGTATAATAATTGGCCAAATCACACCATAATAATCACCCTATTATAGTCCTACCGCAGATCAGTCACGAATATTGGTTATCAATCCGCCTAAAGCATGCGTGGGGCAGAGCTCACAAACCAATCAAATGTTCTTCCCGGCCCGGTAAGTGTTATTCTTGGGGTTTCCAGCTCACCTCCATAAACCAGTCGGCCATAAGCGCCTCTCTGTATTCGGAGACGAAGGGCCCCAGGTAGGCCACAAAGCCGGTGGCCACCAGACAGTCGCCCGGAAGGTTCTCGAACTCCTTGTCTAGGCGCTCCACTGTCATCTCCCAACGCTCCTTCTCGCCTGGATGATGAACAGGTTATTAAAGGCTGTTCATTAAACGAGGGATAATTTGAATGTTTTTATCCCAGATGGCAGATGGGGGAAAAAGGTTTACGAATGGCGGCCCCGTATTGCCAAGCGCAGTTTAAGACAGCCTCCTGCCAATTGGGGCAGCAAAGCTTATCGTATCTAGTCTATGAACCAACAAACATTACGTACACGGGTATATTTTAGTCAACCAGCAACTAAATATGCCGATGATAATTGTTAATACATAGAATTTTTATCACAAATGCTGTAAAATGCCTTTTTTGTAAGGTTTTTTGTGGTGGAACGTGGGCTAGCGTACAAGACCCATACCATCCTACTTCAGCTGGATGATGATGATCCTCAGTTCGTCAACGTTAGCGCCTGAAGGAATGACCTTGTTAAGGTCGCGGGAAACCGTTGGGTGCGGAAGATACAGACCGCATGCGTTGAAAAAAATTGGGTTAGGCCTATGCCCAGCAGTGGACGCAAATAGGGTTATGATGTTGATGAATTTTTATTGTACTCAAAACAAATAACTTTGTCAAAAAAACAAGTAATTTGACATATCGAACGAACACGACGAACAATTAAGAGAATGAGCTAGCTCCCTCTTTTTCAATCGTCTTTTAGTTATTAGTATGAATTTTTAAAATCAAACATCTATTATAACCTTAAGTTAAACAGAGATTCTAACGAATAGATAAACCAGCAGTGACACGACACCTGACAGCCCAGTGATGAGTGCCTCAGCTCTCTCTAACTTCAGCTGCAGCATCCTGGAGCGCCTCTCGAGTTCCTCCTTCTGCGCCAGTTTCTCATCGTACTCCTTCTGCAGCCGAGCTATCATCTAGATAGATAACAGTGACACGACACCTGACAGCCCAGTGATGAGTGCCTCAGCTCTCTCTAACTTCAGCTGCAGCATCCTGGAGCGCCTCTCGAGTTCCTCCTTCTGCGCCAGTTTCTCATCGTACTCCTTCTGCAGCCGAGCTATCATCTAGATAGATAACAGTGACACGACACCTGACAGCCCAGTGATGAGTGCCTCAGCTCTCTCTAACTTCAGCTGCAGCATCCTGGAGCGCCTCTCGAGTTCCTCCTTCTGCGCCAGTTTCTCATCGTACTCCTTCTGCAGCCGAGCTATCATCTAGATAGATAACAGTGACACGACACCTGACAGCCCAGTGATGAGTGCCTCAGCTCTCTCTAACTTCAGCTGCAGCATCCTGGAGCGCCTCTCGAGTTCCTCCTTCTGCGCCAGTTTCTCATCGTACTCCTTCTGCAGCCGAGCTATCATCTAGATAGATAACAGTGACACGACACCTGACAGCCCAGTGATGAGTGCCTCAGCTCTCTCTAACTTCAGCTGCAGCATCCTGGAGCGCCTCTCGAGTTCCTCCTTCTGCGCCAGTTTCTCATCGTACTCCTTCTGCAGCCGAGCTATCATCTAGATAGATAACAGTGACACGACACCTGACAGCCCAGTGATGAGTGCCTCAGCTCTCTCTAACTTCAGCTGCAGCATCCTGGAGCGCCTCTCGAGTTCCTCCTTCTGCGCCAGTTTCTCATCGTACTCCTTCTGCAGCCGAGCTATCATCTAGATAGATAACAGTGACACGACACCTGACAGCCCAGTGATGAGTGCCTCAGCTCTCTCTAACTTCAGCTGCAGCATCCTGGAGCGCCTCTCGAGTTCCTCCTTCTGCGCCAGTTTCTCATCGTACTCCTTCTGCAGCCGAGCTATCATCTAGATAGATAACAGTGACACGACACCTGACAGCCCAGTGATGAGTGCCTCAGCTCTCTCTAACTTCAGCTGCAGCATCCTGGAGCGCCTCTCGAGTTCCTCCTTCTGCGCCAGTTTCTCATCGTACTCCTTCTGCAGCCGAGCTATCATCTAGATAGATAACAGTGACACGACACCTGACAGCCCAGTGATGAGTGCCTCAGCTCTCTCTAACTTCAGCTGCAGCATCCTGGAGCGCCTCTCGAGTTCCTCCTTCTGCGCCAGTTTCTCATCGTACTCCTTCTGCAGCCGAGCTATCATCTAGATAGATAACAGTGACACGACACCTGACAGCCCAGTGATGAGTGCCTCAGCTCTCTCTAACTTCAGCTGCAGCATCCTGGAGCGCCTCTCGAGTTCCTCCTTCTGCGCCAGTTTCTCATCGTACTCCTTCTGCAGCCGAGCTATCATCTAGATAGATAACAGTGACACGACACCTGACAGCCCAGTGATGAGTGCCTCAGCTCTCTCTAACTTCAGCTGCAGCATCCTGGAGCGCCTCTCGAGTTCCTCCTTCTGCGCCAGTTTCTCATCGTACTCCTTCTGCAGCCGAGCTATCATCTAGATAGATAACAGTGACACGACACCTGACAGCCCAGTGATGAGTGCCTCAGCTCTCTCTAACTTCAGCTGCAGCATCCTGGAGCGCCTCTCGAGTTCCTCCTTCTGCGCCAGTTTCTCATCGTACTCCTTCTGCAGCCGAGCTATCATCTCACTGAGTTCTCGTAGCTTGGCGCGCGCTTCCGCTAGAATCTGCTGCTTTATGCGCAGAGATTCTAGGGCTTCTGCTAGACGTTCCTTTTTCGGTTTTACTATTCTGGTTTGGAAGGAGTAATGTTATGATGGTGTGGCGAAAACTGAAAGGATTAGGCCTTTGCCAGTGGGATAGAGCAGTTTATCGAAACAAAATGTTATTGAATACTAGGACAACTTCTACAGGGACATTCGGAAGTAAAATAGATCATAAAACCGCTTAAGACACTGGAAATTAGTTACTATCGTCGTTCGTAAATCTTTGATAGACGTTACGGGTAGTCAGAATGCAAAAAGTCTGACAAACACCTAGTTTGTCAGACTTTTTGCATTCTGACTTTACTTGGCGTGATTAGCAAAATATTTGCGTTACTTGGGTATTACAAACTATACTATAAATTTATTAGAGTTAAGTTCATATTACGAAAGATGATTATGACAGTGATCACCATAGAGAGATGATAATGAGTGGTAATTATGAGAGAAAGAAAAGAAACCCCTTACTTGTAAATCTTGCCATACTTCTCCATAGCGCGTACCCACAGACACAACGACTTGGCGGCCAACGACACCGTACCCACTATCTCCGGGTCGAAGTCCGGCTTTATAGTGTACGTGCCTATCTTCTTCAGGACCTTGTCCGTGATGTTGTCTTTGTCGAAGTCTCGAAGTCGATCTAGGAAGTACTGGTCGCCGAGCTGACGTTTAGCTTCGGCCCAGGTTGGCTCTTTCTGGTGTTTGAAGTGTTTTTGTTATTATTGAGGAACCAATAGACACATAATTATCGGACGTTCATTAATTATTTTTTTTATTTCGAGGTAAAATTTTGGAACATTGTGTCCAAAGCTAATTATGTGTATACATGTATATTTTATTCTGACGACAAGTTGCCGTGTATCAAAGTTTTTTTAAACAGAATGCATAAAAAACAATTTAATTTAGCTAGTACAATTTTACCTGCAATAATATAAGCACGGCTTCCAACACCATCTCGACTTTGTACGGCGGCTTCGCGTAAGACTTCACTTCAGTGATGTCTTTCTTGTTCAAAGCGTCTAAGGCCTGTGAAAAAAAAATACTTGACGTAACACTTCATTTATCATATTTTATGTTAAGTCGTGGCTGGTGCCACCAATACATTCATGTACTTAGGATGCTGTTTAAACAGCCCCTGTAGCGCAACGGTGATGTTCGCTAAGAAACAAGCTGACTGATGTGTATGCCACACGCAGCAATAACCAAAAGCTAAGCATCGTTGATGCCTAAACCGCAGGTCAATGGCAACAGCATCCTGCCCCCTTACCATGACGTTTAAAGTAAGATTGTTTTAGTCCTGTTGCAGGAGTGTGCAAGTGACAGCGTTAGACACGTTGTCTAGCGCCGTCTCTTTCCCACTGAAAGTAATATCAAAGTAATTAAGGGCTTGTGGTACGCCCCCTGAAAACAGTACTGGAGAGCCACTGTCCTTATGTGAGGTATTGTGGGAAGAATGGTCTGGTAGCTTTTCTTGCTTTATCATTCTTATTACAACTATGCACACAAAGATGGTCTTTTTACTTCTGGCTACAACGCTGTGGGAATACTCTTCGTACCTATGCATATGCTGAGTTAAAAGCTATTTTGGCTTCACACAGATTTTTAAATATTTGTTTTTTGTTTGATGTGTATTATGTGATGTTCAAATATTAATATTTTTATCTTTCTTTTCACCTTGATAGCTTCCTCGAGCGCAGGCATGGCGCTGGCGAGGTCTCTCATGGCGGCGTCGGCGAGTTTCTTGCACTGGACCTCCTCCTCCATGGTCTTCTTACTCCTGGCGGCGACGCTACGCTGTTGCTCGTCCGCGTTGCGCTGTTGCACGTTGATGACGCCCATGTATTCGATGCACTGTTCTGTGTAGATGCCTACTTGGACCTAGAAGACAAAATATGGGGTGTAAGCTTATCTAATTAAGGTAAATACCGTAAAACTATGCATAAATTAGGAAACAATTAAGTATTTTACTTTTATCTAGAAGAGGTGAATAATAGAGAGTTACATGACACTCAAAACACACACACAGCAAATAGCATACCCTTTTTTGTTTGGCAATTAAAAAGTCGGTATGTGTAAATGGTTTAATCGAAAAAATGAGTAACAGTTTGACTCAAATAAAAGGTTGACTCAAATCAATAATCTTGAAAATTACATAACATCCAGTTCGGGTAATCTAGGGACGCATTAGTTGGCATCTATGCGATGGCGACGGGATCTTTAAAGATGCAGTCTCATAAGCCGGAATCTTTTAAGCTGGACTTGCGTAAGCCAGGTTTATACGATCGGGGTAGAATAATTTTCCATTTCAGCCTCACCTTAGCTTCAGCCAGTTCCTCGGACATCTGCCCCACGAGGCGCGTGGTTTCTTCCACCTTGCCCAGTCCGTTACGTAGCTTGTTCGCTTGTAACGCTATCTCTACGCGCTTCGCTTTTAACATCCTGGTAACATAACACAATACTTATAACCTAACCTAACCAAACCAAAGGAGATCACCCAGCCTCCATACATTTTTGGGCTAAATCAATTTTGGTAGGCAAGAAGATTATTTTGGTGAGCATTAAATAACAAAACATATTTGACTGGTATCTTATCCTCATGTTTGCCAAGCAGGTGGCTTAACCATTGGGCCATGACGTACACCACGTTTGGTTTTCTTAATACTGTTTAAATGATTCTAATGTCTATTGTTCTACAACACAGCCACACTAACAGAATTTAGGACTATCAGGGTGTTTTCATATTAAGCAAGTATTTGCAACAACAACAACAATAATAACAACAACGATAACAGCAACCGACTCAGGCCTATAACAGATTTGAGTAAGCTAATGAATATTAAATGTTGCTTAATGGCGTCTGGTCGAACTACCCTCAAAAAAAGGTACTCGTAAAGGACTCGCAAGCAGTCACGCAAGCGCCGCATCTGTCCGACGAGTCGAAAGGAAGAATGAAACACGGTTGACAAATTGAAAAAAAAAATGTTCAATGACCCTGACTGCTAAGCCAGAAGTCATGGGTTCGATTCCCACCCAGGACAAACTTTGTGTGATGAGTATGATTGTTAGTTCTGTGTCTGGGTGTAACTTATCTATAACTAGCTTTTGCCCGCGGCTTCGCTCGCGTTAAAAAGAGACAAAAGTAGCCTATGTTACTCTCCATCCCTTCAACTATCTCCACTTAAAAAATCACGTCAATTCGTCGCTCCGTTTTGCCGTGAAAGAAAGACAAACAGACAGACAGACAGACACACTTTCCCATTTATAATATTAGTATGGATGGATATTATTTAAGTTCATAAACATATATTTTCTTAAAATTGCGCTCACATTTTCTATTAACCACTTCACACAACTGCGCGCCTAGTACTTTTGATTGATTTAAGTACTAAGTATCTCAGTATTTTAAATTTTCTCACATTATCACTTCACATTACTGCGCTCCTAGTACTATTGTCCTCTTAAGTTTTCAATCTTTAATTGAATTTAGAATTAACTATAGGGGAAAATGATTCATCTTTTATAATTATGTTCTCGTCGATTTTTCATTATTTTTAAGATGTATTCTGCTATTCGGGGCGGGGACAAATCCAACGAACCAAAAACCATGAAAATTGGTCCAGCCGATCTCGAGTTATAAGTGTTGTAACAAACCCGACTTTGTTTTATATATATAGATAGAAGAAGATATGTATGTATTTAAAAATTATATAAGTATGTATATCAGTTGTCTGATTACCATAACACAAGCTCTGCTTAGCTTCGGATCAGATGGCCGTGTGTAAGATGTCCCAGGATATATATTATTTATATTTATTAAATTGCAGTTTACTGCCTGAGATTTCTTCAAAACGCCTGATTCTATAACTATTCTCAACTACTTACTCCTTGTACCCCGCCACGAGCTCTAGATAGTTGGTGGGAGTGACGTAGTTGGTGCGCCTCATCTCCTGCCACATCTTCACGCTGTAGCGGCCCACTGAGGAGTGGATCAGAGACATGATGGAGGCTACTGACGCTCGTAGGATATCCTCGCGACTTTCTATTAGGGATTCCATTCGACGGACCTAGAGGGGGGGAATGAACCTTGACATTACATGAGAGATTGATGAATCTTATTAGCTTTAGCAGTTTAGACAGTGACATGATGGAAGCTACGGATGCTCGCAAGATGTCCTTGCGACTTTCTATCAGGGATTCCATTCGACGGACCTAGAGGGGGGAGGGAGCGATGATATCACATGAGAGATTGATGAATCTTAATAGCTTTAGCATTTTAGACAGCGACATGATGGAGGCTACGGACGCACGTAGGATGGTAGGATGTCCTCGCGACTTTCTATTAGGGATTCCATGCGTCGTACCTGAAGGGGGGCGGGGGGTGAGGGGGAGTAAACACATACGAGCAAAAATTGTTGAATTTTACTAGCTTTAGCATTTTAGGCGGCGGCGTTGTTACGTGTCCGTGATAGTAAGCCAATGACGAAAATAGGCGACAAAAAATCTGGCATTTGATTCTGGCTTTTCTACTTTTCCTGTTTCTCGTTTATCTTAATTAGAAATTAAGCTCCCATTGTAGATTAAAAGAAAATAAATATTTATCGACGAAGTCTTGGAGTTCTTGTTTTTATTTGCAATGAATTTGTGCTCTGGTGTAAAAGTTAAAGATCGATCCAGTTTTAATTTCTTATATTGTATTTTTTTCATACACATGCCTGTGTTGTTGCAAATGTTGTGCCAAGTGATCCCCTATTGTCGTGTTTCTCTCATTATACACAAAGTTTTTCCAACTAGCAGTTGGCATTCAAACGTTAATAAAATTTCTATTTTAGTAGGACGTAAAATATTAACCTCTCAACGACCAAGCGAGTGTTGTGTCTCGAATCAAGTGTATAGTTATAGTACAGTTTCCCTCACCCGCGGTCCAGTGATAGAGGCCAGAAGTTCCAGTCCTTCAAGGAACTTGTACGCGACTTCGAGCAGCGCCTCTCGCGGCCACTCCAGGAACCAGTTTGTTGTCGTCGCGTTGATGAGGGCGGGGTATTGGCGGATGCGGTTTCTGGTACCATAAAATAAATATTATTTTAGTTCATGAAACGACGAAATATCATAGCTTAGAGGTTCGATTAGTCACTTGAACTAAGAATAATCCGAGTGCGGGACAACGAAAACAGAGGTTTATTTTCAAAGATAGCATGAAGTATAAAGCATGAAGCAGCGAATGGCTCGTTATAGCGAAGTTTAAAACTATTGTGCCTGCATTTAGTACGACATGCGGAGAGAACCCAATGAGGGTTTTTGAGTATGAGAAATCCGCTAGATGGCAATACGTAAGCGTGAGGTCCAACTGCAGCATGATTGGAGTATTTTGACATATCTGTCAATGTCATGTCATGTCATTGTCAGATATGTCAAAATTTCGCAATACATACCAGAGAGCTGCAGCATTTTGAAGTAAAATCCTGAGTGGACCGAGTAGGAGTAGTACTTTGATCCCTTGCTTATCATAGTTTTTCGTCGATCTACTGTACCAATTTCTTTATTATTTCTTTATTTTTTTATTACTTGTGGGCTTGCTCTTGGTCCCAGACTAGCCCGAGGGCATAGACGGGGCCTACGATGGAGCGAGCTCACCCAAAAGATGCCTATGCACTCGTCTCTTGAATACATCCGGGTTATATGCATTTCGAAACACAGACGCCGGCAGGGAATTCCATTCTTTTGCGGTGCGCATAATAAAGGGATTCGATTTAATTTTATCGTATACTAGATGACCCGGTGAACTTCGTATCACTTGCGTATTAATGTAAACCAAAATTTATTTAAACCATATCACCTTTTTTCATAAAAGATTTGTATCAATTTTGCCACAGTATCACAATCTGGGTTGACGTGTGTAGGGGCGGCCTTAGTAATCTGGCAATACTGTCACTGTCACCTAACTTTTGAAGAAAAGATTGTTGAAAGGACATGTTATGAAATGGGCTTAAAATAATTTTTTTTGAACAATATCATATGCGGTTTATCTGGTAGGGAAAATTGTCCAGAATGGCCATAAAAAAAAACAATTAAATTAAATTAAAATTCATTTATTTCAGGCAATTGACTGGCCTGTTGGTCTAGTGGTTAGTAGCCCTGACTGCTAAGGCGGAGGTCTTGGATCGAACCCACGACCTCCGCCTTAGCGGAACCACCCAGAACAAATTTTGTGTGATGAGCATGAATGTTTGTTCTGTGTCTGGGTGTGCGTGTGGATGTGTCAAAGACCGTATACTGACTCTTTTTAACATTGTAAACCAAACCGTGGCCGCAAGCGTATTCCTCACACGTGCGGATTAGCTTCCTCAAGCCACAGACCGACGCACTCAGTAACACCATGTGGTCCGCATAACTCAGATTGTTGACACAAACTGCATCAATGTGGCAGCCAACATGCTGGCGACTAAGCGCCTTGATCAGTCCGTTAACGTACAGGTTAAATAGGGTAGGGGATGTTAAGCCGCCCTGCCTAACACCACACTCGTGCCGATACGGATCCGACATTACTCCCGCCCACCTAACACTGTTGGTCTGATGCCCATACCAGTACTGGAACATGTTGATGAGTCCCAGTGGCAAGTCTATGCTCTTCAACTTGTCCCACAGCAGGTCATACCACACAAAGTCAAAGGCCCTGGAAAGATTGAGGAAGCACGCATACACGGGCGTTTTGCGATATGTGTAGTATTTGACAGTATGCTTTAAACACAGTATGGCACTCTCGGTTGATAACCGAGGACGAAATCCGAACTGGTTACTGTGTATTAACACGTATTTATTCAACTGTGTGTTAAGCATACCGTCAAAAACCTTTGCAATAATAGTGGCAAGAGAGATAGGCAGGCCTATAGTTACTGTTGTTGTTGTTTATTTACGTGTTTGTTCGACCCCGCTATGCGCGGTCCTCTCCCACCCCCCGGCACGTCTCCTAGACACACCAAAGTCGCCGCGTCAGTGAGAGCGGTCACAATGTCAGAATAAAGCCTATCCAGAACACGCATGGGCCACGGTCTCCACAAAAACTGTCAGTGCAATTTAAACAATCAGGTGGAAAATCTATTAATTTCAGCCTATTGTGGCACACTTTGGTATACATAGTTACTTGCTCTGTACTCTTTACACCCCAAGCTATGGCCCTATCAACACTATCAATTTTAGATGAGATCTTAGTATTTAATAAATTCTAGTTACACTTAATTATAAGCACCATTATTTTATTTAATAAATAAATATTTTAAATCTAGATATATTTTTATCGTAATATTATTTTTGTACATTGGAAAAAAGAAAAACTGTTACAGCAGCCTTTCTGTAATTCAAACCGTATTAAATGGCTTTAAAATAAAACCAACTAATTATCTGCATTATATGAATTTATGAAAATGATTCCTTTGCGTCTTTTTAAAACAATTCAACATTACTTGTGTCAGGTTGACGGGTTGTAACCTTTATGGTTGTAACTGCACTTGAATTTGACACTTGATTTGCCGGTTACTATGACAACGACATCCAACAGAACATGGACAACTTTTATATGGGAAAATGTAATTGTTGTTTTACTCTATCTATCTCGCAATTTTTTCTTATTTGCTCACCGTTTAGACCTACCCTGGACTACAACAAACATTTTAAACCCAAAATCAGCTCAATCGGCCCAGCCGTTCTCGAGTTTTAATCAGACTAACGAACATCAATTCATTTTTATTTATATAGATTGATTTACAACTTTAAAAAATTACAATACCTGAATTCTTCCCCAATAGGGCTGAAACAGAGTACAATGTGCAGGTTGCTCCGCACACGCTCTACTAGGAACAAGTACACCAGCTCGTTGGATTGCATTATGTTGGCAGCTTTCATCGGCTTTTCTAGGGCTGACTTTACCTGTTGACAGAAACAGGTAAAATTATATCGGAACTGTAATAATAACGCTTGCCTATTATGATCCTACAATGTGGGAACCACATGTCGTTAAGACCTAGGCCCGTATTAATAGACGTCACTCAATTCTGAAACGCTCTCAAATCTATTGCTGTCTTTATTTTTTCCCTTTAGAATGACAAAGACAGCAAGAGATTTGAGAGCGTCTCAGAATTGAGTGACGTTCGAGTATTCGGCCATTAGACAGTTAAGTAGATAAGTAAACGAAAGCGCACCTGAACTTACAATAATTATAAGTTTAAAATCACTAATTTGGTTTGTGCAAGCGTAATGATTTATGCTCGTGCCTATTTTGTAAGAAAAGAGGTCTTTATCCAGGCTTGGTTTGCTTTAACGATGTAAAAAAGGTTTTGTTACACAATTATTTTTAAAAGAGAATACGAACAACATTTTGGAATAGACAACTAGATTTACTTTTGTTTCACGTAAGATGTTTCAAAATGCCTTTTTGGTAGATGGAAATAAATGGCTTAGACTAGACTTTAACTTGGGCCAAAAATTCTACTCAAGGACGATTTACAGATTTCAGATTTAAATGATTATAAGACCAGGTTTTTTACGATATACTCATCGACATTTGGCCGTGTGTAGTTGTGAGACTACGATTTCGCCCTCAAACCGCCTCTCACCTATGAGAAGCACTCTGAAGAAGCGAATGGAAATAATGTACAGACTTCTTTTGGTAGCGGTCTTTTTGTAGACGTAAGCGCGACTGCAGCCCCCTTACCATGACGTTTAAAGTAAGATTGTTTTATTCCTGTTAAGGAGTGTGCAAGTGACAGCGTTAGACACGTTGTCTAGCGTCGTCTCTTTCACACTGAAAGTAATATCAAAGTAATACTGCTATAAGGGCTTGTGGTACGTCCCCAGATCGTTGGCACAATCAAGAAGTGTCATCAGGTGTTATAAAATCATGGCATACATCCTCAAACTCATCTGGTTTGTAAAGGTTGGTGATTTCCCCGCTGCTGAGCAGGTTGTTCATGATCTCAGTGAAGGCCTCATCAGCTATCTGCGTGTCAGAGAATATGAACGTGGTCTTCTTCTGGTCTACTCCGCAGCCGGTGTACAGGACCTGATGGAGGAACGAAAAGAAAATATATTCAAAGGCGGTTCTAAATTGTTTGTTATGCTAGTAGGATCACGTTTACGAGTCATTTTTTAAAACAAGATGGGAGTCGGTATTTCCTAGCTACTGCCTTTGAGACGAAATGCCGAAACAAGCTCAGGGATTATAGTCTCTTTTAAGTCCAGACTACCTTTCAGAAAGCCCTTCAAGAATAGAAAAAAAGAAAGTCAAGCCAACGGTTTAGTCCATTTGGTCGTGACGGAATTTTCTATACTTAAACGCTCATTGACCAGACCAGAAAAAGTTGGTACGGTTGACGGTAGCTCTCGCGGTTCGCAGTAGCACACAAAAACAATAATTTGAAAGGTTTGGGGAAAGCCTTCGCCCAGCACATTAACGTCTAATTTAAAAAAATATATACTAATTAGACTTTAAGTGTGAAACTAGGTCCAAATATCGAAGGGCCTTGCCCTCTCTCTTCTATTAAGAAGTTAATGGTACACACGGCAAGCTATACAAAACCAGTTTTAGCTGACCTCGCATTGTGTATGTTTTTCGTACAATGAGAAGTCAGCTTATACTGGTTTTGTATAGCTTGATGTGTAGCCTACCGTATCTTGATGGGCTACCGCCATAATAAAACGGTCTAACCTTCAAGTCCTCGCGGAAGTCCTTGAGGCCGTAGGTCTTGGTGACGACGACCTGGAACGAGTTGTACTCGCAGATGTACGACGCTATACGCGTCAGACATGTTCGTCCGGACCCGCCTGCCAACAGGCATAAGTTAAGGCTTTTATTATTTGTTTATCTATTACCTAGCTGCCCCTGTGGTTTTTATCCGCGATTTACTGCGAATTCGAAAAAGTTTTATTGAAATTTCTACCTCGCCCTCCCAGTGATGGATTTTGACCTATGACATCTAAGGAACACTTGCGCAAAATTTTATACTAGACCGAGCAGTTTTAGCTTTGCGAATGAGTCAGCTTATATTTTTTTTCTGAGAGTGTTAAGTCTAAAATCCTCCATAGAAAAGGGAGGATCCTGCGACCAGACGGGTGTTGTGTCTGGTGGGCTACTGCCCGACGGTCCTAATCGGGATTTCTGTGCCTGTGCTAATGTCATCGAAAAACGTTATATGTAAGATGTCAGTTGTAGTTCAAGTGTTCGGCGATAGATGCCGCCACAAATTCCTCTCAGGTATTTAAAGCAGGGATATTATAAGGACATCGTCTTTCTCTGTAAATACTATTCTCCTAAGAACACCGACCGATCCCGACGCACAGCAGATGTCCGCGCTGCTGCGAGATGACGCGCACGATACGACAGATGTGCTCGATGGCGTCCTTGAACAGCACCAGGTCCATCTTCACCACGCCGGGGCAGCTGTTGTACTCTTCCAGCTGGTTTTGGACAAATCTGGACCAAATATATTTTTATGGTACTTCATTTACATAATAATATTTTGGGGGAATGAGAGACAGAGTGTAAAGTCCCTCATCCTCTGTTGAAAAGGGAGGATCCTCCGACCAGGCGGGTGTTGTGTCTGGTGGGCTACTGCCCGACGGTTCTAGTCGGGATTGTTGTAATCGTTCTAATGTCACCGATAACTCACATATCGCGATGCAGGATTGTCAGTTGTAGTTTACATGTTCGGCGATAATGTCGCCACAATATATGTTATTAACAGGTACGAAAATAGAGAATACGCGGACTATAGGATTATACTATTAGCACAGATTAATAAATAGTTACTACGTAACAGATACTTCACTCCAATACAAAAACCAAAATACCTACGCTATAATAGCCTACAAAATCATAATAATAATACCAGTTGTTTGCAGCAAGGAGAAATGTACCATAAGCACGCACAAAGAGAGTTGAGATTCTTTTGCCCGTCGCGCGACTAACGTGTGTGCGTGTCGTCCAGCAAATCTGCTAGGGTTATACGTATGATGACAATGGTAATAAAACGAATGTTTTAGAAAAACAATTATTATTTTATTTGTTGATCAAATATTTTTTAGTTTGATAAAATGACTGATGCATATTTTTCGTTCCTTGAATTCCCGACTAATATTTTAGTGTCGAAAATATCCAAAACCGCGTGAATAATTTTAATAAATAATCAAAAGGGAAACAAGAGAATTGGGAAACAGGGGAATTGCACAATAATCACGCAATAATTACGTGGTTTCGGCATTTTGATAGTCAGCGCTGTACCCGTGACGCGCGAGCACTCAGCCGGGCGCGCGACAGCCCGGTGTTCGTTGTATCGTCGACGATACGCGAAGCGGTAGGCATAAAACGCGTGGCCTTGAGCGAGTGACGGACGCCTGCTATTAGGCAGAGAAGACCTGAGTGACTTGAAAAAGAAGCGCAGATTTCGAATCCCAAACATAGCAGTTAAGTCTAAGTTTGCCCAACGCCTACCCAACTTCCTCCACTCGCATATTTATAATAAAATAAACTGCTCTTGGAAATCTCCCAAGCCGACACAGAAAATCTTCTACACATTGACAAATAAACACACACACACACACACACACACACACACACACACACACACATCACACACCCATACACACACATCACACGCACGCAAGACATACATAATACCACACAACTCCTAACCTCACTCAATACTCTCTGACCTCCGATATATCAATACATTTCCTTTTCTTTTCATTCATTTAAAATTAGTTTTTTAGCATTTGTTAATTTGTTAACTTATTGATGTAAGCAAACCTATAAGCAGAATCGTTTGTAATGTCGTATTTCATTTTATTAAGGTATATCTGTTTGTATCCGAGGTGCCCAAGATACAGGCCTAGCCTAGTTTGGGACCAACGAAAATATCTATACATGTAACGGCGTATTTAAATAAACGATTTGTATTTGTATTTGTACTGATAAGGGTTGACAACATGGCATAATCGCTTGGTAACGGTTGAAGTAGCCAGCATATCCGAACATTTCCCGTTATCTCTATTATAAATAAAATATGGTATTGAAGTGTGAAACTAAATAGTTTCGTGTCGTTCGGTGTTACCGTGTGCACCGGTAAAATCTTGCAGATTATTATTTAATCTCAGTGCAAGCCACGCGACGGCTGTAGCCGCCAGATCAACAGTAGGAATATTTTTGGACCTTATACATTTCTAACACTGTCATGACCCTTACTTGACATATTGACAAATAGACATGGCGGTTAGAAGCATTGTCATGCTCGCTCAAAAAGTCTCGCTGATGGTGGCGAGTGCGTTGGATCATTCGGTTCCCTTCAAAATGGTTGAGCTAAATGGTGCTGATGCCACGCGTCATGCTCGTGAACGGGCGCTGTCAGTTGAGATGGGTCATCTCTTAACTGCCATGACTTTTTACTTTTTATTTTAATTTTGTATTTGTTTATTATTTTTGTTACATACACATTGTTTTCACATGTAGAAGCAACAAAAAGATAATGTAACCAAGATTTTGTAAAACATGATTTTTTTAAAAGAGTGTCCGTGGAGTTTCTTGCCTGTTCTTCTCCATAGAGATCTACGTTTTGGAACAGGCAATTAGCGTCACTTTTCTTTTCTGACTAACCGACAGACTCTTCGACAATTCATAAGTACCTGTAAATGGTCTAAGTGAAATAAATGCTTTGAATTTATTATAAACTCTTTAAAAACAAAATACAATAAATGACGTTTAGCCCTTACTTCTGCAGCGCGACGGGATCATTCATGTCGTCATAGATCTCGAAGGGGTTGAGGAAGTGTCCGAAGAGCGGCGGACTCTTGGAGGGGCAGAGCGCGTGGAACGTCAGCTCGAAGTGCTTGCCCAGCATGTCGCCCATGTGGTTCATGAACCACTCGCGGTCTCTGTAGGGGAATTTTATGTGAATGAACCCAATGTCAGTAAGGAACCCCTTACGGTATTAGCTGGACTAAACGATTATTGACAAATCTTGTGGTTATAGCTGACCTAAACGATTAATGACAAACGGTAGCACTGTTCGGATAGTTTACACAAATCTGTGTGCTTATCAAAATAAACCCACAGATAGACCTTCATGGTTCTCGCATGATATGATTAATATTATGAGGGTTTTATGAAATAATGACCTCTATGATATAAAGAAGCGTGAGGTCCAAAAACCATTAAAATAGGAGCTTTGACAATTTTGCCAGACACAGTCAAAAGGCCTTGTACTCTTGTGTCTTAAGATCTCCCGCCAAAGTGGCGCTAGCTGGCGTAATTTTTTGCAACACATCGTGTGCTTGTTTCGGATGTTTCTTCTTAAAACAGTTGACTTGGGAACATCGGCTCATGTAATTTTTGGTAAAATCATTAAATAAATCCTAGCTCCTAACCAATATATAGAAGACCAAGAACTAGTATACTAACTTTTCTTCCGTAAGTCTGTCGCTAAACACTCGGAAGCACTCGTGTATCCACAGGCGTAAGAACCGCGGCTTCGTATTCGTGTAGTCTTTATTACAACGCAGTAGACCCTGAGGGAATGCTACTTTTAGGACAATCTTTACATATGTAAGTACTTGAACCTGACTGCTTTTTTTATCAGCGCGAAGCCTTAATTGGACGGTTACAACTTTTCTTTGTTCTGAGCTGTCCCAATGAAGCAGTTGAAATGCCCCCACCTTCAAATCAATTGGTCTCGACCATAGTCTCGACCTGATGGGGCGACAATTTGGCGATGATCTTTATAGTGGTTGGATGGTGGATGACATGATGTATGATGAAAAATAAAAGGTAGAAGATGGATGATAAAAACTTAATGATTGATGGTGATGATAGTAGTATAAAGTTCTTCTTGACGTAACCTTCCCAATAAATAGATCCCTCTGTATTTCATGTTTCTTCTTCACTAGATCATGAGTTTTTTTTTAAGGCGATTTACATCAATTTTATTAATTTATAATTATTTTGGTTAAATATTGCTGTACCTGGAATATTTTGGAGATGTCTCTCAAATTGAAGAGATAGTGCATCTTGCTAGGGGTAGGCAGCAGCTTGGCCACAATATTGTTGAACATGTCTATCGTCGCTATCAGCACGGTTTTGCCTGGATTCAAGAGTTTCAGTATAATTTACTATCTCGATATGAGTTTGCTTTGAGTAAACGTAATGATCCATAAGTTTTCAGAATAATGGAGAAAATAAATGTTATTTAAATAGAATCAAATATTTTTTTAATAAATGACTTTAGAATTATGTCTCCATTTTTTTTTTCAATGTAACGAAAAGACAAGGTGCTAAATATTGCCGAGTCGTTGTCGTTTTGTGTTTGCTTGACAAACTATGACGTCACACGATGCACGCCGAAATGACGGGTATTCGAAATAATTCTTCTCTAAATGCTTCAAATAATTCAACAAACCATTAATCATAGAAGTATATCGGAAATTAAAATAATTTAGCAATACAGTTCTAAGTCTCGTCCATCGTCACCAAGATCAGACTACTACTAGATTTCAAACGGCTTTATTTAGTAAAAAGGTTAATGTCCACCGTCGCCATCACCGTCACGACAACAGGAAGAAGATGACGGCGAGCCGAGGTTTGTATGAGATGACGTGATGTGCGGTAGACACGCGACTATAATAAATGTATGTGTCGCCACTCCGCGCCGTCATCTCGATCTTGTTGTTGGTGACGGCGGCAGTAGAGAATCTGCCTTAGGATTTCATGTTAAATCAAGAATACCAGCTCACCAACAGACTTGGTCTCCTCATCAAAGTCGGACAGATGCTGTCGCAGCATTGTACCGAAGATCTTGACGAGCTGCTGCTGCGTGGGCGAGGCCAGGAAGAACGCGTGGAAACACGACAATAACCTCGGAGGGAGAGGAGACCGAGCTCCTCCGGGAGGACCGGCCGCGCCACAGAGGACCATGTTCTGTGTGCAGACATAAGTAGAACTGGCTTGGAATTAGGCACACGCGTACATATTTTGTTTGCATTTAAAGGTTTACTCTGTATAGTGCGTTTTACGAAAGAATTCCCTTCGCCGTAATGTTGGCAGCGAGGGACATGAGAGTTGCTACATTTTTAGAATTAAATTACTCAAAGTAACGAAAAATCAATAAATCTCCCAAAGATTATTGATTTTTAAAATAAATAAATCAATAAATCTCCCTAAGATTATTGATTTTTCCTTACTATAACTATTTACCTTATAATTTTGATTATTAGGAATTCACAACGATTCCTAGCTTTATTGTGATGGAAAGGAGCCTACTCTTACTATAAAATCACAGATTGTCGAGCGTACTGGCAGAAGTAAGTCTCGATACGTTATTATTAACGTTGTAATTTTTGGAACTTTAAACTTGCAACCCTTTCTTACTAAACTGACAGACAAACAGGGGAGCCAAAACAACGACGAAGGGAGTGAGAGAGGGAGTGTTGGTCTATCCCCGTCACTACACTTGCTTGTCATGTCGGCTGTCATTACATTAAAAACTTATTGATTGCTATTCTAATAAATACCTAATTAAAGTGAACTAATCCTTCAATATTAATAATTCCAAACACAACCACTGCCTTGTTCCAATCAATCTTGTCAGAATTTAAAACTAATGCTGATGTCGCGTCGAACACTAATGAGGGTTTTTTGCATATGAGAAATCCGCTAGATGGCAATACGTAGGCGTCAGGTCAACTGCAGCACGATTGGTGAATTTTTGACATATTTGTCAATGTCATGCCGTTTTACGGACAAATATGTCAAAATCCACCAATCACGCCGCAGCCGGACCCGACGCCTAAATGCTGGCAAAAAACCCTCAATGCGCGATGTTTTTTCCTATATATAGGAAAAAACATCAACACATATATCATCACAAATTAGTAGTATTTTTATATGTTAAAGCCACAGTGTTTTTAGGAAATGATTTCTATTTCTAAACTTAACTAAGCCCAGTACTAACAAACAACTAAAAGCAAGAAGTACATACCCGGACATTCTTCCGCCACTGCTTGGCCCTGTCGAACCAGTATCCGTAGTCGTGCCACAGGCGCACCAGCTCCAGCGGCGGCTGCGAGCCGTAGTAGTCGCGCACCGGCATGTTTATGTCGTCCATGAATGCTATCATCTTCTTGCCTGGAGACCAGAAAGTATGGTGCAGTTTTTATATAAAGATTAGTGAATTATGAAACAGATGGTCACAAAGACAACTGCCGACGCCAAGTACCAGTATGAAATGTTATCAGTTTGTAATTCTCTCACAACAAAATCTCCTATGCAGGATTAAGTAGGAGATTTTGTAGTGCTGTGCGTTTGCAAAAAAAAAGTATGAATTTTCGTGCACGGCACGTCCATTTGCTTGGAACCCAAAAAGTCCGATGATCATTATTTTTGGATGGCTTTACTAGAAGCTTATTAGATAGCTTCCCTTCAAGTTAGGTTGAAGACTGGATTGGCCTTTAGCTTTCAAATCACACAGCAACGCTCACAACGCTGCGTTGGAGATAAATAAGTGAGTATGTGATATCTGAACATCTCCGAAATATCAAAAGCTGAACACTTCCATACCTCCAGTGGGCGCATAGTTCCCTTTGGTCCTCTTCTCGAGCCGGGACTCGATGATATCCTGCACGTTAGCCGCCGTGGTCTGAGCCGACATGTTGATGACTTGGGTGCTGTACCTGTGATATGATATAAATAAATAACCCGTTGAGATTCTCAATTCTTTTTTCCGAGTTATAAAGGAAGTCGATAGGTATAGGAAATTATTTCAAACTTAAAGCTTTGTCTCAGTGGGGTTTACGGGGTTAGATTACGAATTGATGAATGAGTTTTTGAATAAATTATTTATTTTCGGCTAAAGTTTTTTTTGTCAACTTAAACACCTTCATACACCTAGTGAACTGTTTCTGATTAATTTTATTCCCTTTAAATAATATGACTTTTTAGGAATTGATTCGATCGATAATCTTTTAAGAAATAGGATATCTTCTAAAATATATGTTTATTTTTTATTTTTTCAGTAACGTCCCCTTTTTTCGACTTAATTCATCAAGTTTGGAATCAAAAATCCGTTTAAGAGAGCTTATTTTGGAGAATATACTGGATGTTCACCATGCACACTGAAATTTTCTCAAGATGACATTAAATAATCAAATTGAACTAACTTTGAAGGGTCCAAGCAGACCAGGGTCCCCTGGACCAGGTAGGTCTTCCCAGTGCCAGTGGGACCTCCGATGAGCACGCCGTAGCCTGCCTTCAGCATGTCCAGAGAGATGATCTGGACTCGCATGAACTCCATCGTCGGCACCAGGATCATGTGGAAACCGGCGCTGGAGGTTTTAGAATATTGGATGGTAGCATACGGCTAATGTTTAAAGGCCATATTTCATTAGGACACAGGGGCAAGTTGCGCAACCTGATGTCCTAATGAAAGATAGCCCTAAGCCGATCATAGTGTGTCGGTTGCAGACTATTGTATGACATAAAGTTAAAATGTTGTGCCTGGTTCTACAGTCATAACACCTCCTTCCTATTTATGTGCCTGTGTGAAACCTTGATAAAGAAAATTAAAATAATTTTATTCACACTTCTGTCATTCTTAGGTACTTTCCGCTTGTGAAACGAATTGTGATAATATAGAGTACACTATTTCTCAAAAATGTGGAGATCATAATATTTTAAATAAGCGCTGTAGGAGCTGTTGTACTAACAGAACACAGTAGTCGTAATCATTACTTAAGTGTAGAAAGATATACCTAAGTACAATTCACATAATAACGCTTTGCCCAACTTGGTAAATTAGGACAGCAAACGAACTTGCGGCGACAAGACCAATCTCACTAAATCACACTACAAATTCAAAAAACCGCCACTAACTTAGGATTAAACCTCCAGTTGTCAGGCAGGCGGTCCTCCCACAGTTTGAAGGCCGTCAGCCTCTCGTCAACATAGTAGTCGTACACGGTGTCCTTGAGAGGGAAGATGCCCTCGTGCTCCCGCAGCCAGTTGTCCAGCTTGCGGCGAGAGTCGTCGTCCAGGGTCGCGCATACGGACCAGATCATGCTAAACGACGGAGAAAATACAAAAAAAAACATATACGAGGTGGAAACTTTCAGTGGAGAAATAAGGGGCATTGAGGCTACAAAAAAATGGTCTTAGGAGACTATCCATATTTTTATGAAATTTTTATCCTCATTCACAGATTTTTAAATTAGTCTATTTTCCGCAAAAACTGTTTTTGATGACCTGTTTCTAATATTGATAAGTTCTATCGGTCTATCCTAGGTCAGAATGCTGAAAAAGTTAGAAATTGGGAAAGCTTTTCCTATACGTTTTGTATGAATATAATACGCATTTTTTTGCCCTCAATTACATCCTGATTCTAATTCTGATTAAAAACTTCTTTTGGACCAATTATCGTTGGAGTGCTAAAATAGGCCAGAAATTGCTTAAAACACATAGTGACGTAGGCGAAACAGAATCTCATCTAAAAACAAAAAGGCGAGTTTTAACTGATTACGAAGAACAAACACTACACTACAAGAGCATGACAAAAAAATCCGTCAGCTCCTGACCGCGCACGCTACTACTTCTTCGTCTACTTCTTCCTGCCCTTATCCCATTTCGGTCGGTCGGCGCAACATTTCTTTTTCTTCCATATCAACCTGTCACCCGTCATGCTATCACATCACTTACTCCTTTCTCCTTCGTATCATTCTGCACACAATCCATCCATTTTTTCTTCGCTCTTCCTCTCTCCGTCCAAGAAGAAATAGAAAGTAACATACGCAAAACAGAATCTCATCTTGGCCAGCGCCTCCATCTCGGAGGTCTCGTCTCCCAGCACAGGCGGGGGCTCCGGCGACAGTCCCAGCAGCCGACACATACTGCGCACTCCCGTCAGCTCCTGTCCGCGCACGCTGTGACCCTCAGTGAGGTGCAGGCGCTTCAGCTCCAGCACCGGCGTCAGGATCGTCGCGAAGTAGCGACGGAGCTGGTGACGAGGGATTGGTAGAGGTAGCCTGACAGGTTTGCCATAAACCAGAGCGTGTGTTGCAAGATGCAGTCTTGCGCTCCGGTTTCCACATGAGTCAGTTAGACTTCACCTGATAGGTACTAGTGATACCAGTTAGGTAAAGGGCAAAAATGTTAACTATATATGTCAAAGTGTAACTTCCCCGACTAAGTGAAGGGGCTCCACACATCTTTGCCAAAACGCTCCATGACCAGGTATCTGTATGTAACTACGTTGCACTCATGAGATCCTACTGTCAACTATATGTCAAAATGTATGGCTGCTGCCTTTTCACCTTGTCCACTATCATCACGCTATCATATTCCTGACTGTGTTGGGGTTAAAGTGAAATCGGATCCAGTAATCCGCTATTTAATATGAAGTGAATAGGTATGAAACCTTAACCCAACTATGGGGTAAATAATAAACTCAAAATCTTAATTATTTTATTCAAATCCGTACTTCCGTACTAATATTATAAATGCGAAAGTAACTCTGTCTGTCTGTCTGTCTGTCTCTTCTTCACGCCTAAACCACAGAACCGATTTGAATAAAATTTGGTACAGATATAGTCTGGGACCCGGGAAAGGACATAGGATAGTTTTCATCCCGGAAATCCCCCGGGAACGGGAACTATGATGAATCCACGCGGTCGCAATTAGAACATCTACTAATTGCGAAATCACTTGCATAGCCCTCTAAAGTTGGGTCTCTAAATTACAGATATATTTTAAAAAACGGAACAGAATTTGTATGAAATTATCTATCAATATTTTTAAATAGAACTTATCAAAAGTCTTTAGGTTCGAAATGACAACTTTCCAAAATGTCGACTCCTAAAACAACTACTTCACAAAATCAATGTGAAACAGGTACTTAGTACTAACTATACCCACACTACAAAACTGACACATTTATGAATAAATCTCCAACTCACCGCTTCCCTATACTCGGGATGCTCAACCGTCTCCAGCCAGGAGTTGACGAAGGGCCACCACCCCCAGTCCTTGTAGTCGTTGTACACCATGCCGTTACGTGACACCGTGGCGGGTGAGGCCACTGCTAAGTCCAGGGTCTCGATCAGAAGAGTTACCTGATCAGAGGGAACTACTCAACCAGGTCCGTAATGGTTTTTTTCGTCTAATGGACTCGAAAGGGGGTTCGAAAAAATAACAAAATGGCACAACGGGAAGATGACAAAAATCAAACAAAAAATTTTTCAACATTTCATTTTCTTTTCGTTGTGCCATAAACCAACCTGACAAAAATTAGATTCGACCTGTACTATCGACAACATTGAATCATGAATTCATGACCCATTTCGACGATAAATCGTTTAAAGCTGTCAAAATAATAAGACTAGACGTGTAACATTTTTAATACATGTTTTCGCGATTGTCGATATTAAGCTTATGGTGGGTTATAATTCCATTTTTATTTTATTTTTGATTGATGATTGTACATAAAAATATTAATCGAATCAGAAAAATAGCAACAAAAAATACATGCGATTTTGATGGAAGGTGAGGTGAGTTCGTTTTAGTCTAAAACCTCACCACAAATTACTAGAGAGGAAATAGTTAAAAAGTTGTCAAGAATATCTCATGATTAATAGGCAATCCCTAACCAGTGTTGGCGTACCTACTATAAAAGTCAGAAATTGTAACAAAACTTCTAATTTTTTACATCTTTTCAATCGAGGATGAGAAGCTTTCTATCTGCCTGCCAAAGGGTTGTTGTCAGAATTCTATTATAATATATTCACAACGTTGAAATCGATAAAAAAAATTCACTTGAAGCTACTAACCTGAGCAGGCATATTTATTCTCTCGCTGTTGACCAGAGTGAGCAATTTATTGTCGTCCATCACAGAGTTGAGGTTCTCTATCCATATTGCGTCTACTGGACCGTCGAATATTATCCACTTCATATCTTGTGACTCATCTGAAAATATCACATTAATCAGTCAGAGGTTCTTTCTGCGAAAATGTCCAACTTCGATAAAAGATTTATATAACGCGTAGTTTGGTTTGGTTAGTAAATTCAACCTTAAAGCTATTTTTAACCGACGTCAAAAAAGAGGAGTTTCTCAATTCGATGGGTATGTTTTTTTTATACACTTTCGGCCAAGATCAGACTACAATGTCCCTAAAAGTTAGCACTAATAATGGTGCCGATTCTCTTGCTTACTAACTTACTAAGCTTAAATTAAGTGCTTCTTTCTTTTCCATTTCATTAAGAAAAGGACAAAAGATAAATGTTAAATAATTTGTGTAAATCGAAGAGAATCGGCTCCAATAACAGCTGTCGATAACTTGTAGTTAGAGGCAGAAAGTCTGACCAGTCTAATTGGGTAGTTTACACCATTAACCAATAAATGTTAGACACAATTTCTATGAAACCTCTTTTAATTTCAGCCCAGTAAATTGGGTTCATTTTCAATTTGCTATTACATTTGATTTTTAGTTGCTTTAAAATCAATAAATAGATAGTCAACTGAGTTGTTATTTTAGTGACGTCATTAGTTGCCATTGCCATACAAAGTCTATTGGAGAATTGCGTTTTGACAGCTCATAAAAAGTACGTCAATTGATAATGCTGTAAACTACCGTATTAAGGGATACCGTGTCTCCCAGGTACTGGGTTGTAGAGGTCCTATAGGCAGTCGCTTCACGTAAAACATTGGTATCCAGCTGAATTCAGTTAGCCTAGAAGCCGACCTCAATCAAATAGAAAAAAGGTAGGTAGATGAAGTCTCACCTTGACAAACAGTCCTCATAATTGAAGACAGGACACCATCCTTCCATTCCCCGGTAGCCAGATTATACTCTCCGTACAATTCCCCCAGGGTCAAAGCCTTAGGGTTGATAGGGTAGGTGTGGACCAGCTCGAAGCCTGGCTGCATCTCCCGCTTGAGGCGAGAGAGGGTGTTGGCCAGCATCCTCCAAGACACCGATTTTGCTGTGTTCGTGTCGCCGAGAAGGATGCTGGAGTGGCGAGAGTTCTGGAGGGAGGTTGTGAGGTTAAGGAGATTTGGGTACGCGCAGAAACAGTTCGGCAATTTAGACATTTTCGGGTATGTACAGATGGCCTAAGGCTTTCCCAAGGTTTAAACGGCCCATCTTCATGTCTACCTAGCTTTAATAGGGGAATAACAATTTGTAAATTCCAGTGACCCTGAACCTTGCCACAATTATATGAAAAATAATGTCTGAACATTAAACAGTAGATTTTGGTCTTTTTGCCAGAATGCGTAGTTTAAGGACCGGAGATATCTGAGTACAAAAGTACTATATATTTTGCTTGTTAGACGCTAGTTCCTACAATATTTTACTAGATTCGGGAAATCAAACCCAGGATCTCACTCTCAATAGTCGATAACAACTACAAGACCTTCATAGACTCCGTTGACACAAACCTTCGTCTCATAAGTCTGTATAACTTTATGAAGGGCGGCCCTCACAGGCTGCAGGCCTGCTATCTTCATCTCGGCAGTGATGGCCGTCTCCAGCAGCTCGTAGTCCAGGGTTGGGATCTGAACGTCTGGGAAGATGTCCGTCATGATGCCGTCGAACAGAGGAACGTCCTTGGCTGTCAGACGAGCTACGTTCATGTCTCGCATGGCTAGGATCACCATCTGTAAGAAAATTAATAATTATTTAACTCTAAGTTATGCAAATAGCAAATATATTACCTGCAGTCAAAAAGTGGCACTTTAAAAGGCTATTTGACCAACATGATACTGAGTATCGCGTTGACATTTGACGTTTATCTCTTTTTCACTCGCACTACTTCAATCATGCCGTCCTACTTTGACGTGTAATGTTTGTGTGCGTTAGTGTGCCGTTTTTGAAGATAGAATTTCGTTTAGGTAACTTATCTACACCATTAATTTTACCTAAAATATCATTGAACAATAGTCTTAGCACGTAGCGGAACTTATGATCATCATCAGTTTGACTCGAATAAACCGTATCGAGAAACTGTTTAGTATTGTAACACAAGATGCCGTGTGATTAGCCACAGGGCCCTAGCCCTTGCATATTTATTGGTGGGCCGTCGGGTATACGTAACGTTCACCTACAGACTGCAATGTCAGTCACATCATTTCACACCTAAGTCTTTGATCCTGTTCCTTTTTTGTTTAAACCCTTCTCCTATTGAAGCTACGTCTCTGTATTTCGAATTGTGTATCGAGACAATACGAAAGATTTTTTTTTTCCGCTATGGCAATTGAGCCGGTTTCGACTATTCTGCCAGTGTCGCGAAGATAAATAGACGTCACTAAGCACTGACTTGGGCTTAGCACTATACCTGTCACTGTTACACAACTGCCAAACATCAAGTGCACGATAGAGACGGAAACACGGCTAAGCCAAAGTCTGTGCTTAGTAACGTCTATTCATCTCGCCATCAGTGCTCACGCTCACCTCCTGCTCCGGCAGGTGAGGGTAGGCCCTCCTCTTGATGCCCGCGTACCTCAGTAACGCGACCATGGAGCGTAGACCGAAGTCGTAATGCTCCTGTTTTGAAAGTTGCTGCATCGCCAGTTGATACAGAGTGAACACCTGTAATATTGTTAATTTAATTGTTTTATAATTTACAGCTTAGTGCCAGTGAAACAGGCACGAACACTGGCTGTTTCGAAGACTAACCGGACTAAATCAACTGTAAGAGAAGGCTGTTGTTTTGACAATACAAACAGGCGCCTCAATCAGACGTTGGTAAACGAAAACATCGTGAGAAATTCGAACACAATTTATCTTTCACGAACAAGCGGCGTGATCAATGAAACTAGAAAACTATAAAAACCTCAGAACGCTATATATAATCATCTATAATATAAAAATGAATCGCTAAATGTACTGCTAAGCGCATAACTCAACAACGCCTGGACCAATTAGGCCAATTCTTTTTTTAAAATGTTCGTTGAAGTTCAGGGATGGTTTTTACGAGAAAAAATCAAATAATTGCCGGGAAAGCCCTAAAAACACCCCTTTTCTTTTCCCCATACAAAAGATTCGTAATACTAAAAAGTCAATTTGAACTTTAACACCATACCATAAAGATCAAGTGTTAGTCGAGAGGTTTCGGGAAGCCAAAACAATTTGAGTGAAGTATCGTATCGTCGTCAAAAAGCTTGGAGCGTAGCTTGGAGGACCAGGGGACGGACGCCGGACAGAATACTTTTTACCTTCTTTTTCTAGTAACCAAAAATCTGTTATCACGCGGGTGAAACCGCGTGGGACAGCTAGTACTCTAATAAATATGTCAAAACAGTAAGGTTAAACGCTGTACCTTCTTCGCACTGATTTTGTAAGCGGTGAAGCCATCAGAGAAGAGAGTATTCTCTGCAATGGTGAGAGAATCCGGCACACACATAGCGATTGGACGGAACATCGACTTCAAATTATCTGGCAACTCTGTTCGGCCGGCGTAACTATGGGTAAAAGAAATTGAGTAACAAGGAATAAAAAGGCTATAGACACTTCTAAAGAACCTTACAATTAGTACTCTATAACAGTGCACTGATAGGTATAGCACTCTACAACAAATTCGGTAAATCACCAGCTACTGCCAGCCTACCTGCAAAAATCGTTTTACTACTAGGTTACTAGGCAGACTCTTTCTGACTAGAAACACTTCAATGTTCCTTTTACCTGTTGAGAATTGTGGAAAGGTCCACAACTTCGACTGATTCGCCGTTTCGGCAGGCCTCCTCAGGTAAGAGGGGGAGCGAAGGGCTTAACTTCCCCGCGACGCTAAACAAGGGCTAACGACCACGCCGCCATCGTAGGTTCGGTGAATGAGGAACGGCTGACGAACCTGAGACTGCGAATGACATAACGAAACGTAATTACCCATTTCACTCACCCAGGATTCATAGTAATAAAGATCCCGCAGTTGCCATCCAGCTTCACCTCGGAGCCTTCAAAGACGAACTTCTTCAGCAGAAGGGACAGAGCCTGAAGGATGGATAGGATCTGCTGCGCCACTACCGAGAGTACCTCGATGTTTATGCGGTTGAACTCATCGAAGCAGCCCCAGCAACCGCTTTGTGCGATACCTAGGGAAAGGTGTATTTATGGCAGTAACGAAAGATGTTTATTATTCACCAAATAGATTTCCGATCACAGCGGCCTATCTGGATGGAGATTAGCTAAGTACGCAAGACATATTATAGTGCACCAGTGTGTGTGCAAATACGAATACACACACACACATTTATTTCAGTATACTTGTGTAATTGGAGGGCCCTGGAGCCCGAATTCCAGCAAATATCAGTCAACTCGGCCTCATATGAAATCTTGGAATAAATTGCCTATACCGAAAAGTCTAATCTATTAATTTCTCTATCAATAGCAGCAAAGTTACCAAAGTTCATCAAAATCTGTTCAATTATTTACCTTAAAAGCGTAACAGAAAGTAGGCAGATAGAATAACTTAAGCATTTATAATTTAGACAGTTTTGCATTTAAAATGAAAGTATGGATTAGCTAAATATCACGTAATTATTACTTAGTCGTTTTTAGGGTTCCGTAGTCAACTAGGAACCCTTATAGTTTCGCCATGTCTGTCTGTCTGTCCGTCAGTCCTCGCTTAATCTCTGAAATTTGGTACCAATATGTATATCAATCACGCCGACAAAGTGGTAAAATAAATATTGGAAAAAATCGTTTTATTAGGGTAGCCCCCCTATATAAATAGGGAAGTGGTTTTTTTTTATTTCAACCCTGACGTGTAATATATTGTTGGATAGGTATTTAAAAATGAATAGGGGTTTACTAAAATCATTTTTTGATAATGTCAATAATTTCGGAAATAATCGCTCCAAAAGGAAAAATCAAAGCGTCCCCCCCCCCTCCTCTAACTTTTGACCTGTAGGTTTAAAAATATGAAAAAAATCTGGAAAGTTAAACTTTATAAGGAATTTCTCGGAAAATTATTTTGAACTTGATAGAAAGAACAGTTTTTGCGTACTTAGTATGTCAACGTAACAAATAGCCTTTTTTTAAACTTATAAGTAGGTACACTTATTGTGACGGACGGGAAACTACGGAACCCTACATTGAGCGTGGCCCGACACGCTCTTGGCCGGTTTTTTAACCTATAAAAAGTGAATAAAAATACTTACCAGAGAAGCACTTAGCCATGGACTTGTAGTCTAACCCATCGGAGCAGTTGGTGACCACAACCCACCGTGCGAGGGCCCTACCGAGGTCCTTCACGGTCTCCGTCTTGCCTGTGCCCGCGGGCCCCTGCGGGCTGCCGCCACGGAACAGGTGCAGGGCTGTTGTTAGCGTTATGTAGCATCTGGGGAACGTTACAGCGTCCTTATCCAGAGCATCGCTTAACCCAGGGGGCTAAGGGAGTTGGTTACATTGACGGTCCAGACACGATCCAGATCAATGAAAAGAAGAATTGATAGAAGAGTCTACGGCGATTGAGTTTTTACCGTTTTTATTGCAAAAACGGTAAAAAGCCAGAAGTATATAACATCACAAGCTCTTGCTTCTGGCTGCCGCATTTCTTAACCTTTCGAATAATAAGAGAACGAACTCTGGCGTTTGCTTGCGGTTTGATGAATTGACATAGCTGTAGAACACGCGTGTGCATCATTGCATCGTCATCGTCAAAGGCAGTGCATGTTTTCGCTTTTGGTATGTATCAAGGTCAAAATTCTGACGGTTGATGAACAATGCAGAGACAATCAATGAATCATGAATACAATGTACTGTAGAGACACTGGCTGATGGTGTCATAGTAAAACCTTTTTACATGCGTCGTCCATGATGAGATGAAATATTTTTAAACTAAGAAAGACTTGACAGCCCCTAAGGCTGACAAGCAGTCGATGTAAAAATTATTAAAATACAAAAATATAAAATAAATATGAAAAATCCCTTTTATTAAAGTAATTAGTAGTCCCGGTACAGTAGAGGTCCCTCTGGCCTCTACAAGTGGTGGAGGCGCCGCCGTCTCCACATTTTTTTCAGGTGGAGATTGCCCCATATTAGCGCATATGAAGCGCACATAGCGAATTATACGCAAGAAATATTAATTACTAGCTGTGCCCCACAGCTTCGCTCGCGTGTATATACTTTGAAAATTACTATCCGTACAGCCGTCCATCCCTCAGGGGTTGATCTTCCAAACAATATTTCTTAGTGGATGCATACAATATGAGGAAATTTCAAATTTGTCACCCCAGCGAGGCTGTGCGTTGTGATTAGTGTTGTCGCCAATTTTTTTTTTTAATTTATATTTGTTACAAAAAATGCAATAAATATGTAAATCACGAAAAAATACGCTTTTATTTATAATCGTTATATTTTATTTTTCCCTGGCTTTTATTATTATCTATTCTTAGCTTTATTGGGTACTAGCTTTTGCCCGCGACTTCGTCCGCGTGGAATAATAGTTCCCGTTCCCGGGGGATTTCCGGGATGAAAACTATCCTATGTCCTTTCTCGGGTCCCAGACTATATCTGTACCAAATTTCATTCAAATCGGTTCAGTGGTTTAGGCGTGAAGAAGAGACAGACAGACAGACAGACAGACAGACAGACAGACAGACAGAGTTACTTTCGCATTTATAATATTAGTAAGGATAATTGTATGTTACGAACGTAAAAGTGAGTATTAGAAGATTTAGGCGAAAAAGAAGACGCCAAAGAAGATTGAATAAGCTAAAGAAGCTAAGTATTATTATTATTTATTTAAAATGTTTGGTATACCGAATTGGATGCGTGTGCCTCCATATTTTGAAGGATCAGGTGGCGTATGTGTAGAAGATTTTATAGATGAATTTAAGGTTTGTGCCGCCTACAATAAATGGCGTAAGAGCAATTACGCACTTATACTGGGTTTTTTTACCAAAGGTGCTGCGTATTATTATTACCGTTACACCTGGACAGACGAGATGGATTTCGAGACCATTTGCGGCAAGCTGAGGTCTGAATTTTTCAGATACAGACACATCAACTGTCGTTGTCAGAAAATAAAAGACATTCGTGTCAGAGAAAAAATTTCAATTCCTTCTGAAGAAAATTCAATTCCATATCAGGAGTGCGAAGAAAATGATGTGTTAATTACTGATGATAATGCCAATTCTATTTCTAGCATAAAAGAAGTAGATGAGCCAAGCTGCCAAGCAGGCAGTGATGTTGATGAGCCCAGCTGCCTAGAGTGCAGCACTAGCGAGGAAGAACAGGAGAAGGCTGATGTGACCCAGGAAGAAAATAAATCGGGTCAGTTCATTCCAATTCTTTTAGATAGTCATATTTCAGAGAAAAATAATGAATTGCCGTTGGAGAAGTGTGACGATAGTCTCGATCAAATAAACATCGAGGAAAATAATGTTCTTGATGTAAGATGATAGAAGATTGTGTGATTGATGCCAATTCGGTTCCTGATATAAAGGAGAATGTGCGTAACACATTGACGACCGACATAGAGGAGAATGACCAGTTCCATTTGATAACATCTGTTATTAATGATGGTGAAGTATGTGTTGATATTCCCAACATAGAAAAAGTGGAGAATATTACAAAAGCAGAGATGTTTAAAGATACAAAAGTCATTAAAAGTATAAAAGTTTTAAAATGTATTGGTCGCGATGATAATATGACTTATCGCTACGGAATGGGTAAGACCCATAATTATAGTTTGCGTCGTGTCCAAATAAATATAATAAGAAAGACACAAATGCAAAAGAAAATTGCACACTTAGAAAATAACAATATAAAATATTGTGTGCGGAAAACATTAGGGCGCGTTCGTATAGATAAGCAAACGTACAAAAAAGATTTTATTTTAAATAAATTTTTGACATATCTAAGTAATCATTATATTAAAAAGAGTATGGTAGTTAAATATAAAAATCAAATGTTATGTAGTAGAAAGGTCAAATTTAAAGAAAAGAATGTAAATATAAATGATTGGAGAATGTTTATTTGGAAAATTTTATAATTAATATTAACATTTTATTATTTTATTATTATTTTAATTTTGTTAGTTTGTTTCAATCCCGTTATGTTTACAATATAATAATATGAGAATGGATTAGATATTAAAAGATTCTTAGAAAATTTCTCACATTACATTAACATTGAAAACTAGTATATTAAATATTTTAATATGTTATTTATTATAGATATAATGTAAATATTATTTTCATGTCACTGCATTATTTTTGTGCGGAGAGCAGGACATGCCATATTAATCACTTTATTTTTGTTTCATATCCACTACGAGTTTGAGGAAGGGAAACTCTTCCAAAAAAAGAAAAACGGTTTTATATCAGAGCAATGTTATTGTATGTATTCGAATGTTTACTTTGGAAACACTCCTCTGTTATTTATTTAAAGTTTTTTTTCTGAAAACTGTGCTTCCATCTTCAAAGGGAGGGGGAGAGACTTAGTCACTGATGAACCCAACTTTGCTTATGGGGCATAGCCTTCGCAAAGTGTGTCAGGTTGACACAACTGGTGTAGTTAGTGATTAAGGACCCACAACGTTGTCAAGAAGTTCGGTCACAGACTTAACATATTTTCAAAAATTTTACATTGGAGTGATTTCAAATTATTTTTATTTGAATTGACTGCTCTGACTTTTCCCTTCTTCTGACTTCATAAAGTTCGATGAGGATAAAGCCATGGAAGTTGATTTCTGTTTTCATACTTTTTCTGTTAGGTGTTCTTCTCGATAGGTAACCCCGTCTGGGACGATGTGGATTCGCCATATCATTGTTATGATAGAGGACATTGAAGCTACCTTTTTTCGTGGTTTTGGGGCTTTAAGGATCAAACAGGTATACGATAATATTGATGTTAGGTGCACATTGGCACATGATAATTTGTTGACAACAGTTAAAATGAAAAACTGTTATGTCGTACTACCTGAGTTGATCCATCTCTAAAGAGAATGTCCTTTATATTCCGCCATAGGTAGTCGCTAAGTTTAGGTAGGCTATATTTCATCTCATTTTCCTTCTTCCGAATATTTTATCACTACGTTCACACTATTCTTCAGGGTGGGCGTAGCTGATGTAGAGACACTGGCTGATGGTGTCATAGTAAAACCTTTTTACATGCGTCGTCCATGATGAGATGAAATATTTTTAAACTAAGAAAGACTTGACAGCCCCTAAGGCTGACAAGCAGTCGATGTAAAAATTATTAAAATACATAAATATAAAATAAATATGAAAAATCCCTTTTATTAAAGTAATTAGTAGTCCCGGTACAGTAGAGGTCCCTCTGGCCTCTACAGTACCATACACGACCATATTGGATATCATGGTTATGCCGCAGTATTGTCGTTACCTGTCTGTCAGCGGCGTGATGACGAGTCGCCCCGAGTTGCCGATGTACTCGTACGTGTAGATGGAGCTAGTGTTCGTCTGCTTGATGTAGCAGTCCTCACGGTCGCGGTCCCAGTAGAACTTCAGTTGAGAGAACCACTCGAAAACGGTTACGCTCATACAGCCTATGGGTGGGCAGAGGAAAAATAGTAAGGTGATACTGGTCTTGAAGTTTTGAAATACCGTTTTGGACAGTGTGATGCTCACATTCAGATTGGTTATCACGAGTTACGTAGAACTGGTAGCGATTAAAACCTACGACGCTATATTGAGCATAGCTTTTACCCCAATGACGCTATGGGCGTAATATCATGATGTCGTATTTATAAGACATCAACTGCGCCGTAGTGAGGGATCAAGTTCTGTTTCTTGCTCAGCTTCTCTAAACCGAGTCCACCAGAAAAAAACATATGTGCCGAATAACAGTTCCGAACCGCGCATCACACTAATCGAATCATAAAAGTCACACGTCGAAAATTTGAATGGCAGCATCCAACAACGCTGCCAAAGTCTGGATTTGTGCAGCGAAAATTTTGTCACAGCTTAACATCAAAATGAAGATTACCCTTTCAACTACCAACCGACCGCCGGATGTCGGGCTGCTATTGTCTTTCTATTGTGTATTAAATCACGTGTGTTCGAAGGATAAAGAATCTAAGTCCACAGACCCATCTTATACATCCTATCAACAGTGTCCCTGGAATGTATCTCGATAACACACAGCGCATTGACTTTGCAGCGCAGGATCTTGCTGATCTCCTTGCGAGACATCATCTGCAGAGTCGTGAGGATCAGGTTCTGTTTCTTGCGCAGTTTCTTCAAAGGTTTCTTCTCTTGCATTATCTCGCAGCGGCAGAGAGTGCGCGTGCATTCTGAGGTCCACTGAATCTGTATGGCGTTGGAATCGGGAGGTTTCAATAAGGTTTATTGACTTTTCTAAGAATTATACTTGGAACAGCAGCCTATAAGCTCCGCAACCCGGTTACTGAGGAGCACGATACCTGGTTAGATTGATTGCCGGACTTGGACGTCAGATGGTAAGTGACCACAACAAATTGATGGGAATGAAATGTTTTTTACGCTTCATAGTAAAGCCGTTGGTCCTAGCAGACATTCGTAGATCTTCGACAGTCGTCATTGATTGTCGGAAGTTGAAGTTAGTTCTAGGTGGTAACGTGTTCCCCAATATCTGAATGTGTGGGCGCGGTCTGATAGGTAGTCGTTCTATGTAAAACACTGGTACGCATCTACACCCAATAATAATGTATCTCGTTCCTAACAAAGTGGGGAAAAAACTATTAAAATGCACCAGTTCAAATCAAGGCCGTAGGAATTAGGGGAACCTGAAATTTTAAATTTTACGAGTCTTTTTGATTTTTGTCTACGGCCTTGTAGTAAGTGAAAAAATAGAATATTACAATGCAATAGAGGTGAAGAAGAAGAGGTGGAGAAGTAACCTTGCTAGCTGTGATCCCCAATTGTCCCGGCCAGTCGTTGATCCAGGCTTCTCTTTGGTACTTAGCCTTCCTCAAAGCAGCTCGCGTCAAGATCAATAGCTGGAAAAGCCACTAGTAGTCAACGAGACGGTTTCAGAAGTTTTTTTACAGACTGGCCTACTTGCGGGCACCACATAGAAAGAGATTTTTAAATGAAAAGGTGTAACTTTACAACATCATAATTGAAATTATAATGAATGGTTATACACACAATTATTATTAAATATCTTATCAGTGTTTGATATTTCAGTGCCGCGAGCGCCACTGTGTACACTGTGAAAGTTTTACATAGATAGATGCATCTGTACTGTAGAATTAGCCGCACATTAATCTTCGTTTACGATTTTTCTATCGACAACCCAACCTCTTTTTCCGAGTACATGTTTGTTACTGGCTGGCAGGGAGGGATCTCCCTCCCTGCGTAGAACCGCGCGTAAAACCGCGGCTCCTGGACGCAATATTAGTTGCGACGCGCAAGTGTGCTCGCGCGTACAATGCCTTACCAGATCAGGCATTGTACGCGCGAGTACACTTGCAGTTCTAAGAGACATTATTATCGATTTTATTTTAAGGAAGCCAATATTAAAGTCCTTTGCCAAGTCTACGCTTTCCCTTGCTACAGCTACACTACGACCCTGTCCAGAAAGGGCGAATTCGCCGCGAATCGATTCGCGCGAATTCATTCGCGCGTTGGCGAGATACTAGGCACCCATACATCGCGTCCACAAGCATCGCGCGAATAATAAACTCGCGCGTAATTCGCGTGCAATTCGCCAGGCTCTCGACTCGCGCGTGTTTGCGCGTTATGCGCGCGAGTCGAGATACTAGGGCCGCCTTGTTGCGTCCAGATTTCGCGCGAATTTCAAAGCGAGTGCACGTATACAAGAGAAAGAGTGGGGAATAGAGCACCGACATTTTGATACGGAATTCGCGCGTAGGTACGCTCTTTCTGGACGCAACATTCGCGCGTGATACGCGCGAGAGACTCGCGGCAAATTCGTCCTTCCTGGACAGGGCCTACGATTCTACAGTCACTAAATGACTAAGTATTCTACTACTAATTATTTCAATTCAAAAGCTTGAGACATTACAGTTCAAACCTAAAAGCTACGACATAAAGAACATTTTCGCTTACATCTCTAAGAACCACTCTCATGGTATGCTCAAGCCCCGCCAGCCATACTTCAGCAGGGCCATCTAATACCAGGTTATACTTCCACTCTATACATTCACCATCTTCTGACATCATAGCCTTGGCCACTGGTAGACCCATGGCATTCTGGAAGGTTTAAAATATGGTAACAAGCTGGCAGAGATTCATTTTCATAACCTTTAAGTCTAAATTAAATTAAGAATTAAAAAATATATATATATATTAAATTAGCATAATAAAAATAAATAGTGCATTAGGCTTAGAATCGAATATGGCGAGACCTGCCCGATTTAGGTTTAATAAAACCGGTGTTTCAAGCCATCATTTGACTACGTAAACTAGGTGCATTGTACAATTATTTTAGGTATGATTAATACAAAAAAAAAGCAATAACTAAAAACAGAAACTAAATTAGAATAATAATTATGTAAAATATATTTATAATGATTTTTTTATACTTGGAAGTAAACTTGACATATCTGCCTAGGTATTTTTTAATATAAAAGAATGAATAAAACTATTTACAATATTAATCAACAAACGTTTATTGAAATAATTGTAACACTTATCTTTATCTTTATCTCTAATTCAGTACAATTATAACGCAATTTGTATTTCAGGCCAATAAGAACAAGTATCATAATTATGTACAATCGACAAAATGGAATCAATGATTCATGACCCACCATAAGCTTATTTTCCTACAGACATTCAAATACAATTAGGTCGACAATCGCGTAAACATGTATTAAAAATGTCACATGTCTAGTCTTATTATTTTGACAGCTTCAAACGATTTGTCGTCGAAATGGGTCATGATTCAATTTTTTCGATAGTACATTATAACATACATTTACATTATACAAAACTTCATTTGTTACAAAAACTTAGTAATTCAAGTTTATCCATTGACATAAACATTACCTCAATTTAAACATAACACAAATATACACCCTTAAATCAAAATCACTATTGATTTTTGCTTATTTTAGGCGAACATTGGAGCCATTCCTGGCTGACTACTCTCAGATGGAACATGTAGAATAAACTGGCTAAAATCTCTTTTAAAGTTAATACTATTTACTGTAATGGTCAAAGCATGTAAATGTCTTCATATTCTATCTTTGACAAAATATCATCACTATATTGCCGCAATTTCCAAGGATTCTTGCTGCTTACTGAATTACAAAAAGGTTTGAGCATTATCTTATTCATATCTTGATATTCAGTCAATTTTATTATTCCCTATCATATAAATTTCATATCATATAAATTTTTAACATGTCACTTGATGGAGAATAATAAAATAGCCTCAGGTCATAATAAAGTCTTACAACACTTATGTCACTTCATTTACGGAAACAAACAATTAAATTGTAATACTACCCCTTATCAGGCTCAGGCTCAACATGCCTGGTATTCGTAACACCATGAATCTTCTCTGGCAGCGTCAACAAGATCTTCAGAACCGCTTTCTTTACTTCATCAGAGCGACAGCCCCACACTAGATGTAAGTATTCATTCAACAGGCCTTGGGCTTGCGACGTTGGGTGGTACATGAGAAGAATTACTAAGGCCTGAAATCAATGACAATAAAAAGTATTGTTTTATGCACTTCAAATATCATACTTCTATAGATATTTAATTAAGTTCACATACAGGTTTTATATTATTCCAATTAAAGAATGGTCTAAAGTACAGTCAGCAAAGCTGATAGGTATGCAGGGCCAGGCTTTCTTGAGAACCAATGAATGTAATAAATTATAAAAAAAAGAAACAATGATTGTAATCAAATGAAATTGAACGAACACACGTGATTTGAGACACAATAAAAAGACAATAGCCGCCCGACAGCCGGCTGTCGGTTGGTCGTTGAAAGGTTAACTGATGAAATAGTTTTTTTTTGCTACAGTTTAAATGTTGATTATAAAATATGTAACATAAACTGGAAACATAAATAACTGGAACAATCAGATTCATCTTTAAAGTTAATTCAACTTTTTGTTACAAATAAAGGAAAAAGTTTAATAAGTTTAAGAGCTCTGCTAGTAAAGTACTGAATAAAACACTCACTCTGACATACAAGGTAGCCTCGTTAACATCTTTCCAATTATGTTCCCAGGGCGGACACTTCTTCAAAAGATACAGCAGTTTATTCCAATTGTGGGAATACACTGCCTTGCAACACGCTATCCGGTACATAGACTTGAAGCTCCGAAGGTTACTGTCCCGGTACTTTGTGTTGGTCCTACTCTGTTGTAGCTTCACTAAGTTTCTTTTACAGTATATCTTGATAGGGTCAAAGTTTTGTGGAGCCTCCATTAGATCAATAACTTTTTTCTGTAAAAATTAAAACAAAAATTAGAACTTAACACAAAGTAAATGTAACAGTGTTAAATTAAGTAATTCATTAATTCATTACCTATTTTATAACTTCAACTTAAATAAATACATAACTTTTTTTTATTTATTTTGCCTTTAAAATGTAAACATGGGTCAGATATAATAAAAATACCAGAGGCATATCTTTTTTTTTTGCTCCTAGCAAGGCCTCTGTAATTGTACATGTGTATACTTAAGTGGTTGCCACATTTGCCATCAAATTATATGAAAAAACTTAGTGCCAATTAAAATAGTTTGAGCAAACTGTATTTATCAAAATGTTACATTGATTTACATAGATAGATCAATGTTTTTCATGCAACTACTGAATGGACTTTGATAAAACTAAATAGTAATATATCTTGTACATCAGTTTAACACATATGATACATAACATCCCACTATAACCCATGGGATCAGAGCAGTAATCACAAACAAAATACAACATGGCAGTTACTCATAAGTACAAAAAAAAACTTACCATCGTACTCATGGGTACAAAATGACATTTTTCCAAGATTTCTTCCATAGTTAAAATAAAACTAGAGATTAAATTAAAGCACTATTATTTTAAGTACAGCTTCAATTGATGAGTTGTGATTTACTTCCGTAATATTTTTACGCACTAATCCGAATCATCGTAGTTTTTAATTAACATTACTTATGTACATTATTAAGATTTTGGAAAGTTGTTTTTTTTTTTAATAGGTTATAATATTGTTGCGTTGCGTATAACCTCATAACATACGGCCTGTTGCAAACAATGTATTAATAAATTATCCTATGTACGCTTTGATATTAACGTCCTATTATTTTTGTACCACACATTATAGGATTTTAGTTTTTAACGGCGTCTCTGAACTCTGAGTGCTTTAGAAAAATGCAGGCGCAAAACTAGAAACACAACGTTAGCAAACACATTTCAAAACAAACTTTTTGTTTTGTTGACTTTGTTTGTGGTGGTAATGTCAGTGTGACAGACTGATAGTGGCAGTAATCTACGAGTGTTACCACCTCTACTGTTGTATAAGTAAATCTACTGTTTTCGCCATGACATGTCTGTTTTTATTTGCGAAGAAGAAAGCTGGATTAAAAACAATACACTGGCGTGTTATTATAAAAAAAAATCATGGCATTGCGATATATCTGTTATTCGTTCATTACGTATTTGGACATAATACTGTACTCTTTGTTTCGGGCGGCCACGAAATAACTTACTGACTGAGAGCTACTAATAATTATCACTGTTTATTAGTACCAGTCAGTGTGTATGACTGTGTTTGTAATTACGAGGGAATCGCGATGCAATAACGCATGAGATAGGTACTATCGGCAAATTCAAAAAATTTTTCAAAATTCAAATAGCCCAGTCAAATTAGGTAAAAAATGGGGTAAACCTCGGAATGAAAGATAATAAGCTGAAAATTGGTATGAGCCTTTGTTTTGTCGTTCTAAATGTTGTTTCAAAAGTCACAATTGTTATCGTGTCCGCGTCTTGAGATATTGGAGGTCAAAGGTCACAAAAATCGGTTTTTCGCAAATATCTCGTTTTCTATTGACTATTGAGATTTGCACCTTTTACAAAAAATATGGAGTATAAAATTCTCCACAACTTGTACTTTAACTTTTTTTTCATACAATCAACCGTTTTTGCGGTAGACCGCGAAGAGTGCGCCGCGTACAGTCATGTAGGGCCTAATGCAAGGACAAGCGTGACTTACGGTTATCAGTACGTTGAATTAAGTTAGTTATTTTCTAAAAAAATATAATTTAAATATAATTTTATATTTAAATATCCCTTTTTAACTATAGTATATTATAATAATTCTGAAATGTATGTTTTAGTTATATTTTGAGTTAAAACAATAGTAAGGGAACATACTTTATACAGATATTTATTTATCATTAAATTATACATATATTGAAATGTGTGTTCAAGTATTAATCCTTCGAACACACGTGATTTGAGACACAATAGAAAGATAATAGCAGCCCGACAGCCGGCTGTCGGTTGGTCGTTGAAAGGTTAAAAGATTTTTTGTTGATTTTAATTACTTATAATAAAATTGTAAATGGAAGCTAGTTATCTTCATCTTCTTCGTTGTCTTCTCGTTGTCGCTGGAAAATGTTCAATTCATTGTCAGAGAAAATTCCCAATTGGATAAATTGGTGGAAGCATTCCAACAAGAAAACTTCCCCATACAAACATTATATGAAAATGGAGTGCGTATCTTGTTGGCATTATATAATGCTCCAAAATCTGAAGACGACATTGATCATTTACGCTACACGCAATTCATATAATTAATTAAATTATATAAACCAGTACAGTTATAAATACTTCAACCAACAAGTGCAGCAGCTCAACAACATATAAATCGAGTCTACTACCAAATTCAAACGTGGTTAGGGAAGGATTTAAGATAAGATATATTTATTTGTGTAAAAATGTGTAATGTAACATTATACATATAAATGCAAATGTAGGTAAGAAAGTGAAAAATAAAGGGTGTTTCAACATGTTTTGCCACAATTGGCGAAACATAGAACCCCAAGAATGGGGCTCGATACTCTAAAATGAAATCCTGGAGTCCATAAAAACATTATTGCCTCCAGCGCAAGCCGAACTACTAAAAATAATATTTTGTAATTGCAAACACGGTTGTGCTTCCCGTTGTGGATGCAAAAAAGCAGGGCTACTATGTTTATTAGCTTGTGGCCAGTACAATGGACAAGCTTGCCTCAACGCTTCTTTACTACATCCAAATAATCCCGATGAAGAAAGCGCATACGATCCTGAAATTTTGGAAGGTTTGGAGATGAGTATGACCGATGATGAGGATTTTCCAGCGACAACAAGAAGAGTAATTAAAGTCAACAAAAATCTTTTAATACTTGAACATACATTTCAATAAATGAAATAAATATTTGTATGTATAATAAATATGTAAATATATGTATGTTCCCTTACTGTCGTGAACATCAAAAATGAGCATTGTTTAATAATTATATTTTATTAGTAAATAACTAACCTAATTCAACGAACTGATAACCGTAACTCACGCTTGTCCTTGCATTAGGCCATACAATGGCTGTACGCAGCGCACTCTTCGCGGTCTACCGCAAAAACGGTTGATCGTATGAAAAAAAAGTTAAGGTACAAGTTGTGGAGAATTTTATATTCCACAATTTTTGTAAAAGGTGCAAATCTCATTAAGCAATAGCAAACGAGATATTTGCGAAAAACCGATTCTTGTGACCTTTGACCTCAAATATCTCAAGACGCGGACACGATAACAATTGTGACTTTTGAGACAACATTTAGAACGACGTGACACAGGCTCATACCAATTTTCAGCTTATTATCTTACATTCCGAGGTGAAACCCTAATTTGACTGGCCTAAAAGCATTTATTTCACTTAGACCATTTACAGGTACTTATGAATTGTCAAAAGAGTCGGTCGGTTTGTCAGAAAAGAAAAGTGACGCTAATTGCCTGTTCCAAAACGTAGATCTCTATGGAGAAGAACAGGCAAGAAACTCCACGGACACTCTTTTAAAAAAAATCATGTTTTACAAAATCTTGGTTACATTTTCTTTTTGTTGCTTCTACATGTGAAAACAATGTAAGTATGTAACAAAATAATTAAGTTCAAAATTAAATTACAAAGTCAAATATAAAAAGTCATGGCAGTTAAGAGATGACCCATCTCAACTGACAGCGCCCGTTCACGAGCATGACGCGTGGCATCAGCACCATTTAGCTCAACCATTTTGAAGGGAACCGAATGATCCAACGCACTCGCCACCATCAGCGAGACTTTTTGAGCGAGCATGACAATGCTCCTAACCGCCATGTCTATTTGTGTTTTGTGTCAGTAGCGAACTATCGTAATAAATCACTACATCGTACTCACATTTACAAGAATTAAAATATGCATTTAAATTACACAAACCAAAGTTTTGTACTGTAAATAAATATAAATGGTTGAAATTTAATTACCCATAAAATAATAATAATAACGATCTTGAATATTCATGTCAATAATTAAGGGAATAACAAACATTTTCTATCTTCCAATGATTAAAATGTCTAATTTTGGAAATAATGCTTTTAAATTATATATAAAACAAAAGTTTTAATCTGAAATCTAAAAATAAGTATAACAGTATAAGTTATTTATGTCAATTTAGGGACTATTTAGCATATTTCTCTTCCAAACATTCCTAATTTGTGAGACTAGGTGGCTGTGGAGCAGGACCAGCACCCAACCAAGCATTTTTATCTATAATATAATCCTCTAATTTATAGTATGCTTGACTACATAGTGTGCGCTTAATACATGTTTTAAATTGTTTTTCATTTAATTGAAGAATATTAAGTGGTATTTTATTGTAACATTTAACGCAATACCCCATAAAAGAAGTATGTACCTTGGACAATCTGAAACTTGGCTGGTCTAATTTGTTCCTGTTTCTTGTATTGATATTATGCCTGTCACTTATTTTACTAAAGAGCTGAAGATTTTTACGGACATACATAATATTTTCATAAATGTATTGGCAGGGAACCGTCATGATGTTTATTTGTTTAAACAACTCCCTCAGTGATTCGCGTCTGCTGAGGTTATAGATAGCTCTGACAGCCCTCTTTTGCAGAATGAAGATAGTATCTATATCTGCAGCGCGTCCCCAAAGCAAAATACCGTAAGACATGATGCTATGAAAGTAACTAAAATATACCAGTCTCGCGGTATCTACGTCGGTTAATTGTCGGATTTTCCTGACTGCGAATGCAGCTGAACTTAACCGCCCTGCTAGAGATGTTAGGTGAGGACCCCACTGCAGCTTAGAGTCAAGCGTAATCCCCAGGAAAACAGTTTTTTCGACGAATTCTAGCACATCCCTATTCAATACAACACTACATTGATTATTTCTAACATTTGGCAAAGTGAATCTTATACATTTGGTTTTCTTTTCATTTAATACTAAATTGTTTACTGTAAACCAATTATGAACCTTATTCATGGCGTTATTTACTTCGTCAAAGTGTTGTGCACGTCGGTTCACTTTAAAAATCAGTGAAGTATCATCAGCAAATAACACCATTTGAGGTTGGCTTTCCAGTATACTCGGTAAATCATTTATATATACTAAAAATAGGAACGGACCCAATATTGATCCCTGTGGTACACCCATTTTTACTTTTAAACCAGAAGAATTTACACCGTTTATTTGTACTTGCTGCAATCTATCATTTAAATATGATTTTATGAAATTTAGAGCTACCTTACTGAGACCGTAATGTTCAAGTTTTAAAAGCAATGTTCCGTGATCGACGCAATCAAATGCTTTGGAGAGGTCGCAGAAAATGCCAATGGCATCCTGCGACTCTTCCCATGCTTTAAATATATGTTTAATTAAAGTAATCCCGGCGTCAGTTGTGCAACGTCCTTTGGTGAAACCGTACTGCTGATTGTGTAAAATCTTGTTACAGTTGAAATGATTGAGCATTTGATTTAGCATCACTTTTTCAAACACCTTGCTCAAAACCGGCAAAGCAGAAACAGGTCTATAGTTATTGGTAATAACAACGCACTTGTTTGATGGAGGCTGAAATAATCCATACTGATATTATAAATGGGAAAGTGTGTCTGTCTGTCTGTTTCTCTTTCTTTCACGGCAAAACGGAGCGACGGATTGACGTGATTTTATAGGTGGAGATAGTTGAAGGAATGGAGAGTGACATAGGCTACCTACTTTTTGTCTCTTTCTAACGCGAGCGAAGCCGCGGGCAGAAGCTAGTAAGAAATAAAGCAGCAAATGTTTAACTTAGAGAAATTGTAAACGATTAGAGATAGTAACGCGGTGTCCTGCGTGAGCGACGAACGCGACGCGACGCAACACGACGCGACGTAATGCGACGCGATGCTATACGCGACAAATGTCCTACGTGATTTTGGTCATTACTTCTTGAATCATGGACACACAAATACAGTACAATTTTGCTTGAAAATTCGTGGTGTCGCTGGTCGCCCTCAAAACAAGTGCGCGTTACGTCGCGTCTCGCCGCAGACTGTCATATAGGCCGCATGTAGGGTATGCCGTTGAGTTGATCGCGTTTGTCGCGTTCGCAGCGTCGCGTCGCGTCGCGTTCGTCGCTCACGCAGGACACCACGTAACAGCGTATAGTGAACGTTCCGGAAACTTGTCGTTTTGAACCTTAGGCTTTTTAAACCTTCGAACACACGTGACTCGAGGCACAATATAAAGACAGCAGCAGCGCAACAGCCGGCTGTCGCCTGGTCGTTGAAAAGTTAAAGAAAAAATTAAAAGATGTCTTTTTTTATGAGGGTTTGTGAGAAATAAAGAGGCGCAGGACACTATATTGTGACTATAGGTCTTCCTTTAGCATTTACAACATTGACAGGACCATAGATAGTGTAAAAACAAAGAGTAAAAAGATGGGTATAATTGAGTATTATACATCATAGTCAATAAATGTAAGACACAATTTTAATAAAACCGGCATTGACAGCTCATAAAAATTAGTTGCTTTGAAATCAATAAATAGAGTTGTTAAATTAGTGACGTCATAAGATGTCCAAATATATAATATGGGAGAATTGCGTTTGACAGCTCATAAAAAGTACAATACGTCAACTGATGATTGTGTAAAATGCCGTATTGTACCCACCTATAGACAGCTTTCTGATTGGATGGGCCTTATGGGCACTTTTACCCCCTCTTTTTATTATCATTTAAAAATCGTTATTTTAAAAGTGTTGATAGTCATTTATCACGAAAAAACTACCAAGAAAGTATTTATAATAATAAAATAACCATCTTAGTATAAAGTTCCAACCACTATACTTACGATTTTTATTAAAGCATTGTTTACTTGTGTATTTTGAGTGTGAAAACTAGATTATCGGCCTAAAATGTTTTATTTTTGTGATGAATAATTTAAAGTTCACGTCATGGACCTAAAGTTCACGTTCTTACTTTGTCATTGATGAAGACCTTAGTCCTCAACAGTCAACTGAATTGAAAATTAACGTTATCTTCTTTCTTTTATAATTATGTATTATATAATTTATCTTCGTTATACTTATTTATCTATGATTTATATTTCGTATAATATTACAAATATTATGTTAAATTACAATTACCTAATTATTATAGTACTTCACGTGTCCCTCTCTGTATTAAATACTGAGTTATTATTAAAAAAATAAAATCTTGAATTACTTACCTTGTCAATTCTTATTCTAGTCACATTATCAAATAATTTCTTCAAGTGCATTTGTATCAACGAAGGCCTTTTTGAATTGCCAAGAATTTCCAACAAGTCATCATTGGATATAAAATAAAATCTCGGGAACAACTGCCGTTTCGTCTCCAGATATTTTTCAAGAGCTCGTAAAATTCCGTCCAAGTTGTCCACCATCAGGTTCAATTTATTAAAAAGGTAAGGCGATGGCTTATACATACAGGCTTCTACTGCATTCTTTCCGGCATGCATGCTAACAAATAATATGTTATTGTTACCTATACTTTAAATTCAAATAATCTAATGTTGTATTAAACTGCGGAAACATAAATTCCTGTGTCTGCTTGCATTCACATTTTTATACAAAAAATATATTTTTAAATGTGGTTTTTGGAATCAGAGAAGTCCATCAAAGTTGATAAATGTTAATCGGTTAAGTATGTACCTTTAATGTTACAAAAAGAAAATTAATGCTGTTACTAATTCCATTAAGGCACTGGTAACTTACATAATGTAGGTATTTGATACTAGTAATTACTATAACAATGTAAAAGTGGAATATTAGTTTACATAAAATTATTATTTTATTGCCGAGCTTACTTGAAAGTGATTTCTGTCCAATCGGCGGTTAAATTATCAAATATTAAAACTTCCTTCGGCAATTGCTTTCTTATGTCTTCACCAGCAAAAATTGTTTCTAAATAGAGATAACGCCTTTGAACTTGCAAAGAGATCTAATGAAAAAATTGTATATTATTTTAAACCAAGTTTAACGAAATAGGAACTGGTGACCCCTAAACAGTCACTATACACGAATACTAATCAATAACTTACTTCAATACATTCTGCTACATATCCCAACGCCTTCTCCCAGTAGTCTACTTCTTTAATAAATGGTTCTACGTATTTTGTCGATTTCATTGACGAGAGCTGAACTTGATGGTCTTCAAGAAACTACAAAATTGTGCAGGTAGTTATAAAACCCAGTATATTAAAGCCTAAGTGGTTTTTTTTCTTTTTGTGTTTGTTTAGTTTGTGTGAAATGTAGCATTTTTATATGTGCTGCCTGAACCTGATACTCAGCAAGCACCTAAGGTTCCGGTTTTTATTTGTACTTTAATAATATTAACAGTCACCATAATGTAGTCGAATGCCACAAAGTCTAACCAAGGGGTATCGTGTTACCTAGTTACTTAGTCATGGAGGTCCAACAGGCCACTCCATGTAAAACGCAGGTATTTAGTTGAATCCTGGTTACACCGGAAGCCGAACCTAACAAAGTTGATAATGATTCCGACGAACCTGCATCACGTCATCTACAGCTTTAATTCTATAAATATCTCCCTTGTGTTCTGCCATTTCAAAAGTGGTCTCTTTCCACACCTCTCTGATAGCTTTGAGCCCATTCTCAATATTCAGTTCCATGGTAGCAGCATTAGATATTTCCGCTATTTCGTCTGCATACACTTGGAAGTTGAGTCGCATTATCAATTCTAATTTGAAATCTTCTGAATTTTGGTCAAATTCTCTGAACGTTCCAAAGAAAATGGAAAACTAATTAGGGATGAGTTCTTAGAGGGAGGGGTTGTAAAAAAATATCATGTTTGTTTTGACCTGCCATTTTATTTTAATTAATTAATTTTTCGAACACACGTGATTTGAGACACAATAGAAAGACAATAGCCGCCCGACTGCCGGCTGTCAGTTGGTCATCAAAAGGTTCATGTTAACTTTCTTAAACACAAGCTTAAATTATTCTTATAGCCTCTTCACACTACATAAATAAGTAAGTAGTATAAATACTTATTTGTTGCTAAGTTTCTGTACATGATGAAAACTCACACATTCATAAGAGTCCTAATTCTGTCCCAGTGCCGTTCTCTCATGCAAGGATTTTTTAAATCGCCAATTAACGGTAGTGTTCGCCTAAACGCATCTACTTTGACTCTCGTTGCATCTATAATATCCCAATTTTTCTCTTTCAGTTGCCGAGAGAGCCGGTTGAAATTTCTGAAATTTAGTAAGGTTATAAGAATCTTCTCAATGTGACTGCGACGTAATGTACGATTTTTATGTTAACTTGTTTATTATTCTTACCTGAACAAGAACATAACATTTTCTTCCATCTCGTCCGTCTCCATTTCCCAGAATGTTTGAGTTTTATATCTCTCCCAAGACTCTTCCCATTGGTTCACCAGGCCCCAAACTTCCTCCAGCTTCTCCAACTCCTTCTCCATCTTCTGAAGTTCCAGATTCACTGGTAAACTAAAAGCAATTAATTTTAATTATTTTAAATTATAAATTTTCAGGTCCATTGCTCTTCTCTTCTATTTCGTTATTAGTAATCTTTGTACTTTCAAGGTATTGTTCGTGTCGATACGTCGATAGTCGAACTAATACTATTACTGCTTTTTACTTGTTTGTAAAAATCAAGGTAAAACTTGAAAATGGCATTACTTATGTTTTTTATTTCGTTTGCTATATACGAGATGGTATAAAAAATGGAAATACAAATTATGCAATAGCCTAATTATTGTAATACAAAGATTGAAAATAATCAAACTACGATGCTCTGAAGTACACATCTTGATTCCGGTCTGTAGAGAAATACGGGAAGACTAAATCGAAAGCTATTTACGTTAGATTGAACACAGCAAGACCATCGCGAATCTGTTGCTCCTGTGCTCGTAAAGCATTTAGTTGGTCTCTGTAAGCTTTCAACTGAGACAAGGCATCTTTGGCACTGACTTCAGCGGAAACCGGAGCGGTCTCATAGAAATCCTTGCAAAACTCAGTAGCTGCTTCTTTGAATACCTGAGAGAAAGTTTGTGTGCGATCAATTGGAAATACTTGTGACATTGGGCAGAATTAAGAAGATTAATGGAGTTCTTTGTGAAAAAGTTTGTCTGCGGAAGTACTACCAACCACGGAGTAAGTATAACAGCTGCCAACATAACTATTACTGCTACTAGCAGCGTTGATGCGTTCTGATTTAAAGGAATGGTACATCTACGAGGCTTCTGCAATTGCATAGGCCGAATATGGGGCGATAGCAATGTAATACTGGGTGGGCCGTCAACATGTTTGTCATGTCATCCAATCGAATAAAAACGGGAATAATAATAACAGGCCCATCAAACATCTTACCTCTGCTTGATCTAACAATCCAGTTTTAAATCTTTCTTTATTAGCCTCAAGATTCTTTTTAGCTTCTTCCAAAAGCGATAAATAGTTTGCCCATAATACAGGTATATTCTCATGACGTGTAACCATATCAGAACTGAGTTCTACCTCAAATTTTACTGAAATAAAGGAAATAGCAGTTATTCGTTAGTGAATTTGTGACCTAAATAAGTTCAAAATTATATATGGTAATTTATTACTTATCTATGTATAGTAATAAAGTGCCACAGACTAATAACATTAAAATTACTAACGATGATGACTAAAAAGTTACTTGAATAACAAAGGAAAATAAATGCGTTTAATACTTTATTCTTTTGTTACAAACGCAGATATTTTAGTTATCATTAAACCATCGAACACACGCGATTCGTAAAACAAAAGTAAGACAATAGCAGCCCGAAAGCTGGCTGTCGCTTGGTCGTTGAAAGGTTAATGACAATTTTATGGTCTTCTTACCCAGTGTCACCATACGGTCTGTTATTGGTGGAAATGTTTTCTCGATCCCGTGTAATTCCGATATTAGGCGTTCGTAAGTCAAAATGCTCTCTGAAAGCTCTTTTAAATCTGTAGGCACCTATAGAATGAAGACAGTGTTGTTAATATTTACAAAAAATGGCAATGTAAGTACCATGTCGATATGCAAATTAATAAGAATCTATACCGTACTGGTCCGGAAGATGAAACGTAAACGATTTTTCTTATAAGAAAATCTTTAAAATTAGTACGCTCAGTGACAAAAGTCTACAATCATTTCAAGTTCTTACTTGTACTTACTACAATATCAATGAAAGTATGAAATTATTGTGGAATCATTTAAAAGACTAACGTCGTTGGTCTTAAGGCGCTCCTAAACGGGCAACATAATTGCTGCAATTTTATTGCAGCAATTTTTTGAGCATGGCCCGGCAACTCCAGCAATATTGCCGGCGTTGCTCGGCAATATTTTTGTCATACAAAAAGTGTTGCCCGGCAATACCGGCAATATTGCAGAGAGTTCGGAAACATTGCCGGGCAATGCCGGCAATGTATTGCAGCAACACAATTGCAGTAAAAAATTGCCCGTTTAGGAGCACCTTTACGCTATAAAATTTCGTGATAACAATAACACTTAAATGATTTACTGACCACCATAGCTTCTTCGCTGCTCTTTTCAACATAATTATAAACGACATCAATGTCAGCCTCAGTCATGGATCTCAACAGTTCTCCTAGCTTGGTCTGCCAAATGATACAGTGCTGTATGATAGACTTCTTTAATTCGCTAGAGTTAAGAGTAATGAAATGAATCTGAAAAAGAAATACATTGGCTCGTACACACACATCACACAGTTAAATTATAAACATACATTATCAGCTCCAAAAAACAAAACTGGTCAAAATTATTTAAAAGTTAACACTTGCTTTGAGCTGATTCAGGAGGATCTAGAGATTAAAAGCTGGATCCACCCTTAAAGGCAAAGCCCAGTAAAAACAAAAAGTAGTATAAAAATATACTTGATTGACTGTTTCTTGCATTTGGACTGCATTTGCAAGATTGCTGTAGTTAATAATAAGATTTTCAAAATCCTCAGCAGTATGATTCTCTTCGCGGTATTGTTTCAGGAACATATCTTTTTCTACAGCCCAGATGTGCATGTAAGGATCCCACATTCTTAGATGAGTGTATATAAGATTGATATTCATTTCAACCTCTGAAATTAGTAAAGTTTAAAATGGTTAATTCTCGTCTGTTCTTTGCCCTGGTAATCGACATAGCAGCAAGACAGAAAAGGCGGTTTCGAGTAATTATGCAAAGTTATATGAATGTCAAGAGGGCGGGATCCCGCCAGGTTTTACAAATATCATGTGAATAGGTTATAACAATACACAGGTACAATATTTCAAAAAAAAAATGTACTAACACATAAAATTCTATAAGTACCCATAATATTTTAAAATACTCAAAAGAAGCAGTTCCGCCATTTTAATATCAAAATTACGGAATTACTTTTCAGTTGATGAAAACCACATGGTGCTGAACATACAAAATTTTGTAGTATAAAACACTCAAATAAATAGTAGTAGGAAGTATGGTGTTATAATAATAAATAATAATAATAATACCAGCCTATTACTGTCCCACTGCAGGGCAAAGGTCTCTTCTCATACAGAGAAGGCACGAGCATTGATTGCCGCGCTTGCTGACGGATTGGCGATTTTAGACTTATATTCACTACTGGTGATGTTTTCCTACACTGATGTCTGTGATGTCCAAGATAAACTTTAGAAAGTACATATGAATTGAAAAAGTCACATTGGTACTTGCCAGGATTCGAACCCACAACCTCTTTCATGAGAGGCGGGCGCCTCAACCACTAGGCCATCACTATAAGTATGGTGTTAATAACTTTTTATTATACGAATTTTACCTTGGTCAATATACTTCTGCAGCCTATTACAATCTGTATCACTTTCTATAGCTTCGAAAAATTTTCTCAGTCCTGCCGACGGCAGAGAAAACTTTTGATAAAGACGAGGGACTGTACGTAAAATATCAATAATCTCTTCAAGGACTGTCGAGAATGTGTCAAAGATCTCAATCTTTGTAGGTACATATCTTATTTCTGTTCCGGAGAGGTAAAGGTTCATTTTCATGAGAGGTGACGGTGCCATTGTACCTGTGGATTTATAAAGTAAATTGTTGTTTATTAATTATTTTATGTGGGAATATTTAACAACATAAAGTGCCTTGAGGGTTTGTTAAAGAGGTCGGAAGAGATTAATTCAGGAGGTAAACGCGCTGGTGTGACTGAGTGTACAATAGTATTTTGATTCGGGATATACTTTTTTATCCCTATCTACGGTACTATCTACCTCCTGCCAGCGACGCCAAAAATAGGTCATGATAATGGAAATATGTCCATACAAAATACTTGCCATCTCCATGCACACATTTGTACATATTTTGCATAGTTGCTCTTATAGCTAATTTCAAAGCATCTTCTAAAAGCAAATCAAATCTCTGAACGTATTTTATCCAATGTTCTGCCATCTAGAATTAACAAAAATGTCCAATTCACAATTTTGTTATAGACGTTTGCTGAAATCCTTTTTTAATATACCTTACTAATGAGTATATACCTGAGTTATATAAGCTTCAAAGCCTTCGTAAACAATAATGAGATAAATCACTATAACTTTATACATTTCTAGGACTTCTTCCATAGCGGTAGTTTCCATTTGCCGTACCAAAGCTCGCAGATCTTTTATTTCAAATACGTTATAAAGATCAAATTCAATGAATGGAGTGTCACAAATTTTTTCCATAATTTTTACTAAGTTGACATTGCAGTTTTTGTACGTAGTCAAGAAATCTTGAAGCTGAAAATAATTAATGTGGTTTGAAACATTTATTATCCATGTTTTTAAAACATCATTGTTATTAGCATTTCCGCGATTCCGTCTGCTTGAATGTCGGTTTTGTAAGTTGCTAGTTAAAGTATCGTTCATTCCGTCTCCAACACGCAGCAGATAAAATATTCCAAGGTCTAAACTCTTTCTAATCGGAAATAGATGAAGCGGTTCAATAGTTTAGCAGTGAAATCCCAATAAGCTAGTCTCTAGAGTTCTTTAGCTACGCTATGAAAACAGGAGTACGGTACCGTTTTCATAGCATAGCTAGAGAAGAGGAGGCAAGATTGCACTCTAGAAACTCTTGAATCGCTTTTAATTTAAGATTTCAAAGTCTAATACATTTTTTTTTTGGGAGTGGGAAATCTGCAAATCACTGCTCCCGTCCTGGGTGTGGCGGGAGGGCGTGTCAGACTTTTACTGACTATAACCCACTCATGTTCCTTCGGTTGCCCTTTATTTTCCGGGGTCACGGTCACTATTATAAACATTCCGCAAACCCCGGCAGGCGTTGGCCCTGTTGGCCCCTTCCCGTGCTGACTTCTCTTTGAGGCGCGCGTGGAACACTAACGTCGTCGATGCGAGCCTGGTCCTAGCCGGGCGGCGAGCTACCCATCGCTCGCCGTAAAATCTAATACATGGCCTGATATATAAGAGTCTGAAGTCTGTACGCAATATCACATTGACGAATTGCGTTTTTATTATCGGCTGACAATAACGCACCTGTGCGATAGAAACTTAATATTTATGGATTATGCGGTAATTCATACAAATTATGAAAACAGTTACTTCTCCAATTTGTGCAACACATTCTGCAATATATGCATCGGCCATTGTAGAAGTCCACGTCAGTTTGGTTATTCCTGGTTGCACTTTTTTCTCACAATTCTGAAAATTAAATTTTATCATTTAGTAGAATTGTTTAGTACTTGGCAACATTTAAAAAATGATAATAAAATAGTGAATGAATTCGGCTAAATGGACTTGTTTCCAAGCCAAGAACTAAAAATTAAAAAAAAAAAAAAAGATAATAAAATCGTTAAAGAATTAATAATGAAATTAATATTATAATATTTAATTATGTAACTTTAATAATATCTATCTAGTTTCGTTTTATTGAAAATTAATTTTATAATTTAATTTACCATAAAACTGTATAAAACGTAACGCATCTGTCAAAAAATTGCCCGAAACCCGAAAGATAAAACAGAACGTCAAACAATTTGAATCGAATTTGTCAACAAAGGGTGAATTTAGCCCGATTTATTTTTATTTATTTAGTGTGTTTTACTTATTTATATATTGCAAAAATGAATTTAGGCGATCCCGAGTTAGAAATGATTGACCCTACACCAAATGTACAATCTTTGTTTGTACACTTTGATAAAACATTTTTTTATACTAGTTTAGCCAGTAGAACTGCGGTGAGATGGAGTAAAAGAATGTATTCTTGTGCAGGCGTGTGCTCGTAAGTACCTGTATTAAGTAATAATAATGATCATCATCATCTTCATTGCATGACCAAGAGGCAACCATGCAACGTGTAGTTACACTGACTATAGATTTAAGTACTTACATATAAGTACCAGTACCTAACATTCTATGGATTAACCAGAAAAATGCAAAATACGCAATTTTTCTGTGTTATTGCAACTTATACATATTGTTGATTGTTTTAGTATTATTGTAAGTGAAACATGTAAGTGTATGTTGTCATTTGTTTAATAAATAAATAAGTATCAATAAATTTGCTGTAGGCTGCTTCCCCATATCTTTTTACAAGGTAAAAATTGTATCGCAATAAATTGGTGTTCATTATTCCCATTTTATTATCCATCAATTATAATAATATGACCCTCCTGACCTCAAGGGTTCGACCTCAACTGACTGACCCCACCCTAATTTGAACATCAACATGGTGCATAGTGAACATAACCATTGTCTAAACTAGTTGAAACCTTTTTTTACTTATTTCTGACTGCAGCCTATTGTCAAATTTAAAAGACTTTATCACTTAGGAAGGCCTGTTATAATAATTACATACTAATAAAATATTTTATCAAGTTGCTAAACACATAAAAATTAACTGATGGCAAAAATTGGTGGACACAATCTCTGTACATTGCTAAATCTTTGTGTGGGTTGGATTGTGGGTTAGTAATGACAAATTATTGATTAGATAAGGACGAATATATAGATGGATAGATAATTGTATATTATTTATCAAAATAAAGAGTTTTTAAATTAAAATGTAAAACGTTATGTCAAACATTCTGTGAAATCATGCCGTTGTGTTAGATGCCTAATAATGCACTGACCTTCCTTTGTTATTATAATAATTGTAGGCAAATGCTGCATTATCAAATGTTCGGTTCCAAGGACCAAACAATATTAATATACAATTTCTTCTTTCATTTACTGAAATTAAGTAATGGAAACAGTTATCTATCAACATGTTAGTGTAAAATCCTAGCTAAATAAACATTCCCTTCATATGTATGGAAATATCAGTTAATTACCTAAACATATTGGGTATACATACTTACATAGAATATGAAACAGTGAGAGGCGAAACATTTTATTTTGGGACTAAGAACACAACCTCTTAGGAATTCCCTAGAACCCCTGCTGCCATTAAATAAACCTGAAAAATGTGCATTTGGCATTGCCAAAGAAATGTTACTCGAAAGTCAAAAGGCAAGAGCAGAAATGTATAAAGGATTCATTTATTTTCAGGTATGAAGGTCATTCAGGCTTCTGCGACATAGCACTCAGTGAACCTCTCCTGAAACTACGACCACGCAAGGACCTAGTCGAGACCCTACTGCATGAGATGATCCACGCATATCTCTTTGTGACAAATAGGGACCAGGATAGAGATGGCCATGGACCCAACTTCCAAGCACATATGTTTAGGATCAACAAAGCTGCAGGCCTGAATATTTCCATATACCACTCTTTTCATGATGAGGTAAGTTATCACTTGGCTCTTATATCACAGTTTATTACGGGATGGACAGCAGCCAACTGCTGTGATTCTTCAGATCCATTTGAAACAGGGATTTCATTTGAATTTTTTTTTTTTTAATTTTACAAATCATACAAAATTTATTAATTTAACTTAAGTTTTAGAATGAACAAGTTTTTTATACTGGGGAAATCCCATGATGATGATTTTTATGGCACTTATTATAGACCAACCAAATTATCAACACTTTCTACTAAAAATCTAATTTTACAGTGTCAATTGCTAGCTAGCTAGCTAGTAAAATTAAACAGGTAATGAGAAGCTTACCATTGAATCAATTTTGTACTTGGACCAGTACTTCTTTCAGGGAGACCACCTTTAAAATTTATTTGTTATCTTTACAAAGAGATTTAGATAAACTAACAGAGGACAGGTATTCAGGGAGCAAGCTCTACAAAAGAGTACAGAAGAAGCATTGTATAACTTTTCTCTAAAATATTTCAGGTGGAAATTTACCAAACTCACTGGTGGCGTTGCAATGGCCCCTGTCAGACCAGGAGACCCCACTTCGGCATAGTTCGACGCGCCATGAACAGGGCTCCAGGGCCTAGCGAATATTGGTGGAATGACCACAAGATGAGATGCGGAGGCACCTTCATCAAAATAAAAGAACCACAAAAAGACAAAGACAAAAAAGCATTGAAAGAACAAAAGGATGAATGGCTTATTAGTAATCCAGACGAAGATATCGCCAAATATATTCGTAATTCCGTCAAAATTATGAATAATGTACCAAATATTGCTAAGTCTACTTCACCAGTATTAAAAGATACAAGTAATGTCATAGGTAAGGCAATTAGGAAAAATTCAAGTAATGTTGTAGTTATTAACAAGACAGTACGCACAGTGCCCAAACCTGTTACAAAAGCCACACCAGTTAACACTGGGAGTGGCAACACAGATGTTACAGAAACAGTTAGAAATATATGGGCTAATAAAAATATACCTGGCGCTCTACCTGGTCTCAAGAAACCAGAAAATAAAAATACAGGCTATAAAGAACCTGTAAGAGGTGTAACCAATCCCAAAAAGCACAAAACAACGAATGATTTACCAACTCCTCCTACAAAAATGAAGAAAATAGAAGACTACTTCAATGCTACAACTATATTAAAAGACCTATATGGTGACGATTACGAGATAAAACAGTCAAATAATACTTCAAAACTAGTGGCAGTTAATTTAAAAGTGGAATTTGTTATTTGCCCAGTGTGTAGTGGTAAATTTCATAAGGAACAAATCAACACACATTTGGATGAATGTTTGAATAAGGACCTTATTGAAAAATTGACTAAGGATGGAGGTGCGGCAGATGTACAGGTAACACCACCAATCTTTAAATTACCAGATACTTCACACATACCAAAACGGAAAGAAATAACACCACCTCCTGCACACCCAACTGCTGCCAAACCAATACCAGACAATAATAATAGTGCTATAGATTTGACTATTAAATATCAAGACACTAATCTAATAAATACAGCCAAACAAGAAAAAGATGATAGTACACCAAAAAAACAAAGTGCAAAACTACCAATACCTATGTTAAAACCAATATCACCAAAACCAGAATGTTCAAATAACAATCTTATAGATTTAACAAATTTAAATGTCGATTATATTGAAACAAATGTAGTTAATAAAGGGAAAATAAAGACTGACTCTCCAGCCACATCAGAAATTGTTAACATAGAGACTGTCACATCATTAGTCGAGGAAATTGATGAAGCTTTAAAAGTATCAAGTAACTTATCAAAGAATAACAAAAGACGACATACAGACGGCTTTGTTCAGACAAACAGAGGAGATCATTTGCCCAGTGGAGTGGAAAAGGTAGCTGATAAAATTGAGCCAAAGGCTGGTCCAAGCTCAGGAGAAGTGTTTGGCAAAATCTGTCCATGTTGTGGCAAGGAGTTTGGAGATGGCGAAGTGGAAGAACATTTAGATGAATGCCTCATGTTTTTCGATAGTAATGCCACAATACCTGAGGAAGGCGCTAATCGTAGCGTAGATAGTACGATTTTGATAGAAGACGATGATAAATTCGATGAGTCGCAGATATTTAATGACACTGGTACAAAGACCCCTTGCCCAGTTTGTCTGAAAATGGTGGAACAAGATGATATGAATTTACACTTGGACTGGTGCTTGCAGTCGTAGATAGATTTATTCAATTAAGCTGCGCTGCACTGCGAATTTTAATCGTTGCGAATTATCGTCAATCTGTGAAACCATATAGTCAGTGCGTTGCGAAAAGGAATGTTAATTTTATATATTTTCTTGTCAATAATACATGATTATATGTGCAATTTCAAGTCGCATTTTAAAATGGATATTAATTGTCTTGTTGCTCGCTTGTAGCCCAATAGTAATGGTAGCTAAAGTTTTAATTAGTATTGTGAAAGCTTTCTGAGTTTTGAAATGAAAATTCGTTGCATTTTTGTAGACAAACAAAGACAGACAAAGTTACTTTTGCATTTATTGTATTAGCGTAGTAATAGTATAATTATGTATGAATGTCTTAATTAAAAAAACAATTAACAATAATTCAAAAATCTTGTCATCATGCATTTAAATGGTATGTGTAATGTTAATCTTGTGATATTAGAATAAATAATGATATTAATTTATGTCATTTGGCGTTTTTAATCACAAAACACAATTGCAATAACATGCAGATTCTAATGAGTCAGATATTTTTAGTAAAATTTATTACTTTAGAATTAAATGCTTCCATCAATATTTTAGATTATAGATATTCACTATTTTAAAAGCGATGCCATTGATGGGTGCGAATGTGACAAAAAAAAAATTATAGCAAAATATCACTGTTGCCGAGTGCCTAGGCGTTTACTTGGCATAAACTCTGACGTCACTCCAAGCGCGCCAAAATTTGAACACGCGCCATTTAAAGCGGTAGTGAATAGTTCTAGGTAAATACCCAAACAAAAAAATTTTTTTTTTTATCCCACCTATGAAAAAAAGACGACTTTGTTCCCCTTTCAGTACGCCCAAAGTTGGTGTTTTCTATAAGAAACTTTCAGCGGGCAATAATGACGCTCCAAATTCAAAAAGTGCGCCTAAAAGAAACTTTTACATCTCTCATGTTCGGTAAGTAGGTCCTTATTACCCCCAAATGGGGCTTGTAGGTAACCAATTAGCGCTCTAGGGTATTAATGTAGCTAGAAACGCCCTAGGGCGGTAAGTAATTAAAAAAAAAACTCTTCGCTCTTTCAAAAAGTTTGCGTACATCTAACCATCATACTGGCAATGGACACCATGCATTCAGCCTAATAACAAAAGAGGTCGCTTCGCTATTCAGCCTTGTCTTCGTATGAGTATAATAGTCATCAATTTTAAATATCGAACGGCGAAGCATAATTTCGTTCTTGAAAAAAATAATTAAAAAACAAAGATGAAAAAAGGCGGGAAAAACTTTTACTTTAAATATTGTTTGCTTTTGGGATTTTTTTATAATTACGTGCTAATAAGGAAAAAAATATGAATTCTGCAAGTGATGAAGATATAAGCTGCACTCCCGATTCAATGAAAATGGAAGCTGAAGCAGCAATTAACAATATTTAGCCTTTTAAACTAATAAAATGTTTTATTTTTGTAATGCCGGTTTTTTATACTTGCCTCACAATCGAGATGTAAAGCAGAGTAGTTAGCTCGGGTGTAAGCATCAATTGCACCCTCGAACTATAGGCGCCCTCGCTACGCTCGCGCGCCTAAATATCTCGGGCTGCAATTGATCCCTTACAGCCCTTGGCTACTAATCTACTATTAATCGCACTTTTAGAATTTGGAGCGTCTTTGCAAGTTTTGGCCCTGTTATAAGTGCGCCTCAAAACCCTTTGAATTTGGAACGTCTTAATGCTCAGCGCCAAAGAATCGAACGCAAATAATGAATGGCTGGTACGACGGCCAATACAATAGTCACGCCGCGGCTGACTAAAAAAAAACTTAAATAGAAATAAAACGCGCAAACTACAGCCCGAGTTCTCGTAAAAAATTATTATGAATAATCAAAAATAAATAAAATAATAATAAAAAGTAAATTATTTATAATAATAATTTTACACGAAAGTATGAAGCGCCTTTTATTTTCTCATAGGGGGTGATGAAAAGAAGAGTGCAAAATATATTTTTGGCTCGGGCGACGTACTTTGAATCCCTCGCTACGTTCGGGATTCTATTTAGGAATCCCTCGCAAAGCTCAGGATTCTACTCTAGAATCCCTCACTTCGCTCTGGATTCAAAAAACGCCGTAAAAATATTACTTTGCGCCCTTGTAATACAATCTACTATTTTGTGTTTTTTGCGTATCGAAAACCTGGAGTAAAGATCGTGTACCATATTTCACAAGCTTGCATGAAGATGCAAGAAATATGCAAGTTTGTGAAATATGTTCCAGTGTATCATAATTATAAGCATCATGATCTAGACCACACAATGCAACAAATATTTCCCAAAACTTACGAAGATCAACGGTTTGAACAGCAGCCTCTCCTCGTCAGAGAGCGAGTCCAAAATCTTGTTATACCCCTTCACGACTGCCAGAACGCTCTCGTACACGTAGTTTACAGTCTGGCCTTTCGAGTAAACCTGGGAGATTCATGGTTAAAACACGATTATCGAAAAAAATTGCATTCATGAACTACAAAGTGTAACATAACTTTTTTCTTTTTTGGGAATCATCAAATGTCTCGTCAGGTCGCGGGCGGAGCGGTAGGGAGTGTCACGATTTCTACTGACTAAAACCTACCCATGTTCCTTCTAGTTCTTAGTCCTTTGTGTCCGGGGCCGCAGTATCTGTTTCGAACAACCCGCAGCCCGGCAGGCTTCGGCCCCTGCAATGTTGCTAACATCTCTTTGAGCCGCGCGTGGAATATGAACACGACATCAACGCGGCCTGTCGTCATCAAAAGACGGACAGACGGCGAGCTAGCCCATTACAGCATAATACGGATTCCAATGAAAAAGCGCTGTACCAATTGCCTAAGATGAACAGATACAACATTTAAACCTATCTGCCAGTTTTGCAAGGGTAACATAGTTATGCCCTACACATACCAAATAGGTATGTGTGCCCTGCAAAATTGCTGACTTCTCTCAAAGGCGCACGTGGAACACGAAACACGCCGTCAACGCGGCCTGTGCCCCCCGACGCCCGGTAGCCTTGGTTCTTCTATAGTATTGTCATTGACAATAAATTCTTCAGTGTAAATATGAATTTGTTTTACCTGATAAACATGCACCGGAATGTCCATGCCCAAGTTTTCCCAGTGCGCGGCTTCTACGCACAGTTCTAGAATAGATCTGAATATAACAAATAATTAAACAATTAAAATTATTTCAAGTACAAACGTAGGTATTGAAAATCGTAGTTCATTAATGGTGGTCTTGGGACCGATTCCCACCCAAGAAAAACTTTGCGTGATGAGCACGATTGTTTTTGTTTCCGTGTCTGGGTGTAATTTATGTATAATATGTACCTATGTATTTATAAATAATATAAGTATGTAAAGTATGTTTATTAATTGTCTGGTAGTACAAGCTCTGCTCAGTTTTGCAAAACAAGATGGCTGTGTGTGAGTTGTCCCAGGGTCATATATATTTTCATATTCTTTATTGCACACGAACAAGAAAACAAAAATACATAATGGTAGCAAATAAAATAATCATGTACAAAGGCGAGCTTAACCCATAAATGAGTTTTCTTCCAGCAAACCATAATTTGGTAGAGAAATTTTGCAGTGGAGTGGAGGGTCTTTATTTATTTATTTTTAATTTCATAAATTATTTGTCAGTAGTAGTAGTCGTCTTTGAAAGTAGCTACTGTCGAAGGAACTGTCGTTCTTAGCCTAAAGATCAGGACAAATATTCTACGTTCCACCTAAATACTCACAAATCGATGTTGCACTCCAGAAGGCCAGGGTTCTCAATGCTCTTCTTCATCAGGGTCCTGTTGAGTCCCGCTCCACATTTCTCGTCCACGTTGTGCTGATGAAGTATGAATGTATGTAAGTGAAGTTGCACTGTATTCTCATGGTGTCGCTAGCCGACGGGAGTATGAGGGAGCAAATTGATCCAGAGGGTCATGATAAGAATAATAGGTATAGTTAAGATCATAATTAGAGTTTAACACTTGGTCTAAGGATAGATTTATTAGCTTGGTTTCATTTTATTGTATCTGCAGGGGTAACAGTTGCCCTTTCTTGCACATCTCTGGGCGACACCCAACGCTTACTTCTTTTCTTTTTAAACCAAGTTAAGAATTGTGTAATGCTGCGAATTACACGGTTGACGCCGATTGGTGCATCGTCAATGGAACTCCTAAGGATCATACAACCGTCCACGTGCAGCACAACAAACAGGCACTGTTCTATCGCCCCTGTAATCAAGCACTGAATGTTTAAAAGAAAAAGCCTTAAATCCATCGAGAATGGAGACACCTTACGATTCGTGAGTGATTAGTCCACTCGGTAGCTTCTACTCTTGTCACAAACACATACCGTTCACATCATAACATACCGTCCAAGAAATCCAAAGCTCCCTGATGGCGACGTCAATAGCTCCCGTGAGCCTGTTTACGTGCATGATCACGTCTTCAGAGTTGCTGCATGGTAACAGCCATGCCGTTGCGTCTGTCATTACCTAATGGAAAATATATCTCTTCTTTATACTCTTAGGACCCTATTTTATTAGAATCCTGACCAAAAATTGAATGTACCTTGTGTTTATAAATACAGTTGTGTGGAGGCTGGAAGGTGTTTCGGGGTGCAACCAAAAGATTTGTTGGTAGCGTGACTGAAATTGCGTCACTTAAACTGTACTCTATATCGGTGCAGAAATACCGCTGCTGAATGCTGATTACACAATATGGTCGGTCGTATAATAAAGAAAACTTGTCAAAAGCGTACAGTGAAAGACCACCAAACTTCTAGATAGGGACGATATAATTTGCAGGAACTGTGGTGTTTCGGTTATGGAATTTAGTGGTCAGTTCTAATCCGATTTTTATGGCGTAGTGCACACAGTCCTTTCAATGCTTGTGTCCTGTCAGTGTATGCGTTCACTTGTCACACGCTTCGGTTGTTAAACAGAACTTACGTTCTTAAGGTACAAGAGCCTATTCTTCCTCATCACCAGTATGGCCGCCTTGCCCGAGTACGTCGGCATGTCGCCAACACAGAGGTTGCGCGTCGACACCATGTCCTTCTTAGCCTCTTGTACTTCTTCGCTGAACATTGCCCACATCTGAAGGGCAATTCCGAATTAAACACGTTTAAAAATAATCTAGACCTAATCTCAGCACCAAGCAACAATAATACAAGACTACAATTTTAACATTTAAAAAACAGTAGCTTTAACAGTTGTTTATTCGGAATAAAGCAAGGAGTTTAACTTTTTATAAATTCTTTCAGGCTTTTAAAAGTAGATTTAAAAAAGTCCTCCTTCTAAAAATGTATAAAAAAGAGGATTAAAGACATTCACATGTTCTTACATACCAACAAGAGCTCATAAGGAACCTTGAGTGACATCAAATGACATGACACTCCTATTTGTAAAAATCAGGATTTAACAAAAAGGTGTCGCAAAATCTTACCTCAGCAATCTTCCTTTTAAATACACGCTTCAGATTGTTCCTTTTAGAGTAATTATTTAGAGAATAAAGAGCGACCACAGCCTCTTCCACATGGTTGACGCCTTCAAATACAGTCTCCACCAAATTCTCTATGATGATCTGCAAGTTGATAGATATTTTTGACTTTTGTTCTGGTAAACAGATATAGGAAAAGCTTGTTAAATTATGCCGGCTCTTTCAATTAAAGGGTTAGCGCTGGAACAAGTGGTATCTATGATTTTTTGACCTCACTTATTTTCTCCCCTAGATCCAGGGTAGTCCGGTTGTTATAAAAACAGAGCTTTTAAACTAAATTTCAATAGTACTTACCTAATAAAATCCTCTCACCTCAATATCCTTAATTACGGTCCTGAAAGCGAGTATGTCATCGTACCAGGAATGTGCCTGGACATCCAAGATGGATTCCGACACAGCGTGAATGTCGTATAACGCTGACAGGAACATCCGTTCTATTTGCTCACATTTGGACTCGAATTCATCACCTTTAGCACCGCCGAAGCACGGCTTGGGTACTTTTTCGAACTCGTTAATTCTAGAATTTATTAAAAACGTTGCTATCTTAATTAACTTTACGTCAAAATATTAAAGAGAAACTAGCTATTATAATTTATACTGCAAATTACTCTTTTCGGCTGTGCCTCAAAATGAAGAAGCACCAAAATGTCTGTATATTTGTTTATTATGATAAGATAATATTGAGAAATTAACTACTAGCTTTATTGCAAGTGATTTTCTGTGTATTTTTGCTTGATGCACTTTCCGCTCAGCAACTGAATTCTTCACAAGAAACGAAAAGAATAATTGAAAACCACAAAACCATATGGTAAATCATTTATAAGTCACCTTCACCTTATAAGTTATCACTACTAACTGACAAGGTAAAAAAATCAGCTCAAACTTACCTCCCAAATATGATCATACAGTTACAAACGTCGACCATATCGAAGCACCTTTGGATGAACGAGTCAATGTAGTTAAAGATCACTTCAGTATCCAGCATCCAGCTGTCGGGGGTCTCCTCATTATGTGCCTCTGCCATCATATCATACAGCTCCCTGTATTTCTTACAGCAGTCAATGCACTTCGTAAATTCTCCTATAGCGGTCACCGTAGACCCATCGAAAAGCTTATTCAACTTTATATAATTCCGGCACAAAATTATAATCTGGTTGCTTAATGCTTTGAACAAGCATGTGATTCTATTGTCAGAGTTTGTACCTTTAGACTCCATCCATATGAATCTAAACAAGTTTATGATGTTTGGCAAGTGGTCGGAGATCTCGTCAGGATCGACTACGCATTCCAGGACGGCACAAGGATGCTGGATGACTTGCAAGTATTCTATGTTATTGACAGCCTCGTATATCTTCACGACGATCTCTTCGCAGAGAGATTGGAACTGGTGGATGAAAGTGGAGTGAGTGGTGACCAGGATCTTGGTGATGTGCTTCACTGCTGGGTTCTTGAGCTGATGCAGTAAGGCGTTGAGGTTTTCATCTGTAATTCGGTTGACATTATGTAAGTCCAATGTTTATAATTGGAAGATGAGCGGTTAACTTTTAATTTTAGACATCTACCTGAAGGGACAGACTTTGTCTAAATTTGTAATCTCAAAAATTACTTGACATGGTTATTGGAACAGGCAGGACACAGAGGGAAACTCTCCCAGTTAAAGGATAAGTTGACAGGGACATAAAACTGTAATTTCTGTAGTTAGAAATATAAAAGTTGGTATCAATACATTTTTTTTTACCTAAGTACTTATAGATAAAATCGTAATTAAATAAATAACAGGTAGCTACTAGTCTCAACAGAAGAAAAAGCACTCACGTCTATAAACCCAAAAGTCATATTCATCGCTAGGACACAGCAACTCGTTCTGAGAAGCCACAAAAGCGGTGTCCTCCAAACAAGACTTGATCTGATGCGTCCAGTAGACTACCACTCCTTCAAGTCTCTTCACCAGTTCCCGATCAGCACTGGCCTTCTCAAAAGACAGGGTTTGACCTTCCCGGGGAATGTATAGGACAGTTAGGCCCAACATTTTGTAGTACATGTCGGTTAATTTTGCGAGGAATGTGTGGATGTGGGTGCAGAACTCGCTTTTGACACCTGGGGATAAGAAAAATATGGTATGATGCATAATATTTTGTATCCTTTTTGCTGGATGGAAACTTTTAGTGGGGTAGTTAGGGCAATCATCTTAATTGTTGCAGCTGCACGAAAATGATCTCAGATGAGATTAGCAATCATTTCTCGTTTAATTTTGATCTCCTTTTATAGAAATTCTAAAAGCTACTTCCTGTATAGAAGGTGACTTGTAAAATAATCAGTTACTGTCACCTGAACACATGTTACTACTCGTTATAACAAACAATTTTCTCAAAGAGACTTTTTTTAATTTAACGCGCGTGAAGACGCTTTGCTTTATCTATCAGTTGTTAAATTTTTTATCTTGACACATTAGGAAGTCACCAAAATCGATATTGTGCAGCCCTTTGACAAGATATTTCAAGCAAGTATTAAAACAACTAAGTAGATCTCAATGAATACTCACTGTCAGGCCACGTAGTAATGGAAAAGAAATACGGAGCATACATATATTCTATCAACTGAATCATGTTTGATTCAATTGAATCTCTGAAAGTCCCAAAAACTATCTCATCATGAAACGTATCAACTTTGTACACAAAGTCTGGGGGCCTTATGAAATACGTTAAATCAAACACTGGAGTTGTGGGGAACGCATGACTAGCTTTCAAGGTCTCTCCTTTGAAATAAATGCAGAGGACCAATATCTTCGGGTCAAGGATCCAATTTTCAATTTTTTGCCGTGAGGCGACGGTCCAGTCTTCATCTCGAAGGTCGTAGAGGACGGTCATCTTCATGATGAAGCCGACCAGCTTTTCCAGGTCTTCTGGCTCGTAAATTGGTTTTACGGGTGTCTCTGCTAACTCTCGTTCGAGTTGGGCCAGGCGTTCGCGTTCTGAAACGAAAAATGGATTTTTTTGGGTAGGATTACAGATAAAAGTTAAATAAATAAATATCTTAGGACTGCATACACGGTCGTCTGATTCTATAGTAGGCAGTTATATTATAATCGGGTTATCATAATAACCAGACAACTAATATAATAATACCAGCCTATTACTATACCACTTCAGGGCAAAGGCCTCTTCTCATGCAGAGAAGGCACGAGCATTGATCGCCGCGCTTGCTCAAGACGGATTGGCGATTTCAGACTTATATTCACTACTGTGATGTTTTCCTTCACTGATGTCTGTGATGTCCAAGATAAGCTTTAGAAAGTACATAAATATGAATTGAAAAAGTCACATTGGTTCTTGCCCGGATTCGAACCCACAACCTCTTCCATGAGAGGCGGGCGCCTTAACCACTAAGCCATCCGACATGTAACTGATATAGACATAGTAATCAGTATTTATTGAATTCCATAATGTATTCTGGTGGTTCATGGACCCTGTCGGGCACACAATACTGTAATTAGGTACAGGAAAGATAAAAGCGCTTTACAATATAATTAGTACTACTTATACATCCATACTATCCATAATAATATTATAAATGGGAAAGTGTGTCTGTCTGTCTGTATGTTTGTCTTTCTTTCACGGCAAAACGGAGCGACGAATTGACGTGATTTTTGAATAAAGACGAGATAGTTGAAGGGATGGAGAGTAACTAGGCTACTTTTTGTCTCTTTCTATCGCGAGCGAAGCCGCGGGCAAAAGCTAGTAAGTAATATATAAATACAAACATTTTATAAATCAATTGCATCCAGGACGTAACAAACAATCAGCCATCAAAATCAGTCATCAGCATCACACAAAGATTTGTCCTGAGTGGTAATCAAACCACGAACTTTGACTTAGCATTTAGGCTCATTAACCACTGGACCCAGACTAGCCAAATAAAAAATAATAACTACCGTAAGATTAAGAATAAGACATGATTTTAATAATTTAATCAATAAATCAATTTGATGAATAATTATTATGATTTCGAAATCACAATGATATAAAATAGGTAGGTACTCTGGATTTTTTGGGTCAAGTCTTTATGGCACGTGTAGCCCTTTGATTATAAACATGTGTAGCCATTATTTAGAAAAAAAAAAGTAGCTAAGTACCTCTATCGGCTTCGGAATCATGACTCAAGTCATCGCTCCACGTGATCTTGGGTCGCTTCATCATCCCTGACGCCACAATCGTCAAAATTGCCTCCTCGAGTTCCGCATCTTCCGCTGCTTCGTCCTTTTCTACTCGTTTTTTCCCCTCTTCCGCTCCTTCCGCTCCTTCCGTGCCTTCCGCTACTTCCGTACCTTCCCCTTCCACAGTTTCCGCCACCGTGGAATCTTCCTCCATATTGGCGAAAGTTAACTAACAGCACTGCCTAATTAACTAATCAACAACTTAATTGAGACAGTAAATTAAGAAAATTATATTATATTCAATATGACATCTATCTTCCTTAAGAAAATAGAATGACACAATTTTTAAACGGTTCCCGCCTTTTTTGTTATTTTTTATTTTATTTTAGATTTTGTGTACAGCCAGTAACTTAGGTTGTAAAGAGTCTGAATACTATATCGATTTAACGTTGCGTGGTAACGTTAATAATGAGGGGGTGAATAAAGAAGAAGACACGTGCCCGGGGTGTGGTGAACTTCTTAGTCGCCACATAAAGACTCCTTAAGAGTCTATCTATGCTTTTCTGATGTTTGAAGTTGTCATTATATATTATCTAATGTCTGTACAATTATAAGTTGAATAAAGCCAACATTTGGTAATTCGCTATTGTTATTTCATAACAATTTATTCAACTTATATTATGCGAAACACTATTCAAAACTAACTATAACGATGGAGAAATATCTTCGGCCAAATATTCTCGACCTTGATCCGTCATCGTCTACAGCGGCTCAAGAATGGACACATTGGGTATCGACTTTTAAAAATTTTCTGATTGCGAATGAAGCAGAAAAGAAAATTAATGATGCAATGAAGATGCAACTTTTTATTAATCACGTATCACCCCAAGTATTCGAATACATAAGCGAGTGTACGTCATACGAAACTGCAGTAAGTACACTCAACACCATATTTGTTAAACCAAAAAATGAAATTTTTGCGAGACATATTCTGGCCACAAGAAAACAGCAAACCCATGAAAACATTCAACAATATCTTCAACAACTAAAAATTTTAAGCAAGGAATGCCAATTTAAAAATGTTGATGCAGAAAGTAATAGGAATGATTGTATAAGAGATGCATTTATTTCTGGCATTTCTTCACATAAAATTCGTGAGCGCTTGCTAGAAAATTTTAATCTGACGTTGGATGAAGCTGCTAGCCTGGCACAAGCAATTGAAAGTGCTGAAAATAATGCGCAAACATACAACAATACTACTATTGGTGAATCTCTTGTCATGGCATTGCCAAAGTCAGCAACCGAAGATAAGAAGAAACTACTAACACCAGGATACCATTCGAGACAATGCTTTTTCTGTGGAGATAAAATTCACCGGCGTCAAAACTGCTTATAATGCCAATTGCCAAAATTGTCAAAAAAGGGGACATTTTGCTAAAGTTTGTAGGAGCCTTAAGACAAATCTGAACGCTGCTACTGCAACTGATGGATCACCTGAAAAAGAATTCGAAGTCACGGCTATTGCTGCTCCAGCTAGTTTAAATAAATCAGTCGTCACCATTGAAGTTAACGGCAAAAAAGCATATGCCTTAATTGACTCTGGAAGCTCGAAAAGCTTTATCAGTCATGATTTCTTTTCAAATTCTTCTTTTAAGAAAACAGAATGTACCGAATCTGTAACGATGGCCCAAACAACTCACACAATCAATTGCGAAGGGCTACTTCAAGCAAAGCTTGTTCTAAATGGCAATGTTTACGAAAAAGCTTCACTTCTTATCGTTAAATATCTTTGCGCTGATGTCATCATTGGACATAATATACTGAAAGAACACTCAAAACTTGAAATTAATTTCGGTGGATCTAGAAAACCATTACAAATATGTAGTGTGCTGGCTTCATCTATTCCGCCAGTTCCTTTATTTTCGAATTTACATCCCGACTGCTTACCAATTGCTGTAAAGTCTAGGAAATATAGTAACGATGATTTGAAATTCATAGAAACTGAAATAAATCAGCTATTAGCAGACGGAGTTATTGAAGAGAGCAGATCACCTTGGCGAGCACAAGTCCTAATCACCAAAAATGAAAATCACCGCAAACGATTGGTGATAGACTATTCTCAGACTATTAACAAATACACAGATTTGGATGCCTACCCTTTACCAAACATAGAAAAAATGGTGAATGACATTTCTAAATACAATTTCTTTTCTAAAATTGATTTAAAAAGCGCGTACCATCAGGTATCAATAATGGAAGCAGAAAAACAATACACAGCATTCGAGGCGTGCGGGAAACTATATCAATTTTGTCGTATCCCGTTTGGCGTGACAAATGGAGTCAGTGGATTTCAAAGAGTCATGGATTGGTTAATAAAAGAAGAACATTTAGCAGATACATATGCATATTTAGATGACGTCACTGTATGCGGAAAAGACAAGGAAGAACATGATAAGAATTTAAAAAGATTCATGGATGCAGTTGAGAAGTACAGTTTAACTGTTAACAAAGAGAAATCGGCGTTTACAATAAACACAATTAACCTACTCGGATACAACATTTCAAAAAAATCTATTAAACCTGATCCAGACCGACTCCAGCCACTAATTAGCATGCCTATACCGACTGACAACACTTCACTTAAACGAGCTCTCGGTATGTTTTCGCATTACTCCAAGTGGATACCAAAATTTTCGGAAAAAGTACATAGCCTCGTGAATCCAGAATTTCCATTAAATGATGAAGCTAAATCTGCTTTTGAAGATATAAAGAACTGCATTGCAAAGTCTACAATATTTGCTATCGATGAATATAAAATGTTTACAGTCGAAACAGATGCCTCCGATAATGCTATTGCGGCTACATTGACTCAAGAAGGACGCCCAGTAGCATTCTTTTCACGCACACTATCAGTATCTGAAAAGCGACATTCAGCTATAGAAAAGGAAGCATATGCCATTGTCGAAGCTCTCCGTAAGTGGCGGCACTACTTGATTGGAAGATCTTTTCGACTGATCACAGACCAACGATCTGTTTCTTTTATGTTCAATCGCACACATACAAGCAAGATAAAAAACGAGAAGATAGAGAGATGGCGATTAGAATTATCTTGCTACAAATATGATATTGTATACAGACCAGGAAAAGAAAATGACGCTGCCGACGCGCTGTCGCGAATTTGCGCTATTCACTCAGAATCTAAGTTGAAGGACTTGCATAATGAACTATGTCATCCGGGCATTACACGGATGTTTCATTGGGTACGAAGTAAGAATCTACCATTTTCGGTAGATGACGTTAGAAAGATGACAAATGCATGTTCAGTCTGTGCAGTTGTGAAACCTCGTTTTTTCAAAAATAACAGTACATTGATAAAAGCGACTTCACCGTTCGAAAGACTGAATATCGATTTTAAAGGACCAGTACCGTCGTCTTCGTCTAACAAGTACTTATTGACCATTGTAGATGAATATTCTCGATTTCCATTCGCATTCCCGTGCCAAGACGTTTCCGCTGCGACTGTAATGAAACATTTATCAACACTTTTCTGCACATTTGGATTGCCAGCTTATGTTCATTCCGATCGTGGCTCCGCTTTTATGTCAAAAGAAGTAAAGGATTACTTACATAGTAGAGGTATATCTACAAGTCGAACGACAGCTTATAATCCACAGGGTAATGGTCAAATAGAGCGCACAAATGGAACAATTTGGAGGACAATTCAATTAGCTCTGAAATCACAGGGGTTAAAAATCGAGCAATGGGAAATAGTACTGAATCAAGCACTGCACTCAATGAGATCTCTGCTATGTACAGCAACGAATCAAACTCCTCATGAAATGATGTTTGTACATAATAGAAAATCTAATAACGGTCATTCGGTACCTACTTGGCTCTTAACACCCGGTCCTGTCCTACTCAAAAAGCACAACAGAACCAACAAATACTCTCCCATAGTCGAGGAAGTCGAGCTGTTGGAGTCCAACCCAGACTATTCCTTTGTAAGACTAGGCGATGGACGAGAAACTACTGTGTCTAACAGACATTTAGCCCCAACAGGAATAGAAAGCGGGGAAGAAGACGAACGCACCGAAATTGTAGAAACAGAAAGTGACTCCTCCTTTGTCTCTACAGAGAGTACTGCACCAGATACTCCTTCGATTCGGCCAGCTACTCGGAATAGAAGACCACCTGCCTATCTGCAGGAATACGACACCTCAAGCTAGAATTCAGCGGGGGAGAATGTGGTGAACTTCTTAGTCGCCACATAAAGACTCCTTAAGAGTCTATCTATGCTTTTCTGATGTTTGAAGTTGTCATTATATATTATCTAATGTCTGTACAATTATAAGTTGAATAAAGCCAACATTTGGTAATTCGCTATTGTTATTTCATAACACGGGGTCTTATAGGTATAGGAAAGTAATATTTTTATCCTGTATTATTATGTGGTAGGTATATATTCGATTTTATTTTACTTTTCACCGCTGATTGATCGAACGTTGGCGTCGCGTCGTTTAAGGGGCCACTAGCTAGCGCCTTTGTTGTAAATTCATCAATTGGCTTGTGGTAAACGCTGCTTTATGTGCCATGCAATAAATGGTTTATTACAAAAATATTTGTGTCTCTCGGACTCTCTTCACAATATGGTTGATTTATGGAAACGGGTATTATAACGGTTGGGTATCTAACCCAACTAGCCTATTTTTAATTAACCTTTTTATTCATATCAGGACTAGTGTACTATATGAAGCTTCTCGTTTTGGGTCAAATCCAATGGTTATGATACGTCAACCTTGTGTCATTTGCCGAAAATACTATTTATTTAATTTGCTATTACCTAAAATAATTGCCATGCCATTTTGATTGTGAAGTGTATTCAATCTTTACCCTAAGATCTATCTATGTTTGAAATATTTTAGATTGATAAATCTCCTCAGATATCGCTACAGCCGAAATAAGTGAAAAACAACAAAGAGTTTGACTCCCTCTTACACTGCTCTTGGTGGAGAATTTCTTGATTGATTTGTAATGTTACTTCAAAGGTGATTGAGAGAATTATTTACCTGCGGTGAAATTTTACAAGAGGTAGCCAACACTGGTACCCGCAAAGCCTGGGTATGCTAGGATGTAGCTAGGCGTTTTACATAGTATTATTATTGTTTTTAAAAAAACCTCAAACCTTAGTCTTGTGAAGCTCCTATGCATCGATGAACGGCGAATGGCTACCGAAGGAAGAATAACATTAACAATCCAGCTTACTTCGTCGTTAAAGCGACAATCCACCGAATGAGGGAATCGGGGAAAAATTTAAGAATAAGTTCGCCCCTATATTTGAATTGAAAGACCCCATTAATCTATTTCTGTGGAGCGGTACCCTAAGCCAGGCTTAAACAGCCTTCAAGAGAAATCAGAGTTTTACCTCTTTTTCCAGAGGCAGCTAGCATGCTAGAACAAAATGTTGTATGGCGTGGGGCGTGTTCACGTTCAGTAGAGAGGGGCGCGAGCGGCTGGCCGTGGTGTTGCGCGCGCTGCTGATCGCGCAGCTCGTGGTCTCGCTGTGCATGGTCATTTTCTGCTACAACACCAGCCTCAGGGTCATGATGCTGCTCAAGCATATACATAAGGCAAGGAAAAGAATCTAGTAATGAATGCTGGTTACCGTTGGATGTTTCGGAAAGGTTGCCAGGTCCCGTTGAATGCCGGTGGCGTAGGATCGATATTTGTGGGACTTGGGAGTCTTTGAAAGGCCTCCCCGCCTTTGTCTAGCAGTGGACGTCATTTGGTTCATACGATGTAGATGAAAAACGACAGTCAAAGATATTGAAATGTTCCTCTTGTTGGGTCTGTAAGACTGTCTAGGAATGGATATGGAGGTACAAGGGTATTTGAAAGACTTTGTTAGATCTTTTTTTATGCACATAAACACGTACGCGTTTGAGGCCCGGGATAACCGTGAGGGTCTAAGATAAACTAGTCAAGTACATACACAAAAAGACACATTAGAATTTGGCCGGTTTAGATACCCTATTATCGGTCTAAATCACTAAGCCATATTCGAATAAGTTATCAGCATAAATAACAGTGAACAACTGCAGGTAACAGTCCTCCTGCTGTACGGCCTCATCCTGTTCCAAGCGTACGGCATGAAGCTGCACTACACCGGAGGCCTGCGCCTTATCGCCTTACTCCTCAAATGCCCTCACTGGAAGAGAGCCACCCTGGTGAGCAGCGTGTGGCTCGTCAGCGGAACCTTGGTCGCTGCTAATGGGATGCTCGTGTATGCGGCGTGTAGGGGGACCTTGAAGGTACATAGTAACTAGATCTATATTTCTACAGTTACTCTGTGCCAAAGTTAAAAATAAATTAGTCATTAATCTATATACATATACATAGGTATATAAAAGAAAGTCGTGTTAGTTACACATTTTATAACTCAAGAACGGTAGAACCAATTTGGCTGAAAATTGGTGGGGAGGTAGCTTAGGACCAGCGGACGGACATAGAATACTTTTTATCTTCTTTTTTTAGCAACCAAAAATCTGATTTAACGCCGGTGAAACCGCGGAGGACAGCTAGTTTCTCATAAAAAGTTCGTCATTTGATGATGGTGTTTTTTTTTTTTTTTTGGGGAGTGGGAAATCATCAAATGACTTCTCCCGCCATGGGGCGGGAGGGCGTGTCAGACTTTTACTGACTAAAACCCACTCATGTTCCTTCGGTTGCTCTTCATGTTCCGGGGTCACAGTAACTATTATAAACATTCTGCAACATGATGGTGTAAAATACCGTATTATAAATGTGTATGTGGCGACATCTTTTGCCGAACAAGTGAAACTGACGATCCTACCCACATCGCGATATAAGAGTTTGACGCGACATTAGCCATGTACAAAATCCAAAGTACCTAGCCCACCAGATACAACACCCGTCTGGTCGGAGGATCCTTGCTTTTCAATGGAGAATGTGAAACCATGTTACCATGTTTGGCGACCCTGACGCGCGACGTGATAGTTTGATGGTTATAAGAAATAGAAGTGTGTAAATTCTTAAATATATGTTTTTGTTCGTGCTAGTGTTTGTGTTTGTAGGCTCTGATGAAGGAGCTTTCTTCGTCACTACGAATCGGAATCTCACAATATTTAACGGAGCCGACGTGGAAAGCGCTTTTGGATACGATGCAGGTGTGATTTTACTACTTTTTATTACTTCATGAACAGAGGGTAGTTTGATAGTTCAAGTTTGACCGTTAAAGCAGGTTTTTATGTTCAAACTGATACAATTATGTGAATGCAGGTACAATTTAAGACGGAAATACACTTACGTGTCGTGGCGTGTGGTGGCGCGCCAGAAGCATATCGGTTTCATACATTTACTATGGTTAGAAGACAGACATACTTGTATGCCGTGTCGTGTCCTGTCAAATGTATGAAAACGGCGCGCCACGACACGCCACGCCACGTAAGTATATTTTGGATTCTATTTACCAGTTCGACTTTGGCGTCATAATGTCCTTAGACAATACCTTTTCTGCAAGTCTTCATTTAAACGCTGAGTAAAAAAGGATACCTACTACCGTTTAACGCGGTCATTGCGAATAGGTGAATTTTGTCAAGACCTGTAGTTATATTTAACTGTTTTACGTTGGCTATTGTTATATGTATAATAGGTAGGACTGAGTTGTTGCGGTGCAGACAAACCAACCGATTGGCACGAGATACCCTGGATCAACATGGACTTCCTCAACGAGGGATCAGACTTGGTGATGAAGTGAGTTGGATTCCGCTCTTCTTATCTCTTATTTAGTGAGTTTAAAAACTACATTCAATAATTATAAATTGTTAAAATATTTTCACGATTTAACTTTGGACTGGCCCGTGGACGATAAAGCTGCGAAATCGTCTAATTACTCGTGGTTCTATCCTTTCTGTTTAAATTTTATTACTTTACTAGCTGACCCGACAGACGTTGTCCTGTCAACTATGAATATTGAATTCGAATTGACATACTACCTACCTACTGCCTACCTACTACCTACCTACTACGTACCTACTACCTACCTACTGCCTACCTACTCCCTACCTACTACCTACCTACTGCCTACCTACTGCCTACCTACTGCCTACCTACTGCCTACCTACTGCCTACCTACTGCCTACCTACTGCCTACCTACTGCCTACCTACTGCCTACCTACTGCCTACCTACTGCCTACCTACTGCCTACCTACTGCCTACCTACTGCCTACCTACTGCCTACCTACTGCCTACCTACTGCCTACCTACTGCCTACCTACTGCCTACCTACTGCCTACCTACTGCCTACCTACTGCCTACCTACTGCCTACCTACTGCCTACCTACTGCCTACCTACTGCCTACCTACTGCCTACCTACTGCCTACCTACTGCCTACCTACTGCCTACCTACTGCCTACCTACTGCCTACCTACTGCCTACCTACTGCCTACCTACTGCCTACCTACTGCCTACCTACTGCCTACCTACTGCCTACCTACTGCCTACCTACTGCCTACCTACTGCCTACCTACTGCCTACCTACTGCCTACCTACTGCCTACCTACTGCCTACCTACTGCCTACCCACTGCCCACCTACTGCCTACCTACTGCCTACCCACTGCCCACCTACTGCCTACCTACTGCCTACCTACTACCTACCTATCTATACATATATATAAAACAAAGTCGGGTTTGTTACAACACTTATAACTCGAGATCGGCTAGACCAATGTTCATGGTTTTTGGTTCGTTGGATTTGTGCTAGTTTCAAATAAGATTAAGTTTAATAAAATGCCTCTAGGCTCTAGGCATTAAGTCAGTCTTCAAAATAATTAATCGATTCGTCGATCGATCGTTTTCTATTTACCACTTCACGTTACTGCGCGCCTAGTACTTTGGATTGATTAAGGTGATCTTGTGAGAAAATTAAGAATACAGTGAATTTTAAATTTTCGTACATGACTACTTCACGTTACTGCGCGCCTAGTACTTTCGATTGATTAAGGTGATCTTGTGAGAAAATTAAGAATACAGTGAATTTTAAATTTTCGTACATGACTACTTCACGTTACTGCGCGCCTAGTACTTTGGATTGATTAAGGTGATCTTGTGAGAAAATTAAGAATACAGTGAATTTTATATTTTCGTACATGACTACTTCACGTTACTGCGCGCCTAGTACTTTTGTTATCTTAAGTTTTCATTCATTAATACCCGTTTTTTTAAAAAATGATTCATCTTTTATAATTATGTTCTCGTCGATTTTTCATTATTTTTAAGATGTATTCTGCTATTCGGGGCGGGGACAAATCCAACGAACCAAAAACCATGAAAATTGGTCTAGCCGATCTCGAGTTATAAGTGTTGATACAAACCCGACTTTGTTTTATATATATAGATTATTCATCTTTTATAATTATGTTCTCGTCGATTTTTCATTATTTTTAAGATGTATTCTGCTATTCGGGGCGGGGACAAATCCAACGAACCAAAAACCATGAAAATTGGTCTAGCCGATCTCGAGTTATAAGTGTTGATACAAACCCGACTTTGTTTTATATATATAGATTTTATTTTTAATTTAAAATTTGACCTGTTGAGCTGCAGCTTTCAGTTGTAGTTGTAGTCCAATGCTTTATTTCAACCTTTCAACGACCAAGCCACAGCGGTCGCGCTGTCTGTCTCTGTCTTATTATCGTGTCTCGAATCACGTGTGTTTAAACTTTTTTGTCTATCATGGTTTAATATCGTTCCCCCATAGGATATCGGGTGCAGACGGCAAGGTGCTGCCGCCCGTGTCACCGTACTCCTGCTGCACGCCGCGTGTGCTCGCGCCGTGCTACCACGACCCCTTGCAACAGGTAACGCTGAGTTTTTTATTTATTTATTTAGGATCTCCAACAAAGAAGTAAACGTAACAATATATAAACTTAAACTAGGTATTTAGTTGGTGTACCCCTTCACTTATAGGAGACCACAGCATGCACAGAAATTTAACAGCTAAGCTAACAAAAACAAATTTTAACCTGATAGACAGGTTATTGGAAAAGGCCGTACATCGTCACTCTGTTACTGATTTATTAGGAACTGGTAATAATGAATTTATTGTTTTGCCTAAAAGTTTGTGAGTGAGGATACATACTTATTTGTTACTTTTTCGAGCACATTGGTATTGTTCTAGAGTAAGATTATATATTATTATAGTAGGATCCTTCTTTAAATAAAATACATATTCGTGTTCAGTCGGAGTGGAGCGAGGTGTGGTCGGAGGCGTCGCCGCTGCTGTCGGCGTCACTGCACACGCGCGGCTGCGTGGAGGCCGTGCGCGCGCCGCTCACTCGCGCGTTGCTCGCGCTGCAGTGCTTCAATATGCTTGTGTTATTGTTTCAAGTAAGACTTGTTGTATATTAGTAGCGAACCAACTTGGCACTGCATTTATAGTAACCTCTAGAAACATCGCATCATTGTTTAACTTCACTGGCAAGATATACCCCGAAAATAGCTAACCAAAGAGGTGACTTATATTTATCTCGGCGTAAGACTCTACTCACGCTACTTATAATAGCGGCCGTCTTGATATTTTCCTTTCCTTTTGCTAACTTGACTTTAGGTTTCTTAGCTTCATATTATAATAAAATATCCATATCCATTCCAGATCCTAATAGTGGTGCTGACGCAGCTGCTGCGTACGAGCGCGCGTGAGGCGGTGCTGCGCGGCGACTGCGACGGTTTGGGGCGAGGCGTGCTGCTCGGCTCGCTCGCCGTGCCGCAGCAGGTAGACACGTGTCACTAGTAGTGTGCGGCGACTGCGACGGCTTGGGGCGCGGCGTGCTGCTCGGCTCGCTCGCCGTGCCGCAGCAGGTAGCGACACGTGTCACTAGTAGTGTGCGGCGACTGCGACGGCTTGGGGCGCGGCGTGCTGCTCGGCTCGCTCGCCGTGCCGCAGCAGGTAGACACGTGTCACTAGTAGTGTGCGGCGACTGCGACGGCTTGGGGCGCGGCGTGCTGCTCGGCTCGCTCGCCCCGCCGCAGCAGGTAGCGACACGTGTCACTAGTAGTGTGCGGCGACTGCGACGGCTTGGGGCGCGGCGTGCTGCTCGGCTCGCTCGCCGTGCCGCAGCAGGTAGACACGTGTCACTAGTAGTGTGCGGCGACTGCGACGGCTTGGGGCGCGGCGTGCTGCTCGGCTCGCTCGCCCCGCCGCAGCAGGTAGCGACACGTGTCACTAGTAGTGTGCGGCGACTGCGACGGCTTGGGGCGCGGCGTGCTGCTCGGCTCGCTCGCCGTGCCGCAGCAGGTAGACACGTGTCACTAGTAGTGTGCGGCGACTGCGACGGCTTGGGGCGCGGCGTGCTGCTCGGCTCGCTCGCCCCGCCGCAGCAGGTAGCGACACGTGTCACTAGTAGTGTGCGGCGACTGCGACGGCTTGGGGCGCGGCGTGCTGCTCGGCTCGCTCGCCCCGCCGCAGCAGGTAGCGACACGTGTCACTAGTAGTGTGCGGCGACTGCGACGGCTTGGGGCGCGGCGTGCTGCTCGGCTCGCTCGCCGTGCCGCAGCAGGTAGACACGTGTCACTAGTAGTGTGCGGCGACTGCGACGGCTTGGGGCGCGGCGTGCTGCTCGGCTCGCTCGCCGTGCCGCAGCAGGTAGACACGTGTCACTAGTAGTGTGCGGCGACTGCGACGGCTTGGGGCGCGGCGTGCTGCTCGGCTCGCTCGCCGTGCCGCAGCAGGTAGACACGTGTCACTAGTAGTGTGCGGCGACTGCGACGGCTTGGGGCGCGGCGTGCTGCTCGGCTCGCTCGCCGTGCCGCAGCAGGTAGCGACACGTGTCACTAGTAGTGTGCGGCGACTGCGACGGCTTGGGGCGCGGCGTGCTGCTCGGCTCGCTCGCCCCGCCGCAGCAGGTAGCGACACGTGTCACTAGTAGTGTGCGGCGACTGCGACGGCTTGGGGCGCGGCGTGCTGCTCGGCTCGCTCGCCGTGCCGCAGCAGGTAGACACGTGTCACTAGTAGTGTGCGGCGACTGCGACGGCTTGGGGCGCGGCGTGCTGCTCGGCTCGCTCGCCCCGCCGCAGCAGGTAGCGACACGTGTCACTAGTAGTGTGCGGCGACTGCGACGGCTTGGGGCGCGGCGTGCTGCTCGGCTCGCTCGCCCCGCCGCAGCAGGTAGCGACACGTGTCACTAGTAGTGTGCGGCGACTGCGACGGCTTGGGGCGCGGCGTGCTGCTCGGCTCGCTCGCCGTGCCGCAGCAGGTAGCGACACGTGTCACTAGTAGTGTGCGGCGACTGCGACGGCTTGGGGCGCGGCGTGCTGCTCGGCTCGCTCGCCGTGCCGCAGCAGGTAGCGACACGTGTCACTCGTAGTGTGCGGCGACTGCAACGGCGGCGATTCGCGTCTTACATACACAACAGTTTCTAAGATTTCAATCTGATCATCTATCTGACTACAACACCAAGTTTATCCTTTTACAGTAAAATAGTTTACGTAATTAGATGTGGGTTTTTCAATCACATGACTGGTGAGCTGAGTGGGTTGTGACAATTTGTCATGCCACCCTATTTTACCGTCACTGTTAATTACGCCATCAGCCCTGCTGTGACCCTGCCGCCCTGTCTTAAGATATCTGTGTAAAACTCACAGCTTGTTCGGCCAATCTGTGAGTTTAGAGTACGCAGCAGATACATTATAGCCCTGCTCAGTCCCATTTTATAATAAGACAACAAATAAAGTTCCATTAGAACCATTTAAATCATATAAATAGATGACAGACAACCATTTCCTATTCCAGTGATTCCCACCTGCCTCCACGCACAACAAATAAAGTTCCATTAGAACCATTTCAATCATAAAAGATGACAGATGACCTTCTTCCAGTGGTTCCGCCCTCCCTCCCCCGCGCAGTGCTCGAGCACGAGCGCGGGCGTGGCCGCGGGGCGCAGCTACTGCGCGGGCTGGGCGCACCGCCGCGCGCGCCGCCGGCACCGACTGCGCGGCAAGAACAGCTACCCTTATCTGTCTTAGTGAGTCACTTTTAACACAGTCCTCACCGAAAACTATACCAACAGTGTCTATTCATACTTCAGCTTATATAGCAATCTACACAGCTAATCTAACCCTTACCTGTCTTAGTGAGTCACTTTTAACATAGACCTCACAGAAAACTATGCTAAACAGTGCCTTTCATACTTTTTTTTTTGGCGAGTGGGAAATCATCATATTATTTATGTCTGCTCCCGTCCTGGGTGCGGCGGGAGGGCGTGTCAGACTTTTAGGCCCGTATTAATAGACGTCACTCAACTTCGAGACGATCTCAAGTCTCTTGCTGTCCTTGTCATTCTAAAGGGAAAAAATAAGGACAGCAATAAACTTGAGAGCGTCTCAGTATTGAGTGACGTCTATTAATACGGGCCCTAATGACTAAAACCCACTTATGTTCCTTCGGTTGCCCTTTATGTTCCGGGGTCACGGTCAAGGCCAGTCCAAAGTCAGATAAATAGACGTTACTAAGTAGTAACGTCTATTTATCTCGCCATCAGTGTGACTTATTTCACTACCTCCAGATACTATACGGATAATTTTCAAGACAGATATATTTACCAGGTCAGTGTACAGTATACCAAGAGTTTAGTTTAAATATTATATTTAAAATTTTGTTTCAGGCATTCCTCAAAGTTTTTAGGGAAAGAATAGTGATTGTAGTATGAGAAAACATGGACGTAGTTTCTCAAATCCAGACTCTACCAGTGACGTGCAGGTTTGTAGACAAACTGTCATCATGTGATTAGGTATCTTATAAGCTGTGTACATAAACAAAATGTAAAATAAAACGCAAATTGAATCAATGCAAAGGCTTTATTTTCGACGTTTTATAAACAGTCCTTACTAGCTAATAATTAAGTAACGTAGCGCTGATGCGAATGATACATTGTCGGGGCGCGATGGAATGTGTCGGACGTCACCGCGTGACGTTTGGGGGGCTCACAGGGGCGGGGGCCCGTCGGGGTAGCGGAGCACGGGGTCGAGGGCGAGGGGGCGGGAGCGGCAGTCGGAGGACGCGTGGGGGGCCAGGGCCGCGGCCCCCAGCAACAGCAGCAGCAAGGCCTGGAAGGGCAGGGAGGCCCGCGCCACTCGGCACACGAAGCGCAGCCCTCGCCCCATGCCGAATAGGGCGCCCTCTTCGCTCGTGTCATCTTCATCGTCCACTACCGGTCTGTGGAGGGGGGTACTGTTAGTTCTTGTTTTAAAGGGGTCGGGTTCTTTTGCAGTTAAATAAATTGGAGGAGGAGTGTAGTTTTATAAATTGTTAGATTAAAGTTCCTCCGTACCGCTGTGAGCTGGTAAAGTGCCCAAGAGGCTGGGATTGCCACGTTGACTTCATCTTCGTAAGTTATAGAGCAGTTAGTATTTTTTGGGGCTAAATTATTATGTGCTTCGAAATAAATTGTGATTGATATAAACTGACATATCAATTGACAAAAAAAATATAAAACCATTTATTCATCTTTTACTGCAAAAGAACCGTTAAAGTTTTGCTCATAGGAAGTAAAAATGAATTAGAAAAGAGAGAATTTGAAGAAATTATTCACTGTATTGAAGAAGAATAATGTAATGAAAAACAAAAATTAATAGAAAATTCAGAAAGTCTAGCCTATATTAAAAAAACTTGTTAATTACGCAAAATAAATGGTGGGTAAGCGTTCAAACTGATAGTTTAGCTAAGATACACTTTTGACAATCTTTTAGAAATAAAGAAGGAGAAAATGAAAATGACGAATTTATTATATTATGCTAAATAAAAAAAGAATAGACTTTATGGGTCATGAATATACAGGGTGTATAAACATTGTCCAAAATATTTTTGTATTTTGTTTTATATTATATGGACTTCATGTAATTTTACTCAATGGTCCTTCATATATTTTGTCGAAAGTGGACATGAATTGTTTAATCAACGAAATGTATAAATCAGCATAGAGTTTGCCGAAGAAAAATAACAAAAGCACCCAAAAATGTCTCACATAAAAAACTATTGTAAAAAGTGTATCACAAGCTTCTAAGATAACTACGCAAGTACTCACTGTGACTCGTCGAGCGGCGGCAGATGCAAGCTCGACAGTTCGGCGTCATCCTCTTCCATTAACTACGAATAACAAAATACGTCAACATACGGTGCGAAGCGACTACTTCGTGGTAGGACCTACTGGGAAGCGAACACTGCACGGGGTACCCAGGGTTTTTTATAAAGTCTTTACTATGTTAATTTTATTTTACTGAGGGATATGTTAGTTTTGCGGCAATAACGATTAAGTGACGAATTACTATAAGTTCTATTTTTTTTTATGTAGTGACAAGCTAAGCTAATGACGACTATTCTGCCAGTGTAAAAATAAATATTCAAGTTTACTTTTTAAACATCAATATTTAATGAAAAACCAACTTATTATTGCAGGAAAATCTATTCTCATACAGATGAATTCTGTTCAGAGCAGAGAATTTCGTATAAAGAGCAAATATATTTTACATCAATATCTAAATATCGGTATCCATTCAAAATGGATTTATTTGCGACTTCAAAGACCAATATTTTGCATTTTTCTATTTAAAACTACATTTATGTATTATTTTTTTGTGACCCTGTATACAGTATCCGTGTAGTTTTTGCATTCCAATTCAAATAAAGATATTACTCTATCATCAATATACCGCATCAAAACTATTCAAAGTCATGTTTATGTTCTTGTATCAGTTGTCAATAAACTTGTTACGCGTTACAATTCTTGTTACAATTCGTGTTACATTTGTGTTCTAACAAAATTAAAGCTTGCTCAGTGTCTGCCGCAGTGCTGGGGCAGGTGAAGCGTGGGTGAGACTAAATACTATGTTATAAATAATCCTGTTATTTTCAGTTTGATAACTTCTTACTGTTTCCTTTTGTAAAATGTTACTTTCATGTTGAGTGGGGGTAATTTTGTTACTGTAGTACACAAAGGCGATTAGATGTCACTATTGTGATTTTTTTTTTATATTTGTAGGCACACTTGCGCCATTCATCTTAAAATATTTTTGGCGCTAATAAATACAAAGCATCGTTCTGTCTCTCAATTTGCAACAATTGTCAGAAAAAGAATCTAGCATTTAACAAAAATTTCGTTAAGTTTGTTCTCCGATAATTATGTTAAATAACTTTAGCATCAAATGTATTGAGTGATTTACGGTGTGCGGAACTGCCATTATAGTGATCACCTTCGCCTTTGCGCATTACAGCAGTGAGTTCACAGTAATATTATAACGTATATACCTGTGGCGCGAGCGTAGCAGCGGCGGCGGCGAGCGCGTGTGAACCGCTCGCACGCTCCGGACGGCGCGCGAGCGCGGCGCCGAGCTTCAGCGCGTACACCGAGCACAACTTCCGCAGCGACTGCAAGCGCAGACGCAGCTCCGCTAGTCTCGTGTGTGGACCCGCACCCGGCGCCAACAGCGCTGCCGCCTCATGGAGTGCAAGCACTCGCGGCTCCGCTCGTCGCAACTCATCTCTCAACTCCGCGAACCGGCGGAAGTCTCGCTGCAACTCCGCTGGTGCTCTTCCCAAGCGGAGAGGCTCACGTGCTCGTACCGTCTTTTCAGCCGCTGCGAGTTTAGCGACTAATTCAACGACTATATCGTGGAACTGCCGGTTGTGTAGCAACGCTCGTTGTAGCTGAGCTTGCCAGTCGTGTGCTTTTCGACATGCGGTGTCCCAGCGCGCGTTTGCGGCGGCAAGTCGCGCGCGCACGCGCTGAGCGGCCGCGGCCGAGCGCGCGTGAGCGGCCACGTGAGTGCCGACCACGTTTAGTGATACTACTATTGATTTGTGCGAGTCTAAGTCCAGAAGGAATTCACGATGGTCCTGTAAGGTGAATAAATGAATATATTAAAAAAAATCTTTTTGATAAAGATACTCTAAAATAAAAGAAGTCAATATTTGCACCCATCGATACACAAAATAGGAGTGATATCAATTTGACAGTTATATGTGTGTGTTTGTCTATATGTTTGACGGTAGTTCTTAAACTGTTGAACGATTTGCATGCAGTATTTTTGTTATTTGATAGTATTTATCTAGCGATGGTTCTTAGATATGTTTTTCGAAGTTATCAACTCGAAGTTAGCAGTCGCAATCTCAATAACGTTGGTTTTTTAATTTACACTTGTATTTATTCACCGTATCATACCTGTATAACATCCTCCAACGCGTCGTACTGCTCGGGCGGGCCGGTGCGCGCGTCGTCAGTGGCCTCAGCGAACTGCAGCCACTGCTCCAGGCGCCACAGGTCGTTGTCCAGCTGCTTCCAGTTGCGCTCCGAGCACAGCGGGCACGTCAGCTGGCCAGACTCGCTACAGTGACAGATATGTTGCATGTTACGTGTTGCGTGTTACGAGTTGCGGGTATTAATAAATAGCGGCACTTTAGGACCACAAATGTTTAATTTCGGTCCTAAGATAGGATCAAGAAGCGTAATTTACGTGATCCACACAAAATTAAAACAGTGATGTTGTCGTACCAAGGGACTAGTTTTTGTTGTGGTCGTAAGTGCCACTTGGGGGCGGAATTGCTTTTAAATTGGATGAAATTAAATGACAAGAATACACATTACTTAAAAAGCATTTTTAAAATTACACTTCATTACTAAAACCATTCGTAATATTTAAGCTTTCTGTTAGCATTTAAACAAACTAAGAATTTAAAGCAACAATTTGACCCTAAATATAATTAATGCAATAAAAATAATAACATCAAACGGACAGACATGAGACTTCATACAATATAATATGTTCCCAAATATAAAGCTAAATATCGCTGTGTAAAGTGCAGTGCAGATACACCAATAAATAATAAGTGTAATTATTTAAATAACTACTAATACTGATTATTATCACATCATGCAATAAAGTTGGAATTTCTGCTACACTAGGGTTCGAGAAAGATTAAAAAAAAAGACAGAAACGACAACTTTTAAATCTAATTAAACTACAAATAATACAAATTCTATAGTCAGTCTTGTATACTTTAAGTCTTTAAGATTAAAAAAATAAATAAACAAATACTAACTTTCTTTTAAAATAACTGTATTTAACTGTGTTGAATATAAAACTAAATAAATTCTTACTGTGAGCAACATTTTAACTACTCAAATTACACTAAAACTGTTCCAAAAAATCTACATAAGAATACAGTCTGTCTACGAACACCAACTACAAAAGGTACTAAAAACAGTATAATCTACCAAAGAATAAACCATAATGTAGCAGAAACGTACCGAATAATAAAAACTACAAATATTAGGTAAGCGGTACTCACTGTTCGCACGTGAGCGCGTACGACGCTGAGTGGGGCAACCTAAAGGACCAAAAACGCATGTGTTTAGAGCATGCCGGGTTAGGAAGCTGTTACACAAGTGACACGACCCGTGATAAAACTGATACGCCAGTGTGAACGATGCCTTAAGGCGTGACACATCGAGTGCTCAAGAGTGTATGATGAAGAGGAATAAGAAAGTTATCGTTTTTGTGTAAAACAGGGTGTGGGTTTTAAAGAAAATAAGTATATAAAAACTAAATGCAACTTCTGAAAATTTTGAAATCTAGTAGGTACAATATGTGATTGTGAGATTTTGGCGTATATGAATTTTATCATGTAGTCTGTGCACTCCACGGCATTTTGAAATAACTTAAAAATATCAGTCTTTTCTTTTATTTACAACTACTGAGTTTATCGTCTTATTTAAATCAAATCGAATCAGTGATATAAATAATATTATCTTATTTGTGTATAAATACAATACAACAATGTACAGTTAGCCACACAAGTTGGTATCAAACTGTTCTTACAATTTTACATTTAATATTTTTTGGTCCTTCTATCCACGTTTTGGACAGTGTTGCCAACTGTACTCCACCAATAGTGTCCACTGTCTTATAACAGCTTTAAGCCCGTCACCAGTTGCCAAACAGTGCTATAAGTGCTACCATGTAACAATCATCAAATAACAACATTTAAGACTTAAATACGGGGACATTTCATATAATGACACTATGCTAGGTTAGGCTGTATTTAATAAAAACAGAAAGGGCAACAATGCAGAATAAGTACGTGAGGACCAGCTTAAGAACGCAAAGCAGGTTTGTAAAAAGAGGTGCATTTTTTAATATATGGTGTAAATAAGAGAAATTCAGCAAAAGTCAAAGAAACAGTGTAAAATGAAGAATTTGTTTTGTATTTTAAGAATAAGAAGAAGAAGCTGTGCAATTTGAATATTAAAATTGTGCGTAGGTATAAAAAATTGGAAGCTTGTCAAAGGAAATATACATTTGTATATGAAGTTGGCCGCTAGTTGGAAGGTCCTCCGTCAGGGAAATGAAAAAGATAGAAGAAGAATATTTGTTGGATGCACATGGCCGATCAGAAACTTTGAGAAACATCAAAAACACAAAGTCAGAAAGATTTGCAATATAAGGAGAACATCGCATAAAGCATAGCATTCTATACACCGTCATCTACACGAAATGTCCGAAGAAGTCGTTAGATTCAAAACTTAAGTTACACCAAATGCCAAAATCGCACATAATTACAGATGCACAAGATCTATAATTGCGTGCATTCTGACCGATTGGGAGTTAAGACTCACCTCAAGTTGTTGATTTGGAGTTCCCGTTTTTTCGCTTGGCTGAGTAAGTCTTCGTAAGTCAGGGAGAGAGATTCTACTTCTTTGAGCATGGCCTCGTCCTCTGTCGCATCGCATTCAGTTAGGAGGAGTTCGGACAAATGTTTGGCCAGCTCTAATGTTTGTCCAGGTTTGGCACCAGCTTTGGCTATTTCTTTAGCGGCAGTGGCCAGTTCGTCACTGCTCGCCTTCTCGTTAGGTTGTGACTGGAGGGACACTCGGAGCGCCTCTAAGGCCTCAGAGGTCTCTTTGACGGCGGTCGCTAGTTCTGCTCTGTAGGTTTCCTTGGACGTGAGGGTGTCTACTTGGAGGGCAGCGTCCGTTTCCCATTTGAGGGTGTCCACCTATGTTAAAAAGTTAAATTCGTGTAGTTTCCAAATCTCAGCACTTATACACTACTGCAGAATATTGACCTTCTTACAAGAAGTCATAATGTAACACATCAATGAGCCTATGGCTGGTCTAGTTGTTGAAGTATAAGTTGAAGTCTGACTATTCGGTATTTTCTTCTAGATGATAGTCATGATCATCACAATTCTTACCTGTACAGCAGAATCCACATCGCCAACGACCTCAGCTCGTGCGAGGTCTAGCCGTGTCCTGACGTCGGCGAACAGAGCGCGGTACTCCGCCACCATGTCGGACACTCCGGACACCGTGGACACGGCAGCCGCCAGGCGGTCCGCGTTCTCCACTAGAGCTTGGCATTCTAGGAGTTCTTGTTCGACGCCCTGGAGTGCAAAGATGGGAATCAAATACATGGAATGAGGGTGTTTGCAAAAAATAATGCTACTAGTTGCCGCCACTGTGACGTGAAGTCTTATGACACGAAATATAGGCGCTTTGATACTCTCTGACAAAAGTGACAGAGCACTAATATATATTTTTTGTACGGTTTTTGGACCGCACGCCTCTGTGCTGCCACCTATCATTTCAAATTACCCTCATTTTAAAAAGAAGATTGTGCTAACACATTGGATTATATCAATAATTTTCAGTTAATATTACAGTATTGCTATTAAAATCAACAATTTAGAAAAATATCTAAGTACTCACATCAAGTTCTTTCAAAGTGCTGACTTTGTCGAGAGGCGTGGGTGCGAGGTGCAGCGCTCTCGTGAGGCGTACATCAGCCTCGGCGAGCGCCACGACGGCCGCGCCGTGCGCCGCCACGAACTGTCGGTGTGCGTCCGCGCCCGCCGCGTCCACGCGCCCACGCAGCTGCTGCCAGCGACGCACCGCCGCACGAAGCCGCGCTGCCTCATCAGCACCAGCTCCCCTCAACTCCACGCCACGCGCTGAAGCTATCCTACTATACGCATCCTCTAACCTCTTCACATCTCCCTCTAAACTCTCCAAGTCCTTAACCACAGCTTTAGATACACTCTCGTCTTCCGGTTCACCGCGCTGCTTTCTTGTCTCAATCTTCTCTACTCTCCTTTCTATCGAGTCGAGCTTCTTCTCAACCTTCGGTAGCAGTGAATTGGCCAGTTCAGCAGATTTGCGGATTTCTTTGAGCGCGTTTTTCCGTTGTTCGGACATCTCGCAGATGTTCTTCCATTTCTTTTCTACGATGTCGACGCCGGTGTGGAGATTGCGAAGGTCAAAGTTGCCCTTGAGCACGTCAGGGTCGTTGAACACGAGCTCGCAGAGATTTAAAGTCTCCCCTACTTCTCCGCTCTCATTTTCTATGTTCTTGTGAATGTCATCTCGGTCTTTGAATTTCTCATCAACAGCTCTTGTCGTTAGGTATTCTAATACAACAGACGCAGATAAGTTAGATTCTATGGAATGTAGTTTTAACCTAATTTCAGTAAGCCGTTCTTCAAGCTGAGATATCGTTTCAAGGAGTTCATTAATCTTTGCTATTCTTGACCTTCCGGTCTCTTGCATTTTATGCCAACGTTCTTGTATGTCCTTTAGTTGTTTGGATGTATTTTTACTGTAAGACTTTTCATCTTTCTTAGATAGGTCGACTAGAGTAGAACCAGTTTCGGTAAGCCATTCAAATTCACGTTCTTTTAAGGCGGTTTCTGCTTGTACTTCGGAGTTTATTCTCCTGATGAGGTCTTGAGGGTCAATAGCTCCTATTTCTGTACTTTGACTTGAGGCTTCGAGGCGAGTTTCTAGTGTAGTTATCCATTCAACAAATCGTGTAAGTCGTGAGTCGAATATTGTGTAGACTTCTAACCTCTCCTGCAGCCGGTGGATGATGATGGACAGCTGATGTTCGAGGTCGGCGCGCTGTTGTCGCAGCTGCCACACTCTCTGGTTCACTAACCTTATATCCTGAGGACTCAGACATTCCTTCAGTTGTTCCTGTATAACGCTTAGAGCTTCAATTTGTGTTTCAGTCTTAACGATTTTTGTTCTTAGGTCTGAGTACTTGTCTATTGCCTTCTTCAGTTGTGGCCTTGATAACCTGTCTTCGTCGGAGTAAGACATGATTTCGTCTTGGGTCTTTGAGTATAGCCTGTGAAGCTCATTGTTCGATAGGTTTTCATATTCATTGATTAAGCCAAGTATCCTGTTGAGGAAGTCTCTCCAAGTGTCAAGGCTTGCCTGTAAGTTGTCAACTCTTTTGACAATGCCAGCATATTCCATCCTCACAGACCCTCCGTAAGCTTCTTCAGTGAATTCGAGAACTTTCTTTAGGTCTTTTAACAATTTGTCACATTGTCTCCTGCCTTCAGGGACCTTGTCTGAGAGATTCTGAATTTTAGCCAATATTTTTTGTACCCTCTTAATGTGCACGTATCTGAGTTGGAGCTTTTCTTTCTCTCGCTCCATTTCTTTGAGCCACCTGAGTAGTTCCGTGTATACTTCTCTGTAGTCATCCCACGCAGCAATCCTTGTACATACTTCGTCGTGTCTTTCAACAATTCTGGCTAATGTCTCATTGTGTAGATTCGTCAGCGTATCGAATTTGTCAGCTAAGTCCCTATTTCTTGTTTCTCTATTTTCGTTCATAAGGACTGACCTCTGTGACGTTAGCAGGTTCTTATGAACTCTGCATAATCGTCGATGTTCTGTGAGGTTTTCGTAGTCCGCAGGTACTGAGCCAGATAAGAACGATTGCAGATCTATTAAATATTCGTGCCATAGTCTTAGCGCTGTCGCTGCGTCTCCAGACCTGACTAGTGCGGTTGATAACCTGTGGTAATGGAGGAAGGTGTCCCTGAACATGGCCTGCCATAGTTCTAGGATCCTTACTATCGAGTGTTCGTCTGAAACGTCTCGGTCAATGTCTGGGAGCTCAGCCTTCGCGGGGGCGATGTCAGCTTCACTCTTGCCTAGAGCTATTAAGTTATCACGAAGAGCAATCAATTTGTCTTCCACTATTTCACCATCTTCATGTACGGGAGTTAGATCCTGAAAGATAAAATATAATTTAAAGTTGCTTCTTGAAATGCCTTAAGAGCAAACTTATCATAAAGAAATAATCTTGAAAGATTGATGCATAAAACTAAGCAATGATAAAATACAAAAGAATTCGATTTCTAACCATTGCATTGCGATGTCTCGTGATCGATCGGTTGTGAATCTAGGCAGCTGTGCGTGACAATTGATTTCTGTGGCTAGTTTATCAATAAGATCGCGACCACTTGATTTTTTTCGGTCATTGTCCTAGTTGTCTAATGTTATCTGAAGAAACAGTTTTTTGAAGCTGCCTAGATTTGGCAAGCTGTTATATATTTTTTAGTTTTAGTTAAAAGATTTCCTATTAAGCGTTTTGATGACCTAAAATATTCTCCTTGTTATTAATTTTTCACTTGCTAGCAACTAAGAGCTAATTGTCAAATTGTATATCTTTAGATTCCAACAGGATGTACAATCTGTTTCTATTCTACAATTATTAATCAAATCAATAAACATATCAGCGAATGTTATGTGCTGGTACAAAGTGCGGGACAATCAATAATACAGCCGTTATGTTCATAATCAATTCAAGAAGGCACCCGAGTTTATCCGTTAGATTGTGTTGATAGCAAATATGGAGCGAATGCGATCCATTTAGGAAATGCTGCATTATGTTGATCAGTGTAACGGGGTTTCAGTATAAAGTATAAGCATCAGTACAGTACAATAGAATACTGGGGCCTGTTGGATTTTTAACACTCGATATCTTTTTTTTTTGTATTTTATGAACGTGGGTAATTTTAAATAATTATAAACTTGTACTAATTTAGTTCTGTGGTTATCCGAATAACTATATGTGAGGAACCATAATGGTCCATGGTCACCCAGGAATTGAATCTGCAATTTCCGGGGGCAACAGCCAATGAGTCAGTGCGGATAGGTTCTAGACATCTCTACTAGTCAACCTAGGTTTTAAGAAATGAAGACCCTGTTGAGTAATGCTAAGATTCAAAATACACAAACCTGTCTCATATCACACAGCTTCTCCTTCGCATGCTGGGCTTTCGCCCTGGCAAGCTGTCTCGCTTCCCCAAGGTCAGCCAAGGCTTGCACAGCACCAGCCACCAGCTGCAGCCGCCTTGCGAGTGCATCGGCGTCGGCCTGGAGGGCTCGGGAGCCGGTCTCCGCTGCCACGCGGGCAGCGAGGGACCGTAGTTCTGCTACTCGGGCCTCTTGTTCTAGACATGCCTGGGGGGGAAAGGGTTAAATATAATAAAGGTAGAACGAGGCGAGGTTCCGTGGGTGTCTTGAAATAACTGAATATTTTTAAAAGAAGCAGAGGAAAATATGTTGGCCTTTTTACTGTTTTAGCACTTCAATAGGAATTGGTCCCATTTGGTTTTTGGTCAATATTAGAAACACGATTAATTATAATTTTCATGCTATTTGATCATTATTTTGACACTATCTGAGACTATTTTCGTGTAACTTCAATGGTAAAGGTAGTTCCCTATTATTGCCCTGTTGAAGTTTCCACGGGGAAACGAATATTTCAACACCAAACAAACAAGGACAGTTGATTGTAATTACGTTTCTTTATCAACCTGCGGTTCCAGTAGTTTACAAAGTCATTTCGGAGATATTAAACCTGTCAAAATGCAATTTTGTGTCTACCATTGCAATCTGTGTAGCAATTGCTTTAGTTTCAATTGTATACAAGCAATATGCTTATTGTGAAAGTATTTAGCAAATCGTACCTAGGAGTTACTGAGATAGTTTAGGTTTAAACATATATATATTTTTTTTTATAAGGTGTGCACAGACGGCTGGTTGTGTATTTGGCATTCTCCCAATAGTTACTAATAATTTTAGTTATAAATATTAATTAGTTATTTTTAATTTAGCTATATTTATTTTTATATTATGCCTTTTTAAATTATTATTAAGTTTGTAAGTAATGTTTTATGTAGTCTCCGGAAAAATAGTTGCCAAGTTACATATAATATAGATTTTGTCATAAAACCGCTTAAAAAAATGTTTATCACATTCCTAGGCATGTTATTCGGTGATCAATATACATAATTAGCACATTAGTATGTGTCTGTTCATAGGACGAGCTGTAGACCTCGTGACCTGTTTGCTCAGTGCTCATTGAGTGGTTTTAATTTGCCTGTTGCACAATAGGTGACGCTAGTGGAATAAAATTAATGGTTTGTAGGTGTGAGCGATTGAATTGTTCATTTAATAAATCAACCGTAGTGCCCTTTTTGGTGTTTGGAATCTTCATGGGTATAAAGATTCAATGAAATCTAGAAAGATTTCAAGTAAGAGGAGGTTATGATTAGCTGCTACTGATAAAAATCTCCAAGTTACTGGAAAACTCTCCCAAAATTGGGTGTCTGGCTGCGTGAAAATATATTTATCGTTCAGTTTATTTTTATTTTCAATTTATTTGTTTATAATTCTAAATAATATCCGAAATTGTATGAAAATATCAATGAACGGTTTAAATTGTACTTGAGTTTAAAAATAAAGTCTTAACGGAGCGTAGGTAAAATTGGGTTAACTGTAAGATGGAGGGTTATCTTAAAGTTTAAACAACGCGTTTTTATCTTTGTGAAGTGTTTTAAATCTGAGTGTCTACATGGTATTATCACAGATGTTGCGAAACATATGAGGTCTAATGTAAAAGGAAAATTGTATACCCATTGAAAAAATATAATTACAATCAGTCACATTATTCTAATCAAATCTCGTGTTAACCTAAGTGTATAGTTTCTAGCTTCAATAATTTCAGCTGCTTGTTATTTACCACCCAAATCTGTATCTTTATATCGAAAATCAACAATCCGCTTCAAACAAGATTGGTAATGCCTTCTCTGCATGAGACAAGGTTTTTACTCTGCAGTGAGACAATAACAGGCTGGTATTATTCGATAATAAGTAAGCACTATTAATTAATTATGTTAACATCCAACATTCTACAAGAATTGATTACAAATTCGCTCGTGTCAATCACCGCTTATCTTTTGCAACTTGCGGCGGACGGAAACCATTCATATTATGATCGGAATTAGTTCATTTAGAGAGCGGTCTAATGGAGCGAGTAATGTATGCGGCCGCCATTGCATTTAGACGGAGACATTGCATTGGAGGAAGGAAGTCTTTAAACGCTGTTGTTTCAATTTGGTTTGATGAAGCGAATAATTTGGGTGTGATTGGTAATCGTACCTTATAGGTACCTATATGATGAGTACAAATCTTGATAATGGTGGCGAGTAGGTGGGTGGGAGTGGGAATTATTCAGTTCCTATTAGGTTCAGGTCGGTTCAAATAAGATTTAGTAAAACTTTGATTGCAGAAACAAGATTGAAGAGAAGTGTTACCTTATCTGATTAATCGACTCGGACAATTTCATAAGTGCCTGTAAAGGTCTAAGTGAAATAAATGCCTGAATAAAGTGAAGAAGTGTGATAATGAGTCAAGTTTTGGGATGATGTCATTGGAAATAATATTGTTTATTATTCTAAAATGATCACTTTTATTATGCTAATTATTTGAATTAAAAAATATTAATTGGGTTAGATAAGGCACAAAACAAGAAAAAATACATATTAATCCTTCAAACACACGTGATTTGAGACACAATAGAAAAACAATAGCAGCCCGACATGACAGCCGGCTGTCGGTTGGTCGTTGAAAGGTTAAGTAACAATGTGTTTAGGCTGATTTCCTAACTGGTTTATGTAAGGGGACAAGTTTCTACGCGAGGCACAACAGACGAGGCTTTTCTTAGAAAAAATACTGGAAGCGAAACTTCCGGTAGAAAACTAAACCGGCCCAACACCGCTTCCTATTCGTAATAATTATGTTATTAGACGACAAGAAATTAGTTACTAATTACTAAGTCCCATACTGGGTTAATTGGACCTAATCTGTAAGTTTATATCTGGATAGCTATCTGGCTGATTAATGTAGAAATAGACAAAGATTTGTATATTTACTAGCTGGCCCGTGCCCACTACGTTGGGCGCCAAACATTTTAACTTAAAACTCGAAAACATGCGCTGCAAAAATACACCTACTTAGTATAACTATTAATACCGATTTTAAAAAAAGGCAGTTCCCAAACGGACGTAATAAATAAACAATTTATTCAATAATACTTTTCAAGTTCAAATCTACAAATGACATCACCAAGCCCTTTGCTGGAAAACTTCCAAAAATAACATAATATTATCTGTGATATGATAACATAACCGTAACATTGAAATACTAAATACTTATTTGAACAAATGTAGTAAATCAACGAGGAAGTGATAATGTTGTGTAATCTCGACCTTGTACTAGATTATGTCGCCACGGTAAATAATACTTTATATCGTTCAAAATATGTTTAAACTGGTATTTAATGTTTCTCGTTTAATAACAAAGTTAACGAACATCACGCCTGTTTCTTATTATTTTGGACTTAGTTGTTAGTGTATAAATTAACAAGGATCCGAAAATCCGAACGGAAGATTGTGCACTAAACAATCTTTTAATATTTTGTAAAACAAAATATTTAATCAACTATGCGAACACACACTAACACAAAACGTTTTATAAATTAGACATCTTTCGCGTAATTTCATGCATGATTGTTTTAATTTCTCTAATAAAGGCGTCCTCACACAAGAGGTATCATCGTCGCTGTGACAATGAAGCAGCTACAATCGAATATCATTTCTCTCCGTTGCAGCTAGTAGTAGTAAAAACACAGAACTATAGTACCGAAAGCAAAAGGTTCAATCGTCAACATTACATCTACAGGGCTGTTAAACATTGCATCCCAGTTTAAACCCTTCTGTTCTGTTTAAGACTATAATTTATATTTTAAATTATATCAATATCGATTTTTCGCCGTGTACTCATATGTACAATTATTATTTAGTTTATCAAAAGTAAGTGGCTTTTATAAATAATTTTGATTATGGGACCGAAAAAAACTGGAGATCTTTCAAACTTTTGCTCACGAGCCTCGACGGAATGTATGGATAAGCTGATTCCATTTATATCGCAGCGATAACACCGACCGCGTGTGAGGGTGCCCTAACTATCTCCGACGCATATTCACGCAAAGATATTCTTAGAAGCGACACGAAATTCTGCAGATACCAACTTAATAACAGCATCCAGGCATACATAGGTAATTCAGCTCAAGAGCGGCGCGTGCGCAGAGCATTCCTGCGCGTTAGATCATATCCGTAACGCATCTGCGGTGATTCAAGATGGCGTCCGATATAAGTAGATGCATTTTATTTTGGTGTATTTTGGCGCGATGATATAATTAATGGGAAAGTCCGGTTGAGAATGTGTTTCCGAAGCAAATTTTGTGCAGAAAATTGTGGAGATAAAGTCCGTATAGACTAAACTTAAAGGGTGACAAATGAAACTGTTATAGGTTGACCCTGAAACCGTGAAAAAAATCATAATAAAACGGGGCAAAGATCTGCTGCTGAAGGATTGCTGACTATCTGACTGACATTTCAACGTATAGCATAGCCCTAACTATTAGGGCCTGAAAATTTCCTTAACAAGTATCTTATACAGTTAGCTTAGGCGAGCTAAGTTAATGTGTTACCATCTGTGTAGCACAATGGGCGATATATTTCTATGCTTAGAACAATGAATGTAATTAAATGTTATTGTTTTACATAATGTTACTTGGACTGAAATATGGGTTCGTTAGTCGGTATTGTTAAGCGTAACTCAAACTGAAATAATCGATAAATATTTTTGAAAAAAATATTTTTTTTTATAGGTAATTGTTTTGGGCCTAAATGATATGCAAGTTTATATAAATTAATAAACGCCTACGTTGTTTTATTATAAAGAGGTAAAATTGTTAGTGCGACGTAATCTCTAGAAGTATTGATCCTAGTTCTGTTGTCTTAGGATATAGAATACGTTTTACGCTGGCAGAAGCCAGTATAAATTCTAGAAGAAAATTTACAAATTAACATTAACTACAAATTAACTGTCACCAAAACACGCGTGATGAAATTAAAAGATCGATGACACCTAATTTACGAATAAAATTAATAAAAACACGATCACATGATTTAATAAAGACATCATTTAAATAAATAGCAAGCGTGCACTTTTAACGCTAATTTAATAAGCGCAGGGTGCAATAACCTTAGTAAACAAATGACAATCAACTGTGTTTATTGGAAAAGCGCTCCCTTTTATTTTACATGGATGTGTAATTAATATGAAAGGGTAGGCATGTATTAATTACTTTGGTACAAATTAATTCCCGCGTTTTTTCCTGAAGGGACTGTTATTTTCCGCTATGACCGCACTTACATACTTCCTGTTTTTCTTGTTGTTTGGTTGAACATGCTTAGAAAGAATACTTAGCATAGTATTATTTAATCGGGTATTAACGCGAATACTAATTTATTATTTAAATACCTTGTAAGGCTTGACGTTTCGACCTGGTCAAGCCTTCCAAGGTATTTAAATAATTATTATTCGCGTTAATACCCGATTTAATAATATTATGTTAAAATGAAACGCGAAAGTTTAAAAGTTAGTGTAAGAATGCTTAGGTCTGAATTGAAAAAAAAATTGTGTCGGATAGCCTTTTTATCGAATAAGGTTACCCATACTAATATTATAAATGCGAAAGTAACTCTGCCTGTCTGTCTGTCTCTTCTTTACGCCTAAACCACTGAACCGAATTGAATGAAATTTGCGATATACTCTGGGACCCGAGAAAGGACATAGGATAGATTTTATCCCGGAAATCCCTCGGGAACGGGAGATTTTATTCCACGCGGACGAAGTCGCGGGAAAAAGCTAGTAGGCTATATAACATCACGCTATGACCTTCGGGAGGAAAGCAGTAAATTTTTGTTACTAAAAATCATTCTATTTTGAAGGTAGACAACACGGAATTACAAGCTACCATGTTATTCCACTACCTAGACCGGTCAACTGCAACAATGGCCGCTTCCCACGGTATCGCATACATAACAACCAAACAATTAGATACAATGCAACAGTTAGTGTCTTTTCACACGAGACTAATTTTCGGGTACCCGATCGCGAAGTGAGTTACAAAACCGTCCTTTAGCACTTCAGTTATTTTTCTCTATTAATCCTAATTATTTTGTTGAGTACAATATTAAACAAAACACAATCGCAGTTATCAATTCTAATATTTAAAATATAAAAATTGTTATTTTCACAAATGAAAATAGTACTTATTAGATGAATTTTGGAATAGTGATAGTATTAGACTTTAGAGAAGTACTCGTCCTCATCTTGTATCGATTTCAAAAGATACATTGATTTTTAGTTTCTTTCAGATCTTCTCAGAGTTGTCGGCTAGGAAACACCACGTCAATCGTTCGCTTCTAATAATATAATGTCATATTTAACCAAATTACATTTTTTTATAACAAGATATATTATCCACCGGGTACCCGAACACCAACAAAGATCCGTGTGAAGACACCAAAGTTGATCATCGTTGTTAGCACGTCCATTACCACTTTCATACTTTCACCGCAATATTAGGAGAAGAACGTGAGAATCATTGTAATGATTGCCGAAATCATACTCCTATGAGGCCATGTTTGTGTAAGTATGTTTTATTGACACGACGTTTTATATTCGAAAGCGCATGCGCAATCATTGATTTATGAATTATTATGTGAGTCTAATTATTATCGATAAACTGACTAATGATTGACTGATTGACTAACGGTTGTTATATCAACACACAGTCCAAACTACTGGTTCTGGAGACAAGACACTTGGAGGGTGTATCCTTTGTACAGAACAAGCCCTCTGGGTAACCTCTTGAATTTTGGACATCCCTAAGGCCTAAAACATACACAAGTGACGTAAGGCAGCAGGCGTGGAACAGGCGTGGCGCAGGCGTGCGTCGCTTCAAAACAAGTTTTGGAATTATACTGAAGCGACGCGGCGCAGACACGCCGTTTCGTTGCCGTTCGTCGCTTCAGTATAATTCAAAAACGTCGCCTAAAGAAAGTCGTCGGGTAAAGAAATATCGACATTCACACGGGCAAAGTTGCAGGCGAAAACTAGGGGATAAAGTATCTATAGAAATGGGTAAAAAAGCTTGTTTTGTAAACGTAAAAATATCATAGTCAAACCCCGCAAAGGGTTATAGCGAAACGAAATATAACCGTGACTAAGGGTTAACCAAAAATAACAGCACTTTTAATCATCAACATTAGTCATTAACTAATGAGTAATCGTTTTGTCCTAAATTACTTTAGAGAGTATCACGATATATTAATGGAACAGGCGTGTCTTCAGCACATGCGGCCAATTCAGCTAATGGAGGCCAGGTTGAAACTACCCAGACACGAACGATATATTTGTATTGAAAAACCAAAGGCTGGGTTTTGAAAGCTTTTAAATTTTATTATGGTAATAAGTACTGTTGATAATATTGAACAGTTAAAAGTGAAGTCTGCATTGATATTATTGAGAGTTAAATTGTTTGTTTGGTTGTGAGAGGAAAACTCTGGAAGAACTGGTCAGATTAAAACATTTATTTCACTGGAAGAACGCTATGGCGATTGTAAGTGATATTTTTACACGCGAAGAATGTCACGCGCATTACCAAATTCAATATTTAAATGGAAAGAGTTTAGAAGGCGCTTCTCGTTTCAGAGAATGTGTGCCAAAGTCGCTGGGCTCCTTTTGATTACTGACAAATGCTTGAGTGCATGATCAGGTCCACTCAAATACAAATTAATTCAGTTCTATTTTCAATCATTTAATTCCAAGATTATTAGAGAATAGTCTGACATTTTTATATCCAAGCTTGTAAATCTATCTACCTATGTTTATAAAACGAGTGAAACTTTAAACTGCTCGATGAATGCTTGATTATAAAACCAACGCACAGCCCAAACCGCCGCTGGTCCTAGAGACAAAATATTTTAGAAAAATAAATTTGGACATAGTTTAAAGTGACTGTGTTTTTTGTTAAGAATAGGCATCCACTAAGAAAGGATATTTGAGATTCGACTCCTAAAGGCGTAAAATAAGGGATGGAAGTACGACATCCACGCGGGAGAAAGCTAGGAAATAATAAACCATTGAAATACCCAGCCCATCAATCTAAAGTAAAAGTTTCAGTAATCAGTTGGTTTCCTAAGTGATATTGATTGATAGCGGCGTGCGGCCGCAGAGTTAGTACAACGCAAGGGCGCCGTATCACGCCCGCAATTAAGACGTACCCTGGCGCACCATAGAATTAGGAACTGATAGATTTGGGCTGTCGTCTGGCTTGACTTAAGTCAAGATTGTTAAGAGAATGGGATAAAAAGAGTAATAATAGTACTGTTATAAAGATTGGTCACTTTATTTATTAGTTTAGGACATGATTTAACGTTAATATTTATAAAAACTACACATTACTTAATGCTTATCATGAGTTTAGGCTTTTTAAGGAGTTTTAAAGAAGCCTGCTTACTGAGTTAGCGGGTAGTCGATACGTAAGTAGAATATCATAAAGAACCGAAATATAAACCAATGGAATTAGAAAACGTATATTCATATGACTACTTTCCTATTAACTTCAAGCAAGAAACCGATAACTTCTTTTATTATAACAAAAAATATATGTTTTGCAAAACAAGGGTGGTGCAACCAGTAAACTGTATTTTCCTTAATCGCGATGCTTGCGGAAATCCGACAATGCATTGCAGTGTTAATTGACTGAACGATGATGGCATCCTTAAAACCGGTTTCTGAGTAAGACTTGTTTTAAAATAATTAATTAACAATCCATTAGTATGCAGACTGATAATCTTGAAGTTTATTACTTATATCAAATAACGTATTTTGATCCTTTAGCATTGGCAGAATGACGCAAAACCTCTCTTTTATCAATTAAGGAGGCGAAAAGCGTTTACCGTAACTTGTAAGCGGTCACCGTAGCCTATGATAGTTGGCAACCCTGCAGTTATCACACGCGACGATTTTTTGAAGTCCTTAGAAAAAAAACGAATTACTTTCGAAAGCGACCCGTGGTCTTCCTAAACATTTTTAAACATTAATTTAGTCATAATAGCCTGATAAGTGTCCATAATATTCTCTATTAATCAAGTTTTTGTGAAACTACACTTGGTAGTCTTTGAAAAGTTAAAACTCATGTAGGGGCCTACGTGAGTTTTTGGTGGAAGGTCGATAGTTATAACGTCAACAACAATTACATTAAGACAATTTATGCCTTATTGCCAAGAAATTCAGCACAAATGTAGGTCTTTTTGACAATTAATGTACTAAATTCTATTTATGGATTACTTCAACTTAAAACGCGGTAACTTAGGCTATAAACTGTATTTTCTTAAGGTTATTTAAACATAACGGTTTTCTGTCTCGTAGTGAAGTTAAGAGTTTTTTGTAGGCTCGCATGTAATTAGCGATCAGTCAGAATTTGCGTTGAGTCATGCTTAGGCACACAAAAATTCGCAATTCAAGCAACACTACTTTCATTTTAATACGAAATCATCCAGTAATTTTGCATTAATAATCCAATCATTATACCAATTTAGAGGCGCAGTTGATTGAAAAATCTTTAAACTCTCTTTAATCCGTAATATTTTAGACACTTTCTACGGCCACATTAGCTATAACGCGGTCCTTTTAAGGACTTATTATGTTCAGATATAGGGTCTCTTTGGGAACTGTAGTAAATGGGCCATATCCTGATCCCCTTACTCTGAGTATCAAAGAAATCTTTAATCCTCCATCTTGCTATGGTGTGTATCCACTGGCTTGGATTATAGATGCAGTTTTACCACAGAAGCGGAAGACCACTTTTTATCACCAAGTGATAAAGAAACCATTCTAAGCATTACAGCTAACCACTTTACATTATATTGACAGATTACACAGTGATCGTTTACGCATCTTCCCTAATACGGAGTTAAGAAATCTAAGCTGTTCCGAGAAAGATCACACTGACATGGTTTATAATCACAAATACTTGCTAAATAGGTGCAGTAGTATGAAAAGAGTGCACAGGTGGTCAGTCTTGGCTTTCTGCCTAAAAGCTGTTTAACTGCCCATGTAATTTATCAGGACACGGTAGTCATGAGGCATGATTTAGATTCTATGTGGCATCCACTTGATATTAGAAACCACTGTTAAAAATAATCTTCAACAAACTCAAAATCATGCAACTAGGCTATATAAACGTACTTCTGAATTGTCTAGTCTGTCAAAAAGTAAAAGTTATTTATTCGTTCCAAAACCGTAGGTTCCTGTGGAGAAGAACGACCAAAAAACTCCAGAAATACATACCTAATTATTTATACTTTTACTGTACATATTTCAGTTATAAAGCTTCTTCGTATATTCCCACTATATAAGAAATAACCTTCGGATGTTTCAAAATTAGAACGCATCGCTAACCAATGAGATGCGTTTCTTTTAGCACTTCTTGCGTCATCTTGAAGTCAGTTTACTGTCAAAATTTGATTCGGCAATGTTCGGGTCGGCGGAAATTAACGATTGTTTGAATTGCAGTGCGCGTAGGCAGACTAATAATAATATGATCGTGCTGCTTAAAATGGTAAGTGACTATGCGTCAGCTTTTTCATTTGAAAATGTTAAATGTTTTTCGATCGTCTATTTGTGGTTTGAGTTAAAATTATTACGCGGTTAACAAATAGATTTATCTTTCGTATACTAATAAAGAAAAACGGGGCAATGTGACAAGGTTAACATTAAAATAATTCAATGACTTTTCAGTATGTAACAAGGGCATGAACAAAAGGAACATGGATAATGAGAAAAAGTAAGAATTGTAAGGTATTGCAGTTAAGAGCACATGAAGTTTTACATTTGCAGTGGGAGTTTTTTTTACCCCTACGGCGGCGTTTGTTACTAGAACAATACAATGAGAAAAAAGGAGCGGGCAGCTGCCTTTCTCTGCCAAATACCTAAAATATTTTTTTCTCCTCATTTGGTCCCAATATCCCCTTGCCCCCATGCCCTTGGCAGATATTTAACTAATTCTTAAGTAAATAATTCTCAAATGCATTTCTCAAACCATATCTAATTTTCAAGACAATGCTATTCCGTAACACTTTTGCTCTCAAATGAATGGCTTTATAGAATGTTTACCGCTGCATGGAACACCCTACATTCATATACCTACTAATAATTGCGCTAACTATACAAAATGGTAAAATCGACCTACATTGAGCACAAACATCGTAAAAAGCAGAATTAGCGACTGTCGATCAATTGTCGAAATATTGTGAGTACTTACGAGGCACTATCTACCTAACATTTGCTGATAAACATAGTTACTTTTTTAATTAGGAAAATATTAATTAAAACTTTATCAAGGCCGAAAACGGTTCACTTATTTAATTGGTTATTGTCCTGCTTTTTGGTATATTTTGTTCTAAGTTAATAATACTTAGGTAGTAAATTAATAATAGTCAATGGGATCAGACGCCAGTACTTTAAACTACCTGAAGCTGTAATATTTTCCTAAATAATCTTGAATCCAATGCTTTGGTAACAAAGTTGAAAATCTATGAACGGAATTTACCAGACTGTATTAACTTGATGTGAGTCTGTACCTAATAAGAAGAATTTCGCGTCTCGCACGCGATTTGCCAATATGCAAATAAATTATGTAGGTAATTTATAGAAAACATTCTAGTTTGACTAGGCTAAAATTAAACGGTTAACGTTTGAAAATTCGTTATAAAGCAGACGGAAAAATATTTTTATAAATCATATAGTGACACCACAAATTACTTTTATAAAAATCTCGATCTTCAAGAAAAAAAAACAACTTAAAATATCTGTGGCCAATTAATCTTTGACATAACGTCGCTTTTTGCTCTTTTTTCTTTAGAGAAAAAATAATCTTACCAAATCGGTGAAGACTAGGTATTTGCAATATAAAACAATTTCAGCAATCAACAACTGAAGTGCAACGGTCGCCCAATTATATTGATCAATTACATAAACCGTGAATTGTATTGCAATCAAATCAAATTGACTTTTTTGAATCAACATCATAGACATCGCTGACATCCCGTGGCTCGAAAATCACGTAAAGCCGTTGGTCTCAGTTGTCATTTATCTTTGACAGGAGTTTCTGATAGTCAAGAAATAGCCAAGTCTGATAATCCTGTTGTGTAGATCTGATAGGTAGTCATACCCGTAACATAGTCGGGAAAATGCTAAGGAGCTGAGGATTTGTAAGTAATTTATGAGAATTAATTATTGTATTTTTCTATCAATTCAAGTATTATGTAGCAAGAATTTGACTCTATCCTTTTAAGACTGAAGACATCAATGAGGATTTTCTTCTCTAAAGACTAGTGCTAACGTTTCCAAAAGTTATCATAATACATAGTCTTGTACTTTCTAATGCCGCCTCTAGGCATTGCTAGTTCTATCCCAGGCTAGGAGAGTTCGCCCTTGACAAGTTAACAGCACGATAATCACAACGGCATCGCGTACAAATGTTTGTTTTTAATTATGTTTTATTTGTTTGACTTTGAAAACTCCATTTTGAATTGTTTCTGCTGTGTTACATGCCTTATGTGGCACGCGTGTGTTTATTATTCGATTTGTATTTATAATGTTGATCGTGATTAGTAGATAGATTAGAATAATTGGTAAAATTTGTATTTACAATAATTAGTTCACAATTTGCCTGTCATATGTTTTAAGTTTTCGTGGAAGTATTTGTTTAGCAACTATCATTAGGATTACATATTTATGGTAGTCTATGAATTATTATTCTATACATATTGTAGTCAAAATAATCCCTACTTCCCTTGCCCATAACTAAAATATCAATTTAACCGATACTATTAAACCTTTAAAAATATTTTCTAATACTTGCTAGTACATAGCAGAAATAAGCGTAGAATCAAAACTTAACGACTATTTTTACTTTCAATGAAGTGAATTAAACTGCGAGGGAATAAGAGTCTGCCGAAAAGCGGGTATTTAATAATATGTAAGGAGTGTTACCCTTATTTTAAAAAGTGTTACTTTTTAGGTACTTAAACAAATTTATTTATTTAAACTTTATGTACGAACTCCGTACAGAAGCGGACTTAATGCCTTAGGCATTTTCTACCAGTCTACCTTAGTCTACAAATGGAGTAGATTTAGTATTATCTTGTTTAACACTACCTCATTACCATCTGAAAAGCCTACAAAAGAACCATTTTCACGTCATGTACATTTCCTTGTCATTCTGCCAGACTAATTAAAAAAGTACCATCAAATTCAATTAGTTCTTTGTAAAGTTTTAACAAAAGCGAGGTGCAACTGTGACCACGAAACACGCTAATTACGAATGCAGATATAATTTGGAACCACAACTCGACCTTGTGTTACACTGACAAATTAGCCAAACTGTAATTGCGATGGGAACATTATTTCTTAGACTGTTTTCAGTTAGGTATATTCAGTCAACCAATTTGGTACTAACTAAATGAGGCAATTGCTTTAAATAGTCAATTTTAGCAAGTAAACTCCAGTTTAGAAGATAATGGTGCCGATTCTCTTGTTCACAAACTAACGTAAATTAAACTTAAGTGCATCTTTCTCTTTCCATTTAATTAAGAAAAGGACAGAAGATAAAATATTTGTTAAGTCCTGTCAAATTTAGACACTCCATAGATAATTCAGACGCGATTTAAAAACATGGCGTCTAAATATACGTCAATTTTCTTCAGACGCTGTCTAATTTGACAGGATTAAACTAAAATGTATCTTCTGTCCTTTTCTTTAAGAAATGGAAAGAGAAAGATGCGTTTAACTTAAATTTAGTTAAGTTTGTGAACAACAGAATCAGCACCAATGGTTCATGTCTAGGAACTTTAGCTATAAACAGTCTGTATTAGGATGTTAAATTTATTATGTAATTTAAAATTCAATGTGGGCTGTATTTTGTTTGGCGTCTGTTATGGATATCTAGAAACGATTTAGCAGACGAATTAATCAATTATCTACCTCAGGTTGTTTCATCGAAGCGACCGTGTGAAAATGAAAGTCTTATGTTACCGTTCTATTTTGTTTGTTTCTCACAAAAATCGCGTTTTTTTAGGAGTAGGTCACATTATTTATCTCGGTATCTATCACTAGTTATTTCTTGCGTATACGCCTGCCCATGTTCATACAAACTTTGATGCATTTCTAAAAGTAGCATTCCCAGTAGGTACGCTGTCCGTTTTAAAAAAGGAAGTTTCAATGTTTCAATGTATTTATTTGCTTACTAAGTGTACATTAGTGGTCTTAATAATAATATAACAAGTAGTCCTTACAACTTAGCGGCCTTTTTCAGGCATTGCAAAATTTGAGGTTTGAGAGGCTTAATAGATATTTTACATTTATAATTATATTTAATAGAAATCAATTTATATAAATCAAGATATTTATTCTTTTTTATGATCGCCGTATTAATTTTATAAATGTGGGTACCTAGGTGTATTTTGGTCGGTGTATTTATGTTAGTGTGTGTGTGGTAGTATATATATACTACTAGTAAGTACTAAGTATGTACATGTTTATAGCTTCATCAGATTCGGTGTGTGCTTATTACAACTAATATGCCAGTCTCTTTTATTTTATTCGCATGTGCTTCAGAAGTATTAGGACATCACTGAAATCCCACGTCTAGAAAACTTTCATAAGTAGAAGTTAAATTTTTTAGGACTTCACTGACATCCCGTGCCTAGGAAAACTATATCTCCAATCATCTAATACTTAGTTACTTATGATGTCATTTAGTTGACATCTAACCTTTCGACGACCAAGCGACAGCCAGCTGTCGCGCTGCGGTTGTCTTTCTACTGTTTCTCGAATCACGTGTGTTCGAAGGTTTGAAATATTAATATTGTTATGACGTAGCAGGGTCATATATTATAGGTACCTAGTATTTGTAACAACTTGAAAACTATATGAATGATGTCAATGATACTGAATATCAAATAAGTCTAAAGTTGTATGTGGTCCTATGACTATTTAGGCTTTAAGGCTGAGGCAGCCTGCGACGCGAGCTGCGACACATGAGCGATTGAAACAAATACATGGATACTCACCGTGTATGGCTACACCGTTCATCAAGCATTACTAGCGATCTTTGATTTCTTTATGCGACAGGAGATACAATACTGTAATCACGGCACCGGCTACATCGACGTATCAGCGAAATTGAATCGAATATACGCCAGATTTTCGCTTATAATGTAGCCATTCCACGTTTATCTCGTTTCGCTCTTCCAGTCGCATCGCAAATCGCTGCCTACTGTAGCCTCAGCCTCACAGTCACTTTTCATGCGCTATTGAGATCCTTAACCTAGTTGAATGTGACGTAATATTGTGTTAAGGTACTTTTAGGTACTCATGCCTGGAGATAACAGTCATATTTATAAATAACATTAGCTTATTAAGTTGACTTTTCAATCGTATCTATTACAGCTAATCGAACTTGATTGAGGAATTAGTCGATAGGTTCTCGAGGGATTTTGAATCTTCTGTCAGCAGGTAAAATAAGCAAGAATCTACATACTTTACTCCTAATCATAAAAAGAGATTAAGATAATTTTATTTCGGAAACAAGTGTGAAGTCAATGATAGCAAAAATAGTTCTGGTTTAGCCATTTCATACAGGCTTACATTTAGACAAAATTTATTATTAAAGCTGGATAACGTAAAAAATGTAGACGATTTTTTTGACGTTTGTTTGAACACCCCAATCGCAGGAACGAATGGTTCAAATTGAAACAAAAATAGTGTGAAAAGGTCACAAGATTAACTAAAAACTCAAAAAATAGCTACCTATAATAATTGGTTTTAAAATTCAAGACCAAGGCGATCGTTCGGCTAAACACTTCGACACAACATAACCGACAGAATAATAAATAATAATAATAATAAATATCTTAGGACAACTCACACACGGTCATCTGATCCCAAGCTAAGCAGAGCTTGTGTTATGGTAACCAGACAACTGATATACGTATCTACTTATATACTTTATAAATACATACATATTATAGATACCTAATTTACACCCAGACACAGAACAAACAATCATGCTCATCACACAAAGTTTGTCCTGGGTGGGAATCGAACCCACGACCTCCGGCTTAGCAGTCAGGGTCACTAACCACTAGCTAGACCAACAGGCCCGTCACAGAATTGGACAGCCCAACTCTGTTATAGCGGAAATAGGGTTCCCCTTTTGGGCTCACATCCTCTCTAGTCCTCTACATGTGGATGTAGTTCTAGCCATAATTCTATTATTGGATCTATATATCTATAAATAATTTAAATTTAACCTTTCGACTACCAAGCGACAGCCGGCTGTCGCACTGCGGATTAAACCAATAGCTTTCGCCCGCAGCTTTGCCCGCGTGGATGTCTAACTACAATCCACTATTTTAACATTTTAATCCTTTCAGCACACGATTCGAGACACAATAGAAACCCGACAGCAGGCTGTCGCTTAGTCGTCGAAAAGTTCAGGGTCTCTTTACAAAGAAAACACCCTCCAAGTTACATGTCTCTAGGACTAGAGATTTGGGGTGTTCGTTGTTGGGTTGTATTCATATATATATTTATGTACTTATTTAAGTAACTATTTTATTTTGATTCATATATACCTGTAACTTTTCTGTTTTCTTGCACCTACTATGTTTTATCTCTGCATCACCCTAAGGTAGACTGGTAGAAAATGCCTAAGGCATTAAGTCCGCCTATGTACTGTGTTCGTACATTAAGTTTATTAAATAAATAAATAAATATATCAACAATCAGTCAGTTAGTCAGACAGTTTACAGTTTTATATACAAACCGTTATTATTTTCATCTTATTTCCTCTGGCACGATCGTACGATGATCTCACCGCATGCTATTTGCACAGATTACAATGAACTTTGCATTTAACGTGTGGATATAAACTGTGGGTAGGTACTAATAAACTATATTATTTATTTAGATATTAGGTAGGCTAGCTAGGCTAGACTGTACGACGGCGAAGCTGGGACTTTAAACTACATCCATATTTCCATAATAAATGCGAAATTAACTCTGCCTATATGTTTGTTACGCTTTCACGCCTAAACTACTGAACCAATTAAAATAAAAATTTGGTACAGAGATAGACCACAGCCTGAGCAAGGACATAGGATAGTTTTTATCCCATAAACCCCATGGGAGCGCTTGCCATTGAAATATTTTTATGACTTTTGGAAATTCACCTTTTAACGGTGTAAAATAAGATATTAAAGTTTAGTTTTCAGTGTTCGATAGCCCAAAATCTCGCTATGATTTACGGGAGAGGGGCAGTAACAAAAGACGCGGATGAAACTGTTCGGAACAGATAATGTGATTACAATCGACGAGTATAATACGTAACCTATGACATTCGTCAATGGTGATTGGTGTAGCTACTCATCAATAAAAGATTTTCTTGTAATTGGCTCTGCTCATCCTGATTACCTCAAACAAACATACAATTAATTTACCTTCTCTAAAGTAATCGTTGTGAATAACAAAATCTTACACAGAAGGTACTCAACAGAGATTGATAATAACATATTCATATTTAATCTTACCTCCTGAAGTGACATATTATCAGATTTATCACACTGTGATCCCGTGACACATATTTCTTATCACATCACTATATAAAACACTATCGTATCTCACATTTGACAATATCATGGCACCAATGAGTGATTTAGCACCGCACTACATTTAAATACACTTAATTAAATTATCGTTAATGAATTAATTTACATATTATTCTTATGTACTCACTAACGATGGTTAAAAACAATAAATAATAATGTTTACGGATTCAATAACACCGTAATTAAAATAAATATATTAAGTTTATTACTTTATCTACAATTGAGGGTAGCTTTACTTTCTGTTTTGTTCGTTAGTATTTATTTTTGAAATAAACACACGACTCCCGCCATTTCCACCGCACTTGCACTGTCCGATTCAATTTGAATGCGGAATTCGAAATCTGAATTCAAATTTTACAAATTTGGAACATCGCTCACAACGGAGTCACGGCCGCGTCCCAAGGTCGGCATTGTATGCAGTTGCTTTTATCGCCTAATGATCAAATGAAATTATGCACAGTCAACAACTTGTGCATTGTTTCAGTAGACGCGTGTGGCCTTGGATGTTATCGATTGACACTTCGGATTTTATTCGATTATTCGAGTTGAGTTTTCGAGTTTGTTCGTTTGTTTGCAGACGTCCTGTGTGGTGGACGCCCGCGAAGCGACTGGCCCGCGGTTGGCTGGTCGCTATCACTCGTTATCAGCACGATTTTATTGTTCACAGTTTCACTTCATTAACGCGCCTTATCATTTGTTTTTGCACTAAGTATTATGAAGGCTACTCATTATAATAACTGGATTTCGCAGAATTTTTCTGACAGAATTTTCGCCACGTTTTTACAAATTAAAGTTTGTAGAGTAATTAAATACTCGTCGTCAAAGAATTTCGATCAGAATCAACTTGTTACGAAGTTTTAAAGTTTGGAGTGCTTTCTATAACTTAGTCATTAGATTTGTGTTTATCACGCGATTGTTATTTTTACTTCAAAATATATTTTTTAAATGTTTGAGTCTTGATCGAACGGTAAACTCTTTATTAACATATTTTAAGATGCGTATTGACTTGTTGAAATGTCGTGATGGCCCAGTGGATTTGGCGCCCGCCTCTCGTGTAAGAGGTTGTGGGTTCGAATCCGGGCAGGTACCAATGTGACTTTTTCAATTCATATGTACTTTCTAAAGTTTATCTTAGACATCACTGACATCCCGTGCCTCGGAAAGCACGTAAAGCCGTTGGTCCCGGTTGTCATTCGTAGAACTTTGACAGTCGTTACTGGTTAGCCAGAAACTCTGACCAGCCTAACCAAGAGGTATCATGTCGCCCAGTTACTGGGTTGTGGAGGTCAGATAGGCAGTCGCTCCACGTAAAACATCGGTATCCAGCTGAAGCGGGTTAGGCTGGCAGCCGACCCCCCAACACGGCCAACACGGTTGGGAAAAGGTTAGGGAGATGATGATGAAGATGCGTATTGACTTAGGTAAGCAGCCTTATTTTATTCACTTGAGATTTTTTCCTGTATCTTGGGTGCGTTAAACATACGAAAACCAGGTTCTGAACAAATATCTGTAGGTCGCACAAATATTTGTCAGTCAAGCGTTTAACCACTGCAACATTCCAACCGAGCTTGTTAATTATTTAAACACTGTTTGTCGCGATTTCACCCTCACTATGTTAGGTCTTTAAGAAAGAAAAGAAAGAAATAAAACACATTTATTCTGGACACACACAGACACACAATTAAAAACAATAAACGGACAAAGCCTACAATATAAAGCCTGTGCGAGGTCAGAAAAGGCACCTACCTCAGCATGTAGCTTTGGTTACTGTACTCCCGTGGGACTAAGCGTGATGTTATAGCCTATGTTACTTGCTAATCTGATAATGTAGCTTAACTTTTCAACGACAAGCGACAGCCGGCTGTCGCGCTGCTATTGTCTTTCTATTGTGTCTCCAATCACGTGTGTTCGAAGGTTTAGTACTGTTGGTTCAGTAGTTTCAAAGTTTATCAATCCGTACTAATATTATAAACGCGAAAGTAACTCTGTCTGTCTGTCTCTTCTTCACGCCTAAACCACATAACCGATTTGAATGAAATTTGGTACAGATATAGTCTGGGACCCGAGAAAGGACATGGGATAGTTTTTATCCCGGAAAACTCCCGGGAACGGGAACTATTATTTCACGCGGACGAAGTCGCGGGCAAAAGCTAGTTACAAATAAACAAACAACCCATTCTATCGTCTTCATAATAATGGGAAGTATAGATAGATAAACCAATATGATAATATGTTAACTTAGGTACTTATTCTTTTGAGTAAAATTTTTGGCAAATTATAAAAAATACTCCCCGGTTTAGTTAACTGTTTTGGTGCAATTTTAGCGGTTCAGACACCGTTTCTTCACGGATTGTAGATATCTACCTCGTACCTTATATGAGTTATATACATATTTTAAGTAAAATATAAAAACGTTGTGGATAATACGGATTTTGTTTTCTGCAATGCCGCTTAAAATAAATCTTTGGTTGCATATCCTTTTTTTATTATTTTCTGTAAATATTTATTATCATTTAACTATTTTAATATGTTGGACGTTGATTGAGCGCTTGGCTGCTATTAGTGCAGCAGGTTCGAATCCTACACGAGGCATTTTTCTAGATCAATATTTAATTATACCGTGAGAACCAATTAAAATGTTATAATTTTATAAACCCGTGATAACTTCAACCAGATTCTTCAAAATGTCTGTTCTCTCTCATTGTTTAGTGAGTCAACAACATATTATTAATAAAGGAAGGAAACTAATGAATTCTGAGAAAGTAACTATCGCTATAGTCTATTGTAACTAATTACATTGTGACAACAACAGAATATTGTAAAGGAGCTTCCCACGAATCTAGTAAAAAAATAATTACTAACTATCATTACCTAAATCATTAGACAATAAACAAACAAACAAATAACAACAAATTAACTGACTCGTTTTTTGACAATAATGCTTCTCTTTCTATTTCACTGACGATAAAGAAAACCGATGTCGATTTTTCTACCAATAATCAAAAAAATTGTGAATCTCATAATGGAATACTTATTTAAGTTTTATGTTCAATTCTAATGGTTAGTTCTACATATAACATTTTTTTTTAAATTTGCAACGAAACCCGCGTGACCGTTTAACCACAGAATCTAAATTTAAAAATTAACATCATTCCCAGTACTTTACATGAATGCACTATCGTACACTCAATGTCATTGGCGCGACGGATGACGTCACTGCGCCCGCGCGTGCTAATAAATCGCTGTCAAATTTGGCAGCCGTTGACAGCTGTCGATATGCGTGTCAAGTAGGCACTTAAGTAGCGGTCATTTACCTCATCATCACTGAATAATAATAATATGCGGTGCAAATATCGATTGAAATCGATCTTATCTCGATTGAGAGTTGTATAAAATCTAGATAAAAGTTTTATTTATTATTAAGTGGCTGTATTTTGAGATGTTTATTTATAATTATTACTAGTTGACCTCGACAGACTTTGTCTTAATTGTCCGTAGAGATTTACACATTACAATTCTGTGGAAGAATGTTCGATCAGTTTATTCCCGAGTTTCCCGAAAAATATCCTTACTTTTTGTATTCGTTTAGCAACATAATTTATATAATATAATTTAACGCATTATTAAACTACCTAGTCCTCGGTTTTTAATAACTCCACAAAAAACATGTAATTCAATGTGTTTACTTTAAACATAAACTACGAGATACCCTTGAGATAATAAATCTATTTTTATAAGCGCTTCGCTTTAGTAAACATTTCTGCACCTGTTTTTATATACCTAGATCTGTCAATAAAATAATTAATGGGTCGTAAAGCAATAACAATCTTTACATGTAAGTACACCTGCACTTATAAAGAGTTGGTATAAGTCTGAAATCTCAATCCGCCTTGAGCAAGCGTAGTGATCAAAGCTCGTGCCTTCTCTGTAAGAGAAGAGGCCTTTGCTCTGCAGTGAGACAATAATAGGCTGTTTTGTTATTATCACCGCTTGAATTATGGATCATTTATTTATAAAGTTTAGTGCTAAGAGCAAAGACCTCTCAGTTGTATAAATTGTATAAAAAGGTGTGTGTCCACCACGCCCACTTGCTAATTGTATAATAAAATGGTATAAAAAGTGCTGAAAGGCAGTCGCCCATAACACAGATAAGGCTTATGTTTTTTGCTATATTTGAGTTGAGCAATTATTAGGGAAACAATCAAGGAGTGTTTTTAGGGTTCCGTAGTCAACTAGGAACCCTTATAGTTTCGCCATGTCTGTCTGTCTGTCCGTCCGTCCTCGCTTAATCTTTGTGACCGTTAGCACTAGAAAGCTGAAATTTGGTACCAATATGTATATCAACCACGACAACAAAGTGGTAAAATAAAAATTGGAAAAAAATGTTTTATTAGGGTAGCCCCCCTATATGTAAAGAGGGAAGTGATTTTTTTTTAATTTCAACCCTGACGTGTGATATATTGTTGGATAGGTATTTAAAAATGAAAAGGGGTTTACTAAAATCAGTTTTTGATAATGTCAATAATATCGGAAATAATCGCTCCAAAAGGAAAAAATAAAGCGTCCCTCTAACTTTTGACCCGTAGGTTTAAAAAATATGAAAAAAATCTGGAAAGTAGAACTTTATAAGTACTTTCTAGGTAAATTATTTTGAACTTGATAGAAAGAACAGTTTTTGTACAAAAAAGACAAAACGGTTGTACAAAATAATTTTTGCGTACTTAGTATGTCAACGTAACAAATAGCCTTTTTTTTTTACTTATAAGTGGGAACACTTATTGTGACGGACGGGAAACTACGGAACCTAACATTGAGCGTGGCCCGACACGCTCTTGGCCGCTTTTTTAGGGTTCCGTACCTCAAAAGGTAAAAACGGAACCCTTATAGGATCACTTTGTTGTCCGTCTGTCCGTCCGTCCGTCTGTCAAGACCCTTTTTCTCAGAAACGCGTCCAGATATCAAGCTGAAATTAATATCACATACTCAGGTCTGCTATCTCTCAAAGCAGTGAAAATATCTAGTTTCTCAATCAACGCAATAAAAAGATACGGCGGTTTACATTGCATATTTAGACATTTGCAAGGGAACCAAAACCTATAGCGTACTTCCAATTGACCAAGAATCATGAAATTTGGCAAGAAGCAAGGTCATGTAGCACAAGTAAAGGGAAAACTCCGAAAACCGTAAATTTGTAGTTAGTTCACATCAGGCGTCTGTCTGTCCGTCTGTCTGTCAATAACCTTTTTCTCAAGAACGCGTCGAGATATCAAGCTGAAATTAATATCACATACTCAAATCTGCTATCTCCCAAAGCAGTGAAGAAATCAAGTTTCTAAATCAACGCAATAAAAAGATACGGCGGTTTATATTGCATATTTAGACATTTTCAAGAGAATCAAAACTCAAAACCTATAGGGTACTTCCCATTGACCTAGAATCATGAAATTTGGCAAGAAGCAAGGTCATGTAGCACAAGTAAAGGAAAAACTCTGAAAACCGTAAATTTGTAGTTAGTTCACATCCTTACGTCCTCCCGTTCGTCCTTCTGTCAAGACCCTTTTTCTCAGAAACGCGTCGAGATATCAAGCTGAAATTAATATCACATACTCAAGTCTGTTATCTTTCAAAGCAGTGAAAAAATCAAGTTTCTAAATCAACGCAATAAAAAGATACGGCGGTTTATATTGCATATTTAGACATTTTCAAGGGAATCAAAACTCAAAACCTATAGGGTACTTCCCATTGACCTAGAATCGTGAAATTTGGCAAGAATCAAGGTCATGTAGCACAAGTAAAGGGAAAACTCCGAAAACCGTGAAATTGTAGTTATTTTATTAAAAACAAATTAACGGAACCCTCGTTGCGCGAGTCCAACTCGCACTTGACCGGTTTTTTTTTTCTACTTGTAGACACAAACAGAGTCGAAACAAACACCGTTATACAAATAATTGTCACGTGCGCGAATCGAATCTGCGACACGCAGCGAAGCAGTAATGCGCTTATCCACTGCGCCAATCGTGTCGTCTAATCCTTGCATATTAAAAAACCATGTCCGTCATGCACCTCTATCTGTTTCCGATAAACTCAAAAAATGCTGAACAGACTTTTACCGTTTTTACCAATAGACAGAGTCAGATTCCCAAAAAATCGTAAGGTGTATAAAACAAGCCTAATTATCGTAATAAAAACTGAAAATTTTCTGACATAGTGCGCACCTGTGCGAAGCCATGGCAGGCAATCGCTAGTAAAAAAAAAGAAAGAACTGTACAATACTGCCAATTTTCGTGCGATTTTCCCATTCAATTAAGAAAGTGCAATCTGTCTCAAAAAGCTCCACCCACCGACACAGCGCGATAGTATTTTACAGCTGAAAAGTTCAGAGCACTGCCCTCAAAGTTAGGTGCGGTCAGCCGTGAGTCATGGTCGTGAGTTCGATGCCTGTTTCTTAACTTATTGATCTTTGGGTGTAAACCTGAGTTGAGTGCTTAACGGGTAGCTAGCGGTAGAATATGAAGTTAGAATGATGTAGTTGTGTGCTTAGAATAAATATTCGCGAGGATGTAAGAAAACTTATAACTGGTTTTGGAAACTAGGTGTAGTTAAGCTGTAGGTATAAAATAGTATTGTATTGGCCGATTGATTTATCCTAGATATAATCCTGTATCGTATAATACGTACAGAAGTCAACATCATAATATCGTAAATCTAAAGGGTGTAAATTAGCAGTGACTATTTTAACCATTGCAGCTTCACCTATTTTTGTAGAGACATAATTTTACGTAATATTGACCACCATTAACATATTTTAAAAATTAGGTACAGTTTGCAAGAAAGTGACCGTTGATTAGCATAAACAGCTTTTGGCGACAATCAATCCTCTTTCTAATACTGACCAATATTTTCTACAGGACCAGACCAGTACTAAAAAGTTTGTTTATATTAAAAAAGTGTTTTGTATAAAACCTTTACACATAAGTATTTTGTGTCAATCTAGTCTTCTTTATCACCCGAGTCCATCTATACAGGACTCAAAGATTCTTTTGTTACACTCAGGAACTAATGACTAAAACTAGCACTTACTTGAGCGGTGTTGGGAGCGTCGTCGGGGCGCAGAGCATGTATGCGCGACTCCTGGAAGTCTGCGAAGGCTCGCACAGCGGCCGCGGCGTCGCGGTACCGCTTCCACAGTTCTACTGCTTTGTGGTACCTGGGGGTGAATCAATAAATAAATGTCTTGGGACTACTCACATACGGCCATCTGATCCGAAACTAGGCATAGGCTGTGCTACGCTAACCAGACAATTGAGGTATAATTTATAAATCAATTATAAATAAAACTCAGGCATAGAACAAACAGCCATGCTCATTACACAACTACTCCTGATTGGAAAGGTATCCTAAATTATTTAAATATAATCTGGAAATATCCAATAGTAAAGTCTCGGACGAAATTAACCAGAAAAGACCAGCGGAGGCGTAAGAAAAAACAAATTATCACTTCCCTCCATAGCAAGCAGAAAAAAGAACAGAGCTAAAACAGGCAACTGAGAGAAGCCCAGATTGCCTAGAACAATGGATTTTACTGAGCCGAAAAATGATAGAAAAAGGATAGACAGATAATAATGATGATGACTTACTTGTCACAGAGCTGGTTCAGATTGGTGCAGGTGTGTTCGTAAGCCGCGGCGGCGTCGTCGAGCTCTCGTCGGAGGCTGGCGGCCACGGAGGGCTCGGTGGAGGCCTCCAGCGGGGCCGCCGCCGCTGATAGTTCTCCGACCAGCTCACCGCTGCGACGCGAGAGGGACTCGCTCAGGGTCTGTGGGGAAAAACAAGGTTATAATTTTATTTTATTTTATTTATTTGGGCCAAAAAACAGTTATTCGATTTAAGCTTAAGTATGATAAAAACGTATAACCCACACCATTATCCACAGATTGGCATAAAAAAATAATAAAAGAGATAGAATAGGTAACGAATGTGTAAAGAGAAAGAATTTGAAATTGAAGAGATAAGGGATCCAATAGAGATTCATTATATGTAAAAATAAAATAGGAGGCTATATAAAAAAAAATAGCAGGTATGTCTCACTAAGCCATTTCGAAAGAAATAAAATAAGCTGATGAATGACCGATGTCTAGGGATAGTCATTCACCAGCCAGATTAGCTAGTAAGTAATTCTATAGCATTTTTTTTAATAGGTTATAAAGGGTTGTAAATGGTTACTAAAGGTTATAAATGGTTATAAATGGTTGTAAATGGTCATCAATGATAATAAAATTAGCAGGAAAGACTATAATAGTCTGTTTTCTTTTTTAATTTTGCTTTCCGTAAGAACTCTTTACAAGTATATTTTAAATTTTAAACTAAAAAAAAAACATTCCCTCTTCTTCTAGGTAGCCACAGTCGTAGCGGTAATTGCGCTGGGCTAAGCTTGCACAAGCTTAGAAAAAAGAAATTTGCAGAAATATCTTCCAACATACGTTATATTTTACTTGTGCAAGCTTAGGCTTTCGCAATTAAATCGCTATGTCTAGGCCACCAGTACTCTCATGATCTCTTGGTACCTGGTGAGACAATACGACTCGACCTTAAATAAATGTGAAAAAAGAGGGGGTTTGTTTGGCTAGAAATAATGGGCTTTGTATAAATAAATTGTCACTCACCTCAAGTTTCTCGGTAGCCTTCAGCAGCCTATCATAGTCCACTTGACCCTGGACAGTGAGCAGTTCCACCATATAGTCTGCCTCTCTCACCGCACCCTGGACCAGTTCCAGCTGACGCTCGAACCGACGCCATAAGTGCAGTTTGGCGCGAAGACGAGCACTTAGGTCGCTGCAAGCTGCTTCTAGTTCCGCGTGGGTTTCCTGGTTGGAGGAAGAACGTTTAGAAGTTCCAAACATAACCAAGAAATTCTTATTGGCTAAAACCTTGACAGCTAAGGCTAAGTTTGAACGAAGCTGCTGCGATCAGTGCTTTGACTAAACATGTGTTTTGTCACTTTCGCACTACTGTTGGACTATGAGTTCAAGAAGGAGACAGGAATATAGCGCCAAAGTTGCGCTACGCAACGTACGTAATCTCAACCCAAAGTTTTCAACAAAAAATACAGAATTTGATATCCAAATAATGTTGAATAAAAAATTACCTGCAAAGCAGAGATATCCCTCTCGACGCCTGTAGGCGACACGACGACACGCAGACTAGTCGGCAGCGTGTGCAGCGATTGTCGCAGCACCAGAATATCCCTCCACTGCGACGATAACTCTTCAATCAACTTATCACAGTTCTCCGACGCCCTTTCCACCACATCACTGCCCAACCTTTCAGCCGCTTCACACTCTTCAAGCGTTAATCTAGCGCGGCGCTGACTCTTCTGGCATCTAAGAATACCAGCTTGAACTTGCATTATCTTCTCCTTCAGCAACATGCTGCGTTCAAGCTCTTCGGCTATCTGGTCGTCAAGGATACCAGACTGGGTCAGCAAGGCCCCAAGGCGTTCTGATTCAGCGGTAGGCAGCAAGCTTAGCCTTCCTAGTTCGTTCTGTATCCTGTCGATACGGCCAGTCATGACTTGTAGTCGTTCTATGTAAAGGTTCAGTTCGTCTTCGCTCTTGATCACTCCTTTGAGGCTGTCTAAAGATGCACGGAGCTCTCTTAATTCTTCTTCGAGAATGTTGAGCTTCTCTCCTGAGGACACATCACGATCTGAGATGTTTTGAATTGCTGATGCGTGAATGTTGCCAATCTTGGATGCCAAGTCACTCCATTTATCTTCGATCTTCGAGAAAAATTGTCTTTGTACCATCTCATCGGAGACTGGTAGAATTTCTAATGCTTTTTCAAATTGTACTCCCGATTCGTTCTTCAGGTTGTTGTGAACTTCATGTTGAGCCTTCAACTCCCAGAATCTTCGGAGGTTGCCAGTGGTTGTAATATTTTCTGGGGTGATAAATTCTAGTTCTCTGTTGGCAACCTTCATCCATCCCTCGATTCTGTCAATAAGAAGGTCGTATGTCATCCAGTTCTCCTTAAAAGCTGTCAGTCTTGTTAACCTTGAGTCTACATCCTCCTGCAACTTTAATAATGTGTCTAAGGCTACGGAACATTCAGTTTCTAATCCAGAACATACTATTAAGTTCTGTAGGCTTTCAGTAATGGACAAGAGTCTCAGCATCTTCGCGTAGTGATGAGAGATGTCTAGACTGATAGATTGATATAAATTGATGTATTGTTCATGATCTCTTGAAGTAACATTGCTCAAGTCTGGTACTCTTTGTTGAGCTACTACGAGCCATTGTCTCTCCTCTTTCATGCCATTTTGAAGTAATGACCACCTCGACGCTGCTAACGTCATTTGCTGAGCTCTACTCGCAGCTCTATCAATGATTACTGTAGCCCTGTCATGTAGGGAATTGTGCAGTGACGAGAATTTCGCCCTAGTTTCACCGTCTAAGTTATCTTCTAATGATTCAAGGATAGCTCTGCAATGGCTCAGATTTACGAAGAATTTCCTGTGTTTTTGAATTTCTTCGTGCAAATGGTCTAAATCTGAGACGATAATCTTTCCGTCTAGTAAAGCTTCAGCTACGTCAGTAATTTGTCCGAAGTCTTGTAGAGTTTGTTCGTACTCTTCTGCTAAAGATGCAAGTTGCAATAGTCTGTCTCTTTCGATGTTGATGGTGTTTTCTACCTGTTTAGAGTCATCGTCAGCATCGTAAAGTTTTGTTGGACACTCCCTTTTAGGGTTCGCTTCGACAAGACTGCGACATCTCTTGAACATTTTCCTGATTGTTACGATATTATCCAAGTTGGTCGTCTCGATCTGATCTAATCTCTCCAATTTCTGTTGCGTTGGTATTTCCGACATGATAACATCATCTAATGTATTCTTCACTATCTCGACAGCGTCGCTGAGTTTATCAGTGTCGTCTAAGAATTTGATCCATTCTCTTTCTACTTCTTTCACTTTGACCGAGCTTTGACTGTTCAAAGTATTAACCGCGTCCACTTGACGCGTTAACGTTTCGATCAAAGTAATGATTTCTTCACTCACTTCGGTCACTTCAATGATGTGTTTTAGATCTTGAACATGCTTTTTGAGTGACTTAAGGCGTTCAGTTTCTTCCGTAGACTTCATGCCACTCACAGTCTGTCTTTGGATCTTGTATTGTATTTCTTCCAACCAAATTGAAATGGTTTCAATGACTATGATTACGCTCCTTTCTGTTCGAGTTGGATTATTACTTTCAATTGAATTTCTCACTTCATCTAATTCTTTGTTGACGACAAGATTGTATGATTGTTCAACTGATGGCTCTAACAACGCAACGGTCATGGAATCATCAGGCATTGTTTTCTGTGGTTCGGATACTGATTGTGTACGCTTTTCTAGAGCATCCAGTAACCTAGCCTTTTCAGATTTTTGAGGGATAATAGTTTTGCTTGGAGATGGAGATTTCGATTTCGATCTCTGTACAACATCAGAGTATGTTAATTTACTTTGAGTTTGTTTTGGCAACGTCGGACTGGCCAGCTGCGAGATACCCTCATCTATAGATGACGAACCTCTTAGAGACACATCTTCGCTAGTCGGTGTTACGGATAATGAAAGTTCGGTATTGATTAAGTCTGATAAACTCTCTGGTGACTGCAAAGGTGATTCTGTCTTCTTCTTCGGCTTTCGTTTCCTCTGTTTGTATTTGTCACCCAAAATTGACTGAGGAGGTTCCTCGAACGAGCGTTCACTTTCAATGAAGTCAGTCGTTGCTTGAGGAATAGATATCTGTGCTCTTAAGTGGACTTCATAAGGCTCATCCGTGGATGTAGAGATAGAGTCTTCAGAATAGACCCTTGGAGATGTTTGTTGAGTACTGTCAATGGTGATGACTTCCCTTCTTTCTAAGTCTAAGATTGGGATTGGTAAAGGAGCCAATTCAACTGGTGGTGATCTTGGAGAAGTCTGCTGTGTGCTGTCCATTGTTATTACTTCCTTCTTTGGTGGCTCAATCACAGGTTCAAACACGGCTTCAACGACTGGCGTTGGCTCAACTTCTTCCTTTGGAGGTGCTGACGGCACTTTAGGTTCTTCAGGTAGTCTAGGTACCTCCGGTATGACTGGTTCTTCTCGAGGAGTAGTCTGCTGGGAAGTTTCCACAGTTTCCACTTCTTTGATTTCGAGTTTTGGAGGTTCGACTTCCGCTCTTGGTGTGGTTTGTTGTGTACTGTCAACCGTTATGATTTCTTTCTTGATCTCACGTGAAGGTAAAGAAGGTATCTCCACAGGAGCAGGTACTTCTATAACAGGCTCTGGTTCAGGTTCGTCAGACTGAGTGAAGGTGCTAACAAGTGGAACTTCAGGTGTCTGCATACCCATTTCTGTCAGCTCCTTTTCTATGATAGGACTAGTTGATGTTCCTTGTTCTGTAATCTCTTGCTGAACAGTTTGAATATCTGTTTCAGTTGTCTCTATTAGCATTTCAGTACTCTTCTCGTCTTTTTCTACTACAGGCAATGGAGACGTTTGCATTTCTCGAGATTCTCGAATAATCTCAGGTGTTATTGATTTTTCAACAACAACAGGTTCTTCAACGACTGGTGAAGTTTGTGAGGATTTTTCTTCAGGTGTGCTGATATCATGTGGAATAACCTGAGTTGTTGCTTCAAGTTGAATAATTTGTTCAGGAGTTTCTGACCTACTGGTTTGTATTTCAGTGTCAGACATCAGTTTTTCTACGACAGTAGTGACTTCTTCAATTGTTTGTGTGTGAGCTTCTTTGTCTTTTACAGGCGATGTCTGTGTTATAACTTCGCTCATAGATGTAGGCGTTGTCTGCAGTTCAATATCAGAAGTTTCAGGTCTTGGAACCTCTTCAACAGGCTCAGCTTCCTCAGGAGATGTTTGAATAGAGTATTCTTGGGTAGCGATTTCTTCCACAACTGGAACAGGGAATTTAAGAATGGTTCCAACTTCCCTTTCTGCCATTTCTGGACTGCTTTGAATGCATTCTTCAACGATTTTAACTGTAGTTATATCAGAGGTTTCACTAATAGTGTGGTATGACTCTTCTTTTGGCGATGAAGCTTCTATTTCAGTTCCAAGTTTTGGACTTTCTGGTTTAACTTCCGGCTCCGGCTCTGGCTCTGGTTCCACTACAGGCTCAGGTTCTACCTCTGGTTCTGAAGGAGTCTTAGCAGGTTCAACAGGAGTCTTCTTCTTACGTTTCTTATCCCTACCCTTCTTTGCAGGTTCCAACATTTCAACTGGTGTTGTCACAGTCGTGTCATCTGTTTCAGTCGTAGCGATTATTGGGTAAGCAGTTTCTTCGCTAACTCCATGAGGTTTTCGTTTCTTATGTTTCTTCTTCTTATCAGGTGTAGCTATCGGTCCCAAAGATATGTCTTCTGCCTCATATCCTCGTTCTTCTGAGATTGTGAGGGATTCAGATTCAACATACGAGTCATCAATCACAGGGATTTCTGGTTCTTCGGGTGTTTCTACTTTTTCTGGTACTTGAGGTTCCTCTATAACTGGTTCTTTAGGTACAACAGGCTCGGGAGAGATAGACTCAACAACTGGTGTAGGTTCTTTCGGTACAACTATCGGTTCAGGAACAACCTCTTGTACTAAAACTGGTTCTAATACTTCTTCTGTTGGTGTAGGTGAATCACGTGGAGGTGATGTTGGAAGTTCCACATAATGGCTGAGGGATGAACTATCAGAAGCCACAATACTCTTATCGGTTTCAATTTCAGTGGACTCACTGGTTGTTGAACCGGCTTTATGCTTCTTCTTCTTTTTGCTCTTTTTAGGTTCTTTGACTGATTCCGGTGGAGTGATTTCTGCCTTTGGTTCTTCTGCGACTATGTCAACAACTGGAACTTTGACCGTCTCTTTGGTGATCTTGACTTCACTTGGCAAAATCACTTCAATGTCTTTCTTTACAACGATCGGTTCAGCTTCAAAAGCTTCAACTTTTAGATCGTATTGTACTTTAGGTTCAACTTTCTTCTCTTCTCGAGATTTAGTCAGAGACAATGAAATATCAACGGTTTGCTTAGGTTTGTCAGGTTGTGTAATTTCTGTATCAGGTTTATAACCTCTCATATCTGAATCTAAGCGTTCTGATTGCAGTAACATTGATACATCGTATTTAGTACCAGGTTTGTCTGTCAGTGGTTGAGTAGGGCCAACAAATTCAGTGGCTTGAGATGGAACATCTTGTGTTTCAGGCTGACCAAAGGCCATCAGTAGTTTGTTGACACTCTCTGAAGAGCCTTGGACTTGAGGCTCAAATTGTCTTATGTAGGACATCTCAGAAGCAACAGGGACTTCAGTCACGTCAGATTCAGAGATAGTAGTTCCAACTTTCAGTGTCTCTACTTCAACCGTGGACTGTGTTGGTGCCTGTTCGGTAGTGCTTTGACTAGTGATCTTTTCAACTACGGTCTTGATGGTATTAGGTACTTGTTCATACTTCTCCGAGCCTTCCTGAATAATTAGTTGTTTAGTCAATGCAACAACTCCAATCTGAGGTTGTTTGACAGCTTCAGTCTGTAAGAAACCATCTTCGATGGATACCCGTTCAACTTTTTCAGGAACTGGGATAGGTTGTTTTTCTATTACTTCAGGTTCCTTCTTAACTGGTTTTTCAGGTATTACATCATCTTTTTCAGGTTCCTTTACGACTGGTCGTTGAGGTTCTATATCTTTTATTACTGAAGGTACAGTTTCTATATTTTCCGGTATTGATTGTTCTTTGATAGAAATATAGACTGAAGACGGTTTACCATCAGGCTGTACTACGTCTTTAGGTTCAGTATCAGTACCTTGTGACAATAGTATAATACTACCGTCTTCAGGAAATTCAGATAACGCCACTTTTGTAACCTTTTCGGTAGGTTTGAATGGTGAGTGAATAGTTCCAGCATGTATGCTTTCTTTTTCTAATAGTTCCTTTGTCAGCTCAGAAATGTTGAATTGTGTCACACCTGTCTGTTCTGTAATTTCTTGAGTGACATATTGTATCCTAGTATCTTCAAGTTTCTGTTCTGATATGTGTTTCTCTATTTCTTTAGGAACGTCTGGTTCTTGAAGAGGTTTAGGTTCAGATATTACCTCTTTTTCTTCAGTTTTAGTTACGTCTACTTGTTGTATCTCTTTGGCGGGCTTAGTTTCAGAAATCTCTTGTACATTTTCTTTAACTTGCGACCTAATTTGAGGTAATTCAGGTTCTTCAAAAGCTTCAACAGCGTTTTCAAGGGATTCTTCTCTTGTTATAGGTACGGCGGGTATTTTGGAAACTATCGTGTGGTCCATTTCACTACCTATAAAGCTCTTATTTAGATCGACAAGACCCGTATCTTTAGAGGTTTCTGTGACAGGAATAACATCAGTAACTTCTAGAGCTTGAGCCATTTCTGGTTCAGGTACTAAAATATCTTCAGTAGTTATTACCGTTAAAGGTTCAGTTTCAATTGTTTCTTGGACAATTGTTACGGTTTCTGGTTTTTTGAAAACAAGTGTTTCAGTTTTAGGCTTACTGTCTTTACCACTGGTGGTTGAAGTAATTTCTTCTTGAGTTACAGTAGTGACTGTTTTGCCAGATTCAACTTTCTTTGTCTCTTGACTTTTAGGTGCCTCTTCCTCTTTCAGTTTTTCAGGAATAAGCTCTTTCTTTTTAGGCTTTTCAGTGGGTTTCTGGATAGCAGAATGGTCTATTTCAGTTCCAATGAAACTATTAGTAATATCGAAAACAGTCGTGTCTTTTTGGGTTTGTATTGTCGTTTCTGTTAGTTGAGCTTCAGATTCGGTAAGAACATCCTTAACTGGTAAACGTTGTTCAGTTAATTTCACTTCGACAGTTACTTTTGGTTTGAGTTCTTCTACCTTTGATGACTTTTCATCGATTGGTTCTACTGGTTTATCTTTAGGAACCTTGGGTTCTTTTACTGGATCCTCCTTAATTTCTTCCGGTTTTCGTGGTGCCTTCTTTTTATCATCTGGTTTCTTCGGCGCTTCTTTAATATCCTCTGGTTTCTGTGGCACCTCTTTGATTTCTTCCGGTTTCTGTGGAACTTCTTCGATTCCTTCCGTTTTCTGTGGTACCTCTTTAATTTTTTCCGTTTTCACTGGAAGCTTTTTAATTTGTTCTGGTTCTACCGGCACCTCTTTAATTTCTTCAGGTTTCTGTGGTACTTTGACAGGTGATGCTGGTATTTTAGAAATCGCAGAATGATCCATTTCACTGCCAATCAAGCTCTTAGTAATATCAATAAGAGTCGTGTCTTTGAATCCATTTGTTTCAGGAATTTGGCTCACTACAGCCTTAGTTACAGTTTCAGTGACAACTGGTTTACCACTGTCAATTTCAATTATTTTTCTCGTTTTTGACGTTTCCTTGGTAATAGTAATTTCTGGTTCAGTAGATTGGACAGATTCTTGAATCATTTGCATTACTGTGTCAGGTTCTTGAGTCCTGTCTTTTGGTATATGTGCTACAACTAGTGGTTTTTCTACGGCACTTGGTTTTGCAGGAAGCACCGGTTCTGCTGAGCTGATAACCGTTACTGTTTCCTTATGTGTGTATTCTGGAACTGATTTTTCAGAAGTTGTAATAGTTGTCACTGTCTTAGACTGTTCAGTTGGTCCAGTTACAGTAACTGTTTTAGTAGTCACTGTTGCGTCTGGGCTAGTTTTGTCATCTGTAGGTTTCTTTAAAGAATCTTCTGGAACAAATGAATGTTCCATTTCACTGCTAATCAAGCTCTTAGTGACGTCAATAAGACTTGTATCTTTCGAAGCTTCAGAAGTAACAGTAGTAAAGTGAGTTGAAGTGTGTTTTGATACCGTTGTAGATGAAAATATATCTGGCTGTTGCGAAGGTGTTATCGTACAAGTAATTTCAGGTTCAGTAAACTGCACAGTTTCTTTGACAATTGTGACCGATGTATCAGGTTGGTCGGTTGTCTGTCTCAATGACTCAGGCACATGCTCTGTGGTAACTGTCTGAATAAACTGTTTCACTCCAGGAATCGTGTCACCAGAATGTACAATTTCACTGTCAATCGAGCCTTTCGTTATATCGATAATTGTAGTTTCTTTTTGTGTAGGTTGCACTGTGACTGTTGTCATTTTAGTGACCGTTGGGTATTCATCTTTCACGTCTTCTGGAATAGCTTCTAAAACATCAGGTTTGCCTAATTTGACGTCAATTTCAGTAGTTATAGTAGAATCTGGAACATATTCATCGTCCGGTTCTTCGACGATTTGTTCAGTAACATGCTCTTTACCGTCAATGATCTGTACATGTTTGATCACTTTGATGCGTTTTGTTTTGACGCCTTCAGTTTGAATGTTGTGTGATACTTGTGGTTCCTCTTCAATAACCTCAACATCATCAGGTTCCTCAATCACTTCCTCTGTCACATGTTCTTTGCCGTCAATAATCTGAATGTGCTTGATGATACGTCTTCTTGTTCTCGTGATCTTTCTAGTGACTTTTTGTATGACAGTAGCCACGTTTGTAGAAGAAGATTCAAAGGTTGTGTGATGCCTGCCTTCTGTTATAAATGTCATCTGACCCTCATGTGGTTCTTGAACTATGTAGGTTGTTTCATCAGGGTCTTGTATGTGCACATCATCGTCAGGGAGAATTTCGAAAGATTCAGAGACAGTTACAGTTTTAACAGGAGTGCTCTCACGTTCTTGTGAAGAGCGTATTGTAGTAGATTTTGTAACATGTGTATGATGACTACTACCTTCCTTTTGGATAAATTCTTGCATCATTTTCTCAAGTTGTTGGGCCTGGGTAAGCTTAACTGGTGCATCTACTTGTTGGCTTTCGACTTTATCATCATCTGGCCTATCACCAGACTTGTCATCAGGTTTGTCTTCTTTTAGCTTGTCATCGGGCTTATCTCCTGCTGGCTTGTCATCTTTTGGCTTATCACTCCTTGATGACTCATCTTCCTTGCGAGGTGGCAGTGCCGGATGATCACCTTTATCATCATCGTCACCTTCATCAACAGTGGGTGGTAAGTCCCCTCTTTCTCTCACGTTGATGGAAACTCTTGGAATCTGTTCTTCAACGACTTCAACATTATCAGGTTCTTCAACTATTTCTTCGGTTACGTGTTCCTTACCGTCAATGATAACGACGCGGCGGATGATGCGCCTTCGAGTCCTGACGATTCTCTTAGTCACTTGTTGCACTACAGCTGTTACACTAGATGTGGATGTTTGAACTTGAGGTAGTTCTTGACCTTCGGCTAGTAAGAGAATTTGCTCCGGATTCATATCCTTGTCCACTGTGATTGTCATATCAGGTTTAGATGTAAACTCCTGAATAGTAACTTCACCACCAGGAAGGCTAGTTATGACCTGGCCTCCGTAGGTTTGGTATTGCATGTGTTGTACTCCACCATCTTCTAGGGTAGTGGATGTACCTGTTTTTTCATCCCTTATCACAATTTGAGAGTACGCCTGGTCGAGTGGGAGATCGCTCGATAATATATGAGATTCATGTTGCTGGCTTTGCATTATCTGCTGCCTTGTGACCAGGGTCTTTCTTACCTTCTTTACGATGATCCTTCTAGTACCGTCGGCATCCACTACGACTTCAGTTGTTGTTTCATCAGGTTCCACCATAACCGTTTCGAATGATTGAGGTAAGCTATGTGTAATGTTCAGTTGCGAGTCTTTTCTAAAGTTATCATCTCTGTAATTAGCATCAACGAGAAGTGATTGCTCATCTAGCCTTTGATCTCTATGCACAGGTCGACTTGCAATTTCAATGGTTTCATGGCCATCAGAAATCGTTTGTCGGACTTGGATGTTTTCAAGAATTTCCTTAGATTCAGAGTGCGGCTCACTCGTTTGCACTGCCATTTCCATGGGTGGAGCGCACGTGATGGCTATGTCATGGGTGACAATGGGCTCAGGTTGGCATATCACAGACTTGTCAGACACAGATGGCGGCTCTGACATAAGACTCTTGCCTGTTTGAGTTTCAATTGCCACAGTTTCTTTCACAACCTGGACTTGGACTGGTTCGGGCTTCTCGTGACTAGGTTTACTTTCTTGTACTGTCACTTTCAAACTTTCTTCGACAGAGGGTTGTTTTGATGGCACTTTCTCTGACGGTTCCTTTTCTTTGACGATTTCACTTTCTCTTGGCGATACGACCTCTTCTGGCATAGAAGTTGAGTCGATTGTCCTATCAGTCTGCGAGATGTCTTCCTCGACCACCTCTGGCACTGTTCTCATGTGTAACAGCACTTGCCTCAACCTGTCTATCTCTATAATGACTAGACGCTTCGTTTCCTCTAACGCTTTCTGTGTTGCATTCAACCTTACCCTCAACGACTGACTAGATTCATCTTGACTTATCACAGTTATTGACTTTAGTATAATCTCATACTCTTCGTATTCCCTTATGTACCGCTCATATACTTCAATATATCTAACAATATCCTCCTCAGTAAGAACCTCTGACTGTACAGTAGACTCCTTGAGGCCGTTGTTGATGGTTTCGAGCCATTTGTCCAATTTGGCAATTTTTTCCTTGTGCTCTTCGATTTCTTTAGCTTGACGAGCTACCTCGACTTTGGCGTCCTGGAAATTTTAATAAAACGTTTAATTTAGGCCTGAATTAAATAACTTCAACAGTTTCATGTTGTATACAAATTTGAAAAATAATGTATTGGCTTAAAATATACTATAATGAATACCAAAATAGTTTATTTATGACGAAATTCCACTTTTCGTTTTCATTTTTTGTTGTGCATTGTTTTTTAACATGTGCATAAAGTTTAAATAAATAAATAATAAAATTCCTCATAGTGAGCTCACCTGATATTGGAGAAATTCTATAAATATAAAATTTATAAAAAAAAAATAATTATATTTATAATTCTATTATTATTCTTTTACATTATATTTATAGAATTTCTACAAAATCGGTTAAAACTACACTAGAACAAAAATATAAATGCATTTTAAAAACGTTGTTATTTAATTTTTTTAATGTTTTTTTTTGTCTGTTTTAATGTAATTTTAACAAAGAGCATCAATTCTGTTTTTATATTCAGCTAGATTTAACAAGAAATGAGGCAACAAGAATGTGTTAACACAAAAATCATCCAACAAGCCAGTTAGTACCACCACCACATAGAAATAAATGTTGAAAGAGTTACCTTTCTTACCTGGATGATGTTTATGCCATCGCGAGCCTGCGCCAGTAGCTTCACGATCCTTGCCTTCATCACTACCAGCTCCTTGATCAGGACTTGCACCTCCTGCTCCTGCCGGTACTCCATGATCTTCGTCTCCAGGATCTCTGCTGCTTCCTCACACTTGACTAGAATTGTGATGCCCTCCTGTAACGTTTGGGAATGATGGGTTAGTTGAATGTTGAATTACAGATTGTGGCTATTACCTTGGTACATTGGTGTTGACAATAACTACTATTTTTATCTTTAAAGACTTTGTCGTTTGTTTAACTACAGTGAGTTACAGCTACAAGTCCTTAAACATTTAATTTTATTTAGAAACGATAGACCAGATCAAGAAGAAGGTAAAGATAATAGTTTGAGCTAAAAGAACATTACATTCAACAGATACGCATATAAATTGTACAACTAATCCTAAAAGTCAAACAGAAATTAAAAGATATAACAAATGAGAGCTTATAACGAACCTAAATTTAGGTCAGTAACGTGACCTATGGAATTACAACGATGTTTTTCAAACGTTAACGTTTAACACAATTTATTGCTGGGTTTTGCTGAAGATAAACAGTGAAGAAATCTCAACAGCAGTAAAAATCTAAATGTATTTAGTGTCTTTAAAGTGACGACAGATGGCACCAACTGGTTGCAATAATGGAATTAATGGATACCTAACACGAAGGGCAACAAATTGCGACATTATGAAACACAAAACTGACAGGCTACAATGAAATTGCCCTAGACACATCTAACACATGTCAGATGGGAGATTCAATGGATTCACTTGCAAGTGATACCCTGGCAAGTCCAGGCGGAGATGGCTGGATTAACTAGACTAATTTAATCACGCTGATTCTAAATAACCCTATGTAGAGAGAATAGTATCTAGGATGGAGAGTATAAAAGCGTTTGCCTTAAAGTGGGAAAATTAAGACAAAAATAGCAATAAATAAATAATAAGACACAAACCTTCCCTAAAAGTATTTTTTTCAACAAGACACTTAAGTCGTGATAACACTGTAGCATATTTATCTCACAAATATGCATTGCATACACTAATTGCTAGAGATAAAGCAAAAATAAACATGGCGTCAGAATTTCTCAGAGAATTTCTTAATATAACTGTGATGTGAGCTGGAAAACATGCAATTGCTCATATGAATTATGTCATAGGCTATAAAAATAAATACACAATACGATGTATCCATACTAATATTATAAATGGGAAAGTGTGTCTGTCTGTCTGTTTGTCTTTCTTTCACGGCAAAACGGAGCGACGGATTGACGTGATTTTTTAAGTGGAGATAGTTGAAGGGATGGAGAGTAACATAGGCTACTTTTTGTCTCTTTCTAACGCGAGCGAAGCCGCGGGCAGAAGCTAGTAATTCATACATCCCTGTGGCTTCAGAATCATAATGTTTCAATGTGTTTGACTCAAAGCCTTATTAGAAATTCATAGCAATACTCCATTAGTTATATTATTGCAACCTGGATCTTTGAGGGAAAGTTTATTGATTTAACTATATTATGATTAATGTTCTACTAAATTAAAAATATTTCTACTGAGTCAAATATTGACAGTTTTTAGTTTTTATCCGTCAACCTTTGGTCGAGACAAAACAGTGGACAAACAACAAATAAGGATTCAAATATTATCTACCACCGCCATGTATAAGGAAAATGTCTATATGTATATAAACTCATGTGGAACAAACATTTTAGGTATAGTTCGCGTCACGTAAGCTTGCCCTTCTGAAGTTCGTCGCAATTGGCTGCGCAGTAGTCGATTTTACAACCAAAAGTGGACTGCGCATGCGCGGTCTCGCCAAAGATGGCGCCTGTAATGGCGTCTCTGTCACTCGCATATAATTGATGTTTACTTCTGTCCTGCTTGCTCAATGCGAAAGTACTGTTGTTGGCAAAACTGTTAAACTTTGTTATTGTTTTTAATTAATTATTTTATTTTCACCGCCACAACAAAAATTAAACTGATAACCGCTATTGTGATTAAATATTAACGTCGTTGTTAATATAAAACTAGAAGTGTGTGTTATTTAACGTTATGCGTTTCAGTAACTACTTACGAGGCAGATAATCGTGAAACTAGTTTCGTGGACAAAAATATAAAGCTATTATTTTACGTACGCAGTTGCGCTGACTCTCAGACACATAGACATGGGTCGTAACGACTTTGGGCGTAATCAGTTTTACGTACGTACGGCAATACTGCAATAATGCAGAGAGTTCGGAAACAAATACCGAAAATATTGCCGTCAATGTATTGCAGCAACACAATTGCAGTAAAATATTGCCCGTTTAGAAGCACCTTTACAATCGCAATGTTTACAGCTTAATTTAATTCTGTAAGTACCTATTATAAAACAAAAAAGAAACTACGAACGTAACACTTTTTTACATGATTGTACCTGCGCGGTGGTCACAAAAGCCTAACTTCAGAGCGGCAAGTTTACGTGACGCGAACTATACCTACATCATTCTGTAAATTCGTTACCTCGTCAGGACAAATGAAGGACAAAACGTAGTCATCATCACTCTACGATAAGTGCAAACTACAAGAAACAGGTAAAAATGATTCATTCACTTTTAATGTACGTAGCGAACTATTTTCTATTTGTAGTAAAGTATCTACTTGTATATTTTATGCTACGGCGTTTTATAGCGTATTAATTTTAATGGTCCAGTTAACATTATCTCCTAACGAGTGTCTTAAATATGTGCATACTTTGTTAGGTGAGCAAGAGGCCTTGAATTAATAGAGACAGAAGTTACAGAAGATGAATTAAATACAATTTTCAATTAATTTCTAAACTAGTTACTATCCCACTGATTGATTATGCTTCTTCTCATTTAAAGAAGCCACCAGCATTGATCACCGCGCTACGTGAGTTATTGTTTATTGGAAAAAAATAAGGAAACAAAACTTAATAAAAAGCTTTTTCCAAAAAAAAAAGATAACCGACTTTAAAAACTAAAAGCCCAAAAATAACTATTTTGGAAGTCGGTGGCAATACGCTTTTTATTTTTGACTTTTTAGTTAGAGTCTCAATGTTTGACTACGTTTTAGAGTAACTTTCAAAATAAAAATGTATGTTTTTCTATAAAAATTGAAGAGTTCCCTCGATTTCATCGAATCTCGAATCATCAGATCCAGGACCTGATGACAATGGGACCATTTGGAAAGTCTACCCTTTCAAACAAAAAAAAAGAATTGTTCAAATCGGTTAGTAAACGACGGAGATATGCGCGAACAAACATAAAAAAAAATACAAACATCCGAATTGAGAACCTCCTCCTTTTTTTAGAAGTCGGTTAAAAACATGATGATGATCGGAGTAAATATAAGAGATGACTACTGCAAACTAGTTCTAGGTCGAACCTATAACACGCATCGCGGCAGCCAATATCTTAGCCACTGCGCCAACCGTGTCGTCATCATCGTTATGATAAGTATGATCAAATACCATATCATCCCAGAATACAAATGAGCAACAATATAGATTAGGATCTGATGTCATTTATCAGACTGTGGCGGACTAAAATCTAAATCAGAACATTGTTTTTGGAAATGATCTCTGCAATGCGGTCACAGACGAAATCAAATCAGCTGACGCCATAACGAGTCTTGAAACTACGACTCATTCATTTATCACTAAGTACTCTTTAGAACGTACTGGTTATAAATTAACTTTATGATGAAGAAACTTGGCCGTGGTTTACGGATTTTATTATGTAAACCTGTACCGATCAGCTAAAGAACTAGAAAATACAAAAATTCTGTGTATCTTGGACAAATTGGCTAAAGCAAACATTGTCTATAGTTTATATTTGCTAAGCTTCAATACCGATGCTATTCAAATAATAAATGTTAAATAAATTATTCCAGAATAGTATAAAATGAAAGAAACGATGTCTCATATTGTAAAGATACTATGACACGTGCAATGTTAAAGTAAATTATAATTATTATAATCTCGTTTGCTATGCTCTTACAACTTGCGTGGGATGGTAAACAAGGCACCTACTCGGACATAGTAATGTCAACGGTGTAAGTCAAGCATTTGCAGTCCTACAAAACAATAACAATTAAATGCTAACCCGGGTCTTATGTCAAATTCTGGTCTTGGTTTTTTGGGACACAAGGCAGTTACCACTATTTCGCAACTTTTGAAAGCCAAAATCGACAGTGAAATCTTTCAGAAAAACATAGAGCAAAGACGCTCTACGAGTTCTGGAGTTTTGGAGAAACGATTCAAATTTCTTGAATCTCGCAACGAAAATTAACCAGAAAAGAGCAGTTGAAGAGTATAAACACAATTTCCCTATAAAGCAAGAGACATATTAAATCTTCGAACACACGTGATTCGAGACACAAAAGAAAGACAATAGCAGCCCGATAGCCGGCTGTCGCTTGGTCGTCGAAAGGTTAAAACTAGGCCAATAGGCACAAAGGACATTAAATCTGGGGGAAGCTCAAAATGTCTAGCACCACACATTAATATATCAGACCTTTAGTTAGAGAATGATTGACATTAAAAGTCAGGGAAGTTCTGGTCGTTAAATTCAAGCCCAGATGACCACTATGAATAGTGAATCCGGGTTATACAATAAATTGTACGACGGTACTAAACTCGTTCCAGTAGATTGAATCACAATGAACAACCCAGATAGAACTTTTGAATAAAGCTAATAAGATAGGCATCAATAGTTTTCAAAAAAAGTCTACGAATCTATAGGTAAGAGCTAAATAGCCGTGTTCCATTAATTTGCTTTGTGCCTTTCAAATACGATCAACTAAATAATTTACTTTGGTTATAATTGGTTCCAATTACAAGCCTTATTCATGTATCCTTAAGTTATTTTTAGGTGATCACTAATAACTCCTAATCAATAAGTCAAAAGCTTAAATTCCAATGACAACATAAACAAAAACAAAATACCTGTCAAAAATAAAGCCACTGTCACAAAACACTTCACGAAAAACAATCGATTAAATCGATTCCATCGTAAAATAATATTCATTCGAATTATTTGTGTTCGTATCGACTGCACTGCGTTCGTTCACTTACTAGCGCCCTGCGAGAAGCCAAACACTAACATTATTATTAACTCTATGTCGTAACGCAGGTGACATCATTTGGTGAAACATCACAATATACGGACGAAATCATTGTCAAGGATACACCATAGTTGGGAGATGACAAGCTTAAGTATATTGTTGATGTACATGTGAATGTAACAACTATCAGTCACGTCTAATACCGAGGCATGATGATAAGGGAAACAATGCTACATTTAATTAAAGTATTGATTTACTAAAGAACTAAAAATGTTCCCTTGCACAGTTTTTAGGAGACTGCAATAGGCTGAGAGCTTCGAAATATATAAATGGTAATAAAAATACTAGCCATCGATCCATTGCTTAGTAAAGGTCTCTTCTCATAGACAGATATATGAATATTGATCAACACTTTCATAGCTAGTGTGTGACTTTAGATTTATATTGATTACAAGTTCAAGTTTCTTTCACCCAAAATCTATCTCTTGATGTCATCTTATCTCATCAGTTCATCACTCACTAATTAAAATGATTGTAATAATTCAAGTCTTAACAAGAATATTGTGACGCATAAACGATCAGTAGGTGCTATCTGTAACGCGATTCATAGTAACCTACTTCCTTCACTCACCACCTACGTCTTGCACGAAGTAAACGGCTGATGCCGCATCTTTAGAACTGCCAATGTCATGTAACCGAGTTCTAGTTTTGTTTATAAGGCAGCTATCTGGGCAATTTTGGGAGAAGATTCATATGAAGTCTGCTCCAAACCAATTTGCATCACGAGATAGCGGTTCTATATTTACCAGGCGTCTACGTCAGTAGGAATTTGGGTCTGTTATTTCTGATCGATGGTGTATATACAGTGAGAACTTACCCTGAGACCTTCTTCCATGGCTTCCAGACTTTCATCAGGCAGGTCCGATAAGCGCGTTTGTACGTCTCTTATTTCTTCTAGCAGAGTTTCTATATCGTTAGATAATTCATCCTGAGAACACACACTTTGATTAGCAAGTCACTCTTTTGATAATTAGAGATATAGAATCAAAAGTTTCAGTTTGTGATAAATAATTGTGATTTTGGGAAGAAACTGTTATTTACAATCGAACTTACAGAAAGAATGGAAAGACAATACAATTTGTCCATTCTAAAACGAGGTTCACACTACGTCACAGAGGATAATAAAAGTCTGAATCAACGTGCATCCTGTAGTATTTCAAAATGTAAAACCACATGCACTATCAGTTCACGCGTCGAAGTAAATCAAGATTAAATACATCTCTGGACGAATAGTTTTGGATAACGGCCAAAATATTAATTATGGGTTCGCATACTCGAGAAAATGAATGTAGGCATTCATTACAAATTAAGCTAGAATGTATGCACGGCTACGGCGCGGAATGAGCGCAGAAGCAAAAATTAACTTTATTACATAAACATTACGATGTTATTTTATTTCTAACGAGGTTTTCTCATATGATTTAAAATGCTTCTATGTTTAGGCCCAGTTTATCCAAATCTATGTAACTTTTACGAGTAGAAACTTTTGATTCCATATCATCTAAAACAGATGGAAGGGTCAAACAGTCCACGTGATCATTCCGATGGACTTAGGTTAGGAAAACAAATACAACAACAACAAAAAACAACAAAAAAATCTGATTTAGTTCATAACAATGTTGGCATGACATGCGAACTTGAGTTGTCTGCAAACTGGGATAGTTACTGTACTATTGGTAAAACAAAAGCTGGTCAGTCTAGGTACCAAGTGCCCTGTACCGTAGTCGCGTGATATCATAGAGTCTGAACATTCCAAATAGCTTGTTTTTGAAACAAAACATTCTTTGAGGCAAAAGATTTTGAAGAGTGGCGTTCTTTAAAATTTTAGGTAGTTATGGAGGATTTAATTTAGAGTAATCTGTTAGACTGATAAATGAATGGATTTTTGAAACTTGCATTGAAAAAATGATAATAATTAGACACAAAAATGTACAAATTAAATTCCCCGTAAACTACAAATTGATGTTAGTTTTAATTGTCAATAGTTGAGTGGCGAAGCGTGTGGCATTCACACCGATAAGCGCTTGGAGCGTGTCGGTACGGAACACTTGAATTGAGGATAATCCATTATCAATTCTGGTTTAAAATAATTTTAAAATGACTGTATGCTTTTAAATACTTTGAGCAAGACATTAAAACAGTACAGAAAAAAATAACTCCAAAAATTACCATTCAAAACTTTGGAATAAAAGGTCTTGCAAACTAAGCTAATGAAATTCAAAATGTAGCAAAAAAATATGACTGACCTTAGCAAAACTTTCAAATTAAATTGCAGACTGTCAAAGTTCTCTATGAAATTACTGACTTTGAAGTCTTGTTTGTTCTGGGTTGCATTTTTCGTCAATTTTCAATGCCCAAATACAGACTCTCTATAAAAACTTTTCTCATTGAAGCGGCAACAGTCTATCGTCTCGTAGTAGCCAAATTTTGACGGGGGTAAACACTGATCATCATAAATCATAAAAATAAAACTATTACCACTTGTAAATAAAACAATGCACGTTATTTTTAAGATTTATTACAATAAAATATCAGATGACTGACAAAGACTAGAAAAAGTTCAAATCTGACTAAAGATGACTAGAGTATTATAATTCACACAATACAAAAATTAACGACTAATAAAATGCGTTACTATACTACTGTAATAATTTACAGTGCACGCCAAAATATGGCACTACAAGACGAGCTGCGGCGTGGCTAAATACATCACAATACAGAGCTTTATAATATGTGAAATTAAGAATTTAGTAATTATATCATGCCAAACATATAGTAGATATTTAAAAATCGTACAATACGACTGTGGGTCAGTCACCTTTGCTGTCCTCAGTGGTGTCTCCTCCGGCTCCTGTTTGGATGAGGATGGGGCTGGTGCTATGGGCAGGGTGGTTAGTATATCCTCCCTAGACATAGACTCGTCCAAAACGTCATCAACAACAGGTGTTTCGACGCTCAAGTATGAAGATTTGTCTTTCCAACTACACATGCCACCGGGCAAGTCCATGGACATGTAGTCGGGATCATAAGGTGAACCAGATACGTCTTTTGGTTCTTCACCTTCAGAAGAGTGACCAGAGCTACCGCCCTGATCTCTATCCTTATCATTTTGATCTTTAATATCAATTTCCGTGAGGTCATTAGTGGGAGATTTAGTTTTACGAGCCAATGAAAGGAAATACTGGCATTCAGCGTCGTGATAGAGGTGTTTTTCGGGCCAGAAAGAATTATCATTGCTAATATTTTCCTCGACGCTAATGCCCTCATCAGTGTGAGGTTCATCAGAGGGTGTAGTGACTTTTTCAACAGATTTACGTTCTATTAAAAGTAATTCCGCATCATCAACATTGTGTTTGTCCGTCCAAAAGTTATCCGCTTTTAGGTTTGTAAGATTGTTAGTAATGGTAGCAATGTTAAGTGGGACATTAGACACAATATCATTTGTAACAGATTCTTTTCCAACAACGCTTTCTTTTGTCAACTTCGTCTTTTTGTCAACAACGTCGTCTTTTTCTGATGATTGTTTTGGTGCTTCTAATGGGGCTGATTCCTCTTGTAATTTTTCTTTTGTCGTTTCAATAAATGACATTACGGATTCCTTCAAAACTTCACTTTTAGGGGTAGGTTTTTCAGTAGCTGCAAATTTAAATACAACGGCTTCGTCAGATTTTTGTGATTCAATAAATGTACCAACTTGTACTGGTGATGTATGTTCAACTTTTGCTTTTACATCAATTTTTTCTGGTACAGGTTGGACAATGCTTGCAGTTTTACTGATTGTAGAAGTAGGTTCATCTGTTTTAGTAACTGTTATTGTTTCTTTAACTTCAGTAACGGTCGTTCCTTGTTTAGCCATGGTTTGTTTAAACATTTCTTCCAAAGCTTCTTTAGAAACAACTTTTGGTTTTTCCACCGAAACTAGATCAGTTAGTTCTTGTGTATCCTGTTTAGTTATTTCTCTAGGAGTTATCTCTTCTTCTTGGGTAACTAAAAGATTTTCTGAGTGCTCCAAAGAATGAGTTTCAGTTATCGACAAAGGTTCAGTATCGTCTAGTAGTGAGTCAATCATGCTCATGCTAATATGTTTGTCATCAAGTTCCTCATCGTGTTTAGAGGTCTTGCATTCTAACGATGCTTCAGGCAAAGGTTCTTCTATTGACTTAGGTTCAAAACCATCCGGTTCAGGACTAGCCAAAGATGGAGTCATATTGTCGAGTAGCTCATCATACTGATATTCAATAGACGTTTGGGTATCAGTCAGTTCTTTCGGAGAACCATCACTGAGTGAAGAATCATTTTCTGGTAGTAACATTTCTTCAATTTCTCTTTGTAAATCTGCCATTTTACTTTCAAGAGATTGATCTTCAGCAATTGTGTCTTCAAGTTCTTGTATCTGAGTTTCAACAGATGTTATTTCTTCAGTTATAAATTTGGTGGTAGATTGAATTGGCTCAAAACTTTTAGGTAGTTCATCAGGTTTTGTAACTGGGTTTTCAGCTGATATATCCTTATTAATTTCTATGTTAAACGTTTCCGTCGGGGTGTGTTGAATTTCTACAGATATTATTTCCGATAAATTACCAGGATCTATTTTCCAGAATTGAGCTTCTGAGAAAACTCTATCTTTAATAGGTGTCTGAACCGATTCTGGTGTTGAAACAGGTGTATCTAGTTTATTTTTCTGAGATTTTGCCTGAGGTACTTTTAAAGTTTCTTGCTCAGAAGACGTTACTTCAACTGAAGACGGAGTCTCAGTAGCCTCAGAAACTTCTACGTGCTTTTTATCTTTCTTCTTCTTTTTATTCTTCTTTTTAGGTTCTGATTGAACAGGAAGAGAAGTCACTTCATCCATCTCATCGATCTTTGATGGTTCCAAAATTTCAACTTCTTTGGGTGAATCTATCTTTTCCTCTACAGGTTTGATTACTTTATCCTTTGACTTAGAAGAGCGTTTCTTTTTATCTTTCTTAGGTGGTTGCTTATCTTCATCAGATGTGCTTGGAGCGACGGCAGCTACTTTATGAACTTCTTTTTCCTTTGATTTAGAGCTGCGACTCTTTCTGATTGGTTTTTTTGCCGGCTTTTCATCCTCCGAAGGACTCTGTGTAGACTCAGCATCATCCGGTTTTAGAGTAGTAGTCAATGGTTCAAATCTATTCTCGGACTTCTCACGAGTTTCACGTTTTTGTGAGGTGCTTGATTGTGAGCGTGCTTCCCTAGATTTTGACCTAGACCGTCTACTTCTATCTACAGTAATAAATCCTTCAGCATCGACTTCAACGTCGGGTTTGTGATGATCAACTTCAGATTCATCTACAAGGATCATTGGAGCTTTAGAAGTAACAAGGGTTGGTGCTACGTGAGTTTCTTGTTCTTTCTGCACTCTTTCAGGTGACGATCTCTTAGCTACTATCTTCGCCCACGATCCAATACTTTGATCACCTTCCGAAGCTGTTTGTGAGGGCTCTACGTCTCTTTGACTTTCATATCCACACGTTGATATTCTTTCTCCTTTTTGATCTTGAAGTTTTTCTTTTCTTGATTTCTTTTGCTCAGGTATGTCTCTTTCTTTTGGCTTCTCTGTAACTAGCTGTATAAATTCTCTATGCTCATGAACCAAACCTTCGGATAAAACATCAGCGTATGACTTGCCTTCTTCGGCAGCTTTAGCCCATACGTTTACAGGTTCTGATAAAGTTGAAGTTAGATTTTGTTCAGGTACAGAGGGTGGTGTCAGTGGCAATGGTACAGTTTCTGCTGGTTTAGGTGCCGAAGTGTCTCTCTTATCATCTCTTTCCTTTTTCTTCTTCTTTTTATTTTTCTTGCTTTTAGTTTCAACATGTTCTTCGTGAGTTTCTTCTGTAACAACTTCAGTTTCAAGAGTTTTTTCAATTGGTGCTGTCTGCGGCACGATTTCTTTTTCTTTTTTAGTTTGCAATACTGTTGAGTACGAAATTTGTGATACTGTTGGTGTCTCTTCAGTCAAAATTTTAATATTTTCTTCATCCATAGTAATAGGTGCAGGTGCATCTTCGACTACATCAGATCTACTCTCAGACACAGTAGTAACAGTCTGATACATGTAAGAAGGTGTAAACTCTGGTGCATCAGCCGATAATTTTGAATACAGTACAGTGTTCGAATAAGAGGGTTTGAATTCAGGAATGGAGTCAATTTCGGGAAGGAGGTCATGCAGGCTATGTATAGGAGATTTCTCTACACGGCTAACAGTTTCAGTTTTGGTTAGTTGTGTTTCCCTAATGTCAGCTGAAACTATATTATCCGGTTTTACGTCCGTAGGTTTATCCGTATTAATATCAGATTGTTTAATAATTTCGGATTCAGTTAGGTTTATTGCCGATTCTAAAACTTCAGTATGTGTTTCCGCCGAGATAGTATCAGGCTTAGCTTCGAGCTCTAGACCGGTTGTGGTACCTAACTCTACATATTCACTCGGATGAGGGATAGTAAAATCTTCTGTTGTTTCAACGATCTCGATATCTTCTAAAGGAGACGGTGACCCTTGTGTCACCGAAACTTCTTCGACTACTTCTTTTTCAGGACTTGTAGGTTGAATGTTGCGAGCTTCAGTTTGTAACAAAAGTTCTTGTTTCTTGTATTTGATTGAATTTTCAATGTCCTTAATATCACCGAATACCACAGGCACAAGGCTTTCATTGAGATCGTCAATAATAAAGGTTTCGTAAGCTGGTTTTTTAGCAACAATAGAAGTAACAGATGATGTTTCAGGTTCCTGAAGAGCTTCTTCGATGAGATCTTTGACAACAGCGTGGTCGTCGCTTGTTTTAGGAGTTATAGAACGAGGATGTTCTGTAGTAACATCACTTTGAGTGGAAGTAACTTCAGTAATACTTTCTGAAACATGTGTTGTAACTTCAATAACTTTTGAGGCAACATCAGAAACGAACGATATAGATTCAATCGGTTCATTAACGCTTACATTTCTGTCAATATCCGTGACTTCGCTGGGATCTATAATTTCAAAAGTATCGTCTTCAATGGAACCTTCGTCTTGAGTAGCTGGGAGTTCTACTTTAGTAACTGTGTCCACCTGCGTTTGATTTATTTTATCGATGCTTTCTGTTACTTCTTCTTGGATGCGCTCCATATTTAGGTTTTCAAATAATGGAACCTTCAACTCAAGTGTAGGTGTCGCAACATCAGAACTACCGTAAACTACCGATATAGGCGTATTACTAAGATCATCTACTTCAAATGACTGTTCAATTTTTTCTAAACGTGCTTTTTGAAGTGGAGACAAGGGTTCTTCACGTGTTTGAATATTTTGTTCAGGTTCCGTGACAATACTTTCATTAGTGATGAAGTCGATAGTATGCTCAGTGTCGGATTTGCTTGATGTAGTTGGTTGATTACTAACAATTTGAAGCAAAGTTTCTTCAATATTTTTGATCTCTTCAACTGTTGGTAATTCAGCCGGTAATTTTGCTTTTTCATCCGTCACTTTGATATCATCCACCTCAGTCAATTTAGTAGAAGCCAAAATACGCTCAGCATCTTGAATTTCATGGTAACTGTGACGTAGCGGTTCGAAAACGGTTTCTGCAACTGGTGACTTTTGTTCTTGTGCCACGTCTACAATGAGTTCAGTTACTTTTTCTACAATTGGCTCAACATTGTTAGTCGATACTGTTTCTGTTGGTGCAGCGGTAACCACTTCAGACACTTCAAGCTCTTGGACAGATACTCGTGAAGAGGCAAGCAAACCTTCAGCGTCATTTATTTCATGATAACTGAACCGTGGCACTTCGTAAATTGATTGCCTTATCGGTTCAGGCTCTGGGATTATTTGTGGAACGTACTCAATTATTTCATTTTCTATTTCATCAGCACTAATATGAGTATCATTATGATTAACATGATTAACCTTAACCTCGTTTGCTGTAATTTCAGTTGTGATAGTTTCAGCAGTAATATTAACATCTGCAATATTTTGTGCTTCATTTGTTTCTTCTATAATTGGTTCTTGCTGTTCTTTCACTGGTTCTTGCTTTTCTTCTATTAATTCTTTTACTGGAGAAGGCTCTTTGCTTGCTTCTCTAGATTTTGTAATGATTGTAGCCAACAAAGATTCAGCATCAGAAATTTCGTGATAACTAACCCGCGGTATATCAAATATCTTGGGTTCAGGCTCCTTGACTATATCGACAGAAGCTGTGCTTTGAACGTCAGCTTTAGAGGAAACCTTATCAACAGTAGTTTTTGCGGGTTCTTCGGTTATCTTCACTTCAGTTGTCTCGGTCTTCGTAGCTAATCGTTTTTCAGCATCTGATATCTCTTGGTAACTAACAGTTGTAACTTGGTTTGTGAGTTCAGGTAGTATGCCTTTTGATGTTTTGGCAACCAATGGGGAGCAATCAGTAGTTTGAGGTACTTTAGAAGTCACAGGTTTTGGTTTTATATCCTCAGTTACTTGTTGCTTGTCTTCCTTAAGTATTTCAACGACAGGTTCAGTTATGTTAGATTGTTCACGTTTTGATTGAGCAAGACGTCTCTCGGCGTCAATAATTTCATGATAGCTATGGCGCGGAGTCTCTTCATACGAGATTGGTCCTTTTTCTTCGATAGGCAGTTTACTATCTGTAACAGCCACAGACTCCTTTTCAACCGTGTTTGCTATCGGGGTAGACTTTGAAATCGTACTTTCGGTAGTAATAAAATCTATAGTTTGCTCAGTGACAGTTTTGGAAGTTGTAGTAGCCGTCCTACTAAGTGCTTGAAGAAGACTATCTTGAGCCGTAGCTGATTTCTCTTTTTCAATTACTTGTGTAATTTTGATTTCATCGGTAGGTATACCCTGTTTAGGTTCTGACGTTCGAAGTTGTTTTTCTGTGTTTATTAATTGAGGTTTCTCAGATTCAATATTGGCAATGTTTGACTCTTCTTTAGGCTTAGATTTTGATGCAAAAACTATTTCAGCATCTTTGATTTCGTGATAGCTTATCCTAGGCGCTTCTTCTCTTACATAAGACACTCTATTATTATGTTCAACCATTTGTTCCACTTCGACTGATGGCTGAGTTGGCTTTTCTGCTGAAACACCGGGCACTTCACTTACACTTTCAGTTTTTGAAACAGTTTCTGAGACACGCAGAGGAGAAACTGTTTCGGTGATTGAAGTTATTTCAGCCATTTCATTAGGAACTTGAGATACTAAAATTATTTCAGCGTTTGTAATATCACAGTCACTAATTATAGGCTCTTCATCACTTACTGAAAATACAAGTACGGGTTCTGATGTTTCAGAAGATTTCTCAGCCGATTGAAGTAAGATTTGGCTGTCTAATAGTTGTGTATAAGGCTTCAAAATTATTTGATCAGGTTTAGAAGCATCGACTTCGTCAACAGGTATAAGCACAGTTCTCTCTAATGTGATAAAATCAATAGTTTCTTGACAATCCGTTTTTTGAATGGCTTCCGAGCCAAATGTTTTGAACATTGCTTCTTGGATTTTGTCTTGTGAGGTTGGGGTCGTTGGTACAGTTTGAGTAACTTCTTTTTGAGTTTCAGTTTTTTGTGTTACTGACACAACATCATCATCTTTTACTTCTTTGAAGCTAACTACTGGCGGTTCTTCTTTTATTAGTGAATCACCCTTGGACTCTACTTTAGATCCATCTTCATCCATAGGTTCAAAAGATTGAATTGTATGTACTGGTTGCGTTTCTTCTTGACCAATTACGAGGTCACTTTCTTGTGAAATCTGGGACTCCCGTTGACTTGACATTAATTGAGAATAATCATAATCCAATTTATAACTGTCTAAATTTTGTGAATACGGCTTAAAGTCGTTGACTAACTCTTGATACGGAATATTAGAAAACTTATCCTTGTTTCTCTTATCAGCTGACACCCTGTTGCGATCCTGCACTGAGCCAAAAATAGCTTCTTCCAATATATCAGAGAAATCCTCTTCAGTTAGCGCCTTTTCAGGTTTATTTATATCTTTCTCAATTTCTTGAGTAATACAAGTTATATTCGATTTGCTCTCAGAATTCAAAGAGTGCGTTGGTGTTGAAGGTTCAATTTCTTCCTGGTCAGTAGATTTTTTGATAGTCTCTGTAGTTGTAACTTTAGTAGTATCATTTGTTACGACTTGTGTCGTTATCAATTCTGAACTTTTAGATGTTGCTCTGGTAACAGTGCTGTCTTTTATGACGTCAGATCTTTCAACAGACGCTTGTTCAGATTTAAAAACAGGTTTACTATCTTCAAGTTCAGTAATGCCTGTTTCAGGAGTGTCTGTTTCAGAACTGGATATTATTTCTTCACCAATGAACTGTTCAGTTAAAACCTTACCGTCTAAAACATTATCACTAACATTAATGGAAGACTTTTCATCAGTGATTTTGTTATTTGTCGTTTCTTCACTTAAAACTACATTTTCTTCAATGGATAGAGGTTCTTCTAACGAGTTGCTCTTACTGCTAAATACTTTGACAGTTCTAATCGGTGGCAGTTTCATCTCTTCGTGTGTTATTAGGTATATAGTACGGGTTTCAACATCTTGAGTGATAGGTTCATAATGAGTTATCTCTTCAACGATATTGTACGACCCTTCTTTCAACACATCTGGTGAGAAGAACTTATCATTATTATTCTGCTCGTTAGCAGGACTTGTGACAGGTGTCACTTGTTTTTGTTCGCTACAAATTTTTGTATCGCTGCTACTTTCTGAAATATTTTTAGTTAAATTCTCAGGAAGAACAGCTCCTTCTATTGAAGACTCAATACTTTTACTAACAGTTCGTTCTCGTTCCAGCAGCGTATTAGTCGTTTCTTGCAGTATGGTTACTTGGTTCGCAACAAAAGCATTTTCAGAAATAGTTAGTTCTGACTCAGGTTTTACTACTGGCTCTAAAGTTGTTTCCGTTACACCTTCTTCTTCTTCTAGCATAGCGTTCCAGTCAATATGTTCAATAGGTTGAACATTTTCAATGTCTTCTTCAGGTGAAGTATTGTAATCAACCTTCTTAGAGCTCGATATAGTATGGGTTTCATAACCAGTTTCATGCACTTTAGACTCAGATACTGTCTTTGGTTGGTCTTGTTTGATTTTAGATTTTGTAGTCTTTTCTTTAGGTTTTTTCTTATTTCCCTCAGTACGTTCGATCTCTTTAAGAGTTTTCTCAATATCATCATCGTCAATCTTTTGTTTTTTGGATTTCCTCTTCTTATGTGATTTGACTTCTTCGAAAGCAGGTTCCTCTGGATTTAATTCTTCCACAGGTGGTTCAGGTTCAGGAATCGGCGAGGTGATTTCTTCTGGTACTTCTTTTACGACATTTTCTAGTTTGGATTTAGATTTTGACTTCTTTTTGGATCGTTTCGTGTCTTCATGGGGCTGTAATTGTTCGGATATTTTATAACTGCTCTCGATGACTTCAGTAGACTGCTCAATTTCTTTTTGCTCGACTACCAATTTTTCAATTACATCCTCTTTGACATCAGCTTGTTTGCCTTTTTTGGATTTCTTTTTCTTTGACGGTTTTGGTTCTTCAACTTGTTCTACTAAGTTTGGCATTTCTACCACAACCGGCTCAATAGGTGTCGTCTTGAAATCTTCTTCCACAATTCCAACAGTTTCTTTTGCTTCAAAAACGATTGGTTCAGGGGTCTTTTTATGTTTCTGTTGTTTCTTTTTCTTTTTAGTTTTAGATGTAACTTCATTTGCTTTAACTTGGTCTTGAGTTGACACTAAGAGTTCTATTTCTATCAGTTCAGGTTGCGCAGGCTCCAACTGTGTTTCTTTTTGTGTCAGTTCTAAAGACAATGAATCTGGCTGTACAGTTTCCTGTATTAAAAGTTCTGGTTGTCCATGTATTGTATGTAATGGTTCTTGTTCAGCCTCTTTTATACCTACATCCTTCAACAACTCTGTTTTTGTTTGTTCTGATTGTACGAGCTGCACAATTTCGAGCTGTTTTTGTTCTAGCTGTATCTGGTCAGGTTGCTCGGACGGCAATACTATTTGTTCTTGAGGTTCCTCTACTTTAAATTGTTCATATTTTATTGGCTGTTCTTGTAGCAGTTGTTCAGGTTCCACACAAATTTCTTCTGAATGTACTTTTTCTGTATTTTGTGATTGTTCCTGTTGGGTCTGTTCCAACTCTTTGGAAATAAATGATGACACAATGTCCACTCCTGGTGCAGTTTTTCTTTTATGGGATTTCTTTTTGTTTTTGGAAGCTTTTTTGTTGATTTGTTCCTCTTGCTTAACAGTAGAATCCTGGACTGATAACTCAACCTCATTAGGTTCTGAAGTGCTGACGTGTAGATTTTCTTGAGTGCTGATTGTTTCAGTTACTAAAGTAATATTGTCAGTGGGTTCAACAGCTACGTTTAGTTTTTCCGGTAATTGTTCTTGCTCCTGTTTTGTTTCAATTACAGGTTGTGATGAAACATGTTCTATCACCATCTCATTAGATGTTGGTTTGATGTCACTCTCAACAGTTTCTGCATGTGTTGTCTTTACAGACGTCGTTTCAAATACAGATTCCAATACATTTGTGTATTCAATGTGATGAGTGACATTAGAAGTTATTGTAGAAATAACTTCACCTGGAGTTCCTTTATCTACTTCATCTGATGTTTTATAAATTTTCTTTTCAGACTGATTATCAATTAAATTCATATTCTCTTCTGCTACTTCCGGTTGAGTAACATATTCAACAACTTGTGAGACAAGTTGCGGGGTAAGTTCAGATTTGGTTTCTACTGTTGTTTCTGTACTCTTGTTAGAGTCAATAACAGAGATGACCTCAGTTATACTACCGACAGAGCTACGATCAGATTTTTCTGATTTATCTAAAGAAGCTTGCTTTTGACTCTTCTTTTTCTTAGGTTTAGTTTCCTTTGTTACCAGTTTAACTGGGGCGGTAGACTCAACAGTGATAAACTCGGTATTAACATTACTCGTTTTAAGGGGCGATTCTTTATGACCTTTCTTTTTCTTAGACTTAGTTTGTGCGTCTGTGTCTTTAATGTGTCCCTCTGGTTGCTTTTGAGTTTCTACAGAAATCACCTCAGTGATGCTGTCTTTGCTCTTATCACGAAGTTCTTTTGCCTTTTTCTTTTTATTTTTTTCAAGCTCTTCAATTTCTTTGAGAGCTTTTAGGATTTCATCTTCGGGAGATTTTGGTTTTTTAGACTTTTGCTTCTTTTTAGGCTTTTTTTGTTCGATTTCTTCGACAGTATCGGACTGTGAATCTTCTGCAACTATTTCAGTGACAGTCTCTACGACTGTTGCACTGTGTTGTAACTTCTTAGTAACCTCTTTATAACCAGTTTCTACACTTGATTCTACAGACACGGCTTTAACTGGTATATCTCTTATGGGCGTCAATTCAATTTCTACTGATTGTTCAGGTTCATCAAAGTCTTCTACTTCCATGACTTTTTTCATCGTCTTTTTCTTCTTCATGGCTTGAACGTCATGGGCTTTCGTAGGGCGTTTTTCTGGCCCACGCCTTTGTCTTGGCATTTCCCTGGACCTACTCCTAGGAGGCGGTCGTTCGGTTCTTTCAGGCCTATCTTGTCTATTTATTTTTTCCGGTCTTTCGGGTCTATCGGGTTTGAACCTCGGCGGTTCAATCTTCTCAACTTTCGATTCATATTGCTGAATCGGCGGAGATCTCTCAACGCATTCTACTACGATCTCCTTAACCAACTCTACATGTGCCACTTGTGGTTTCGGTAAGGACGTAACGCTTTGTGTACGCGGCTGCTTGCGCAGCCCGAGTGCTAATATTTCTGCATAAGATAATTCATGCGAACGTTGTTTTGATGCTGGGCTGACAGCCCTTTCCGATTCTACTGGCTGTAGTTCCCTCATTGGTTGATCCGGCAACTTTTTCAGTGGCTCGGGTGATTCCCGATACACGGGTGCCGGTACATCAATGGGCATCTCCCGGTACTCCACAGGGGGTTCCGCATAGTATTCAGGAACTGGGTCCGGTTCCGCACGCGGGACAAAGTCATCATAGTAAACGATCACGTCACCGCCATAAGGCTCACTGACACTGATAGACTCGCTAACACGGGTGTCACTGTGCGGCACTGCTTCATCATCGACTCTCTCACTGAGCACACACGGTTCCACGGGCACTTGCACATCGTCGGGCGGGGCGAAGTCGTCGGCGCGGGAGCCGCGGGAGCTAGAGCGGGAGCCGGAGCCCTTGACTATCTCGGCGTAGGTGACGCCGCCCGGCGCCCAGCAGGGCGAGCGGGCGCGCGCGGGGGCGGCGGGGGCGAGGCCCCGCTCGCGCCGGGCGGGCGAGCGGCGCCGGTGCAGGCGCGCGTGCGCCGCCTGAGCGGCGAGCATGCTCAGAGTGGCGGCGTGCTCGTCGGTCGCCGGCATCACGAAGTAGGGGTCCAGCGCGTAGATCGCTCCGGTCAGCTCTTCGATTCGCCGGGCGACCTCCTGATACGCAAGTACGGACAAACACATGATTTACAAGGGTGTCTCTCAGACGAGCGGACGAACGTGATGAGAGGTTGAGCGAAAGGAAACGAAGTGGCTGCGATGCGTCTCGTATATTAAACGTTTCGTATTATATGCTTATAAAAATTACAGGGACGAGATGACAAGGAATCGACTTATGAACTAAACGCGGTAGATCGCGGACTACGCGTCTCGCAGCGGCTCGGCGTCGGGGCTGCCGCGCTGCACTAGCAGCTTGACTCGCTCGTTTCGCGCCTGAATCTTGCTCTGGAGCGACTTGACGCGCTCGCGACACTCCTAGCGGAGGATATCGATTCGACGTGTTAGTAGCGGGGAGGGTGAGGAAGAGGGTGACAAAAAGAAAACAAAAGATAAATAAAAGATGATCGAGCTTCGAGGCTCGCAGGTGAGATGAAGCGTGCCCGCCACCTGCCCGGTCGCCCTGAGAGCCTAACAAAACAAAACTAGAATACTCGCTAGCCACCTACTCGCGGGGGGTGTGTGTCGGCTTACCTGCTGCTGGCGGTGCGCGCGCTCGGGCTCGCGCGGGCTGTAGTTGGGCTGCGCGGCGTGGCGCAGCTGCTGCTCGGCCTGCAGCAGCTGCGTGCGCAGGCGCGCCACGTCGGCGCAGTACGCGTCCACCTGCGCCAGCGCGCGCGCCAGCTGCGCCGCCTGCGCGCCCGTCTGCGCCGCCAGCGCGTCCAGCGCCGCCGCCAGCGAGCGCGCCGCCGCCTCCACGCCCTCGGGGCCCACCGACTGCGCCGCCACGCCGTCCGGCCCGAAGTGCACCTGTCCACACACAACCGGGTTACCAACTGATCAGTTCACCACCCGCTCGCACCACCGACCCTGAAAACCAACACAACAGTATAACTATTTTCGACGTCGACTCACGTTGAGTTTTTCCACTGCGTATGAGATCTTTGTCTTTTGCGTGGAGATATCATTTATTAATTTCTCCCTCAGGGCGAGACGATCCCTGAGCGGTTTCTTTGCATTCTGAGGTGTCTCCAGCGTCCTTGCGGTCGCTTCGAGCCAATGCCCGACATCTTTTAATTTTCTTTCGCATCGCTCCCATTCTTCGGCTAGTTCCTGTAGTAAACCGTTCTGTAAAAAAAATACAAAGTGTGTTAGTATTATGTTTCAAGATGAAACCGGAGTCATAATCAACAGTTGTACTGACTGTCTTCGCTAATCTCTTCTCGACGTCAACGGTCGCGTTCTCCGCTGCCTCTAGCCTAGAAGGCAAGTCTCCCGGGCTGGTTACCCGCTCGATTGCCTCAATCTCCTTAGCCATATCCGCTAAATTCTTGGCTTGCTGCTTACAGCTCTTGAGCGCGTTCTGAAAACAAAAATATATTTTAGTTAAACATTATTTTAGTTTAGTTTAACGTTCGCCAATCATTATTTGATCGCCCGCTGTAGGCACATACCCCATATTCAGTCTGTTTCTGTTGCGCCTCCTGCAAGTCGGCCAATGGGAGTGGCCGCGCAAGGAATGCTCGCTGTGTCTCAACCCAAAGTAGGACTTTCTCAAGTAGTGTGAGGAAGCGCGCGACGGCGTCGCAGGCGTCCTCCACGGCGGCCTGGCGCGCCTCCAGCTCGCTGCACACGGCGGAGAACTGCTCCGACAGCGCCGTCACCGTGGACTGCACCAGCTGGCGCTCGCCGGCATCCCGGCTGCCCTCTACTATGGCGCGCGCGTTGCGCGTCAACCTCTCCACTCGGTCGGCTACGTTTGGCACTTCGGCGCGGGTGGCGACCAGGCGCTCCCGGTAGGGCTCCGGCGCCAGCGTGCGGTCCCTCGCTGTGAGTTCGGCGGCGCGAACCCAAGCTTGCACATCTTCAACATCGGTCGCGTACTCGGAGCGAGCCGTGCGCGCGCGCTTCCATTCCCTCTCCTTCTCTTCCATGGCTGCGGCCAAGGCCTCAGAGGATAGTTCTAGGGAGGACAGCTCCTGGGCGACGTCCGCCGGTGCCGATCCTCCGTAGCGCTTCCTGCTCTCCTCCGTGAAGTTCTTCGTGCGCTCCACTAGGTCCGATACTTCTTTAGTCAGAGCGCGCACACTGTCCGCTTCGTCTTCGCCGAACACGTAGAAAGTCCTAACTTTCGCTGTCAACACTTCTATTTGCTGTCGGAGCTCGTCGATTCTCTCCGACACGCGATCGAATTCGGACACAATGTCGTCGATCTCCGCGAGCCGCGCCGCAAGAGTTTGTCGCAATCTGCAAAATAAAAGCGATATTAAAGCGTACAGTTCGTACTGAACGGCACTGGATTGTGGCTTAGAGAGCGCGCGTGAGGTGTAGGTGCCAAAACTCGACGAAAATAATCCGGCGCGGCGTGACGCTGCCCGTGACGGTGCAAGGTCGCGGCGCTACGCTACCTCGTCGTTCGTGCTCGTTCGCTCGCGGCGCTCCGCTCGCGTCGCCCGCCCGTCGCTCAATGAACCGTTCTCGATAGATTCGCTGGACGCATCTAATTTTAAATTCCACGTTCTAATGTTTGCACGGTGACATCATAGCGCGCGAGTTTTTTCGGTGCATTCGCCGGCCAGTGTTTACGTTTTGCACGCACACGCCCGACCGCGTTTACCTTATGCTGGGTGACGCGAGCGCGCGCGACCTTCAGCCGGCCGGTTGCCATATGTTAACTAACGCGAGGGGATCGGCAGTGTCGGAGCCACGGCGCCTATAATGCGAGACGGAAGTGCCAAAACGGTCCTCGTTGTAACGCAACAAAAACCGCATTGAAAGTCGACCGCAACCACACGCAGCATGGCCGGCTGACGCTGCGCCGGTTTTATTGTACACCAGTAAATACACAAAGAAGTCACTTTTAAATAGGAATACGTACACAATTATACAAAAGCTCCTATGGGACAGTGTCCCCAGACCACTGAAGCACTATTGAGAGCGTGACTCATCGCCGCCGGTCCACGTAGCCACAGTCACATTTGTATCACATAATTCAGATAAAAGCGAGTATGTGGCGGGCGCACGGCGACGTAGGCATGTCCCAGTCTCCTTATAGCATAAAAATTCGTTTCGATACTGTAAAAACAGATTGCGTCGCTTATTTTCGGACCGGTCGGAGCGACTCTGGCTCGCGGAAGGGCACCGTGCGATTGTCTTGGGCACTCGTATCGCAACGCACCGTTTCACGGAGGCACTCTTTCATAGCGTTATATTAACTTTGATATCGCACCAAATGTATTTTCTTGTTGTTAAAATGGCGTGTCGTTCTAACTATATCCCTGTAGCCGGCTTCCAGTGCAGACTGTGAGGCCGTGACCTATTAAGCGCTGCGATCGCACGCATGCGCGCTAAGCTCGGAAACACTAGTCTACCAGTTTGAATAACGATTACACGTCTCCCCCATGCCCTGTCGATGTCTGGCTTTTGTTTCGGTGGAAAATGAACTTTGTTTTCTGCGCAGTTAGTATTACATTGATTTGTGAAAGGGCAAGACGTAGGGCGTTTCGGTCGCAGAGCTTGTCCTCTGATTGATTCTATTCTAGTCTGTAAGTGCGGAGAAACTCTCAGACACGTGAAGTTTCTAGTTGAAGCTCGCTTCTAGAGCTTTAACAAGAGCAAGTACCTAGCTAGTCTATGAGCAACCGATCGATACCGTAGAACATAACTAGACCCAACAGGTACTTCTACATCGAGTTAGAGCTAATATTTTATAACAATCTAAAGTGTTTTTTCTACAAATATTTACAATGAATCTTATTTTACCTTATCCAAGATTTCACTATACGCATTTCCCCAATAAATCAGAACCACCAACACGTAAGCGCCAATATGTTAGGACAATCCGGTATAATTAAGCCGGGGTTTGAGGGTGAATATTGCATGGGGCTTCCCCCCTTTCTGAAAACATACGCGGCAAATGAAATGTAGGCATTTTTAATATACAAGCGTCTAGCCAAATTGATTCGTATATCGTCCCATATCCTTGCAAATGTCATGAACAGGAATGCGAAAATGATGGCTCCAATGCAATTTAAACGTCGTCGATTTTTTAGTCGTGCGCTAGGAGAAAGAAAAAGCACAGGTCAATACTATAATATTCCTGCTATCTCCCTCACACATCATGTTCTTAAAATACTCAATTTATATTCAGACTGCAGTCATTCCTTGAGGACTGGAATAATTGCTGAAGAAATTATGTGTCATCCATCATAGCGAAGGGTGCATTAAAATAGCCTACACGACCGGAATAGTCTTGCGTTTCTTGTTGATTACTCATGGTTATTCGGATGAAAAATTAATGACAAATTACGAAACGCTCGTAACCGTTCAGTGAAGCAAACTGCAGCCCCTTGACAATTTGTTACAATATTTTATTGAACTTTATCCGAGGGAAAGCTTCATATGTTTGTATTCCAACTGACTAGCTTCTATTCTCTAATAAAATAGAGCAAACATTACACTTTTATTAAGACCTAGCCACAGACAAACAAAACCATGAAGTTGCAGTAGCGCGCACTGAAAGTATGCACTGCTTATCTGATAAAGAATACAAAAATATCATTAACAAAACGGCTCAATTTCACATAATGTATTAAACCTTCAAACACACGTGATTCGAGACACAATAGAAAGACAAAAGCAGCGCGACAGCCGGCTACCACTTGGTCGTCGAAAGGTTAAATTTTGATTTAATATGACGTAGATTACTAGACACTGCTTAATTTCCTATAACAACACGCCACTCTGACTACACAAAAAAGCTAGATTCTTACACAAAAGTTTAAACAGTTTGAAATAGTCTTGTAAATAAAAACGAGTGGCGAGAAGCGCGTTCACACAAAATTCGTCAATACTTTATACTTGGTATTGAGTGAATTATGTCATCGCTATTTCATGAACAGGAAGTTTTGTGCGGTCACATTGTTAAAAACTGTGACTGTTTTATTCAGGCGTTGAATAAATATAACTTTACTACCGATATTTGTCGTTATGGTAAAATATTCAACTTTATTAAATATGTTTTACCTCTTGGTTTCAAGTTTAGTCGGTTAAAAGTTATCCTCATTGAAGCGTACGTAACTGGTGACCTAATAAATTGCCTTGTTGAAGCTGTTTTAGCAACTAGCTATATTATATTGTTAGGACTAAAATTTTTCCTCTCAATTTTTTTTAATCTCACCCTTAATTAAAAAAATCCATTAAGGGAATTACATGAACATTTGATTGTTTCTTATCTCCCTGACCTTTTTCCAAATATGTTGGATGGCTTTCAGCCTGACCGGATATAGCCAAAGACAATAATAATGAATATGTTTTACATGGAGCGACTGTCTATCAGACTTCCACAGTCCAGAAATTGTAGACTAATAAAACATAATGTTAGGTAACACTTCCTAAATTCCTAGACGTTGACAAAAATTTTGACGTAGATATATAGTCGTAGTGTGTAGTCGTGTATGACGACTTATAAATGACCTTGGTTTGTTTACAATACTTTAAAGTTTACGATAGTTTAGATCAGCATGTTAATTCGACTATCAATAAAACGCTAAAATATAAGTAGTTAGTTAGAGATCACTTAGAGAAGATACCATAAAAACTACTCATGACTACAATACAAATCTAAGCATATTTGTAGAGATCGAAAATGTAGGTCAAACCATAACAAAGAAAGAACAAAAGCTATCTAAAACACACGAGCAAAATCCAGATTCTAAAATAAACACTGAGGAAGTTCTCACTAACATACAAAGGTATATAAATACGGTTGATAAACGGACATGCCGATAACAAGTCAACGACCCATCAAATGGCAATGTTGCCAAACTTGCGTTGGCAGTGGTCGGAGCGTGGAACGCGATGTCAGCCGACCATAACCCGGGGGAACGGTTACCGCTATAAGTGTGCACTCGACTGATTCTTCCATTATGGGGAAACGAACCTTCAAGAGTTGAAGTTCAATTGTTTTCTTTGAGATGTTTTGAAGTGTTAGTTGCTTTGGTTATTGGAAAAGTTGTCTTGGATTTTTTGTTTAAATCTCTCTTTATGACTTCTTGAGGAGTCTCGTTCTCATATTATGATGCGCTGATGACCGTGAAATAATCTCAACACATTGGCTATTTTTAACCGACTTCAAAAAGGAGGAGGTTCTCAATTCGTCTGTATTTTTTTTTGTTTTTTTTTTTTTGTATATTTGTTACGCGATATCTCTGTCAATTGTAAACTGATTTTGATGGTTCTTTTTTTGTTTGATAAGTCATGATTCAGGGGTGGTCCCATATAAATTTTGTGACGATCGGTTCAGTGCTTCTCGAAAAATTCACCAAGAACAAAAAAATATTGACGAAATTTTCATAGACGATGTGTGCTTTGTCTTCAAGTTTCTATTTTCGTTTTATAAGATTGTTAGTAGTTTTATTTTGAAAATAAATTACTTTGAAAGATACTATACACAGTCAAACATTGGGAGTCGACACTAAAAAGTAAAAAATAAAAAACTTTTTTCAAAAAAATAATAACCGCCTTCAAAAACTAAAAACCTAAAAATAACTAAAATTTCGAAAGTCGGTGGCTTTTTTCTGCCAGTCAATTTATCTGAATTTGTGTTGCCACCGACTTCCGAAATTTTAGTTATTTTTGGGTTTTTAGTTTTTGAAGGCGGTTATTATTTTTTTGAAAAAAGTTTTTTATTAAAATGGTGAAAATATTTAGTGGGACAAGTTTTTAGGGTTACGTGATGTAACCGAAAGTTAAAAATACTCTAAGTTACAAAAGTTTAATACGAAAGAACTAGATGACCTAAGCTAACCAAGTATAAGGATTATCGTTCAGTCTACAGCAAATACTTAGATATAAAGACATGTTCGCTTGCTAAACATACCCATTAAAGTATAATATATTCAAGACCGTTGCTCGAGGGGCGGTTTCAAGGGAAACTCCATCCAATTATTGGTAGAGAAACAGCTGGTGTGGTTGCCATGTATAAAACCGACATCAAAGGGAAAATAATATTAAAGGAATCTGTTATTATTGGAAAAATAAAACTATTCAATAAAAGATGTTTTAGATTAAAATACAGGTTTATGCTATTAGGTATTTTAATGATGTCCTGGTAACTTTTTGCATAATTGGATGACACTAAATATAAATAAATAAAAATAAAACACTAAAAATAATAAAGCAAACTGGCTGACACTAAATGTCGACCGAATACCAAAGGCTGCTGGTGTTTACCCTTCTGGGTAAAAAACAAAGTTGTCAATGTCTCGTGTTCTTTTATTTATTCACCCGTATTCTCCAAACTAGAATAAAGGAAAGCTGCTTTTCGGCAGAAATAGGTACGGTAGTACTTCTATAGGTGGGCTCCTTCACTAAAAACTATTCAACCCAAATGTTTAAGTAAAGAAACACATAATTTCGTTTTCTAATGGCACAGAGAATATTATAGACGACATTATTATTCATTTACTCAAACAATTGTATCATTCAAACAAAAGGTAAAAGGTATACTTTCAACCCAGTTTGCAGGCTTTATTCTATTCCATCTGTTAATTTGCAAATTCAATTGTCCCTCATTCTAAGAGGTCCCATATGGCGACGAAACGAATCAATTTACTAAACATTAGCAACTATTTATTGAAACAGATTATAGTAGGTCAGGGTCCATATATAGACCTGTCTCTCCTTATATTCTTTATTAATGCAATAAGCAATGTTTTTATTGCACTTAACAAAGTTAGGTCAAACGCTATCGTGTAAAGAGCACTAGAAATTCTGTATAGAGGTGAAGTGCAAACCTTAATTTTAATGATAACATATTTGAATATTTATAAACAACTTCAACTAGGTAATAAACTTTGAAGGGCAAATAATTTAAATGAGAATTTTATATTACGTAATCTGTATAATTAATCATGTAAAAAGACAGGCTTATTGATAGTAATACATGTATAGCCAAACAGCCGAATGAAATTTGCGCAGCCAGTTTATTTTATGAAATATAGAAGCACTAAGAAGCGAGTTTGGAAAACCCCAGGTGGGGTAAAATAGAAGATGAAAGTTTGTCAAATCGTAAGGGAAGCCGCACAAGACGTAAATACAGTGCTAACAAAGCTAGAATACCCAGACTTTTCAACTACAATTAACAGAATTACCAACTAACAATAATCGAACGTCCATCAGTAAACAATTTACAGAAACTGTGAATCAACAACTCGCCATGAGTCACTGACAAGTTACCCCTTTTCAAAGTTACAACATACTTATACAGATACATGTTGCAAAAGGGTCCCCTCAACCCTTTGGGTCCCATTATCACGGCTATTACGATTGGTTAATGTATGAGACACAAATCCTCGTCTAGACACAATTAAACCATGACTTCATTGGTTTACAAAGTCACATGGTGTTTTAAAATCAAGGTTGCTAGCGGTTCGCGCAATCCATCAAGACGTTATGCTCAGTGAATCTCGGTATTTGTAGTCCCAAGGTCAGGGTCATATGGGGTTCAGAAATTTGTTCAGTGATGCGGATGCTGAGTTGCTGCATTTTGCTAATTTGGAAGGTAGCGTCGAAAGAAGTTGAAGCAATCATGTTGAAATGGGATAAATGAGTGTTTTAAATGTCATCATTTACAAACAAAAATAACGGAATCTGGCTGCACAATCCAAAAAAAAGAAATTAGAAAGGTAGAGAAATTACTCTATCAGAAACAAATAGAGTGAAAAGTCTATAAGATTCGTTGCTCTTGGATGCCAGACAGTGCAACTATTTAGAGACGATTAATACTTTAAAGAATATAATATCAATTTTAATGCCAATGATATAATCTGTAAGTATAGACTGTCTCTAACTATGTCAACTCCTAAATAAGCTGCTGACGTCACTTCACTTAGAACTAAGGGTTATTTTAATAAACTACGAGATTTCTTAGCAAGCGATGATATCATAGCAGAGGACGCAGCATTAGATTATGCAAAATGTACTTTAACCTCTGAAGCATAAAGACGATAGTTTGAAAAGATTATTTTTGCAAAAGCGGAATCATTTTAAGATCCTGTGTCATTGGTTGCGTAACGTAAATTTTTGTAAGGGGCCGGTATTTTTTAACAATTTGTTGTATCTTTCGTGTTTCATAGTTCCATTCAAGATAGACTGAACAAAATATTATACATAATGAAATTAGGAGAATTCCTATGATTACGTTGTTACAGATAATATAAGATGGAACAGCTGCGTCAGAAATCGTTGACACAGTTCGTGTATAATATGTATATAACTTTTAAAGTGTAACTTAAATTTGTCTTAGGTGTGTCTTAGAATTGTCTTAGGAATTCATTTTATTTTCTGCACCCTTACATAGCTTCGCTACAGGTCCTTTTATTAAATGTGTTAATGTGTCTTTCAATCTTGTTCCGAGTGCAAAATTGTCATATCCATCATTTTGAATATTTTTATGATTACCGACTACTTCATATCTATCAAATATTTCAATCATGGCACCATTTTGTTCTACAGAGTCATTTATTTTTATGTACTTTCTTTTAGATCCCGTACAAATTCCTGTACGTAGAATCAGCGGGTATTATTGGTGTTCATGCAACCGACATGTGTTCATGGCGACTTGGCTTTATTTTGCTTGCGCTAATAAAATCCATTTTATTTTTAAGCTGTCTGGGACACATGTCTATGGGGCATTTAAATTTTTGTAACATGACGAAAACTATTGCAGGATAACTGAGTTTTACTAGTGAATAGATGCATTTTTTTTTTGTTTTTGTTTATTTTAAAAACATTTACAATAGTGCCATGGGATTCATGGGGCACCTTTCATTAATTAAACCACTTGGAAGATCATTTTCATACATATTATTGTATTTCTTTGTTTTTTAAGGTCGGTCTGTCTAGTCTAATCTTTAAAGTTACTTGAAGATTTCTTGATCATGTATTTCGGTGCGTCTTTACACATTAAATAAACGCAAGTGTAATAAAAAAAGGTCCAAGGCCTTAACGGCGAGATATTTAAGATCAATGTTTGTGTGATTCTTCACATTATTTATTTTTATAATGTTGGGAAAACATTTGAAAAATTATAATTGGCTCGTTAAGGTTCTACACAACTTTGGTGTGACTAACTAACCTAAATGTTATTTTCAGTTACTCTTACATTCTATCTAAGTATTCCGTTTTTTTCTTCATCTGGAATTTATAGTTCTAAAATATTATGAATCGTTAGTGTTACAATTCTGCAGTTTTAGATAACAATATGCGAAATTGTGTTTGGTAATCCCGCATAAAGATTATTCGCTCTGATAAGATAGTAAGAGAATGTTTGTTATTCTACCAAACAATTTTTCCCATGAATTTTTTTCTTGACTTCTATATCCCATGCACAAAAAAAGAATTAACGCTTCTGCCATATTACGTAGTAAATGCATCAGACTGGTTGCCAATTAAGACAGAATTGATTAATGTACTAATGCCCTTGAATACTTAATACCATTACAGGCATTAAGAATTACGTATCAAGCAACCACACTTAAGAAATAAGAAGAATCTTCAGAAAGAAATAAATCTTCTTTCTTATTTCTTCAAATTTCTTAAATCTTGAGAAAGGAGAGTTCAATTTCGCTTGCTTTAATTTTTAATATATTTGGCAGTAACCTTTTCTAGATTTTTAATGCAGTTGATATACTTTAAATGCAGCCTTATTTTCTAGTTAATAAAGATTATTTTAGAGTGTTAAAATGGTGAAAATTATTTGGCGTACCAGTCTGCCGATCGCATGTTTGGAGATGGTAAAGAATTTTAATGTGATCGTCGTGAAGGCAAAATTTGTGACGATTTTTTTAAATCTAGGCTTATTCGGAGTAATTGTGGATAAGTGTCTCATTAAATTGTCACCTGCTAATTTCTGACGAAGAATTTAGTGAATTTTAATAGCTAAAGTGGATGTCTACGTTTTGTGAGGTAGAATGGGACTGTTATGCCGTTGCCAAGTAAATAAATAGTAGGCACAATAGCATAATTAAAACAGCAGAACTAATTTAAATATGGGACAGACCTGCCAACCAATTTCTTGGCTTGTTACACGTAAATCTAAAAGCTATCCATCATAAAATCATCACCAGACACCAAATTCTAAAAAACTCGCCAAACATAAAACTAACCGACCAGATTGTGAGACGCCAACACTTTTTCCACCGACTATATCTGTTGATGACGAAATTGATGTAAATGATTCTGAGCTTACAGCAGAAGTAAAAAGGTTTAAAATGAAGAATGAATTTGTTGGAGAAATAGCAAATATTTTTGTTTTTTGAATCCATGAGCGCCAAGATGACAGTTAGTTGATGTTATGCCAGAAGAAATCTTCCGGAATTCATTGGCTGGGGTCGGCAACAAACTGGCCTACTTACCGAGAAAAGGTTTTTATGTAATATTCAGTGAAAAGACGAAGTTGTTGATAAAGTTGAGTGAAAGCTGGAAATGAATAATATTTTTGTTGTCATTGCGTAACGCCGTGACCTATTTTTCATTACTTTCAGAGAGCAATTTTCTTGTCTTAAAAAGTTGTAATTACGTGAGAATGTCCAATGTTTTATTGCGTTTAGTACAAACTTTTAACTGGATTGAAAGTATGTGTTCCGAAAGCATTTCACCTTTATTATTTATTCATTTTCTTGGCTTCCTTCAAAACGCTTATCATTCTAAAGAACCACAAACTGGCTTCAAAAGGATATACATCTCCACATAACGGTGATAATGCTTAAATTCAGAAATGAGTAAGTATTCATTTGAAAAGATTTTTATGTTCAGTTCGCTGAACAATTACTCGGAGTCAAATAACTAATGTTGAATACAGCCCGACTGTTTAAGAAATTTTCTTTTATAGCATTAATTTTAATCTCTCTAGGATTAAGGATTTAATTGATGAAAGTAAGCAATCATTAGTGTTCCAATTAATATTAAAGTATGTGTACACAATATTGCGTTTTAATTATATTTCGTGAATTACTAGTATAAGCGCGATAGTTTAAAAACTATCACGCTTAACAGTTGACCGAATTCAAGACAAGTCAAGTCTTAATTTCCATTAGACCAAAATGGGCACTTCGGAACGTTGTTTACAAAACAAAAATGAATCTAGTTGTCCATTCCAAAATGTTGTTTCGTATGGAGAAGAAAGAGCAAGAATTGAAAAGATTTGAAAGCACACATTATGATGCATTTTTTTATAATATACCTTACCAACTTTTATACAAGCAAAGTCGCAGGCAAGAGCTAGTTAAGCTATAATTTAAAAATGATAGCAAAAAAAAAAGAACATGAGTTATGATTAATACTTAATGAAAACTTTAACGTTCCATGCCCGGTAGATCCTAATATACATGTTTACAAAGTTTCTGCTGCAGCCACTAGCCAAGTAAATAAAGATACATAACCACTTAGCTATATACAGTTATATAATCCAATAATCGTACAAACGCTAGACGCGTAATTACTTAACCTATTTATCTCAACTCGCTGTCAATCGACCAACTGAAATCCAATTAAGGAATATAGCAACTGGTATAAAACTTAAAAAAAAAGATATTTCACAGCTGTTGATTGATAAATGGTTTTTGTCACTGTATACAAGTAAGTTATTATTATCAACTGTTTACTCTATTATTTCAACATACTGTTTTGAACCACAAGATAAATTGTTACATGAAATTAAAAGGGTATTAATTTAATACATCTTTTAATTTCAAAACTATTTAAATAGTAAAACAAATTGTTTAGTCTGCGACAGTAAAATAATTAAATTATTATCCCTAAAACAATATTGATATTTCATCCGGACCTTTGCTTTGTTAGGGGTTGAATTTCGACACCAAGATTCTTTATGCGCCTCTACATTATAAAAATAATCTGGTCGATAAACCCTATATTTAAACGTTTTACGTATTGAACATTCTGCGCGTTTCTAGTTTCATTATGTTGATTTCTAGCTCATTAATTTCAGCTGAGTGTTAATTACCACCAAGAAAAGCCTCCCTCTTTAAATTTGGAGAGTTACGACAGTTAAATTTAAGTTTCACACGATCTGTATTTTTTTTTCAATTCTTTATACCACTATGTAATCGAACAGTATTTGTATCCCAAGGCTATCCAAACGGTTTGCTTTTAATGCTTTGCTGCGAAATAACAGTTTGACCATCAATTTTGCACGCGTCGGTAAATACTGTATAATGCATTGATTGTTGGTTTTGGCACCTCGCGTGGACATATCGAATTAATTGGAAATCTGTATTAACAGATGGACAACAAAAACTTGCCTTTGATGATGTAATGCTGAAAAAGGATATATAAGTTTGTTGATTTAAAGCTTACTTGCATGTATACTTCCTTAATTATTTTGCCAATAAAATATTAGTTAAAATTGAAATGAAACCTTCAAACACCCGTGACACAACAAAGACAATAGCAGCGCTACAGCCGGCTGTCGCTTGGTCGTTGAAAGGTTAATACTTGTTGTAAATATCTCAAATTCCTCAAAACTGTATCTATACCTACCAACTGTATAAAAAGTAATCTTCAGAAGTATTGGACCAATTTAATAAAATCTTTATTTGTTCTTCTGTGGTAGCAAGCGTTATTGATACTGAGCATCATAAGTTGTTTATTATGGTACTGGCGATGAAAGGGGCCATCATTTGTAGAAGGGAAACAGATAATTACTCTTTAGAAGATCCCAGCAAATCACTAAGACATTTTACTTTTTAATACTATATGGTTATAAATAGCTTCATGTTCTTAATATTGAGTGCCGACCTTTTCGGCTATAAAGGGCACACCACTGTATTATGGCGTAATTTACTTCTACGCAAATGAAGTCACGAACAAAAGCTATATTTACATAAAAACAAAACATTATTGTGGCATTATAAATTCTCCCACGCATTTGATACTGGCCATCATAATACTACTACTCATAGTTTTATACATTTAATGCCGGTGATGACACAGTATCTGTCTCTGTTTCGCCATAGCAATATTTACCAATTTTGAGCCACTGATTGAAACATGAGTAATAATTAGTCTTCTGAAACTAGCATGGCAACAAAGTGTACCTATAGGCACTATCATAGGTCCATTCCTGATTATACTCCAATAGCACAAGATCTATTTGTGTCAAACTTCACATTACTTTTGTAACAAACAAATCTGCAAGTAACCTTCAAATCAACACACAACACAACTCTGTTTTCCACCAACGATACTAAAATTTCCTTCAAAAACATTTACGCAAAAGCACAGAGTCACACCACTTACTTCTCATAAGCTTCTACAAGTTCTTTGACGTTCTTCTCCGTGTCGTTGGCTGCGTCTTTGGAGTGTGGTTTGAGGATGGTGATCACGAAGTCAGCGTGTTCTAGAAGTTCGTCACGACTGTCTTCAAGACTTGAAACCTCGCTTTGTAGCTCCTGAGAAAAAAAATAGTGAATGGTTAGTGAGAAATCTATTTAAAGCTTAAACATTTTATTTGATAGCCTCAATTGAATCTCGTGTTTGATGCACAGGTGGAGCGACTGTCGGTAACTAATCTAAAATTTCTTGAATATAATTTTTCTGATTTGTATCCAGTTTATGACAATACTTATATCAAACAAAATAATAATGTTATAATCTTTTGTATGTTTAACCTCTAATACTGGTAGACGATTAGAAAAAAGATGAGGTTCAGTATTAGGTGCATTACATTACTGTACGTCTGTCGGAGTCGAAGCACTAACTAAAGATTCAACTGAAAGTAAGTGAAACCCAGTACCCAGTTAGTTAAAGTTCTTAGAAGTCTCTTGGTATATACTTCTTGACAATGACGATTAAAACAATTAGGTATTTGTATAGTGTACATAACAAAGTAATTTATTGTTCCAAGTATAAGTGCAACATTTTTGTTTCAGTATACTTTTCTTATCATCGACAAAGAAATCATTCTTCTGGCTAAGCGAATCAGCTTCCTGACAGTTAACTATATAACCACTAGCTTCTGCCCGCGGCTTCGCTCGCGTTAGAAAGAGACAAAAAGTAGCCTATGTTACTCTTCATCCCTTCAACTATCTCCACTTAAAAAATCACGTCAATCCGTCGCTCCGTTTTGCCGTGAAAGAAAGACAAACAGACAGACAGACAGACAGACAGACAGACAGACAGACAGACAGACAGACAGACAGACAGACACACTTTCCCATTTATAATATTAGTATGGATAGTAAAAGTTGTTGGTTATCATGAGCACAATCACATATTTAAGTACCGTACACTAATTGCCAGTCACCATACTTAGCTTTTAACTTTAACGTTATAACTTTTTAAGCTATACTGATATATAAAGAGGTATTGTTGTAAGAAATAACAGGAATTTTATTTCACTGAATTGCTTCTTTGTCTAAAATATGATGGATAGGTAATTAAAAATACAAAACCTATCAAAAATGTTTTATCAATGGGATATAAATAATAAATAAATAAATAAATATCTTGGGACAACTCACACACGGCCATCTGATCCCAAACTAAGCAGAGCTTGTGTTATGGTAACCAGACAACTGATAAACATACTTATATAATTTTTAAATACATACATATTATAGATAGATCACACCCAGACACAGAACAAACATCCATGCTCATCACACAAAGCTTGTCCTGGGTGGGAATCGAACCCAGTATACAAATAATTATAGTGAGAATAATCAGTAAATTACAGATGCGAAATAAACAAATTGAATTTGAGTTTTCAATGGGCTTGTACTAACTTTTATAACCAGACAAACGATAAACATACTTATATAATTTATAAAAACATATGTACATAATTATCAAAGACAAATTACACCCACACACAGAACAAACAATCATGCTCGTCACACAAAGTAAGTCTGGGTGGGAATCGAACCCACTGGCTCCGGCTTAGCAGTCAGGGTCACTAACCACTAGACCAACATGCCCAGCCCAGCTTAGCTCAGTCTAAATCCTAATGTTTTTATTCTTAATCCAACTATTGGAAGTAGCAGGCTATCCTGGTCATCTCACCTGAAGAGCATGCCTGGTGTCAACAGCCCGCCGGCGCGTGCTTGGGTTGGCGTCCAACTGCCGCAGACGGTCTGACGCGGCAGTGATGGCCGCGCCTAGGGACCTCTGCACGTCCAGGAGTTGGTTCCAGCGGTGCAGCTGCTGGTCGGCTGTTGCTGCGCGCTTGGCTAAGCCTGAGGGAAAAAAATAGGATGTTAATAGAAGTAGTAAAATTGACGTTGTTATTATCAGGAACAAAGGCTGTTGAATATTTGTTTTTGTATTTCTAATTGTTACAAGAGTTTCCCGCTGCTTTGACTACCCATTTGCATACAAACATTCATCACCTATACTAGGTGTATTTCTCGTCTTGCACAACTCGCTAGGAGATGATTCAACCCATGAAAACAAACAACTTTTATTATGAAACCAAGTCTGAAATCTCGAAAAAAGTATCAGCTGTTTCATACATTATGGTCGGGAGGGCATTGAACTTGTGTCTGAAACAGCTGATATTTTTTTCGAGATTTTAGACTGATATTACGAAAGATATATTACTAAAGAAGACATCATTAAGTCTAAGATAAAATTACACCAAATTTTGTATCTTTTATATTTTGTAAAACTAACAAAGTTAATAGATTTTGATCGCTATCGACTGCCGTTATGTGTCGTCTATCTAATCATATCTATAGTTTTTCAGAACAGCAGCTGTAATTAGTGTTGCCATGGCAACAGTGTTGACATAAACATACACGGTGATAATATGTTTGCGTCCCCTCTCCAGATAATTATCTTTACATCTGTGTAATTAGCTTAATTTAATCGAAGTCCAACAACATTGTAGTTTTGGACTGTTCCTAAAAAATAAGTTGCTTAACGCCTACAGACCTAGATGAGATTTAGATGAGATGAGGTCTGGTCAGGTCCGCTGTATGTACCTCTCGTAAAGTCAGTCATACTATATGGATCCCACATGGTTTGACCAATATATTTATATGTCTGTAAAAGAGACTTTGTCCTTTTTCTTCTCAGAGTAATTGATTAAGAATCATGTAATTGGTCTCAACAAAGTCTAGAGGAAATAGGACTAGACGCTAGTGGTGTCTACAGCCGTTTTCTATCTACTAAACTAAACTTTCGGACTCGTAAATCAAGCCACCTAACGTAACGAGATAATATCGTCCATTACAAAAAAAAGTATTCAAATGTTTAATATGCCAGTTACAAAACTCCATTGATAATATATATATTTTTTTAAGTTATAGACAATACAAAGTCACTATGCTAAGTGGCTCGATTAAGCAGTCTGGAAGTGCATAATGCTACTACATACCTTCGCATGCTACATTCCATCGATCAGCGAGCTCTCTGGTCCTCTGCTCCACCCGTTCTCCACTCGCAGCATCAGCTCCAGAGCAGAGCTCGCGCGCCCGCTCCCGGACCACGTCCAGAAGCGGCTGCTGGTTCTGAAGATTGAGGGCATAACCGGTTATCAGGGGAAACACGTAGACGGTAGCAAGAAAGGCTTAAACTTGGTTTACCACCGGGTTCTCGAACGTAACTTAATTTTAATTTGTTGTTTCCATTAGTGATTCAGAATCAATAAGACTAATACTGCAAGCAATAAAATATTACTTATAGAGATAAGTTTATACGCGCAATTGGTGTCCAAAACTTGACAAAACGTAAGAAATTAAATAAGGAAATTCTTGCAAAACCCGATGTACAATATTGTTGTGTCTATCACTTTTAAAATGAAAAATGAACAAGTCATAAACTTAAGTAACGTTTGAGAATTTGCTAATCATTTCCTCAAGGAAGCCATATTTCCCTTAATCAACAGGTGAAAACAAATCAGTTTTCTATCTACATCATCAGAAAATAATGAAGGAAGGGATCGATGAAAGGATAATTAGTTGGCAAAAAGCGACACCTAAACGCAAAATCAAGCTTAATGAAGGAACACATATGAAAATAATCATAGATGCTAAAGATTTGTATGCTTAACACGATGTAGATAGAAATCAAAATATTTTAACAGGAAGTTTGCACACTATATCGTCTAGTTTACGACTTCATTCAGGAAGGATATGATCAGACGGTGCGTAAATTCCAATCTGAATAACTGACAATGAGAAATTATTGATATTATAGTCGACTGGCTGATTACCCAATAATAATTGGTTTACTTTCATACTTACGAACCGGTTGAAACCTGAATACATATAAAAGAAAGAGTCGTTTACATGTTACATGAAAAGTGGTCGTATTGGCAGGCGTCCGTCACTCGCTCAAGGCCACGCGTTTTATGCCTACCGCTTCGCGTATCGTCGACGATACAACGAACACCGGGCTGTCGCGCGCCCGGTTGAGTGCTCGCGCGTCACGGGTACAGCGCTGACTATCAAAATGCCGAAACCACGTAATTATTGCGTGATTATAGTGCAATTCCCCTGTTTCCCAATTCTCCTGTTTCCCTTTTGATTATTTATTACAATTATTCACGCGGTATAATAATCGGGAATTCAAGGAACGAAAAATATGCATCAGTCATTTTATTAATTAATATATTTGATCAACAAATAGAAAAATAATTGTTTTTCTAAAACATTCGTTTTATTACCATTATCATCATACGTATAACCCTAGCACATTTGCTGGAAGACACACACACGTCATGTTAGTCGCGCGGCGGGCAAAAGAATCTCAACTCTCTTTGTGCGTACTTATGGTACATTTCTACTCGCTGCAAATAGCTGGTATTATTATTATGATTTTGTAGGCTATTATAGCGTAGGTATTTTAGTTTTTGTATTGGAGTGAAGTATCTGTTACGTAGTAACTATTTATTAATCTGTGGTATTGGTATAGCTTTCACAATAATACATACGTATGTAGTATGCCTTTCATGAATTGTGTAAGAGTTATTGATTTAAATGTAACTTGGAATTGAATAAATGCGGTTTGCTTTTGAATTCAGTTTCAAAGTTGTTGTTAAAGAATTATTGAAATGGTTTGCTGCTGTAAAATTATTAATTCAAATAAACCGTTAATTGGCTGAATGAGCAAGAAATACCATGAACACTTTATTTTTAGTAGAGCACAGTCAGCTCCAAAAAATAAATATTGAGACTGTACAATATGAAAACCATGTAACAAGTCGTACACATTAAAAGAGGCCTACAGTAAAACATAGTTAATGGTAAAACAATTCAAAAGAAATCGAGGCAGCTTGTAGACGAAAACCAATTTTTGTTTGATTTTATAGAAAGTTATTTCGGATCCGATTGTACGTTGTAACTTTATATGTTTATAAACGCACGAACGTTAGTTTTGATCAAATACTAAAACAACTTAAAAACGAAACATAACAAATTGGTTACGGTATTGAACTGTCGCAAAAAGAAAATTAAGTACTACAACTGGTAATGACTAATGATGACGCCATGCTTTGCAAATTATGATATCCGGTATCATTCTAAAGTTGTTTACATATAAAAAAATATGTGTATACTTTAAGAAGATAAACAATATCAAAAAATCCTATTATGTTTACAACAATTGTGGCTTCTTTTTAACTAACAATCGAAGTTATATTACTAGACTCGAAAAGGCTGAGGTTTTTCTGTATCAAATATACATAGGATAACATGTTGATTAGTATCTTCTTCATAATGATTTAAGTTACTTATTTTCGCCCGCAACTTTTTACACAAAATGTTATAGCCTATTAGATAGGGATTATTAGTTCCGGAAAAAAATAAAAGAAAAAACCACCTGTAAGACGTGTAGATTAGTAGAACTTAATTTAACAAAACTCTACCGTCCAAGACATAGGTTTTGCGTAGTTAGGGACCACCGTACAAACAACCATATTCCCAACACAACTGCTTGGAAGCACGTATTATTAAGACTCATTAAGACCCATTTGTAACTATAGCCAAAAAATCTTCTATAAGAAAAGTTAAAAATTTTGGTACCAAGTACCCAGTACAACATTGTCGATAACATTACCTAAGTACAGGGTACATTTTATATATTTATTATATAATTCAACTAACAAAGTATGTTTTATGTTCTGTTAACTTTTAAAACACTATAAACTTATTGTATGTTGTTGGTACATTAGGTTTACTAAGAACAATCGCAATGTTTATAGCATTAACAATAAAAGAGGGTGTATTGTAGATAGCAACTATGGTGTTTATAGTAATAACTTTAGAGTATTGTTGGTTTAGCAACTTTGTCCTATTTAACCTTAGCCTCTGTTTTGTGTTTACCGAGAACATTCGAGTGCATTTTTACACGTGTAAGCTTAAGGGTATCAGACCGGTACCCTGTAAAAGTGTATTAGGGTCAAGTCTGACGACAGAAGCAAACATTCATGAAGCTGAACTAAATTGACAGCCCTTAAGGACCCGAAGACCGTAACGGTGGTAAATTAAAATTCAATGTTACCTTCTAAATAATTAAAAATAGGTCGATACATATATTGCTAACTGCAACACTTGAGAACACGTAAAGTATTTGGCATTTTTTCCCCAAATATTTGTCAAAGTCCGAGTTAAGTTATTTTGACGAATAAAATTGGACAAGTCGTCTGGAAAATTTCCATATTATACAGTTTTTTTATCCCTTTTCCTGCAGGGATGTATTAAATCAATACTATATTTACTGGACAGGATAAGGTCTGTCGAGGTCCGCTAGTATGCAATATACGTAACAATGTAATCAACATACAAAAGGCGAAATATATGGACTAGTACGATAACTTCACTGCTACTTACATAAACTTCGATTGTCCTAAGAACCTAACGTTGTAGCAATACTATACAAACACTTTGTAGGCTTTAAAAAGGCACTTGTTTCAAAGCAACTTTGTCCCATGTCAGCCTTGGCCTCCGATTTGAGCTGACATCATGAAGCAAACAACCAAACCAAAAAACAAACAGTTGTATAGTCTTTGGCTGACATAGACCATTAATGGTCTCATTGTGTTAGACTACCGGATCTGACGTCATATATGCTTTTTAAATGTAAAATGCAGGCTGTACTGTGCATGACATCGTTATGAGTACTTAACTGTAATCATCATAGGCTGTGATGATTTTTATACTAAACCCAATAACATATTACTATTACTAGATTAAATCGAGCCAAGCTTCAAGTAAAATTACGACACTTGGCGCCAAATACTTCTGGCATATTGACACTGAATTTCAATTGGCATTTTGACACCAAATTAATATATCACCCGTTAATAACAGTTGTTAATAGTATGTATGTGATCTACGTCTTAAAGTTATGCTAACCAAAGATTTGCAATTTTAAATTAATTATCGTTATTTTTTTTTAATTCATGACTACCTCAGATTAGCTGTTTTCTAATCTGAGATTACTACGTACAGATGGAGTTGATTCGTTGAAGGAAAACTCACATTTATTATATTTTATTAAATAGTAGAGCTGATAAATAACTTCTGGGTGATTTTAATCACCAAGATACTATCAACAAATACTACCTTCATAAACCTCATTCAATAAGGGTCATTTCAACTGATTACAATATCAAAGGCTAGCGAAAATACAGTGGCATACACGACGATGTTCAAGCGACAATAGACTTAACGAAGCATTGACTTGCAATTGAGAGGTCAGGAGTTCATACCACATCCGCTGCACTACTACAGAAAACCCGGTGTATGCGATTACACTTGTTTAAATAGGTTTAGTAACTCCTGGTTTGTTAAAAAAAACTAATTTTTAATTTTACATTTTTTTTTCTAATTTTACACTTCTGTAGCTTCTTAGTCAACGAGAGGGGTGCTGACTTGCAGCGAATGTGGACGCACCTTCACTGCAAAAATTGGCTATATCAGTAACCTGAGAGCACACCAGCGATGTTTTCAATAGGCAGATCCAAGTCGCTGTGGCCGAAATCGGTAAAGATCATAGACATATTATAGCCAACGAATTTAAAAGATACGTCCGACTCGCACTTAATTTGTTTTTAAACTGCGGATATGTCTTTAAATATTTTATTTAAACTCTGATTTCATTTTTAATTAGACCATTAAAGGATTTTTCTAAAAGCCCTTTCGTTTCTGAAAGCTTGGGCGAGTCGTCAGTCTCAGATAATATTCTCTCAAGAAACAACTAAAACCTTACTATACTGATCTTATCAAGTTTCAAGTTCTAAGATACTAAGTTATGAATAGGTCCTACATTCCGTTATCTCTCTTATCACTCAAGTATTTGCAGAATCTAGTTATTATTATGACTGCTCCCACTATTAGAAATACCTCTTATCTTGAACTTGACCGCCCTAAATTAAATTATTGTTTAACCTTAGATAGTTGATTATTCATTTCACTGGCCACACGCACGCCCTAGCTTTGCATGGGCGTTACAATTTTTTTTAATCTCGGCTTTTTTTCTTTCTATCTTTACTCTTTAAATGCTCTATCTATTGACTGAACAACTGAACTGAGTACAAAAAGACAGAAACCTTCATTTTTAAATATGTAAAGATTAGTTTTTAACAAAGAAAATATAAAATGACCGCTTGAATAGCGTTGATTTCAGTGATACAGCAAACTGAGAACGCCAAGCGAGTGTTTACAATGTTATCTCGGTTGTAAACCGATGACTGATAAGGCGAAATTGATAACAACTCTGTTTAATTCAGGCCAGATCTTTATGAGAAAATTTATTTACAGTTAAAAGAGTAAAGGAGGCCGTTTGAATAAACCAATTTAAGTTCTTCAGGTCTACCCAATACTTTCAGACTTTCTGATGATGCACACCAATGCTGCATTAATCGAATTAACAAGATGACTACCCAACTGATGAAATTAAATTTTGAGATATTAGTTTGTTGTTTAATCCTTCGAACACAATAGAAAAACAATAGCAGACCGACAGCCGGCTGTCGCTTGGTAGTCGAAAGGTTAATTAATGCGCTAATCTATAGAAGTCCCAGACGAATTCGAAAATGCACTCCTGTGTACGATAGCTTATTTATAGATCACGCTACGACACACGAAATCGAAGCAGTAAACGGGGACCGGTAGTAGAGTAGCGCAACAATATGGTAAAAAGAAATGCCTGAACACCTGGGCATAAATCCTAGCTAATACAGATTATAGCAGCTAGCGTCTAATATCAGTGAAACTAACCACCATTTAGTACTTAAATAGTACCTATTTCAAATTGTACACAGTAATTCTTTAAACGAGTATCCCATACTTCAGGCGTTGGCCTTGACACCTCGACTCATTGTGTCTATTTATAGCCGATGAGTAAAAATACCAACGAGTTGCAACGCTTGCGCATCCAGCCTACAATCTGTGGCGCTATATTCACATCATACTGATTTAAGTTTAGATTATAAATATTGTGGAAAATTCAAGGCATTTATTTCACTTAAACCGATTACAGGCACTTATGGATGGTCGCTTGGTTAATCAGAAAGATGATGCTAGTTCCTTGTTCCAAAACAGAGGTAGAATTTGGAGAATAACAAGCAAGAAACTAAACAGACTTTATAGATTTTTAAGTAAATTAATAAATTCAACAATATCGCGATGGTCCTGTGCTGTGGTGAAAACGCCCATCTCCTGCTTTTAATCATCACAAACATCGTGAGAAAATTTGAACTAATAATAAATTCATAAATGAAACTGAAATTTCCAATCTGTCTTGAGCAAGAGTGGTGATCAATACTCGGGCCTTCTCCATATTAAGAGATTTCTGGCCTGCAGAGGGCAATAGGCTGGTATAATTACGTATAATATACCAGGTCAATGTGTACAAGTAAACAACTGAAAGCAGTTATCGTAACAAAGCCTAAACCTACGACAACAATCAACGATAACTGGATGTAGGCTGAACAAATTGGAGCAGCGTGTAACATACATGTGTATACTACTTTATTAAATTTTGTCCGTATACGTAGACAATGACAACACGCCTGTGCCTTTCAGACAACCTCTGCGTTAAGTGCTCGTTATAATTCAATAATTGTCAGGACTAAATTACGGCCTCTGCTCGGTGGGTCTTAATGGATAGCCAAACCAAGTCATGAGGAGATTACTGAGCACAAATGTGTTAGAAAATATAGGTCCCTCTCCAATTATTCGTATGGACGCAATTCGGCGCGATTTAGTCGGAGAACTAACGGTTTTATGTGCTTTTCAACAAGGGAGGGTGTTGGGCTACCAACTTCTAATCTTTGTGCTGATATTTACGTAGTAACTATTTATTAATCTGTGCTGATATCATGAATGAGAAATTCCAAAAAAAAAATCCATTATCACTTGACGCAACATCCAAGTCAGGAGCTCACACGGTTAAAGTGCTCATGTTCACGATTTTTTTTTTTTTTTTTTTTGGTGAGTGGGAAATCATCCAATGACTGCTCCCGTCCTGGGTGCGGCGGGAGGGTGTGTCAGACTCTTACTGACTAAAACCCACTCATGTTCCTTCGATTGCCTTTTATGTTCCAGGGTCACGGTAACTGTTATAAACATAACATTCCGCAGCCCCGGCAGGCGTTGGCCCTGTTGGGCCCCTTCCTGTGCTGACTCCTTCTCTTTGAGGCGCGCGTGAAACAAAACGCGCCGTCTACGCGGTCCTGGTCCTAGCCGGGCGGCGAGCTACCCATCGCTCGCCATCCGCAGAACCGCGCCTACGGTGGCCGGTAGTCGTCTTGCGACTCTCGACGTCTTCGCCTGGGTCTTAGTCCGGGGCGAGAGGCTCGTCGTTGCCTCTCGCGCGCCGCCGCCTCCTTCACTAGCATAACTGCTTCGCAGAAGGAGGCGACGGCATCCCATTCCGTCTCGCCCCGAAGCATGGCCTGAACCAGCGCCGGGCGCGATAGGTCTCCGCCGCCGATCGCCTCTACGAGGACACGTCGATGCTCCGCCCATGCGCGGCACACCTCGACTGTGTGCTCGACCGTGTCCTCCAGGCGACCGTTGCTGCAGTGGTGACACCCAGGCGTCGCTTCCGCCCGAATCCGACACAGGAACCTCCCGAACTGACCATGTCCGGTGAGGACCTGTGTCAAGCGAAACGTGAGAGTGCCATGACGCCTCTCCAGCCACTCCTCAAAGAGGGGTCTTACCGCCGCTATAACGGCGTGCCCAGCACTAGGTTGCGACAGTCGTTGTCTCCATTCCGCCATGAGATCTCGCCGGAGCTCCGTGAGCCGTGCCGCGATAACCCGCGGCAGCGGGACTTCGCCCCGGCGTTGCACTTCCACGCGCCACTCGTACGTGTGTGCAAGGACTGTTGCCTCCAGATCCCACGGCGGAGTGCCGGCAAATGTTCACGATTGTATGTTCTAATTTGTCGTAACTAAGCAACACTTTGTTGACAAGATAAATGTATTTTCCATTTTTAATTGATTATGTTTACTGAGTAATAAAACGAAATCAACGTGGCAGACATTATGAAAGTTACAGGCGCCAGGTACGTTCGAAATGACAATATAGAGAGAAAGTAAAAAGCTTTCACAAAGTAGCAACTGTTGCAGTTTATATCAATATAAAGGACGCTATGTACACTTTAGTGAATTGTTCAGAGACACAATGGTTTTGATTCAATTGATTCTGCAAGCGCAGTCTCTAAAGTTCATTGACACTGGTTGACGCACGTTGCACGTTTAGTTCTTTAGTATTTTAATTGCAGTTAACTTATTTTTATTAAATTCACTGTAATATAATAAAGAGACTACTACTCCTCTGTACTTTCTTAAGTTTATCTTGGACATCATAAACACCGGTGAAGGAAAACGTCGTAGGGAAACATGGATGTAATCCGTATTAATATTATAAATACGAAAGTAACTCTGTCTATCTGTATGTCTGTTTCTTCTTCACGCTTAAACGGCGATTTGAATGAAATTTGGTACCGATGTAGTCTGGGATCCGAGAATGGACATAGTTTCCAGAAATCCCCCGGGAACGGGAACTATTAATCCACGCGGACGAAGTCGCGGGCAAAAGCTAGTGAATAATATGTCAGGAATCGACAATCCGTCTGGAGCAAACGTAGTGATCATGGTACATTCGTGCCTTCAGTGGGACAGTGATAGGCTAGTATTGCTATTATCGTAATACTTAAAGAAGTACATTTAGTTTTATCCTTAGTTTTATCGTTATTTTGTTTGTAGAGGATAATATCCGGAACTAATGATCCAGTTCATTTTTTATTCACTTGGTTTAAAGCCACATTGTTATTGATTGATTTAGGCGATAAAATGCCAGTTTTTTTTTTATAACTTATGGGCTTGCTCTTGGTCCCAGACTAGTCCGAGGGCATAGACGGGGCCTACGATGGAGCGAGCTCACCCAAAAGATGCCTATGTACTCTTCTCTTGAATACATACGGGTTATATGCTTTTGGAAACACAGACGCCGGCAGAGAATTCCATTCCTTTGCGGTGCGCATAATAAAGGATTTCGAAAAACGCTGCGTGCGGATTCGAGGAATATCGACCAAGAAAGGGTAGTATCCTGCCGTACGTCTGGATGTGCGGTGGTAAAACGGAGACGGGGGAATGAGCTCGTCCAATTTAATTATCTTATTATTTTATGGTTTTTAAGTTTTTGATTTTTAGATTTAAAATACATCCACTGGTTAAGGCTTGGAGGTTAAGATCAGAAGGCAAATTCTTCTATGAAATCGTTTAAAATGTATCTGTAATTTATGTTAGTCAAATAACATGTCCTTAGAGTTCTAGCTTAATCTATGACCAATTACACGAATATCTATTCAGTGGTTTAGCCGTGAAAGCGTAACAAACAAACAGTAAAAGTCATTCTAACATTTTTAATATTGTACGGATGACGCTGACTCTTTTTTTTTGACTTATGGGCTTGCTCTTGGTCCCAGACTAGTCCGAGGGCATAGACGGGGCCTACGATGGAGCGAGCTCACCCAAAAGATGCCTATGCACTCTTCTCTTGAATACATCCGGGTTATATGCTTTTGGAAACACAGACGCCAGCAGAGAATTCCATTCCTTTGCGGTGCGCATAATAAAGGATTTCGAAAAACGCTGCGTGCGGATTCGAGGAATATCGACCAAGAAAGGGTGGTATCCTGCCGTACGTCTGGATGTCCGGTGGTAAAACGGAGACGGGGGAATGAGCTCGTGTAGCTCATGAGCACACTCACCGAAGTGCAATCTGTAAAACACCGCCAGACAGGCAACTTTACGCCGATGTGCTAGAGGTTGCAGTTGGGTCACCAGCTTTTTGTCGCCAATCAACCTCCTGGCTCTGCGTTCTACCGAATCCAATGCGGCCAGTTGGTATTTGGCTGAGCCATCCCATAGGTGACAGCAATACTCCATACACGATCGGACTTGAGCTTTATAAAGTATTAGAAGCTGTCCCGGCGTGAAATATCGCTTAACCTTGTTAAGGATGCCCAGCTTTTTCGCCGCAGTCAGTGCTTTGGACTCGATGAAAGCGGCGAAGTTGAGGTCAGAACTCAACTCCATGCCAAGGAGTTCTGTTAGAGGGAGCCGGTTAGATTTACAGGTGCACCTCGGAAAGTAGGAGTCAGGTCGAATGGGCTCCGTTTAGCGGAGAACAGACACGCTTGCGTTTTGGCGGCATTGAACTGCACTAGATTGTGATCGCCCCATTGGGACACACGGCTCAAGGCAAAGTTCACTCGCTCTACCATGGCCTCTCTCTGTGAACGTATATCGTCCCTACTGTCTTTTGCGCTGGCCAGATATCTCTCTACAACGGTACTGTCATCTGCGTAGCTCACTGTCACTCTTCGCAAATTGTTAATTCAGGGTCTCTGATAGCTGTTGAAAACGATACGATGATTGCTGATGGCCAAAAAGTTACTTTCCTTGAATTTTAAGCAGTGACGTAATGAGACGCGTATGAAATACAAACTCGGAGGACCATGGCCGTTGGACCAAAACGTGGGATAATAATCATAAATGAGTCAGTCGACCTCACCAATTATGGGCCTAAGCTGTCTCGTGCGTTAGACCTCATGAGTTGACTAAGTTGTGTAAAAATTAGAAGCGTTACGTATGAAATATAATATTGGTATTTTGGGTTCAGTGACGGACTCAAAAAGTGCCAAACAGAACCTTATTATTAAGACTCTGTCGTCTAACTAACTGTCTGTGCATCTGACCAGGCACGGGGGCCATATTTGAAGTGTAACAGGAAGGCACTTGCAATTTTCACAGAATATGTAAAAAGCCGGTAAAAATTTGCATTCAGAATCATTTTATCCTGGGGAAGCACTTTTGGAAATTCGTCTCCTAAGATACAATCTTAATAAAAAGGAAATACGAAAAATCTTTGAACGCAGATAAAGTGGCGGGCGGAAACTAGTAGGTAATCTACCAAAAAAAAAAAACAATAATAATGTGAATTCTTGTACATAATGTATAGTGATACAGAAAGAACCCTTTATATGCGAGCCGACTCGCACTTGTTCAGTTTTCGAGGCCCCCTATGGCTTTACGGAAGTGTCGTCTTCGCAACGATATTTATTTAAGGAAACCGAACACAAGGTTATTTAATCGCACATGTTTTCTTTCAATATCGATTAGGTTTTAAATAGCATGTCATGTTGATTACCATGGCGCTATCAATCGATGGATTACGTGAAGCTGCCTCGATAACGCGACCTTGACCTTCAAGGTCATCGCATGTTTAGCGCCACTAACCTCTAGGGTATAAACAATGTTTTATGGGCTGAACTGAAATGGCACAACTGGGATTTTTGAGTACTCCATACAACTTTAATTTCGGGTGTATCAGAACGGAAACATAAATTAATGGCGGCTTGCCCATTTAAAGAGAAACAAACAGATAAAAGGCCTTTGCGAAAATTTACTGCACTCGCCAAATACGGGATAATAACCGGTACCAGACGATATTTTAACTGAAGAGAAGAGTCCATACTCTCACTGAAAATGGCTTCAAGAGACGCGTTGGTGTAAAACTCGCTATTTAAATGCTAATAGCCGTGAGATCAAGTTTCAAGATCACAAAATAATCGCAAACACTTTTTGTACCGGCGTTTCGACCTTCAGCAACATAATCAAACAAAGTCATCTATGTACACGAATGAACTAGAAAAGTGAAAACAAAACCCGAACTGTTGGACCGTGACCTTGAACTTTACTTTAAAAACAACAATACTGTAATAATCACGATATCACAAACTTACCTTCCTCTTTCGCGGAATTTTTAATACCTACTTACTGACTAGATTGAAAATTTTAAAAACTAAGATATTTGGTGATAGGAAACTAAGTAGGCACGTGGATACAAAACTTGCACGATGTGAAAGCAAGGCAATAAGTAGCGTGTTTGTGTACAGTTCTCATTGCGATGCTATGCAGTCACTGACTGGCGCGAGCGCCGTCGGCGGAGCGCCGTGACATCACTCTGTTAAGGCGAATATAGTGTAGTCATAAGTATTGTGCAATACTTCATTGACAGCGAGTTTTTGATAACAGGATATGTTAGTGATTTGCTGTTTTCGCGATAATTTGTTAAGGGTAAACCTTGTTATAGACAGTCACTGAAATGTATGGTTTTGAAAATATTTAATTTGACGTTTATGATTTTAATTCTTTGAAATTTTTTAAATAAAATAATTTTTATTAACAAGAAATAAAAGAAAACATAAAGTTAGTGAGAAATTGTTTTTCAAATTCGAAGTGATGGCAAGACCAGTCACATTTTAAGCTTACACAACTCTGGTAATAAGTACTTACTCTGAATTCAAAAAATGCATGAGAGTCAACGGATTTCAAAACAATAGGGCGAACATCAATATACATAATAATATTTGATTCAACGAGGAGATATTATTAACACTTTTGATCATTTCATAAAGTCTAAATTTTTTCTTCCAGCTACAATAAGATTTGTTAATTTTAAATTAAATTAAAAATCTATTCACAAAATTTGTCAAAATGAAGTAGCTTGTTGTGCTATCGTCCGTACATTCCAAATTAACCTCTGATTAAAATGCCAAGCGCATGTTATTTTTGAACAAAATATATAAGTATTCTGTCCTTTAGGTCTTCTCATAGGTCATACATAATAGCTCTCCTTAAAAGTTAAATTCGTGATCTGAATTCATATCGCGTTTTTGCAATGTATGCTATCTTGTCACACTCGATCAGTGTGCATATAACTACATATACTACAATCAAATACAGAATTTCTAGCTAAAACGAACACTAACGTAGATTACATTTATTAACTTTGCACGTTATAAAAGTATTATTTAGAGCTACAATTAACTTTTACACGATTTAGTCAATATTAGCGATTTCACACGTATTCCTTCGACAGCTTGTCTTAAAAAATATAAACCTTTGCATATTTTTTTTACTTTTTCAATGAATCCGCCTTAAATACAAAATAACAAAAAATACTATAAATTGTGTTAGCAATTAAATATTTTGCAGGTTATGAAAAAAACATGTTTACATTATCTGCAGCTTAATTTGACCATTGTTTGTCATTGGAGTTGGCACAAGTTTTTGTAATAAAAACAATAACTAACCTAACTAGAACCTACTAACGTAAACAATAGTTAATAATGGTGCCGATTCTCTTGTGCACAAACTATCGTAAATTTAAGTTAAATGCATCTTTCTCTTTCCGTTTAATTAAGAAAAGGACAGAAGATCAAATATTAGTTAAGTCCTGTCAAATTTAGACACTCCATAGATAATTTAGACGCAATTTAAAAACATGGCGTCTAAATATACGTCAATTGTCATGAGGCGCTGTCTAATTTGACAGGATTAAACTAAAATGTATCTTCTGTCCTTTTCTTTAAGAAATGGAAAGATAAAGATGCACCTAACTTAAATTTACGTTAAGTTGTGCACAAGAGAATCGGCACCAGTAACTACCTAATATTTTGTACTAGCTCTAAAGGTTTAATTTATAAACTAATCTCTGCTAGGTCAGTGTAACAACAGAGCCTTAACTCCACAACAATAGGCCTTGAGATCAAGTGCGTTAACCTAGGTGTTCAAAAACTAACAAGTACTGAGTGACCGCTGTGTAACACAAGTTACTTAGCGCTAGAAAATATAGCCTAGGTAATTTGAAAAGTGGATAATTGAATAAGTGGTAGTACAGTTGCTATATTTGTCTTGATTACATTGCAATGGTTACTATTTTTTAAGCAACACTTACAATGTTTTCTTTGTAAAATGAGATTGTTTGGTTTTCTGAATTGAACACGAGATTAAGTTTTGTAAAAGACTAGCTTTCGCCAGCCGTTTCACCCGCGTGCAATGATACATCATTGCCCGCGTGTATGTCGAAGTTTCATCTATTTGTCCCCTAACTTTTGTGGTCGAATTCTCAAAAATTCGTTCTTAATGGATTTCTACTCTTCACTGGGAATGATACACCCAGTGGTGTCGTAATGGCCCAGTGGATAAGGCGCCCGCCTCGTGTGTAAGAGGTTGTGGGTTCGAATCCGGGCAAGTACCAATGTGACTTTTTCAATTCATATGTACTTTCTAAAGTTTATCTTGGACATCACTGACATCCCGTGCCTCGGAAAGCACGTAAAGCCATTGGTCCCGGTTGTCATTCGTAGAACTTTGACAGTCGTTACTGGTTAGGCAGAAACTCTGACCAGTCTAACCAAGAGGTATCAGATCGCCCAGTTACTGGGTTGTGGAGGTCAGATAGGCAGTCGCTCCACGTAAAACACCGGTATCCAGCTGAATCCGGTTAGGCTGGCAGCCGACCCCAACATGGTTGGGAAAAGGCTAGGGAGATGATGAGGACTAGTGGTTTAGGGTGTGCGTTGATATATCAACAATAAGTCAGATCTTTCGTCGATAAAGCGACAGCCGGCTGTCGCACTGATATCGTATTTCTATTGTGTCTCGAATCACGTGTGTTCGAAGGTATAATCAGTAAGTCAGTTTACCACGGAGAATTTGTAATGTGTCTTCAATTTGAAATTGTAATTTATATTTCGTAAAACTATGGCTTGTGTAAATATTTATTGTATAGTATTTACAATAATCGCAATCTACTTTATTATTGCACCGATATTACTAGGTGCCGATATAGATGTTTTGTTTTAAAAAGATTTCATAATTATGATAAAATTGTTCCACATTGACTGTACTATAATTTCCCTAAAACAATTATAAATTGTCTTATTAGTAAGAATGGTATTTTTATAATCCGTTTTGATATAATTACAATTAAAGATAAGTATATAAATACAATTATAATATTTAGTTTTCGTTAAGACAATGGTGGAACAAACAAGTACCTAACTGAATTTCTTTATAGGTACCTAAGTAATAATGAAACTGCAGTTTATTGATTGTTTGCTGAAATCTCTAGAACAATTAGTTGGATTGGATTTAAATATTAGAGTTGTAGCAAGATTGATGAGTGATAGGATAGGTAGGTAATGTTATAACTCAGAGAAGTAGAACAGAGAAGAAACAACTAAAGACTTAATTATAATGAAGGTGGAGGCAAACGTTTGCAATTTTCTTACCTAAAGAATCCTAGCCTATTATTTCCACTGCATCGCAAAAGCCTCTTCTCATACAGAGAAGTAAAGAACACTGATCACCGCGCTTGCTCATGAGGGAATGGCTATTTCAGACATTAATTATAAATCCAGGTTATTATACGATGTTTTTCTTTACCAATTGTCTTATCTAGCGTTCTATATTTCAAAATGAAAAACCAACGTAATTGACCCAGCAAAAACTGCAAAGAGCGGCGCCATTACAATATTTTTAACGGTTACGACGCGATTTACAATTGTAATATCTCAATTAGTAGGAGAATTTATTCATTTTGCGCCGTGCCCAGGCGTAAAGCAGCACGTTATTGGCTAATAGTATTTTTTTTATCAACCATTGTTAAGTTTATCGCGAGATATTGATCTTTTGAACAACCGTTGATTGTGCTACTTGCAGAGACATCTAGCGGTTACCGAGTGAACTAATTATGGAAATTGTTGCTAATTATAGAATAGGAGGATAATGTTATTCTTATCAGAATGCACGTTTATGTTCTAGACGAATTACCTGGTATAGTTCTATTTATAGACGAACTACTGCGATTAGGCTTTAGTAATAATTAGGGACTTTCCCTATCATAGTGCATTTTATCAGATACTCAACTTTTTAAGAAAGCATGGAAACCTCCTTTTATTTGATTTCAGACGGTGACTCACAATACCAATTGAGAAGCTATTTGTAATCTTAATTGATCAAAATTGAATGATTTATTGGCAAGGAATTTACGTGCGCTTTGCACTTTAAAATGGGCAATTTATGTTTAATTTGGTCAATGAAAAAAATTGTTTCCTCAATAAGGTAGTCTAACAAATTTCCTGCCAGGCAATTTTTTTGAAAAAAACTAAAAATATTTGCTACCACACGCCAACACAGTTTTTTCCTTCAATAACGCAAAACATTTAAAATTCGAAGATTATTTTAAGAACATAAATCAGCCAGTCGACTAATAAATAATATAGTATTTTATTAATAAAAACAAGGTTATATTCACAAAAAAAGTAGACTTATACAGCGTAGTTGCGTTTTAAACTTTTTGAAACTACAAAAATAGATTCCTATTTGCTTTGTGACTCTTTACTAGACATGTTTACTTAGGTTTAGTCAGACATTGAGCGGATATTCCTTATGTTCCACTGACATTGCTAATTAAATAAGGTTTACGCACTACGTTATACAAGTCTGTTATTACAACGAAATAGTCACTCACCTCAAGGTCATTCTTGGCATGATTCAGCTTCTCCAAATGCAGCCTTAGTGAGTCCACTGACGTCACCGGCTCATCTTGAATGTCATTCTTGTCCAAAATCGCCTTTATCTTGTCAACCAGCTGGCAGAAGTCCTTCCAGATCTCCAGGTCTTGTTCCAGTTGAGCCTGACGTGACTTCGCAGAGTTGAGGGTGTTCTTCAGAAGCTGATTGTGTTTCTGATGGTCCTTCGATAGTTCATCTTGTTCGGACGCCGCCAAAGACGGCCAAATCTTGTCTACAATTTCTTGCATGCGTTTACCAACAAGATCCTTCATTGAAGGTTCGGATGTGTTAAAGAATGATTTGTGCTCTTCTAAATCAGATTCGATGTTTTCAAAGTCTGTGCCGTTCTTGCCCATGTCCAAGCGAATGGTAGCTTCGTTGACCCAGATGTTGAGTTTCTCGACAAGTTGAAGGTATTGCTGTCTGTACTTTTTGTTGTCTTGCAAGTATCTCTCTCTATTGGCTAACTCTGCTGGTAGAGATGTCTTCAATGAGTTAGCCTCAGACATCATTTCAAGTAATGTACTTGGTACACCATCATCGTTTTTGATGACGTCAGTTATCTTTGTAAGTTTATCTAAGTACGACTGAATGTTTTTGACAAGTGTAGCGTGTTCTGTTAGTTTCTTGTCGACACTAGCAACATCTCTATTGAGAAGTGGTCGCGAGTGTACTGCGGCTTCATTGTCGTGCAGCCATTGAAGAATATCTGACAGATCTGAACCGAGTTTCTTATGTTCTGCCGCGGCTCTTTCATGTTCTTGCCTTTTGGCTTCTACTGTTCTTCTTAGTGTAAGAAGCTGTTGTTTTAGTGACTGTAGAAGTTCAGTAATATTATTCCTATCGATGACAGTGCCTTCAGCGGCGATCTGTTGACCTTTGTCTGTGGCTGTAGCAAGCAAAGCTTCACAGCCTTGGATCTTAACTATGATGTCATCGTAACGTTTAATCTTATCTTCCAACGAGTCGTTGGACTTTTCAATTTCGGAGGTAAGGTCAGTGTATTTTGAGATAAACTCTTCTATTTCCTTTACAAGTGCAAAGAATTGTTCGCGCAGAAGCAAAAGTTGTTTTAGTTTCGATATTTGGTCTTCAATAGTGCTCATCAAATCATCTTGCTGAGTAAGGATGTCTTGCAGGTCGTGTAAGTTACCGCCTTGCAGTTCATTCAACATTGCTTTGTTTTTCTTCAGATCAGATAAGATAGATTCGTAAGCTTGAATGATTGGCTGAACATCTTCTACCTTGCTTCCTATAGGTTTGTTCAGTGCCTTCAATTTATTTTGGATTTCATTCAAGAATTCAAGCGCAGCTGCGATCTTTGCTGCAGCATCTTTGTACTCCTTGATATGTTTGAGTAGGATGCCCTTCTTGTCATTGATGATAGCCTTAATTCTGGCGAATCTATCAGATAAGACATTCACTTGTTCCTTCAGTTGCAGTTTGTTAGAATCTGATAACGAATCCATGAGTTCTTTAGATTTATCTTTAATTTTGTTGATGTTCTTTTCAACATCGTCAGCTTCTTTGCTGAGTTTTTCGAACTTAGCAAGTTGTTCTTCCAACAGTTGAAGACTAGTAGTGCGTAGTTCAGGAGTGGCAGCTACTTCAGCCTCATTCAACCAGCTTTGGCATTTGGCAACTTCAGATTCAAATTCGTTTCTTCCTTGTAAGCGTTTGTTGAGTGCAGCGAGTTTATCATCGATGTCAACCTTTGCTGAAGTATATGATTTGTTCAGGTCTTCTAGAATAGCTTGTAGCTTAGCCCTGTCTTCAGGAGAACAGTCTTTAGAAACGGCGTTACCTTGACGCATGACCTCAGTCAAAGTATCGTTGTGGAAGTCAGATAACTCGCTCTGGTGTTTCTTGTGTACTGCAATCTCTTTCTCAACTTTAGCTGCTTCCAGAGGCACTGGGCCACCAAGTTTCTTAATCTCAGCGAGTTTTGCTTTGAGCCAGTTCTTAGCCTTTTCAATATCATTTTCCAGTTTCTTCCTATCTTCAGCACATGTTCCTAATCTTTCGATCTCTTGTTTGATTAGTGAAGCCAGTTGCTTCTGCTTGGAGGATAATTCAGACAATTCTGACTCTAATTGCATTTGTTCGGAAGGTTCCAATTCAGCTTGGATATTGCTTACCTTCTTTTCCAATGAATCGATGACTGTTTTCTTACCATCAGTTTCTTTAAGAAGATTTGCTACCTTCTTCTGTCGTTCTTTGACAGACTTGCTTTCGTAGCCAAGTGGTTCGGGATGCAAGATGTTGTCGATTTCTTTTTGCATCCATTCGTTCTGGGCATTGACCTCACTCTTGGTGCCATCGATGGCCTTGTAAGTGATCTCGAGCATTTGTAGCTTGCGCTGGATACGTTTGGCGATGTCATTGTACCTTCGTTCCACTGATTTCATCTGCGAAAAAATATTCGATTTAGTAAAAACATCAGAAAACACCTATAGCGAAAAAAGTATTAGGTATCTAGATAAAAATACAATAGTTTCCGGTTCAACTAAATTTTAATGACTAATTTCACGGTGAGGTCATTTCTACTACTAATATTTGTCATGGTCACGTATGTCATATGTTTATCTATTTAATGATTAGGTACTTACTTGCTCTTCAACCTGTTGAGATTCCAAGTTGCTGACAATGTTGATGACTTGAGAACCGACAGATTTAATGCTATCGACTTTATCTTTGCCAGCCTGTCCGAATTCAGAAGACAGTTCTTTGAGGGCACTGAGCTTCTGAGGGCATGGGAGACCAGAACCTTTGTCAGCTAGGCACATCTTCTTGAGAGTGGAATCGAAGAAGTCGTGGATTTCTTGGCATTTGTTGCGGAAGGCGTCGATTATTGCTTGGTTGCCCTTCTCTCTTTCGATCGCCTTCAGTATGGCTTGTTCCAAGTTGTCTAGCTCCTCTTCTAGATTGATTTCGTCTTCGAGTCCTGAACAATCATAAATAATATATAAAAGTAAGTAATTTACGTAAAAGTAAGGAATTTATTTGGTGCTACATTTGTAAAACGCTATGCTAGAATTTAGTAAACAAAATGAAAAAATACAAGGAATGACAGGCTAGTAATCTATTGTCGGCGGTGACCACGTAACATCTAGTGGGCAGCTTGTATAAAAAAACTTAAATAAGAACAAGATACAAACCTTCAGTAGGAATCTCAGTAAGCAGCCTGTTCCTCTTCTCGCTAAGAGAAGCCAGGGCATCATTCATCGCTGCCATATCCTGCTTAGCCGCCTCAGGCCGCAACTTGGATGGGTTAGCGAGCCAGTCACGGGCTAGTGCAGTGTGGACTGCGATCCATTCCTGGATCTCTAAGACTTGTTTCATGGCTTCTTCCATGCCATGGACAGCGTCCCCTAGTTCCTCCAAATGGCTTTGTACCTGCAGAGGGCGTTTGTGGTAAATAATTTGGGTAGGATGTGGGAAGTTTGTAAGTTGTGCTATACATTAGGTGTAATTGGTTGTGAAGACATATAACTTGCTGTTGAAAAGCTTGCTGCTACATGAATTTGGAAATTTAAGGAGAAATGTGTTAAGGAAATCTGCGATACCATAAAGCAGTGCGGACTTGCTGGATTGCTACAAGACGATCTGTACAACAAAACATTTTGGAAATCCTTCCTAACACAAAGTTTATTTTCCCTAAAAAGGTATTCGACTTCAGATAAATTATTCTATATAACGCTGTTGCACATTGCCCCGACGAAAGATTGCATCTAACCATTGTTTCTGGCCACAAACAATGGTTATATTAAATTGGAAATACTTGTAATTATTCAGCTTAAAATGAGATCGTAATAAGGGTACACTAAAAAGGTTAGTGTGATAATCTACATTTTCACTAACATAATTGTTTTTGATAACATATTTCATGTTTTAAAGTTTTCATGAGCTCATTTAAAGAACTGGAAAATAGATCTTTCCTTTTGTTTAAAATTTTGTTATTGTATTGAATTGCACAAACATGCATCCTTACCTTTGTCTCGAAATTCGTTAGCTTTTGACCAAACTCTGGTGTCGCAAAGGTCTTTAGAATAAGGTCAACGCGGGGCGCGCTCCCTACTTCGGTCACAAGTTTCTATAAACAAACCATGCATCACACACAGACATCAAAACAGTGCAGGTTAGTATGTAGCTAACTTATTAATCGTTGGGTTGACAGAGAAAATATTAGAAGGGTCCTGTTTTAGATTCAAAATCAGTGCCGAGGTAAATAAAAAATTGCTTAGCAAGTGCTTCGGCATAATTACGATAGTAAGGGCGAAACTCCACTAAAGCGGAGACAATAGGAGATGCCTTGTATTTAGTGTTGTTTTCTTGTGCGGATGCTGAACGTTGAGCTGTCAAAATGACGTAAGTAATTGGTTGTACAGACATCTTTCTCGTCTTCATTTTGGTGGAGACTCGCTCACCCAAAGACAGAGACAGAAAATAGCCAAGCCAAAGTAATGTTTATTTATCTCAGCACCAAAGTTTACGTTTCTATATATGCTACACCTACAAATAAATTCAAAATCTTTCAAGTTCAAATAGTAATGGATCGATTTTTCTACAAATCATTAAGTTATTTACATACTTTAGAGCCAGGTCCATAAATTACTTAATTTAGAGTTATTTTTTAATATTTTCTCTGTCATATATCTCAGTACAAACGTGTCAAGTAGCAGAAGCGTTCAATTCAACATTGTACTTGTGGTATTAAGTGTATGAGTAATTGCTAAGTGAATCATGTTACTTATACGTGCCGATTGTTCTTTATACAAACAGTGATCGCCACACATTGTCTGATGCAAGATAATTCATATTTTCGTACATTATAATTGGTTTTACATCACTATAGTTTTTAAAATAAGCCTGTTAAGGTCTGTTTTTAGTTTAACAAGTTTAGGGAAGTTAAATTTTGGCTTCTTGCTAGATTAGATTGTAATTATTAATAATTATAGTATAATTCACGGAGACATAAGACATAATTTTCGTCTCAGAGATTATCAACTCATCCGCAAGGCCTCTGTAATTGCAGTTGTCTATAATTAGGTTTCAGTAACTACTTAATATCAGAAGGTCCAACAGATTATTTGCCAACCAAGGGCGTAAAAAAGCCAAAATTGTATGCTTTGTCTTGTACTTACTAATCATTATTAAAATATTTATACGAATCAAATATAAAAAAATATTTGATTTTACGCGCCTAGTATTTGTTTATTAGCAACGCGTTCTTAAGTTATTGTATTACAATTTTGTCAGTTTATCACAAATGTAAGTAGTATTTAGTGACGCAATGTTTGCTTGTTACTAAAAACATTAAGTTTTCCGGTTACATTAGTGTGAAGGTTCTTTACTTCCGTAAAAAAAAAACACTAACGTGAAAGCTACATTACTCCCGCGAGAGACGACGGACGAAGTTATTTTTTTTTAAATTGGCTTAACCTCTAAGGCCCGTATTAATAGTCGTCACTCAATTCTGAGACGATCTCAAGTTTATTGCTGTCCTTATTTTTTCCCTTTAGAATGACAAGGACAGCAAGAGACTTGAGAGCGTCTCGAAGTTGAGTGACGTCTATTAATACGGGCCTAAAACCTGTAACCGGGTTCCAATAAATATTTCATTATATGATAGCCAAATTAATGAGGAACTAGCTTTCGCCGGCCCCTTTAAAGTTGGATTTTCTAAAAATCCTTCCTTCGTGGTTACCTAATCTTCAAATCTCTAGAACCAGATTTCTGGATATATATTTATTTGCGTTGATATATCAACAGTCAGTCAAGTTACTATTTTATAGTGTAGGCTATAAAACATCACGCGATGACTCAAGGGATTGGAGCAAAAGTCAAAAACGATTTTCACAATAATCTCGAATCAGACAAAACCAGGTGCACAAAAGTTACATTGCCAACGATAAAGCCTTTACATTATTATTGTTCTAACTACAGTCTATCTACAACATTGTTAACTATTTCGTAATTATTATTATTAATAAGAGATCTTATCTTACATCAAAAACGTTGGTTCTGTTCGTTTTGTCGACCTGGCGAACTTATAAGCATAGTTTATTAAAATATACATGTAATTATTTGCAAATCATTCAGTTTATTTAAGCTATAAGAGATTCGTGTTGCATTGGCCCTATTATGATTATTAAAAAAAAAAAAACTTTTTTAATATTTGGGTTTTCTGCTTGTTATAATATACTAGCTTTTGCCCGCGGCTTCGCTCGCGTTAGAAAGAGACAAAAAGTAGCCTATGTTACTCTCCATCCCTTCAACTACCTCCATTTGAAAAATCGCGTCAATCCGTCGCTCCGTTTTGCCGTGAAAGAAAGACAAACAGACAGACAGACAGACAGACAGACACACTTTCCCATTTATAATATTAGTATGGATTATGATTTATAAACTCTTCTTAAAGGAGATTCTTAAGGATCAAATTATTTAATACTTCTAGCTTTCTGGTAACACCAGCCTATTTGGGTTTGGGTAAAGGTTTTTTCTCGTGTGAGAAAGAAAAGGCACTCGTCTCAAGGCGGATTGACGATTTCAGGCTTATGTTATGATTCGACCACAGTTTTCAAATAACATTTTCCCTTACTCATGTCAGTAATGTACAAAATAAGCTTAACCCTTACACATGATTAAAAAAAAGTCACATTAAACTCCCAAGGCAGTATCTAATCGGTCATCGGTGACCTTAATTAAGTAACCTCATCAAGCAATTTCGAACTATTTTGTGCTTTCCTAATTTATGACTTTTGGAATCTTATTTAATTTCATCGAACTTTGTAATACTAGGTACACTTTGATAGGGCTTTTTAATTAATTGATTATAATCTATATAACTTTTAATAAGGCCATATTCTATTAATTATAAGACTCTTACTAACATTCAATAAGGTCAAATTTTCAAATACTAGGATTCTATTTAAAGTTAAATAAGGCTAATTTTCACAATTCAGCAAGTAATTGCTAAAAACCTTATTAGTTTTCATTTTTAAGTTTATCTAAATAAGGCGCCATTTATTTACTTTAAATAAGGCCAAGTTCATATTTTAATCTAACAATTACTTACTGCTACCCTAATTCAAAATGGTGCTAAACACACCATTTTTTCCTACCCGTTCGACAATATTATTTTACTAACTTTAAGCGAAAAATCACTATTTCCTCGCGGTTTACTCTAAAAAACCTCCGAGACAAACTCAAAGGTGTTACCAATGCAACACGAAACACGCAACACGAAACATCAAACAACCCTGCAAGGTTTAAAACGACATCAACACATCTGAAGACAGTATTTTAGTAGAAGCTTTCAATACCTGGTCTATCAGGTCTTCCAGCCGGGCTCGAACGTGGAGCTCGCGAGGGGGGATGGGTAGGGGGGCGGTGTCCGCAGGGGATGATGGTCTGGAGACGGAGGCTGCTGCAGCAGAACAGGCAGCTACGGCAGCTGAGAGACGACTCTTTTCGGTCTGTAGGCGGTTGTGGAGACCCTGGCGGAAAAATTGTTGTTGGTTAGCCGTTGTTCCTTATAAGCGGTAGAGAAAAAGTTTATGACATGGCTTATGGTAAGCGGTTTCTGTAGTCTAAGAAAATTTGTAACGTTGTAACGCGAGGTGTTCATAGTTTAAATATGTGATTCAAACTATGAACACCTCGCGTTACAACGTTACAAATTTTTTTGCATATCGATTACCTAGTTTACTATAATGATACTATTCACCATATCATCAGGATGCTAGAACTATTCTTAGCTTACCTCGCATTTATTTGACGTAAAATTATAGGCGATTCTACAGAATTAGGCTGTTCGTTCTGATTTAGTTGGCAACTGTACTACGATCCTACGATCTGGCTATGATTCGCGCACATAACGAAGATTAATTGTGCCTAAATTATTATTATAGACATTGGCCTTTTATAGCTTATAGATAGCTGTTTTGGGGCTGAATATGTGTTTGCCTAAAACCTTAAACCTACTCACAATACATTATCCATGGCAAGTTTGGATTAAAGATAACATTGAACAATAGCCAGTTATGTAAATATTATAAATAGAGGTGCCAATGTCAGGCGAATGCTTAGTTTCTCACACCTGCGAAGTGATATATTTACTATGCAGGTGTCTAAAGCTAAGCCTAATTGTGCAATCAAGTCAGTTGTTAATAAAGACTCATAACAAACTTTCAAACTTCAAACTTCAAAACTATTTTATTCAAATAAACCAATTACAGGTACTTTTGAATCGTCAAGGTGTCAGTCTGTCAAAAAAAATGAAGCTAGTTGCTCGTTCCAAAAAGTAGGTCCCATGGAGAAGAGCGAGCAAGAAACTCCATGGACACTCTTTTAAAATCAATATATTACAATAATTTGGTTACATCATTCATTGTTGTATCTAAGGTACTATGTGAGAACAACGTAACAAGTCGGACATGTTAGAAATATTAAAATAAACAAAACAAATTTTAAAATAACTGTGGCAGCTAAGAGATGACCAGTCTCATCAGACAGCGCCCGTTCACGGACATGACGTATGGATTGGCACCAAATAGCTCAACCATTTTGAAGGGAACCAAATGATCCAACACACACGCCACCGTCAGTGAGACATTTGAGTGAGCATGACAAACTCCCAGCTGCCAGAGTTATAACATCATTATAACTCATATCTTTTGTTTCTTGTTCTATTCATTTAAAAACTAATGTAAATGTAACAGCGCCATATTTATGGATTCACCTGATGAAGTCAGTTAAACAGTATCTGTCTTTTTTAAGCGCCTGTAAGTTTCTTATTAGTTTTTCAACTGATCTGTACCTCCACTAACTTTTAACTACAAGACAATACCCATTTTCACACATTTGTTGAATTTTCAACTATTAGCGCTATGCTGTGCACTGAATGGGCACTTTTAAAGTAGCACGTAGAGAACATATACATAGGTAATAATAAAAAAAGTCACATCCACTCACCCTAGCTTTATCCAGCAATTCCCGTCCATGCGACAGTCCATCAACAGGCACATCGAGCTCCGTTATCGCCGGCTCCATTTCATCCAAGTTATTCAAAATACTCTCCAACGTATCTTCATACTCCTTGAACTTCGCGAGACCTTCCCTCAACCGCCTTTCAATCTGTAAGGCAGTTGCTAACAGGCTTTTATGACTGTCATTCACGTTCTTCAGTTGTTTTCCTACAGTTTCCCTGATTGAGGGAGTGGTTGCCTCATAGCGTTCGATTTGAGCCTGTCCTTTGCCTTCTAGTTCGTCTAAAGTCGATCTGTACTTTTGAATATCGTCGAGTAAAACGGCATGTTGCGCTAACTGCTCTTCTGTTTGCTCTCTATTAGCAATGTATAAAGAATTGTGAGCCATTAGTTGGAAGGAAATCTGTAGCAGCCATTTCTCAGTGTCTTGCAAAGATTGGTGGTAGTTGTTGTAATCTTTGATCTCGGATTCAAGGTCTGCTTTCTTTGCGGCGCATTTAGCGCGTAACGCGTTGCATTTCTTCTCGATTTCTGTTACAGATTCCTTGATGGCTGGTTTCTTTGCCCATGAACTTAATTCTGCTGCTTCACTCTTGAGTCTATCCAATTCTGGCTTCTTGTTGTCGATTTCATCTTCAATGTGTTTGTATTTCTCTAGTAGAGTCTTCATTTCTCCTAATTCTCCGCCAGTTGGAGGTACTTTGTCTAAGTTCTGTTCTGTGTCCTTTATCCATTGGTCCATCTTCTTTTTGGACTCTTCAAAGTCTTCCCACTTGCCGATAGCTGCTTTGAGCTGAGCTGTGATAGAATTAAGGTCTATCTTCAGTTGGTCCCAGCTCTCTTGTAAGATTTTGACGTCGTTTCGGAGACCGTCTTGTTCTTCAGGTGGAGTGTTGTTAAGAGCCTTTTTGAACGCTTCTTGTAGAACAACAAGTAAGTGATGTCCTTCAGTCATTCTGTTGTTCACAAGTTTAACTGTCTCTAGTTTGTCTTTAGTTGTCTCAATATCTCCAACTCCGATGGAATCTTGAACAGTACCGTGAGCTGTTTCTAGCCATTGCTGAAGGTCTTCCTTCGCTTTAATAAACTCGGTGTGGTCTGATAAGTTCTTCTCGCCATTGGAAACTAGACCTTGGATCTTGGTGAGTAGGGTCGTGTATTCAGTTTGTAAGTTGACAGTCTTGTCGCGGACCCAGGCGCAAGCGCTTTGTTCCATGAGGTTCTCACATCTGTCGTTAAGTTCTTCTAAGACGTGTTTGTGACCTAAAGCTTCAGCCAATAGTTCCTGTGAAAAGGTGTGAATATTTAAAAAGTTACACTAAAATATATATATATATATTCAAGTTAAGTTGTTTTTAATAAAAAAAAAAGCTTTATGTAAGGAGAATCCGTCAAGCCAGCCCACTAAAAAGTGAGATGCTCTATCATATTCATCAAATATATGCTGTTTCCAATGCTTATTCAATAAATGAATCATAAGAATTGTGTGGGTTTTTGATCAATAAAAAAAACCATTAACCCATTTTAATTTTTATAATAAACACTAAAGAAATCGGTTGAGTTTAAGAATATTCCCATTAAGTTCACTATAGAAATCTATTGGGTTTTAGAGAAATCCCTACAGCCAAAAAACAACAAAATTTAACTCACGCGACACTTATCAAGATGCTCCGGCGTGATCTTATCCACCTTCTGCACATTTTTCAGCTTATTATCAAACTCCTTGACCCACTTGCTCATCTTCTCCGAAGTCTCCAAGTAATCTGACCAGGCTGAGAGGCATTTCTCCAGCAGCTTCTTCGTATCCTTGCAAATCTGTTGGAGATTCTCCCATTCGATCTTCAACTGTTTAATCTCCTGGTTTATGTTATCTTTGCCCTCATTCCCAGTAGTTTCTAAAACAGCATTGCTAAGGCTTATAGCCTTTTTGAGTAGAGCTTCTCCTTTAGGCAAAGATGCGATGATTTGGTTGACTTTTTCGAGTTTCTTTTGTACGGAGTCTTTTTCGCCGTGAGAGTCGGAACACTGTTGGATCTCGATCTTGCAGTTCCTGATCCAATCGTAGAAGTTGTCGTACGATTCTTTGTATTGAATGTGGGACTTTACGTAATCTTCCAGTTTCTGTGGAATTTGTTGGGAGTCAGAATTTTTGTGAGATTTTACAGAAGTATATTTTACATATAAGGTTAACTTGACCATTAAATACTTCTATTGAGGGGGAAAAGCATCTAGTACTCTTTAAATAATTAACGACGAAATAATATGTTTTATTAATAGTTTTTTTTTCAGGTTATTTAACGGCAGCTATATCTGGATAAGGTTAGTAAACATAGAAATTCTAACTCTTAATATGCAAATCCGATAAAAGCTAAATTATTTAGAAGTCTTTAAACCATATTATTAGACAAAGTTATATAAAAAAAAATTCTTACATAGTCTTGGCTTGATATTGACTAAATAAAGCTAATTTCAAACAGACAACCAACGTTTTTAACAAAATTAAAATCAAGAACACTCACCGCAATCATCTCATTGACAGTCTTCCTGATATCATCGTACCTCTTCAGCGTATCTTCAATACCCTTGGACTTGAGAGACGCATCTTCCTTGAGCTTCTCATTTAGCCTCTTCACCAGGTCGTTATGAGAGTCAATGTCTCTGTTGAAGGTCTTGAACTTCTCCAGTTTCGCCTTCTTCTCCGATAGGTCTTGGAGAAGCGAGTCGTCTGACTGGATCTTCTGGTCAATGTCGTCTAGCCATTCTACTAGAAGCTTGTGGATCTGAAAATTTTCGCATTCGTCAGTATGTGAAGTTTTGAGCATAAAAAAATGCCAAAAATTATACAATCAGACTTAGATTTTTATGATCTACATATAACAATCTGTCTAATGTAGGGATATAGTGTTACCCAGTACCTAGGTTGTAGAGTCTGATAGGCAGACGCTCTATGTGAAAGGTATTCAGACGTAAAACAACGGTATTAAGCTGGATTCGATTTGACTGGATGCCTTCTCCAACATGGTTGGAGAGAAGGCTAGGGAGAGGGCTGTATAGAGAATGAAATGGTGGTAAGAGAATATTGTTAACATTTTTTTTGGGAATGATCATCAAATGACTTCTCCCATCCTAGGCGGGGCGGGAGGGCGTGTCAGACTTTTACTGACTAAAACCCACTTATGTTCCTTCGGCCTTTATGTTCCGGGGTCACGGTAACTATTATAACTATTCCGCAACCCCGGAATCTTGTTAACATTACGGTTGACGCGATTGATAGATTTAATTGTATGAAGAACATGTATGCGCCAATCAAGTAGAATGGGTTAAGAGAAGGTTAACGATGATGTTGAGTAAATTGATTCTGCTTATGTTTAACTTGCCACCAAATATAGTAACATAATGACATGACACTGACAGACAAAAATAGTAAATGTTCACCATATTTATTCATTTATTTATTTATTTACACTTTATGCACAAAATGTATGTACAGAGGCGGACTTAATGCCTTAGGCATTCTCTACCAGTCAACCATCGGTAGTGCAGAGATATGAGATATTATGATATGATATTATGTTTCATAAAGTATTCTACAAATAACCTATTTTCATTTTTATATGAATTAGACTGGTTTTGATTTTGACTGAGGTAAATAAAATGATTCACTAGTAGATCTGGCGCGTAGTGTGGTCACAGTTCTAACCTAACCTAACACAATTTGGTGATCATTTACTATTTTTTGGTGATCATTTACTATTTTTGGTACGCAAGAATATTATTTTGGTAAGCGTTTAATTTGTTCCCAACTGATTCTCACCTTAGAAATATCATCAAACTGCGAAGCTCTGCTGGTCAGCTTGTTTCTGACGTCCTGCAGATCTGCTATCAGCTTGTCGAACTCTTGCTTCAAGTTGTCAGTGTCCTCCTGTATCTTGGCAGCTCCCGTCTGCTCGGTGTTCATTATTACCTTCTCTTTCAGTTCTAGAAGGTATCTGGAGAAGGAAAATATATTTATTTACGACATGAAGTAAGAAATAGCATAGAAAAATGTCTGTGCCATTGGTATATGTATAGCATTAGCATGTCTTACAAAGTTTAAACAGGTATACAAATTATTTTTAACTGTTTAACTTAATACACTTCCTCTAAAAGACTTCAATAAATAGAGGTTTCTTCAAAGATTCATATAGATACCGAACAGACATATTTATTAAAAAAGTAATTAAAATTTTTTTTTATACAAACGTTACAAAATTAATGAATATTTCTAATAATTCTTTCAATCACGTATGTATTTTGAATTCCAGTCACTGTTTAAGGACGTGTCTATCCCTACCAACGAAATAGGCTTAGTAAATCCTATACAGATTCATAAGTACAGAAAATCAGACATTATACGAAAAGCACCCTTATTACCTCAATTTGTTCTGTCCTTGCTCCAACGACTGCCGCAGCAGTTTCACTGTGTTCAATTTGCTATTCACTTCAGCCAGATTGTTGGGTATTTCAGCACACTGGTTCAGCTTCTCTCTCGTCCTGTCGAGCCAGTCCTGGCATTCGCCGTACAGAGCATTGTGCTGCTGGTGTTCCTGTGAAAGGGGTGTATTATAAGAAGATGTATTTAGCCCCGTTCAAAGAAACAATTTAGGCTAGAAATATATCATCTGTGTACTACTAGAAGCGATTTAAGGATCCCCGGAAAATAGGTGAAAGTCTGTAGTCACAAAGGTAAAACTATCTGCTTGAGCTTGAGCTCAGATTGGAATATTAAACTAAATTTTCAGTAGAGCCTTGCAAAGGAGTATACACATTTCTGCCGCAAACAGTGTTGCTGTGTTCCAAATTGAAGGTGCCACTTTAATTCTATGTTTTTGTTTGGGCTGGAAATCCTCTGTCACAGATAGGCGACAGTGGCCATGAAACGTCGTTCACTTCTTGCATGGCTACGATATTCACTGTTTTAAATACCGCAGCAAATGCTAGGAGCCTTTTTGGCCTCGCATAGATTTTTTCGTTATTTTTTTTTTGTATTTTGTTCGATAGTGTTTCTCTTTCTATATTCAGCAGTTACCCAAAAATGCTGAGAAGAAAAGCCTTACTTGGTAATGCAGTTCCAGCCTCTTCATCACCTCCTTGGCTAGCGACAGCAGGGCATTGTACTTGGTGGTCAGCTGGGTGATGCCGTTGGAGATCCTGGTGTCGGCACAGGTCTCCAGCAGAGTCTGAGCTCGGACGTTCAGCTTGTCCAGCTCCGCTTGCCAGTCGAACAGCATTTGGAGGTGGCCCTGGAATAAATAATTGAATTAATCCTTCGAACACACGTGATTCGAGATACAATAGAAAAACAATAGCAGCGCGACATCCGGCTGTCGCTTAGTCGTCGAAGGTCTAGGTTACAGATTTGGATACATTTTATAAAAATAAAATGTTTTTTTTTCAAATGTTAGTATTAATTTGTTTTATTTATAAATTAAATTATAAACTAAATGAAATCCAATTTAAACTACCTATTAGACTGTTGTATGAGTTTAATATATAAAATTTTCTTATAGACGAACATACATTTGACTCGTGTCCATCCATCTTTATGTTTTAATTATGTTTAGCGCTAATATTGTAATACTATTGAACCTTGAAAACTAAAATTAAATAACTACATTATTTAGATAAAATATAATAGGCAATTATTTTTTACCTGGAACTCCTCAAGAACAACCTTCTTCTGTTCCAAGTTATTCTGCAGTTTGTTGAAGGATTGCACTAATTTCTCAGTCTTGGACAACCAATCTAAGGCTTCCTTGTACTGCTCTTCGTACTCTGTCCACTTCACGATACCTCCTTCTATCAGAGCTTTGGTGTTGTTTAGCTGTTCACTGTGGAATTCAAAGAAGATAAAGATTAAAATCAGAAGAACTAGATTAATATTTGAAAAGAGAAATTTTCATAAAATGGCCCGTAGGTAATATATCGGAATATTTTAAATCTCTGGACAGTAGATAAAAAAAAACCGGCAAAGAGCGTGTCGGGCCACGCTCAATGTAAGGTTCCGTAGTTTCCCGTCCGTCACAATAAGTGTTCCCACTTATAAGTTAAAAAAAAAGGCTATTTGTTACGTTGACATACTAAGTACGCAGAAATTATTTTGTACAAACTTTTTGTCTTTTTTGTTCAAAAACTGTTCTTTCTATCAAGTTCAAAATATTTTTCCTAGAAAGAACTTATAGAGTTCTACTTTCCAGATTATTTTCATATTTTTTAAACCTACGGATCAAAAGTTAGAGGGACGCTTTAATTTTTCCTTTTGGAGCGATTATATCCGATATTATTGACATTATCAAAAACTGATTTTAGTAAACCCCTTTTCATTTTTAAATACCTATCCAACAATATATCACACGTCAGGGTTGAAATTAAAAAAAAAACACTTCACTCTTTACATATAGGGGGGCTACCCTAATAAAACATTTTTTTCAAATTTTTATTTTACCACTTTGTCGGCGTGGTTGATATACATATTGGTACCAAATTTCAGCTTTCTAGTGCGTAACGGTCATAGAGATTAAGCGAGGACGGACGGACAGACAGACAAACATGGCGAAACTATAAGGGTTCCTAGTTGACTACGGAACCCTAAAAATACAAGGTAAGAAATATCCATTAAAACAAAACACTTACACATAGGTATCGTACTCTTCTTGCATAAGAGCTACTTCTTCTTCAATATCCTCTCTATCCTCATGGTCAGCCAAGCCGCAGGATATCTCGCCCTGTTCCAGAGCCTTCTGCAGCTTCGCCTGACCCTCTGGCAGTTCACTTTCCAATACCTTGAGTTGCGATATCTTGCTACTCAACGATTCTTTATCTCCTGTAGCATCAGAGCACTTTCCTAACCTTTCTTTCGCAGCACGAATCCATTGGACGAAGTCTGACCCAGCATCAATGAACGCTTGGTGTTGTTCTACTGTCTCTCTCTGCTTCTCATACAAGTCCTTTGCTTGTTTCGAGAGAGTCTCATACTTGCTGGTGATCTCAGACGCCGGAGCCTGTTGCATAAGTTCCGAAGCCTTAGAAGTTACAGACTGAATCATGGGTTCAAACGAAACGATATCTTGCACAATATTGTTTGTTTGACGGAGTGTGGCTTTCCTCTCGCCCAGGCTAAGACCGGTCGTGAGTCCGGCGAGGCGGTCCTGGCCCTTCTTAGACTTGGCGACTTTCTGTTCACACACTTCTTGGAGTTTTGCTTCTCTGTCGGATATCCATTGTTGCAGTTGTGAATAGCTTGAGCTGTAGTCGGCCCATTGGAGCAAAGCTGTCTCCAGATGAACCTTGGCTGTACTCATCTTCTTGACAAGACGGTCCCACTCGTTTTGTAATTCTTTGAGCTCAGTGTTGATCTTGTCTTTGCCATCAGACCTTGTGTTTCTGAGGACCTTTTCTCCGCTGTTGACGGTTGCATGGACCAGGTTCTGACCTTCTTCACGGCGTTTAAGCAAGTCCTCAATCTGTTCGAGACGCTTCTGCAGTGCCTCCTTGCTGCTATTGCTGCCAGCTTCACTGCCACTGCGAGTAATCTCCCAAGCGTCATCGATCCACTTCTTTGTCTTAGCATAGTTGTCATCATAGGTCTGGTGCTGTTCGTAGTTGGTTTCAACCTTCTTGAGCACATCATTAGCCATGTTCACTAGTACTTGATATCTGGAGTTCAAATGACGTAACTGATTGTTGACATAGGTGTCCAGGTGTGAAGCAAGAAGTCCAGCAGCTGAAGCGTTGAACTTGTCAATGTCTGCTTTACCTTTGTTCAGCTGGTCGACTATTTCTTTGACTTCGTTAACCTGACCACCCTTCTCCTTAGCTGTTCCTAGTAGGGCTAGTTTCTGATTTTTGATAAGGATCTCCTTTTGTTGTAACCAATCAGACAGCCTCTCGTACTCATCTTTGTATTCTCGCCATTGGTTGACGGTATCTTCCAGTTGACTCTTCTGCTGTTTGATCTCATTGAACAGATCGTCAAAGCTTTCCTTCAATGCCTTCATTTCATTCTTAATGACTGTCTGGCCTTCAGGTGACGTGCTAGCGAGCACGACCTCACCAGTATGTTGTAAATGTTCTAGTAATAGTTCTCCTTGAGCTTGTTTATTAATTAAAGCATCAAGAGGCGCTACTGAATTTTCAATTGCCAGTTTATCACTCAATGGTTTAGATTTCAGAGAAGGCACCTTTTCACGAGCTCTGCTTAGCCACTGGATGAGCTCATCATGAGCTTCTTTGTACAACCTATGGTCTTTGTATTGCTCTTCGCGATCAGCAAGTAATTTCTTGATTTTGTCGTACAAATTATCAAATTTGCTCAATGTTTCTTGGGCTTGCGATGCGGCTTGATTTTGTTGGCCGCTAGCAATCATTTCAGCTGCCTTAGCCTTTAGGGTATCTACGTCTAGACGATCACAACGGGCTTTCTCTTCTACTTCCTTGAGTTTTTCGAGCTGTGCCCTCTTGTCTGTCATAGACGCCTCATAAGGCGTTAGTTCAGCTAACATGTTCTCAAGATAAGCATTGCTCTTCTCGATAAGCTGAATCTGTTCCAGGAACCCAGCCCATTTAGTGACTGAGTCATCCAACATATTCTTGGTTTCGATCATTCTGGACAATAATGCAGACCACTGTTCTTGCAGGGCAACTAGTGAGTTGTTAATAGCTTCATGACCCGCTGGTGCTGTATTAGCCATAACGTTCTGAGCCAGTTCAACGAGTGACTGGACCTTTGTGAAACCTTCATCCTTAGTAAGAAGTAAGTTTTGGATGAGAACTAATTTGGTTTCCAGGTCATCCTGTGAGCAAGAGCTCAAGTCAGCACAGAAGTCCAATTTGTCTCTCAGTTCTTCAATCCATTGTGAACATTCAGTGACATTGCTGGCGAATTCTTGATGAGTCTTAACATACTGTTGCCATCTGTTTGTCAGATCCTTAACCTTTTGTGAAAGAGTTTGGTATTTTACGGACAGATCCGAAATCTGTGATGCACGGGGTCCGAAAACACCAGTATGTAAGTGCTGTGCTTTCTCAGTAATGTTGTCAATCTCAAGTTCTTTAGCACGCACTTCACCTTGCAACTCCTGGAACTTCTTGAATTGTTCTTGCTTCTCTGGTAAAGTTGCTTTTAAGTCTACAGCATGGATTTGGTTGTCAGTATTCCTGATCCAGGCCAAGCATTGATCTTTCATGTTTTCATACTCATTCCATTGCTGGATCTTGTTCTCCATTGCCTCGATTGTCTTATTGATGAAAGATACAAGACCTTCCCATTCTTGGTGGGATGCGTCGATCTGGTTTCTGATGTTAGCTTGACCAGTGCTGATAGTTCCTGGTAGCACCTTCTCACCGAGGGAACGTATTTTATCAATACGGTTCTTTTCTTCGGGCAGGTTAAGTTGAAGAGACTTAAGCTTCTCGCAGTTACTGCTAAGTGCTACGCGTTCCAGGTTAATATCGCCCCACAGTTGTGCTGTGTTGTGAGTAGATTCAACCCATTCTTCTAAATCCTTAACAGCCTTAGTGTATTGCTGATGATTGTTTACAATCGCTTCATACTGTTCTACGAAGGATTTTGCTCTAGCCAAAATAGTCTCATGCCTTTGCTTAAGCTGGTTTATTTCTTTAGCGATGTCTTTGCTAGCATCAGGAAGAGTTTGAGCACGAGATTCCAAGTCTGCTATGTCTTGTTGATGGGAGATAGCATCCTGTAAGAAAGTTCTATACACATTCAGTTGGTTTCGCTTCTCATCCAAAGTGGCTTTCAATTCAATCTCCTTTGGAAGAGTCTTCTCAGCGGTCGTCAACCATTGCTGTACAGTCTTAAGATTGTCTTCAAACGAGGACCACTTGTTAAGTTCCGAATCAAGGTCTCTCTCCGCTTTAGTGATATTATCGTACAGGTTGTCGATAGCTTGCTGGATTTCTTGAAGCTGTTGTTCAACAATTTCCTTGCCTTCAGGTGATGTGGAAGGATACAGCTTCTCTCCCAATTCAAACGTATTGTTGACAAGAAGGGTAGCGTTGCGTCTCTGACTAAGTAAGTCGTTAAGGCTTTCTCGCTTAGCGCTAATACCTTCAGGAGTGTTAGACAAGTTCTCTTTGCACTCGTCAAACTTATGTTGCGCCGCCTTCAACCAGTCAGTGCATTGGTTGTACTTGTCTTGGTAGGCGGTGTGATCATTGACAGCTTGTTCGCATTTCTTCACAAGCTCCTTCGCAGTCGACTGTACGGATTGGAATCGTGACGTCATTTGTTGCAAGTTCATGGTGATCCTAGTATCGTTACAGTTCTCAATTAGGTCACTGAACTCATCAGATAATTTGTCGACGTCATTCTCCGTCTTCTTCAGGTTAGCCAAGATAGCCTGAAAACAAATATCAGTTAGTTTGATGTTAAAATAACAAGAAGGATTACGTTAAAACTGAACTACGACAGCTACCATTAGTACCATCATTGAGATAGTTAGAATTTTTATAATAAACTTTTGTCAGCATTAGAAGTACCAATCACCAATGCTTCTATATTAGTATAAATATAAATAAAATTATAGTCAAAACTTGAAGTATTGGATTCACAACATACGAGTATGTAAGTATAAAATATAATTTTGTTGTTAGAAGTCTATAAATATTACTTTCGTGGAATTAGATTTCTACTGAAAATTAGGCTATAGTCCTACAGTGCTGACGACAAAAGATTCTTTTCTCTCATCAACTCTTACTTGGTCCAAGGCTTCACCCAAAGTAATGACTGCGCTCAAATCATTGTTGTGATTATCAATCGCTTTACATAAATCCTGTTCAAAATTCATCATTTAAATACAGAGCAAAATGTAAAGTAGACTAAAATAAGTAATTATTCAAAGAAGCATACCTGATATTTATTTAGTTGATCCACCTTCTCCTCTAGAGTTGCTTTGGGAGTGTAGGTCTTCAAGCTCATCTCGGTATCACTCAGCCAGTGTTGAAGACGTTCGTTGGCACTGTCGAATTCGATCCATTGCTGTATCTTGTCTTCGATGCCACGTTTGACGTCATGAACTGTCGCAGTGAACTTTTCTAAATCAGCGCGGAGAAGACTCAACTCTCTAGACATACCGTCTCTGCCTCTAGGCGAAAGTCTGGCATTGTTCTTCTCAATCAGGTCAGATAGCATCTTCAATTTGTTGTTTCCTGTTGGAATAGCGTCTAACAGTTCCTGGATCTTAGCCAATTTACTTTGCAATGCAGCCTTGTTACCGCTGAAATCTGACAGAAGATGTAAGCGGTCCCAAAGATGTTTCTGATAATCTTGCAGGGACTTCTGTTGGTCGGCGAACTGTTGGTAGATGTCAAACGTGCTTTCATGTTTGTCTATAATACCTGACAGCCTGTTTGTCAGAGCATTGTATCTGTCCCACACCGATTTAATGATAGCAGTCATTTCATCACTCTCTCCTTTTCCTGAATGGAGAGTCGCGGATACGCTTTTTGCCTTTTCGGTGACGGTTTCTATAACTCGTTTGTGTGAGTATATTTCTTGTAACAGTGTCTTGTTCTTCAATAACTTGGATTTAATTTCTTGAGCCGAGTTCAGTACAGCTTTTTCCTCGCCGTCAACAATTTTTTCTTTCTCATCTAACCAAGACAACGTTTGTTGCAGAACGTCTTGGTAGCTTGACCATTGCAGAGTTTGTGACTCGAATTCCTTCTGTTGTTGAAGGATAGTGTCGTTAAGCTTGTCCCATCTTTCTCTTAAGGCTCTAATTTCTGCGCGAATATTTTCCCTGCCATTTGCAGCGGTTTCAGGTAATACTTTGTCTCCCGCAGTGGTTAATATTCCAATCTTGTGCTCACCATTTTCTCTTTCCATTAAGAACACTTGAAGCTTGTTACCTTTGCTCTCGATACTCAACTTGTCTTCTTTGGTCACCATCTGCGATAACTGTTCTTCTAGTGGCTTCAACCAAGCATCGAATTCGGTACGTAGCTGTACATATTTCCTATGATCAGCAACTAGCTCTGACCAGTGGTTGACAATTTCCTTGGAAATTACGTGTAACTGCTGGTAACGGCTACTTACTTGAGTAACCAGTGGCTTAAGGCGTTCAGTTCCACTAAGTTGTATAAGACTGTGAGATTCGTCGACGAAAGCATCAATTTCCTTCTCTTTAGCGTTAATGTTATTGCGCAGGTCAACGTACCTTTGCAACTGAGCTTCTTTGTCTTTGAGAGTGGAGCAGAGGCTCTGGTCTCGACATTTGGATTCCATGTCTTTAAGCCATTCAGTAATAGATTCTATTGAAGAATCGAATTTGTTCCAAATATCCAATGTGTGTTTAAGCTTCTGTTCTGAGGTGGCAATGTTTTCGACAGCGTTGCGGAGTTGGTCATGCAAGTTGTCAATTTCAGCTTTGATAGCGGTGTTACCAGCTTCAGAAGTACTCTTGCTGACATTTGCGAACACAGCTCTGATTTCGTCTAACTTGCCAGAACCGACCTTTTCAATGTCCTTTAAAGCAATAGCTGATTGCAACTTCCTGATGATTTCTGGCTTTTCGCCAGTTGCGTTTTCAATATCAAGAAGTTTTTCAGACTGTGAGCCGAGCCATTCTTTATACTGTTGAATGAGACGTACAAGATCTTCGTGTCTCTTAACGCAGTCTTCTAAATTGTCTTGTAGATTTTGAGATTTAGTTACAATGTTTTGGAACAACTGCTTGATAGATTGCAGATACACATTCAAGGAAGCGTCATGTGTCTGATCAACCAGTTGCTGGGCTTTATCACACACAGACTCTACTAATTGTTGATGAGTCATTATCTCTTGGTGCATGATCTTGTGGTTCTGCAACTGAGCTTTCTTCTCTTCAAGGGAAGCTTTGAGCTCGGTGTGTCGCTGCATCGCCCTCTCAACATCCTTGAGCCATTTTGTGAGTTGTTCTTGAGCAAGGCTGAAGTCTGAGAACTGTAGAAGACATTGATCTAACTTGTTGACAGTTTCTTGGAAGCTGTCACCGAAGCTGTCCCACAGAGTACGGATCTTACGGATCTTTTGACGAATTACTTCTCTGCCATCTGGGCTAGTATGTGTGTATAGTTTTTCACCCAAACTTAAGAACTCTTCAAACGCAGGAGTCTTCTTGTTTCTGGTCTCGTACAATTCTTTAGCTTTGTTTTGCTTTTCTTGTAGGACAGCATAGTCTCCTACGATTTCGTTGAGATCTCCAAGCTCACCGAGCATTCCCATCAGCCAGTTCTCCATATTGTTATACTCGTTTTCGAATGTCTGGTGTTCTGATACAAAGACCTCGTACTTGGAAATGATTTCGTTGACCAGATTATTTAATGTGTGGTATCTTGTTGCCAGTTTTGATGTCTTATTTGTGAGTTCCGACTCGGTAGCAACGTTCTGTTTTGTGTCGGTCAATGCAGCAAAATCAGCGCTCCTTGACGCAAGTTCACTCTGAATCTCCTTGACTTTCTGAAGATGAGCAATCTTAGCCTCCAGATTGCTCTTAAGGCTTTGATCTCTAACTTGGTTTTCTTTGATCTTCAGCCACTCTTCAAGCTCATCCAATGTCTTCTGACTTTCTGTCCATTGTTTAAGAGTATCTTTAAGTTTCTTGTCCTGTTCTTTACATTGAGTTGCTAATTGGTCCCATATTACTTTGAGCTGTTCATACTCGCTGATGAGTACTGGATGGCCGTTTGAGCTAGTCGTTTCAATAACGGTTTCAAGTTGAGACTTAAGCCCAGTCAAATTGGTCTGGATGTCTTTAGCCTTTAATGTCACCTTTTCGATTGCAGCAATCTTGGCATCGACGTCATCTTTCTGGGTGACAGAGCCGTAGTTTAGCATGCTGTTCTCAGCGACCAGGTGATAAAGACGGTCGCGAACATCTTCAAACATGTTAACGTATTTCTCGTGATCGGCGACATGAGATTCGCTCGTAGCAATTCTCTTTTCAAGTTCTTTAGTCATGTTTCTGTACCTGTCAATAGTTTTAGTGAGACTTTTCTCAGCCTCCTCATCAGGCATCAGCTTGATCTTCTCAGTTAGTTGAGAAAGCATCGATTGATGTAACTCAACTTCTTGGTGCAAGATCTTGTTAGCATGGAGCTGAGCCTTCTTTTCGGGCAACGTAGGGCAGAGCTTGAAATCACCAAGTTCTTTTTCTTTGTCGCCGATCCATTTTTGAACTTGATTGAAAGTGTCATCGAAGGACGATCTTTTGTTGATAGTCGTTTCTATATCTTTTATCACATTGTTGAGAGAATCCACGGAATCTTCGAAGTAGTCTCTGAGAGCTCTGAGTTCATTTCTAACTTGCTCACGACATTCAGGCGTGATGCCACTGAACAGAGCTTCACCAGATCCTATGGCGTTGTTAAGGAGTTTCTGACCAACGTCCTTGTTTTCGTTGAGTTTCTTTACCTGTGCTAGATCAGCTGCCGATGGTTTTGAGTGTTTGCTCATAACAGCTAAGTCCTTTATTTTTCCGTTGGCATCTTGAAGCCAGTTTTTGAATTCAGCAATTGATTTGTCGTACTTAGATTTGTTATCTTTCAAGTCCTTAAGTCTATTGAGATGACTCTCCATGAACTTGCTCACTGTCTGATATCTGGAGACCAAATGATTAATGTGCTGTAAGACGCGGGAGTCTGGGTTGCGAGATAAGATCTTCTCTCCAATTTCTGTAAGTTTAGTAACCTCGCCCCCATAATCTTTGATTTCTTGGTCAAGGTGCTCAACTTCAGCAATTTTAGCGTCTATTTCGTCCAAGTTGAGTAAGTTAGCAGCTTCTTGTCTGACTTTGTTCTCTTTTTCTTTCAGCCACTCAGATACATTTTCCAGCAACACTTCATATTCTTGCCAAGCGTCAATGTTTTCTTTCAGTCTGTTTTTAATTTCTTCGTAGTTAGCATTAAGAACTTCTAAGTTCTTCTGAGCTTTTTCGGTTTGTTGGGCCGCTTCTTGAGCACACGCAGGCTCTGCGACAACTTTGAGTATATCTCGGGCTTCTTTTAACTCTGCGACTTTGTTTTTACAATCATCAATACCGTTTTCAACGTCAATGAGTGCAGCGCTTTTAACTTCTAAATTGTATTTATCACTGGTGACATCAGGCATGCACCATCTAGTCTTGTCGTCTAATATCTTCAAATTTCTGTTGAACATTGCCAATTTGTCAGTGAACAGTTTTTGTAAGAACGTGAGTAAAGTGATTTCAGTTTTGTTCGCATGTACTAAAACACTCTCAAATCTCTTTTGTAATGTGCTGAGTTCTTTTGGCACTAACGACTCGTAGAAACCTGGGTAGTTGTCATTCATCTCAGAAACATTCTGAGATAAGTTATCAATTTCATCGTTCAAGTTTTGCAGTTCAGCTTTGCAGACCTGGCATTTCTTCAGGCGATCGAGTATCTTAGCATTGTCGCCTGTCATGTCATCACACTTAATAATGTCGTCACGGATTTTGCTAACATTATCCGAAAGGCGCTTGATTTGATCCTTTAATTTCGTTTCCTTAGTTCCAAGTGATGAAACTGCGCTTTCTAAATTATCGGCAAGCGACTGAAGAGCCGCAAACTCATGGTCTAAGTAGTCAATGATGGAAGATACTTGGCCAACAGGGATGCTCTTATTCAAATTTGTAATTTGTTCACATTTGGCTTTGATACTGTTCTTAAGACCAGTGTATATGGGCAATTCCTCCTTGTATTTTGTAAGATGACTTTGTCCAAACCTGATTTCAAGGTTGTCACAAGCATTAGCTAAGTTCTGTCCAGTTTCGCTCAGCCAAGTAATAACTTGATTCTTTGTATCGTCAATCTGTCTCCAGACGATGAGTTGAGATTCTAAGTCCTGTATTCTCTTGATGACAGCGTCATTAACCTTTTCCCAGTGGCTCTGAGATGTCAGGAATGCTTCTTCTAGAGGACTTGTATCAAATCCTCCTAAGGTCGACGCTTGTTTTAAAACAGATTGTTTGATAACATCCATTTGGTCCAATAAGCCTTTAGATCTCTTTAGAATTTCATAAGATTTCTTTGCCTTTTCCAAAGCCTGTCCAGTTTGTATATAATCGTTAGGGGCGTCTTTGTAGTCGTTGTATAATTGCTCTGCTCTGCCCATTTCCCTGTCGAATGCCACTGTGAAGTTTTTCAGTTCGTGAAGTGTTGAAGACAGTAGAATGTACTTGTTTTTAGTATCACGGACGGCATTTACGACTTGGTCCCAGTTGTTGTCAGCTGTAGACAGAGCATTCTGAATAGTACCCATGTTAGGTTGATCTTCTCTCATTAAGTGAAGACCTTCTTCTCTTAACTCCTTTCTAATAGACTGTTTTTCTTTCATTTCGGCGTCTAGTCTATCTAATTGGTCTGTCATATCTTGGATAGTGGCCTCAGTCAAAGGCACAGGTTTCTGAGCCATTTCATTGAGTACAGTTTGTACGTTGTGTAACACTTCTCCCAATGCATTATGTTGGATGTTGAACTTGTCCCATCTAGCGCCAACTTTTTGTACTAAATCTCTCTTATTAGTTACTTGGTTGAGTAAAGCTTCTGCTTTCATCTCAATCTCTTTCACTATACTAGTCGGTGACATGATTCTGCCGGTGTTTTGATCTGTCACTTTTACCCTTGACGGTCCGTCCAATAGAGCAACATTGCTCTTCCATTCTGGTATCTTAGTGATGACATTCACAAGTTCTTGTCTTAAGATTTCATAGCTCTCTGGGGTAAGTTTAGGACCATCAATCTGGTACTGTATGTGGCTCAGTTGTTGCTTAGACTCGTCGTACCAGTTAAGCAGGTCCGTCCACTTTTGCAGGATTCCTTTGTTTTGCTGAATGTTATTCTCAATGATCTGGTAGTGTTCGGCGATGTTAGAGTATGTTTCACTTAACGAGCGCGACTCGTCGGGGTGTGATGTAAGTGTCATGTTCTTGATTTCGTTGTAAATGTCAGTGAACTCGGGCGCCTTGGCTGCGTGTTCTTGTAAAAGTACATGCATTGATTGTAGCGTAGGCTCCACTTTGTCGGCACCGATTTGGTCATAACTTTCAGTCTTTCTTCTAAAGTCTGTGATCCAATTGTCGAAATTGTGCAGTTTAGTCATGAACTCTTGTCTGACGATGATTTTGTCAGACAGTTCATTGACTCGTGACCTCACTGTCTCAGCCAGATCGTTTGTTCGTTGTTTGATATCTGATACTTTACCCTTGAGTACAGTAGCACCTTCAGGCTGTATGTTGTGGCAGATGTTATCACATGTTTGTGACAAGCTGATGATCTTGGCTTGCTGTTGTGAAATTTCATTTCCGAAAGACTTGAGTTTATTTAATTCTCTGTCTAGTTTTTCCACTTGAGGCGAATCGATAGAAACATTTCTGCTACTCAGCAGCTTTTCGCCATTTTCAATCCAAGATTCAAGCTTATCAGCTTCTCTTTCAAAGTTCTCCCAGTTAGTGACAAGTTTGTCCAATTTGTTGTTCCATTGGTCTGCCAGGTCATGAACCACGGCCCATCTGGAGTGGATGGCGTCCACTTCATCAGGTGCGCTGGTCTTTCCTGACAGTTGGTGGCTGACACTCGACAGGATTTGGAGGTTCATCAGCTGTTTCTCACAGTCAGTGATCAAAGCTTTAGATTGTTGTTGTAACTGCTGAGCTTCAGGCAAAGTTGTAGGTTTGGGCACGTTGCCTAACTTCAACTCGGCTTCTTCAATCCAAGGTTTGATTTCGGCCACACCCTTCTGGTATTTCTGGTAGGTAGCTAAGTCGTGTTCAACTACTTTAGTCTGGTGTTCTGTTGATCGCTGAAGATCGGCCATCATTTTCTCCAGTAAAGCGACTTCACCTTTAAGTCTGTTGGCATCTTGGACTCTGTGTTCTACAGCCAGTTTAGTTCCTTGGTCAGCAACACCTCGAATAGTCTCAAGCTTTTCAGCAATTATCTTCTGTAACGACTGCGACTTAATTACTCTTTCTTCAGGCGTTATGTTTTCTGAACGAATCTGTTGGATCAATATTGGGCTTTCCTTCTTAATCCATTCTCTGACATGTTCCAACTTGTGTTCAACTTTGACCCATTCCTCATTGAACTTTTCTAAATGCTCGACTTTACTGTCTACTTCATCCTGTACTCTTACCAATTTGCGTTGAATTGTTTCCAGATCTTTTTCAATTACGGGTTTGGGTTTATCTGCAGTTAGTGTTCGCAGTTCAGTGTATGCCAGTTGTAGCTGAGGCAGGCGTTCAGCCTTAGCCTTTTCAATATCAGTCTTAATTATCTTAGTTTCTTGGAGTTCACGGCCGATGTTGGTGACTCCGAGTTCAAGACCTGGATGTACGACATAGCTTTCGTACTTGTCAAGATCTGAAAGTAGCTCATCCTTCTGGTATTCATAATTGGACCAGACTTTTTGTGTGTCACGTAGCTTGTGTAGACGGTCGGTGGAGGTTTCATACGCGGTGTTCCAGCCAGTCTCAAGGTTCCTAACATCTTCTCTGACGAAGGCAGGTGCGTTGGCATCCTTGATGAGTTCCTTGCCTCTTTGCAGCAAGGCCATTACTGGAGGTCTGTGGCGGTCGAGTTTTTGTACTGCAGCCTGTTGTTCTAGTACTAATTGCTCGACATGTTGGAGCGACTGAGGTTCAGGGGCCACTCTGGCTTGTTCTTTAGCGTTTTCAAGCACGCAAATAACTTCATGCACCTCTCGGCGGTATGTGTAGCAACGTGTGTAGGTCTCAGTCTTTATCATAGTGATCTCGATTGTCGGGATCAGGTTTTTGTACCTCGCGATGAGGTTTTCAAGCCTGATCTGTTCTTCTTGAGCTTCGCCTTCTGAGCAATGGTTTGTGAGCATGTCCAGTGTTTGGACAAGCCACTTCATGTCCTCGCGTTTCTTGTCGGCTTCGCGGCAGATATTCTAAAAATTCAAGTCAATGTAAGTATATATTATAGTTTTAGAACTAAGAAATACATTTCCTACATAACTGTGCATTAGATTTCTAAGTGGGACAACAACATCGAATATAACGCATATTTACCATTAGTTCCCTCAACTATATTCCCAAAGATAGCATTAGGGGAAAGAAAAAAAATCAATAAAAATCTACATTTTTTAAATCCTATCCCAGTAACGATTCAAAAAACCAAAACCTAATCATACCTGGAAGATAGTCTTCTCCCTCTCAAACGCCTCAGCAGAATCCACCTCGCGTACTATGCTATCCATAGTTTTATCCACATGGTCCATCCACCGCTCCATTTCCCTGAACTTTTCTCTATAAGCATCCCACTTCGCAGGGATCCTTTGAAGCTGCTGCCTAAAATGTTCCACTCTCTGAACGGTAGCTTCCCACATTTGTTCGCACTTCCTGACCGAGTCTTCTAAGGTAGTGTCTGAAGTCTGATGGGTGTAGCTGGTGGCTATTTTGTGCAGGTTTTGGAGACAATGCTCTACTTGCATGATCTTGCCTTGGTTGCGGAAGTATTCTTCGTTTCTGATCAGGATGCCGTCAGCGTCGTCACTTTGGTTGTATGCCTGCGAAAGATGAGGTTAGTTGAAGTTTGGTTTATACAGGGATATTCGACAAATGGTTGGATGTTTGGAATGGGAATGAATTTCTATATCCAATAAACAATAATCCCATATTTCAAGACCAGACTAAACTTATTTGCCGCATTATTATTAAAAATATTAAAATTACTATTAGGTAGCCCGATTACAACAAATAGGGCAAAATAAAATATTTCGAAGTTAAAAATCTATTGTTTAAGATGTCATAGAAATCAGTGGCGATCTACATGGAACTGTGATTCATAAATTATCTGAAATATGGTACAATAAATTAGTTTGACCTTACAAAAGATAAAGAGTTACCAGAATCAAGCTTAATTAAGCTTTATTATTGTCACTCAGATACTATGATGAAGTATTTTCTAGTGGTCTTAATAGGTCAAGGTCATTATTTTGTTCAATAAACTGGAGAACATGCTATAGTAGTTGTAATTTAATTACTTCAGGCGCCATAACTATCACAATGATGTTTGTAAATACTCGTTTATATCAGTATTTACTCCTTTTATTTAGCTTATAAGTACTACAACATTATATTGTTTTTGTTTTTTTAAAGCGTAGCCTCACTTTCTCTTATGTGTGAGTTTACTTACTTATCTGACTTTTTATGACTACACATTTGGGATGTGCATTGATATATCAACAGTCAGTCAATCAGTCAGTCAGTTTACCATTTTATAGATATAGATTGTATCCCTGTCAAATTATTTGAAATAGACAGAGACAGAAAGAAGTTTTAAATGTATTTGTTTAGTGGTTTGTAGTGCAAATGGGTCTAAGTAAAAGCCTCGAAGTAGCCTCCATACCTGTTCCTCATAAACGATCTCCTTCTCAATGTCCTTGATGCAGTGCTGGAACACGGCCTCGTCGAGGCGGAACTCTAGGCGCATGAGGTGAGGCGGAGCTCTGTCCAGCAGGGATCGCCAGCGCTGCTGGAGCTGTTCCACTGTCTGGACCACTCGGGGACGGTCTTCTTCGCTCACCAGCTGGGAGAAGGGGGTGTTGGAATGATTTTGTTAAACGATTTCTACTTTTCGAGTAGCAAATCTGCCTTGAGGAAGCGTGGTGATCAATGTCATGAGTCAACAAGCTTACTCAACTTGGATTTGTGTATTCAATTTTATGATAATTAGTCCAGGTCATTTTGGTATTAAATTGACAACAATGCGTAACAGCCTATGTAGTATGGTATTGAAGTGTTTAGTTTAAGTTTTATTTCGTTTTGTGTGTTTTTTAAAGGTGTGTTTATAATTAATGCCTTTTTGTGGTTATGAGCTCTTAGTTGAACAAAACCGTCCCACATGGCAACAAATTAAATTATTTAGAACTGTTATTAGCTTCTTGGAAGAACCCCATGGGAAAGTCTTGTTGGTTCTCTATGGTTGGTTGGTTTCGTTGACCTCGGGCTTTAGCTCAGCCCAAGGTCAACGAAACTTGCCATATAGCAACAAATTAAGATATATTGTAAAAACTCACCTCAATAAGCTCCCGTCCCGACCTAACCAGCTCTGAAACGGCCCTCTCATCAGCTCCTTGGAAAAATCTCTTATGGAAGTCGACAGCCTGCTTCGAGTCCACTCTGTTGTCAGCCAGTAGGGCTTCAGCTCTTGAAGCCCATTCTTCCACTGCTCGTTTCTTGGATTCGAACTCCTCCCAAGCCCGGACCAGGCGTTGGAGCTCGGCTTCCCGACGAGTGGCCTCTGATGATACGTGAGCGAATCTGGGGAAGTGATGGTTTGTTTAGTGAGTTTACTAGATAATTATGACAGACGTTGTCTTGAAACCATATGTAGTGACTTATAGATAACGTTGTATTGAAAAAGTAACTTTTTTTAAAACTAAAAATACATGATAGTTTCTCAATATATAATTACTATTACTACAACATATAATTAGTTATTCTGCTAAAGATCTGACACGCCGTATTCGAGTTATGAACTATATAAATACCCACCCTTGTTTTATATTTATGCAGTAATTCATTGTTAAGCTAAAGACAGCGCTTCTCAAAATCGTTCATAATGCGCACCGCAAAGGAATGGAATTCCCTGCCGGCGTCTGTGTTTCCAAATTCATATAACCCGGAAGTATTTAAAAAAACCGGTCAAGTGCGAGTTTTACTCGCGCAACGAGGGTTCCGTTAATTTGTTTTTTAGTGAAATAACTACAAATTTACGGTTTTCGGAGTTTTCTCTTTACTTGTGCTACATGACCTTGCTTCTTGCCAAATTTCACGATTCTAGGTCAATGGGAAGTACCCTATAGGTTTTGAGTTTTGATTCCCTTGAAAATGTCTAAATATGCAATATAAACCGCCGTATCTTTTTATTGCGTTGATTTAGAAACTTGATTTTTTCACTGTTTTAAGAGATAGCAGACCTGAGTATGTGATATTAATTTGAGCTTGATATCTCGACGCGTTCCTGAGAAAAAGATTCTTGATAGACAGACGGACAGACGGACGCCTGATGTCAACTAACTACAAATTTACGGTTTTCGGAGTTTTCCCTTTACTTGTGCTACATGACCTTGCCTTTTGCCAAATTTCATGATTCTAGGTCAATGGGAAGTACCCTATAGGTTTTGAGTTTTGATTCTCTTGAAAATATCTAAATATGCAATATAAACCGCCGTATCTTTTTATTGCGTTGATTTAGAAACTTGATTTTTTCACTGCTGTGAGAGATAGCAGACTTGAGTGTGTGATATTAATTTCAGCTTGATATCTTGACGCGTTCCTGAGCAAAAGATTCTTGATAGACAGACGGACAGACGGACGCCTGATGTCAACTAACTACAAATTTACGGTTTTCGGAGTTTTCCCTTTACTTGTGTTACATGACCTTGCCTTTTGCCAAATTTCATGATTCTAGGTCAATGGGAAGTACCCTATAGGTTTTGAGTTTTGATTCTCTTGAAAATATCTAAATATGCAATATAAACCGCCGTATCTTTCTATTGCGTTGATTTAGAAACTTGATTTTTTCACTGCTGTGAGAGATAGCAGACCTGAGTATGTGATATTAATTTCAGCTTGATATCTGGACGCGTTTCTGAGAAAAAGGTTCTTGACAGACAGACGTACAGACGGACGCCTGGTGTGAACTAACTACAAATTTCCGATTTTCGGAGTTTTCCCTTTACTTGTGTTACATGACCTTGCTTTTTGCCAAATTTCATGATTCTAGGTCAATGGGAAGTACCCTATAGGTTTTGATTTTCTTGCAAATGTCCAAATATGCAATATAAACCGCCGTATCTTTTTATTGCGTTGATTTAAAAACTTGATTTTTTCACTGCTTTAAGGGATAGCAGACCCAAGTATGTGATATTAATTTCAGCTTGATATCTTGACGCGTTTCTGAGAAAAAGGGTCTTGACAGACGGACGGACGGACGGACAGACGGACAACAAAGTGATCCTATAAGGGTTCCGTTTTTACCTTTTGAGGTACGGAACCCTAAAAACGAGTGCATAGGCATCTATTGGGTAAGCTCGCTTCATCGTAGGCCCCGTCTATGCCCTCGGGCTAGTCTAGGACCAAGAGCAAGCCCATAATAATAATAATAAAAAAAAGAAAAAAACTGCTATAAAAGTGTTTTGATTGCACACTGAATTTTATATCTTAGATTGGCATTAGTTAGTGATTCCGTATTACATAGCTTTTGCTCGTAACCACATCCAGTCACAAATCAAAGACCCTTTTCAAAGGTTAGCTCACCTCTCATTAAGGTCCCTCATGAGGCGGACTTGTTCCGTGACGTCAGCGCTGCGGTCCGCGTCGGCGGACTTCACGATGTTCTGGAACACCTTGTTCTTGCTCTCTAACATGGAGCGGTAGTATGTGGTCCGCGAGAAGAATGTGCGGTGGATCTCGTAGCGCTCGGAGATTACCTCGCTAAGGAAGAAGATAAAGGCGTTATTGATATTTTTATTATAGTTTTTTCAAGAAGGATTGTCATGTTACTCTGGGAGAAGTTCTACGTGTTTTTCTACCAGTTGTCAATCAAAGCCTCTTCGGATTTATCAGGTACCTGAAGACTCCTAAGACTTCAGAATCGTAATAACTTCCTAATGAATAAATACTCACCGTCTAGTTTCTCCACCAGTCCTCAGCGCCTCCTCAGCCTTGTCTAACCAGGAGCCGATCTCCTTCTGCCCGCTCTCCAGTGACTCATGCTGTACCAGTAACTGTCGGTACTGGTGTAACTTGACTGGTACAGTAGCGCGTACTCGCACTAGCGCTTCTTTCTGTTGCTTTAGCTTTGCCATGTTGGCTTCTACTTCGTCGCGAGGCATCTCTGCGATCGCGTTTTGGAAGGTTCTGTAAAGAGAAATGGGAAGGTTATAATTCTGAACTATTAAAATAGTAATAATTACAATATAAAAAGTGTAGAAAACTATCACTCTCTTGACTAAATTTCGGTCGGTTAAAGTAAGCTTTTGGAGTATGAGATGCAGGGTGTAAAGGTAGGACCTTCCAACCATACGATGCATTCCTATGGTTAGAGTAGAAATGTCACACATATAGCATATTTACAAAATCCTAACAGGTTCCGTTGGGCAGTAGCTTACCAGGCACAACTCCTGGTGGTCGTCGGTGATCGAAAGATCCTTCCTTTTGCAAAAAAGATTGAAAAAATTTACGCCCTGTTCCTTATAGTCCTAAACATAAAAAAAACCAGGATTTGCTGACTAATGAGCCATTTCACAAGCTCTGATCACCGGACTAAATGCCTTATATTCCCACAAACCTGCTAATAGTCTTGAACAGTTCCTCATGCTGCTCTATCTCGGAGTTGAGCTGTAGTAGCTGGTCGATGTAAGCCTGGATGTCTGTGGTGTTGGCGCGAGGCTGCCTTCCCAGCAGATTGTCGGCTGCTGACAGCCAGGAGTCCAGGGCTCGCGAGCCAGCTGCAAGTTCGCGACGATTGCGGAGAGCGTCTCCGCCGCGGACGTATCTGGGTACGTGGAAGAATATTTAGAACTGGACCTTCTTCAAGTTTTATGGTATAAGTTGCACTGTGTGATACGTAATAATACCGAGACTCTCCTAGCCTTTTCCTAATCATGGTATTGATTATGGTGTAGGATTTTAGTCCAACCTGCAGTTTGAAGGTTATGTTTTAATAGAACATTAAACGGGCAACACTATGACTACCTAGCCCAACTCCTTTACATGCTTTCTGATGCTGTGCAGTCACTCGACACTCCGGGCTATTACTAGGAATTTTAAATGTAAACACCAAACATGCATTTCACAATCCCGGAATCGAACATAGGCTTTTTGTCAGCGGTCCCGATAGCTAGACCAACGGGACAGTCAACTCATGGTCAATATGTTTTAGTTTTAATACAGTCGTCAAAGAAACAAAAGTGTGAAATATCCATTATTTCAACAATATTTTAAAGATGGCACCAATAAAACTATGCCCGCATAAATGTTCGAAAAGCAAGGTCACACTTTATCAACTGAGACTTATGATATTACTACCACAAATCCTGAACTAGATACTCGTATTATTAAACATTCCTTGAATAATACCTTAAAATCACTTCTTAGAACGGATTCGATTAAACAATTTTCTTATCAGATTATACAACTTTTCTAAGAATGTGTTACACAAACAATATTTCAAATATTATTTCAGCTTACCTCTCTGCTTCCTCCCAGACGCGTTCCCATCGTTCTGTAATCTCCACGTATTTCCTCTTCACCTCCTGACTGATCTCCTCAGAGGATGTCGCAGCCAGGAACCCAGCTGCATCACCTAACAGTTGGTGTTTTTCCTTCCAAACCGTCAAGTCTTGGAAGAACTCCAATCTCTCATCTTCCGACACTCTTAACATGTGCTGTGCCTTGTCTAGCCACATCGTGAAGTCATCAGCTAACGTGTTCCAACGCTCCCAGTGAGCTATGACTTCTTCCAGCACACTCCTGGCACACCTGACGTCAGAAGCGACGCGTCTCCACGTCTCAGCAACGTCCTTCAAAAACGTATCAATATCTCTCGCTTCAGTCCTATCTACTTCACAAACTCTCTTGTACTCCTCCGCTACTTGCTTAATATCAACGTAAGCTCTATCAAACTCCTGGAAAATCTTATTCTTAGTCACGAAATTATCATAATCTTCTAATAAGGCACGTACGTGGTCGATGCGACCGTATTTGCCGGTCCACGCGGCGAGCTTGGCTTTCGTCAGCTCTGTGAAGGCGACTATACAACACTTGTGCTCCAAATACTTTAACCTTGCCTTCCTTTGTGGCGCCCTTCGACTTACTGTCTCAAGACGCTCTTTCATGTCTTGGAGCCTTTCGCCTGGGATTCTCGCGGCGTCAGGTGATCTTAAAGCCGCTTCGAATCTATCGATAACTTCAGGTAAACCAGCGAAAAAGCCGCTGTGTTCCTCTAATTTTTCGCTGATTATAGCAGCGGTCCTCTCGTCTAAGCTAGTAGGGATTTCGTCAAAGTATAAAAGGTATTCGGCCCTCGCTAACCACTCGCCGACATTTCTGAAGTCTCCTGGGAGTTCTGCGTCCAGGAGCCACAGCCATCTTCTGTGCAGTCTTTCTAATTCTATCCAGAGGGAGACTAGTTCGCGCCAGGATTTAGGCGCGATGGCTACGAGGCTCTGCGTATACATGAGCTTCTCTAGTTTCTGGTAAATGGGCTCACGCGCGAGCCGGTCGTTCTCGGCGCGCACGTAGTCTTCGTAGTGTCGCGAGAGCGTTCGCGAGTCGTATTGCCTTTGAACTGTGGTGACGCGCTCCGTCAGCCACATTCTAAGAGATTCGTACTCCTCTTGCACTGCCGCTACGGCATCCGGTCCTGTCGTCTGTTGACAAAACAATTCGTTAATATCACGAACATGTCCAAACAAAGTAGATGTAACCGAAACAACTCTGAGTCGATGAATGAGTCCTCACCTGATTGTGATCGTAATTCATGCTAATCACTTTGTCTTGACTATTTATAAGTCCGCATGCATTATGGATATGAAGTTGCTAACTCATAAATAACTAAAGAAGGAAAGCAGCTCAACAGTCACTCACCTTAGGTTCAGGATATTTATGCAGGAACTGGGCTACGTATGTCATGATGGACCTTTCATCAGGCTTGTCTACGTCCACATCCTCGGCGTCCAAGAGCCTTGCGATGCCGAGTGCGGTTTCTGCGACGTCGAAAGCGTGTTCCAAACGTTGTCTGTTGGTCTTCCTCTTCATCTCTGCCAGGTTGATCAGGTTGGCTTTGATGGCGTCGATGATGGCAAGGAATGCGATACCATCGCGCCATGACGGTCCGAAGTCTGTTACTTGGATGTTTGAATCCCTGTGTGGAGAAAATGGTATTAAATACAAGTATAATTAAAGCCAAGCATGGGTTTGGGGACCAGAATCGTAGAATTGAGGATCAAAATATTTACGTAATATTTCATTACTTGTCACTCTAGATTGAGACTAATTGGGCTAAATTCTAACAAAAAACTTAGAAAAAAAAAACTAATTTAATCAAAAACAATTCAGTGCATTTCATCTCTCAATGAAGAGGTCAAATTATATAACTGCAATAAAATTAGACCATCAGATGTATTGGGCCACTTGGCAGCGTTTGGCGAAATTAATGATAGAATTAATAACTGTAACAGTCATTGCAACTGACGTCATTGACGTCAAATTACATTTAGGTCAGTGGGTTACTCGATATCAATACACGTATGCAAACAAACCCATTGTAATTAGGTACAGTTTTGTTCATCAATATTATCATTGAATTTACCGCGAGATTGGGAAAAGCTTTCAACTGTTGTACAATGGTCGATATTGATTACACTTCGACTTTAATTGATGCATCTTTGATGAATGATCGATGTTTGAAAAGTACTACACTTTTCCATTGCTATGGCCAACAAACTGGCAAGTATAAGAATTAATAGTCAAACACTTTTATTCCGTGTCCATCTAAATATTATTTTAAGGTTCTTTTGCTCATAATATGACAAACAAGTGAAAACCCATCTGATATTAAGTAGTCACGCCGCCAAATTATCTTCTTACAGATTCCTAAAGGCGGTCTTGTTGGCCTTATGCCTTTACAATGGCAAAGTCTTTTGAAATATGTCATTTACCTGCAATTTCTTAACCTAACCCAGTTTACACAACTACACAAATAACACATCACATACTACATTGCTACTTACTTCGGCAAAGCATTGGCGACCCACTGCAGAAGGGTCTTCTTGGCGCCTTGCTTCCACTTGTCCTCGGCTCTCTGAGTCGGGGTGGCCGCCCCCGACTCATGAGACATGACAGACGCACAACGAGACCCTCCGAGGTACTCTAGTGCCCGGCTGTTCTCCTCGATCTGACGGGAATTTAGTTTATCATTCAAAAATGGGACTCTGGATGTGTTTAGAAATATTGTGGATTTTTGTTATATGTCGTGTTCTTATCTCTGGTATAGAAGCGTAAGGTTTATAACAATCTTAGATTGTATCAGCAGTTTGGAAATGTTCAGGATTATGAACGTTTGAACCATTAGCGATACTTTGAAGTTCGCTAATAAGTTCAGGATGAAAAATGCAGTGCTGTAAAATATATACAGTGTACCTGAAACACACGGATAAATAGCCTCAGTTTTATAGAGTGTAAAAATTTCAAATCAGGATTTCAGGGTCACATGAGCAAAATTTTTGGTTCAACAATCGTCTGTTTAAACCATATTTGGATAAAGTTAATTTGTCTTCTGTAAAAGCCGATGTCAAACAAGTTGTGTATAGCAAAAGTGCCAAAAGTCATCCAAGATCTAAAAAACCCGCTTTAAAGCTGACCTGAAGACAGTATGATGATGGAATACCGTGTCCTGACCCTGCATACATAACCTGTTTTGATGAAATATGGTTTAATGACAGCAAATGACTGCCGATGCAAAACAAAATGTTGATTTACATAATTGAATAGATTAACTGGCGCTAACACTGGCAAGGTTTTATTTAATGTGTTTGGAGAATTAAATGGGGGCAAGGATCACACGATTGTAGGGACGGCTTAACTGTTAATCTTGACTATAGACTATCAATTAGTTCAAGAATAATTTATTAAATCTGTTTAGATCCTATAAAGATTTAACTAATGATTCTTCTAAATCCCAAATTCATATTTAGAATAAATGAACTGTTCTGTTAAAGATATTGTATTTTTTGTATGAATCGGTTATAATTTTTTAATAACCGAAAAACTTTCTACAGTACCGCTTTAACAGTAGCGCTATAGAATTATTTATTAAAATCTATAGTCTTAGATTGCGTAGCGTTGTCATTTCTTCTGTAAGCCTATAGAGAGAAGAGTTATCCTTTTAAAACTCGAGCTACAGTTCTTATTCTTGCCCCAAAACACACAAACAGACGCAAGTAAAACAACAGGAACCAATAACAATGAGAACCAATATAAAGCATTATCGCCAGTCACTCCTCATTACGTAATCAACAACAAAATCTTGCAATTCACTCCTCCCACGGTTACTACGACTAAGTGATTTAAAGTGATGACAATTATACAATTAAAATCTTTGAATGATGTGATGTGAGTGTGATAAGTGATATCTGTGATTCTAATCCAATTATCATTTTGGTCAACCAATAGCAGTACTGTGTAGTCCATGGTCTCTGGCCTTAGAATAAAAATAGAAAATAGGCATAAGAATAATAATAATAATTGATATATAAATAAATTATATAGCAGGACAAGCTTTCTTAGCTTTGCAAGCTTCTTTGAGCTAGCAAGCCGTTGTAGTTATACATATGATGACTTAGCAAGTTTTATATTTCCAGCCTTAGGTAGCTTTTCGTACAACGAGAGATTATCTTACCCTGGATAAGTATAACTTGATAAATAAGCTAAGCTTTAAGTAACAAGCTAAGCTTTAAGTAACAAGCGTATAGTGAAATATAAAGAAGTATTAAAAGTTTAATCAGTTGATAATATTTCAGGTATAGATGATACATATAAAGTTAATAAAGGGTAATATAATAAAATGCCAAGAGACCTGACTACTATATAGAAGCTGTGATGCCATTACCCACCTTAGGTCCTCTATCCTGTGGGTCCAATACATTGAGCGAAGCTTGCGCAAACAAAATTAGTTCAAGCCAATTAAAATGAGAACAGACTGAGATTTTAAATAAAGAAATCGATACCATTGAAAAGCCAATATTGCATATAAATATAATTAAATAATTTTGAAACGTACATCCTCATTTTAATGGTAAATATAGAAATAATACCCGATACGATATACTGGAAAGTGCAACTACATCGATTAATGGAACTGTTAAGAAATAGATTGAAATAATAAATACACTGGGAAAAGTTACAACAAATACTGAACCAAAATATTAGGGTGATAAAGATTATATTGACGTAAATGCTAATAGTCTGCTATTGGCTGTTAATTTTGAAAAACATAGTAATTTGGAAAACAACGACATCCATACTATGAATGACAATGTATGGGAAAACCAAATAGTGGGAGTCTAATAATAGTTATCAATGAAGCAGACTGTGATACATTATCTAAAAATAACCGAGGTTGTAGTAATGTTAATGATCATAGTGAATAATTATACAAATAAAACAGATGAGATCATCGATTAGTTTGTATAAACTGATGATCCAATTAGATTTACAGAAGTAAAAGTTTCTGCAAGTGTAGATCTAATCTATCTACGCAATACGTGGTTCTATCCTAATTGAAATCTATTTTAGTACCACACGGTGCTAAGTCAAACAGTGAGCCGCAAGAGAAATTTAAGAAATATAATACAGATTTAGATTTATTTTCCATTGTAATTAGAGATTTTTGAAGGTAGTAATGGAATACTTTTGTGAAAGCCAATTGATGTTTTAGTTATTTTTGGCGATTTGATACTGAATCAGTCAAGCTTTAAGAAAATGTACGCTGCACGATGTAAATAATCGAAATTATTGAAAGGATTTTATTTGAACTTAATACTCGACATTCTACACTCAAGATTTTAGACATGTAGGATTAGATATCGTGCAGAGTAAACCTCAGCTTTTTAATCAATTACAAATTATACTTCTTTTTGAAACCTATTAAGTTCTGAATCCTTCATATCGGATCCTTTGATTTAAGCGATGCCAGATTGCTGTGACACCGGAGCGGTGTAAAATTCGTACTGAACGGTTGATATTTTTCAAACAATTAACGATAGAGACCCAATATATAATAAACCAAACCGGTCTCCGGTTTGGTTTTAAGTATAATTTGTCGTGGTGTTCAATAACCAACGGTACCAAATTCACACTACACCGATGCCAGAACAATCCAGTATCAAAACCTCAAATCAAAGGAGCTCTGCCTCCATCTAGCCTATTCCTCTCTGTCGAGTCGAGCGCCGTCCTACCTGGAAGTAGAGGATGATGGTCCAGATAAGGCCGAGCACGACAGCAGGCCTTCCGTCCACCAGGTCTGCTGCGTTGATGTTGACCAGCTTGATCCTCTTGCCGGCCAGGAAGCGGAGCGCTGTGTTCGCGTTCGACAAGAAGTGTGGGCGTCGGAGGACACGGCCGCGTTCCATTGGCTGTTGGGAGATGATTGACGGTTTGTAAGGTTACTGGTGACTTGAACACGTGATTGTATTCATAATGACTAATTACTTTCCCAAAGTTTTTTTTTTACTTCTCTTTCGTAACGTCCGATACGTTACGGAATAGAAGTAAAAAAAACTTCACTATGCCACTTACCCTATTAAAGCTGCCCTTTATTTTGTACACAAAATAGTTTTTTTGACAAACAAAGTTGTTTTGTTATCATAAGTACCATCATGTGTACAAGTATCATTCATTATTAACCAGGCACTTAACTATTTGTTTTAATAAAGATTGAAAATCTAATGATAAGTAACAAAGATGACTACATTTCTGATCAAGGTTCAATTTTAAAACTTTAACAAACATAATCAAAATCTTAACCACAGTAGGAATTTCTCTTATCTCAATATTTAGGAGTAATTAGCGATGTTTACATTTTTAAACTGATTTGGCAATACATTATGTTGATACGATGATATTAGTAAATGTAGTACTCACCAGCTTCTCCCCGGACAGCACTTCGAGCAGCGCCAATAGTTTGGTTCCATCGCGCAGGTCGTAGATAAGATCGTCGATGCGCAGTGGCGGTATGCGCTGCAACATACATTACATGTCAGGAGACAGTTTTGAACGTAACATTTAAAACTAGCTTTGAAGACATTTTGTCCATGTCAAATAATAAATCCTAATACGTAGCCTATGGTACTGACAATAGTAGAGGATATAGACAGGATGCAACCCTTGTCGTTGTAGTTACACAATCTTAGGATAGATCCATAAGTTTTCAAACAATTTCGATCCTCATTAATGCTGAAAGTAACCACACGGTACACACATAACGGATAGACATGAATCACTAGGCAGTTTCAATAAGCTTTCAAAAAATGTTTCAGAGATAAAGATCCTTTAAACTTTCGACGACCAAGCGACAGCCGGATGTCGCGATGCTATTGTCTTTCTATTGTGTCTCGAATCACGTGTGTTCGAAAATTAAAACAAAAGATGTCTTGCCTCAAAAATTACTGAGTCTAAAATTGCAGACAGACGCTCAGCTAGCCCTATATTCTACCGTACGGTTTCTTAAAAAAGGTGTTACTTTCCCGAAAACTGTTACAATCAGTTACAATTCAAATGAACAATAGTGCACCGGCGTTCAGTGTTAATTCTCGCTAAATGCACATTATGCACGAAGTGTGTGCTATTTAGCGTAATTAAAATTGCAATTTTGAAGGCTACAGTGAACCTAGTTGTTTTAAACTTGTATCTAAAAGGAATGAACTTTGATTTGACCTTCCCATAACAGAAACAACTTTACTCTCTCTACATTAACTAAATCACCTGAAATACTTCTTCGGTTATCATAGTACTTCTCATAATTAACATCTGTTACCTGACGTATAGCTCACAAAGCCTATCTATCCATTGGATAAATAACAAATTAACAATCATTAGTCAATCAAAGCTCAAGCAAGCCGTAGTGATCCTAAAAATGTTATCTACTCAAGATCTTTCCATCAAAAAGCCCATAATTACTGCTCAACATAGGCTCGTTTCAAACCGTACACCGTAATTGGTTTGGCTGAACCATCAACAGCAGTGTAAAATACGTAGTTATTACTTCCCATAAATTCTTTACAGGCTTTCTTTGTTATAAATCTCTGAAATTGCTTGCTATAGCTATTAATTTATTACAAACCGCCACTTACTTAATAGGTTTTGCTGCCAATTTTATCACAATCAAGGATTGTGATTGACCGCCTAATACGGTGACTGACGGTTGCATGGTATAGTGTATAGTAGTAATTGGCGGGCTGTATCGCCACAGATTAATAAATAGTTACTACGTAACAGATACTTCACTCCAATACAAAAACCAAAATACCTACGCTATAATAGCCTACAAAATCATAATAATAATACCAGTTGTTTGCAGCAAGGAGAAATGTACCATAAGTACGCACAAAGAGAGTTGAGATTCTTTTGCCCGCCGCGCGACTTACGTGTGTGCGTGTCGTCCAGCAAATCTGCTAGGGTTATATATGATGATAATGGTAATAAAACGAATGTTTTAGAAAAACAATTTTTTATTTTTATTTATTGATCAAATATTTTTTAGTTTGATAAAATGACTGATGCATATTTTTCGTTCCTTGAATTCCCGACTTATATATTTTAGTGTCGAAAATATCCAAAACCGCGTGAATAATTTTAATAAATAATCAAAAGGGAAACAGGAGAATTAGGAAACAGGGGAATTGGACAATAATCACGCAATAATTACGTGGTTTCGGCATTTTGATAGTCAGCGCTGTACCCGTGACGCGCAAGCACTCAGGCGGGCGCGCGACAGCCCGGTGTTCGTTGTATCGTCGACGATACGCGAAGCGGTAGGCATAAAACGCGTGACCTTGAGCGAGTGACGGACGCCTGGTATCGCGGAATACCATAGTTTGAAATTCGAACCGTCTCCAGGCAAACTAAACCATCATTGTGACTATAGTGACTTTTGAAATCGGTTGACGAAAAACATACCATGTAATAGACGGAACTAAATGTATGAAAGATTTGAGCTAATTCCATACTAATATTATAAATGGGAAAGTGTGTCTGTCTGTATGTTTGTCTTTCTTTCTTAAGTGACGTGATTTTTTAAGTGGAAATTGTTGAAGGGATGGAGAGTAACATAGACTACTTTTTGTCTTTTTTTAACGCGAGTGAAGCTGCAAAAGCTAGTTCTTAATATTTTGATACCTTACCTTCGATAAATGTGAATTGATCCAATTGACAAACGTTTTCTTCTGTACTCGTTCTTGTTCATCTGAAACAAGATAAATAATAAGATTATTGACAGTTTTCAAACATGAAATATGTAAAACGGGCTTCCAACTTCTGGTATTGGAAGAAAAGCCATAGGGAAAATAAAACTAATAACATAAGGAACAAACATGATATACATTAAGTCAAATCCAAAATGTCGTATTATAAAAGCCCGTGGCAACAAACATAAGAAACAGTAAACAATATAAATACAATTCTAGACAATAAACACTAAATCAAATGCAAATATAACACATAACCATCCTTCTCTGATTTTATTCCCCCTTAATGGCATGAAACTCAACGATTACCATAAAAAATGTATCCACACTAAAGGAACCCATAAAAGTCTTCCAATTGGTACATAACAAAATAGCTAAGACAAACATTTTAGTCTTGGCAAGATTTCTAATAGAACACCATATTTGGTATGGACAGACTTATTATGACTAGAAAGAGTAATAAAAAGATACAGAAGCTCCATACGTTCTAAAAGAGACACACGCACACGTAAACACAAACGTAAACGATGTGAAACCCGAATGCTAGTGAAAAACAAAGTTTCCAGATAAGGTGAAGTTATTGATAAAACTGGTAGAAAAAACCCTGCATGTATTCGATATTTATAAATATAAAATCACACAATTTCCTTTCAGAAAATGAAAAATTTTCGCGTGTTTTGTTAAATACATTTGGAAGTGAAGATCAACTGATTTCACAGGCAACGCATCATATAAAGCCTGACCTGACACGTTTGGCCAAGCAACCAAGTTGCTAGTACGCTTGCACGTAAGCTGTGTATATGTGTGCGTTCATTTACCCATATAGATGAACCGAACATTCTGTAACAATTTCTCAATGACCTCACAAAACTACAATAGCTCTGAGTCACTTTCTCAATTGCAGACAGCTTGCCAAGTTCAGTGCACTAGGAGTAAGGATTTTGTTACGATAAGAGTAAACATTAATTTTGCTATATTGTTATTATGACTATGAATAGTGGTGTTATTTATAGAGGATGTCTGCTTGGAAGATGATTCAGTCTATAAAAAAAGGGCAATTGGGGGAGATTATTAACGTTAAGCTGTTAAATCTACTATTTCTGATAGCTGAAACTGACTGTTTTTAATTTGGCTTCGAAACCGGGCAAGTACCAATGTGACTTATTCAATCCATATTTTTAATCTAGAATATCAGTGACGTCCAGTGCCTTTGAAGAACCCAAAGCCATCATTACGACTAGTCAGAAACCAAAAAGTTTGACAATTAATCTATGCAATTTACGTGTTACCCAATAACTGGGGTGTGGCGAACTGACAGGCAGTTCTTCCATGTAAAACAGTGGTTTTCACCTGCATCCAGTTAGTCTGAAAGCCGACCCTATTATAGTTGGGCAAAGACTAGGGAGATCATCATCTCCCTAGTCTTTGCCGTTAAGTTTATCTTCAGAACATCCGGACACATTCCAGACAGAAAAGTAATATGATTTGAGTTAAAAAATCTGCCATCACAAGCTGTTATGTTTTAACAAGTGCCGGTATTAAACTCAAATTAATCATAGCAGAAGTTAATAACGGAAATAAAGCCAATCTTAAATAAACGTACATTGAGTTTATCAGAAATCTATTTCTAGTTTATGAGTTCATAGACTCTGCTGCCCTGCAGAACAAATATTTGGAGATTGGGTTATAAGGATGTTGATGGATTCTTACAGTGTTGGCTAAACGCTATCCGGTGTATTTTTAACTGAAGCAGGTACTGTACTTAATAGCATACAGTTTATGTTAGTGTATGAAACAGCTTTTAAAGCGGACCCTTGAACAGACGTAGTAAGCGTACTCATTAAGACAAGAGCTTATGAGGTAGACAGGAAAAGCCTCGTAATAGATTTTAAATCACCACTGTCATCTACAGCAATTTTGCAAAAGGAATAATGACTAAGAAACAAACGAAAGAAAGAAATAAACTAAACGATTCATAAAGTTAAATGCTCCAACCGTAAGAAAGTAATAAAATGCCAAAATGGAACTGAACAATTTCCCGTAAACGCATTGTTTCCATGGGGTTCCTGTAGGCTTCTGTCAATTATCAGTCACGCATATCTGTCTGTCACTTGTAACTCCGAAACGGAGGAGCGCACGCATGGCACAACCAGACACGGACAATGGCCTATCTTCGTTGGAGCAGGGTTGATAACCTTTTGTGCTGTAACTTGATGCTAATTTCATTTCCACGTGTACTCAAGCTTCGCTTTTATAGATGATTCTGCATCTTGCATAGATATTAATTCATTTGAAAATCTGTTATCATTATCATTTGTATTCAAAAGGATTATCTTAATTTAAGTTTACTTATGATTATTAAAGTAGTTACATCTATTTGTTATCTATTAACGTAGTTGTACACGATTTCTGATATATATTCTTTTGTTAACGTTTTTATATAATTTCTGTCTGTTCATAAAGTAAATAAAATACTTCTTTACTTCATTTTTCGCTTACTTCGCTTTTTGTTGATGCAGCCCTATATTTTTACGATCAATTTCATAACAGTGATCGCGTGCCTGATAATTCTACGAGTGAACCGTTATCTGGAAGCATATTTTTATTTGCGACAACGATAGTATTGATGAGAATAATTTCTTCTTTATGGTTAAATATAGGCACGTCATTTGTTTCTTTTTTTGACAAATCTTTTATTTTAAAGCTTTTTCTATCTGAACTAATATATCTCCCCGTACATTGTTTTAGTTATGACTTGAATCTCAATCCACTTTAGTGGCCTGTCATTAATAGTAGACAGAATTATTTATACGTCGCTTATAGTGACGCGTGACGTGAAAACATTTACTTATCAACTTCTTGTACAATGTTAACTTCTACTGCCTTCTAGTCAGAGCAGTCTGTAAATTAGGTTAATGACTGGAAGTCCAAATTCGGTCCAATAGTTGCAACGAACATTTAGAGTCGTTCATAAATATAATAATATAAGATTATTTTGTTTATTTAAATTAAGAGTTTTAGAACATTTTTTTTTAATTTTTATTTATTAGTCTTCTTGTTTATGTACACTTTTTATAGGTACAGTAGGGGCATTCATATCTTTGCAATCAGATCTGGCCGAATTCCCAACGGGCACAGCCCAAGCCAACCAACCAGACATAATTATAGAACAATTACACCTTGGGAATCGTTATTTCGGAGTGAAAGTCCGTCATTAACAGTTGTTTTGGTAACTAACAATTTAACACAAATTGTGTCAATTTCATGAAAAGTAGCTTTTGGAGTTTCCAACTTATTAGCATTTGTTATTACTACTCTTAAAAGGGTTAATAATAGAACTTTTAGGTTACGTGTTGATTTTTAAAATTTTAGATACAATTACTACTAGTAGGTATAGAGTTAAGTATAAAAACATTAAATGTAGCTTTAAATCCAAATACATTATTCAGTCAAAACTAATAAAGCCAGAATTCCAAAGCATTTCGTGGAAAGAACGACATTAGAATTCCCAAAAGCCTACATCACCATTACTTTACAAAAAAGCTTTAAAAACAAAAATGACCTTGACTATCAGACATTTCAAAGGCAAACTATGAACCCTACACACGTAAGCCTCATTTGACATTGTGCTGGCGCCGATGACGTCACACCATTACCGCGACCATTAATAGTCGCCACACTATCTTTGCGTTATGATGGCCCTGACACTGTAAGCAGACGGATTATTTGAGTAAACTACATAGATATTTAAATATTTAGAGTGTTTTCTCTCACGTTTCTATGAATTCCTTTTGACTCAATATGAATGTTCAGTTAAAGGCGTTTTGTGGGTTTCTGAGTCATGTTATGACTGATTGTTTGTTAATTTGTTATATTAATGCTTTTACGGAGCTCATAGGTCTCTTAGCCTTCGTCTCTGCAACGGGACTTCAGGTTTAAATATGAGGGATGGGCAAAGTGTGGCGTGGCTTTTCTATTAGGATTTCCTCAGTGGCAGCTTGGAGTTCAGGTGGTTTAACACCTTCGTGTCTAGGAAAGTACGCAAGACTTCCAAAGATTCTGTTCAAAGAACAGATAACATTCTGCTTCCTAGGCTAATCCCCGTTGAGATTTCCCACCATGACCGAAATTTAGTCAGTATAAATTATTATGAACTTGAACTATATGCTTAACTTAATGCAGTACAAAATCTAAGTGGATTTAATTTGACTGACTCTCCAAATAAATAAATCGACCTTAGAATAACTAATACCTCGTCTGTAATTTACAATTCATCAAAGGTTTCAAAAGCAAGGTTAGTTTTCAAAAAATCTAAGCCCAGGCTGTTCTGTTACGTACTTATAGGTATATCTTTGACAAGGTGAACTTGGTAATCGAACGCTACATATGTTAGAACACGTACACAGTGATCAATATGTAGAAGAAAATAAAAATCCTGAATCTTTTATTTTTCGTCTCATGAATAATTCAGAAGATACTATAATAGACGATAAAAACGTGACCTGGGTTAGCCTTAGAAAAACAGTTGGAAAATCTCACGAGGATTGTATATTATATCTGGCTAAGTAAAACAATGTAGCGATAAAAGTTAAAGTATATTTAAAAATATCATACATTAAATTACACAAACTTCAAAGAAACCTTTTATCTCAATTATTTCATAGATAAATAAAAGTAATATAAACTTATTATTGACCCACTGTAAGATAAAGGCTGTTTCTCAAGCAGAGAAAACAAATATTGATCACGACGCTTGTTCGAGGCAGATTAGGAAGAACAAACTTACCTATTTTATATTCATTAATAATAAAATCAGTTATTTCACAATGTTTTCTTAAAAAATGTACCCTAATAACTATCCCATCATGTCATCACATCCAAATAAAATGTAACATCTTTATCTCTTCCAATTTTTATAAATAGAACAACCAACAAACGTCCTTGATACATAAACTGTTAACAACTGACAAATCTTTAAAAGAAAAAGAAAAAACTGAGCGCGAAATGAAAATGAAAACTCGTACGATGTGTCTACACGTTTACTAACAGACGAAAACGAATCGATGCCAAGGTCGCGCGATGTAAACACGAGGCGAGAAGATTCTATTTCTAAGTCTCACTCTTTAGTTGAGGTAAGTAGTGACAGGTGGAGAGAAATCAGGATTAGCAGTGACACCTGAACCTGAAGATAAAGAGGAATCTAGACTTGACGATGAGGAGTAACTTAGACTTGAAGCTAGTAGAACAATAAAATATACAGACAATACAAGAAAAAAAGTTTAAACGTTTCAACGACCAAGTGACAGCTGGCTGTCGCGCTGCTATTGTCTTTCTATTGTGTCTCAAATCACTAATGTTCGAAGGTTTAAACCCGTTTGTTTATATTGGAAAATTGAAACGAGTTCTCAAATCTCAAATCCAAGCAAAAATAGAAAAAAATAGTCGTTTACAGATCCGGATATCAGCTTATACCAACAGATGTTATAAATTATAATAACGAGAGACATTAAGGCCAATCTTCTCGAAACATCCTTATTGAATAAAAAGACCTTTCATATCTCACTGGACCTTCTGATGTAGGTAATAAATAAAAAAACAAGTAAACAAGCCGACCACAAGACGATGATCTAATGGCAGCCTTGGCACGTAACGACTTGACAGAACTTATTAATATTACGCTGCAGTCAACTGTGTTCGTATGATAAATTTTATTGAGAATCCAATTAAACATCCTAAGGAAATTTAATGCTTCTAACATTTTATTCTGGTATTCTAAAGCCCTCACTCAACAAGAGGTCATCCATTTAAACGTGCTCTTAAATAGATGAATTCAATACTTATGCCATATTGGCGATTTCCATATCGGGATCCTATGCCATAAATTGTTGTGCTACTTAGGTATTTGCAAGCTTAAGGTTATCAGAAAATTTTACCTTTTCAAAGTGTCCATTCTTTATTTCAAATTATTGATTGCAACGATCTATTAAAGAGATACCCAAGAAAACTTTTACCAATATAAGTATCTAGTGCAATACAAGCTTGTATACTAAGTCCGCTTTGTCAAGTTGTAACAAAAGAAAATGGGTCAATGGGCAGTCAACAGCGTCGTTTAGAAATGTTAACACTGTAAAGTTTTACCGCTTCAGTCGAGAACCTATTCGCTTAGGAAAGGTTTTAGAATTATGGTTGGACTCAATTTAGTTTTATTTTTGCAGACAAGTAGAAAAAGTACGACACTTTAATTGTTACCTTATAGAACAAACAACAATAATAAAAAATACGGTTTATGTAAAGTATTATTCCAACAATATAATTATGTAGATGAAGATGGGTTATTTATTCAGGTTAAGGTTACAAAATGCAAGCCTATCTTGATACCGGATTTAAAAACCTTATTTCCTTTAAGTTTACATCATCCTATAATTCAAAAGAGGAAAACAACAAGGATTGCAAAAAAAACTTTTTCCAAAAAAAAGGCTTCTCTTCTGCCGGTCGAATTGTGTTGCCTTGCCACCGACTTCCGAAATAGTTATTTTTGAGCTTTTCGTTTTTGAAGTCGGTTATCTTTTTTTTGGAAAAAGTTTTTTATTTTTTACTTTTTAGTTAGAGTCCCAACTACGTTTTAGAGTAACTTTCAAACAAAAAAGGTACGTTTTTCTATAAAAAAATTGAGGAGTTCCCTCGATTTCGGCATGATACCATCATCAGATCCTGGACCTGATGACAATGGGACCATTTGGGAAGTCTACCCTTTCAAACAAAAAAATAATTGTTCAAATCGGTTGGCAAACGACGGAGATATGCGCGAACAAACATAAAAAAAAACATACAAACATACGAATTGAGAACCTCCTCCTTTTTTTAGAAGTCGGTTAAAAAATAAGTTTAGATAGATAAAAGTGGAGTAACAATAGTTCAAAAAGGAAAATGCATTGCAGAATAATCTTCTAAAAACACAAATAATGTTGGACCAGGGAAAAAGGGAAAAATCAGGACCACCATTTTAGTAATAAAGAATGAAATGGAAAAAGAGCTGTTATCCCATTAGAGGCGTAATTATGATGTTGCCTAGCTCTAAGCCGTTGCGTGATAACGTCTACTTTGTAAACATCGATATGAGTTTGAAAATAAATACCCTTATTTCATCTATCAGCACACGGTTCAAGAAGAATTTGATTCAACCGACATTTACTGGTTCTTAAGTCCTCCACCAAAATCGTAAACATATTTAAATGTATTCACATCAATATAATGAAGCCTACAATTGTAGTATCAAAATTAACTGAAGATAGAGCACAGTGCGTGCGTTGGCACGCTGGCACAATTATTTTTTTTTGTCAAGCGAACCTTGGCTCCGTGGCCCTTGACGGTCGTTGACGCTTATTACATCATCGGCTGTACGGATATGAACTACAGTTGATTAGTCAATTAAATTGTACTTTTATGTTTGTTACTTGGGTTTTAGTGGTGCCATTAACATAATTACTATAGGTAAAGTATTGATTTTAAAAGAGTGTTTGTCTAGTTTCTTGCTCACTCTTCAAAATTGGAACCTACTTTTTGGACTTTTGGCGCAACCACCTTTAACTTTACACTAATTGGCTTAATAGTTATTTTAAATATTAGTAAAAGATAAATGATAATGTTTGTTTTTTTCGTGAAACTGTTTCATCTATGCTTCTGTACAATAAAAATTATAAAGATTACAAACATCTCATAAAGTAAAAATCTGACGACAAAATTGCTTTCACTTGCAGCTTTAATTTTTCGGATTGTTATAAGGATGTTTGGTATGAAATGGTTAATATATATGTAGATTATGAATAACTTATATGGAAATGATGATCAACGTGACTTCCAGCCAGGCAAGATCATGGACAGAAATTAATGATCAATAATTTCATTTTATTATTAGATGCAGTATTATCGTATGTTAATTTAAATTGCATCGAAAACGATAAAAAAACATTTTTTTTATATAGAGGTCCTTAATTTTTAACAGAAGAATATTGCCATAACAAACCTGTTTCTAAATGCTGCAACAGGTTCCTAGCAGATTCAAGGTCAACCTTCTTTGTGATGCAGATTTTGTGATTTTTAGAAAAACTTGTTTCGCTATTTATTCTACGAGTGTGTTGTCATTTTTGTTTTATGACCGTCTAGGAATATTTCAATTTCACTATTTAAGTGTTTGTTTCTGATTTAATATTCAAATAACTAATTAAGATTTTGTATGCATCTTAATTATCGTGCACGTAAGTTACATAATGCCGAAATATAAAAACGATAATAAACATGAAAAATCATTCTTGGCGCATCCTGGCCCGTCCAGTTGGGGGCCAGATCAAGTCAAGTGAATACAGGTAGAATACTCCAAATTCTGCAATCTTTCATTCTACTTGGTCTGCCAAAAAGAATTACCCATGAATGTAATTTTTAGCGGGTCCACCCTTTATAGCAGAACTTTTTACGTCATAATTTTATTTTGCATAGCAACGGATAGCATAAACCTCTTTTCGCAGAAAATCGTTTGGCATACACTCATTTACCATACACCGAAACCCATAATTTTGTAAGTCAGAATCATCTTTAGGCATAAATTTCATATACATAATAATCAATAAGTATAACCATCACATCGTAGAAAGTTCAAAACCAGAATCATCTTTTGCCATATATTTTATATCCATAATATTCAAAAGAAGAGCCATCGTATCGCAGAAAATTCACAGCCAGAATCATCTTTTGGCATACATTTCATATCTTATTTTGGCATGCAGCAAGCATGCAGCAAGCATGCAGCAAGCATGCAGCAAGCATGCAGCAAGCATGCAGCAAGCATGCAGCAGGCATGCAGCATGCAAGCATGCAACAAGCAGCAGGCATGCAACATGCAGCAAGCATGCAACATGCAGCAGGCATGGCTTCTGTCACGGCTTCGGCGCTGCGGGGCTCCGGCGGTCCCACGCGAGCTAATCGTCGCAGATGGTTTTACGTCCACCACCGCAGCTTCGGCTTGCTGGCCGGCTTCGCCGGCCAGCCTCAGCCGCGGCGGTGTGCGTTAAAACCACCTGCTCCTCAGCTCGCGGGCCGCCTCGCCCCTCCGCGCCTTCGCGGGTTTAAATTACACTCTAGGGGTAGGGCAGACAAGACTACGTGAAGTCGGTTTTGCAGCGATTCATTTCTGTCACTCACTTTTGTAGTACACCATAGTGATTTTTTAAAACAATATACATTTTTTTTTCAATATGACTAATAATTATTTTTATTGAAATTCTGTGATCTTCGTAGTATGCTTAGTCAAATTATGCCAAATAATCGGCGCTCTAAATAAACGTTATGCTAAACGAAATTATGCAAAATTGTAACTCTGACAAAGGAAATTATTCTCAATACAATTCTGCCATCTTAAAAGTATCCCATTTAAAATTCGGACATAAAAACATTAGGCCAAAAAACAATTATGTTAAATATTTTTTATACCTTAACAATGTTCGTTTAAAAAAGTTTCTACCAAGTGAGTTATGCCAAATAGGTTTCGGAGAAACAAGTTTCTGCCAGATAGAGGGCACCCATTTTTAGCTTTTGTTTTGAAACTTCTGGCAGTGTATTTAATTTGTAAGGATTAATATATACTCTCTGGTAACACAGTTTCGGAATAACTATAGCAGTTCTGGAGATAAGCGTGTTTAATCAAGCATGTCTTGGCTAAGACTTGATTTAGCTATATCGAAAAATATATAACTAATAATATTCTAACTATAGACAGAATTGTTCTCGAAACCTAGCCTCATAAAAACCATGATTGAGTAGCCGAAACATTACTAGTCATAACTGTTAGAGAAACGGAACTGCCTTACATGATTGATAGTGATGACAGCTGAGCTGCGGTCTATAGATTATCAATCTTAGTTCAGCTTAAATAGTCGCTATAAATAGCATCCTAGGTATTACGTTTAGAGAAACTAAAGTCACTGGATGATTGACTTTCTTTATTCAACTTTCTATTGTCAGAATCAAGCCTTTGTTTAATTTGTCTCTAATAGAAATTGCGATTATTCCATTGAATTTCATTTTATAAAAGTTTCGGCAATCATTTTTTTCGAATACGGTTTCCTCACTAGGAATGTCTGCTGTATCGTGGGCTCACTTTCAATCAGTTTAGAATGACCACTAGACCCGGATCCTCTAAGTATTGGGTACAGTGATAGTCTACATACTATCACTGGACCCAACCTAGAGTACTACTAGACACACAAATAAGACTACCATGATTGCAATGAACTCAACCATATCATATTAATCTCTCGGATGACAAAGCATCTGCAAAACCTTAAATACAGTTAGCGGTGACCACTCAATATCAGGAGAACCGTCAGCTTGTTTACCATCTAATGACAGAACTAACCAAAACTGTGCAAACTTTACCAACATCATAATTTTTTCTTTTTGGGGAGTGGGAAATCATCAAATGACTTTTCCCGTCCTGCGTGTCAATTTTTTACTGACTAAGACCCACTCATCTTTCTTCGGTTGCCCTTTATGTTCCGGGGTTACGGTGACTATTATAAACATTCCGCAACCCCGGCAGGCGTTGGCCCTGTTGGGCCCCTTCTTGTGCTGACTGCTCTTTGAGGCGCGCGTGGAACACTAACGCGCCGTCGACGTGGGCCTGGTCCCAGCCGGGCGGTGAGTTAGTTACCCATCGCTCGCCGTCCGCAGACCCGACCAACATCATCATCACCTTAGCCATTTTCCCTATAGTGTTAAGGTTGCCTTCCAGTCTACCAGTGATACAAGGAAGATAACTGCCTATCTAAACTATCCGAAAGAAAAGTTACTTTCAACCTTTGCTCCATACAATTTAAATTTAAATTCAAATACATTATGTCCCCAAGCTTAGCCAAGCAATAAATAAGACTAGCAGGCGACCATCAGGTAGTCAAAAGACCAATTTACGACTGTCCTGTCAACAGCTGTTAGCTCGATTTGTTTATACTGCCAATAACGTCTCGCACTATGTTTGTCTGTACGATTCTTAGAACGACTACAGAATCAGTTTAATTATTGAAGTTTTATCGTACGGTGATAATTGATTGTATAGTTTTGGATAATTTTGAAGGGAGATGATGTATGTTGAGGTGACATTTGTTTTGTTTGCAGAGGTAAGTGTTGGTGAAAAGATGGTGAGGAAAGATGAAGTGAAAAAACGTTGTCCACATTAGAAGATATATATTGCTCGCGTTTTTAAAATAAATTGTTACTGTGGGCTAAATATAGACTTCTATAATAATAAAACAAAGGGGATATATTTTTTTAACCATAGTTTATTTTGTTTATGTCTCGAAATCTAATGATACTGAGAAAAATCTACATTTCCGCCAGACCGTCTGTCTGTCCCTCACCAGACCGTTTACGAGAAAAAACACAGAGGACTTACACAACTTAAACGGACACATTGTGACTTACCTACGACTATACTAAAATTGTAACAACTACAAAATACTCAAATTACTTAATTAATTTTGACATGTTATAGATCGGTGAAGGTTTTAGAATTTGCTATACTTCAACCTTGCTCAAATATTACGCGATTGTCCCGAAAATTGGGTTAATGGTTCTAGTACATATTCAGTTCATAATTATTATCATTACCTACATCTGATCGCAGTGTGTTATTACTTTAGAGATTTTATTTATTGCATTTTTATGATAATATACATATAAATGTGTCAGAGTTAATCAACAACAACTAAGTCAACATGAATAAAATTAACTAAGATATGTTGCTGATTTGCCAAAGATCTATTTTGTAGTTTTAGAATATTCAAGGTGACCCTTACATTATAATGAAAAAAATACCCTGACATGTCTGTATTATCGCGATAAACTCTAAACAACTGGACGGATTCTTATGCTGTTTTTACCAATTGCTGATTAATTGAGATAGAGAATTTTTTCTTTCTTGTTATTTATAATAGCCTAGAGAGATTTTTACTATCTCGATAGATGTAACAATTATTTTAAACTGCAAATTACTAAGTTATGGTCAATACCAGCAAACGACGTTGAAGGTACATTATCGTAAATTGTTATTTTAGAGTTAAAGTCTAACAATGCTGTATTCAATAAGATGTAGGTACTGTGTTTTGTAACTTCTTCTGACGGACATAAAATATATAATGTACAGTCAACAAGTAGTAAATATACAGTTTTAACTACCGCTTTTAAATCATTTATTGGATATTAAAAATGTTTTTTTCATACGACATCGATTTATCTGTGCAGTTTAATGTTTAACAGGGCCCAGAAAATTGCGCAGTATTTTCGAACATTACATGGTCCGTGCCTACAATAGTGCGTAAAGCTAGGTCCCGCTTGTCATTAGTAGAGCTTTGACAGACAATCAATATGAGCACGAAGCAAGAATGAGTCAATCTTTAATTGATTGACCAAATGTAGCAATAAGTTTACTTTTTTTTAAGGATGGGAAATTATTGAATGACTTCTCCCGCATTGGGCGGTGCGGGAGAAGTCATTCAATTGGTAGTGTCAGAGTTTTACTGACTAAAACCCAGCCTTGTTCCTTCGGTTGCCCTTTATGTTCTGGGGCCGCGGCAACTATTAGAACTAGTCCGTAAAATATGTTTCCGTTCCCTGTTTTCAAGATAAGTTTTTTCAACTTTAAACTTTATCTGTTTAGTTGGTTGAACAGTAAATTTGTGTGGCTACAATTCTGTTCAGTCTCTCATTATTCTGTGCAGACAAAACATTGTATTTGTTGTGAATCACTATTGTTCTGTGTGTTGTGGTTGAAACATATCTTGCGGAGTTAGAAGTTATGAAGGGCGCCTACAAATTAGTCGCTTATTTATATTGCTTTTCTAACTTCTTCTACAGAAATTACACTTTCAATTATAGTTTCCTTTAGACCAGAAATTCCTAGTGTAGAACAACTACAAATATCACTATATAGTAATGGAAAATAAAATATTTTCTTCATAGCGAAAAAAATACAATAAGATAAACTGCAAATTAGAAGAATAACATCTTAATTAGCAAATAAATGATTCTGATTCTGATAATTAAAAGGCGAACAAGGGCAAAAAATGGCATCCGAGAATAGCAACAAAAATCACGTGAGAAAAGAAGACAAAAAGAAGATAGTTTATCCTAGAGGAAGAAACTACAAACTCAAATGTTTTCATTCATTACTTACGCCACCAAGTAAAGCATATGTTATTTTAAAATAACGTTTCACTGAACAGGTATATAAAAATAAATAAAATACGTTCTATTACACTTTATTACCTTAAGTAATTACTGCATGAGGTAACACAGAATATCATTAAAAAAAATGGTTGCCTGTAAAGTCGGTTTTACGGGCGAAGATTTTACGTGACAACGTCTTTTACCGATCATAGTTGAGTGGGAGAGAGACGCAAGGCATTCGGCGGGCCTCTCTCTCGTTCGGTGACTCATCGTAACGTTACCGAGCGTTACACTTTTTCATAAGTGACTCCCAGCCGCAACCTAATTTAAGACGTTGTCACGTCAATAATCTACATACAACACATTTCATGTTACACTTGTAATTATATTATTACGTTTAATAGTATTAAACTTAATTTTACAGATGGTTATTTACCCACTAGCTGTCTCCTGCGGTTTCTGCGCGATTTTGGTAACTGCTTTGCTCCCAAATGTCGTAGTATAAACTAACCAAAAAAAAAAAAACTATTCGGTCCAGTACTTCTTAAGATTAGCGTGTTTAACCAAACAAATAAACGTTCGTTTTCTCGATCGCTTTTCAACCTAGAAGATAGTAGTGCACAGCACAAGTTGCTGAAAAAATTCGGAATACTCAAGGGCACTTGTCCTTCCTGATTGCAACTCAGGATCTCTAGGCTAACAGACGCACTTGCAACCACGAGACCAACGGGGCAGTAGTCTCGTCAATCAACCCAGGTAACACCTTGCTGAATGGCAAATACTTAACTGCAGTATAACAATTTTTTTCGCCCTCCTCTTCCTATCTCATTCGTGTAAAAAATCCAATATCAAAGCAGTAAAGTGTGTATGTCTTTGAAAATTAGACGAAGAGGTAATTCGGGATCCCGATAAAGATTAGTTTTTAATCCACAGTTTAATTAACAAACGCTTTACTTATTTTTAATTAAATTATTTAATAAATATAAAATAGTAGATTGTATTACAAGGGCGCAAAGTAATATTTTTACGGCGAGGGCGTTTTTTGAATCCAGAGCGAAGTGAGGGATTCTAGGATTCTTAAATAGAATCCCGAACGTAGCGAGGGATTCAAAGTACGTCGCCCGAGCCAAAAATATATTTTGCGCCCGAGTGATACACTCTACTTTTCATCACCCCCTATGAGAAAATAAAAGGCGCTTTATACTTTATTGTAAAACTAGCTTTTGCCCGTGACTTCGTCCGCGTGGAAGAATAGTTCCCGTTTCCGGGGGATTTCCGGGATGAAAACTATCCTATGTCCTTTCTCGGGTCCCAGACTATAGGTATCTGTACCAAATTTCATTTAAATCGGTTCAGTGGTTTAGGCGTGAAGAAGAGACAGACAGACAGACAGACAGAAAGACAGACAGACAGACAGACAGACAGAGTTACTTTCGCATTTATAATATTAGTAAGGATTATAATTGTAGCTGCTATTATTATCATAGCTTGATAATAATAGCAGCTACATTAATAATTTGTTGCAAAACAATCCGTGAAAATTTTTACGAGAACCTGGGCTGTAGTTTGCGCGTACCAGCCATTCATTATTTGCGTTCGATTCTAGCCATTCATTATTTGCGTTCGATTCTTTGGCGCTGAGCATTAAGACGTTCCAAATTCAAAGAGTTTTTAGGCGCACTTATAACAGGGCGTAACACATGCAAAGACGCTCCAAATTCAAAAAGTGCGATTAAAAGTTACTTTTAGGCGCACTTTTTGAATTTGGAGCGTCATTATTGCCCGCTGAAAGTTTCTTATAGAAACACCAACTTTGGGCGTACTTAAAGGGGAACAAAGTCGTCTTTTTCGAATAGGTGGGATGAAAAAAATATTGCGACATTTCGCATTTTCTTGGCAATATTAGCGCCAAGAAAATAATATATATTCCAAGTCAAAGTCTGAATCTATAAATGAAGGTGAGAGCTAGAAACTTCAAATTAACTTTACTGTTTCAAAACAAATGTTCTACTAATAAATCTAACCACTCAAAATGAATTACTCCGTATCGAGATTAAAGATATAAACTCTAATTTATTCATGCATATATTTTATAAACAATGAAGATTAGATTTGTAGACGGATATTGTAAATAAATCGTTTAGAAAGGTTATTTTTATTATGTATTTCTGTTTAATATCATATCTACACATCAGATTAGATAATCTATTATTACAATAAAGTCTAGAAAGGAACCAGATATTGTATTCATTTTTATTATATATTGTTAGTAATCACAGCTGAATTAAAAAATAAAGGTATATGGTGAAAAATAACTCAAAATGTTTCTCATATAGGGAAGCGCTATGCAGTTTATTTAATAGTATGAATTTTGGTGAATTTTTAGAGTACGTAACGCGGGTGAAACTGCGGGGGACAGTTATTAGTAAAAAAGAGGAGGAATTATTATAACAATTTATTTTAGGTAACAATCTTCATTTGTCGTGTGCAGATGCAATCGCAGAGCCCCAATGCAAATCGCTTTCAATTACCCCCATGCATTTAACGGCAGTATATAATATGACAATATATCTATATATTTATATAAAAGAAAGTCGTGTTAGTTACACATTTTATAACTCAAGAACGGCAGAACCAATTTGGCTGAAAATTGGTGGGGAGGTAGCTTAGTACCAGGGGACGGACATAGAATTCTTTTATCTTTTTTTAGTAACCAAAAATCTGATATTATGCGGGTGTAACCGCGGGGCACAGCTAGTATATATATAAAATAAAGTCCCGTTAGTTACACATTCTATAACTCAAGAACGGCAGAACCGATTTGGCTGAAAATTGGTGGGGAGGTAGCTTAGGACCGACGGACATAGAATGCTTTTAATATTCTTTTTTTGTTTTTATCCTGTTTCCGTGAGACGTGACATAAAACGTGGTTTCGAGTAAAATTCGAGCGGAGTAGTAACCAAAAATCTGATATCCTAACGCATAACGCGGGTAAAACCGCGGGGGACAGCTAGTAATATATAAATATATGAGTCAATATAATTTTTTGGACATTTTAAGCGCACAATGGTGAACGAAAATAAACATCTAAACCAAATTCTCAGGTATTTTTTTTATCCATAAAATTGTAGTGCAATGGGAATCATGTAAATTAACCCTTTAACGACCAAGCGACAGCCGGCTGTCGCTCTGCTCTTGTCTTGAAACAAGTGTGATCGCAGGTTAAATGACTGTTGTGCTCTCATGATGAGAGAAGCACACAGATTTGAGTAGACCTGTCCAGTGCAAGCAAGCATTTGACAGTAAACGTTGAGCCTAACCGAAAACAGAGGAGCTCAAAGTCATTTGCGTTTTCGATCAGACGCGCAATAGTATTCGAACTCTTTTACTTATCCTCAATAAACAAGAGCAGACAAAAATCAAAAACCAAAACGATTTGTTCCGATACCTATTGTTAACAATTCAAAAATTTACCTCCAGTTGCAAAAAGCGTTATGTTCCGCAAAACTTAAAGTTGAGAATCGGTTGTTAGAAAGGATTTGAATGACAAACATGAGGTCATCAAGGTAAGTGGACATTTACGTAACGCATTAACATGTATAAAATAACCGACACACGATTCCTTGACTAGGTCACAATGGAAGCTTCAAGCCTTGTTAGATCCTGGGAATCAGGTCAGTCTGGCTCTTTGTGAATGTCTGTTTTGAAGTTACAAGAATTGTTTAGACTGATAGGGAATGAAAACTATTATTATAAATTCGAAAGTAAATTTGCTACGCTTTCACCAACTGCTAAGCCATTGAAACCGAATTTAATGAAATTTGTTATGCTGTAAACCTAGACTTCAAAGAAAGAAATAGGTTTTTTATTTCTCATTCCTCCCACATCAGAAGGGCTGAGCGCTGGAGGGTGCTCAACAATCTATGGTCTCCATAAGGAACATATTTCATTAGGGCGCCAAGTTAACAAAATGTATGGCGGGTGTCTTACTCGGTTGCACCACTTAGTGATACCTAGTTCGCAAAGAAATATTTAATGGCGCGATGCAGTTGCGAAACCTGGTGCCCTAAGGGTCTTTGAGCTTGGGGCAGTTTGTTGCTCGACCAGATAAAGGCCAGTGGCGGTGGGGGCGTTGTTTATAGCTTGCCTCTCCATAGAATGTGCGGTTGGCGAGCCAATACTATTCGAGATCAGGTATCATAAGACAAGTGTATTGCATCGAGCAGGGGTGTTAGTCAGTAAGAGTGAGAGAGAGAGCAGAGACACCAAAACCAGGCGAAGGCTCAGATCACAATGATCCAAACTTAATGCATTTCAAACTAAAACCACATTCCGACACGACCGGAGAGAGACTAGACGAACTCACAGCTTTGTGTAACTTCAGAAGCACAGAAGCAAGTCATATTTATTAATTCCATACAAATATGACATTTGAAAAATGAGCAGTATGTGCCTTGAATTTTACCTCGAGGCCTTTGGCTCAGCATAGTCTTTGGGCTCAGCAGTCTATGGTCTTATCCTATCACAACTTATAAACCAAAAGGGGGACAATAATAAACTACTAATATAACCACTTTAAACCCTGAACATAGTTCTTATAAAGACATTTAACATAAGCACTAACATACAATGGCTCGTTAACATTTCATTACACCAATAGATCGTATAAAAAGCCACATTATCCTTAAACAACATTATGCACGATGCGCAAGAGCATAGATAGCGCTACATTCCACTTTTATCTTCCATTTTGAATTCCAGCCGCAGTGTCGGGACTTAAAAGGCCGATATTCCAAATTTATCCATAACCAACTTTAATTTCTTGGAATAGAGTTTCGTTTAGCATGAAGAGGAGTTTTCTTGGTGAATTTTTAAAACAAATCCTTATGTAGGTGCACGCAATATTATTGATTTCGAAGTGTGATTAGTTGAGTTTTTCTAGCTATTTTTAGAGTGGCTAGGGTTTATCTAAATGTGGAACCATTCAGGTTACTGCTTAGCTATGTTATGCTTAGTGTCTGCACTTTAATTACCGACGACTTAATGCGAGAAGCAAGATTAGAACCAATTATAGAGCTTCGAATGACATTAGTTTACGCGGTTTTGAAATCTGTATTTATGTTTTATGTAATAACAAGCTTCTACACGGGTCTTAGTGAATGTTCCAGATTCTATGGTAGCCTATATTCTTAGAATTCAGACTAACTCCAAATCGAAGTTCATCAGTGTAATGGTGTATCCATAATAGTGTATCAGACGGACAACTTTGAAGATTATATGTTTTTTTTTCTTAGTCTGTGCTGGACACTCAGCTGTCCCACAGCTGGACAAAAGCCTTTTACAAGTGCTCCCAGGTAGTCCTTCCAATGCCTCCTAGAACCAGAACCCTCGTTGTACAATAAAGGTCATGTCGGCAACATTTTTCGGGCCTGGTCTCGTCAATTCCGGCCAGCTTCTGGCACCTACAGCATAGAGACTTTTGCCCCCAAATTCAACCCCTATTAGGATAAAACAGGAGAAGAACATTTGAACGAAAATGAGCGTGCGAAACCGCAGGCAGCAGCTAGTATTAATAAGACAAACGAGTAGAGTTATCTTAAGTGTGCTTGTAAAGATTGTAATGAGCATCAATTACTGTTAATACTTGGCGCTTCACGTGTTTTGTGGCGCCGGCAGTAAAAAATATGTAATCATATTTGAAAGGTGGTGAGGCACCAAATTTTAAGTACTCCTTAAGAGAAGTTGGTCCTCAAATATGGTTATTTTTTGCCTTTTTCAAGTCATCTATAGAAATAAATAAAGTTGAAGTGTTTGGTTGTAATGACGGAAATTAGCAGTTTTTTTAGCAGCAAATAAAAAGCCTAACCTAACCTTTGAACCGATTTGAAGTAAATTGTAAGGAGTAACTTGACTACTTTTAATTAAGAGAGAAGTTTTGTAAGAATTATTGTAAAAAAAGGCCAGTCAATAAATATCTCGTTAGTAGGTCAATCCAAATTATGATGATTTTGTCAATGAAATCTCCATGGACAACTTATGAGATACACAATTTTAACCCTCACACGATTGGGAACAACATTACAATCTAAAATCAAAACCAGTTCCAATCAAAATTGAAATGTCAAAGTATTTTTTGACATTACTACGGCGAAACCGATAATCGCAATGTAAAATATGCAGAACGATAAAATAAAATATATTGCAATAAAAAACCGCGTATATAATGACATTAGATCATCACAATGTTGACCGGTTGCTTGCGCAAGCGCAGTGAGGTCACCCTCAATGAAAGACAAGGAAGGAGTGTGAGTAATAGTGAAATGGCAATAGTGAAATGCTGAAGAATTTAGGGTGTTACTTGATAGGTTCTAAATAGTTTGTGGAGTCAAATGCATTGATTTCAGTTTGTTTTCTTGCATTTGTTATTAGCTTGTATTTTGTCTGCGATTTCGTTCGTGTCGAAGTTAAGTCAATATGTATTGTTATTATTATAGCTATGTTGGTTATTATCAATTACTAGCTGACCCCCGCGGTTTCACCCGCGTTATATAAGATTTTTGGTTACTAAAAAAAGAAGATAAAAGTATTCTACGTCCGTCCCCTGGTCCTAAGCTACCTCCCCACCAATTTTCAGCCAAATCGGTTCTGCCGTTCTTGAGTTATAAAATGTGTAACTAATACGACTTTCTATTATACAAGGTGTATTTTTGGTCTTGCTCAACCCGCTAGGAGATGATTCTACCCATGAAAACCAACAACTTTTATTATGGAACCAACTCTGAAATCGCGAAAAAAATTTTAGCTGTTTCTATGAAAAGTTCAATGCCCTCCCGACCATAATGTATGAAACAGCTGATATTTTTTTCGCGATTATCGAGTTGGTTCCATAATAAAAGTTGTTTGTTTTTATGAGTAGAATCATCTCCTAGCTGGTTGAGCAAGACCAAAAATACACCTTGTATATACTTATAAGGTTGAATAGTTGCCTGGGTACAGGGTCTGTATTTGTGTTAAATATAGCGCGGTCCCTTTGACCCTTTTCTCAGGAACGCGTTGAGGTATTAATTTAGAATTAATATTACGGAGTTACCGCGGGTACGTGAACCTAACATACACTTCGAACACGTCATTCAAGACACAAAAGAAACACAATGGCAGCGCGACAGCCGGCTATCGCTTGGTGGTCGAAGGGTTAATGCCTCAACCATTCTATACCAACCCAGGGCCAATGTTGCTGTCAAAACCTTAATACCACTGTTTCTAATTGAATCAATAACAGAAGTAATCGTTAAACATTATATTGCATTTCTTAGAAACCTTTAACAGAAAAATTTTCTACCATTCGTATCACGTTCTTGAATTTTGCAATCTTAATCAAGCAATCGATGTTATTTTCACATGAATCAAATGAAAGTGTCGATTTTCGACCATCAATACCGATTATGTTTAAATTTTTATTTGGTTTGAAGAAGTCGGGCATTTGAAACCACAATGATTACAAGACACAATTATTATTTATCTAACATAACCATACTTGAAAACCATTCATCTATACTAATATTATAAAGAGGAAAACTGTGTTTGTTTGTAATGAATAGGCTCAAAAACTACTGGCCCGATTTAAAAAATTCTTTCACCATTCGAAAGCTACATTGTCTACGAGTAACATAGGCTATGTAATATCACGCAAAGTCCCACGGGAGCGAAGCAGTAACCAAAAACCTAATGTAACGTGGGTGAAACCGCGAGGAACAGCTAGTAATACGTAATACTATAAAGAGGAAAGATTTGATTGTTTCTTTACATTGAATAGGCACCGTAACTACTGAACCGATTTGAAAAATTCTTTCACCAATATTATCAGCGATTAACAGAGGCTTTATAACATTACCCTATGACCAATAGGAGCGAAGCAGTTAACCAAAAACCTGTCATCACGAGGGTGAAACCGCGGGGAACAGCTAGTTTATTATAATTTTTTCTTCAAGATCCGTATACCTTTTGCAAGTAACAAGCATCAATTTATCCATTCATAGGGTGGATGGTTTCACTATAATATAAATAATAAATATCTTGGGACAACTCACACACGGCCATCTGATCCCAAGCTAAGCAGAGCTTGTGTTATCGTAACGAGACAACCGATAAACATACTTATATAATTTTTAAATACATTCATATTATAAATAAATCACACCCAGACACAGAACAAACATTCATGCTCATTACACAAAGTGTGTCCTGGGTGGGAATCGAACCCACGACCTCCGACTTAGCAGTCAGGGCTACTAACCACTAGACCGACAAGCCCATACTACCGTCGTTTCACTATAATAACAATACTAAATAATGCTCTACGTGCAAGTAGAGACTACCAACTAGTAAGCCACATTTTTAGCAACCAATTCTCCAATTATCTCTCCAACCGCTAAATTACCATAGCGAGACGTTTATGTAGTTTCATGTCGAACGAATCCCTTTTATCTGCCATAGATCAACTCCCACGCATGTCTGCGTTTATAATGGTTATAAAAACTATTAAACGCGAACAACCGACGCGGAACACAAGGTCATGGACTCTATGCAGTTTAACTGTGTGGTCCATTTAACTATTTGGGACCTACATCTACGTATTATAAAATGTATGTATGCCGTAGCATCACCGTCGAACAAAAATTGATAAAAATATATTCCATAAGTAAATAATATAGAACTAGAAAATTCGTGTTATAACTATAATACACACATCAAAAGTGTCTAGGGATCAAGCATTTTTATGCGGATTTCTTGAGATTGAGATGTGGCTTTGTAATAAATTTATGATTTTATAAATTTATATGGATCCTTTTTGGTGCATTTCATAATTTGAATCAGGAACTGTGAATCAAATTCGAGTAAAAGATGAAAATCAGCTGTCAATATTTTCCCTATAAAAACATACAACGCATTGGAGACATTATTAGTGCTACTGTTTCCCTACTACTGATTAAAACCAACGTTATTATGGAGCGGCGACGTCATTAAAATTTAAGCAGGGAAGAAATGCTCAGAGCCGTGAGAATAATAGAAGCTGGTTCCCGGCAACGTACTGTGGCTTTAGCTCTGAATACAAGTCAGAGTGTTATCAGTCGACTTTGGACACGTTACCGAAGCACTGGTACCGTGGCTGAGCGCCATGGAGGACGGTATCGCTGCACCACACGGAGACAAGACCGATACATTCAAATCTTAACTCGAAGAGCTCCAACAATAACCGCCATGATGTTAGCCGTGAGGCTTCATCACTCTTCAGGGAACTTAATTAGCGACCAAACAGTCAGAAACCGCTTGCATGAAGTGAACCTTCATTCCCGATGACCGCTACGGGTACCACCTATAGCAATGCACAATCGTAGGATTCGATATCAATGGGCTCTTGAACACAAAAATTGGGCAGAAGAACAATGGCGTTTCGTGTGCTTTTCTGATGAGTCTCGTTTTGGTATGAGACCGGATACAAGACGTATACGACACTGGAGAACCCCTGGACGCCAACAGCGATTAAAATCCTGCCAGGAAGTCCATCCTTATAGTGGTGGAACCATCATGGTATGGGCGGGTATTTGGATCGGCGGAAGAACTGAGTTGATTTGGATCAGAGGCAACCTCAACGCTCAAATTTATGCTGAGACGATTGTATCAGACGTCATCGTTCCTCTACAAGTGCAAATCGGTCCCTTATTTCAGTTAATGCATGATAATGCACGACCGCACACCGCAAGAGTTGTAAGACAGACTCTCGCCGCAGCTACCATCAATGTCCTGCCCTGGCCTGCTCAGTCGCCAGACTTGAACCCGATTGAGCATGCATGGGATATGCTACAGAGAAGAGCTCTGCCGAATGTGGAGGGTATCCAGTCGCAAGAAGACCTTTTTTTGTTGTTGCAACGAACATGGGCGGCCATTCCACAGCGTGATTTGGATGAACTCATTTTGAGTATGCCAAACCGATGTTCTTGTGTTGTTAGTGTTCGCGGTAGAAACACGGATTATTAATTGTTTAAGTTACCCAATAAAATTTTAGAGAAAACTGTTATTTCAGTCTTTTTTTCGAACTTTTGTGTTAGTGGTTCAAATGTCAAAAATCCCTTTATTAGGAAAATGGCAAATTTCTTTATTAATGCAAAGGTGACTTGGTTTATCGTTACTGTGACAAACGAAAACGTTTTATTTGATGAATCCTTAAAGAAAATTTTAATTAATATCAATCAGGAGAAAAGTTATTGCAAAAATATATGTTGATCCCTAGACACTTTTGATGTGTGTATTTCTTCTTAATAACTAGTAAATAGTAACAAATAGACTAGACTAGTCTGGTCAATTAAAAGTCTTCTTCTTACTTTAGGGTAGCTGACAACGTCATTTGCGTTAAGGGAAGAGTCATCAATAGGTATTTTTTTTAACGCCTAGGCCAAGATAAATAAACAGTCCTTAGACCCTTCCACAGAAGTTAGAAGCTATGTTTCCATTGTATGTCCCCTTCTAAATGCGTCTAGATATCCATTTAAACGGACCCGAGATAGCGGCGTGTAATGGAGGTTACTCTTCACTCCCTTCAGACCTGTATAGTGATTAGATCAGGATAGTGGAAGTCTCATGTTTCAGAAAACCTTGACGTAGGTAGAAGCACCACCGAATTTTAGCCAGTAAGTCTGACGGACCCCTCTAAAAGCCTGTTTTTGTTGGTCTTAGAACTGGGTTAGCACCAGACGAGGATAGTTTAGGTATAAGCATCACGGAGGCGAATTTCAGTCAGTAAACCTCTGAAAGACCCCTAAAAAGATTTAATGAAAGCTATTTATTTTGAAATTTGGTTAAATAAAATGTCTTTTTAGGGTTCCGTAGTCAACTAGGAACCCATATAGTTTCGCCATGTCTGTCTGTCTGTCCGTCCGTCCTCGCTTAATCTCTGTGACCGTTAGCACTAGAAAGCTGAAATTTGGTACCAATATGTATATCAATCACGCCGACAAAGTGGTAAAATAAAAATTGGAAAAAAATGTTTTATTAGGGTAGCCCCCCTATATGTAAAGAGGGAAGTGATTTTTTTTTAATTTCAACCCTGTCGTGTGATATATTGTTAGATAGGTATTGAAAAATGAATAGGGGTTTACTAAAATCATTTTTTGATAATGTCAATAATTTCGGAAATAATCGCTCCAAAAGGAAAAATCAAAGCGTCCCCCCCCCCCCCTCTAACTTTTGACCCTTAGGTTTAAAAAATATGAAAAAAATCTGGAAAGTAGAACTTTATAAGGACTTTCTAGGAAAATTATTTTAAACTTGATAGAAAAAACAGTTTTGTACAAAAAAGACAAAAAGGTTGTACAAAATAATTTCTGCATACTTAGTATGTCAACGTAACAAAAGCCTTTTTTTAAACTTATAAGTGGAAACACTTATTGTGACGGACGGGAAACTACGGAACCCTACATTGAGCGTGGCCCGACACGCTCTTGGCCGGTTTTTTATTTTAATGAACGATGGAGCCGGTGTTATCTAAGAGATCAAAGGCTTTTTAAACCCCAATATTGTATTGGTTTAAATAAATATGTTCCTGTTCGACTTAGTTCCGTCTGAGCGAAGCCGCGAGAGCGTTGCTAGTTATCCTTAAAAGCCTGATAATATGTTTGGCAAACTTTTTGTACGGACGTAGAACATTGTAAGTGGCGCCATTGAAACCGAGTCCAGTCTCAAATAATAGAGGACCTCAGTTAGCTAGACACTAAAACGGTTACCTGTTTTAAGTCGTATAATTTGCTACTTTTGGGCTTCACTCCGATTTTTTTTTTGTATGGTGGGTGTGTTTACAAACATATATAAACTCAAATTTACACAACCAAGCTGGTAACAAATGACTGTAGGACATAACATTCAAATATTTGCTCCGTGCCAATCTACCGTGCGACACGCAGCTCAAACACCAACCGCTCCAGCCTCTGTGCTAACTGTGACACTTATTTCTCTTAAACGAAAAATGACGACAATCCAGTGCGTTGTAGTTTTGCATGAGGTCATGCCTAGGATTTTTTTTACTAAACAGTGGCGTCAGTACTTTGTATATTTTCATTAATTTGATCAAGCGAAAAATTTGTGTCCATTATTTTCAAACGGTCTAACGGACAGACTAAACAAAATCCATTTTTGTTATTTATTTAAACTTTATGCACATAATTATGTACAATGGCGGACTTAATGCCTCAGGCATTCTCTACCAGTCTACCCAGAGCAGAGTGCAGAGATTCCATGGATGGATTACATTTTAATTTAGTCGTCATCCCTATATTTAAGAGATTACCTCTTTCTTGTAAATGTAACTAGATTACTAATACAATTACAATAAAAAAGTATAAAAAATAATAAATCTTCGCAGTCTTGATATTGCACAATGCTTGAGTTCACGGCTTATCAAGACCAGCTTTAAATGGGGCAAGTAACTGTTTAGTACATAAACCTAAATAAAGATTATAGTAGTATGTACTTGCTATGCATATAAGTGTTTGTTTCTAATTGTTGCCATGGTGATGGATTTTAATATTCATAGTTAAATGTTAGAGGTCAGACAATACTCGTCATGAAATATCCATACTAATATTACAGAAATGCAAAAGTAACTCTGTCTGTCTCTTCTTCGCGTCTAAACTAGTGAACCGAATTGAATGAAATTTGATACAAATATAGTCTGGGACCCGAGAAAGGACATAGGATACTTTTCATCCCGGAAATTTCCCGGGAACGGAAATTTAATGTAATTCCACGCGGACGAAGTCGCGGGCAAAAGCTAGTCTATTATTAAATTTACTTTATAAACTAGATCTTCCCCGCGGTTTCACCCGCATCTATGGTTACTACTCCGCTCCTGTAGATCGTAACGTGAAGTTATCTAGCCTACAGGCGGCCTAAATAAATTAGTTATCCAACACAAAAACATTTTTAGGGTTCCGTACCTCAAAAGGTAAAAACGGAACCCTTATAGGATCACTTTATTGTCCGTCTGTCCGTCCGTCCGGCTGTCAAGACCCTTTTTCTCAGAAACGCGTCGAGATATCAAGCTGAAATTAATATCACATACTCGGGTCTGTTATCTCTTAAAGCAGTGAAAAAATCAAGTTTTTAAATCAATGCAATAAAAAGATACGGCGGTTTATATTGCAAATTTGGACATTTGCAAGGAAATCAAAACCTATAGGGTACTTCCCATTGACCTAGAATCATGAAATTTGGCAAAAAGCAAGGTCATGTAGCACAAGTAAAGGGAAAACTCCGAAAACCGTAAATTTGTAGTTAGTTCACACCAGGCGTCCGTCTGTCCGTCTGTCTGTCAAGAACCTTTTTCTCATAAACGCGTCGAGATATCAAGCTGAAATTAATATCACATACTTAGGTCTGCTATCTCTCACAGCAGTGAAAAAATCAAGTTTCTAAATCAATGCAATAAAAAAATCCGGCGGTTTATATTGCATATTTAGATATTTTCAAGAGAATCAAAACTCAAAACCTATAGGGTACTTCCCATTGACCTGGAATCATGAAATTTGGCAAAAGGCAAGGTCATGTAGCACAAGTAAAGGGAAAACTCCGAAAACCGTAAATTTGTAGTTAGTTGACATCAGGCGTCCGTCTGTCCGTCTGTCTGTCAAGAACCTTTTTCTCAGAAACGCGTCGAGATATCAAGCTGAAATTAATATCACATACTCAGGTCTGCTATCTCTCAAAGCAGGGGAAAAATATAGTTTCTAAATCAACGCAATAAAAAGATACGGCGGTTTATATTGCATATTCAGATATTTTCAAGAGAATCAAAACTCAAAACCTATAGGGTACTTCCCATTGACCTAGAATCATGAAATTTGGCAAAAGGCAAGGTCATGTAGCACAAGTAAAGGGAAAACTCCGAAAACCGTAGATTTGTAGTTAGTTGACATCAGGCGTCCGTCTGTCCGTCTGTCTGTCAAGAACCTTTTTCTCAGAAACGCGTCGAGATATCAAGCTGATATTAATATCACATACTCAGGTCTGCTATCTCTCAAAGCAGTGAAAAAATCAAGTTTCTAAATCAACGCAATAAAAAGATACGGCGGTTTATATTGCATATTTAGACATTTTCAAGGGAATCAAAACTCAAAACCTATAGGGTACTTCCCATTGACCTAGAATTGTGAAATTTGGCAAGAAGCAAGGTCATGTAGCACAAGTAAAAGGAAAACTCTGAAAACCGTAAATTTGTAGTTATTTCACTAAAAAACAAATTAACGGAACCCTCGTTGCGCGAGTAGAACTCGCACTTGACCGGTTTTTTTTTCTATTCCAACCAGTAACTTTCCGAGGTAAGCGCATTTAATCAAACAGACAAAGTCTTCAGCTTACTACCTATGCGAAATTCAGCATAATATAGATTGACATAATTATTAACTACTTTAATGTAGAACTAATTGACCCCGAGACTCTAGACTTCTAGATATTGTCCTGTCAAGAAGAAACAGAACACAACGCTATGGTAATTTTGGTGCTTCTTTAAATTCAAAGATGTGGATGTTTAAAAAAAAAATTACACAAATCTAACAAAGGATCACAAAAATTGTTCCAGTTTCTATAATATAAAAAACGCGACTTTATTCTTATAGAGAAATAAAAATTATTATAATTATGTCTGGCAGTTCCAGAGATTATCGTGTTTAAACAAAGAAAAACAAACTAAATCTCTCTTCAACTTTATTAGTAACAATGACAAATGGGTTGTCTAGCTAAATATAGTAAACTGTCATTTACCACTTTTTATTATAAAACTAGCCTGAAATTTCATCCACACATATTTTTAAAGCAACGTGTATTTTACTATCCTATTGTAATATTCTATCTTTTTTTAGGGTTCTGTACCCAAAGGGTAAAACGGGACCCTATTACTAAGCCTCCGCTGTCTGTCTGTCTGTCTGTCTCCAGACTGTATTTCATAAACCGTGATAGCTACAAAGCTGAAATTTACTTAAATGATGTATTACCGTTGCCGCTATAACAACAAATAAAACTAAAAATTAACTAAAACAAATTATTAAGGGAGGTCCCCATACAATAAACGTGTTTTTTTCGTATTTTTTTGAGATGATAGTACGGAACCCTTCGTGCGCGATTCCGTCTCGCACTTGGCCGGTTTTTTTTTTTTAATCATTACATTGTTCCAAAGCCACTGACTACTACCACAGATTAATAAATAGTTACTACGTAACAGATACTTCACTCCAATACAAAAACGAAAAAACCTACGCTATAATAGCCTACAAAATCATAATAATAATACCAGCTGTTTGCAGCAAGAAGAAATGTACCATAAGTACGCACAAAGAGAGTTGAGATTCTTTTGCCCGCCGCGCGACTAACGTGTGTGCGAGTTGTCCAGCAAATCTGCTAGGGTTATACGTATGATGATAATGGTAATAAAACGAATGTTTTAGAAAAACAATATTTTTTTTAATTGTTGATCAAATATTTTTTCTTTTAATAAAATCACTGCATGCATATGATGATAGATGCATATTTTCCGTTTCTTAAATTCCCGATTATTATATTTTAGTGTCGAAAATATCCAAAAAAGCGTAAATAATTTTAATAAATAATCAAAAGGGAAACAGGGGAATTGGGAAACAGGGGAATTGCACAATAATCACGCAATAATTACATGGTTTCGGCATTTTGATAGTCAGCGCTGTACCCGTGACGCGCGAGCACTCAGGCGGGCGCGCGACAGCCCGGTGTTCGTTGTATCGTCGACGATACGCGAAGCGGTAGGCATAAAACGCGTGGCCTTGAGCGAGTGACGGACGCCTGCTACTACTATATTTTTAACTACTGTTTCACACCGTCACAAACAATACAGTACAGTTTTTACCTTATATAATATTAGTTTAGATAGTTCTAGTAATAGGGCATGCATAGGAAAAACCTATACCTATTACGATTTCGTTACTATACATATGTAAAACCATTTACATTGCAAAGTCAACTCGGAGTTTCATTATTCTAAATTGGTGTATCAACCTGTAATCAAAACCAAGCTTGAATAACAATTGCATGACTGAGTACTTACGTACACTTGCCGGGGCTTACTCCAAGTATGAGTCATCTACCAATTGGCTATGGTGTTCATAGCCCCATGAACTAACACGATTTTACTAACCGACTTCTAAAAAAAGGAGGAGGTTCTCAATTCGGATGTTTGTATTTTTTTTTATGTTTGTTCGCGCATATCTCCGTCGTTTACCAACCGATTTTAACAATTCTTTTTTTGTTTTAAAGGGTAGACTTCCCAAATGGTCCCATTGTCATCAGGTCCAGGATCTGATGATGGTATCATGCCGAAATCGAGGGAAGTCGGTTTTTTTTTGCAAAAAATTATCTTATTCTCGGGATGTTAGTAAAGCAGACAAAGTCGGGGTTAAAATATCTAGTCTATTTTGCTGTCACGTGACGGGGCCCTCTAGGGCCAATGCCTGCCAGGGTTGCGGAATAGTTGTAATAGTTACCGTGGCCCCGGAACATAAAGGGCAACCGAAGGAACAAGGGTGGGTTGTAGTCAGTAAAAGTCTTACACTCCCTCCCTCCCTTTAAAGTCTTCTGATGATTCCCAATCAATAAAAAAGCCTATTATTTTGTTGTATCGATCCTAAAGTATCTCAATGCCGAACTTCATTTCGATTTCAATAGTGTCGTCGTGATGTCGTAACATACAGAGTTAGATTTTCGCATTTATAGAAATACTAATACAACTTTAAACGAAGCTCATTTTTTTTTCATTCATAATTTATTTTTAACTAGCTTTTGCTCGCGACTTCGTTCGCGTAAAATAGTTCCCGTTCTCGGGGGATTTCTGGGATGAAAACTATCCCATGTCCTTTCTCGGGTCCCAGACTATATCTGTACCCAATTTCATTTAAACCGTTCAGTGGTTTAGGCGTGAAGAAGAGACAAACAGACTGACAGACAGACAGAAAGACAGACAGACAGACAGACAGAGTTACTTTTGCATTTATAATATTAGTACGTATAAATAAGTCACACAGAAAAATTATCCCGCGTGAACACTGAAAACACGACCTCCGGCTTAGCAGTCAGGGTCACTAACCATTAGACCAAAACGCCAGTCAAAACAAAATATAACGAAATTACAAATCGTCTGTACCTTTTTAATGGAAACAAGCTCACAATGAACTACTCTTAAACATTCATACACTAGGCGCGGCAAGGACACGCCAAATGATCGACAGATCGACACTCGATCGTAATCAATCGTATCTTATCACTCGCTTACAATTTATTTAATTACAGAAGCCAACACGATGCACTCGAGATAATACAAATTAGATAATTTGTCTTCGTCTTCCTGCGATGTTATTGAAGTTTTGACTTTTAAGTGCATTATACGAGTTTTCAGGAATGTGGTCTGAAATGCCCTGGTACAATCGAACAAGGTACTAGGTGTTCAGACGAAAATTTTTACCTTTTTACCCATTAAGAAATTACTCATGAAGCTATTTTAGTATACTCACTAGTAACTCTGTAATTGTGATGTAATTAGGTGAGGTTATGATGGAACTGGTGTCACATTTTGTTAAAAGTTCCTAAACAGATATAGTTCTTTATATAAATAAAGAAAAAAAATACTGATATACCAACTACGACGTAAGACATAATGTTTTGGGTTTTTTAGAGTCAACCAAAATGAAAAGATATGAGGACAGCTGCACTGTAATAAAAACTATTGGTATTTTATAAAATATAAAAAAAGGAAAAAAGAGACATATTATATTTTATCTACTACAAAATAAAATAAAAACTTTACCTCATTAGTGTGAACTAATGAGGTAAAGTTTTTATTTTATTTTAATGTTTGGGAAAACTAATGGTACGATCTAAAATTAATCACAAATACAAACAAAGCTACACTATTATTGTATTGTAAACGGCTGACACATAAACAAACGGATGAAGCCAGGGGGAAAAACCAAGTCTAAATTAATGTAAAAGAAAAGGTATTGCCGAATGACAAGATAACTCTGCTCACGTGCATTGAAAAAAAAACATGATCAATCATTTCGTATGATAAATAATAATTAATCACGTAATAATATTTTATTCTCATACATCCTATTTTTCATTATACCTATAAGCTTAAACTTAATGAAATAAATTGTCCAGCGAACACATTAAGAGACCGTTCAAATACTGCCTATGGTTTTTTCTACTCCTTGTCAACAAAAATAAGTACTTTAAGGCGTAACATCCCTCCCCCTCTGTCATATAAACATTGGTACATACATGCTTATACATGCACACCGTACCTCGATAAATGGGCTATCCAACACAAAATGAAACGATGCAGCGCACCAACGATTTGGGGTACTGTCGATGTAGCGCACCATCGATTTGGGGTACTGTCGAATGTCGATGTAGCGCACCAACGATTTGGGGTACTGTCGATGTAGCGTACCATCTATTTGGGGTACTGTCGATACATTAGCCCGTCGATGAAACGTTTTCGATACAGCGACCATCGATGTAGTGACTGTCGATATTGTGATTGTGAACTAGACCCGATTTTTTCTAATCAGCCTAGTACTTAGTTTCTGAAATTAGCGTATTCAACCAGACAAACTCTTCATCAGCTTTATACTTGTAGAACAGCTAAATAATAATTTATCACAGAGAAATTTTCACACTAGACGAACTATTTGGCTTGTAATATAAATAAGCATAGATCCTTCTACTTACTCTGAGATGAAAAACATCGCAGTTTGACGGATGTGCGACAGTGACAGAAATATTTCTAAGCTGAAGCAATTGCTAAACAACCTTTATTTACCTCAGTGTGAAAAAGAGACAAATAGACGTTACTTAGCACGTACTTTCACTTAGCCATGTTCTGTCTTTATCGTGCACTTGACGTTTGGCAGTTGTAACAGTGCAGGTATAGTCCTTAGCCAAAGTGCGAGCTAAGCGACTTCTGTTTATATCGAAAGAAAGAAAGAAATATTTTATTTGTGATACATAGGTACAATGGTTGGTCGAATTTTAGTTTGATGTGCGCTATGATCAGCCTACCATAGGCATACAAATATAATTGTCAGTATTTTAGAAATTACATACTAATACTAAATTAATTATTAATCATAAAAATTTACTGCATTTCATTATTATAGGCAAAATTACAGCCTGAATTCAAATTAATTTGGACATGTCAAAACCATTTGGAATTAAATAATAAATATTAACAATACAAATATTCAGTCAAAGCGTTTTTTTTCTAAATAATTATTATTAGTTGAAGCAGATTCCCAGCCTAAGAAACCTTTATTTATTTTAGTCTGAGTTTATTATTAACAAGACATCTTAAACTTAGATAAATTAAATCATTCAAACGTCTGGAATGGTTTAGATTTTTTCCCATAAGTAGTTTTAAATTGCGCCAAGTTTTATATTATGGCCTGTTGCCATAAACAGTAGCTACGTATTGATCAACTGATATAAGAAATATACAGTTAATTTAACTCTATATTTTATCCACTTAAATAGTAGTCAGAACAAACTTTAATTTGAAAGAATAACTTATGTAGGGTAAACTAACTTAAGATATGTTTTTTTAACTGAAATACTACCAGAATCAGAATAGAAAAATAAGTCAAAGTACTGAATGATAAGTACCAGACAGATGAGAATAAGGGAAAGAGGAAGACTAGCGTAGAGGTGATACATCATTGACATCCCATACTAAGGAATGCACGTGAAACTGTTGGACCCAGTAACCATTGTAAATCTTTGAGAGTAGTCAGGAGCCAGAAAGTCAAAAAAATCTAACCGAAAGGTATAGTGTTATACAGTAACTTAACCAACACAGCCACTAAATGTAAAATAATGTATTCCGCTGTATCCAGGAGGACTGAAACCCGACCCTAGCATAGTTGTGAAAAAGGCTAGGACAGGCTCTATATGGCTGGATTACAGAGCAAACGTACTAAATCTTTTTTCATAGTATCGACCAAAGACTGAGTCATACTTTCTTTTTGAGGGTTTTTCCCACAGAACATCTCGTGGTTTTTCCAGACATCCTTGAGGTATTGAACGTTGTTGCTGTAAATAATAAATTCATATAGAAAGGTGACACGGCTAGCAAGGTAGCTAGAGGTATTAGAATTGTAGATGATTAACTACTACATCATATTATTATAATAATAATCTGGTGATTAAATGAGTATATTTCAGTTGTCAAGTTACCATAGTACAGGCTGTGCTTAGGTTGGTATCATATGACAAAATGTGTGAGTTCCTAAATATAGAATAACGAGACTATTAGCCCTTTATATGGCGATTGGTATAGTTTGTCGACCAAGCCAGTTGAGTGAACCACAACCGTAGCACAGATAAAACAATATAATGACATTGATCATAAGGGTCACCCGAATACTCGAACGTCACTCAATTCTGAAACGCTCTCAAATCTCTTGCTGTCTTTGTCATTCTAAAAGGAAAAAATGGACAGCAATAGATTTGAGAGCGTCTCAGAATTGAGTGACGTTTGAGTATTCCGCCATTTAGATCAGTTCAGAGCTATAATAATCACGCTTAAAAGCCAAGGTGTTTGCTCTTTTCCTGCTCGCATATAGTCTGCCTTTTTGAGATTTTGTCATCCTCTAATATTACCATTTAGTTACTTATTTATTTGTGGTTTATTCTGGTATACACGAACATTAGTTTAATAAGAAAAAAATCAACAAAAACGTTTTAAAATTACCCTGTCTACGCCATACATTAATACTAATAACATTTAAAACACAATAAAACACTATACTGAACAACTCCACGCCTCTATTAGTGTAAACGTAAACAATGAAACACATTAATTTTCCTAAACAAAACATTGTGTGTTAGACCATGGCCTTGTAACATTTCTAACGGAAACTCAGTGCGTTGGACAAAATATTTATTTTCGCGATAAGAATGCTCATTTTGATAGTCGCTTTGTTAGTTTTTTCATCTTTAAGAGGAGATTTTTACGTAGATTGTTCTCTTGGTTTAATTGCATCTCGTGGTCTCACACTTACATACACCTTGATCAATCATCTTAGGCCTATCTACTTATTTGTCATTTGAGATTGAATAAATCTCTTTAGAATCACAGTTTAATTCTTTATTCCTCGAAATTATTTTATATTGCTCTATATCTTCATTGTTTTCACGTAATAGAACGAGCATGAATAATGTAACCAAGATATTATTATAAACTTTATTCATTAGAATTTAATAGAGACTTTTGCTTGTTCTTCTCCATTGAGACCAAGTTACATAAGTTACATTTAGTGACAAGCAACTTGCTACAACCTTTTCCACTATTATAACGAGTCGATTTTTTGTCAATAAAATTCATAAATGCATGCAATGCAATGTAAATTTCAGTTATAGAAAGAATTCTTTGCGAAAATGCAGCAGCATTTATTTATGACCTTGAAAGTTTTGAGTGTTCAGCTGTTTCTTTATCTTTTAAGCAAATTTCTTACAGAAATAATGTACATCTCAGTTTTCCCTAATATCATTACAATCTTTAAAAAAATCACTATTATTCTTAATATTTTTCTTATGCAATAAATTCAAACGCCTTAGAAAATGAGCATTTCTTATATCTTCAACACCACCACAACAAAATAAACCGAATTAGAAAATTCCACCTTTCTTTAAGAAAACTCAACAATTTCTCCATCACTTACTAGCTAAACGAACGTCGGTGTTATAGCCTTATTCAGACCCCCTAGACGTTCTATAGACAGACATCTGTTGTAAACGTCTATCTAGATGGTTAATAAATACAGTGGTTTGACAGCGAAACGTTATGCCGATAGAAATCGACAAGACTATGAAACTGTTCTACTTGGCTATCTAGGTTGTGGGACCACCCAAGCTGGGTTGAATTTGTATCCTTAACTTGGTAGACTTAAACTAGACTTTGCCGAGGATTTGTCTCGTGTCTTAACGGAATTGCTTCAACGTAAATGGTTTATATGTGACACTCTAAGACAAATGGTGAAACATAAATTGCAATAAAATCAAGTAAGTAATTTATAGATTAAGAAATATCAGTTGGAAACTACTAGGAAGCTAATGTTTTTTATATCATTAAATGACAACAGGCTGAGTGGTCAACGCCATTATTAGCTATCAGGTCTAAAGAACCTTATAATTTCCTAGCTTTTGCCCACGGCTTCGCTGGCGTAGCCAGCGAAGCCGTGGGCAAATATCGAACTTCCTTCACTAGTTTTAACCCCAAAAGGAGGTTGATTTCTAAAGATACATTATTAGTAAACCTCCACACCATAATTATATAGAGTTATTTTTAATTTCAAGTCTCTTACTAAAACTTAGGACTTTCATACAAACTTCCAACTCCCCTTTACCCCTGGGGTGGAGTTTTGTAAACTCTGTTTTAAGCAGATGTCTAACCCTATAAGGAACATACCTGTCTAAATATCCCTATACCTGCCATAAATTTTAAGTCTGTAGGTATTATCATTTTTGAGTTTTCATGATTATTCAGTGTCATGTTTGTTTCTTGGAAATTAAGAAATACTATGAAAACCCACCACATTGATCAGTAAGGTAATCTTACCGACTCATCAAAATGATGGCTTAAATAACAGTAATGCAATAGGTAGAAAGCAAACCTCCATACATAATCAAAAAAGGGAGCATTTCCCCCATAAAACAGCGATCCATCAAGCCACATCCGCTTCCATACGATTATCTAACGTTACCAAACAAATTTTGCATAAACATGTGTACAACACTAACTACACATTATATACAGACGTCACGCCAAGGCGCCTTTCCGTAGGGGAGACAATTGCGTCACTTTGGTAAACCACGACGCCACTCAATGCGCAATTACCTTTTTGCGAAGGAAACTGTCAAATGAAGAGGAGAGAATGAATAGGGGTAGATAGACTGTTGTAAAATTGACACTGCGGAAATAAAGTATGTATATAGGGTGACTGGTAATTAGTGTACGATACTTAAACACGTCAATTGTCATTCGTAGAACTTTGACAGTCGTTACGGGTAGTCAGAAGCCAGAAAGTCTGACCAGTCTAACCAAATGGTATCGTGTCGCCCAGTTACTGGGTTGTGATTTTGTGAAGATCTGATAGGCAGTCGCTCCACGGGTATCCAGCTGAATCCGGTTAGGCTGGAAGCCGACCCCAACATAGTTGGGAAAAGGCTAGGGAGATGATGATGATGATGATGACTTAAACACGTGATTGTGCTCATGATAACCAATAACTCAGTACATTTATGTTTGCCTAATGTACTGAACAGCTGATATTTTTCCCGCGATGTCGGCTTTGCTCCCATAATAAAAATTGTTTGTTATCATGAGTATTATCACGTGTTTAGGTGTCGTACACTAATTACCAGTCGCCCTATATAGATGGTGGCCCAGAAGGTTCGTCGAGATACTGAGATGTCGTGCATGTTAGCCTGATGGTTGGCAACAACTAGATGCATCTAGCCGGTTTTGCATAATCCAGCGGAGGCATTGCCCTTTGCATTTCGGGGCCATAGTGACTCTTCCGACCAATCCCGCAACCGCAGAGGTCTAACCCTAACTTTACTAGTTTAAGGGAAACCTTCTTACTTAACACTTCAGTTATTTAGTAGTTTTCTTACAAGAGTAGATACGAGCAAAACAAGACACGCATACATTAGTCTACAACCGCGGTTAGAAGTCTCGCCTTATATTTTTCGTGTTTAATTAAACGGCTTGTAAGCACGCAAGTTTCTATAAATACTTTAAAACTAGCAGTCGGTTAACAAGGCGTTAAATAGCATTTTTTTTGGCCCACGTGGTGTAGAGTTTGTAGCTAACATAGGGTTATATTAGTGTTATATAATTTAGGACAAATTGTTGAATGGCCTACAGACATTCAGGCCATGACAAATTAATACGGGTCTAGTTTCTGAGTATTTGCAACTGCACAAAGGTAGGTGAAAATGATGCGAGGAAGCATTTTCCCCCAACTTTTAAGATTTAACCTACGCAAGGCTATTTTTATTTTAAAAATCAAAACATCACAGTACTGCACTGTAACTACAAAAACTATTTAGAACACCGATATTCAGCTGCATCAGGATAGACTGAAAGTCGACACAGTCGGTTATTGCAAGGAAAATACCTTCAACTGCATTCAATTAACCGAACATAGGTTTAAGTCACGCACCACGATGAGGCTAAGTGTGGACAAGCCCAGCGAAACTAAAACTAAAACTAAAGTCACGCACCTTGAAACACCCTTGCCCAAGCGTGGTCTAACACAGGACAATAATGGCTTAAATACCTAGATACCTAACTGATATACTGACACAGAAATCCAACGCATTACTTAAGTAAATATTTTTTCCAAGTAGAACAGATCACCTTTATTTTTGCTGTCCAATACGATATAAAGGTCGAATGATAACCGCAAGTTAGTTAATCACGCACAGATGACATCATTTCATTAACACGTACTACATACCTACTTCTAGTACTAGTAGAAGTTATTATACTTCGTGTAATATGTTCTTTTGAATCGATTCTTAGAACGTGTGTCGGTAAATATTTGATTATCAGCGGCACCTATCAATATAGCTTCTTCAATTCATAATTTACTTTCTAACTTCTTGAATTTTCCTGATATTTGTGAAGGAAAATATTGTGAGGAACCTGGCTGTGTAATTAATATAGTCTGAAATAATATTGGCACAAACCAATAGCCATTGTTCAATTCATAATTTACTTTACTAAGACTTTATCTTGGTTTTTCTGGTGTCGGTGAAGGAAAACGTCGTGAGGACACCTGACCGTGTAATAAATATATTATCTGAAATCACCAATTCGCCTTGAAAAAGGTCGGTGGTCAAGGACCGGTACCTTTTCGGTATGATTAGCCTTGATATGAGCTATCATGATCCTTTTCTTAGCCTTTTCCTAAGTATATTAGGGTGGTTGCGGAATGTTTATAATAGTTACCGTGACCCTGGAACATAAAGGGCAATCGAAGGAACATGAGTGGGTTTTAGTCAGTAAAAGTCTGATACGCCCTCCCGCCGCACCCAGGACGGGAGCAGTCATTTGATGATTTCCCACTCACAAAAAAAAAAGTATATTAGGGTCAGCTTCCAGCCTAACCGGATTCAGCTGGAGTCCTGAAATAAGTCTATGATATTAATAAGTCTGTTTGACTAGTACACTTTATCATAGCTAAGAAAACTGAAATTTAGGCAATGGTATTGGTGAGCCAAAGAAAAAACTTAGACCATTGTTTAGCCAGCGACTTCATTTGCATTTACGAGGATGAAGTCGTTGGAAGAATCTAGTCTTTTTTATATAATTTGTTGTGAATTAGATTGTTTTGATTACATCTTACATAACAAATAGTTCTCAGGGCGTGTGCGAATAATATATTGAGTATCAATGTTGTATGTGTAATATGTGTATGTTATAATGAGCACCACATTATTTCCTATCTGAGTTCAGAATTTCAGATTATAGACTCCGCTATCTTTTCTAGTTCTGACAGAATCCATTGACGGTCATTTTGGCGCGTCAGTTGAACTGACGTACGCCAAAAATTTGATCGTGAGTGTCGAATCGCTATGCCAGAGTTTGTTGGCCGCCTAAACAATTTAGAGTATCGCCTCAGTTTTACGGCTAGACTAACGCGAAAAATGACCCATAATTCCCTCTTATATGAAATACCCCTATACTTCATTGCCCTCCTATATGTGATAACAACGACATAAAACGACGTAGGTATGTTCACCACACGTGCCCAAGATCATAGGCGACCGGAGCAACGCACGGATAGCACAGATTTCTGCGGTTAAGTTACACGATACGCGATACGCCTCAATGGCGAATGCCCATCGTTCAGATAAATGGGCATTATAGGTGATGGCAGTTTTGTGGTCGAGAGCCCGGTGAAGTTTAAGTGGCCAGTTCTGTTTATTGGCTTGTGTTTCTACTGCCGGCAACTGGCGTTAACATAGACTGGTATGGTACTGGTAGTTGGTTACATTCTATGGTTTTTACTTAAAGAATGACTGTCTCTTTAGGGTGGAACATAATGTTAGATGGATAGTATAGGCTTATAAGTCAAGAATCAGGGCATTTCCAATTCCAGCGCAGAATAATGAATAGTACAAGTTACTCCAAAGATCAGTCGTTTAAGCGAAAAGAAAATCTTGCGCTCTATATTAGTTTAGATGGTAGACAGTAGGTTAAGTTAAGGTAATAGCTGCCTACGATTTTGCTTACGTGAAAGTTGAAGGCTTATCAGCAGAACATTAGCTGATTTCCTAGTACAAAGAGAAAGACTACTAAAAACAAAACATAAATAAGTACTTCTTCTTTTTCATTATGAAGGTTCATCCTTCATCCCAGCATTTATATTTTGACAGACCACTGACTAAGTTAAATATTAACAACAAAATACGTTTGTTTTTGAATTGACCATCGATAAACCAGTTTATAACAAATAATAAATGTCAATCCGTATAGCACTAGAACTCTAGAGCCAAGAATATGCATATTTATGCACAAGCGCAGATGAGACGAGACTGTGATAACACCAGTGTTTAAAATTATTACTTATACTCGTAACATAAATATTATTAAAATCTAAGTTCTATATTTTTAAACTGGTTGATAAAACAGGATTTTGTAAGTCTGATTTATGCATTTTTTTATTAGTATTGCCATACATAGTGATATTGCATTTCGGGTACCTGTCCTATTGACAGCGATACGGACGGAATTTATAATTGTACATAATTGCTACGTTATCTATCTATATTATATAATTAATTGAAATGAACCGACTTATTTTTAATATTACATTCCGAACCGCTGATCATAGAGACAGAAGGGATTTTCTGAGAACTGGAACCCTAAATGGCGAAGCAGCGGGAGAAAGCAAGTTATTTATTTATTGTATTGGGGATTGAGGTTCTTGCAGTGGATGCTCAAAAGCTAATAATGATGAATTATTTTATGAATTTAATTAAAGAGTCCTTAAATTATCTTCTATAGCGTAGTTCTCGAATATCTTCCAATGTTTGTCTACCCGATTCTTGCACTGACTCATTTCGTATTTAAAGCAAACCATGAACCAAATCTCACACCTGCGAGGTGTCATTCTTTCCATATGAGCTCACCTAGTATTTCTTTTAATATAGGTCAAAAATATTTATCGCTATAAATCATGATTTTAGGAATGCATTCACCTCATTCCTCTTTCATTTATCATCATGACCCATTTCATTACGGCTTTGATTTATTTAACTCGTATGGAGACTGCAGTCATAAATATTTCTGGACTTTCGAAAAAACTGGATATTACTACGCCAATAGCTTTACAAAGTTATGCCCTTAGCGTGGTTCTTAGTTCTGCCGGGGTTGCGGAATGTTTATAATAGTTACCGTGACCTTGGAACATAAAGGGCAATCGAAGGAACATGAGTGGGTTTTAGTCAGTAAAAGTCTGACACGCTTTCCCGCCGCACCCAAGACGGGAGTAGTTTTGTAGTCATTTAATGATTTCACACTCACCAAAAAAAAAAAGCGTGATTCTTAGTGACCGCTCCAAAGATTTTGCCCAAATCGGATCAGTAGTTCCTGAGATTCACGTTCTATCAAAAAACTATGCAGCGTCAAGACAAGAAAGAGAGAGAAAATTAAAATATAAGGAGAGAGGAAGAAGAAAAGAAAATTTGAATCACCAATTAATTCACCTTGAACAAGCATAGCAATCAGTGCTCGTATCTTTTCTGTATGAGAAGGAATCTTTACCCTACAGTGCGTGCCTATTTTCTTCATACAGATATAGCTAAAGCGCGACATGTTCCAGAAATAAAAACACCAAAATACCCTAGACCCGAGGGCGAAAAGGGCATAAATTAGGCTCCTTATCAGAAGACCTTTATAAAGGACAATGAATTAGCCCCCGAAAGGTCGTCCAATAAGCAGTTAAGGGAATTGGGTCTTAATTAAAGGCTAACTTTTAAAGCCACACAGATAAACTTAATAGAAAGAGATCTTTCGGCATTCGGTTCTATTAAGTTAATTGAATATGAGGTTGTAATTGAACTGAGTGGGGATTTTGGTAAGACATTGAGACGAGAAGACTTGTAGAATTGAAAATATGGTGGACGTAATTTTGCAGCAAATGGTTGTTGTGCTGTTTGTCTCCATTCTTGATTCTTGCACGAAGCAAATGATGGAATAGTCTACTGGTAGTTAGGTTGTTTATTTTTGCAAGTTTTATATCAAAACCGACATAGGAAATAATGAAAGATTTATAGCAAGAGGCAAAATTACTTTTAAAGGATATTATTAATCAGTCAGAATATACATTTTTTTTTATGCGCATGTACACATAATATCATCATCATCATTTATTCACTAGAAATGTGGAATAAAAAACATTTTTGGAAAAATGTATAAATCGGAAACTACAAATTGCGCCACATGACTAATTTTCTCGTTAGGCGATTCACACACGGCACCGCGCTCCGCCGCGGAGGGCGGTGAGGCGGATGTCATGTTGTACAAGACACTTTAAAATCCGTTGATACCTAACACATACACCGTGTACGTTTGTTCACCCTCCGCGGCTGTGCGCGGTGCCGTGTGTGAATTGCCTTACCGCTGTGTGACTATAAAGCCTATTACGAACAATTATCTAAATTTACATTTCTCACGAACAAATATTTGAAGAACGGAAGGATTCATCAACTCGCTCAATCTCAATTTATTTGTGGTTAGCACTGCATGTCATCTTGCTTCATTTTATTTGACCATTCCAAAATTAGTTTGACCTTTGAGTTTGATTTGCTGTTTCTTCTCAGAGTAGGTAGTTGGCTGGAAAATACCGTCCTCATCTAGTTTTAAAATTATGCATTCTTCACCTTAAACTCACCTAACCAAAATTTTAAGAACATTTTTTTTTATCGTACTAAAACATCGCATTATTCGTAAAATATCCTTTACTTCACTTTGCCTGACTAATATTTGTTTGGCAATAAAACATTGGTAACAATATCCTATTTATTTGTACCAACCAACACAACAGAAAGGATACTGGGCAATTTGGTTCAAGCGTCGCCAAGGATGAAACAAATTTTAATTCCCAGAAAGATGCAATCTCCAGTATTGAAAGGGTTACGCGATCTGTAATCAGCAAAGTTATTAAAGAGGATATATTTAGCACTGTCTTATCTTAGCCCAACAAGCTCTGTTGATACTGTCAAGTTTATGAGATGTTTGTGTTCTCGAGTGCGTGTCTAACAGACATTTCGATAATGCGCAGTTAAGAGTACACTACTTTCGTTGCACAGGAGATTGCTTTCTTGCATATTGTAGTAGTCTAACCAAGGCGTAACGTCTTATTTATTTACATACTAGCGACCTGCCCCAGCTTCGCACGGGTGTTACAAATCTTTAAAAATCCCGGCTTTTCTCTACTATAATAAGCATGTATTGTACATATAAACCTTCCTTAGGAATCACTCTATCTATAAAAAAAAACCGCATCAAAATCCGTTGCGCAGTTTTAAAGATCTAAGCATACATAGGGGAAGACGGCGGATAGCGACTTTGTTTTATACTATGTAGTGAAACGGATTTAGAGACTACGCATACTTATTCAGTTCCATTCGCGTTTCAATAAACTATTTTGATCACACTTATACAGTTTAGCTTCTATCTGCCGTGTTCAACACCATAAGAATGATAAAAGCCGTCAAGTGACTGGCATTTATTGGCATGTTTAGCTTATGTCAGTTATTTAGCTTTCGTATAAAATCGTTGTTTTCTATGGACATAAGGTGAATAGAGCTGAAAAAATGCGCGTAGTCCTTTAATGCCTAAGGTAAACGCTACCAGTCAACCAAGCCTTATTAAGTATTCCGTAAGGTATTATAGACTGGACTGTGAAGGTCTTTTTGGCAGTCATTCCATATAAAATATTGGAAACCCAACCTAATGTAGTTGGGAAAAAGATTAGGTAGACGATGTCCAAACCCACAGTAAGTAATACTTCTAAAATCACTAACAACAATTTATTTAACTCAACCAATCAATACACCTCAACTGTAGATTGTTTTAAACTGCCTAATCAAGTAAATTAGAAGTTACCGTAAATCACATCTACTCGACAAAATCTTGTAATTTAAAATACGAGTCATGAATAAGTCAAGGTCAGGTTATTTTTGAATGATCAAACTTACGATACCACATTAAACAAATGTAAATTTTATCACAGTAAAAAAATACAAACGGACGTTTTACGCAAAATTTCTACTAGCCCGTAATTATTATTCATCTCAGTGCTAATTTACTGAATGCGTGACATCATACCAATTATAATACGCTATTACACATTCATATTGAGTGACGTCATCAACCATTACAATTTTATTGTCGATTTTCTCGGAAACGTTGAATAAATTATTCAGGTAGACTAATGTATTGATGCTGTGTTTATCTAGGCTAAATCTGTCCTTAGGAATGACATCAGAAATACACGAAAGGATTAAAATCTTAGCCGTATTTTTGTTGTTCTTGTTCTAATATTTCGAGAGCATTGTTTTATGGTATAAGTCGTGACTTCATTAGCAAATGCTGGTTGTTTCTGGTAGTAATAGGAAAGATTGTCATCTGACCTATGCAGCCTTTAGTTGGGCTAGATTTCCATATTATGATAGTCTAAAAGTATTGTATCGTTATAATGAATGCAAAGATCTGCAAAGGATTTTACAATTTAATAAAACTATTACATTTAAATACTGTCTTCCATGATATTGCTAGGAACGTGTCCAGCAAAAAAATATGTTGTATACAATTGTTGAGAAACAATAATTATTTTCAAAACAATCGTTATCGCTATTCTTAGCATGTACGCTGTTGAAAAGTTTTATTCCGTTTTTGTTTCTTTCCGTGCCTGATACGTTCATAGTACGGTCATGTATAGTACGGTGTAATGAGTTGAATCTTAATCGATTTTTTTTTAAAGATGGCAAGGCATCTTTCTATGAATAAATAAATATGTTTGTAATGGACTTTGCCACGAGACTCCTTTAAAGAAATACGTGCGGCGAAGGACAAATCAATTAGAAGACAAGTGCAATTTATCACTACGCTAATAACTTAAGTGCAGGATAAGATAACATGGCAAATTTTGAAACAACGCATCGCAAAGGAATTTAATCTTTTGCACGCTGGAATTAAGAAGGAAATTGATTGATTGGTAGAATTACAACATTGATAGTGAAAATATTAGCAGTTTCAAATAATTTGTTACACATGTTGATGTTTAAGGACAAGTTCATTGCTTGTTTGATGGTTATCGCGAAACAGTGAATGGAGACAATTTAAAAGCAACAAGTTACAGTCACGATTGAAGAAATGGAAAAGCAACAAGTTGTGCTTGTCATAGTTGCAATTTTGCACAAGGTTGTTCCTACTAATACCTTTAGTGCTATAAACAGTCTGTCTGTTTTTCTTTTTTCAACCTAATCTGTTAAATTAATTGAGATTAATGTAGAGATAGGTTAGACCTTGGAAAAGGACATAGGCTACTGTTTAAATCGCAACTTTATCTGCGTGAATATTGGTATCAAAATCAAAACCCAAATCTACCAAAAGAATACATATTGTTTAATAATACATTATTAATTCTAAATGACAACAAACACATCACAAAAATTAATTCAGCATTCCAAGAAGCAGACAATGCGACGCAGACAATGAAGATTGACGAATCCAAAGTATAGCTAATTGTGTTATAATCCAAGACAAATTTGATTAAAGGCGAACTGGATTACCGGGTGAAGCGAGCACAAAGTTGCAGGCAAAAGTATGTTTGAATCAAGATTTCCAAGACAATTTAAAAGCTAAAGAATTTTATTCAGAAGCAATAAAATTTTCCAAGGTTTTAAAGTGTGCTGACAATAAAGGCGTTATAAAATAAACTAACATAAATGACTAAGTGCAAGAACAACATGATACTGATACAAGTAACATCATACAGCAAAAATCTGGTTTCTATTCTAAAGTTTGCGTAGGCAGGCGCTTCTTGTAAAACCAGAAAATCGCCATCTTACGAATAAAGGAGAGATGGCAGGTACCTTTATAAGTATAGATATTGTGAGCGCCAGACAAGATTCTTTAGAACATGATGTGTATGTAGTAATTCAAGTTACAGCTGTCAGTTTGTCACAGGATAACAATCACTGTGATGGCAATTGTGTTTGACAACATCAATCAATAAATTAACATACATTTAAAGAGCTATCAACAGTCACCCATAAATGTTGTACGGCAAAAGCAAACAGTGATGTCACTTTTTTCACTTTATATTAGTTCAGTATTTCTAGCTAAAAAAAATTATTTACAGGTAATTGAAAATTCATTAGATTTTCAGTGTTAATATTAAAAATGTTTTGTAGAGAAGTCGTATCTTGGACTTACTTATAGTTACTGGGTATTAGAGGTCAGAAAGATTGGAAGCCGTCCCTAACATAGTTGGGGAAAGGTTAGGAAAATTGATGGTATCTACGCCAGTTTTTAAAGAACTACTAGGAATCGATATTGATTATGATAACGATGAGGATGACACTAGTATAGACTAAAATAACATCGATATTCTAATAAAAACAAAATCTTCAACCGCCCAAAAATTAAAAACGTGTTTTATCGTCCTAAGGCTTCAAACACATACAACCTTTAACTGCAATTGATTCAAAGCTAATTTGTTTCAGTCTAACGTTTACTGTAACACGATTTCTTCCAAGACGTCTTCAGAATGTTGAGTCACTACCACATAGTATGTACATTGTTGCCTTTTTGCAAGACAAATTGCTTATTCACGCGTTTAAATCAACAGATGGAAACTAAACCATTACTCTTAGCATAAAACATGACCATTCATTTAAACTAAATACGTCAATACACGGTTATAATATTAATGAAAGTAAAAAGAACCACGGCCAAGGCCACACATGGCAAACGACATTAAAATTAAAATTCCGATCGGTTGTCAATGGATCAGCTCACTCAAACTAATAACGAATATTCAACATGATTCAAAAGCTGACAGAAGAAATATAATAGAACTAGTTAGCATTTTAGTCACGGAGATCAAATATAAAATATTTATTTTATAAGGTATAAGTGTTTGATATTATGATTAGTAACATGTTGAGATATGCTACATGAAATACAGTAGACAACATGTGTTAAAGAAAAAGAATATTAAATAGCCGATATTATAGTCGATGACATAAAAATATTGATTGACGCACATCTTAGTGTTATGCTTAAAAACATATTTAAAGTGATTTACAGATAGATTTTAGAATAAAACACCATGAATATAAATAATATAATAATAACTGAAAGTTACAAAACGGTTGATCAGAAAAAAAATCCCTTTCATCGAATTATGACTATGCTAAAATTCGTTTTTACAGTTAAGAGGATTTGCTGTCTAGTGCCTAATAATAAGTTAAAGTTGCGATCAATAAATTGTTGATGCATGAATAATAATATAATATGCGATTCAAGACTCTCATCCACAATCAGAGCCCGGTACCTACTCAGAAATTACAGAAGGGAAGTACACCCAAATAACAAAGGCTACTTGAAAACTGAATTATCTAATCTAATCAAAATAAGCCATTAAGACTCCTAGCCGTAACCGTCTGTGCAAAAAATATTGAGATTTAGACTTAAAAAATCGTTAAAAATGATGTCATTTTAAGCCATTCAAGACTAAAGAAAAAAAAACATAAAGTATCAGCATTGTTAGCAGTTCTGTCAAAACTAAAATTAGAATACCAAATCAAGTTGTTTACTACGGCCGATTGCCAAGGCCAAGCGTACTTTTGACAGTTGCCGGTTATACAAGAGCGTAAAGCCTTTGAATTTTGTTGTTTTTAATAGAATACACTATCATTACTTCAAAGACTCCTTAACGAGGGTTTATGAGGACTAAACCTGGTCCTTATTTGAACTAGTTCAAAGTTCTCCACCAAAATCTACTAATTTCTCTCCTAACTTTGTAAACTTACCGCGTATTTCTGCGATGTGTGAGTCATATTCCGATTTGCTCCTTAGGTACTCCTTCCTGGGAGCTGATTGCCAAGTCTGACTGTACTCGGAGTACCACTCGTGTTGTGGCGACTCCGCCCGATCCTCTCTGCGAGTCTCGGTCACAGTCCTTTTAACCACCCGTTCGAACTTGACTAACCGGACACCGGCAGCCAGGTCGCCCTCCTCGACCTGGCGCTCGAACTTCTCCAGCTCCTCAGCGGGCTCCACATGTCTCAGTTTCAAGTTAGGAAAAGTAGCTTCAAAAGTCTTTGTAGGAGATTCTCCATCACGAGTATGTTTAAGTTTAACTTCAATTTTCGGCGAATCTGGGCGCCGCTTGCGCTGCTCTATACGTCGCTCAATTTCGTCTACATCAGTGGTAGCGTCTACTGTGTCATTACTAGATTGTCCACTCCATACTTTTTCAAAGAAATGGACACGGTCCCGAAGACCGCTTTGCGACGGGGAGTCGCGACCGTCCGACATTGCGACATGACCTCTCCGCACGGAGGCTCGCTCGATACTAGCCGTTAAGTTAGAGGTTTGACTTTGCGCATGCGCTATGCGATTCCACGTGTGGTTGTAGACATCGCCTAGACGATGCCGTCGAGCTTCGAGGTGCTTTTAACTGGGGTCTTTATGGGTCCGGAAAATTGTGTAAGTGTTAGGAAAAGTCGACGTAGGTAAGCGGTTACGAAAAAAATTGTTTAAAAATGATAAGAACTGCAGTGTCTATGTCATGACTACCTAGGTGACAACAAACAGGAAAACCATAATTATTTACTTATTATTTTAATATGGGTTACTATAAATAGTAAATGTGCACAATTTCGATGTACTTAGTCGTTGTTTAGGTACATATCTCCGCGATATCAACTCGCTATTATTGCCGGCCGGCTGATAGGCTGACGTAATCCGATTAATTCACCAATTATGTAAGATATTTATAGTTTTTAACTTTGACAACTGCTTTCTGTGTTATTACAGATGATAAATATGCGTTTATTTTTATGAACTTTGTATGGTTGCACAAGATAGCGATTTTTTACTAAGAACAACATGTAAGTACCATTGAAAATTTTTTTACAGTCGCTCTAGTGACCTTGCACTGCCTTTCTTTGGCGTTAGCTACGATTGTCTCTTCTGATGAATGGCCTAAACACTACGAAACTTTATCAAAATATAGCTAGTCAATCACAAGATATCCATCACGCCTACTGGCATTTTGGAAAACAAGACAAGTGTGATTCAGTATTCTGAAATAACTACTGTCCAAGGCGTAGGCCTCATCTCACACAGAGAAAACACAAGCATTGAAGATCACAGTTTCTTGATGAAATGTCGACTTTAGATTTATATTTTCTTCCTTCATCAATGTCAGTGATATCCAAAATAAACTATAGAAAGAAATATAGGTATATTGAAAAAAATAACATTAGGTTAGGTTGTGAACCCACAATCTCTAACATGAGAGGCAGGCGCCGTGATAACTAAACCATAGGTACCAACTATATTATTATTGCACTATAGTCCTTAACAAAAACCAACTCATATCAAAAAAACCTTACTACGATTTAGAGTAATTTGAAAATACGATCCTTCATAACATATAAGCACGAAGCATTAAGTAAAATAAATTGGCAATACATGCAGTAACCCGTAGTATTTTAGTAGCAGGATCGGGAGCCATGTTCTTTTGGGCGGCAGTACGTTGAACTCTCTTTATGTGGCGCAGTCACGGAGGCTCATGTACGTACGGAACGGGACACTGTCGTGTCGTGATCGTATCTGAGGGGTTTACAATGTAACGTTATCCGTGTAGGATTAGGAGACCAGTTTTGAGTTAGAAAATTACCAGGTGAGTAATGAGATTCATTTATAACTTTAAAATGAAAAAGAATTGAAAAAATAAGGATATATGGAAGATGAAGAAGTAGAATCACTTTAAAAGCCAAGAATCGATATCAAAACATTAGATCATGTGTACATTAGAACTAAATCTGCCTGCAGTGATACCAAAGATAGATCTGGCTCAATCAACAAAATGCCAAAAAGATTTGGAGACTTCACTTCACAAGCTAATCAAGGCAGAGATATCGAAGGTGATAAACATTTTTCGTTTGAAGGATGTGCGACATTTCATAACACAGTAAAGCTTAATAATCCAAAAGTTCTAGGTACGGAATCTATCTCAAAATTTGCGAAAAATAGCACCTCCAGATCATAAAATCCTAAGCAAAAGAAGAGAAATATAAAGGGTAGCAGAGTTACGTTCTAGCGCACATGGCCCAGTTATTGGCATACAATTTATTATAGCCTCCGCTAAGGCAGCCTCACTAAGTCATCGAGACAGTTCGAATTCTCCATAGTTTAACAACTAAAGGTCTGTGGAACCTTGACTTTCATTACAAACCATATATTAGACGGCAAAGGTTTCTAAATTCTACGCGGGATTTGTTTTAGCTGTTGTTGTGCCTTCATGGTTTCACCCGTGTTTAACATTGCTGATGTGGGTCGTAATATGGTCTAACATCTTATAGGTCTATTTATTTACGTAGCTATATTTTAGAACACAACTTTTAAATCCGACATTGCATTTCCAGAAACTAGCGCGCTTGAATTAACAAACATAGATTTGGAAGACACAAAATATTGGAAAAAGTAAAGAAAATATAAACAGGCAATATCGCCAACAAGATTTTTTAGAATAAATAATGAATCAATAGAATAAAGCCAAGGTTATTATTGTCGTAGGTAAAGTAGACATGAACGAAAAACAAACATCTGTGGAGCATATTTGTGTTAATACGGAAATTAAACCGGGTACATTGGCCGAGGTACTGCTAGTATGACCCATTTATGACGTCACCATTGAACTACTTTTCAGTCTACCCTCTAATTTAAAAAAGGGTCTCGTATTCCTGAAAGATTTCTTAATTCAACACTTGAGTGATTGGCCAGTGAGTCAATTCCCATGTGGGTCAATATATGGAATAGTAGTTCCAATCCGGACTGAATATGTATGGACTTAATTAGATGGTAAACGCACCCATGTAAGAAATGGACTAAGAAACTGGCTGGCTGAAAAAATGGCTGGCGGGACGACTTACAGTCCTTTACGGAAGACTGACTGGAGAAGGCATTTCATAGAGTGCAGTGAAAGGATATAGAGCTTTGCCCAGCAGTGGGACAGTAGAGGTTGAAAAAAAGCTCACCTCTAAAACCAGAGTGATGATTCTTAAAAATTCTTTATTGAAACACGCCAAATTAGCACCAAACTCAGTGATACTATCACCAAAAAGGGTGTACCAAAGATCACCAACCATAACAACATACCGTTAGAGACTTCAAAAATCAGCTGTTGCAATCATCACCCGTCCCTTTTGCACTTGTTGAAGTGTCAATCTCGCATCCCTGTTGTACTAAAGGGCCAAAGCCCCAGTGCCCTTGATTTCCGACCTCTAACGCAACAGACTGTGACCTATTTGTCGGCTAATTGTTAAATTGGTTCATTGTGGCTATTGAATGGCGCTAGTTCCACTTGTGCATTGAATGAGTAGGATCCGGATGCGAAGCCTAGTAGGCTCGTTGATCTTTATATTATGTTTTGTTTATGGTGATGTACACGAAAAGGAGGTAAACAAGGTCATTCCGTCTGACAATGCATACAACTGTGTTTATATCATTGGTTTGTTGTGCAGCATCCGTCATATTAATTTTAGTTAACAATTTTGCCTGTGATACCCGGACTAGAACGGATTGATTGACACCTCATCATCCACCGTCAGATTCAGGAGTTTCAGCGCTACGTTGGTACATACAAATATAAATACCCATAGACTACTACAATCAAACTCATCATTGCATTAGTCGGAATCTAAAAGCAGTCATCACACAATCATGAACGTATTACGTTTACCTTTTGTTAGGGTGGCAAGGGGACAATTCTAAAACTTATCGCAATGTTTAGACTATGCTGTAAAATGCTTGAAATCTGCTTTTTTTATAACGTTTGGCCCTAAAGTGAGATTTCAGCTATAACTAAAAACAATGTTAATAATGTTATAACGCTGAAGAACTAGCCTGTTACCTGCACAATATTTACTACTCTTGCTCAAAGAGCCTCATTACAGCCCTATAAACTCGTAACATATAGTAGAATATTAAACACACATACTACCTTTTACTCTATAATAAATATCTCTAGTAATAAATTGCACACTAAAAATAGGTGGTACTCACAAGGGATTATAACGAGCCATAATAAAATAACACTACATACATAGTATAACACAAAATCACTTTTCGTTGTCTGTTTGTCCCTAGGCATACTTAGATCTTTAAAACTACGCAACGGATTATTTTGCGGTTTTTTAAAATAGAGAGTTTGCATAAAATCCATACTAATATTATAAATGCGAAAGTAGCTATGTCTGTGTCTTCTTCACGCCTAAACTACTGAACCGATTTGAATTTGGTACAAATATAGTCTGGGACCCAAGAAAGGACATAGGATAGTTTTCATACCCGAAATCCCCTGGGAACGGAAACTATTATTTCACGCGAACGAAGTCGCGGGCAAAAGCTAGTGCATACTATAGTAGAGAAAATTCGCTATTTACAAAGATTTGTAACACCCCTACAAAGCTGAGGCGGCTTGCTAGTTTGTCTATAAACGCCGAGACATAGAAAGCAGAACTGCCTTGACCTGCTACTTATAAGTTAAAAGCTTAACGAAGATTAATAAATTGCAAAAATAGGACCCAAGGTTTTTCTTACGAGCTTTTGAGGTTCTCCATAACGTAATGGCATTTTGTAATTTAAAAGATTAATTTATTTTAGAAGGAGTTGTTTAATGAGAAGTTCTTGAAGATCCCAGGTTCTCTCTTAAAAGAAAAAAATAAAAATTAAATGTATTTCAGAGTAGCTACGTACTTTTTATTGACAGAATACCGACACATTTTATGTGTACATTAATATATTTCCTGAAAGTTACATGTCACAAACATAATACTCACAAAATCATTATAATAATCCCTATACGCTATTTAATTCATGAGTACCATCATATTATAAATAGATTACAATATGACCTAACACATCCCGTATAGAATATTCATTACAAAGCTATAATTAGACATCATTGATGTTAAGTTAAATAATGTAAATAAAATACTATGCATGCATAGTATGTACTAGCCAAGTATTTGCAATGAGATTCTATAAGTTGCCGGTTCAATACGACGAAATGCGCTTAGAGCTTACATGTTTTGCCCACTAATATACAGGCCTAGCCCAGTTTAGGAGACAGGGTTGAACCTATTGTACTTATGTAATTAATAAGGATCTCTAATCTGAATTGTAATGCATTGTACTTGACCTTTGTGGCAATAAATAACTTGTTCTTTTACTTATTTTATTAATGATCTTGTAATAATACAATCTAAGATTCAATATCCAATCAAAAAATAAAAGCACCACCGCTGGCTGCAGGCATTTGAACTGTAAAACTTAATGGTTGGATTAAGTCAACTCATTTTTTTTAGATCTTAGTGCATTTTCATGAAAATATTAGCTATCTTTCAATACTTTCATCGGCCAGTAATTTAAACGAAGTAATAATATTATTTCTACAGTTTAAATAATCAAATGAATAAAAGATCAAATTTTAATGTCATAGCATGAACAACATTCTTAATTCAGTAAAGTTGTATACCAAAATATGCTAAAAGCAACCCAGAAAGTCTACGAATTTTAAAGCATTATAAATAAGTGAATAATTGCTTAATTCCAATGCAGCCAATTCCAATTTTATTACAGCATAACTTAACCAAACATACGAAAATTGCAAAAAGTTCATCGTAGGTAGCCCGCACGCAAGCTGAAGTACTCAAGGTCTTTGAACCTTGCCTGTGCCAACTTTTCTTCTACTTACTCTAAACTATTTCAAACTCAACTACACAGCCTTAAGATCGGTTTTCATTAAACTAAATTTCGACAAAGTTTTCTTCTAAGGCTTTCAGAGTATTTTGGACTCTATTTTGCAAGTTTCAAGGATGGTTTTTAGCGATAACATTGTTGTGTTCCTTACAATAGTGTCCAATCGAATACGTAGGTGTGGTCTTAACAAGCTTGCGTCTAAGTTAAGAAGGTATGTGATACTTGATAAAATTGGCTAAAAGATAAAAGTCAAGGCTTCTTTAATTTCAATTTCAAAAACGGTCTATAGCTTCTTCAGATCACTGGACTCGCAAGATTAGTAATGGAAAATTATGTATGTTCCTTCATATTCTGTAAGTATGTGTGATGTTATGTTATTTCACATTATGTTTATGATCTCTCGACGGGCCTGTTGGGGTAGTGGTGGGTTCGATTCCCACCCAGAATAAACTTTGTGTGATGAGTATGATTGTTTGTTCTGTGTCTTGGTGTAATTTATCTATAATATGTATGTATTTATAAATTATATAAGTATGTATATCAGTTGTCTGGTTACCATAACACAAGCTCTAAGCTGCGCTTAACTTGGGATCAGATGACCGTGTGTGAGTTGTCCCAGTATATATTTATTTATATTTATATATTTACTCAGGGTGGCCCATATAACAATGCACGACCAAATTTTTTAAGCGTCTTTCTATTTATTAATTAGGAGCACAATCGCTATATTCTACCTTGAGCAAGCGTAGTAAACAATCCTCAGACCTTCTCGCACGTGAGAAGAAGCCCAATATTTTTGTTACTTCCGGCCAAAATTTCTTGGTTCTTTAACATCAGGCTTCAGAACTTCGGCGCAGCCTATGAAAAACTATTATCGTCAGAATCAGAATTAAAATAAAATGTATTTACATTGATTACCATGGGCATGTTGATGTAGTTGTTAGTGATTCTTACTGCTAAGCCAGCCGGGGGTCGTGGGTTTGATTTAGACCCATTACAAACTTTGTGTGATTAGCATGATCGTTTGTTCTGGGTGTATTAATCTATTATGTACATATTTATACATTCTGGTTACCATTGTGCAAGCTCTGCTTAGTCTGTATTCAGATGGCCTCGTGAGAGTTGTCCCAGGATAATATAAATATATAATTACGAACCAATTTACCACTCCGCTATAATTAACACAGATGTTCTTATTGCTTCATTAATATTATGGCATGTTAATTAATACGAATCCGTGCCCTACATCTACTTCAAAGGATGAATGGTAATCGTACACCTTATTTGCTACACTCAGTACGCCTTATTGCATAAAAAGAACGAACGAAAAGGAATCACTATATGCGATAATCACTTTATTTTTAAAATAACTTCTACTGCTTGTATACCTACTCATCCGTACTAGTCCGTACTAATATAATGCAAAAGCAACTCTGTCTGTCTGTCTGTCTCTTCTTCACGCCTAGACCATTGAACCGATTTGAATGAAATTTGGTACAGATGTAGTCTGGGACCCGAGAAAGGACATAGGATAGTTTTCATCCCGGAAATCCCCCGGGAACGGAAGCTATTAATCCACGCGGACGAAGTCGCGGGCAAAAGCTTGTATAAAAAAAGCGAAAGGACCTCCGTTAGTATATTAAGCTTAAAATTTTTCTTTTACCCTTTTTTCTGAGGAAATGATGATGGTATCAAACTGAAGTTAATTTGAAAAACAAAAGTCTGCTATCTCATAAAGTAGAGGCTACGTGGAGACAATTTTTTTTGGTCCCACTATTAAACGGTTACGTTTATTAATAATTTTACGCATGAAACAAGTCATCACCTTATTATAACTAACCCACTAAAAATTATATAGATATCTAACGGGAATAATGAAATAATAGTAAAAAACTATTACGGAAAAATGCATGTTGAGGAGCGTTTTTACATTTATTTCAACGTGAATTTAAATATATTATGTGAAACGAAACGTACCTAATTAGCATTCCGTTGTAGATGCTCTGTGGTACAGTTTCAATCAGTTTGACACTGACAGACTACATTATTAAGCTAAGTTCATACGACCGCGCGAAACCGCATTTGTACCACTAACCGCGTGGTACAAGACCAAAGAAAGCAGCAATTATCGTAGACATTACCGCGCGTTCTACGTTCGTTGAAAAGCATTCTTGCATCCTATTTTAAGTGAAAGACTTTCATTTAAAATAGGATGCAAGAAAGCTTTTTTATTGTCTTTGTCATTTTCTGCGACGACTCAGCCTTCGGTACAAAATCCATAAGCAAATTGCCCCCTCCTCAAGCAACATTGACATCGGCGGGGTTATTACCTATGAAACAGCAATGAGCAATATTTGCGCAGTGATCGCGCGATCACCGCGCGATCATCAAAAAAAATCGTATTATGTATGAACCGATTGCTAATCGCTCGCTGATTGTTCTAATGCACTTATTGCTACGATGACGATAAAGTAGCAATCGCTGGTACTAATTAAATATCACCTTTAACAAAAAAAACTTAACTTTGCTCTTAAAAACCATACTAAATACGAAACCACCAAACGAAAAATGCATACCTATTTTAGTTAACTGATTGCTCTACAGAGGCAGCACTATCGCTAGTTTGCTATTTGACGTGACGTATTTTGAATTGACGTTTGAGCAGCAAAATTTTGCTAAATTATCGCGATCGCTCGGCTATTGCAAGATACGTAATCCCAGTGCCGGACTGGTATGCACATCATCATGCGAACGCCTCAACCACGCGGCGACGCGCGGCTTCTCGCGGTCATGTAAACTTAGCCTAATAGTTTCCAACAGTTTTCTAGATAGTCAGATAAGTGCTTCTTCTGTTCTTTTCGTATTTTTATTCAATAGATGTTAGAAAAATGGCTTCTGGAGATACAGTGCATAATATATAAAGCTGTTGTAACAATTGTACAGCTCGATTTCAACGAAATGGGCAACAACTTTACTTATAAAAGCATTGGCGTCCACAGTAAAAGAATAATCGAAAAAAAAATCACACGAAAGCCAGGTTTTTATGTCATTTACACCTATATTATTATTAAAAGTGCACTATTCTAACATAAAATACCTAGGAAACCTATTCACTCACTAAATAATCGCTCTTGTGAGATTTTAGGTCATTATGAGAGTCATTGTTTTAACTGTCGTATTTCCCCGTATTCCGGTTACGTAGAGTTTTGCTAATATTGCCACTGTAATCTAGAGATTATAAGGAATAAACTAACGTGCATTTCATTAATAAATGCCACAATTAGTGGTGGGCCTAATCCCCGAACAAAAAAAATTGTCTCCTTTGCATATAATCATCCTACATACTTATATACTAGCTGTTTCTCGCGATTTCACCCGCGTTACGTTAGATTTTTGGCTACTGCCTCGCTCCCGTGGGACATAGCGTGATATTATATAGCCTATGTTACTCAGGAATAATGTAGCTTTCGAATGGTGAAGGATTTTTAAAATCGGTCCAGTAGTTTTTGAGCCTATTGATTATAATCAAACAAACAAAGTTTTCCTCTTTATAATATTAGTATAGACTATCATTATTTAGAATAGTACCGTTGCTAATGTTGAAGAACTAAAAAGAACGACCAGAACCTCATCCGACTTCAAACCAATAAAGATCTAGAGTCTAAAACCACATTACTTGAGCAACCTTATAATATAGAAATCCTATTCAAAGACGATTCACTACCAAACTAAATCTAAGTGCACACACAGATACCTAAATACAAAAGTGTATTCCGGTCGATCCGGTTCTCAATACGGCACGGAGAAAAGGAGACGCATTGTCTGCAAACTTAGAGCTAAGATACTTATAAGTTTTATACTGGAGCGGCCCTGTAGTAGATGGGCTGAATCTGTTATTGAGATTATCCATTAGGATTTCCTATTTTTTTATGGATGGGAAATCATCAAATGGCTCCTTCCGCTTTGGGCGGAAAGGGAGTGTCAGACTTTTACTAACTGAAACCCATTTGGGATCCATTTGCATTCCAGGGCCGTGAATCTTTCGAACAAATCCCGCAGTTCTGGCACGGGCCTTAGCGGACTCAGCAGATTTTCAAAATTGGTGATGTGATACTCGTCCGTACTTTAGAAAGCACGGAAAGCCATTGGACCCGGCTATGATTCGCATAATATCTTTGACGGTCATTACATACAAACGAGTATTTGTATAAGCCAGTTAGAAGATTGAATAAAAAATTTAACTTCTGGCATGTTTTTTTATAGGGAAAATTCCGCCACACTGTTCCCAACCACTGCAACTCCTGAAAGCCAGAATCAACAGTGAAGTCCGCCAGAAAAGCGCCGAGCAATAAAACTCGCTCCTGGAGAAACGATTTTACTTTCTTGGATTCGGCAACTCAATCAACGAAAAAAAAACTTCTGAAATGTGTGCTCGATCAAATTTAGCTGCGTTGTAAGTAATATTAATCGTAAACTAAACAGCCCAAACTGAAAATAATTGGGTAGCAAGTGGTACCCATTCTTCTTTCTGCCAAAGTCTTCCAGCCGAGAAATGGGTCCCACCAAAATTCCTTATTTTCCATATTTTAGTTCGGCAATCGGATATTTCAGTACACTTCATCCTCTCCACTAGCAATTTAACATTCATAGCACGTATGCCTTTTCTCCTAAACCACATGCTACACTAGTCAAGCCCACGCAAAAGCTCCACAAATCAGAACACAATAAAGCGCACCGATTCGGCGACACAATGCACGACGAAAGTTTCGCATCGAGATCAACGCTCGGGCAGGAACTTGAAACCAGATTATATTAAGACGCGTAATGTATTTATTTATTCACTAGTTTCTGTTTTGTGGGCAGGATGGGTCAGCTTTTATCTTTTGGAGACGGTGTTAAAAGTGTTATGTGGAGTGAGTATTATGGGCAAATAATTGTCTACCAGAAAACTGAAGCAGGGTAATTGTCATAGCTGGTAAGGTGCAATAAGGCGGAAATGGAGAATAGCTTAGTCAAAATTCGTGTTATGTAATGTTTACTTATTTAGACTTTAGTGTGGAACCAACACTGAAAAAGCGGAAAGAATCGGCCCTGGTGTAATAACAACCACTGGAACCGGTATCAGTGATTTCCGACAAGCAAAAAAAAATTGTGTACATAGTAAGTACATAAAAATTGCATTTTTCTTACGATTGCTTTCCAAGTTTCGTACCCAGTATATATAGGCGAAAACATACACACATATAAAAAATCTACAAAACTAAACTGATCTATATAATAAAACTGTTGCACACAAAGACACGACGTATTATGTGACGCAGTGAGGTATCACGTATCCTTCCCCAAAATTTCCGGACACCCCTCATAAAAGGGTTGGTAATGTGTTCTTTATTACGCAGTTCCAACTGGATCCAGTAACCCCATATGAGATCATCGGCCAGCATAGGAAGCGGAAAGCGCTTGTATAAAGTTCTTCTAATACATGAATTATTCCAGAAGGAATGTCGCATTGCTGGTCGCCTGCTGATGAGCAAGCCTTTCACTGTTTCATCATAGTTTATACTCGTCATGATAATCGTCTATGCTAATAGGAATGACGACAACATAAAAAAAATAGCATTCTGTTTAGTCCGTCTGATAGATCGGTCAAAAATATGGGACACGTATTTTTTGCTTGATCAAATTAATAACAAATACAAAGATAAAGAGCAACAAAGTTTCGGAGTGGGGGCTTTTGACGTCACCAGCTTGTAAAAATTGTATAAGATCGTGACGTTACGCGAAACTTCAACGCACTGTATCGTCGTCATTTTATATTTACGAGAAAAAAGAAAAAATACATGTCCAAAATTTTTGGATAATCTAACTGACGAACTAATTACTTTTTTTTCGTCGTCTCGCCTATTCAGAATCATTAAATAAATAGGTAAATATCCTGGGACAACTTGTACTGTGGCTTTGTGAAACTTTTTTAGATACATTGTTTCAGTCACGGAAAAGTTTCAATAGAACGATGATAAGATGAAATATGTATTTTTAAATAAGCAATACTTGATAGCCCGTATGGCTGCCAAGCAGTCGCTAAAAAAATAATAAAAACGTGATAACGTGATTTTGTTAAAGTAAATATAGTTTATTCCTGTCCAGTAGAGGTCCTTCAGACCTTTACAGTTCCTACATCCATAGCTGCGCCCCATAATATTTACAATAAAGGGCCGACATATCTTAACGCCTACATATAAGAGGTGATGCAGACTTGGACAAAGCGATAGCCGAACCGGTCTGACGGGCTAGTCTAGAAATCGGAGCTAGCATTGTTACAGCTAGGTCAAGTAAGATTGTGTGTGTACTGGCACATATATGTATGTTTTCGTGAGCCGTGTAGCAGAAAGTTATGTCAATTAACCTCCAACTACGACGTTGACGACCAAGCGACAGCCGGTTGTGGGGCTGCTATTGTATTTCTATTGTGTCTTGAATCACGTGTGTTCAGTTTTACAGCGTATGACGCCCCTTAGACAGTCAAACTCGATCGCGATCCCCGATCAATGATCGCAATCCAGATACAAAGCGATTTTACCAGCAATCTAATTCGTCCATTATCAAATTGGATCGCGATCATTAATTTTGAACACGGATTGTCTGGTTATGCGCCTATGATTGTCAGTCCTTTCGAAGCACTGAAATTAGTGAGCTCTACTTAGGAGAGCATCTCAGTCACTATTCCTACATATTTCTCGGATGGTTTAACAGGATTATCACTAAAGTGACTTATAGAAAAATTAAAAAACGCCTTTAGTTTATGAAGGCGATTTTTTTTTGTTGGTTTTCATCGCACAGCCTGAGTAATGAATGGAAAATGAGCAGAGTGCTTATTTGGATCCTTTACTACTAACTACAGAAATGTAGTAACAGTTTCAAAACGGTAACACGAAACAGTACTTAGTAACATTAGTTGAACCGGATATTTCCTTTCAAAGCGGTCAGTAGTCACGTTCGCTAGAAATCACTAATACATAGGTAAGACTTAGGGCTTACTGGAACTGCTAATTGAGAAGTGTTTGTTTATAATTGTTAGAAATTAGAATGTAGAGCTTGTTCATTAATTAACTTAACCCGCCCAAGCTCGGGTGTTGTTCATTATAACACAAATCAACTCAAATTCATTATTATTGCATGTGTACATTTGTTGTTACAATATAAGTAAGTTTAACCCATTGAGTTATAATGTACTACGTACTAGAGGAGTCACCTCAACTAATTTTTTTGTAACACGAGTTAGAGTGCATGCACCCTAACTCACTTAGTCTATGTCGAGCGCTTGCAGCAGCTAGACAATTTCGAGTGCAAAGTTTTGTTCAAAAAATATGCCTTCGTGTGCATTGAGATACTGTTCAAACAGCTTGAGAAATATAAATATAATTCAAGGAGTGATTTTTTACCAGTAAGTTCAAAATATTATCTTTAAAACATGCCTAATTTTATTATTGGTAATTATTATTGGAAAGTATGACGTGTCACCTCGACGGCGGCCATGTTGATGTTAATATCAAAGAGTAAAATATTTGTTGCATGCGCAGAATGGACACTATCGTCGGGTAACGTTAAACAATTACGAACAAAAAAATGTTATTAATAATCATGAGAAAAAATGTATAAAGTAATATTAATATTTTTTATTTATTAAATACTTTTTTTTTAAGGTTTCGTCGGCCGTGTCCTAGTAATAGAGAATTATGGATTAAATTTATTTAGAAGAATCGCAGCAAAGTCACCTGATTGCCAATAGAATATTCACAAATCTGTTCAGTTCATTTCAAGGAAAACGAGAAATACACCACAAAGTCAAGAAGAGTACTTATATTATTTCATGGGAATTAAAATTTTTACAGTTTAAATTAGTTTTTTTTATATAACATCATACAAGATATTGTGAGGCAACTGAATATACTTATGTATCTTCTAAATTCACGACTTCCTGACTAATTTTGCCTCTGCTAAGTTCCACGCTTAGACTATTAACTTCTAGACGTAACCATGAGGTTGTAAAGAAGTGTGAAAGTGAGAAGCATATATACGAATTTCGTAAGAAAATTGAGACAAAGCATAACATGCTCTGTCTCGTTCGGCGTGGCCGGTTTTCGCTTGGCGAACATTGAAAAGTTAGCCAAACAAAGGGATGTCACTGTCATTGAATGGTTGGATCGTATTAGTTTTTACAATTTTATAACAATTTCGGTAATTAAACCAATAGTTTTAATGTATATTTGAGAAATTGACTCCAGTAGTTAAGTGTTTAGTGCGTTTTCTGTGCTATAAAATGGGAGGATGCACTATTTTAGGCTGCAAAAGCCGCACAGAAAGAAAGCAAGATAAGAATGTTACTTTTCACTCGTAAGGATGCAAATATTACAAGTTATTGTGCATTGATTGAATAAATACATTTGTGTGTATGTAATTACATGGCTTTCGATCAAAATTAAGGACATTTTCTAGCGATATCGTTTATATTTTTATCTACATAACCTATTACTTGTTTTTCAAAGTGTTACCATACCTCAGTTCTATTTTTCCCATAACTTGATAATAAAATTGCAACTAGTTAAATAAATAAAATTAATCAGATGATTAATTAGTTCTTTGATGCCCTGTGAGGTATCCTCTCCCTTTTAAAAGGAATTTTATATAATTTTTATAGTTGGACATCACAGACATCAGTGAAGGAAAACATCGTGAGAAAACCTGGACTCGTAACTTAAATAATACTTACGATATAAATAATTTTGCACTCTTAATAAGGATTATGATACGCAACTTAGTACATGAATGTAATAAGTAGTTGTTGCAACGAAACATCTCACGGTTTTGGTCATATTTAGGGAAAATTTTACGTAATGACAACATTGAAATTTTATAGTGCTGTCTCATGTGCGGCCACGCGGTGGCTCAATCTAGAAGTTAATAATCTAAGGATCCACGTATACACTGACCGACACTGTGATACTCTATCTCACACAATCGACACTACACTCCCTCACTACCCTTTCAATCATTTTTTTTTATTTTGTTATATTATTATTTTCCGCATAATTTTATGTTATACATTTCTTATTTTAAATATAACTATTTCTATAACGATACCCATAATACACATAATATTAAAGAAGCCTATAGAAGTCAACTTCAAAAATATGTCGCATCTGTGCGCATTGGTGTTATCTATGGCACCCGCTTGCACTGCGCATGCTCCGCTGTCACAAAATTACGCGCCATATTTTGTTTGAAATAGCTCCTCTAGTACGTAGTACATTATAACTCAATGGTTTAACCACCATAATATGTATTTTACACCAAAACCTTCCCCATTAATCACTGTGTCTAGTGGTGAAAACGGCATGAAAAAGTTAGTAGTTATTGGGTTTATCACAGACTTGCTGTTCCTCCCGGTTTTACCCACGTTACGTTAGGTTTTTGGTTAATGCCTCACTCCCGTGGGACATAGCGTGATATTATATAGCTTATGTTACTCAGGGATTATGTAGCTTTAGAATGGTGAAAGAATTTTTAAATTCGGTTCAGTAGTTTTTGAGCCTAATCATTACAATCAAACAAAGTTTTCCTCTTTATCCTCTTTATAGTTTTATAGTGTAGACAGACAGACTCGCGGGGGACTTTGTTTTACGTATAATTTATATGGATTATGTATAGGTAGTATATCAGTTTGTACGTTTAATATACCTCGTTGTAGTAAGGATCAGCTACTGATTTAATAAACTAGCTATTTATCTTCAACTTTTGCTGCGTGAAAATTATTGACTCTCGTAATTGTTAATTAATATTGAAGACTGAAGCCAGCAGACTGAACCTATCTAAGTAAATTATGTAGATACATAGACATCCAGTGTACAAACAAGAGTTATTTTGAACCGACAGCGGTGAACTCTTGAGTGTAATGTTTTGTGTATAGGCTAGACGTTTAGTCTGGCGCAATTTTACGACGCTTTCATGGGTTCAGCCCGTATGTGGGCTGAAAAGATAGCCTGAATACACATACATTAAATCATTGTTGAGGTTTTTTTATAAATGTTTCATTAAATTTTTCATCAAGTGGGGGAAGTTGATTGGAGGATAAGAAAAAATACCATTTGTAGGTGTAGACAAGAGCACCTGAAATTTCATATTTACATTGCGAATCTTCCTCTACCTCTAAGTCGATTATAATATGAACGGTACGTCCGACGCGTAAAGTTCCATAAGCTTTTGGCTTCTGAAGGGGGCAGTTGTCTCTCTTGCGATACCCCGGTTACTCCTTTGGGCTAAGCTATGTATCCTCAAATTGTTAAATATTTACAAAACTCTTTTGAAGCAATCAAAACGATTGAATAAGGTCAGCTTTACACGCATGCATCAATTATAAAACATTGCATTTCAGTGTTCAATTTCCATGTCATAATCACATGATATATTATCACACGACATCGATTGGGAAACACGGTTTTATGCTACTAGTACTCTACAATTATTTTTTTATAAGGATACCTTTATACAATGTGTAACTGATTTAATGCACTTTGAAAAAATGGTTTGTTCAGAATCGTTTACTGAATCGATTTTTGTAATTTTTAATATACTTAGGTAATATTTTATCCCAAAAATAATTAAAACTACGCAAACTGCTGTCACACTTCCGCTGTACATTCAAAACAAACTAAAATGGATGAATAACCTACTACGCTAGACCCTTATGCAAGTGCGACTGTGCATGCGTAGATTTGTAATGTGACTATAAATGTTCTCCCACAATCTGTACAACTAATTTATAAAAAAAACAGTGTTTTAAACATAATAATAAAAATTCAGTGTATGTATTATGATTATAACCTAATATTCTAATTGGGGTGTCTGATGGTGTGCATTTATTCCGGGACATGTTGTATATGAATTTCTGAACAATATGTCAATTTGAGTATGTGTATGTAACTGCGATAGGTATAGCTCGGTAGAGCCAAGCTCATCGGAGTAAGCTGGCGTTATATAAATATTATCTCGACCGAAATTGGACCGGACCACGATGATCATCATCAAATTAACCCTTAAGTTTCACACCTCCAACCCCTAAACTACTAAGGAATTCCTTGTGAAATATCTAATCCATACTAATATTATAAATGGGAAAGTGTGTCTGTCTGTCTGTCTGTCTGTATGTTTGTCTTTCTTTCACGGCAAAACGGAGCGACGAATTGACGTGATTTTTAGGGTTCCGTACCTCAAAAGGTAAAAACGGAACCCTTATAGGATCACTCTGTTGTCCGTCTGTCCGTCCGTCCGTCTGTCAAGACCCTTTTTCTCAGAAACGCGTCGAGATATCAAGCTGAAATTAATATCACATACTCAAGTCTGCTATCTCTTAAAGCAGTGAAAAAATCAAGTTTCTAAATAAACGCAATAAAAAGATACGGCGGTTTACATTGCATATTTAGACATTTGCAAAGGAATCAAAACCTATAGGGTACTTGACCAAGAATCATGAAATTTGGCAAGAAGCAAGGTCATGTAGCACAAGTAAAGGGAAAACTCCGAAAACCGTAAATTTGTAGTTAGTTCACGTCAGGCGTCCGTCTGTCCGTCCGTCTGTCAAGAGCCTTTTTCTCAGGAACGCGTCGAGATATCAAGCTGAAATTAATATCACATACTCAGGTTTGCTATCTCTTAAAGCAGAGAAAAAAACAAGTTTCTAAATCAATGCAATAGAAAGATACGGCGGTTTAAATTGCATATTTAGACATTTTCAAGGGAATCAAAACTCAAAACCTATAGGCTACTTCCCATTGACCTAGAATCGTGAAATTTGGCAAGAAGCAAGGTCATGTAGCACAAGTAAAGGGAAAACTCCGAGAACCGTAAATTTGTAGTTATTTCACTAAAAAACAAATTAACGGAACCCTCGTTGCGCGAGTCCACCTCGCACTTGACCGGTTTTTTTTTAAGAGGAGATAGTTGAAGGGATGGAGAGTAACATAGGTTACTTTTTGTCTTTTTCTAACGCGAGCGAAGCCGCGGGCACAAGCTAGTACTTATTAGTTCACCAGATAATCGTACTTAAAATAAAGCTATATCCAAGCCAATGTAAGGACGTGCTCCTAATCGAAATATAAGAGCAAAATGTAACGAATCATCATTCTAAAAGCGTTGCTATTAAACACGACAACCGCAAGAAATCTCAATAAAGTCCAGATATTATTAGAAGATGCAAGTTTAATGACCTCCTACAAAGTAGAGAGAAATAAATACAGTTAATAATGTTCCAATAATATAGTTGCACTACAGAATCGCATGTTTTTTTTTTTTTTTTTTTCTTTTGGCACCGTTTTTAACATTGCCAGTGTCAAAGTAAATTTATATAATTTGGTAGCATTTCAAAGGTAGGGAAACAGGGATAAAATGAAGAAAAGGAACCGGAATTTGGACAAAAATCAGGAGAGTTAAACATCTTACATATAAGTATATACATCAATACTAGTTTAAACGGAATAAAAACTAAAAATTTATATTTACAACTTAATATTATTTACAAAAATATAAGAAGCTATAAACTTATAAATTAATAGATTATTAGAACACAGTAAGGAAAGGGTCGAACAAGGAAAAGGAACATTTAAAGAAATAAGGTCAGAAATGAAAGGAGAACGATCATAGAGAGGGCAGGAAAAAAGAATGTGGTTGATGTCAGAGAAGTCAGATCCACATTCGCAAGCTGGGTTACTCACAATGCCAAGTTTGGCAAGGTGGGCTGGAGAACACACATGGCCTAATCTGCATCTTATTAAAATAGACGTCTCTTTTTTGTTAAATTTAACTTTTGAAAACCACGGTTTGGCTGGGATATCGGGTTGAATCTTTGAATAATAAAGACCTTTAGATAGAATAGATTCCTTCCACGCTTCTCTCCAAGACTCCCGTAGAATGATTTTAGATAAAGATGGAAGGTCATGTGGAAAATGTTTAAATGGGAAAATGTCACCACACTCCACTGCTTCGTTGGCAAGCCTGTCAGCAACTTCATTTCCGTGAATACCGGAGTGGCTAGGGACCCAGGCAAATTTAATAGAACCCCCTGCCAATGTGACTCTATAAACTAATTCTCTAATTTCTAAAATAACGGGAAAAAATGTTTTCAATTTAAAAGGAAATTTACTTAAGGCTTGAAGAGCACTCAAAGAATCTGTAAAAATGATAGAGTTTTTCAGTTTAAACATACAAACATATTCCACTGCCTTAAACAAACCAAAACATTCCCCAGTAAATACAGAAGACTCCTGAGGAAGTTTAACTTTCTGTACTATTTTATATTCGGAATGAAAGACTCCTACTCCAACACAACCCGTTGGTGATCTTTTGGAGGCGTCTGTGTAAAGATGGTGATAGCCTTCGTTTTGTTCGTCTAGGAATATATTAAACAAAAATCTACAATTTGGGTCAGACTTATCAACGCAATTATAAATAACTAAAGGAGAAAAAATTAAACTATCATAACTATGGCTGAATAACGGCAATTTGTTAGAACGGTGAGAGGGAGAAGAAAGAGAAGTCCATTTTTGATAGCTCTGTACTAAGCATGGAATAGATTTATGAGACCAGTAGGAAGAAGTATTAACGAGTGAAGCAAGACTTGCAAGTTTAGGAATAAGGGGATGGTTTGAAAACTGAATAATGCGGAATAAAAAATTATCAGATAGGAACTGTCTTCTAATGTGTAAAGGAGCATCGCCACATTCTACTTGAAGAGCATTAATGGGACTTGATTTCATAGCTCCAGATATGATGCGCAAACTCTTAGACTGGATACGATCCAATTTTTGTTTGGCTGATACATTTATAGGCTCTAAAATAAATAGCCCATAATCAAAAATACTTCTGATTATGGCATTGTACACTAATTTAAGAGAGGTAGGGTGAGCACCCCACCATACACCAGAGAGACATCTAAGGATGTTGATATTGCGTTCACATTTAATAGAAATAAAGTCGCAATGGGCGACACCGTTAAGTTTGGAATCAAAAATAACCCCCAAGTACCTAAACTTGTCAAGAAAAGGAATAGGAATATCATTGTACAAGACGAGAGCAGGAGGAAGAACACGTTTCCTAGAAAAAATTACAGAAGCACTCTTAGAGGGAGAAAGATCTAAGCCATTATTGTGTAGCCAGGAAGATAAGGATTTCAAAGCTGAGGTCAAAAGAAGGCAGCTTTGATCAATAGATGGACAGGCGTGATATAGAAGCAAATCATCAGCGTATTGCAAAACTTGAATATCTACTGTAAAGCATTGATCCAGATCATAAGTATATATATTATACAATAAAGGACTTAGAACTGAGCCTTGTGGTAGGCCTCGCCATACGAGACGAGCTATCTCCCTATCAGAAAGTGACAAGCTAACGGAACGTTCGGATAAAATTGTTAGAATGAAATTAATAAGATTTGTTGGGATATTTAAAGATATTAATTTACTTTGTAATATAGATAATACAACATTATCATATGCAGCATTAATATCTAAAAATGCTGCAACCACTGACTGATTGTTAGAGAAAGCTAGACGGATATCTGTTGTAAAAATGGCTAAACAATCCGATGTACTTTTTCCTTTTCTAAACCCATACTGTGAAGTCGCCAACAAGCTTTTGCTTTCGACATACCACTCAAGTCGATTTTTAATTAGATGTTCGGCCAATTTCATCAGGACCGACGACAAAACAATGGGACGAAAAGAGGACGCGTCAGATGGTAGTCTGTTGGGTTTAGGGATTGGCAACACCACTTGATGTCTCCATTCCTGAGGTACATTTCCAGACGTCATAATCGAATTAATTAAATCTAAATAATAACAGAGAATACTATCACTAACATTTGTAAAAAAGGAATATGGAATGCCGTCTTTACCTGGTGTTGAATCTACTGTGTGATGGACTATATTTTTCAACTCATTTAATGTAAACGGGAGAGCTAGGGTGCAATCGGAATCATTGGAGTTTATTAAGAAATTAGTGTTGGGGGACGAAATTGTCTGAATAACCTCAGGCACCCAAGGTGGAGCCAATTTATCTAGAAAATCATTAGCAACTGAGTTGGATATTTGCGAACAATTTGATTGATTAAATGCAGATCGAAATCTTCGAATATTTTGCCAAACTAAAGTAGGGTGAGTATTGGGGGAAATTGAATGACAAAAATTTCGCCACCCAGCTATCTTCTTTTTTTTAAACAATTCTCGAGTGTCGGCCAATATTTTCAAGAGAGACTCATAATTGGTCGGCGACATGTTCTCGTTGTAGGCAATCTCTGCTTCTTTTCTTTTAAGAACTGCCTCTGAACACTCTGAGTCCCACCAGGGAGGAGATGGAATTTTGTTGTAATGGTTACCGTTTTTTACAGGAAAGACTTCATTTGCTGCAGAAATCATAGCATTGGATAAAGCCTCTGCACACAAAAGTTCATTACCTTCAGATAGAGGAGGAAGAGAAGAAAATTTTGATTGAACTAAGGATTTAAATTTTTTCCAAGAACTATCAGTTTTGTTAGGAACTCTATATTTGAAATGAGATTTTCTAACTGAAGATTTTGCTTTAAAAGAAGGAAGGGTTATGAGTATAGGAAAGTGATCACTACCATAGGAAGAAGAAAGAGTAGACCAAGATAAAGAAGATGAGAAGTTAGGAGTACAAATGGACAGGTCTACTGCACTCTGATTCTGGTGAGGCTCGGATCTGCGAGTGGGAGATCCAGTATTTAATGTACATAAGTTGTGAAGGTCTAAGATCTGTAATAAGTCCTCACCATCGGCATTAGAAAAGGAACTGCCCCATGACTGATGATGACAGTTGAAATCGCCAAGAACTAAAAATGGTTTAGGAAGAAAGGAAAAAAGATTATTAATTTCTTGAAGAATAGAAACAGAAGGATGAGATATATACACAGAGACAAGACACATACTATTTACATTTATAGCTACAATAGAAATCTCCTCACTATGAGGAGGTAAAGAAATAACAGTAAAAGGGATAGAATCTTTAATGAGGATGGCTACTCCACCATACCCATCAGATCTATCTGATCTCACTGTTATGTAAGAGTGAATTTTAAATATGTTGTTAGCTTTAAGCCATGTCTCTGCCAAAGCAAAGGCAAATGGCTTGTATTTGTTGATTAAATGTATAATATCACTTTTTTTATTTATTAGGCTTCGGCAGTTCCATTGTAGGAGATGGGACTCTTTGTCCATCACAGGAGGTGGAGGGAATATGACTATTAGTAAAGGAAGCAGCGTTGGACGGTGAAAAATTAAATTGGGAAAGAAGTTCTAAAAGTGCTTTGGTAAAATCTTCAATAGAGGGGACTGATTTAGGCTCTGTATTTGCATTTAGGGCACAACCATTAGAAGGTTGTGGTATCTGATAATCCTTTAATAAAGCATTGTGAGCTTCTTTATTATAACCACCCTGGACAGGTTTGCGTAGAGGAGAGCGTGGTTTAAGGAAGACAGTTTTTTTGTAAGAGTGAGAAGTACTCTTAGAAGAAGAAGAATTATTAATGGCTATGGGGGAGCGATCACTAGTATTTCGAGAAGGAGAGGACAAGAGAGCATCAACAAAAGACTTCTCTACTGGAGGGTGCACTTTTAAGGCTTCTGCATATGACACACAATTGTGAGCCATATAAGTTTTAATTTGTTTTTGTCTTGAATATTCAGGACATATATTGTTTATTGCAAAATGAAAACCTGAACACAAACAACAAGAGGCTTTGTCCTCTTCAATGTTGCAACTGTCACCAGTATGGTTTTGTCCACATTTATAACACCTAGCCTTTGAGCGACACTGAATCTTGGTATGACCATACCGGCAGCAATTGTAACACTGAACAGTTGGGTACACATATAAATCAACAGGTAATGAGTTATAAAACATGAACACTCTTTTAGGTAGGATCTGTCCATCAAAAGTTAACACTACTGTTTGTGATGGTTTCCACACCACTGTACCATCAATAAATGTTTTGAAATTTATGCGTCTTATTTTAATTATTGACCCACAACCTATTGGGACATTTATGTTGTCCTGAACTTCTTCAGGAGACCATTCTGCAGGAACTCCGCGAACTAACCCCATACGAGTAATATTAAAAGTTGGTATAAATGCTTTGAGACTTTGTTGCTCTAAAGCACTGCTTTCTATAAAACTATTAGCACTTAAATAACTACTGAAAGATAACGATACTTTATTACGCCCTATTCTTTTAACACTGCCATCTATTATATTTTGAAACTTATTAACTTTTAAAAATTTGCCGACGACTACTGGGTGAAGCGTGGTTCCATCATTGGCTTCCTTTTGAAGTTTTTGGAGATGAATAATATAGGGAGCACTGTCGTGCTTTTCATATGTTTTACGTCCAATGGGACTGGGAAGGGAAGCAGTAGGAGGTGTCGATACATCAGCCAATTTAACATTTTTTTTTTTTTTTTTTTTTTTTTTTTTTTTTTTTTTTTTTTTTTGGTGAGTGGGAAATCATCCAATGACTGCTCCCGTCCTGGGTGCGACGGGAGGGCGTGTCAGACTCTTACTGACTAAAACCCACTCATGTTCCTTCGATTGCCCTTTATGTTCCAGGGTCACGGTAACCACTATAAACATTCCGCAACCCCGGCAGGCGTTGGCCCTGTTGGGCCCCTTCCTGTGCTGACTCCTTCTCTTTGAGGCGCGCGTGGAACACTAACGCGCCGTCTACGCGGTCCTGGTCCTAGCCGGGCGGCGAGCTACCCATCGCTCGCCATCCGCAGAACCGCGCCTACGGTGACACAACTAGCTTTTGCCCGTGACTTCGTCCGCGTGGAATAATACTTCCCGTTCCCGGGGAATTTCCAGGATGAAAACTATCCTATGTCCTTTCTCGGGTCCCAGACTATATCTGTACCAAATTTCATTCAAATCGGTTCAGCGGTTTAGGCGTGAAGAAGAGACAGACAGCAGACAGAGTTACTTTCGCATTTATAATATTAGTACGGATACGAGATTTCCGCGGCCAATTCAATTTGTGATGACACAATAATAGTGTCTTCTTCGTAATGTGTCTAATATCTTTTCCACAGTATTGCAGTGTCAATAGGTAATAAAACTTTTAACACTTATATTAGAAGTGATATATTTTTGTGTACAGGGTTTTTTTTTGGAATGGCGGGGCGGGACGGAGTTTCAGATTTTAACTGTAGTTGTAATTGTAATAGCACGTCGGTCAGCCTGTGTATCTATACTAATCTAATATTATAAAGAGGTAAAATTTGTAAGTTTGTAATTTTGTAAGTTTGTAGGTTTGTAAGTTTGTATGTAGGGGGTAATCTCTGGAACTACTGGTCTGATTTGAAAAATTCTTTCAGTGTTAGATAGCCCATTTATCGAGGAATGCTATAGAGTATAGGCTATATACTATCACGCTACGACCCACGGGAGCGGAGCAGTAACGAAAAATGCGGGTGAAACCGCAGGGGACAGCTAGTATTTAAATAAACTACTAAAATCCATTAGTGAATTCACTAATGGTTTTTAAAATCACTTCTCGATTACAGCAAGATAATTTGGAATAGGTCTTTAGAATAAAAGTCCACCTCGTTTAAAGGACTAAAACAATATTTATTTTAACATAAATTTTATATTATTTATTAAAACCAGATAAAGCAGAAGAGCCTTGTTTTCTAGATACTAAACAAAATAAATATTCCAATAATCGTATTTTCCAAACAATATTAAACACAAAATCGCACATGGCAGCGATCCGAAGGAATATTTTATTAACTATACAAACATTGACGACAGACAATCTTATTTCATGCGACAGTAACAACCTTTATTATCTACAATGTTGCCAGACTAAAATAATATGTACAAATAAATAGAATTAGTTGTCTGTTTGTAATATCAAAATTGCAGCTTTTGTATATTTTTTCGATACGTGTACCTTTTATTATTTTGTTTCTATGTTTGTTCCTGAGATTCTCCGAAACAGGAAGACCAATTTCGACGATTTCACAGGCAGCTGATATTTAAAGGAGTAACTCAGGCTACGTAAATTTTAGAAAAGCTCTATCGTTGCGAAAACAAAAACATTTTTTCTCAGAACTTAACGGTAAAACCACGGAACACAGCAAGTATTGTACCTAACAGAAACTGCGCGCAGTATTCCCGTGCCGATGACATCAACCTGGCTGCAAGGTTAACCAGCTCATAAAAGGGTTAGTCGTGAGTTTGTAGGTAAACGAGGTGACCCAGACCTTACTGTGTAAGTAGATAGATAACTCTTTATTGTGTGCCAAGACCTACAGAGCATAAATGTAAACATATTTGTGTTGTGTAATTTTATTATGAAACTGGCGACCCACCACAGCTTCGCTCGTGTGTTACAAATATTTAAAAATCCAGGCTTTTCTCTACTATAATATGGATGTATTATACATCCATCATCTCCCTAGCCTTTTTCCCAACCGTGTTGGGGTCGGCTGCCAGCCTCCGGATTTAGCTCGATACCGGTGTTTTACGTGGAGCGACTGCCTATCTGACCTCCACACCACAACCCAGTAACTGGGCGACACGATACCTCTTGGTTAGACTGGTCTGAGTTTCTGACTAACCAGTAACGACTGTCAAAGTTCTACGAACGACAACCGGGACCAACGGCTTTACGTGCTTTCCGAGGCACGGGATGTCAGTGATGTCTAAGATAAACTTTAGAAAGTACATATGAATTGAAAAAGTCACATTGGTACTTGCCCGGATTCGAACCCACAACCTCTTACACGAGAGGCGGGCGCAATATCCACTGGGCCATCACGACACTTTATTATACATATAAACATTCCTCTTTAATTACTGAATCTATAAAAAAAACCGCATCAAAATTCGTTGCGCAATTTTAAACCTTGGATCACACGTGTTTCGAGACACAATAGAAAGACAATAGCAGCTCGACAGCCGGCTGTCGCTTCGTCGTCGAAACAATAAATATTAACGGAGTAAAAAAGTAGTCATAATGCCAAAAACATGAAAGAGACAAAACCTTTGATTATATTTATTTTTATAATCAAAGGACCAAACTATCAATCAGGGTAAAAGAGTAACTATTTAGTAATCAGCAATGATATTTTAAGTAAAAAAAGGCGTAGATAGGTTTCCCAAACGAAATTCTATCTTCAAAAACGGCATACTAACGCACACATACATTACACGTCAAAGTAGGATGACATGATTGAAGTAGTGCAAGTGAAAAAGAGATAAACGTCAAATGTCAACGCAATACTCAGTATCATGTTTGCCAATTGGCAAACTTTTAATGTGCCACTTTTTAACCGACTTCAAAAAAGGAGGAGGTTCTCAATTCGTCTGTATGTTTTTTATTTTTTATGTTCGTTACGCGATATCTCAGTCAATTGTAAACGGATTTTGATGGTTCTTTTTTTGTTTGATAAGTCATGATTCAGGGGTGGTCCCATATAAATTTTGTGGCGATCGGTTCTGTGGTTCTCGAAAAATTCACCAAGAACAAAAAAAAATGACGAAATATTCATAGACGATGTGTGCTTTTTCTTCAAGTTTCTATATCTACATTGGGAGTCGACACTAAAAAGTAATAAATAAAAACTTTTTTCAAAAAAATAATAACCGCCTTCAAAAACTAAAAACCCAAAAATAACTAAAATTTCGGAAGTCGGTGGCTTCTGTTCTGCCAGTCAATTTGTGTTGCCACCGACTTCCGAAATTTTAGTTATTTTTGGGTTTTTAGTTTTTGAAGGCGGTTATTATTTTTTTGAAAAAAGTTTTTATTGACTGCATATTATAACCTATCTACACTTTTTTACTTAAAATATCATTGGTAATCTGTGGTAAATCTAGTTTTCGCCATTCATCACCAAGAACTGTCATAAAACGGTGAGTTCTAAACCGTCGCGTCAGTCATCGCGATGACCGCATTCTACCGAAGTTTCCTATGTTAGTGCTATTTTAGAATAACTGAGAACAGGGACATTGACCTCGTGTCGACAATATTGTGGTTATTGACATTCGTTAGTTATGAGGATGATTAAGAGACTAAGAAATCAGTTAAAACGATACAGAAGCGCACGCAAAGGTTGCGATATTAAAGTTGAGCAAAATCTGACGAAAGAGAACCTAGCTATTAAATAAAAGCTAGCTTTAACTAACAAGGTCCGAGGTTGCGGAATGTTTATAATAGTTACCGTGACCCTGAAACATAAAGGGCAACCGAAGGAACATGCGTGGGTTTTAGTCAGTTGAAGACTGATCATTTGATGATTTCCCACTCAACAAAAAAAAAAAATAAGGTTGTTTACCCAAAGGGTGGCCTCGGAACCCTATTACTAAGCATCTTGTACCCGCCCGTTCGTACGTCTATCAGTAAACGGGTTGTATGTCAAAAACCGTAGAAAGTAGGTATAGAGTTGAAAATTTTAGTGTTTATTTCTATTATCACCGTATTAAATTAAGACATTTCAAACTTAATAATATTAACAAACGTAAAAAAATATATTATAAAGGCCCCAATTTCTATTCTTTAATTTTTTTGTATCTGAAAGCTCTTCATCTCGCTGCTATTGTCACAGTTTACCTGAGCATGCCTAATATTTATTTTCTAGTCTCTTTTATTATTAGTTTTTTTTACACCTATGACTCAAACAAAAGGTCACTGTCTAGAAAATAACTGTCAACACACCAATTTCACAAATGAAAAAATACATCACGACAGTTTCAGGGACAAAGCCATTTTCAGTTACACTAGCGAGTGCACGTAAACGTCTTTCAACAGTTTTTGAAACTTTACCTGCGCTTATATTTATGTTTATGAAAAACAATTTTAGAAAACAATATGTTATGGATTATTCTAGATATTAGTATAACTGTATAATATCTAGTCTCAAAATATACCTAAATTTAGGGAAATGGAGGGAAATGCAGCAGGCCTTTGCTCAGCAGTGGAAAATGTCAGGCTGCCAAAGAATTTTATTTTTATTTTATTTATATATTTATGACCCATGTTGCACATATGCCATTATAGATTTAAATCTAATGTATATACAATACGAGGGCCTTATGAACTCATGCGGTGTACAGGTGAATAATGTGTATGGTGTCCACCATTGTTATAAATGCGCAACGCATGTTTGATTTAGAAGGATGGCCTATTTTAGAGTCCTGATTGGCACCGCTATTTATAAATCTTTTAAATGGAATGAAGAGAATGAAATGAAATGTATATTTTTTGGATTTACTTTATTTTTAAGGAAAACAGGAGAATAACCAAGCCTAAGTCAGTGTTTCCTTAATCCTCAGCTCCAACAGACCTACACACGAAAGTGAACCGATCAGGTGCTTCGGTAGACAGGTTATCGCTCTAATAATACATTTGGCAACACTAAACCAAAGAATTAGCGACAGATTAGTTTGAGACGTGATGGGCTATTTTTACCAATGAAGTAAGGTTGAGGCCGGGTGTTTCACGAACAAACATACACGCGAATGTTCTGTGTATGATGGTTTTTTTTGTATGGGGAATCATCAAATGACTTCTCCCGCCCTGGGCGAGGCGGGAGGCTGTCAGACTTTACTGACTAAAACCCACCTTCCTTCCTTCTGTTCCTTCGGTTGTCCTTTATGTTCCGGGGCCGTGGTAACTATAAGAACTATTCCGCAACCCCGGCAGAGAGTTCGATGGTTTTAACATTTGCGTTTAAAGGTGTGTGTGGAGCGATCTGCATTTGTTTTATTTCTTTGGAAATACTTGATAAAAAATGGGTTCGGGAATTGAGATAAAACGGAAATATATTGATTGTAGAAGAGCTGTGGTCGCGATTTCTTTGTGGATCAGCTGAAGCCTTGGTAGTGTTGATTGTGTTCTTTCTCATGGTGCTATTTCACTTGGCGTATTTTTTAAATATTAATCAACGTAATATGAAACCTATTTTAATAAGTCTAGAGTATAGTTTGTATTACCTAAGTAACGCAAAAACTTTGCCAAATACACGCAAGTAAACTCGCACCATTACATGAGCTAGATTGTGAATGGTTTAAGGTTTGGACGCTGTGTCAAGTCTCCGTCAAGCTCATGCGTCTATCCATTATTCAGTCCGTCCAACCAACGGTTCACGGACTAACTGGTCATATTATTATCATAAAATAAACAGTAATCAGTAAAATGTTTTTTTTTTATTTGTTTTTTTTTCAACATCTTTACATCTATCATTACATTAAAAAATTGCACAGAATGACAGAATGTAGGTTCGCATTAAAACCAACTAAACTAAAATAAAAGAAAATTGAAAATAAAGGGAACTAAGTTCAGAAAAGATCTTTTCGGCATTTGCAAATCAACAAAAGTTACCTGAAATATAACAAGAACCTAGACATCGACGACGTTTAACGTCACAGGGGCGTTAGAACTAACCCAAGGACAAAAGCTCCAAGAATTCTCAGCATAAGCAGAAAATACAGAAGAACAAACTTTACTAAGAACACAACTTGTAAGATTGGGGCATGAAAAATAGGTTAGTGTGTTGGTCGTAGGAAGAAACGTAGGCGGCTGTCCGACTATTAATATAGTGAGATGTGATTCTTCACACTTTATTGTTTCTCCTACTTTACGATATCCTAGCGTTTCAAAATAAAGAAAATGTATGTGAGATAAATAGTGGTAATTTATCTGGTAGTAAACCCTTTAAAAACGTATTAAATTTTGTTTTAGAATGGAACTCGTAGATTAACAAGTCAATGGATTCATTGGCTGTTTTCTTTCATTCTTCATTTCATTTTTTTTTTGTTTCCATTTGTTTTTTCTCAAGACTTTTATCCATACATCCATCTATTATGACTGGTGATTTTTATTAATATTTTTTTGGCAAACAAACTCACGATCCGACCCTACTAAGAAATCTACAACACCAGAGGCTTTTCAGATGGGTTATCATCCTAAAGACAACAATAGTGTGTAGTTGTTCTCTTTGTCTGTAATTACATCGGCACTCTCATACCCTCCAACCAAAACAAAGCAACGCTATTTTGCTGCGGCAATGAAACACATATTAGCTTTACATATATCAGTAGTTTCATACATCTCTTTTCGCCTTTTTAGCTTTGAATCCGTAGTAAATAAAAGTTATTAAAAATAATGGATAAAATTACCGCTTCACAGTTTAACAAATACAAAAACACTGGCTACTCTTAACGTCAAGTTCAGAGGCGCCCTAAGCTTTGTAAACCCTAAACACAATATTTCACAACAATTCAGAATTTTAAAAGGAAACAAATCTTTGATTATATGGCCGTATTAAAGTATTGCACAATAGCTCTATTATTATTAACAAAGAGCTTTGTGTTTACCCACAGACAAAGCCAAGGAGAAAGTTTAACGAGCTGAATGAAAGTAGTTCAGATTTAGCTGATTTCACCCAACCAACTGAAATTGTAAAGGACAAGAACATAATCCACATTTGTGACATTTAGTATACGAAAATACCACCAGTCTACTTACACTACACCTATACTACAGGACAAAGGCTTCTTAAATTCTCATACAGAGAATGCATGAGCATTGATAAAGCTTATTCAAGGTGATTATCAATATTAGGGCAATATAATTTTAAGTCCAGATTTCCTCAACGATATCAGTGGTGTCCAACACAAACAGATGAAATACAATTATTTGCAAACCAGCAAGCGGGCAAGGTAAATATTGCTCTCCTCAACCACCCGCAACACCAGGGGACTTGTAGTTGCGGTACCAGTTCATATTATGATTTCTAAACCTCACATTGGCATTTGCTCGGTATTGAATCCATCACTAAAGAGAGGTAGACTCAGCAAGTTAATCTTACAATGTAAGAGAGGTGCGGATCTGGACACCGTTACACCAAAAATAACTGAATATGGTCAAAAATATGGTACATTCATAGATAAAGGCTTTTGATGTTCGGAAGGAGAATTTGCTACGTCCTAAGAAGACAAAAATAGTATGTAAATTGACGATCGCAAATCCAACCTGATTCAATTAATTACAAACAGATACAAGAACAACAAGAATCGATAAAATAGGAATGGTGACAGAAGCCTGATTCTTAGAAGCTATCTGAATATGTTTAAAATGAGGTCACCGTAAGTTGCAAGGGCGAGATTGAGATTTGCATAACTGGAATCAGTTTATTGGAACAGCTCTGTATTCCCCTCATATGTTCTGACATCATCTAGAACTATAATGCACTTATCCTTTTTCATTATGAGAATGTCTGATGTCTGCGTGTCTTCTATAATCACTCGACAACTTGTAAGTACTATCTTCACATTACCGAGCCTCATCATCATCTCTCTAACCTTTTATCTCAGCTATGTTAGGGTCAGATTCCAGTTTAACGTAAAAAACCATCACAACATGTAAAAATAACATCTTAAACCCTACGATGCACAGTGTCTAGTTTTTGGCTCACGTCACTCACGTGCAGACAACATTGTAACTTTACTGTAGGCAATGTTCGTACGCAAAGCTGACTGCTTGATTTCTCGGATAAAAACTACGAATAGTAACGATATCAACCCGTACAGACACGAGGATAAAAGTCGTATAGTCGTAATAAATCCATAATATTTAATCACCAATGAAATCTATCGCAATGCCCTAGGTTGACTGGAAGAGATCTCTTCTAGAGATAAGTCCACCTTTGTAAACAAATTACAGTTAAGTTCTCTGTTAAACAGTTATGTGCAATAAAGTATATTATACAGGGTGTCCCACGGCAATGCCACATGGAGGGAAAGTACCTTCAATATTGTAGATAGAACATTTTACTGAAAGAAGACATTATTTGAATTTTGAAAACATTTTAAACTTCATTCATAGATATTTAAATAATTACATAGTTGAATCGGGAATCGAACCTGTTACCCGAGAAAATTATACAGCTTGTAGTTTTATCCTACCGTTTGAAAGGCTTCATCACAAGGATTATTTTTTGCTAAATAACATAGTGTCAAAAATAAAAGGAAGACCATGAATTTTAACATTTTCAATGCAAAATTAGTCAATTTTTCAAATGCCCAAAACTAGTCCCTTTTTCTTGAATACAAAGTCATAACTTTTGATTATTTCGTTCCCTGACGATTTTTTGGTCTTGTTGTGGTGAATATTTATTTATTTAAATGATGCGTACTACTCAAGTGGGTAGATTATTTAGTAATAAGTAGATATGATTGTCAATTGTATGTCCTTACGGCAATGTAAGCTTTTAACTTTTCAGAACAAAATTTTACATAAAATGTTAAAATTCACGGTCTTCCTTTTATTTGTGACACTATGTTATTTAGCAAAAAACAATCCTTATGATGAAATCTTTCGATCGGTATGATTAAACTACAGGGTGATTATTTTTTCTCTTGGAACAAGTTCGATTCCCGGCCCAACCATTTAATTATTTAAAAATCTATGAATGCAATTTAAATGGTTTTTAAAAATCAAATAATGTTTTCTTTCAGTAAAATGTTATATCTACAAGATTTAAGGTACTTTCCCTCCATGTGGCATAGCCGTGGGACACCCTGTATATACTGAAATGCACCATATGCCTTAACATGGTGATAACTAAAACAGCACACACAGTCTAAATAAGTACATCAACATACTCAAACATCATAAGCAGCCACGACAACGCGATCTCGATACCAACATTATAGTAATTCTTAAAAATAGACCAAGCCACGTAGGCGTCGTTGCTGACGGTACTTTTCTATATAAATAACTTTATTTATAAAACATCCACGTCTTTAAGTAGATACAAATTCGACTGGACGTGTGCAATAGGATTATGATGTCGCAAGCAAACGAAATTATGCTCTGTTACGTTTGCTTTAGATGCCGTAATTGTTTGAAAGAATGTGGTTCTGCAGTGGGATGTGTAGATTTCCTGATGGGGTGATCAAATGTAATTGGTGATAATTTTAATTTGATTGCTGCAGTAACTGTTAGTTCTAATATGGGATCTTCTATAGCAATTAATTATAAGGTTCGGGATCAGCAGCCGATTACTAATTGCTTTACAAAATTTTCATCTGGAGTATTTCCAGTAGTAACTTACTAATAAAGAGGAGATTTATTAAAAATACAGTTGTACGTTTTACGTAGTTTAAAGAGAGAATGACAATTTTATTTTATTTTACACAGGTGACATTGGTTTTATCTGCCAGTGTTTTCATGGTATAACGAAGTAGTTTCAACACCCCCCCGCAATGCAAACACCCTGTATAAAATAATAAGCTCTATAAAAAATAATACACACTGTATACATCGCACAATAAAAAAAAAATACAACATCCAATATGTACCATACACCACTTAACAACCTAACACCTTACCATATTATCTACAAAACAAAAGATCAAAAAACAATTAATAATAAACCTAGCCTAATCCTAATAATGAAGCACATTTATAATGCTTAAGTTTAGGCAATGGTTTTGTTAAAATATCGGCGATCATGTTTTGTGTAGATATGTATTGAATTTGGAGTTGGTGTTGTGCTAAAGAGTCACGTATGAAATGGTGTCTAATGTCGATGTGTTTTGTGCGTGCATGATAAGTGTTGTTGTGTGCTAATTTATATGAGCTTTGATTGTCGGTATGTAGGATGATGGAATGACTGACGGCAAAAATTTCTTTGATGAGAGCTTTGAGGTATATTGCCTCTTTACAGGCCTCTGAAAGAGCCATGTATTCGGCCTCCGTTGTGGATAAAGCAACTGTGCGCTGCTTGCGTGATTCCCAACTTATTGGACCACTGCTCATTAAATAAACAAAACCGGTATAGGATCTTCTGTCTAGAAGATTATTACCGTAGTCAGCATCTACATAACCTGTTGGATGATAATTCTGGTTATCCTTTTTGTACTTAAGACGTAAGTCTTTTGTGCCTTTTAAATACCTAAGAACTCTTTTTGCGGCCTTCCAATGTTCTCCCCCGTAATGTGCATTGAATTGCGAAAGATATGACACTGCGTGTGAGATGTCAGGTCTTGTGCAAATAGCAATATACATTAGTGAGCCTATGAGTTCTTGATATGGCACATCAATGTTATCTTTATCCTTTTCAGGAACGGTAAGTCTTGCTCCTGGTTCCAGTGGGGTTGTTACTGATATAGCATCGGTCATATTGAACTTTTTAATAAGTTTTTCAATATATTTTGTCTGATCGATGGTAATCATATCGGAATCTTGAGTAACTCTCATACCTAAACAGTCCTTGACAGGACCTAGGTCTTTGACGATGAACTGCTTTTTGAGCTCCTTTTTGAAGTTGTCCTTCATAGCATTATTCGTGCTTACGATAAAGAAATCGTCGACAAAGACTGCTACCACGAGTAGGTCATTTCCCTCTCGCCTATAATAGAGGCAGTGTTCATTCGTTGCTTGTTTTAGTAAAAGCTTATGCATGGCTTCACATACTTTTATGTTCCACTGTCTAGGTGCTTGTTTGAGTCCATAAAGTGCCTTTTTGAGTAGACACACTTTGCCCTTTGAGTCAGAAGAGAAACCTTCTGGTTGCTCCATGTATATTTCCTCCTCAATATCGCCATTTAAGAAAGCAGTTTCCACGTCGAGGTGGTCTACTTGCAGTCCATAATGTGCCGCAAATGACAGTAAAAGCCGTACAGATGACAGTCTAGCAACAGGTGAAAAAGTTTCGCCATAGTCCACTCCAGCTACTTGAGTGAAACCTTTAGCTACTAGCCTGGCTTTATACTTAGTTATTTGGCCACTTGTATCCTTTTTAATTTTGTAGACCCATTTACATTTTGTAGTTTTTCTACCAGATGGTCTGTCCACAAGAATCCATGTTCCATGCTTTAACAGCGAATCATATTCAGCTTGCATCGCTTCTAGCCACTGCTTCTTTTGCGGATGGTCTGTTACTTCCCTGTAGGATTCCGGTTCAAAATCTGAGGTCAGGTAGAGATTTTCTTCAAATCTATTAGGAGGTCGCCTAACACGTGTAGGATATCTCCTTTCTGATTCAGAAGCTGGCTCAGGTCTGGCTTCAGACTCGGGTATGTCCGGCGATTCTACAGGTACTACAGGCTCATCTGATGCTGTGTCATAATCTGAGATTGACGCTTCAGGTGTCACAAGTATATCTGGAAGCTGAGACTGCGATTCAGAGTATGGAACTGGCTCATTATCTAATGGTACAATGACAGATGGTTCTGAAGGTTGTAAAGGCGTTGACTGCATATGTCTTGGAGGAATAATTACATTCTTCTCGGAAGGCATTTTGTCTTCGATGAAGACAACATCTCTTGCAATTATAATTGCACGAGGATTCTGAGGATCTATAAGCCGGTAGCCTTTACTTTCTGTTGCGTATCCAACAAAAATACAGGCTTTCGTCTTGGATTCCAGCTTAGTACGTTTCTCTTTGGGAACGAGAACGTGGGCTTCGCAACCAAAAACTCTTAAATGAGATAAGTTGATCTTCGTTCCAGACCACAGTTCTTCTGGAATTTTGTTATCTAAAGACTGTGTGGGTACACGATTCTTTAAATAAATTGATGTGTTGACCGCTTCACCCCAGTATGCTAACGACAGTTTGGAGTCCTTTAACATTGATCTGGCCTTTTCAATAATGGTCCGATTTGCACGCTCAGATACTCCATTTTGTTGAGGAGTGTATGGTATCGTGGTTTGATGCACAATGCCATTTTCCTTAAGGAAATTGCACATATCTTTATTGACATACTCACGACCATTGTCAGAACGTAAAACTTTGATACGTTGACCAGTTTGATTCTCAACTAAGTGTTTAAATTCTACAAATTTTGTAAAAACCTCCGATTTAAATTTTAAAAGATATCCAAAAGTTTTGCGACTGTAGTCGTCTGTAAAAGTTAGCAAATAAAGAGCACCGCCCCACGAGTGCGTACTCATTGGTCCGCATAAGTCCGAGTGAATTAATTCTAAGACTTTTTTCGATCTGCTACTTGATTTTGGAAAAGGTTTTTTACTTAATTTGCCTTGTAAACACGGAACACAATTTTTATCAAAACTTCCGTTAAAGTCTATCCCTAGCCGTTTGTTTTTTAAAATATTCATACTATTCGCATGAAGGTGACCAAGACGCCTATGCCACAGTAAGGCAGACTCTTTGCTTGTTAAGAAAGCATTTGGGCTCTGTACGTCAAGTCTGTACATGCCCTTATAATTTGAACCTGTGGCTATGACAGAATCTGTTACTTGACATTTGCCGCTCAAAAATATTTTAGCGCCTTCGGATGTAAATAAGATATCAAAACCTTTATTTACAATATTACTCACCGATAATAAATTAGTTGCTAAGCCAGGAACATACAACACATTACTAATTTTGTTTATACTGTCGGAAACATTTAGATTTACATTACCTTCACCATGACTCATGATTTGTTCTTTATTCGCAACTGTTATAGAAGTTACGTTGGACGACAAACTCTCAAACCAATCCCTTCTATTGCTCATATGGGATGTTGCGCCAGAATCAATAAACCAATCTGAACCTGTGGAATGTGGAATGGTAGAAAAACAAGATGAAAGTGTAAATTGCGTAGTGTAATTACTTGTAGACACATTATTTTCCTTCTTTTTATTTTTCCTATTCCTGCACTGAGAAATTAAATGTCCTAATTTCTTGCAGTAGGTACAGAACGGTTTCTTCTTTTGTTCCTTAGTATTAAGCGCTGAACTTATCGATCCATGGTTACTGTCAATGGTACTCGTAGATGCAGTCGCGCGAGCGTCTTCTTTAAGGAGCGCTGTCACAACGTTTTCCGAAGTTAATTTAGTATTCGAGTGTTCCAATGCCATGACCAGTGGTTGAAACTTTTCTGGTAGTCCTGTTAGCAACAAAATTGCCAGAAATTCGTCTTCTACCGGAGCTGCGATACTTTGTAGCTGTTGTTGTGTAGAGAGCGACGAATTAACGTAATCTTGTATGTTTCCTTGGTACTTATTCGACATGAGCAGTTTCATAAGCGTCAGTCGCCGGGAAAGTCCGCTGTCTGCGTATGCATTTTTAAGACATTTAAATGTTTCATATGCAGTTTTAGCCGTTCGTATCACCGGGTATACGGAGTCGTCACAAAGAAGACATATTTTCGCTCTGGCTTTAGCGTCCTTGCGCTTTATAACTGGGTTTGTTATATCGGCCTCATTTATGACCAGATCCCAAAGATCCAAGTCTGTCAGGAGACATTCTAATGTGAAAACCCAATTATTGAAATTTTCTTTGCCTTTCAACTTACATATATTTACTTGCGAGCTTGAATCAGCTGCTGAAGTTGAAGGCTCGTTCATTTTCTCTTGTTGCGTGCCGGCACTATCACCGATGGAGAAAATTTTTTCCATAGCACACTATTTACGTAAGTAATGTAAGTATAACGTTACAATGCAAGCTAGCAGTTTCTAGTTTCTCTGAGGGTCCATAACCACTAATAAAGAGGAGATTTATTAAAAATACAGTTGTACGTTTTACGTAGTTTAAAGAGAGAATGACAATTTTATTTTATTTTACACAGGTGACATTGGTTTTATCTGCCAGTGTTTTCATGGTATAACGAAGTAGTTTCAACAAACTTACATAAAATTACATGTCTCTATTGTTTTATTACCTATAAGTCTTGTTATACCACATAACCACGGCGCTTAAAACTCAATAACATTATAATTGCTGGCGCAGTAAAACTGGAAACTAACCTTATATCAAAGTTAATGGCAAAAATATATATTTTGCGAGTAGTGAAGCATATCTTCATGCTTCTATTTATTCGTGCGGTGCTGTTGTAAACGCCTACGGTGCCGTATTGTTGAGATTTATACCTTGTTCTGACTTAAGTGAAAGATGAAAGACCACTGATTTATTGTAATTAACTACAGTTATCTTCATTTATATTACACCAAATTCTGCATTGTTACCAAGAGGGAAATGATCTTTAGTTTCTTTTGCCTCCTGTTATTTTCTAGCCTCAATAGTTACTACTTTTTTACAGTTGCTAAATACTAAATACCTTGCTATTAAAGAAACCGTGTAAATAACACCAAGTGAATCTAGGTTTCAGTTACTCCAAAATATTTAGATTTCCAGAGAGGTTGTCTATTGTTTGCCCGAAGATTATATGCCATAATCATCATTTTCCCGAATTTCATTTACCCGAATTTCATTTGCCCGAATGTTTCATTTGCCCTAAAAGACATATGACTAGGGATTGCAATCCGGTCCGGCGGATCCGGTAATCCGGCGGATCCGGTACGTTTTTGTTGCCTACCGGATCCGGCATTATCACCGGATCCGGTGGCCGGATCCGGTAATTAAGAAAAACGCAATTTCTCTCATCAAAATCGTGCAAAAGTACTAAAAAACACGGCGTATGCAAAATCGTACAGTAATACAGTATCCATAAGCTATTGATTTAGAAAATTTTAATTTGGATTATAGAAGAATATATGATGTTGATTTTATTAAGTTTTTATGAATGGGTTAAACTTAATTTAAACTATAAATAATTCACTGTTGTTTGTAATCTTTGAGACTGATTATTATATTATGTAAGGTGTCTCAGTAAGAGTGCACTTTTCATTTCAAAATAAAAACAAGTATTTTATGATAGAATTGTGATATTTTTATTGTATTGTAAAGAAGACAAGTTCCGATTAATTATGGATTAAAAATATCTGGCAAATGACCCCCACGGCTCCATAAGCCATTACTCTTTTCATGAAATTTGCTATGACTTTTGCACAGAGATGTAGCTGTATGTCACCGATGACGCGTTGGATTTCTGGTTTGAGCTCAGGAATTGTTTCGGGTTTTTTCGCATACACCCAGAGATTTCACAAAACCCCAAAGAAAACGCACGGCGTTAAATCGCACAGTCTTGGCGACCAGTTGACATCAGAATTTCGTGAGATGATGTGTTTTGGAAATCGTTGCTGCAATAAATCGATTAATTAATGCGCGGTGAGGTTGCGCCGTCCTGCTGAAACCATATATTGTCAGTTTTTTCAAAATTGTTGACAAATCTTCGAATGGTTGAAAATTTGACAAACTTTGCGAGCGGTTTCATTTTTGTAATGAGTTTTTACAATTATAACGCGTTGTTCTTTCGAGAAGCCCTCCATTTTAATAATCGGAATAAACAGAGGTGACAACAGTCAAATTTCAGAGTTGCCACATGCATGAAAAAAAAAATTACAATTTTAAAAAGTGCACTCTTATTGAGACACACTTTATAATAACTGACGGAAAATAATCCATACTAATATTATAAATGTGTAAGTAACTTTGTCTGTCTGTCTCTGTCACTAAACCGATTTCAATGAAATTTGGCACAGATTTAGTCTGGGACCTAAGAAAGGAGATAGGATAGTTTTTATCCCGGAAATTTTGCGGGATCGGGAAATATTATTCCACGCTGACGATGTCGCGGGCAAAAGCTAGTTATAAATAAAGAAGAGTTGGTTTTCGTACAAATTCGTTTCTATTTTTTCCCGTAGATTATTTCACATAATATGCCATGAAGTTAGAAATATGCGATATGTTGAACACCCAAAATACCAATCCGGCCGGATCCGGCCGGATCCGGCGGAATTCTCGTGAATCCGGCCGGATCCGGCCGGAATCAAAATTGTACCGGATTGCAATCCCTACATATGACATACTTTTAATTGCCCGAATTTTAGATACCATAAGATACGAATGCCATAAGTATTGTTTTCCATATTTTTATGTGCCATAATAATTATTAGACATAATATTTAAATGGCATAATATTTAAATGGCACATGACACACCATTACGGGGCTTAAATATTTGTCTAATACTTGTTGTATTAGACAAATATTTAAGCCCCGTAATGGTTTTTTCTTCTGTGCATGGTTGATGGTGGGCTAGGTCGACGGAGCCCCGCTTCGCGGGGCTCCTACTTCTGTGTGGTTTATAAAAAAATAACCACGAAGGGGATGGCGGGGTCTATTCGCTCGCTTCGCTCGCTCACACGACCCCGCCATCCCCTTCTAACCTAACCTGTCCGAGTCGGGGTGCCCTAAAGTCCCAATCGCATCCAATTTCTCTTGATATAAACAACCGTTATACACCCGATGTCGATGGCAAATTATGTTATGGCATATCATAATTATGGCATGTGATAATTAGGTCATGTGATAATTATGGCTTACAATGATTATGGCAAATGATGTTATGGTAAGTGACTTTATGGGAAACAATGATTCTGGCACGTGACTAATATGGCAAATGAGAGTAGGGCAAATGAGTATTATGTCGTATGATATTATGGCTGTTGACTATTATGGCAAATGAAATTAGGGCAAATAAAATTCGGGTAAACGGCGGTATACCTTCCAGAGATACTAATTCAGAGATAAATAGACAAAAATAAAAAAATAGTTTTCCAAAAGATTGTGGGTAGAAACTGTAGGTGGAACATTCCCTCGTTGCGTTATATTATCGAATATAATTTGTTAGTGGCTTAAAGCGCCACGTAATTTATTTTCAGCATTCACCTTAGCCTAGAGCGCCAAAACATGAGTAATAAAGCTTCCAACTCTAACTGCTCTTTGCCAGATGCATATGGCCTTTTAGAACTTTGGCAAATTCTTATTGTAATAATCACCTGGATTTCTATACTATAAATGCAAATTTAGCTGTGTGTTTTTGATAAGAGCTGCGGTGTTAGCTAAAACTCTACCTAGAGAAGACGTAGATTACAAAAAAATAAACAAAACGCTGTTATAGTCTACTGGTTAACCTTTCAACGACCATGCGGCAGCCGGCTGTCGCGCTGTTATTGTCTTTCTGTTGTGTCTCGAATCACTTGTGTTCGAATGTTTAAGGCGCTTCTAGGTGATGGTTTAACACCGGACAAGTAATGAGGTCACCTCATTAGAAGCGTTATGACTACCTCTCGATAAGACTACTTAATTGAATTCATATCTACTTTTTCAAGTCAATCTAGGATAAATAGATTGATTAAGGTAAAAAATCGTGAGGAAACGTGGACTTTGTAATTTTATAGAAGTCTAAAATCACCAATCGGCCTTGAGCTAAGTGATTAATGTTCACGCCTTCTCTGTATTAGAAGATACCTTTGCCCTGCATTGAGACAAGGTTGGTGTTATTTTAACACTCGTGATAAACAGTGAGAGAGCTTCTGAGAAGCCACTCATTCATAGCCACGAATTCGCATTTAGGTCAGTTGCAAATAGCAACGCACACGCGACAAACGTTATTCAAACATTGTTGAAATCTTGGAATGCCACAGCTGCTTTATAACCGTTACGAATTTCATAACAAGCATGCCAAATATTGGGTGAAAAGGATTCCAGTTTCTCCTAAAGTTTTGGCGATGTCAATGGATGGAGTGGGTTTTACGGATCATGTTCAGAACGGAAATAGTAATCATTTTTGTAATGTGACTAACATTGGAAATAATGAACTTCACGTTTGTGACTTGGAAAAAATCATAACAATCCTAGTTATACTAAAGCTACCGACACTTACAATGTGCCACATACTAGACCCCACTTGCGGCTTTTTCCACGATAAAGCTATAGCGATACAAACGGAAAACTCTTATTCGGTTTTGAGCTAAATCAATATGCTGTATGTGTTTGGCTATTTCGGTTCAGCCGTTAAAGTGTGAAAGAGTAATAAACAAACAACCATCCATAGATCCATCCATCCACCCTAAAAATCTTGTTTTTATAATAGCACACCTATATGGTATTACCTTCTTTAAATTTTCTAGTGTTAACAAAGCAGCGAGTTCTTTCCACTATGTAGTTTAATTTCATCAATGACTGGTAGTTTTTTTTAACAACACTTATTCTCCTACCAACGTTAATTACTACGCGAGAGTTTCTGTTTTAACTAAACTACAATACTCATACATAATAATTAGTGTCAAGACTTCTGAAATAGAACTAACCAGCCACAACGTGCCACAGCTTGTGCTGGATTTTGGCACTGGCCTATTGTTAACTGCAACCGTTGGCTAATGGGTCTTAAAAGCATTACTATGAAACTGAAAGCTTTGTCTCTAGAACATGTTCCAAAAAGCGTCGTTGCAACAGAATCAGTTTTAAGAATGATGCATGGCACTCTGAATGCATTAGATTGTGTCAGTCATATGACAGATAGAAATTGCAGTGGAAAATCTTAGGCGCTGTCTCCACGAGCGAGAGAATCGCGGCGATATTATCGTCGCGCCACGTATTTCTATACACTCTCTATGGAACCGCCTCTACACGGCGATATTGTCGCCGCGATGCGACGAGCGTCAACGAGCACGCGAAACGTCATTACATCGCGTCGCTAGCCCGCCGCGACTAGCAGCGGGCCCGCTGCGCTCTCGCGACGAACGCACAGCGGGCGCGCTGTCAAACGCAGCGTCATTTCAGCGTTTTCGACTAAGACACTACTTATTTCGCTCTCGTCTGGCACGTAACTGATTTCTTTCTTTCGCAACGCGTCGTCAAGGAAACGCGGGTATACCGTTACGAGTCACCGCGGAAACGCTGCGATTCCGTTACGACTCGCGACGATACGCGGCGGAATTATCGCTCGTTCATGGAGATTATCCGACGATATAAGGGCGGACTCATCGCGATTCTCTCGCTCGTGGAGACAGCCCCTTAGATGAACGAGCCACGTCCACATATTATTTTAGAAGCAACAAAAGAATCGCGAGTAAATCCGAACAAAGACCAATATATACGAGACGACGAAGACAAACAAGAAAGTCACAGACACAGCACAGCTAGAAATATCTTACGATAGGTAAAACATGCAATAATAGAAATGAGATGAAGGAAAATAACGAGCCGTGCATCGACCTCGAATTTTCCAACACTTTCCGTGTATCTTATAGACGATTAAGTGATGACGTCAGCGGGATCAGCGCGGGGGCGGATGACGATAGGACTAGACTCGAATCAGCTGTAAGAGATCGTGAAACCGATATATTTGAAGGCAAATTGCGTATGAGTACAATTTATGATGATATCTACGAATTTATAACAAATGATACCGGAGGTAACAGAATTTAGCTTAAAGATTGATGAAAAGAGTTCAGTAGAAAATTTAAACAACAGTCTACTAAGTGGTATCAATTTGCAAAATAATAAATAAAACTAACGTAGCTTTATTTATTGTAATGTTAATTGCTACCGGTGAAAAGGTGGCGAATAAAAAGCATTAAAAATGAAAACGTATGAGACATACAGAAAAAGTGCCACAAAATAGTATTTGTAAAATATTTGCAAAAGTGGCTGCCACAAAAACATATGAATTGCATTGTATCTGCTTTCTGAATATCTATTTCTTCATTTTAAATGAATTATTATAGTTTAAAATGAGATTTGTTAGCTTTGAATGAAGTTATCTAGGAGACATTCTGGCTGTGGGCCAGAAGACAGAGGGTAGCGTAGTATTAAAAATTGGGGGGCGCCGGCGCCGTCTCTCCTGCCAGACAGGGGAGTAATTGCCAATACACTCAAATTTGTGCAATAATATTTGATTAAAACTGTACCCTTATACCTAATATCCATTTTTGTTCCCCATTTTTAACTTTAAGAGAAAAACTCATGACTATATGGCAGATAAAAATCCAGAAAACAATGTCTTTACTATACAAAAGTATGACGAAGCTTTGCCCAAAGTGTTTTAGATTTACTTTTATTTCGGAAGATGACAAAACTTAGACCTAAATTAATTCCGTTGACACCGGTATCTCTTTATGATACCTGATTACATCTAATCTCATCGCAGCTCTTATTAGCCAAAACTAACCTAGTTCTACCTGTCGATTTTTGTTAAACATCAATTTATTGGAAATTAATTAATAAAACTCTTCCTTTAATCGAACCATCGATTTATTTGAACAAGTTCAAGAAGCTTTCATATAAAGGTTTTCACATTATTAAATCCTAAGTCCATTCATTAAAGTAATCCCAATTATTCGGCGCCCATCAACATTCTGGCACACATCCGCTAATTAAGAGCAAACATGTATTACGAATCAGTTCTCTGAACCATCGATGATTAATGCTCAGCCTTCCAACTGCACTTCAGTTAAAAATAGCATTTAATCGTGATGAAAGAGCCCGCCAATGTCATTGTTATATCAGATGATGCTCGTTTTGAAGATGATATCAAAAGTAAAGATAATAATATGTCACGAGAAAAACATGAAGAAACGTTTAGTGCCAAATGTGAAAAGTATTCGAGCTTATTTTGGGGATGACATCGAAATCAAACAAGAGTATGAATACAAAGATCAAAACAATTACAATTAAAGGTGAGCTAACGTAAATCATGGATGTCAAAATAAATTGGGAAAGATCATAGAAATAACTAGAACAGAATAAATAGAAACAGATCATAGAAATAACTAGAAAGGAACCGACTTCATCAAAATTGTGACCACTCCAATAAATTCAAACATCTGAAAGATATTACTGGCCAGTTCTCGAGTTTTTAAAATTGTTAGCATTCCAATCACAATCTCAATCCGTTAAAAATAATTATTTCGATTTTTGATTGATGGTCGCTGAAATAAAATTGATGACAGACATCAAAGAAAGTTTTTACAAACAAATAAAAAGGTACGTGCGCGTTAAATCCTGTAAAACAGTAAAATATTAATAAGCAACGCGAAAGTTTAAAGTATAATATCAAAGAAAGTAACGGAAATAGACCTCCTAATGAAAACGTTTCTTTCACCTGTTTCTAAGCAAGATAGAAACCCAAATATCGAAAACGTTTCTGCAATAGCAAATATATTTGCGACCAGAACACACCTAAACTCAACACCACGAAACAACATCCGATAGCGACCTTGCCAACCAACCAAAAGTAGACCAACACTGAACGATAAGTAAATCAGAATAGAAATGTCGTAACACGGGAAGCGTTCGTCATTCGCTTACCGACAAGGTGGATGATCTCACAGGTTCACTGCTACATGCATGTGCACGCTACATTAGCAATGTTTATTTTGGCGACCATACTGATTCTTTTAACGCTCCTCAAGAATTAAATGATGCCACTGCCACTGATAGAGGCAACGATGAAGATGTAAGTGAGGTGGAATTTAGTGAGATTGTTATTTAAGAGTATCCTGTTAAAATGGTTGATTGTTATGTAATAATTACAGTTGAAAAAACTGGTTGATATCTCTTGCTAGTGCCAAGTGACTGTAACAGCTTTTTAGATACTTGTTGAAATGGAGAAGCAATATCTGTTGGAATATGCGTCGCTGTAATAAACGTGCATAATAATTTGTGAATTGAAATATTGATTAAGAAGCTTTACCTTGCGATTTTGAGCACCCTTGACACTAAGCAAACATCTTATTTACCTCTAGAGCTCCAGCGGCACAAAAACGTGCCACTTAACTTAACTATAATAGACTTTTGTAATCCGACCTAAACTCTCAGAGATTATCTCTTTAAAACAAACAAACAATTTCTTCTGCATAATTTAAATAATAATAGTTCAAGGATCAAAGAGATCAAAAAACTTATATAAAAAACAAGCTATTACAAAAATAAAATATTTGAAACGAAACAGTGAATTGTGACAATTGTCATTTCACCAGTAATTGCTGTGCAGACAAAACTACAAAGTAATCTGTACTAACGCAAAATTGAAACAGAGCGTTACTAGACGTATTCCACAGGCCATGAAGAAACTAAAAGTATCTCACATTTAGTGTAGCTGCATCTTGATTGACAGCAACACAGACACACACGTCCCCAATAGTGATTGACGTGGTGTCCATGCAATACACCGCCTCACAAATTATCGCTTTTGGCATACTACCAAGCTCTAAGTTCGGTAGCTAACTGTTAGTTTTTTAGTAGTGATTTAGCTCTGTCTGGTGCATGCGTTTTAATTTCGTCAATTTGTTCTATGTATAATTGTCACTCGTATACGAGGACTTTCTTGGTTGCCTGTCTATATAAATAAATCTTAGTAAATAATGTAATCAGCCGGTAGACTTTAAGTCGATTAGCGATGGATTAAGCACAATTTGCCCTTTCCAGTATTCCAACCGTATTACCTCTAAAATGCTGAGTTGCACAGCAAGTTAATTAAGGTGATCTTTCAGAATTGTTTTGTTTTTCGTAGATTCCAGAAACTCTTAGTTATACCAAAACGTTGGATATCTGCTTAGGAGAGGTTTTGACATCCTACCATACCATGATACTACTAATGGCAACAATAATTTGACTTTCAAATGCTGACCTACTATAACCACGCCTGTTATTCAAGCCCTAACAGAACACGCAAATGATTCATAAAGAAAATAAATAGACATTAATCTACGTTTACATGAAAGGGGAACCGAGCATATCCTCAAACATAGCGTGACTTCTGCCAATAGAAGCTCGGAAAAATCCAATAACGTACTGATATAGGAAGCTTTAACTGGTAAAGTGAATTAGCCGACGATAAAGATAAAATAATGCAATTGGTACCACGAACTGCCACAGAAGACCAAATATTTTTAACAAAAACAATTACTGCCGAAATAGTTACTACACATGTGAAAAACGAAAAATAACATGATAAAAAAACAGTCGACTGAAAAAACTGCTCTGTTAAACATAATTTTAATTGTGTTGATTAGTGCCACTTCTAAAACTTTTTGACGACTGAAGCTCGATAAGTCTCGCGAAAACCTTTCAAACAGTTCAAATTTTAAAATAAGTAAAATCAAAGTTCGTAAAAGCTGTCAACAAGCTATCCACAAATTTTATCCAACAAACCATAAAGATTTAGTGCCACAAAACCGCACTTAGAAACAAGTGGAGCGAGGCAAAATATCGTCAACATAAACATTCAATAACTTAGGCCTTCGCTTTTCCACGTCATAGCACATCTTGGCCATGAGAAGCCATCAGTTCGCCATCACGGGTATGTGGTGGGCGGCATGACGTAGATGAAAGGTAATCTGTGACTCCGGAGTGTTCAATTTTCCACATGATCGCCTAAGAGACGTGTTGTCGAAACGTTAATGGCATTTACGTGGAAGAATTTGTTGTGAAGATAAAAATTTTGCTTCGTTTTAATTCCTTGTTGTACTGGTTGGTGTTGGGTTGAATTTGGTTTTTAATAACTACAGAGAAGTTGTGTTTTTTACCCAAAATTTCTACATACATTAATGAGTGAAAGCCCAAATATCTTAGACGTAATGAGGAACAGCGCGAAAAGTTCCTCATCCAGGATTAGAAAGGGACGGCCTGATGTGTGTTTATTTCCTGAACTTCCCTGAACAATCCAGGGATTATTGTCGTATTTTTTTACATGCTAATGTCAAGTCAAACAGTGATTGCGCGATGTAGCAGTTGCAGTAGTAATTCACATGTGGAGCAATAGAAATCGCGACACATGTGAGTTATTTTTAATTTATCTTTACTCGACTTGATACTAAAACTGCCAACATTTCAGATAATGGAGAACAAAATGTCATCATACCTCGAAAAATAATGTACCCCAGTCACTACCCCAACAGGCAGTAATTCAAAGTGTATAGCCGACAATTGAGCCCAATCTGTTTGTTTATGTACCAAGCTTGCAATTTGTTGCAAATCTGCAATTTGGCAACGAGTGGCAAAAGTTTTGGGATGTGATGAAATGTGCAAAAAATTCGAGTTATGTGAGTTGCAGCGGATAGCTATTTGTTTTCCTTCTTATTTTGGCATATTTATTCAACTTTAGCTGCAAAGTCAAAACAGTTTAAAATAGCTACTACAAATCTTAATGAATGTATAAATAAGCCAAAGCTCTCGGACGAATGCATCGAGATGTGGGCGTTGTGGACAAGGACCTCACCCCGTAACTAAATAAGACTAGCTGCAGACGTGTAGTGCTTGAGACTAAAGATTGTGAAGAGGTATGACAGCGTAAGGACGGTTATTTCGAGATCTGCATGGATCCAACGAATACTTAGAAGACACTTCAGCCAGTAAACTATAAAATGTTACAAAAGCAGATATTAGATATAAGATATTTTATTTGCATAAAATAGAGTTAAAAAAATATACTATTGGGTGCAACTAATAACTACCGCGTTGAAAAATCTTTATGCGAATATAAGGAGACTGGTATTTTGGTAGATCATCATGTACAGACCAAAATACTTAAGCCAGTAACATAAAATTGGTACAGTAGCTATTTTCTTGACGCACTAAGAAGCGATTTTTGGAAATTCAAAACGTATTTTTGTGGGTAGGAAATTATGAAATGACTCCTTCCGCTCTGGGCGGGATGGAAGAGAGTGACAGACTTTTACTAATTAAAACCCTAATGTTCCTTCTTAGCTTCTAATGTTCCTTTGTGTCCGGGGCCGCGGTATCTTTTCCGAACTAACTACCCGCAATTCAACCCCTGATGGGGTAAAATAGGAGAAGACAGTTTATACGAAAACGAGCGAGAGACATCACTGAAAACAGATAAATAAAAAAAGATATTATCCGATAATCCATAACCTTTTTCGCCAACGGTATAAAAATAACAGACACGTCACAAAACAATTCAAGATCATGAACTAACATTCCATATTTCAGACCAGACTGCGAAGCTTTGAATCACATGCTCTCGAAAACCCGTCGATATTGTTCCAAAATTAGGAAGCAGTTCTAAAATTATTCGCTCATGACGACTGCATAACCCACCTGTTCGGGGGAGCGATAAAACTGACTGACGTCTTAGCTAATCGATTGGAAATAGGAACCGGGGCTTGGTAGCCTAACATCACGAGGTCGCTTACGTAAAAATTTATGGTCGAATTTTAGTGAAAAAAGATTATGGCGACTAATTTTGAAGAATAAACTTCAAAAAACTTCAAAGTCAAGTACAAACTCAAAGTAATTTGTTCAAATAAATCATTTTTGTCCAGGTATCTTTCAGTCAGAAAGTTAAAGCTAGAAGCTAGATGCATAATTGAAGAAGATGATTGCTTATTACAATTTCTTGAAAAGGTAAACCAATTTGGTTACATGATTCGTGTTGAAGTGATATACAATGTGAAAACAATGTAAAGAGGTCTAGCGTAGAATATAATAATAGATGTAACCATTCAAATGAATTTAAAATAACTGAAGTACCTAAGAGATGTAAGAAATGACCAGCGCCAGCTGACCACTGTATTGCAGAACGAAAAACATATCAGCAAATCAGAATGTTAAAATTTAATTGTGTCGAAAATGATATGTCCATATTGTATTATCAATGCAAAAACAATAAATTATTTTAACAACTTCAATCTCTTCATTTATTCAGCGCTGTCATGCCCTCTGATGTGGTTTTCCAACAAAACAAGAATTAAAATCTCTTTGGAATAGCATTATAAACGGTGGGTTTGTTTGAAGTCATGCATTGTTACGGCGTAGTGAATTTAAACCGGTAATAAAGTTTATAAGAGCCTAAGATTAAAGATAACAGAAGCTATTTTCCATCTACGATTCTATTTAATAAAGTCTACCACGAGGTAGTTATTTATTATTGGTAAGGTAAGGCAATTTTTATAATATTCTTCTGCAGTTGTGCAAACCTTAAGTATTTAATTTAATAAATCTTTTCTGCACAACTAAGCACTCAGGTATAAAGATCACTGTTCAAATTAGTTTATTTTAATTTAAACATCTGCTCTTCCCTTTTGTTTATTTGTAACTGAAATGATGCGAGAAGAAAGTTTTCCACGAATTCCTGTTGACTTTTGTACCCCAAAAATAATTTGTAAGAAATATTAACCAGAAGTTACAATAAATTAATCTACAAATCATCACTGGGCCTGTTGTTTTATTTACTTTCAATGTAAATAAAATCAGGAATATTAAAATTAGGAACAAAATAAACAAATAGGTACAAACAAGGGTACAAGAAACCGCGTGTTTTGCTGTTTTCGAGAAATCAAACTTCCAATATAATTTCCCCTTTCTCAATAACCTACACTCACCTTGCAATAACTGAATAGTAGCCTGATACTCTGCTAACTTCTCGTCCACGTAGCCCTCTTGCGACTGCTGGGCTATGATCTCCGCCGTGGAGGGACCTCGTTCCTCTTCATCCTCTTCATATATCATAGGTCGCGGCGGCGGAGGGGGCTCCAGAGGCACTCCCGCGTAATCGTACTCCCGAACCGGTTCGTAAGGCGACGAGTAATAGTACTCCGGACTTTGCCCCAATATCGGAGACATGGGATAAGGTGAAATGGAGAAATGGGAACTAGGTGATGGAGAATGCTGCCGTAAATTGTGAGGAGAGTGTAAAGGTCGAAATGGTTTTGGGGATGGATGAACTGGTGGTGGTGTTACTATGGCTGTGGAGTGCCTGGGTCCTGAGATGAGTGGAGGCGGGCTGGGGGCCCATGGTGAGGGGGGACGGTAGTTGAGGGGGGAGGCGGGGCCCGGGGGCCGCGCGCGTCCGCGCCCAGGCGGCTGAGACATCTCGCGGATTGATTCACGTCAACCCGGTGTCACGCCACACTGTGCATCGCTGAAACAATAGAAAACAACTGTTAACGTGGAATTCCAATACGGCTTTTCCAAAAAATCTTCAAAGAGCTTACATAAATTACCCATAGACATTCTAAATACAAGCCCGCTAAGGGCTCAGGATGCTTTTATTTCTGTACGTTTTCTTCATTCTATTTAAAAGTGTTCTGAAGGGGTTACGACCCACATTTGCACCGCTATATACAATACGCACGAAACAGATGCCCCCATACTTTTATTATGTACAAATGGGTTCTTAAGTGTATTTATTGAATCGTGATAATGTTGGAATGTCGGAGTATTGAAGGTAGGAGGCCGCTGGGAGTACTTTTGGGAGCATCAGCTCGCCTCTTGCCAAATGTTATACAATAAGACTTTCGGCTTGGAATGAAAACAAAATAAAAAACAAAAACATATGTAAGTGTCCATCAGTTTTTATGAAGCTAGAACAGCGTTAGGTAACAAGACAATGGGCAGGTAATGAGAATCTAGATGACATGATTTCCTGCTCACATTTCTGCTATTGAAATTGTAAAGCTGAAAAGTTTGTAAGCTTTGTACGTCTGTATGAAACGCGTAACTCTAATAGGACCATTCTTGTGTTTATTCGATGCTCCTGCCTTGTCTGGATTCGAACCCACAACTCGAGAGGCGGGTGCCGAAACCACTAGGCTATCACGACATTGGTCACAAATAACCTATTAAGTAAAGGCACCAACAACGCCTCACATAGTAGAGACAACTGCAAAAGATACAGATAGTTGAAATGAGGTGAAAGTCGCAGCAGTCACAATATTTCTATATTGCAGACATAAAACCACAAAGTATAATAACTGGCCTAATTACATAATCAAAACTGCGTCAGGCAGTAAAATTAAAAAAATAAACCCACCAACACGGCCGAGAAATCTAATTAATCTCACAAGTTGGACGTATCAAATATATAATTTTTGCTAGATTATAAAAAGACGCCAGCATAGTGCATTGGTGATATTTTGTCAGACATACAAAACCATACTAACATAAATCCAAAAGTATGTTCGTTAGTTTATTCGTCACGTTTCCACTGTAAAACCGCTGAACCAAACCTGGTGAATCTTGGTACAGAGATAGATTAGACCTTGAAGAAGGGCATAGACTACTTTTTTAAACCGCGATCGCGTCTGCTATAACCGCCATTCGAACGAAGTCATGGGCAAAAGCTTGTAAATTATATTGGAAACACGCCAATGTCAGGAATGAAAAAAAAAGTGTTTAGAAACAACGTGCTCGGTGACAAGAAAACTAGAACAGTTTATGAAATCTTGGGGAGTCTAGACGTGAGACGCTCTTTCAATAGACAACCTGTTTCTAAGCTGATTTTGGTAGAAAAAAGTGGGCGTCGACTTCTAGATGCCAATGGCCAAGAAGTCAATTACAATTAGAAAACTACAGATCCAGAAGAGATGACTTTGTCACATGTGGTTTGAGAAAATTGTTGTGAAACAAAGCTAGCCGAGAAAACTTTTGTAGTAGACAGTGTAGACTCATTTAATTATAAAGATCTACAAAAACATATTATCATACAAAACTAAACTCTAATCACGAAAAATAAATCTTTTGATCACTGTCATCGAAAACTTGTAAAATCATGAACTTTTTGATTAACGTAATAGTCAACGAACTTAAACAAAGATGGCGTCGAAAATGGCCGTCAGCCAGACGTCAAAAAATGACTGGGCAATGTACGGGGTCTGGCCGGCCTCCAACCGTGCCAGCGTGAAGACCCTTATGTAAAAGCCTGGAGAAACGTGCCAAGGATTGTTATGGTATGTTAGAAATAATATGAATGATCAATGACGACAGCTGACTTAAATTTAATAGGCCCTGTGGCGTAAACATTGTTATGGTGGACCATTAACTGTTTAAAATGTATAACTATTATATTTTATGGCTTCTAATATTTGATATGGCTCTTCAAATATATTTAAATGTTTGAGTGTCGTTCAACAGGAGGACTTCTATTTCCGAAGGTCTTGCAACCTACTGATATCTTGAGGGTCTATAATTCTGGCTTGACTGTTTTTAAATGGATCTAAGGCAAGTTACTGTAGTATTCGCAGGAGAATTAAAGAACACAAGACTATGCTGACAGTAATGACAATAACAAGCGAATACGACCAGGGAAGATCAGGCTAAGATCTAAGCACGGGGATGTTCCAACTGCCAAATTTTGGGCAGCTACACAAAAATAACCACTAAGACTTAGCTCAACTAAGAAATGGGACGTCCTGGATCCGATGCTTGATATTAAATAGCCGAGAAACTATGCTAACAAAAAAAAGCAGATCGACAAAACATAAAGCATATAGACATGCATAATCTTCATGAATTATTTAAAATAATTATTTGACACGTGTAACAGGAGATCTGTAAATCACGAATGTATGTTAATATTTATAAAACCGTTGTAGGCGGGCGCGTGGGCACCCATCAAAGTTACAAAAAATATAATCAATAGTGTTTATGAGATATATCACAGGATTGCACACGGGAATACACAAGAAGTGAAAAACAGGGGTATTCGTCATAGTAACAAACACGATTGGACGTTGCTTTTAGGGACGTCCTTGTAGGGAATTTACTGATTTCAGTGTAACAGTGATTGATAGTACTAATATAATGTAATGACATTGACAATTAGTGCTAAGAGCCAATACATCCGTATGCACTTATGCATTTCACATTTCAGGAAACGATGGCCCTATTTTGTTTAATCATTCGAACACACGTGATTCACAATAGAAAAGACAATAGCGGCCCAACAGCTTTGCTCCTCGTTAGACATTTCTCTTGTGCCGTGAACCATGAGTTTACAAAAATAATACGCAAACAATTAACCACGGAATAAAAACAGATAGATCATACAAAATTTCAAATCAAATCAAGGAATCAAATCCACGGCACGCAGCATAACAGACAAGCGTTTATGTGGTCAAGCGTTATACGCCAACCGTCGATTCAAAAAGAAGAAATAATACATACTCAGCTAAAGAACCTTTTAGAATCATTGTTTAGAAGAATACCAGGCTTCACGAAAAAAAGTTTACATTTCTAAGAAAAAAATCACATCAAATAGTTGAAAAATTCTCAACTTCTGACAGATCTAAATCTTTCTAGATCACTATGTCAGACTCAGCTGGAGTCAATACTCCGGTCTAATATTGGCATGGCTTTCTATGCGATGTGCCCAATGATATAATCGACGGAATTAGAACCAAATATCTTTCCAGATCATGATCTATTGCTAATTCTGTATCTTTTCTTTCAACTTTAATACGTTTTCTGACGTGCTTTGTGATTTTCGCCATTGTCGAAGTTTTTAATAGAATTTTTATAGGGGCTTAAGTCTAGGAGCTGTGCTCTGCTCCAAGGTCTTTCTTGACCTTGTTATCAGTATAACTGAAAAATGGCAAATATCTTATCATCTTATTTAGGTGGGTTAAACTAGCTTTCTACATTATTTTTAAAGTTGCACGGTTTGACGGCACGGTTGGTGTAGTGGTTAAATGTTTGGCCACCGCGCTGTGTGTAACAAATATATGTATGTAATACTTGACCGAGTGAATTAATAAGAACTTAACTCACCCCACCGAAAACATTTCATGTTAAATGTTGCCAAGACAACCACATCACATAAGGTTTGCCCTGTGAAAAATATATCAGATCTCATGTAGAGCCAAGCTTTTGAATCTACATGGCCTAAATCTACCGACCTTAACTTCACAAATTCTACATATCAGTAAAAATCTATGGCTTCGCTGTTTCGCTACCGTCGTCGTGGAGGTGATGCGAATATTTAGTTTCTGAAGTAAGTAACGAAACAGCCAATCCATACATTTATAGTGCCCTTGCGCTTCGCTCGCTTGGCTTGGCGAGGGCACGACCGTGCCTCCAGATTTTGACGTTGTTGTAATTTTAAAAATGTATAGAACAATATTGTTATTTTTCAGGTGCATGTTTCAAACGAGGTACTTATACAAAATATGATTATAAACAATGGGACCTATACTTTTCGAGATGTAGAAATTCCTCTTACAAACGAAAAAAGCAAACTTTACCTCTACAATATTAGTGTAGACAAACATTCTCAAAATATCAGCCACACTAAAAATATATAAATCAGGTGAGTGTAAAATTTTAATCGATACTGATTAATAGAATGTGATCGACACTTGTCGAAGGTTTTAAAAGCATATCAATACAGATCTTTTAGATTTTATTGTCAAGCTACTATCGAGTTGAGAGATTATATTTCATCTATGATCATAAAACGTGCATCGCTATAGACTTAAAACACACAACAAAATAGAAGTTCAATTACAAAGTATGCATGCTCATTGGAAATAGTAGAGTGCAAGTCACATTTCAGAAAAAGGATTTTTCAAAGGACAGAAATTGAACAAGTAAAGCTGAAATAAAAAGCGGTATCACAAAAATAGCACTTTACAGGCCCAGGTCAGTGACTTGACACACTGAATCACCCGTACGTTTCAAATCTCGCACAATTATTACATCAACTTCTCAACGAAGCGCAGTTTCAAACTTAAGAATTCAAAGATATTAATATAATTTCGTATGCTAGATGTTATAACTTTCATGAGAATTCTCAGAAAAGCAGTTTGTTGTGCTTTTATTTTACTTTTATTATATAGGTACTCGTAGATAACACTACAAGCACTGGTTTAATGAAGATTTATAACAAACTTCTTGAAAAAAAAATTGGCTTAATAGTGTAGTTCATGAACCGAGTCAAATAAACATTTCTTTGCGGGCCTGTTGGTCTAGTGGTTAGTGACCCTGACTACTAAGCCGGAGGTCGTGGGTTTGATTCCCACCCAGGACAAACTTTGTGTGATGAGCATGATTGTTTGTTCTGTGTCTGGGTGTAATTTATCTATATTATGTATGTATTTATAAATTATATAAGTATGTTTATCAGTTATCTGGTTACCATAGTACAAGCTCTGCTTAGTTTGGGATCAAATGACCGTGTGTGAATTGTCTTCTTTTCTTTCTTTCCGTCTTGAATTGAAAAAAAAAAAAAAAAATTGGCCATTGGAATGGCCAAATTTTTCAACTGGGTCTTTCAGCTTTCATATAGTCAAAAAAGCCCTTTCGGCTTTCATATTGAAAATGCCAAAGCTACTAACGATCAAACAGCACAATATATCATAGTATACCTACATAAGAAGTTTCGAACATACACATAACTCATTTGTGACAGTGTGATACCCAATGGTATTAGTTAGTAGTAGTTTGGCAGACAGCCAGGGAGTAGGCAGAGCTGCTGAACTTCATTTTAAAATGTACTGAACCTTCGAAACACAAATAATTAAAAACTAGCTTTAATTCTGATTATTTTAGTAAAACTGACCCAGTTGCATCTGACATAGTTTTAGTGGAATGTAAAGTTTTTATATAATAAATATTTAAGTAATGTTTTAATCTCCAATCCAAACTTTTCAGTAAAAAATAAACTAAGAATGAATGAACGATGATCTTGAATGATCAATGCAAGGTCAGGGAGACATTTAATTTACCCCTAATAGTATTTTCTAATCCATAATAGTAACATCCTTTAAACAAAAATGCAATGTAATCAATTTTCAATTCGAGGAGTAAATACTAACATCATTCAAATAAAGCCCAAACGCCATCAAGCCAAAATATGGTATTTTTATTAATTGATTTCCAACTTTATTGCTAAAAGTTCAAGGTTGATTGGGAATTTGATTGTTTTTATGTGCTGGTATCGTTATTTATAGATATGAAAAGTTTTTGGGCTCATTATTCAGCGATGACAAACCCATCCGCTAGCGTAGTCAGTAGGACCTTAACAGTACAGGTGAACACAGCATGAGAAAGGCAAGAAAAGATGTCTAGGCTGGGGATACGCGTCATGCTCGTGAACGGGCGCTGTCAGTTGAGATCGGTCATATCTTAACTGCCATGACTGTTTTATTACTTTTTCATTTTTTTTAATATTAATTTGTAAGTTTTTAATTATTAATTTTGTTATTTACTTGCATTGTTTTCACATATAGAAGCACGAAAATTAATGTAACCAAAATTTTGTAAAACATGATTTTTTTTAAAAGAGTGTCCGTTGAGTATCTTGCCTGTTCTTCTCCATAGAGATCTACGTTTTAGAACAGGCAATTAGCGTCACTTTTCTGACTGACCGACCGACTCTTTGACTATTCATAAGTGCCTATAAATGGTCTAAGTGAAATAAATGCCTTGAATTTTGAATTTTGATAGATACTCAAAATCAGAACTATTTGAAAATCCATCGATCTGGAAACGGAGACTATAAAAAAATCTAAATCGGCTAAAGCATCGCGTACCCAGGTAAATTTTTAACCCTTTGAAAATCACTGTAACTATCTGGTACCTATTAGTCTTCAGGCAACTGTAACTATCAGCTATCTATTAGTCGTTAGGCATCTATTCAGAAAGTGGAATCTGGTTGTTTGTTCCAAAATTTACACACACCACTAACGACCTAAAATACGGCAGATGACACGCTACAACAATCTATGTGTTCCTAACAAAGCTGTCAGTAGCAGGCTTCACGCCAATAAACCACAACGTACCATAGATAGGCAAGCGGCAGCCGGTGCGCTTACCACAGAACAGTGTCCACTGTTAATTTACATAGTTTATGTAAATCTGTTCATATCTTTAAAAATTTTCATGAATATTTGAACATAGCTCAAAGTTTTAAAAATCTTATCACGATTTCATTTTGAAAACTTCAACACCGAACTTTCACGCCAATGAACCACAGTATACTATAGGCCATTACGTGTTCGATCAGACGAACCACTGATGTACTCACTTACTGCAGCCGATGCGTTTAAACCATAGAACTGTGGGTACTGATAAATTTACCTGGACGATGTCCTAGTATGTTCATCGTTAATGAATTACTGACTAATTAGAAAGAAGAACCTAAGTATAGCGAACGTTGGAAAGATAAAAGGGAGGCCTTCGCCTAGGAATTTGACAGAATTGGCTAAAAAAATGCAGTTTTGGGTTTTCATGAATATGAAAAAGTAGCATTCATGTATGAAATAATTGACGAAGTATGGATCGCTGAAAAAACTGGATACTGGACAATCGGTAACTGGTTGCACATAAGCTCATTTCTTTTAAGCGCATTTTTATTTTGGGTTCAATAAAGAATAAGAAAGTACTGTTACTTATTCTAGAAACACCTATGATTATACTGGACTTTAAAAGAGACGATAATCCTTTGAGTTTGTTTCGGCATTTCTTCTCAGAGGTAGTCAGCTAGGAAATGCCGACTTCATCTAGTATAAAAAAATGACATGTAAAAGTGATTTAATATCCTACTTGCATAATAAACAATTTCAATTTCAATTTCAATTTCAATACGACCTGATTCCGAGTGGTTTTGTTTAGATATACAAATATATATCGTCAGATCAAATTCAGTTCAGCGTTTGATGTATTGATTTTAGATCAAAAATATAATTCTGAGTATCAGTGTGGACGATGCCAAAGGTATGAGGAAGACAGCTCCTATACTAATCGACAAATTGGTTGTTTTGAATAGTTAAAAGGAACATAATCTATTATAGAAAAGCTTCACAAAGGTAACCCTCGATTCTTTGGAAATATTCGCATCGATATTAAAGCTGTTCCATTAATCAATGATAAATTGAATGAGTTACAAACTATATCGAAGCTTATTCGTCTGCGGGAGACAAGGAAGACTAAGCTTCGATATTAATTTATTTGTAAAAAGAAGATAAGACTCTTCGTATTGATTTAAGAGCATACCTATGTTTCTCCTTAATACAGGCTACTCTGTAGCCTAGCTAGGAGAACGGCACTTCACCCACTTGATTAGAGATTTATTAGTATATACCCACTTTGTCAAAATTATGAATGTGACTTGTACTACAATCTGTTTTTATTCAACTAAGATTTTATTTTCGCAGATTACCTCTATGCTAGCTTATAACTGTTCCACACAAAAGTCGAAAATACAATCAACTCTCTCTCATACATAGACACCACGAACATTGATCACCATACTTGCTCAAGACGGAATGCGACTTTAGATTTATGCTAAACACAACTCTTGATTTTCTCACAATGGTGCCGATTCTCTTATTCACAAACTAACCTAAATTTAAGTTAAGTGCATCTTTCTCTTCCTATTTCATTAAGAAAAGGACAGAAGATAAAATATTAGTTAAGTAATGTCAAATTTAGACACTCCATAGATAATTTAGACGCGATTTAAAAACATGACGTCTAAACCTACGTCAATTTTCTTCAGGCGCCGTCTTATTCGACAGGATTAAACTAAAATGTATCTTTTGTCCTTTTTTTTAAGAAATGGAAAGAGAAAGATGCATTTAACTTAAATTTAGTTTGTAAACAAGAGAATCAGCACCAATTGTATCCTTCACCCATTTAAGTTACGTTCAACATAAACTTAGAAAGTACATAATTATAAACTGAAAAAGTAACATAGTTCATTCATTCATTCATAGATTCTGGTCTTAATTCGATTCCACAGTCTTGTGTACCATTAAAAGCAGGAATCACACACACAATAAGCATAGAAACAGAATTGCCCTGTTGAGGTAAATTACTAACCCAATTTGATAGTACCCCAATACTTAAACATGGTAACTACTACGGATCTGCGCTCAAAATATTCATCCGAAATGATGTTCCCGTATTAAACTTTTGTTAGTAAACATATAGAATAGAAAGGGTGACTTTATTTACTATAAACACGCACTCCTTATAAAGCTCAACTTAAAAGAATGGTAAACAGAAAGTGCTCGGCACAGAAATGCTCATAAATCAAATGTTTTGTTTTTACGTAACCGGCTAAATGGGGCAGATCACTGATACTATTTCAGGAGTCACGACCAAATGCTCTTTTCATATTGTGGGCAAACGTACGCATAATGCATTTGGAATTTGTACCGTTGTGATCAAAGAAATAATGGTGAAATGACGGAGTAAAGCTAAATTTAGAATTTGTACCCATCCCGTCAAAGAATGGTGGTGATCTAACAGAACACAATAAAAATCAAGAGTTACAGGTGAACATTAAAATCTCTCTTTATAGAAGTCGTAAAAATACGAAGTTGGAATAGAAAGCTTCTCATACAATTATTTGCTGACGGCTTTTATTAGGCCTTAATTTTGACCCTAATACTGAAAGTAACGTTATTTTATTTTTCCGTAGATGTAATCTCAGGAACGAATAAGACCATGGTTTATTTTTAATGAGATAATAATTCATCACAAATCATAGAAAATTAACAGTATACAGACACAATTTTAGAAATAATCTGTGTAAGACTGATGCTCAAACTAAGATTTTTACAAAACTTGCATAATATCGGGTGATATAAAAAATCTTCGATGAGGCATGGTCCAATTCTACTTTTTACATCTCCTTCTTTAGTTCACATGAATTATACGGAAGTTTTTCAACACATGCTACTCTTTCGCTCTTAGATCAGCACGAAAATGATCATAATTCGTCGATATTGCAGATATTTCTCCGAAAATATAATTAGCGATTGTTATCGTATGTGTCAAGGTTATATCATTCATTAGATCATTTGCAATTCGGTTGTAATGAGTGTGCATGACGAAGGAACAGAAATAACAAGGCGCCAATATTGTACGATGACTGCATTTAGGGCTTTTTAGTGAGGTGTGCCAAAATTGGCGAAATAACACTTATGGAGTATCTCTGGCGTCCCGACCTTCCGCAAGATTATATCAGTGTTATTTTTAAAATAGATATTAACAGGGTATAGTAGAAACTTATCGCTAGTACCTACATAAAAATAACGTAGGTAACCAAGATTTCGTAAAACATAAAGATTAAAGATTGTAAGATTAGGTCATATTATATGCTCTTTCAGGCACTACTTAAGCAGATGATTACTTCATCTGTTTGCACTTGTAAGATTTAGCAACAAAATAAACATTTGTTTAGAGATCATTATTTGACAACTTACAATTTGAATACTGAAAACTACAAAGTAAGAGCAGAAAGCACTAAATCATTTAATTTACGAGGAAACAACACTAAAGCTGTTTGCAACAATATGTCGTTCTCATCAACATATAAATTACATTTAAGTACGGCAAACCGGTATCATTTGCATTTAGCGGCAGAATTTCACGACGCTATGAACAATATAAGTAATTTCCTGGCTGCAGGAGCGCCTGAAGGCAATATCGATTGACTATAACTCTATATAGAGGAGGCATGGAGATATAAACTATGACAAGGCTGCAATGAGTTAGACGTACGGAACGTCGCAAAATCAATTATTAGACTCTGTGGCATTAAAGGTCCTTATTTGTTTTACATTATTTGTTTCCTGTTTTCCCAAAGGTTTTCATGTACAGCGTACGTGTTAACATCTGTCTGTAGACTCTTTAAATGTTGAGTTTGAAACATTTCCATAAAATCTAGATTTTTTTATTAACAAGTAAAATCTTCTAGGTATTAAAGTAAGGCTGAAGCATCGGTTGTTAATTTAACTTAAAAAACAATTACTCACAAAAATAAAACTATTTCAATAAAAATTACTTTAATATAGGAAGTCGAAGTCTATGATTTTCTATGTTGTTTTGCAAGGCCATATAGTTCTTTGTTTGTCTCCAGAGATCTATGTCGAATCTTAGCGAACTCGGGAGTGCACTCTTTCAAATGAAGTCATTCAAATCAATGTGCAATTGGCAAAAGAATAGCATAACGTAACAAAAATGTAAGAAAAGACATACTACTATTATTATTATTAATTTAATACTTAACGTAGTCACGAACCTTTAATGATATGGTTCGTGAAAGAATTTACCAACAAATTCCGGCAAAATATTTCAACGAAACGAAAATTCTTCGCGAAAAGTTCAATTTCTTATTATACTGCAATGAACCAGCAGATATTATTGCAGAGTCTAAGATAATCAGAAAGCATCTAAACGTTTTAGCAATAACAAGTGGGAGGAGAGTGGGACCGCAAAAGTGGCGTTTAAAAAATATAGAAATAGCAAAGTGGGTAGATGCTAAATGAATACAACAACCTCAATTTATACAATGAATACAAATAGTTTAAACCTTGAACTCGAAAACATTTGAATTGTTTCGCGTAAAAGTTTTCTCATTATCCTTCACATTTATAGAATCCATTAAACTATAGTTTAAAGTTCAAACTATTGAAAGTTACCAAAAATAACCTCCAATCTGGAAAGACTAAAAAATACACGTGTAATTAAAATTGAAGTAGTTTCAGCTCTTATAATAAAAGTCACTAGAAAGTTTTTTTATACTAAAATTATGCTAATTTAATTAAATTCAAAAAGTTTCTAGTCTCGCAAAAAAATAGACAGAAACATGTAAAAGATGAACATGAAAGAAACAGGCTGAAAGTGACGGTAATAGCAATTTCGCGTGACTACAGCTGACATGGCGACGCAAATCAGAATGGAAAGACACGTGGTCGAAATATAACCCTACAATTTACTGAAATGTCTTAGAACATATATTTGGTTGTGGTAAAAACTTCTCTAGTGGTAGTATACCATATTCAAACACAGTTATGTCAGTTTGACGTTTATGTGCTTGAAGAACTTAGTAACGGGTATGTACTGAAGATTGTTGAGTATTAGAAGACAGAAGATTTTTCAAAGTTAATATACAGGGTGTCCCACGGCTATGCCACATGGAGGGAAAGTACCTTAAATCTTGTAGATAGAACATTTTACTGAAAGAAGACATTATTTGAATTTTGAATACAATTTAAATTGCATTCATAGATTTTTAAATAATTAAATGGTTGGGCCGGGAATCGAACTTGTTCCTCGAGAAAAAATAATTACCCTGTAGTTTTATCATACCGATCGAAAGGTTTCATCATTAGGATTATTTTTTGCTAAATAACATAGTGTCACAAATAAAAGGAAGACCGTGAATTTTAACATTTGATGTAAAATTTTGTTCTGAAAAGTTAAAAGCTTACATTGCCGTAAGGACATACAATTGACAATCATACCTACTTATTACTAATTAATCTACCCACTTGAGTAGTACGCATCATTTAAATAAATAAATATCCACCACAACAAGACCAAAAAATTGACAGAAACGAAATAATCAAAAGTTAGCACTTTGTATTCAAGAAAAAGGGACTACTTTTGAGCATTTGAAAAATTAACTAATTTTGTATTAAAAATGTTAAAATTCATGGTCTTTCTTTTATTTTTGACACTATGTTATTTAGCAAAAAATAATCCTTGTGATAAAGCCTTTCGATCGGTATGATAAAACTACAGGCTGATTAATTTTCTCGAGTAACAGGTTCGATTCCCGGTTCAACTATGTAATTATTTAAATATCTATGAATGCAGTTTAAAATGTTTTCAAAATTCAAATAATGTCTTCTTTCAGTAAAATGCTCTATCTACAATATTTAAGGTACTTTCCCTCCATGTGGCATTGCCGTGGGACACCCTGTATATTACAAACTAGCTTTCGTCCGCGGCCTTGCCCGCGTTACTATTTCACTCCTTTGCGGTTGAATTTCCAAAAATCCATCCTTAGTGACTAGTTGGCTAACTAGTCTTCACAAAAAGAACACACCCTTCAAATTCCATGTCTCTAGGACCAGCGGTTTGGGCTGTGCGTTGATATATCAAGAGTCAATCAGTCAGCCAGTAAACCATTTATGTATATAGATAAAAAAAGAGGTTGATTGCGAACAAGAACTTTACTATAAATATTTGTCTAATTTTGGCTTAACGAAATTCAATTCATTTGTATCCATCTAAGTGTTAAGAATACCAGATTAATTATTGATAACCTGTACCGACGTCACAAGAACACTGCAATCAAGTTCCTTTTAACATACTTTGATAGCTCCTAAATTGTTCCCATTAAACCTATCACCAAGGCATCATACAACTGTAAGGGAACCAAAATAAACTTCACGTGGAACTAAAAGGCACATAAACTGATCAAAGACCGCTTTACGACATTCTAATGGATCTTGAAACTTCAGTAAGACGTATTTTTTAACAAGCTTTGTTTATTTGAAAATACAAAATAAAAATAACAGGAAGCTTCGTTGAGAGGTAAACAGAGGTAAGTAGTCAGTGGTTCACTTTTGGAGAACCGCATTTCTAGGTTGGGAAGAGTTGGCAATTGACTGAAAAATTCTAATTCTTAACCTATCAACGACCAAGAGACTGCCGGCTGTCGCGCGGCTATTAACTTTCTATTGTGTCTCGAGTGTATCTTTCTCTATTCATTTCATTAAGAAAAGGATTAAGATACATATAGTTTAGTCCTGTCAAATTAACCAGCGCTTGAAGTAAACTGACGTTTTTAGTGGCCATGTTTTTAATCGCGTCTAAATTTATGGAGTGTCTTAATTTCACAGGGCTAAACTAATACTTTGTCTTCTGTAATTATCTTAATGAAATTGGAAGAAAAAGATGCTCCGAACTTAAATTTAGGTTAGTTTGTGAACAAGGGAATCAGCACCATTTGTTCCCACTTTTGGGAGCTATTAAGACTAGCCTTAAGAAATGAGAGATGAAGGAGAGGCAAAATCTGAACAAATGTCCCTGGTCCCCCAGATGAACCCCTCTCCCTCAAAAGCAACAAAACAAAGATATATTGAAGAAGTATTAAGCAATTCACATGGCCCAATACTACAAAGGGTCAACGTCATAGATCTCTACATCTTTCTCTCTCCATTATCGTGTCTGGTTCATTGAAGTTACAACAAGGGCTGCCTATATGTGGCCCAAATTCAATGAAGAATGTTTAACAACAAACATAATATTAAGCAATGTGTATCAAAATTTCTTCTTTTCATTTGACATTTCGGAAGACATTTCCATAACCTTTAAAATGTTTCATGTATCTTTTAAACCTTCGAACACACGTGATTCGAGACACAATAAAAAGACAATAGCAGCGCGACAGCCGGGTGTCGCTAAGTCGTCAAACAGTTAATACAATTTGCAAAGGACGTGATAATGCTAGTAAAATATCGAGTCTTAATCTGTTGCTCAAAATATGTAACTTTTACAACAAACAAGATTTGATTGCATACCTGTAATTATTTTAATACTTACGTATATTTTTCTTTTTGGCTGAAGTAACTTAAGGTAACTTTTGTGACCACCATTAGCCGTGTTTCTTGATTAACTTTACTTACTTTAGATGTATTAAAGATTTACTGTTTAACATATTTGTCCTATTTATTTTATTATAAACTTTAATTGTGCTGTGCAAATTTCATACTTCTCCCTTTACATTCGTAAAAAAGGTAACCTACAAAGACTTTACATCACGTATAAATATATAGATTATAAGTTAGGCACAGTATGATGGAATTGCGCAATGATTAGTTGAGAAATGTCTATTTAGGTTTAACGGCAATCCGTTTGTCTGAATCATATTTCTAATTTCATTGAAATGACATGCAGAGGAGAGGATAACACAACTAAAATAATATTTGTTTTGTTTGAAGTCAAACTATATGATATATATTTTTGAAATCATGTTAAAATCATTCCAATATGCCCTGATAAACTCACCCTCTAGGGGTCAGTCATAAATAGGTCTTATTATATAAATGATGAAATGTGGTACATTACATCTCTGCGTTCACAAGCGTGAAGTTTTTTTTGGTGGTTAGACTGACCGTAAGTCACGTACACCATGATTCAAAATAAATACTGACGTAAAATTACCAACACTGGTTTTGAATTCAACAATCTAACAAGTTGGTAAACTTCACTAAGATTCATTTACCGAAAAGTTTTACAAACAGTCTAGTAATCAAACGAGTCAAACTTTTATCAACTCAAGAAAAAGTGTTAGTGTAATTTTCCATCATTTCCCAAATGCAGGAAGTTTCTATTTTCAACGTTTATATTCAATACTAAGGAGAAGATACAAAACAATTGTACAAGACACTGCGAGAGAAAAATCAATACGGTCAGCCTCCGTTATGTCTAGACTAGAGCCTCAGACCGGCGTCCCGAGTAACCTACTGGAAACTTAGGCGCAATGCGGGGAACGAGCGCACCCATAACACAGGAAATGCACCACTTTTCATACTTCTAAACAACTTATCAACAAACTTTATAACAATACATTACACACATTTAGAGGTTAGGAAAGCGACCGGTGCAACATTAATGAAAAATAAAGCAAAACACACAACGATAACCAACACACAGGGAATGACGGGGAAAATAATTTTGGAACAGGCAGGCGGACATATTGAAACTCAATACTCTCGCTTCCAGAGCGATAAGCGAGCTCCCAGCTTACCCACAGTTAGCAAAGCGTTAAATCTCGAACTGACGTAAAATCGTAAAACTATCGAATAATCACTACGTTACCGGTAACAGGGAAGAACGTTCAAAGGTCCACAACACTGTCACTTCAATCACCGATATCAAGAATTCAAATTCACTGATTTTTAATTTTTTTCACGGACGCGTTCCAAATTAGGAATTTGAAAATTTTTCGTGTGTACCGTCGAATGCCGTATACGGTGTGACCTTACCGAGTGAACGTTTCGTTACCGCGCGTTCGGTTGCGATGATTTGGGAATGTCGGAGCGGCAGTTAGCGTTGGACTGAGGCGGGCGGGCGGATTCGGACGCGTTCGGCTCTATTCGGCCACATTTATATTTAGAATTTGGCTCTCTCCCCGGTTTTATATAGCAGTGAGTACATCGCGTATAAAGCGTATCCGAGATGTATACGTATATGTAGGCATAACCGTTATATGTATATATAGGAATTACGACTTTTTATTGAGTGGATTGTAAATTTTTGCATACCGTCCGTTGGTACGAGATGGCCGATATTTCTGGGCGGGCGGACGATTTTTTTGGCAATGTTAGCTAAATGTTCACCCACACGATGCATAAAGCGAATTCTTTGAATCTTTACTAAAATAGGTCTAATAAATAGTCTGACGTAGGTCGTTAACAGGTGGAAATTAAGTGCTAATAAAGCCTTAGTGTGCTAACCGATCTATTTCACCTCAAAACTGTTAAACTTGTATGTGACTGTTATAAACTTCCCAGTAAAAGAAATCTAACCCAATTTAATTTTCCAAATCAGCCAGAATCTTAATAAATTAGGAAAACCAATCTAAAAGTTCTAACATTTCCCGAAGTAAAGTTAGACTAGGTAATCGAGGAGCTTTCGTTTGAATTAAACTTTTCGTGTTAGCGAATCTAGGACCATGGATGTGAAGCAGATCGGTTATCCGTACTAATAAATGTGATCGTAGCTCTGTCTGTCTGTCAGTTACGTTGTCACGGCTAAACTACTGAACTGATTTTATTAAATTGTTTTACGCTGCGCCCGCGTGGTATTCTTGTGTCCATAGAAGAATATTTTACTTTTAACCCCTGGCGTAATATGTTTGTCCGCTATGAGTGTGTGTCTGTCTGTTTGCCTGTAACACCGTAGCTTATAAAAGGGTAAACCATTTTGGATGCGTTTTGAAGTTATCAAAAATTTTGTTAGCTGTAGTAGCTTTAGGGCGGGGGTATTTTAATTTTTAATTTTCAGTTATTAAATCATCACAATCAGTAGTTTTACCTGTATTTGCAAAGTTTTAGGCAAGATCTGGTTTGGTTAAGAAAAGCTCTACAATTTTGGTACATCAGGAATAAATTCCTCAGATGTCTAGAGTACATAGTTCTTCCCACATTTTTGTAGTAAATATCAAACATAGAGCATTTCCTTCAATCAGATTATTGACAGCCACTTTTGAATTGCCAAGGCGTCGATCGAGAGGATGGATCACTAAGTAGAAGAATAAGCGAGTAAGTCTGATGCTTATATTAAGAATAAAGCTCTCTATAAAAGCCTAGTTACGATTTTCTTGTAGCTTCTTTTTGTGATAGATAACGTCAGGTATGTGTGACGTAATACTTAAGAATTGACCAGTCTGAACTAACAGCGTTCGTTCAAGAACCTGACGCGTTCAGCACTACTCAGCTCAATTCTAACACACACCACCGTCAATGAAACATTTCAGTGAGCATTACAACTCTTATGTAACAGGTATAGTTTAATGGAAAAATTCAATATTACTGCTCGACTCGACGTTCAAAGGCGACGTGATAGCCCAGTGGTCTGTCTTTTATGTTTTCGGTTGCGGATTCGGAACCAGAAAAGTACCAATGTGACTTTTGAAATTCATATGTATTTTCTAAGCTTATCTGTGCCTCAGAAAGCACATAAAGCCGTTGATGGCGGTAATCATTCGAAAAATTCTCTCGAATCTTCGTCTTATTAAGGAGTATAATAAGACTGATTTGCCCGTACCTATATAATAATACTGAGTAACACATACTCAGTAAATGGGTTGCGGGTGGAGGTCAGATAGGTAGTTACATGGAAAACATTGGTGGATAACCTGGATCCGATAAGACAGAAAGCCGACCCTAACATAGTTGGAAAAAAGCTAGGAAGATGATGACTCTAGTATCCAACCCAAGAATATTCTCGTAACGACTCTAGCAACAAGTCATTTAATAAGTAACCGAACATCATAACCATATTATATCAGAACATAAAGGTATAATCAGGTAATAGAAATATAACCATATTATATCAGACTAGACAGCTCCACAAAATTATTTAACAAATATCAGTAGCAAGCACTGTTTTGATATATTTTTTGGGTTAGAGTAAAAATAAGCCATGATAACCTTGAAGTGTCGCACAGTAACGCGATATTCAAATGTCGCAGTATTTGTAAATTAATGTTTGACATTTGTATTTAAATATTTTATTAGCTAACACTGAAAGAAGCAGGTTGTCTTTTTCTTTTAATTTTCACGCGTGGCGAGGAAGTTTTGTGTCTCAGTGGTTATGGGGCCTGTTTTTTAATTATCTCTCTAGATTGAATCTGGGCAGGTATAAATGTGACGGTTTCATTTTAGAATCAAAATGTTTCATTTGTTTTTTTTTTCGTTGTAATTCCAAATTTTATTTCATCATTGTCGTCGGTGATGGAAAACATCGTGAGGAAATCTGGACCTATAGGGTAATAAACATAAGTCTAAAATCAGCAATTCTCGTGGACCACGACTTAGTGACCAATACTCGAGCCATCTTTGTATGAAGCCTTAGCCCTGCAGCGGGAAATCTGTAGGGTAAGTCGCATAATATATAATTTGCTGCCTCACTTGATCTCTTAGTTCATCATCAGATTTCTCGAACTTTTAACCAACTATGTAGGGTTAGTCTCAAGTCAACCGAGTACAGCTGAACACCAGCTTTTCCATGAATTGAAAATTATATACCTATTAAAGATTAGTACCTATTTCAAATGACAATTATACATATTACATAACTATGTGTAATATAACACAATGATTATTTTTGCTACCTAACTCCATTGTACAACCTAATGACATTTTTGGCGCCGTGGTTGAGGCTGCTGCACTGCGTGTCGCGGTTTTCATTACGGTAAGAGACAAATGTTTGTATATGATCTACAGGTTTTTGTTCCGAGTATTGTGTTCGTGCATCCATACTATACTAATGTTATAAATGGGAAAGTGTGTCTGTCTGTCTGTCTGTCTGTCTGTATGTTTGACTTTCTTTCACGGCAAAACGGAGCGACAAATTGACGTGATTTTTAAGTGGAGATAGTTGAAGGGATGGAGAGTAACATAGGCTACTTTTGGTCTCTTTCTAACGCGAGCGAAGCCGCGGGCAGAAGCTAGTTTATTTATATATTTTAGAGTCATTAGTTCGATTAACTGAAACTCGACTGTCGAATGATCAATTTATCGAATATTTATTATCTACTATTTACTGCTTAATATGAGGGTAACTACATATTTTGTTTTATAAAATGACATATGTTTTTTTTCATCATTAATGGTAATAATGAACGGAATTAATGTAGTAGTATAAAAGACATGCATCGTAGTCCAAAAACCTAACACTCATTCGAAAAATGTTCAATAAATGTCGATAAATGTTCGATAAATCGTTCAGTCAAAGTGGGACCAGCGTCCTGGAGACATAAAAAATCCACTAAGAAATTGCGGAATGTTATAATAGTTACCGTGATCCTGGAACATAAAGGGCAATCGAAGGAACATGAGTGGGTTTTAGTCAGTAAGAGTCTGACACGCCCTCCCGCCGCACCCAGGGCGGGAGCAGCCACTGGATGATTTCCCACACACCAAAAAAAAAAATTTTGGAAATTACTACTCTAAAGAGGTAAAATAGGATCCCATACGGTTTCGACATTGACTCGGGCGGGGCCACGGCTGAAAGCTAGTAAAATACAGTTCAGACGGGTGATATAACGCTTCGCATATGTTGTCTGTCGCAAGAAGCGGCAGTTTTAAGTCTAGGCACGTATCCAGTAGAAAAGTCTGCGTATCTCTTGCTAACACCACCATACTGTCGCATGCACCATCGATTCTCAAACTGGGGTTCATTCAAACTGCGTGGGGTCATCTAAAATTTGAAATTGCCACTTTGTGGAAGGCGTTTTGTTCCATCGAACACACGTGATTCGAGACACAATAGAAAGACAATAGCAGACTGACAGAATGTTGTCGCTTGGTCGTCGAAACGTTAAGGCAATTGAAGCTATTAAAGAAAAATCGCAGAAGTTAAAGACCAAACCTTAATCGGTTTACAAAAGAAGTGTAGGACTGGATCAAGCGTTGGAGCAGCTGTATTGGAAGCAAAGGAATTACTTTGAAGTCCACAAAATATATTTTGACGAATATTTGCCTGATGCAAGAAGTGCGAGACAGTTAAGTCTATGCACGTATCCAGTAGAAAAATCTGCGTATCTCTTGCTCATGCTACTATTCTGTCGCATACACCAGCGATTCTTAAACTGGGGTCCAATCAAACTGTTTGGGACCTGAGAAATCACATTTATAATTGCCACTTCGTGGAAGGCGTTAAAGAAAAATTGCAGGAGTTAAAGATCAAACCTTTATCGGTTTAAACAAATTAGGACTGGTTCCAGGGCTGGTGCAGCTGTATTGGAAGCGAAAGAGTCTACTCTGAAGGCCTAGGCAAGACGCGCTAGACCAATTTAAGTCGAGGCAAGTATCCAGTAGCAGAGTCTGCGTAACTGTGGCTCACCTCACCACACTGTCGCAGTTACCACCGATTCTAAAATTGGGTTCCGTTCAAACTGCGTGGGATCTGAGAAATTACATTTTGCATTGAATATTGAAATTGATAATTATAGTGGAGATCTGGAATACATTCCTAGCAATGAAGTCCACTTAGACAAAGGCTACCTAGAAACCTAAATCACAAATGACTAAATAGTTAAAATGTCAACCTATTTTGCACCAGTGTGCCGAATTCGTAATTAGCAGTTATTTTTCAACCATACCGGTATTATTTTGTATGCTGTTAATTAAAAGTGTGTATCAATGGAAAATTCAAAACATTCTTTGGTTTAGCTTTCTTCACTTCTTCTCAGTATAATTGGACTGCGTTGAACACTCCCACATTCTGCCAAATTTTTTAAAAAGGGGTACAAAATTCTTTTATCGCGTATTAAGGTCTAGATTAGCTAATACTTATTATTATATGCTAAATATATTTGGTCTGTATTAGTCTGTAAGCTCCCTGTAAAATAAAAAGACGGTGTTGAGTTTTCTTTAAAGTTTTGGGCACGCTGGCATAGACTACTTATTCTGTATAAGGATATGTAGACTTTCCGTTCAGTCGCAATGCAGTCTTATTGCGTGCCTATAAATTTTACACTACAAGAATTACGCGAGTCCTGCGGGATTGTGTTGTTTTTAATATGAAAGGCGACGAAACTAAATATCAAGTTTGCTTTTTTTCATAAATTACTGCGACCCGCAGTTCCGCAGTGATGTTACAAATCTTTGAGAATCTTTTTTATAATTTAGAATAATCGAGATTTTTAAAGATTAGGTATACTTTTAGGTTTATTACTAGACCACAAGATTCACTCTGTCTATTGGTGCAAATGGCAAAAAGCGAGATTATTTTGAGTTAATTGCAAACAGACAGAAAGACGCAGCCACTGCAACTCTTGAAAGTATAATCAACAGTGGAGTCTACAGGAAAAGCGCCTAACAATGAAGTTCGATGAGTCCCAGAGACCAGGTTGGTTGCCAGTTGGTTGCTTGGTGGCGTCACAAGTTGCGACACCCAGTTTTCACCTTACATTTCATGGGTGGTGGCAAACCAAGTTGCGCAACCTGGTATTCTAATGAAATTTAGCACTAATAGCCCCATTGAGAATCAAAGGCCACTTTTCAGACACATTAAACGACACGAGCATTGAACACCACGCTTGCTCAGAAGCGCATTGGTGATTTCAGACTTTTATCTATACTGCAAAGATATTTTGTATTTATATAATTGCGCTATTGTCTGGAACTAGCAGCCTTTTTGGAAAATACTTTTTGCATATGGAAAATAGTTTTTTTTACATAACATCATTCTACAATCTCTAAAACCTCCAGGAATAGATATATATACTCAGTAGAGCTGCCGTAAGTTTGTTAACTACTGGTTGGAATTGGAAAAATATTTTTTGTATTAGTAAACACATTTATCGTGAAAGATTAAGGCTATGTAACATCACGCTACGACCTATAGGAGCCGTGCAGCAGCCAAAAATGCGGATAAAACCGCAGGGGACCGCTAGTTAATTATAAGTCCAGGTTTCTTCAAGGTGTTTTCCTTTAGCGATGTCAACGCTAAGATTAGAATGTATATGAATTGAAAAATACAGACGACCACAAAATGTTTTCCTTTTTAAAAAATCATCCACTAATTGCCTAGTATCAAGACGCCAGCCTCTTTCATAAGTGACTGGCGTCTTAACATGAGATCATGAGGCTGGCGTGTTTCATGTGCACCGTACTAACGATGGTTTGGATTAAGTCGTGCTCCGCGCGCGTCAACACTCGATGTTTCGATGGCGCTTAGACCGCCGACATTAACGGAACCCTTTCATCATTAGCATATAGCATAGAATGGCGGGGGCCGGCAAAATTTGCGCGAGTGAATCCCGTACCTATAGGTCGGTCGAGGAACACCGTGGTAGTTTTAGCCGGTTAGAGTCCGGCACACCCCTTCGTCTTGCTCAGATAGGGAATAGTCTATGAGGATTTTTCCCCACGATATAAAAAAGGCGTTCCATGTGAAATGACTGTCAACTCTGGCCAGTTGATAAGAATAGCGCCGCCGGTGCCGCGCGCCGGCCGCCGCTGTCCGCGGTCTCTGTGAACGGCCCCTTAGTTAGAGGCGTCTTCTATCTATCGATGTGAGTTCAGCTTAACTGATAACGAACATGAAAAAGCATGAGCGGATTCAGCAAGAAACAAAGAGCATAAGCAAAATAAGCAATTCGCAAAAAAGCAAACAAAAAGGTTAGCCAATTTCGTGAAAGTGCACGAACAATGTGTAATGTTTCAAAAATCTACAGTTGAAGACGTAAGTACCTAATAGGTGTAATTCGTTTTTATTTATTATTTATGTAAAGTTACGTATCCTAGGAATACTACACAGCAACGCATAGCAGAAAGAAAATTCGCATTGCAAAGATTTAGTTAGGATTACTACCTCTACTATAGTTACATAAGATGTTATTTACACTAATTAATTACCAAAACGAAGTTAATCCTTCGAGACACAATAGAAAGACAATAATAGCAGCCCGACTTGACCTAGACCCAACAACTTCGTGTTACAATAAAATTAACTAGCATATTATTGATGGCAAGTGCAATCAAGAATTATTCCAAATTCAACTTTATAAAACGCTACGATTGAATCTTACCAATGATAAGGTGTTATGCCTGCTAAATGTTCAGTTGATGTAGATAAAGCGATGTTACAGCTCCAGGCTTCGTTCATGGTGAAAGGCAGAAAGTATTTTTTTTTTCTTATTTTATAACAGTACAGTCGATCCGTAGTAAATGAGCTAATAATAGTAGACTCAATAAGAAAATTAAGAAAAATTTCTAAATGTAAGCATAAACAAAGCACAATCAAAATTCAAACAAACAACCAAGTTTAAAATTTTGTCATTGTCACACAGACAGATTCTAACACAGATTTTTTTTTTTAAACGTTTATTGGCAATGGATACAAGTCCTTAGCCTATTACATAAAGAGATTAAATTAACTTAAAAGTAAACTACCTACCTATATTTAAAATCAAACATTTTTTGAACAATATTTACAAATTCCCTATAGTATTTTGAATATATTTATAAATGGCAAAAAAGTTTTTAGGATGACCTAAAATGTGTCTTAAATCTGAGGGGACTGTACCATTATTTGCAGAGTCTAATTCAGTAGCAAAAACTAAACGTTCATAGTTAAAATTTTGACAGTTAAATATTAAATGTTCTAGGTCACCGATATCACTTCCACAATACTGACACGAAGCGTCTGTAAATATTTTAAGTCTTGTAAGATGAGCCGGGGTTCTGCAGTGGCCGAACCGTAACCGGTTGATGGTGGTAATAAAGTTTCTACTGTTGGCTTGCTTGTGTTTGTTATACCAGGGTTTGGGCGGCGGGACATCCTGGATCGAAGCATACCATCTTCCTTTCTCGAGACTGATGATCTTCCAGTACTCATGCCATAATTGTTTAGTGTCTTCTGAAAGCTTATAGTGGTAGTCAGTGAATGGAACATTTACTGCCAGAGAGTGGTCTTCATCGATGGTTCCACGAGTTGCCTTGTCCACCTCTTCATTTCCAGATATTCCACTATGTGAAGGTACCCATTTGAATTTCACACATTTGCCTCTGTTTATTAAAGCTAACAATAATTCCAAAATATCAAAAAGAATATAATTTAAACTATACCTAAGAATATTACTTTGGAGAGCTAACAAAACACTCATACTGTCTGTTATAACTAAAATACTAGAACTATTTACATTAATTACATGCTTAAGAGCAGATACAATTGCATAACATTCTGCAGAGAATATGCTACAATTACTGTTTAATTTATAACATTTTGTCATCTTTAATTGAGGGTCATAGAAGGCTGATGTAACATAGTTATCACCTTTAGAGCCATCTGTGTACATTTTATACATATCTACATGAGAATCTAAGTATTCTAGAAATTCAATATCTCTTGTTAAATCTATATTAAGTAACTTTGAGGAAACACATTTAAAATCAATATTATACAAAGGCAACACAGAATGACTATTTACATTTTTACACAGGTTTTTAACATTAAGGCAAACTTTTAATAATTCAGGCGAATGCCCAGATACAATTTCCTCTACACTTATATTAGAATTATTTACAAACATGTCTGGGAGGTCACCAGATGGCAAAATGTGACTTAGTACTAGATTATTGTCAGAAGTCAATAGTTTGAGGCAGAATTTTTTTGCAATCTGTATTCTTCTTAACTTTAGTGGCATGATTCCAGACTCAGCCTCCATTGAGTTTATAGGAGTGGAGCACATGGCTCCAGTGATGATTCTGAGTGCTTTGTTCTGAATTGTGTCCAGTTTATTTAATAAAGAGATATTAGCATTCATGTAAGCTAAACTACTGTAGTCAAAATGACTTCTGACTATACTCTTGTACAAATTGGCCAGAATCTTAGGGTCAGCACCCCAATGAACCCTAGCCAAAGACCTGAGGATGTTTAAACCCTTACAAGCATTCTTAATAATATAATTTATATGAGATTGGAATGTTAACTTAGAATCTAAATAGACACCAAGGAATTTCTTCTCCTTTACCCATGACAATGGGTTGTTATTGTACTCTACTGATAGTATCTCTGTCAAATCCAAGAGGCGTCTAGAAAACACCATTGCTTTACTTTTTCCCACATCAATATTTAAGTTTAAACTGTTATAGTAAGAATGAATCTCTCTAAGGCCAAAATTTAAGTTGTTAATGGCTATATTGACATCTTTATTTACACTATAAATTACAATATCATCTGCAAATAGCAGATATTTAATAGAAGAGTTATTTAAATGTAAAGCTATTTGAGAGGTGTAGAGGTTGTAGAGCAATGGTGATATAGTGGACCCCTGCATAGTGCCCTTGTAAACATGTCTTGGCCCATGTAGAATGTTATTAAATTTAACATACATAAGTCTGTCATATAAAAAGTAAAAAATCCATTTACAGATTTTGCCTGGGACACCTACTTTGCTAAGAATTTGGACAAGAATGGATGGATTTACATTATCAAAAGCACCACTGACATCAAGGAAAGCTGAAACTACATATGAATGACTATGGAAAGAATTCTTTATGTCTGAAATGAAAGCTGTGAAGTTATCAGCGGCACTCTTGCCTCTGCGAAAACCAAACTGTTGTTTAGGTAATATGTTATTCTTTTCACTAAAACATTCCAGTCTCAATTTTAGCATGCACTCGAAAAGTTTCCCAACACATGACGACAAAGATATTGGCCTATAGGAATTGCAATCGCTTTCTGGCTTCTCTGGTTTTAGAATAGGAATTACACATTGTGTTTTCCAGGCTTCTGGAATGGTCTCAGAGCTCCATAGTAAATTGTAAATCTGTAAAAGCTTATCACGCGCAATAGGATGTAATTTGCGTATTAATTTATAAGTTATATCATCAAGACCTGGTGTCGTATCCTTTCTTGATCTTAAAGCTACATTTAATTCGGATATTGAAAATGGTTCAGTTAAAAAACTTCCTTCAGAACTACCCATGGAATCAAAAATATGTTTTAACCTTGTTGTGTCAACACCTTTTTCAGGAGGAGATGGTGGAGCATATTTATTTAAAAATGATGGGATCCATTCATCGTTTTTGGAGGATCTACTGCAAGCAGCGCGCTTAAATCTCCTTATATAGTTCCAAATCATGCTAACAGGTGTGTACCTATTGAATGACTCGCACAACAATCTCCAACCATTCTTCTTTTTCTCACAAAGCAGCTTCTTTTTACGAGCATCTATTTTTTTATATTCAATGTAATTAGCTAATGTAGGTATAGATTTATAATTCTGCAAAGCTAATTTACTGTTTTGCACTGCAGTACTACACTCACTGTCCCACCAGGGGACTGGCTTTCTAATTTTATGAGGGTTTGGATTTGGTTTTAACTTGGGGATGCAATCTGACTTGATATCATTTAACTTATCACAGAAACTATTGTAAACTGATAAGGGATCTTGTGTGTCTAACAAAATGTTGTTAAAAGCTGTTTCACTTACAGAAAAGAACTTGGGCCAGTCTGCTTTGCTGTATAAGAAGCGCTCAGTTGAAGGACCTATAATAAATTGTTCAGTGGAAACTTGAAGAGTAATTATGGTGGGAAAGTGATAACTACCCATTGGGTCATCATGCACCTTCCACTCACACAAGGGAGCTAAGTTGGGACTCACACAGGAAATGTCTATTGCTGATGGATTGTGGTGAATAGTACCTACAGTAGTTGGAGATCCAGTATTTAAAATGCATAAATCACACTCATCCAACAAATTGTAAACATCATTACCTCTTGAGTTAGAAGAAATGCAACCAAAAGCTAAATGATGTGCATTCAGGTCACCAGAAAGAATGAGTGGTTTGGGCAAGCTGTCTATGATCTGCTTCAATCTCCTGCACTTGAAGCGACCCCCGCCGGGAGGGCTGTAAGCACAGACCAGTGAGAGGCTACCAGAACTTGTTTTTAAAATAATAGCAGCTGTTTGCAGAAAATCGTAGTAGGGAGTGCTATAAATACGATATTTGAAAGAACTTTTAATTAAAATTGCTACTCCACCATGACCATTAGGACCATTTTGTAAAACTGTATTGTAACCAGGAATACGGAAATCTGACTTTTCTTTTAACCAAGTTTCATTTAATAAACAAATATCAATATCTGATTCTGTTAAAAAGTTAATTAATAAAGGTTTTTTATTGTTGACACTTTGAATGTTAAACTGAGCTATTGTGATGTAAGATTTAATGTTAGAATTTTGTTGTGATCCAATATCCATAATTAAATAAGATTTTGCAAGAAAACATCTTTAATTTTTTTCATTGTAATAGCTTCATTACCAGAAGAGTTTGCTAAGGTTACCAAGGACTTGACAATAGCTTTAAGAATAATTTCATTGTTGGCAATAGATTGTACGTCATAGCTGGGAGACTTAGGAGTTTCGACAATAGCAGGTGTAGATACAGTAGATGAGATTACATTTTTATTTACAGAAGTATTTACATTTTTAGATTTTAGAGGGGGGAAATTTTTGTCATCAAACTTACCAACTACAGAGGCAAATGTGCGATTCTGGTTCAGGATCCTGTTCCGTTTTTCTTCCATTTTAGCTTTCTTTACTGGACAGTCTCGAGAAATCGCTAGATGGTCTTTACCGCAGTTGATACATTGAATAAACTCTGATGTGCATTCCTTATACAGATGAGCCCCGGCACAAGAAGAACACATTTGCTCTCCCCGGCAGACTTTGGCAGAGTGGTTGAATTTGAAGCATCTGTAACATTGTACTAAAGGTGGCACATAAGTGTACACTTGGTATTTGAAAAGTTTGAGGTATACAAACTCAGGAAGAGAGTTTGTTGAAAAGGTGATGGCCACAGTGGTCATAGGCTGTAATTTCTTTTCTGAGTCCTTCTTCATAAATCTCTTCACAGAAATGATATCAGCATCACAACATAGGGACTTGTAGATGTCTTCATTGGAGATGTCTGTTGGTACATGTTTGATGATGCCAACCCGCTCTACCAGGTGGGCAGGAATAAATGCTCTCATTTTTTCTGCACTAAGGAACTTTTCTTGTTTTAAAAAGCCATTAGCTGCTGCAGCTTTCTTAAATGTTACGCCAATTTTGTAAGCATTTATACGGTGGACCCCGGTAATGCCCTTGACATTGTCAGTGAACAGTTGTGTTAGTTTAAACGGGTTTTTATTGCCAATTTTCTCTTTCTCCTTAGACTCGACGTATACGGTGTAGTCGAAGTTCGTGCTACTTTCGAGAAATAGTCGAGTATAGTTTGTTTTGTAGTACTGCTGATACTTATTTTCTTCCGAAGGTAAGGTTTGATTGTACCTTCGCTTCCGTTCAACGGGGAGCTCCTGCTCCCCGTCGCTTTGTGTACCCATTAGGATGGGTAAATTACAGGTCTGTGTGTGTTACTCAGTATTTCAGCGAAATATAACAGAACTTAGGCAATATTTGCAAAAAATGTTAAATTTGCCGCCCGCTTAGTTAGACTTCCCGCCAAAAAGTCATTCTAACACAGATTATTTACATTGTTGCCAGCCTCATTTGTTTTTATCGAAAATTAAATTAATTGCTTACCAATTTGTGGGGCATTCATTATTTTAAAAGTATTATCCATATTATTATGCCTTGTTGTGCATATTAAATTATTATTCAATACTAATTATTACGTCTTTCAGTAATGAAAATATTCATTCCATAAATATTTTTTTACTTGCTACTTCAAAAATCCAATGTCATTTCAGTTCAATGCCTGTGTTCCAATCTAAGTGATTTGTGATTTCATATTTGTAGCATATATCTTCCTAAAACACTTTAAATTCATCTTAGTATTTTTTTAAGTTTTTTTATCTCATTCATTCTTTTAATTTCAATCTAAAAGGTGATATTTTTTAATAGTAATAATAAATAACAAAGGTTAGATTTTTCTTAAAAACCCTCTGAAATAAATGCTCAAGATATTAAGTTTGCTTTGCTTGTTTCGTACCTACTTGTTATGACGTTAATGATGGCTCGCTCGCCACTATTATTGTCAAACAATAAAAACATTCACCAATCAGTCTATTTTGTTAAATATTTTCTTTATTACTACAATATCGTTCAAATAAATATTATTTAATTAGATTATAAATATCTTATTATAATGTGTTGTTGACGAAGGGATCATTGGATTACCGTATTACAAATTTCGATAAATATTTGTAATTGAAATAAAATGTATAACCCTGATATCAATGACTATCAACTTACTTCAATAATAACAGAGTGCTGTGGAGGCGTAGCTGTTGTTTACTCAGCGCTTTACAAGCCCAACAATCAAAATGTCGCCATCAAGAGGTATTTTGTGGATAAGACGAAGGAAAACGCTAGTCTGATACAGGTATTTATAATTTAAGTTATCTTTTTCCATTCGCTTAAAAGTAACACAAATTTCTGTAAATGTCTTAGGTAATGAATTTAGTGAGAGACATGCTGTCTAAATTTCCAGATATTTTCTTATTATTTATGAACTTTTAGTTTATAGGTCATTCAAGGGCTAATAAAGGACACTACCTAACTACATGTAAAATAATAGGCATGTTGTATTGTCACAGAATTTTAGAATTATCATGAATTCTTATACTATTAGAATCATAGCTCAGTTTAGTCATAGGCTCACCCAGTTTTTGCTTATATACTTCATTTGTTTGAGTACATAACAGAAGGTAAACAATAACGGAATGTCTTTTTATCTAAAACAAAAACATGTACCTAAAAAGTTTTTTTTTTGGGGAGTGGGAAATCATCAAATGACTTCTCCCGTCCTGGGCGGGGCGGGAGGGTGTGTCATACTTTTACTGACTAAAACCCACTCATGTTCCTTCGGTTCCCCTTTATGTTCCGGAGTCAACTAATTGTAAACATTTCTATATGTAAAGATTGTTTACATTTACGTAATTACCCAAACAAATGGAGTATAGATAATATAAATTAAGCTTCTTTTTTGGTCTTATTTTGGGTATGAACACTCCTATTATAAGCTAGGTAAGGCACAAACCACATGCAACTTATAATCTTTGTTTATTTAAATGATCGAATATAGAAAATAATCAAACTATGCTATAACTTACAAAAAAGCACAATATTCATAATTTCATTTCTGACCTTTCAGCAAGACATCCTCACAAGGAAAGAACTACAACATGCAAATATACTTCCATACTTGACCTCATTCGTACATGGACGGGAGCTGTATGTAGTGTCTCCGCTCATGACCTTCGGCTCCTGCAGGGATATCCTGGACCGGTACTTCCAAGAAGGTCTGCCTGAGCTGGCCTGCGCTATTGTGCTCAGGGACGCACTGCAAGCTTTACAGTATTTGCACAAACAATTGTATATACATAGGTGAGTGAAATGAATAATGATAAATTATTGTAGGAAGGTACAATAATTAATCATTAGTGTACTACCATAAACATGACTTTTTGCAATCAAAGGTAATTGCAGATCAAACAAATGGCATTATTATTGAATTATGTGAATTTTCATCATAAAAAAATTCACACTTATTTCTATTTAAACTAAACACTTTTTTTAAACAAATTAAATGTCATTTTATAGTCAATAGTCTAATAGTCTATAAAATCACTGAATAATCATTTTGCCGAAAATACAACCGACACACTGTTCTACACAAAAATGCTACGTCTGGCTGTCTAGTTACAATGTGCTATTTAATTTTCCTGGACTGAGTCACACTTTGCTATTAAGAAAAAAAATCTTTTTACTTTGTCAGGTCAAAGTCTACATAATATTATAATATGTGATCATACTTGATAATATTTGAATTTTGAGTTAAATAAAAATTTAACTCAAAATTCAAACAATATTACTCTGATCTCAGATTTAAACAAACTTATTCACAATTCACATTTCATTAAGTAAGTAAGTAAGTTCTTCTGTTTGTGTGAGATATTGTGTTATGTAAAGATAGATAGATTGTGAGAAAAATTATGATGATATCATTACTTGATGAGACATGAGATGTGAACTTGATATAGCTTCCATTTCCTAAATTCCTAATTAAGATATATATTTTTTATTTTGGTGAAATACATGTTTTTTCACAGAAATGGTTTTGACATTGTATTTTTATTATTATGGAGTTTCTTGCCATTCCTTCTCCATGTGAATCAACTTTTTGGAATGGGTGACTAGATTTATGAGTTCTAGTGTCTTTAAGCAGCAAGCAGTAATCAATTCTCACAAAAAATCTACTAATGGTTGATGCAACCGATTGCAAGATATAAATTGGAAAAAGTGTCTTTAAAATGGTATATTAGAAATAAATGATTTGACTATGACATTTGTAGGAAGAATCCCAAGTTAGTATAATAGGTCAAGGGCAATGATGCTATAAGTAAAAAAGCGTAGATAGGTTATATGCAGTCAAAAAGTGGCACATTAAAAGTTTGCCAATTGACAAATATTATATTGAGTATCGCGTTGACATTTGAAGTTATCTCTTTTTCACTCGCACTACTTCAATCATGTCATCCTACATTGACGTGTAATGTATGTGTGCGTTAGTGTGCCGTTTTTGAATATAGAATTTCGTTTGAGTAACCTATCTACACCTTTTTACTTATAATATCATTGGTCAAGGGTGTTAATGATAACGATAAGGCTTCCTCCAGGAGTGTCCGTGCCAGTCATGTGCTAGTAGGCGCGAACGGCGTCGTGCGCCTGTCGGGGCTGCGGAGCGCCGCCTCGCTCGTGCTGCGCGGGCGACGGCAGCGGCATCTACACCAGCTGCCGCCGCCTGACGGAGACAACACCAACCTCATGTGGCTCAGTCCTGAGCTTTTAGAACAGGTAGGATGATGTGGTCTTGCAAGCAACCTGATGCTCCAAGCTCCGCCTAATGGTTTGTGGGTTTGTGCCTATTAACATCTGCATCAGCTGCCGCCGCCTGACGGAGACAACACCAACCTTATGTGGCTCAGTCCTAAACTGTTGGAACAGGTATGTGGGTATCACGCAGAAGGAAATTGCGGAAAGGGAGAGAAAGATCTTTACCTCAGGCACAGCAGGCAGACCGGGCGTCCGAGAAGGTCGTACGCTGCCTTCATCCTGATATTAAGTGTTCGCTCGCTGGGTATTAAAATCTGCACCTGGCTTAGCCCTCAACTATTGGAACAGGTAGAATGAGGACTTGCAAACAACCTGATGCTCCAGGCTCCACCTAATGGTTTGTGCGTTTGTGCCTACTGGCATCTGCAACAGCTTGCGCCGCCTGACGGCAATACCAACCTCATGTGGCTTAGTCCTGAGCTATTGGATCAGGTAGGATTTTCTCTTGTAAACAACCTGATGCTCCAGGCTCCACATAATGGTGTGCGGGTTTGTGCCTATTGGCATCTTCAACAGCTGCCGCCGCCTGATGGAGAAAATACCAACTTCATGTGGCTCAGTCCTGAACTATTGGAATAGGTATGTTGTGGCTCCAGAGGAGTAACACTTCACCGCCAGACCTAAAAAAGCCCATGGTGCCGATTCTCTTGTTCACAAACTAAAGTAAATTTAAGTTAGTGCATCTTTCTCTTTCCATTTAATTAAGAAAAGGACAGAAGATAAAATATTAGTTAAGTCCTGTCAAATTTAGACACTCCATAGATAATTTAGACACGTTTTGAAAACATGGCGTCTAAATATACGTCAATTTTCTTCCGGCGCTGTCTAATTTGACAGGATTAAACTAAATTGTATCTTCTGTCCTTTTCTTTAAGAAATGAAAAGAGAAAGATGCATTTAACTTAAAATTAGAATAGTTTGTGACCAAGGGAATCGGCACCATGTGGGCCTTGGCACCAGCAAAGGGTTGCGGAAGTCTCATACGACTTTTTTGTTCCATCTATCAACTCTTAACTCCTTTGGCTGGAGACGCTGTTGATTAGTAAATTATAATTTGTTTCGCCGCAATCAGATTTCACTTGACTGGTGGATTATATCCAACAAATTCTTTATTGTTCTTAAAATTTCTAAGAATTTGTCATGTACAAGATACTAGATTTCTGTTTCATTATACATCTCTTATTTCTCCAGAATCTCAAAGGCTACGACGAGAAATCCGACATCTACTCCCTGGGCGTGCTATGCTGCGAGCTGGCCAACGGCGCGGTCCCGTTCGCGGAGGTCCCGACCACGCTCATGTTCACGGAGAAGGTGCGCGGCAGCCGGCCGCAGCTGCTGGACTGCTCCACCTTCCCGGAGCCCTGCCTCGATGATACTGAGATGAAGAGTGAGTTTAACCTTTCAACGACCACCGTCTTTTACTTATGGGATAAAACCCATTCTTTGTTTTCCTACGCTGTTTACTGCTATTTACACAATCGTAATTTATTTTATTTTATAAATTTAAGGAAAACTTACAGCTAATACAGTCAAAAAGAATGAAGCAATGTGTAAAATAAGGCCAATTACAAGCTTTCATTTATAAGCTAATTAGTAATAATGTAATTATTGTGTATTGTAAAAAAAATACGCTAAATTGAAGTTCACAACTATTCAATTTAGCGGATTTTTACAATCACAATAATTTCAAGCACGAAAATACAAGACAATAAACAACTGCACACAAATACACATATCCACACACACATGCGCATAAATATGTCTGTAGGTGTGACTTTAGTTCAATGCACAGCTACCAGGGCGGCGCTGCTTTCGCGCGATTTAAACTTTAACGTGAACTTAGCTCCCTATTTCATAGTATATACTGTACTCTTTGGACAGTGCGCTGAAATGGCTTTCAAGTCTGCATTGTTAAGTATACATTTATAATGAATAAGTATGTATATCAGTTGTCTAGCTATTATAGCACAGGCTCTGTTAGTTTTGGATCAGATGACCGTGTGACTTGTAACAAGATATTTATTTATTTGTATCGACTGTCCCAGGCATGTACAACACGGACAGCGGCGTGGGCGACAGCGCGGACGCGGTGTCGCGGCTGCGGCTCGTGTACGCGGGCAGGAAGCTCTCCGACACCTTTCATCATCTCAGCGAGATGGCGCTGCAGAGGTGAGCTGTTGATAGATGGGAGCATGATCCTGCTTATATTAAAAAAAAAACTTCTTTATGACTTTCTCTTCTACCTGACGTACACAAACAACTCGAGCCTGTCTTATGCAGGGTGGAAAAATCAATGGGCACTAAAGGACCGAAAGTTCTAAAGATTATTTTATTTAAAAGAACCATCCTAGCATTAAAAAAAATTAAACGTTGTCCTGTTTCACTAGTCGACACAGTCAATGATTAAAGATAAAGTATCTTCAAGAAACTTATAGGTTACATGAACTTATAGGCGACATTCAATTACTCCTTTTAACCACTATTGTTCTGCATAACTAGACCTGCAAGTCTGTATGTAAATTATTTTTTTACTTACTTTACCAGTGACTATAATTTTGCAGAGACCCCGACAAGCGGCCATCAGCGACACAGCTGCTGAACCACCCGTTCTTCAAACAGATCAGGAAGACTGACTATCTGCCTGGACTTATCGGGAGGGTGAAGCCTATTAAACCTGACCTCAGTGAGTTTGTTTCTTGTAATTCTCTTGTTTTACTAAAAGACCATTAGATGTTATAAAGTACAGGTTTTTGCAAAGAGGCTTTGCGTTTGACGTTCTAGTACAACACTCTTTGTATCTTGTCTATGTACTTGTAAACTTATTTCAATGATCTTTGTATTTCAATGTCGTATAAAGAATAAATATCAGCCTATTGCTGTCCGACTGCAGTTCATATAGCTCTTCTTATACAGAGGAGGCACGAATATTTATTACCATGGTTATTCAAGCGTTCATCACGATGTTTTTCCTTCACCAACGTCTTTAATGTCCAAGATAAAGTTCACAAAATACATATACTAACTAAACTATTATGTATTCCAGACGACATGTCCGCCCTCCTGTTACAAGAGAAGCTGTCAGAGATGGACATAGAGAAGACTACGGAGTGGGACTTCTAGCGCCACACGTAGCGTCACCGCGCCCGGACATACGCCTTCTGTGCACGCACTTATCTTACACACGTCGCATAGACGTACTAGCGTTCTACGAGCTTATATGATAATTTAGGGACTAAACACACTTATCTAGCTCTATTATCCTTTTGACCGTTATAGTCATGTATAGATGACAAACCAAAATGTACCTAACACCACCTCACTCCTCATCATATGCCACGGTCACGATATTGAGACGTATTTCAAAACATTTTTAAAAAGCTTAGCGCTGGCATGTGTTTCCTGTTTTGACGTGGTGGTCAAAAGGTTAACACGTCGTTTAGACTCAATAATAAGTCCTCGTAGAACGGAAGTATGGCTACTAATTTACATCTGAACTATTGGGCTGCCTTCTTACTGATTGTATGTCTAGCATTGGCGTAAACATCGCATACATGCTGCGTAATTTTAGCGATCAATATATTATAAGTACTTATTAAAGAAAATATTGACAGATTGAATGCTCATAAACTCGTGTACTTATGACTAGAATCGCATGTTTATGTCCGATAGGGTACATGATATGAAAACGTCATGTGCGTTAGCGAGCCATTTTTGAAATTCCAATCCTATGTAGGTAACCTACTTACGTCTATTCTACTTTTAATGTCGAGGTTTGCGTGTAACACTTAACTTTTTAAAGCTAGAGCATATACGCAAACCCAAATTCATCGCTAATACCTACAAATGAAAATAGGAATTCCAAAACTTCGGGAGAATCAACAATATTTTACTTTTTGTCAACAATAGAAGCTTAAATTTTAAATCCAAACGACGACATAATAATAATAATATACTCAAAAGTAATGATCTATTAATTTATTTCGTGTCATATTGCAGCGCTTTTTGGTCCCATATTTGTGTCATTGACGTGCGCTCGCTTGTCACGTATATGTGACAAATAAATTAGTTTACTCCAGTCGTGAAGGCAGCCTAGCACTCAGATTACAGTCTTCCCATACATAAATTAAATTAAAGCAATAGGATAAATTGAATAAAATTAATAATAATATTTACCGGAACTTTGTTCACACTGCCATCACAAAGTTGCAAAAATAATTAAATAGATGATTAGAATATTTTATTACTAGACGTACAAATATGTAATATTACTAATAATTATGTAGACATTAGACAATGACGCTAGAAAATGGAATTTTAAATTAACAGTACGATAAATAATTTTAAATAAAATTCCCGTTCCTATTTATTAATTTGACACAAGCTGGATTAGTGATGAACACAAAATTAATGTTATGCTAGAATCTTATGACTCCAACAAAGATAAACTTTATTTATCATCAGTACATTCATTCACCTGAAATGAAATAATACAAGCGCCTTAAAATATACACGTCAAAATGTACTATTGCCATGAAAAGAATTTGTAACCTGGACGAATTACCTTTATAGAATACGATAAATGTTACAATAATAAAAAATGCCTTAGAATAAAATACAATTTTTGGATTATTGCACCATCGATCGACCACAAATTTTTCGTACCAGGTGTCATCACTATTTAGAAATGTAAAAATAATAATGACGAATTATACTTGATGAATTATTTAAAAAATATCACTGACATTTTGTTTTTGTGCAATATATGGCAACCCCAAGTATAGAAACGTCAAGATGGCCACTACAGAGCCATTGTGGTAATATTAAAATATAGTATTAAAATGTAGTTGTTGAAGAACAGAAGGAGGCGTATTTTGGGGTTTTTAACATGAATTTATATTTACTTTAATTGAATGTAATTTTAGTTCAATTAGACAGATGTTGCCACTGTGATCATTAATAAACAATTTATTGTTATATTTGTGTTTTTTTCCTCTTATTCACACGTCACAAACAAACAAACATTGTCTAATAATCTGCCTCTATTTTGTTGAAGAGGAGCTGATACCGAGGTGCACAAAAACAAATCAATCGACCAATATTTTCGCATTGATACTTTCAAAAATTATAACTCGCATCCTAGTGTATAAAAGGCGGGCGACACAACTGTCAAACGTCAAGGGCACGATAGAGATGCAATTATCTCGCCGTAAAACTTCATCAGAGTCTGCCATAATCGACATTAAGGCCCGAGTCGCACCTGAATGGCAGCGGCCGGCAGCGGTGCGGCGAGCACCTTCAGTGTGAAATCATTTTAAACTTTAACTACATACTTAAAAGACCAGTATCGCTTGAAAAGCTTGAAAAGGTCGCGAGGCCGCCCGCGGCGCCGCGCGCCTCGCGCTTCTTCCGTCGCTGGCGGCCGCTGCCATTTTGGTGTGACTCGGCCCTAACCATTCAACGACCAAGCGACAGCCGGCTATTGCGCTGCTTTTGTTTTTGTAGTGTGTTCGAAGGTGTAATGCAGACAAGTTTGAGTCTGACAGAGTCGGCCAGTAAGCGTCTGACAGATCCCTTCGCCCTCCCTGTGCAGAGGACTTCTATAAGAATTTTATAAACCAGGCTCGACTTGAAAGGTGGTAATTTAAACAACATTTAAATATAGTTCCTTATATATTATTGTCAATATGGTTGAGTATCGCTTGCAGCCATACCGCGGCCGCGCGCGCGCCGGCGTCCTCGTCTTGTATGTACCCGCTCGCCACGTAAGACGCTCTGCCCGCCCTGGAAACGATTCAATATTATTTACAAGGTTTTCAGATCACTTGTATCGGTGTAGTGCTATATAGGGTGTCTGGTAATTAGTGAACGATACTAAAACACGTGATTGTGCTGACAAACCTGAAATCGCGAAAAACAAACAGCTGTTCAGTAGGTAACCTAATACTGAACAGCTGATATTTTTTTTCGCGATTTCGGCTTTGCTCCCTTATTAAAAATTGATGATTGATGATTTGAGCATGATTATTTGTTCTGTGTCTGGGTGTAATTTATCTATAATATGTATGTATTTATAAATTATATAAGTATGTATATCAGTTGTCTGGTTACCATAACACAAGCTCTGCTTAGCTTGGGATCAGATAACCGTGTGTGAGTTGTCCGAAGATAATGGTGCCGATTCTCTTGTGCACAAACTATCGTAAATTTAAGTTAAGTGCATCTTTCTCTTTCCATTTCTTAAAGAAAAGGACAGAAGATACATTTTAGTTTAATCCTGTCAAATTAGACAGCGCCTGATGAAAATTGACGTATATTTAGACGCCATGTTTTTAAATTGCGTCTAAATTATCTATGGAGTGTCTAAATTTGACAGGACTTAACTAATATTTGATCTTCTGTCCTTTTCTTAATTAAAAGGAAAGAGAAAGATGCACTTAACTTAAATTTACGATAGTTTGTGCACAAGAGAATCGGCACCATTATTAGATATTATTAATAGGTGTTCTATAAGACGGGAACCTTATGAAAGGAAAGCATGCCCTTGTCTTGGCTCGCGAGGCTGAAATGTTTCATAAGTGATAAGGCTTGGCTCGCGAGGTAGTCATGTGGAATGTTTATGAAGTCACTTTGCAGATAGACGTGACGACCAGCGGCATAATAGCAAAGAACCATGACCAACACCTGAGGAGGCTCTTGCTAGGCAGCTGGAGCAAGGGTCTCATTAAGAAAGTGGACCCGGCTTAAATTGTCCGGAGGTTCCTCACTATCGAACCCTAACCACGAACAGATTGAAATCTGTTCAACTCACGGGTGGGCTACTAATCCAAACTTATATTATAAATGCGAAAGTAACTCTGCCGGTCTGTCTGTCTCTTGACGCCTAAACCACTGAACCGATTTAAATGAAATTTAGTACAGATATAGTCTGGGACCCGAGAAAAGACATATATATGGATAGTTTTCATCCCCGAAAATCCCCCGGGAATAGGAACTATTATTCCACGCAGACGAAGTCACGGTATAAAGCTAGTTTATTATTTTTCTCATTTATTACCTGGCGACCATCTTGGCGGTGGCTTTGGCTCCAGTCTCAGACGCTTCAACAGTTTTCTTCAATAACTGCTTCAGGTCAGTTCTCAAGTTCTGTTTGTACGCCTCTGCTGCGATGTGTAGTGTGTCTAACTGCGGATAAACGAGTTAAGATTATCAGCAGTTAAATAAATAAATATCCTTGGACAACTCACACACGATCATCTGATCCCAAACTAAGTAGAGCTTGTATTATGGTAATCAGACAACTTATAAACATACATAGGTATAAATATAATTACTTAATATAGATAAATTAATACTCCCAGACACAGAACAAACAATCATGCTCATCACACAAAGTTTGTTCTAGGTGGGAATTGAACCCACGACCTCCGGCTGTCAGGGTCATTAACCACTAGACCAAAAGGCCCGTCAAACAAAGAAGCAAGCAGTTAAGTACTGCGAATTTAAAATTCTCGGATATAGGTAATAGCCAAAAATGTGCACTAGTTTTGGACTAGGTAGGCTGTAATTTTGCATAAAACAAATACGAAAGAAACAGTCCAGCATTTACCATAGTTCTGTCGCCAGGTTCAGCTCCTCCGTATTTGGAAATTGCCTGAATACTGCTTTCCCACGCTTTCAGCCATGATGTAACATCGTTTGATTTAGCACTGCAATCACAAAGAGATTTAAAGCCAAGTTACTTATCACATACTTTAGTTTAAATTCTCCGTGTCAATTTCTGTCTGTTACTCTTATTTGCAAATCGACAATCAGACAGGAATACGGCATTGTTTCTACAAGACTACCTAATTATCTATTAAGCTAATTTATTTAATGATAATGACGATTACTGACCTAGCCATAGCTTGAGAGGCTGCCGACAATCCTAAGCTGTAGATACCACCAGATGTGCCTCCCATGTCGGTCTCGGCTATCTCTGATAGATCCCACAAAACGTTGGAAGGATACCTCACTGACGCCGTCTTCAAATATGACTGTATTGCTGAAAAACAATATTTTTTACGTATAAATGTATCTAAAAAAGGCTCATTCAAAATCTACATTTTTTAATATTTTTTTATGTTATTTCTTCTCAATTTCCTTATCTTAAACTAGATTTTGCCCGCGACTTCGTCCGCGTGGATTACAGGTTTCCGGGGGATTTCCGGGATGTAAACTATCCTGTCCTTTCTCGGGTCCCAGACTATATCTATCCTGTACTAAATTTCATTCAAATCGGTTCAGTGGTTTAGCCGTGAAGAAGAGACAGACAGACAGACAGAGTTACTTTCGCATTTATAACATTAGTGCGGATTACAATAATAAATGGAAAACAAACAAAAAAGGCCGAAAATGTGATTTATTTTGATAATAACGGCTGATGATTGCCTAGATCTGTTATCTCAGCCCATCAAATAAATAAATAAACTCACCAATTCCTAATTTTTTTAACGTAATACCACAATCACCGTCTCCACACCCTGAATCCAGCCTGTTCAGAAGACCTTCACTGTTTATCAGGGCATTGGCTGCAGCTAATAGGCTACCTCGAAGTAAGTCCTGTTCCTTTGACGTCAGGGATGGTCCTGATGCACCCTGGATTAAGGTACAAATATGACAGGGTCATCAAAATGATGAAATAGATAAAAGGAAATGCATTTTAAAGGGCTCCGCTCCGCTTTTGCCAGTTTTAGAGTTAGAAAAAATATTCGTCCTTTCGAGACCGTGTGGTGTGAGACAAAACTTTAGTCAGAAGTCTAAATCTTTCGAACACACGTGATTTGAGACACAATAGAAAGACAATAGCAGCCCGACAGCCGGCTGTGTCGGTTGGTCGTTTGGTTAAGAAGATTTGCAATTTCACAGCTAGCACCATGCAGCACATACCCGATTTCTTGACTTATTTAGGTTCAGGGTCACTGTACTACCCAGTCATGAGCTGGGGAATTGGATATTGCCAAATAAAACAAAACCTTTTTGCTTAAAATACACAATTTAATTGTGTACGAGGATGATACCAAACATGAACTTAATTATTCTGGAGTCTAAGCAACAGGCACTAAGAGAAGAAATATTGCCAAGACCACTATTACACCTCGAAAAACCCTTAGTATCTCTTACCAAAGATTTAAAAACCATTTCTAAACTCACCTTCCTCCCATCAGCCTGCAGCAGTGTCTCATCATCTACATGTAGCCCCTCACTCCTTACTGACAGTTGTCCCCCAGTCCACGCGCTGCCTGCCGCCGGAGCATCCGTCAGCTCCAGCCACAAGTCTCGCTTGTCGTTTGGCAAGTTAAGCAGACAGATCTGGAAGCCTTGCATCTCCAGGGACGTCTTGAAGTGCCCGGAGAATATTCTTTCTACTATGATTTTCTTGCTTTCTGTGAAATTTAGAGAGGTTTGCTTGAAAGGCGTAGAAAAGGGAGATAAGTCATGTACCTTCTTTAAAACTGACTAAGAAGTTTTTTGTACTGTTGCAGAATTATTGAATTATAATACCTGCTGGACAATGACCTCTTCTCATGCAGAGAAGGATGGGCATTGATTATATACACTTGCTGTTAGATTGAGGTTTTCAGATTTACGATGTTTTTCCTTCACCGATGTCAGAGATGTTCCAAATAACTAACTATAACATTTATGAATTGAAAAGGCCCTTTTTTGTTTCTATTGACCCCAAGCATAATTTGATCACAGCAACCAGACGCTGAACTGTTCTTGCCAATTGTAGGTACTTACCTAATTGATCCTTAATCTCTGCGCTTATGATGTTCATTTCAAAGATGGAAGTGCCTCCCAAATTGTCAACCGTCGCGACTACCCTGTTGCCAGCAACCAGTTTCAGGTGGGATATTATCTGGAAATCATAAGGAGTTTACATATTTTACCTGCTTTTTAGATGGTTCAGGCAAACAGAGCAGAAACTTCTATTTTACATCTAGATCCAAATGCCCAGCGCACAAAAAACGGAGAAAGACTTCAAGTCAGTGCTGCTTAATCTAGTTATGCTGTGATCGGTCATTAGTATAGTGACCAATACAATAAAAATGTTTGCTCTCATACCTAAGTAATAACAAACGGCCTTCAAAATAATCTTTTATTCTATAACACCTGACGAATGCGTATGCGATCATCTTTGGGTTCTGACCTACATAGTGAGATAGAGGCCGTTAAATTACTTTATTTAAAAAAAATATATGGGAACACCCCTGAATCATGACTTATCAAACAAAAAAAGAACCATCAAAATCCGTTTACAATTGACGGAGATATCGCGTAACAAACATAAAAAAAAAACATACAGACGAATTGAGAACCTCCTTTTTTTTGAAGTCGGTTAAAAAATAATTGGAAAGTATGGTTTGTTATGTGTGTTACAAAATAAATGATTGATTGATTGATTGATGAGTACAATAAAAAGTACAAGTCGGCAGTCGATGTCATAACTTCGTAACTTGTCTATATTTTCGTTAGTAGTTTTATTGCCTGGCAGGTTAGTTTAAAACACTTTCTGAAATCAAACGCACCTTCTCAAGGATCATGGCGACGACTTCTTTAGCGGTGCCCATCTTCATCTTCTCAATGCCGGCTTCCCCGTGCACTCCAGCGCCGAGCTCCATCTCATCGTGTGCTATTTCGAATAGAGGCGGCTGACCTGATGACCGTTAAAAATTTAAATTGTAACTATAAAAAAATAACCGCCTTCAAAAACTAAAAACCCAATAATAACTAAAATTTCGGAAGTCGGTGGCAACACAAATTGAATGGCAGAAGAGAAACCACCGACTTCCGAAATTTTAGTTATTATTGGGTTTTTAGTTTTTGAAGGCGGTTATTTTTTTTTTGAAAAAAGTTTTTTATTTATTACTTTTTAGTGTCGACTCCCAATGTTTGACTGTGTATAGTATCTTTCAAAGTAATTTATTTTCAAAATAAAACTACTAACAATCTTATAAAACAAAAATAGAAACTTGAAGACAAAGCACACATCGTCTATGAAAATTTCGTCATTTTTTTTTGTTCTTGGTGAATTTTTCGAGAAGCACTGAACCGATCGCCACAAAATTTATATGGGACCACCCCTAAATCATGACTTATCAAACAAAAAAAGAACCATCAAAATCCGTTGACAATTGACGAAGTAATCGATGAACAAACATACAAAAAAAAAAAAAAAAAAACATACAAACAGCCGAACATAGTACCTCCTCCTTTTTGTGAAGTCGGTAAAAAGAACTACAGATCATCGGCCAATAAAATTAATAACGTAGATATTGGTGTCGACTCTCTAGTGCAGAAGCTAACGTAAATTTAAGTTAAGTGCATCTTTCTCTTTCCATTTCTTAAAGAAAAGGACAGAAGATACATTTTAGCTCAATCCTGTCAAATTAGACAGCGCCTGATAAAAATTGACGTATATTTAGACGCCATGTTTTTAAAATGCGTCTAAATTATCTATGGAGTGTCAACTTCAACTTCAACTTTTATAATTATGATGGCAATCCACCGAATTTTCGGTGATTTCTGCCAATGTCCAGTTTGAAAATAATATTATAAAATAGTGACAATTGTACGGTTATTAAATTATAGTGTGGAGATCATACACGTGTTCTTATAACCAAGAACACGAGATGACTCCCTATGGAGTGTCTAAATTTGACAAAACTAAACTAACATTTGATCTTCTGTCCTTTTCTTAATTAAACGGAAAGAGAAAGATGCACATAACTTAAATTTACGTTAGTTTGTGCACAAGAGAATCGACACCATTGACGTATTCCAAATTTATCTGGACACTCCCACATGAAATCACCTTGTTACCTTGAACAGGAATTCATCATCATCTCCCTAGCCTTTTCCCAACTGTTTTAGGGTCGACTTCCAATCCAACGGGTTTTAGCTAAATATCATAATTTTACTTGTAGCCTGCCCTCATGAGACGGATTCTAGGCAACACGGTAGCCATCGGTTATATAGATGTTCAGCCTTTCGGACTTGACTCTGACTACCCACTACTAGGTAAACTATATCATCATCATATCAGCCGAAAGATGGCCACTATTGAACAAGGGCCTCTCCCAAAGATCCATACATCGATACTACGCCACTCGCATTCAATAGGACCGGGTCGCCACACGAGAACCTTTCCGCCCAAACGGCCGTCAGTTCTGCGAGTTATGAATCCCGCCCACTGCCATTTAAGTTTAGCAATTCTCGACTAGATGAACTTAAAAAGTACATAATTTGAACTGAAAAGGCCATTGTTCGACAGGTACATATTTATTTTTCTTTATGAAGGTGGTTTGGTAATTTAGAATTTACCTACCAGGTAACGAGCAAGCACTCAGACAGACGCCCAAGGTAGCCATGTGTTTATTGAACTCCACCGCCTCCTGCCGGATGGCCGCCAAGTCGTAGCCTCTTACTGACAGTGCTCCAGCTAACTGGAAGCAATAAACTTTAATTTATAACTTTAGAAACAGACACCTAATCATTGGTCACATGATTACTACGCCAAATAGCTTGCGACCGATCCCTAAATGAGGTAAGGTATTTCCAGAGGTTTTCAAGTCTAAAAATTCCCAGAAGCAACTAAGATGAACACAGAGGGGTCGTGTTTGGTATATATGGCAATACCATATCATTGCTCGTGTCGAACAAAGAGATGGCTATGGTCCATGGTCTATGTGGTTGAGCATTGCATAAATGAGGACAGAAAGCTGATAAAACGGATTTAATGTCTTGTAAGTACAAATATTAGTTGCGAAAATTCAATTTACATTAATATTTTCAACTAGCTGTTTTTTTTTTAAGCTTCTCCAGTTGCTTGCTGGTTGACTTCCAGTCGAACCGGATTCAGATGAATACCAATGTTTTACATAAACGTAATAATAAGTAAGGATGAGGGAACTATACCTTGTAAAATAGCACCTCTCCCACCATACTGCGTCCTCCCGTCTTGTTCCGACTAGACGCGACATCCTCACCCACTATTAGACCTTCCACCTATTTCAAAACACAATCAAACATCAATATTTTATGAACATTATCGTTGTATAATGAATCTATGGCTTTATTTTAAGAAGAGGGAAAATAGTCTTATGCTAACGAACCTTGATTCCCGCTATTTTAGCTTTTTCTATAGCTTTGCCGAAGTTTAATCTATCGCCAGTGTAATTGCCGATGATGACCAGAACTCCGCCTGGAAATTGTCAACTGGTGTGAATAATAACATACATTGCAAGAGAGGAAATCTTACAATAAAGTTATTGACGTTAAAACCTAGTTGGAAACAAAATTAAAAATTAAAACCCATCTACGATAAAACATTATGAAAAGCATTCAAATATTTCTTTCTGATAACATACTATACAATCCACATTACTGAAATTGAATTGGTATTAATGAATGATATAGGCCATAAAAATCTAAAGAGACTTTTAACCGATAAGTAAATACATAATAAAGACAAAGAGAAGTAAGAAATAATAATCCTTTTTTAGTTTTTTTATTAACATGACTTGAACATGGCTATATTATTTGTGTGTTTGTTGCTGTCGGACACGGTTACATAAATTATTATTATCAGAAACAAGACGATGATTACCTGAGTTATATTTGTACAACTGTGCTATAGCGTACAGCACGTGCCCAGTCGGTGGGGATGCAAACACGCCACCAGCTACCGCGCCGTCCAGAAGACCAGCTCCCACGAAACCTGAAAATTATATAAAACTTAACTCAAACATCTCAGCCTAGTCTTTATACTAATATACCAGAGCAGAGGAGTTTATTAACTAAGCTAAGTAATCTCTAGAAGTTGCACTAGTTACAAACAAACTGATAGCAAACCGTTTGTTCTGATATTGGCATGTGAAGAGGAAGGATGAAACGCAGGCCACAATAGAACTTGCCCGGTTTTGAACCCTCAACTAAACAACAATATGAATTATATAGGTTTTAACAATACGGATTTCAAATGGTCGAAGATCAGGCTAAGTGGCGCGTACTGGTAGGGGCATATGACCAGCGGTGGGCCGATAAATAAGCTGATAAAAATGGAGATTTTCAAAAGACTTTTATTAACAATCTGATTAACCACAAATTAGTTAAGTAAAATTCATTATTCTTTGGCTCCTGATTGTAGTAGAATTAATTGCAAATCAATAAAAACTCTTATTACCTGAAGCAAAAGGTTCATGTCCAGAACCGCCTCCTCCAAGGACAGCTACTCTCCCGGTGTCGCTCTGCAAATATAAAGAATGGAAACCTGATCGTAAAAAAAATTTGCTCTGCCGCTGTTTCTTTCTCCCTCTCTCTCTCTGCTCCCTCTTTCTCTGTCTGTTTCTCTCTCCCTATGCCTCTGGCTCTCCCCTCTCTGTCTCCTTCAGTATAGCAATATAATAGCTACGACAATATTAATTCGGTGACTTACAAAACTGCAGCAATCCTTATGGTAGATGCATAACCCAAGCGGATTGCTTTCTGCCTGACAGTAATATCTCTCCTTATCTCTTCTCCTCCCTTTCGCCATATAGTCTAGTCTACCTATCTGGTTCTCACTCTTCCACTCTTTCTCAAAATACCAATAACGCAGTCACTCCACAAATCAACGACTTACTGACGGAAGCACCAAACCTTCTGCCTGTGATGATGACAGTGTCGGCGCTGTACTTTGTGCTGGCTACCACGCCGCCGTACAGATTCTCATCCCGCTCCCCCCTTTCTCTCCTTCATTCTTCCTCCATTTATTCTCTACTCTTTCACAAAATACCAATAACGGAGTTACTCCCCTAGATCGCAACTGACAAAACTGACAAGAACGCAGTCACCGCATCTTGGTATTACTAAAATGCCTCACCTTCTGCCTGATCGTGATTACCCTATGCTTCGGATGTAGCTGCAGCGCCGGGTAGGTGATCGTCCACCCCCTCTCTCTCTCCTTACCTTTTCCTTCATATGCTGTATCCCTCTGTCTCCTCTCAGAATAGTAATAAGGTGGTTACTCCTCAAATCAACGACTTACTGATGGAACCACCCAAGCGATCCTGTGCTTCCATGCAGCTGCAGATGCGGATAAGTTATCGTTGACCCCCCTTTCTCTTCTTACCTCTTCTCTCTATCCCTCTGTCTCTCTATTAGCAATAACGCACTTACTGTCCTAAACCGCTACTTAAAAAACTGACAAAAACGCAGCAGCCATCTTGGTATCATCACTCAAGCGCCTTACCTTCTGTCTGACAGTGATGACCCTGTGTTTCGGATGTTGCTGCAGCTGTGGGTAGGTGGTTATAAACAGTAGTAGATTACTGTACACCCCCCTCTCTCTCGTTTCCCCTCCTTCCTATCTTGTTCTCACTCTATACCCTTCTTTCTTCTCTCTCTCACTCAGAATGGCAATAACAGGTTACTTAAGAAATGAACTACTTACTAATGGAACCACCCTAGTGGTGACATACCTTCTGTCTGATCGTGATAACCCTGTGCTTCGGATGCAGCTGCAGCGCCGGATAGGTGGCCACCACACCACGAAGGTTGTCGTCCACGCATGTCTCCGGCGAGTTTATTATCTTCTTCGTTATGTGCTTGTTTGTAGACATCTGTATTGAAATCATCTCAAGTAAGAAAGAAAGAAAGAAAAATTTGAGACAGTGAGGTCAAAAGTAACAAAACAAATAATAAATGTAAAAAAAAAACTATTGTGTATTATAATATAGGAAAACTTAACTTTTATGTCAAATTCGACGTTTAATGTTTTAGTTCATGTTTATTTCCAAAGTGCCTTTGAAGTGGTCCAATGGAAATAAATGATTTAACTTTTAAATCTACTCATTTCTAGAACCAAAATTCGGGTTTTAATAAGATTTAGAAGGATAACCTAGATTATAAAATAAAACATCACGTTACGACCTACTGTAGTGAAGCAGTAAACAAAGACGGGCGTGAAACCGCGAGGAATTGCTAGTGTTATGTCAAGTTAAGATGATGTCCACTACATCACCTTAACTTCATGTATTTTATAGTTTAACTGACCTTGTTTTATTTTATCTTCCTAATAGTAACAATTAAATATGCAACCAATGCTAAAACTTATAAATTATATTTTTTTTATATTCCATTCGTTTAAGAACTAGGATTTGAAAAGGCTTAGCTTAATTTGTTTTGCCAGAATCAAATAACGAAACCAGCCTTTTACTGTTCCCACCATACTAAAGGCTTCTCATACAGACAAATACGTCATTTCCTAATCAGTTTCATTCACAGTTCTAATCTGTTTGCGACTTCTTACAATCTGCATATCTCAATAAGCATTACGATGTATCATATTATGTACCAACTCTTGAACACTACGTCCTAATTAACACAAATAACACGGACTTACCTCAAAAACTGCGACCACTACAGCTGACAATAACTCACTGAACTGAGCTAAACAATTACATAACAGATAATATTATCACACCAAAGTTTACGACCCCTGACTTATCAATATCTTGAAAAAATAAAATTTCCGACACATAACTGGATATCTCACACCATAGTCTTATAATATCAAAACAACTGTATCTATTGCTGGTTTTAACCGTACATAATGTTTGTTGTGTGCAACAAATCTAACATATTTAAATCGTTAGTTTGTGCTTGCACTATGTAGTAATGAAACTATAACTTCACTTATTGTTTTGCGATTATCCTATTAGTTCGTCTCGCTCTAGCGCATTGACCTTGTTCTGTAGTATCAGCTAAACTATAAATTTCTTTAAGGCCACATTTTTAATTAGAGTACCAGGTAGGACAACCCGGGTCCTGCCACCAACAAATATACCCTCGGTTACCATCCAGTTCGAAATACCCTCCGGGATATATTTTGCTAGTGCCCTAACGAAATACTATGATCCTTATGGTTCTATCAGTGACCTACATTCCATGTAGTAAGTAAACAAATATCCAATGCTTACCAGGAGATTTGACTAACTAATGGTGCTGATTCGATGGCGATTAGATGAATGATACAATCGGCATCAATCTCTGTTTCTTGTGCACCTCTGGATCTGCATTGGTCAGCCCTTTTTAAGAAAATCGCGTTTGTAACACAAACCGACTTATAAATATTCTGCTTCGTTATTTTTAGCGTCACACCATACGCAAACAAACATACAAAGTTTATCTCGTCAAGTCGTAAAAGTTATCAGTTACAATTTAATAACATAATTAGCGCTTTAGAGGATAAGAAATGTGTTCAAACCCATTTATTATCTAAATACAATAAGTACTGTACTATTATGTGGGAGATTTCAGAAAGTCTTGAAAAACCGCGTGGGGTTGACGCCCCGACAACCACACACGAGCAATGAAAATTGTTTGGTTGCTGACAATGTATATGCAATTTTGGAATTGCTGGAAATTCTTTGAAGTTTCCAGATCTTGTCAAACACATTTTACCAAAATTGGTCATTATTATCATAGGCAATCTGGACTTCTTCCGGTTGTAATCGCCTCTTTGTGTCTCTCACTTGTCATGGAGGAAAGTGGAAAACATATTTTTCATACTCCGCTATACTCTTCTGATTAATTTGTTGCAGGATCCAAGACAGTTGAATCGTTTGTCCAAGACTCGTCGGATTTCATTGCTTGGTGCATTTCTAATGGACTCCACTTTGATTCTGGCTTTCAGGATTTGCAGTGGTTGGGAATAGTTTGGCGGGATTATACCATCATAGTATTTAGTAAGTTGCCAACGCCATGATTTCATTATTTTTTTATTTAAACCTTCACACCCAATAGAAAGACAATAGCAGCACGATAGCCGGCTTTTGCTTGGTCGTTGAAATGTTAATTAGCCTTAGTTTTTAAAACCAAGCAAAACATTACGGATATTGCAGTTATATTAAAAATTTGCTTTTGCCCGCGGCTTCGCCAGCGTGGATATCAGAAATATCGCGTTTTCAAGAGAACTCTTCAAAAGTTCGGGATAAAAACTATCCTATGTTCTTTCTCAAGGTCAACTCTATCTCTGTACCAAATTTTATTAAAATCAGTTCAGTGGTTTAGACGTGAAAGCGTAACAGACTGACAGACAGACAGGCAGAGTTACTTTCGCATTTATAATATTAGTAGGGATATACTTCGCATTCAACATTAACTGGACGACTGGCTTGCTTTAAAAGGAAACTGGTCATTGTAAAGCAAAGAAAAGATGTTTGTTATATTTAGCTGCTAACCACAAGCACTACATGCTCCTTTACATGATAATAGACCTTAACGTTGAAGACTTAAAACAGCAAATGGTCTATTCAATGTTGTAAATAACATTCTTAACTACATAATACAGTATTAAACATACGAATGTAAGTTAGATCCAATAAAGTATTGGGGTATCGTATCTGTTTTGTATTTTACTCAGTCCCCATGATTATCGCTTTACACAAGAGAAAATCACACAAAGCAATTGGTGTTGCTTTGTGTGCCTCAGTGTATTAAAAAAATATACATATTGAATAGTGACGTTTGTCATTGTCGTCTCACTCGCTCACTATACTGTGCGAGTGAAATGGCACGATAAGCTCTTTAGTTGGGCCGCCATTTTTGGGCTTATGTTACTTTTTTATGTCGAGATAAATACACGATACTTAGCACATACTTAAGCTTATTTATTCATTTATTTGGACTTCTAACAGAGAAAACACCTTTAATGCTAGATAATATAAACAACAGGATATGACCTTGTGCTTCTCCACTTATATAAGAAGTCACAGCATGCAAATATAATATAACAGCATGAATACAAATTGTCACGTAATTGTTAGCTTGTTGTTGTTGTAAGCTTAGCTAAGTTGTCTCTCTTTTCTGCAATCTGATCCCGAAATAAATAAACATTATTGGAGCTAATTTTCAGACTTCTCTGACTATCACAGACTTACGAATGACACAGACCTGAGACTTGCTACCAAGCTATAAAATATTCTGAAAACCTTCAGCAAACAGTAAAAACTCAACGAATGTTAATTTGCATGAAATCACTAAGTACTACATTATTACCCTCTCGTGAAATACATATTATTTTTATCAGTTTTATTTTCATGGAGGCTAACCATAAAAAATATTGGTACGATAACAAATGACGTCACCAATTACCATACTTAATTGCTATGTCGACTACGTTAAAAATAAGGGTAATCAGAATTTTTATGGTTTTCTAATGTTCTGTAACTTTGATGGGCAAAGAGAACCCTTAGAGGACCACGATTGGCTCTCTGCTCCAAAGGGCTAGGGAGACGATGAACTATTCAGATCTACCTACTCTTAAAGCTGTGAAAATATTTTTAATAAGTCAGCTTCATCAATAGACACGGCCGTTAATCCATACTAATATTATAAATGGGAAAGTGTGTCTGTCTGTCTGTCTGTCTGTTTGTCTTTCTTTCACGGCAAAACGGAGCGACGGATTGACGTGATTTTTTAAGTGGAGATAGTTGAAGGGATGGAGAGTAACATAGGCTACTTTTTGTCTCTTTCTAACGCGAGCGAAGCCGCGGGCAGAAGCTAGTAAACAATATTTGGACTCGCAATCATAATAAAATAATATTTTTCAGCAGAAATGATAAGATATAAATCTAAAAACCATACAATCTGTTATTATGTCAGGTGTGTGCAGAAACTTCAATGTGTGAGAACGACTCGCATTTAGCCATTTTTTTATGATACCAATAACAAGCACTGTCCTTTTCAGCGAGCATTTTTGCAACAATATAGGGGTCGGTAGAACAACAAAATAAAACACACAAGTATTTATAAATGTTGTAATAAGTTACGTAAGTGTACTTATAATATCAAATAACAATGCTTACAACTAAATTTTAATGCAAACTTGTTGCTATGGCTACCAAAAACATTCATAGCTTTATTAAGGCTTCATTATACTCAACATTATAAAAACGGTCCCTTTTAGATCCCATATGTGTGCTAAGACCTGAAGTCATCATCATTTGGCGGAACTATAGTACCGAACTTTTAATTATTAACACTTTGACTATGCAAGTAAAATCATAAACCCTCATCTGTTGCGTCCGCGGGTCGAAATCCCAATGATATTTTACCGCCAGCGCGCGGTAGGCCGAAAAGGGTTCTCGTCAAGTTTGGCTGGGGAATAGCTTTAATTTTGACAACAAATTGAAATAATTATATAGAATTGTCTCTGTTCAACTTTAACACCGCACCAGGTGAAATACCGTAGCAGGCCGATATGGACCTGTTCCGTAGTGAAGCTTCAAGCTAGTAAGTAATTTGGAGGTGGTGATAGATAGAGAACTAAGTTTGTATTATTAACTTACAAAAAATATTACAGTATTATCCTATACAGTTGTGGATGCTTTAATTAGAGACTAATGCCCACCTGCCGTTTTACCATAAATAAACAGATGTACATTAAACTAAGTCAACAGCACAAGACATCAATTAAAATTTCACATTTATCTAACTTTATTTTATAACTAAAACTCTTCATTTCACCCCACAACTCGGAATTCATTGCTGACTCCCTCAAATGGTCTTGGAGTGTCCCTGAAGGGCCGGGACGCTCCGTAGTACACGATCCGATGAGGGACCATGACGGCGTCTTCTGGTACTCTCCACTCAAACGTCACTTGACTCCTGCCCGTGATCGTAGATGTACGCTCCCACATGAACCTGAGAGGCGAAAAGTTGAAGGTCACAGTGGGGTTATACAATACTACTGTAACACTGCAGGTCGAAGGCATTTTATCATTCGGAGAAGGTGTGAGCCGGTGGAAGAACTATACTGAGGCCCGTGGCACAGTCAACTTCCTTGTCTCCCTGCCTACACTAAGCATTTAAAAAAAGGTCATTAGAAATTAACCTGGACCTGTCACAGTCCAGGGGAGGCCTGGCTAACATAGAGTGCTTGGAAAGATTTAAGCACTCTACTATTCAGGAATAGATTACGTAAATTTTTATGTGATAAAACTTACTACACTGTAACTGAATTTTTAGCAGAAAAAATACAATAAGACCCAATGTAAAACAACAAATATTGTATCTAAAGAATTAGATACAGAAAGACATGTAAAGTGAATATTGATATTAATAATAATTGTATAAATATTTTAAAATTGATCTCATTAGTACTAATTAATTTTATAATTTTAAATTTGGTCTCATTTGTACATATAATTTTATAATTTAAGTTTGATTTCATTTGTGTTAATTAATTATTATATTTTTGTTATTATAAATAATTTTGCATGCCGAATGGTAAAATGTGGCTGAGCTGTATATTATCCTAAGACCTATTGTTTACCCATATTTGCAAAAATAAAATATTTTTTTTGTGGTGAGTGGGAAATCATCAAATGACTGCTCCCGTCCTGGGTGCGGCGGGAGGGCGTGTCAGACTTTTACTGACTAAAACCCACTCATGTTCCTTCGATTGCCCTTTATGTTACAGGGTCACGGTAACTATTATAAACATTCCGCAACCCCGGCAGTAGGCGTGGCCCTGCTGGGCCCCTTCCAGTGTTGACTTCTTCTCTTATAAAATATTCTATTCTATTCTAAAAGAAGGTCATTCAAGATTAAGGGGAGTGAAGTGAAGCGACCAAAACGCACTGCACCGTCCAGCGCATACTCAGCAGTGCCCCTATCATACACCTATTCGTGACCCTCAGTAGGTGCCATCGACTCGTGAGACCCTTTTGTCAACGTAAGTGTAAGTTATTAACTTATTATAAATATTATTCGTACTGAGTTTATAGCTGAGTCCTCACTGACATCGGCAAAGGAAATCTTATCCCAATAAAAGTTTAAAATTGTTAATCTGGCAATATTTAAATGTGGTGAACTGATGACGGATGCTAGTGCCTTCATATAAACCGGATTTTGACCAGAAGGGGACAGTGGTACCTAGAATCACATTAAATTAATTCACAGGCAAAAACTTGCCACACTTACTTTGTGTCCCATTCCGCATCGTTGGCGACGACCACCCACTGTGTCAGCTCAAACCTCTCCACCACCGCATGAGTTCCTTCCTGCTTCAAATCATTGCGAGGATTGGCTCCCACCTATAAAACAGATTATATTGAATTTTACGGATTTGCTCATTTCAGCGGTTCATTGGCAGCAACTTGTTATAGCCGATCAGATGTTTTATTTATTTATTTACTACAAAATACAACTATTATTACAGGGGAACCTAATGCAATAGTGTATTGACATTTTTTTATACTTAGTCTAAATTACTCTACACACTTATACTAATAACAAAAATTATTCTAGTTATATAATATGTATATTTTTTTTAAACTAAGCTTGAGATTAAGAAATAATAGGTACAACAGTTAGAACAGGTACAGTACATGGCTCTTGTGAATTCATTCAGACAGAGTACAATATAAATTATCAGACGTACTTGCAGAGATACTTCTGTAATATCAATAGGGTGTCTAGTAATTAGTATACGATACACATGACACCAACAACTTTAACTATAGGAACAAACCTGTAATCGCAAAAAAAATCAGCTGTTCAATACATTTATGTTTGTCTAATGTACTGGACAGCTGATATTTTTTCGCGATTTCGGCTTTGCTAATAAAAATTGTTTGTTATCATGAGCAAAATCACGTGTTTAAGTATTATTTTACACTAATTATCAGTCACCTTTTATAGTCCTATACTTTTTAATACTACACGTTTTCATATTTGCGACGTTACGCCACTCTAGACAGACAGATATTCCTTGATTCAACGAAGATGTACTTACGAAGGTAGCAGATACGACGTCTCCTCTTCTCACTTCAGGCCGAGGCTGCACCACGCAGTCGCCGAAGTTCATGCCAGCGGGAGCCGTGTCGAAGACCACGGGCGTGATGAGGGACAGGATCCGGTTCCGATTGTCGTCCGGTACTGGTCCGTACGCCACATTGTAATCCTGGACGAGGAAAAGGATTCAGTAAGAAATAATAATACCCACATATTGTTGTCCTCCTTCAGGGCGAAGATCTCTTCTCATACATAAAAAATGAGAATTGATCACCATCACGCTTGCGGTGTTAAGGCGGATTAGTAAATTTAGACTTCCAGATGGTCGTGTACTTTGATGGCGTTGAGTCGTACATACAGGCGATCAACCTAATGTTGCATTAAAAGTTCCTTGTTTTCTTTTGAGGCAAAGAAACGTAAAACACACATTATCGATTCATACCTCAATAGCAGCGATGGTGAACTCCCTGAATTTGTTCAGGAATATATCCAAAGTGTGAGGTCCGTATATCGTAGACGCTGCTTCGTATCTTTGAATCTGTAGACATTGATATATATGTTAAATAATTGCATATCCATACTAATATTATAAATGGGAAAGTGTGTCTGTCTGTCTGTCTGTTTGTTTTTCTTTCACGGCAAAACGGAACGACGGATTGACGTGATTTTTTAAGTGGAGATAGTTGAAAGGATGGATAGTAACATACTAGGCTACTTTTTGTCTCTCTTTCTAACGCGAGCGAAGCCGCGGGCAAAAGCTAGTTGGACATATAATATTTGTATGGGATACAGGTATTTGTTTTCGAAAATCTCATAAGATATTGTTGAGAGTTTTGTTGTAGGGTAACGTTTTATTAAATAATTTTCGCAATGTTCAGCGCTATTTTTCTATACAAAATTCTAATTAACATAACATTAAACAACGTAGAATGAAATCAATTAAGTCGATTTTATTGCGAAAAAGACCAAAGAAAATTCCATTTTTTCTTTATTATTATGAGTTAAGCCAAATCTTAAATTTGATCATTCTTGAAATGATCAACCAATGTTCGATCTTTGTATGTAATACATTATTATTTGGCCACTGTTTACATATACGTAGGTTTACTTAAAGCACTAACCTGATACTCTTCAAAAGTCGTAATATAATGCAAGTACTCATTAGTCAGCCCTGACACCGCCACTCTGGGCTCAAAACCTCGACTGGCCATCGTGGCGCCCACCACATCCCTCATGCGCCTTCCAGCCATCGTGGTGGCCTCCCCCGGCACTCCGAGGATCACAAAGTCTCCCAACCAGATGAGAGAAGCTGACACGATGTGTGGGTGCCACGGGAGAGGGAAGTTAGCCTGAATAACAAATAAAATAATTGAAGTATATTCGTAAAATCTTCAGCACAACTCTGTGAAGATCCTTCTTTGTGAATTGAGATGAATTGAACTTGAGATGAGAAGTTAGGATCTCATTGTCTTTTCACCTAACACCAATGAAGATTCTAATTGAATAGACCAAGAGCAGTGGCGGATTAACGTATAAGCACTACAAGCACGTGCTTGGGGCCCCTGTTCTCCAGGGGCCTCCATCCTCTGCTGGCGTTTCATTTTATAAATACATTTCATCGAGATTCATCCACAATATGTCCGAAATCACAAGGCGCGAGCAGTCCGGGAGCAGAGTCCAAGGGCTGCGCTGACCCCCAGCAGCGCCTAGTATGCAAGACCTATGGAGCGCCTCATTTTTTATTAATATCCGTGTAACAACTTATTTTCTTTGTTTGTTAGTTTTATATACTAAATAGGTAAACCCAATAGTGTCCGACCGAATGTTCGGTTTCGGTTTCGTTTTCGGTTGAGTTTCGGTAAAAACACGAGTTTCGGTTTAGTTTCGTTTTCGGCGGCAAACTTGCCGAAACTACGACCGAAACCGAATGTGCATTCGGGATTTTCCGCGCTGTTATCGGTCATGTTCGGCGCGTTGAATGAGTGAATGAATCCGATCAGAGCCAATGTCGTGATTCGCTCGCTTGTTTGTTTGCTGTTCGTTTTGTTTTGTTGTGGTGACGAGTTTTCGAGTTATTTATTTTGAATTTGGTAAGTTTTATCTCGTTTTTCGTCTTTATAACATAAGAGCGGGTAGTAAACATAAAAAAAATATATTCAATATGACTGATAACAGTATAATCAAGTTTAATCTAACCTATACATTTTTACATGGTTCGCAAATGCTATACGTAAACAAACATTATTTAGGTAGTTAGTAATGACTATAGTGCATTTCATGGTAATAATATTATGAATTCAGAGTTTTAAAGTTCATTTTAGAATTTATCACCAAGTTATCCAAGTGGCAAGTACAGTAGATACTATCTTACGTACTACCAATTTTGTTTTGAGAAATTATTAAGGTAAAAGACCCGCCTATGGGACGGGTTATGTAGATGTCCTGAATATTGCGAGTAATTAAAAGAAATCTAGACTATAAATCCTTCTTTTTCTTTTTAATACATAATTTAATACCTTTTAGAGTAAAAAGGCGCTTAATAAGTTCAATTTTAATGCATTATGTAATAGTTAACCTTTAGTAAATAAAATAGTAGAATATGAATTTTCTTGCATTTTTGTATGAAAGTTGCCGTTTTATTATTTATTATCATATTTTTATTTATAATATATAATTATTATTTTACCTGAAACAAACTACGAATTATGTGGCAATTCTGTTAGTTTAACCGTGTTAATGTCCTAAAATCGGCTTATCAATATGCAAGATCCCCTTACATAAAGTATAGATTATACCTAACAGACAATCTTTATTTTATTTATTTATTTAAAACTTTATGCACATGTAAAATACAATGCACAACGGCGGACTTATACTTTATTTTGTTGTAGTATTCTTCAATCATCGATGATAAAAGAACAATGTCGTTAAAAAAACATTTTTTTTTAAATTCCATCTGATTATCTAAAGCTATACTCACTAGGAAGTTTCGAGCCTAGAAGGCAAACTATTACTGGTTTGAAACTACACTTTTCTTAATACCATGAAACAGAAAATATTTCCCTCAAAATATGAGCCTTGTAAGGAAGTTTCGGTTTCGGTTTCGGTTTCGGCCGAAATAGACACCGTTGCCGAAATTCGTTTTCGGTTTCGGTTTCGGTCGTAAAACTAGTTTCGGTCGGACACTAAAACCCAATTTACTTACGTTTGCCAATTAACGAGGAAAATAAAACGCAAACGAAAAAATCGCACATCGAAGAAATCACGTTTTTTTTCTAATAATACCGATTTAACGATTACGTATGTTTATTATTAGCCCATGAGTGTCCACTGCAGGAGATAGGCCCCGCCCAACTTTTTCCAGCACATGCGGTTCTATTCCGACCGCATTTAACGACTCCCTGCGCCCTTAGGAAGGTCATCCGTCCATCTGGCGGGAAACCGAAGCTGCACTTGCAAATACGGGGCCGCCGTTCGAGAACGTTTTTCCTCCATCATTTCTTGGATCTATGTGCTCAGCCCACTTCTACTTCAACTTTGCGACTCGGTGAGCTATATCGGTGACTTTGGTTCTCCTACGGATCTCCTCGAACGAAAACGGAAACACCGAACGCGCGATGGAAAGAGCGACTTTGGGCTTACTTATGAGGCCCGAAGGTAACGTCCACGTCTCAGATCCATATGCATCACTGGCAACACACACTGATTGAAGACTTTTGCCTTCAAGCACTGGGGTATTGAGGACGAGAATAGTGCGTTGTTTCCCTGACAAAACGAGTTGGATTCGGTGACCGACCTCTTTCTCGAAGTTGGACGAAGTTTAGGGTCCGGCGGAATCTCATGGCGGAATAAAGAATTGCGACTGTCGCAAACCAGTGCTGGGCACGCCATAATAGCGAGGGTAAGGCCCTTCTTTGAAGGTCCGACGCGGGTCCTCCCCGGATACGGGTGTTTTGGGAGGTCCCTGTGTAGGATTTGGATGGAAGAAACGACTGAACGTCACCGCTGTAATGGTCGCCTAGAGAACACGATGGAAGTGTGCTCCACCGTGGGCAGACCACCACCGTGTCCCTGCAGCGATCGGCGGCGGTGACCTCTCGTGCCAGACGCTGGTTCAGCTTAGGCCATGCAAGTGAATAATAAGCCGTTGCCTCCTTTTGCGAATCAGTCAAGCTAGAGAAGGAGACGACGGGGAGCGTGAGGCAGCGTCAATCCTCACGATTTGGACAGACACCTAGGCATAGGCGTCTAGAGTCACAATACGACTACTGGTCACCGTGGTTTGGGGGCCTGCGGACGAGAGAGTATAGTACTAGCAAATATTTTCGATGGTGCATGGCGTGGCGCCTGTATTGTCTTGGCGCGGCCATGAGTCCAACTTTCATTTTATACTTTCTACATTCCATTCCATTCCTTCCATTTCCATTTGAGCAATAGAGGGCCTACACAGGCTCTGTGCTTAGGGCCTCGGATACTCTTAATCCGCCACTGACCAAGAGGTATCGTAAATTCGACTACGGATTTTGACAAAAATTAAATTAAGGACCAGTCAGGTCAGGTGACAGGTCCATATGAATGCAATTTTTCACTTTGTTCTAACTAAGCAAAACGCAATACGTATAGCTACTGCAATTTTAAAAATTTTCATGTTCAATCCATAAACGCATATACGCATGCGTCAGATACTAACTAAAATATGGGCCACTTTGTGAGTGTCCTTTCATATAAAAAATATTAATGCACAATTGGTAAAGAAATATCGTAACAAAAAAAAACAGATGAGTTGTTTAGCTCTCAAAGTGGCAAATAAATGTTTATTACTTCAGTAAAAGTAAAAAAGACATAAAAATGACATTTATTTGCCACTTTTACATTGACATCAAAAAGCGATGTGTATCTGGCGACAGGGTCATAAACTAATCACATTCTAGAACCAAGAGAAGAACAAGGTCGACTAACCCGTCCAGTTGCCAGAAGAATAGGCTTCGGAGCATGACAGTCTCTGTCCTCCGGTGTAGCTCTACCTATCAGGCCACCTAGGAAGCTCAGCAGTGGAATATCATCCAATGTGCCCTGAAGAAAAGAAGTAAAAGCATTATTACACACAGCTTTGAGGTCCATTCAAGTTCTGTGCTTCTCTCATTAAGAGAGCACCTTGGCAACCTTGGTCATCAACTTAAATGGCCTAGCATTTGACCGATACTGTGAATTTGCATGTATGGACTTAAAACTTTGACCTCTAAGTTTGTTTCGGTTGTTTCTTCTCAGAGCAGTCAGGTAGGAAACATCGGACCTATCGTTCGGTTAAAATAAGAAGATAAAAATTTAAGTGTAAAAGTGTTATTTTTAACCGATTGGCAAAATAAATTTCATTTTTGTTCTCATTTTAGCCTGATGATAGTAAGCAGCCACCTTAGCATATGATTTCTGCTTTGCTTTAGGGCTGGGTCGCCAAACCAGAAAGAAGAGGTGCAGCCTTGCTTGCTAAACTTTAGCGCAATAAGGTATCATAAATCCTATTGGCTATTGACAAGACATCTTCACACATCTCCGATTTGGTAGAGTCCGGGCCTCATACGCACTTAAAGGACCCTTTAAAAACCTAATCGCGTCTTCTTTGAAAACTCTGAAGAACCTTTTCAATTTCATCAAAGAGTCAAGAGTTAATATAATTGAGTCGAGTATTTTTATATAATATTATGTGTAAAATAATAATAATAAATACGTTATTTTTCTTTATCAATATTTTGTGTAAGAAAATACGAATAACATATTTTATGCAATTTAAAAGATTCATTGACAAAAGTAACACTATCGCTATGAGTAGAAGATGCTTCTAAGTTCTTGCCTATAAAAACTATAAGTACAACTATTATTTTTTTGTTTGTTATAGTTTAATTTTCTTTAATAACTTTGTTTAAAGTCGCAAAATCAATCACCTGTGTAATATTAAGTGTATTGGCTCCATCAACTGTTCCTGATGCGAAACTGTAGCCCAATCCTGGTACACAACCCTTCACTTTGTCAGTCTGGAAAATAATATACAAATTATTACAGTAATTAATTTATATATTGAAACACGTAAATAATATAATTTAGCGTCTACCAGTTTACAAAACCACTTTTTAGGGTTCCGTAGTCAACTAGGAACCCTTTTAATTTTGCCATGTCTGTCCGTCCGTCCTCGCTTAATCTCTGTAACCGTTAGCACTAGAAAGCTGAAATTTGGTACCAATATGTATATCAATTACGCCGACAAAGTGCAAAAATAAAAATTGGAAAAAATCGTTTTATTAGGGTAGCCCCCCTATATGTAAATAGGGAAGTGGATTTTTTTTTAATTACAACCCTGACGTGTGATATATTGTTGGATAGGTATTTAAAAATGAATAGGGGTTTACTAAAATCATTTTTTGATAATGTCAATAATTTCGGAAATAATCGCTCCAAAAGGAAAAATCAAAGCCCCCTCTAACTTTTGACCCGTAGGTTTAAAAAATATGAAAAAAATCTGGAAAGTTGAACTTTATAAGGACTTTCTAGGAAAATTATTTTGAACTTGATAGAAAGAACAGTTTTTGTACATAAAAGACAAAAAGGTTGTACAAAATAATTTTTGCGTACTTAGTATGTCAACGTAACAAATAGCCTTTTTTTAAACTTATAAGTAGGTACACTTATTGTGACGGACGGGAAACTACGGAACCCTACATTGAGCGTGGCCCGACACGCTCTTGGCCGGTTTTTTATTTTTTATCGTACTTATTTTTTTTTTATTCTTATCAGTTTCTATTTTTAATACTTTTTATATTATTATGTTTTAATCTTTTTATCATTTATATATTTCTGATCGAGTTTATGCTCACCTCGTTGAAGGTCATACTAATAGGATCATACTTGGCTACTACTTGGTCAGCCATCCTTACAAATTGGTGAAGCACTCTGAGTTCTCCTGTCAGCTCCACTCCAGGGGAATTCAGTGCTTCCTGGAAAATTACATATTTTGTTAATGATTTTAAAGTGACATGACATTTCTAGCATGCAAAGTTAAAAAAAATAGGCCCAGAAATATTTCATCACATCTTAAATTATACTAGACTAGCTTTTGCCCGCGACTTCGTCCGCGTGTAATAATAGTTCCCGTTACCGTGGGATTTCCGGGATGAAAACTATCCTATGTCCTTTCTCGGGTACAAGACTATGTCTGTACCAAATTTCATTCAAATCGGTTAAGTGGTTTAGGCGTGAAGAAGAGACACAGACAGAGTTAAATATTAGTATGGATATGGATCACTTAGCCTTCGACACACGTGATTCGAGACGCAATAGAAAGACAATAGCAGCCCGACAGCCGGCTGTCGCTCGGTCGTTGAAAGTTGTCTTATTATCCAAGGGCCCATTAAAATTTAACCTCAATTCCACACAGACGTTAGTTCTCGATCAGATTATATTGTAAAAAAATCAGCAGCAAAAAAAATTCAAAAGCAGGTTTAAAAGAACATTGTTGCTGATTCTCTTGTTCACAAACTTAACTAAATTTGAGTTAAATGCATCTTTCTCTTTCCATTTTCGAAGAAAAGGACACATGATACATTTTAGTTTAATCCTGCCAAATTAGCCAGCGCCTGAAGAAAATTGGCGTATTTCATTAAGAGTTAAAGTTGAAGTTGACTAAATTTGACAGTACTTAACTAATATTTTATCTACTGAAAGAGAAAGATGCATTTAACTTAAATTTAGTTAGGTTTGTGAACAAGAGAATCAGCACCATTATCTTACATGCTTTCTATCTTTTGACTGAGCTACGTAATTGTAACCACTCACCCAAGCTCCCTCATACACCTTAGTGCCAATAATCTTGGTGCTCTCAAACATGTCCTGGCCAGGACCTTCAGAGAAGCACCTCTCGTTGATGCCGCACAGGTAGACCTGGTTGTCGCAGGGGTTCCCGGTGAACTCGCAGCGAGCACCCCTCGTGTTCGGAGATACGTCGCCTTGGTTTGAGGCGAAGAAACCTGCTACTATTGTGGGCTGGAACACATTTAAGGGTTAATAATTAATGTGATTTCTTAGGAATCTTAGGTAGCTGCTGAAGTAGTTATGAAGGTAGTCATTAGATAATACTTATTATTATTGGAGATTTTTTTTACGTGCTAAGATTTTCAAGTGTGATTAGTCACAGTGAATCTCGAAAGTCGATATTATAAAGACGAATAAGGAAAAAACAGATACACAAAATATTATTTCAAGATAGTTCTAACGAAGAAAAGTCCATACAGGACCTTAAAAGAGACCTTGACCTCTGCTTGTAGATGTTTCTTCTTAGATTAGTCAGTTAGAAAACACCGGGCCCATCGTTCGCTTAAAATAATAAAATCTAATGACGGGTAAAAGTGTCATATAATTATATCATTTTGACGTCATACCGTGTATCATGCCACGTTGCTCGGCGTAGATTTCCACGGCACGAAGTCACGTCGTAGCATGATGCGACGTCGTATCGTCTTTATGTGTTACAGCCTTTACCTACCTTCCCAGTCACACTCCTAGGGTTGAGTTCCTTCTCCATTTTCAGAGCGGCGTACCCCAGGTTGTCAGAGGAGATGAGGCGGTTGGTCATGTTCATGCTGGTTGTGTGCACGGAGAACCAGGTCATCACGCCGTGGAGGCTTCCGTCCTCCTTCACGATCCTCACTTGAGTCAGGATGTCGTCTAGATTGCTATTGTAACTGAGGAAGGAATGGCGGATGAGTGACTAATATTTAAACGAATAAATGGACATGATCAAGCTATCATTACAATTCAGTTTTTGTAAGTTAGGGGTTGAGGATTACTAGTGTTTATTTATTTTTATTTCTGCCCCATTAGTCTGGTCAGGCAAGCATGACTGCTAAGCGTAAGTTAGTATTATATCTTTTTTTAGCGTCCCGAGTTTGGTACTTGGTGGTAAGAACATCCTCGTGTCCCGGAAAGCATATTTTGTTTTGGTTGTAGATATACAACAAGATTGTGATCTGATAGACAGTCGTTCCTTTCAAAACACTGGTTGTAAAACTAAGAAAAGGTATTTTTTTAGATATGTAGCTATTACATATCCATGTCTTTTAACCAAATACCATGCTAATTATGTTTTAATAAGACAGAATGATGCCATGGTCTTGGCCTGGTTAAGTAACATACAACCAGACAGCATTTATTTTAACATTAATGTTATTATTGATTTCAAACCCCACTTACCGCATTTTTTCCTCTTCAGGGTTATTGTCATAAGAACGTGGCGACCTGTTCATGTGAGCACCAGTTACATGCGTCTCAGCGAAGAACAGTCTAGCCGGCACCATATTTTCGTGAGCGCGTATTATACTCTGAAATCAGTACTAATATTATAAAGCTGAAGATTTTGTTTGTATTTTTGTTTGGTTGATCGCGTTAGTCTCAGGAAGTGCTGATTCCAATTATATTTCTTTCTGCGTTGCGTGAAGCGGAGTGGTAACTTAAAATGCAGGTGAAACTGCAGGGAAAAGCTAGTTTAATTGTAACTATAGAGTCTAGGCAGTAGACAGTGAAAGCAGGACTAATCGTATATCATATCAGTATTCCATGTTTCTATTACAGTTTCGTAATTAAAATCATTATCTTAGTTTTCACATTTTCATAGGACTTACAATCTAAAGACTATTCCCGAAGACCCGAGTAAAATGGATCTCGTCGTTGAGAAGAAAGTTTCAGCATTCAGCATTTGCAGGTCTCATGATATGAGATTACATGATATATATTTAAAAACAACATTATTCTCAACTGCGTTAAACTCGCCATTGTACATAACTCATATAGTTATTTTTGCTGTTTTTTTATGTGTATTGTTTTTCTTGTGCTATAAAGAACAAAGAATTATTCTATATAAAATAGGAATAAGATCACCCTTTAATTCATTTCACTTTGCCAGAGATTTGCTAAAAAACTAGTCTTTGAGTTTACTATAGCATACAAATTCTGACAACTAGGTCCTATAATTTATAGGGCCTTACCTACAGGCTTAGGCTATACCTACATCATCTTTATACATAGCCTGAAATCCACATCAGCAATACTTACCCTGGTAATTCCATCAACATAAGCATTGAAGGTTTCTCTGGAGAAGCCAAGGATGCTGATGTCCAGAATAAAGTCTACCATGTGGCCTCCAGGAGCGCTGTGAGTGTGAGTACCAGTGATGATGACGTTCTTCAAGGAGTAGATGCTGCCGTACCGCTCTTGGAGATTCTTTACCACCTGGAATAGTTGGTTTTATAATAAAAGTGGTAAAGTTTATGATTATAACTTAGAAATCTACCGCAGAAAATGCAATCGTTCAAGCCGTTCTTTCTATTCCTGCGGCACACGTACCGAACGAACCCGAACCTGAACCTGAACCAGGTAATAAAACTTCCATTTTGGCTGCACAAGACTTATTAAGGTAGGTACACCCTCGGTACACCATTGGATTCTATTTAATAACACAATCTTAGATATATATTCATCTTTATCCTACACCAAACCAAAATGAATTTGCCTTCCGCACGACAAGAAAGTCTACACTTTTCTTAGCCGCACTGTAAGCTAGACGTATCAAGATGTTTAGATCTGGTAGCGCACTCAACATGTTTAGTGGAAAGTTACATTTAAAGGTGCCTCTTACTTCCCGCCTGACGGCAATGCCCACAGCCTGAACCTCGGTGGAGACCAGCGCCACCCTGTTGAGCCCCTTCGTGAAGATGAAAGACCTGGCAAACTGGCGCAAGTGGAGTCCTCGACCACGCTGACCCACTTCAGCATAGCCCATCTGTAATTATCAACGTCTTCGTACATTTTATGACACACATCTTATTTCAAACTTTGTCCGCATGGAAGTCAATGATGAAAACATAACTTATGAGACAGGACAAAAAAAAACAATAAAAGTATGAAGCATGCAAGGTCCTACAATTGTTTTGGTTGAACTCACACAGATACAGTGATACCCGCAGTCAGGCACACAGACGATTTGCGGAAAATACTCGCATTTTTAACGGACTTCAAAAAAAGAAGGTTCTGAGTTAGAGCTGTATGTATGTATGTTTGTATGTTTGTCCGCGATTATCTCGCGTTTGACTGAACCGATTTTGAATACTTACAAAAGTAATATCCACACACGGCCCCGTCATATCCGCTATCCCGACCCCCACTCGGTACGGCAAGTCGCTCTCTTCAGTCGTCGGAGCCGTGGTCCCGTCAGTCGGGTTAGTCGTGGTGACGTCATCGTAGTCTTCGCCGTTGTTGACCAACATGACTATGGTGACTGTCATGCCGGCTATGACGGCCAGTACCACTAAAGATATCACCACCTTTGCTGTTACTGTGAGCGCCATTGTTGCTGCAACTGAAAATTGATTAAGGTTAAGATTTGGTCAACAGTCAGTAGAGACAGTCAGCAAAATAGATAGGTATGCAGGGTCGTCATCCATAATGAATACCAATGAATGTATTCTAATGAAATTTAAATTGATTGAGGAGCTAGTTATTTTGTATTATAGTTGATTAAAAATATCTAATCTAAGGGTTTTTGAGAAAACTTAAAATGTATCTGACGGCCCTGCATCTGCTTTGCTGACCTGGACCTAACCCTAAAATAAATTCTCGTTTTCGGGGGGTATTCCAATTACAAAGCCCTAATTGAATCGGGACCTGACTTACATTTGACTGTTATTAGGTTTGATGGAACTCAGTTCGGACTTTTGTAGTTCTCGCTCTTGATCAATTTTCAACCTATTTTAGAAGCTCAGATTCAGCTCATTGTGTCTGCCAGGAATACGCCCCTGACTTTAATTCACACGAGACCTACATCAATTGTATGACTATGCAGAAAAATAATTAGATAGTCGCTTCCTCATCAGCGATGGAAAAGATACGTAACACAAGCCATTCACAAATATTATGCGCAGAATCCGTACTAATATTATGAAAAAGTAATTCTGTCTAACTGATAGCCTAAACAACTGAACCGTTTACGATTAAATCTGATACATTGTAACCTGGAGCATCAAGAAGGAAGACTATGGTGCCGATTCTCTTATTCACAAACTAACCTGAAAAGTTAAATGCATCTTTCTCTTTCCATTTAACACAAAGAAAAGGACAGAAGGTAAAATATTAGTTAAGTCCTGACAAAAGTCACTCCATAGATAATTTAGAATTTTAGACGCGAATAAAAACATGGCGATTACGCCAATTTTCTTCAGGCACTGTCTAATTCCAACGGGAATTCCGTTGGATGCGGGTGGCGCAGGACCGATTCATGTGGAAATCTTTGGGGGAGGCCTTCAGTGGACGTCTATCGGCTGATGATGATGATGACTGTCTAATTTGACAGGATTAAACTAAAATATATCTTCAGTCCTTTTTTTTTTCAAGAAATGGAAAGAGAAAGATGCATTCAACTTATCTAGTTAAGTTTGTGAACAAAAAATCAGATAGGTATCTGAATTCACGTCTTTCCCCGCATCCTCCAGAACCGTCATTCGGGAAAAATCTATTCACGTCATTATAAGAAAGTGGTTGATAAACATGTTTCAGGTACAAATACCGCACGTGTTTACATAAACATTTATCAATAATTACTTGCTTAATTTGTTTGATACTGCTAAGCCTATTTAAATATTGAGATAATCGAACGATATTATGGCCAGGGGACGGTTTTTTCTATGCTGGTAGATAAGCCTTAGTGTCGCAATTATAAGGTGGCAAGTAGGACCTCAAATGGAAAGGATCACAGACTGCACGCTTGCGTGAAATGATGGCAACAAAACGACAGAAAAATACTGAAACTATAACAACTACATATAGAGTGACTTGTAATTAGTGTACGATACTTAAACTCGTGATTGTGCTCATGAGAACCAAACTTTTATTATGGGAGCAAAGCCGAAATCGCAAAAAAAAATCAGCTGTTCAGTACCTTAAGGCGCTCCTAAACGGGCAACATAATTGCTGTAATTTTATTGCAGCAATTTTTTGAGCATGGCCTGCAACTCCGGCAATATTGCCGGTGTTGCTCGGTCATATATTGCAGCAATTTTTTGTCATACAAAAAGTGTTGCCCGGCAATACCGGCAATATTGCAGAGAGTTCGGAAACATTGCCGGGCAATGCCGGCAATGTATTGCAGCAACACAATTGCAGTAAAAAATTGCCCGTTTAGGAGCACCTTTAGGCTAATATAAATGTACTGAACAGCTGATATTTTTTTCGCGATTTCGGCTTTGCTCCCATAATAAAAGTTGTTGGTTATCATGAGTACAATCACGTGTTATTTTAATTACCAGTATATATAATACTAGCTTTTGCCCGCGGCTTCGCTCGCGTTAAATAGAGACAAAGTAGCCTATGTTACTCTCCATCCCTTCAACTATCTCCACTTAAAAAATCACGTCAATTCGTTTTGCCGTGAAAGAAAGATAAACATACAGACAGACAGACACACTTTCCCATTTATAATATTAGTATGGATGTAACCAATCTATTTCTTTAGCTTTTTCCTAACTAGGATGCTGGAGTTGGTTTGCAGTATAACCAGATTCAGCTGTAAACAATACGTGGAGTGACTCCGATGATTTCCCACTCCCCAAAAAAAAACCAGTTTCTGGGTAACGCGATACCCCTTAGTAAGACAGACTAATTGGCATAATTACGGACTTTTGAGTAACTGTAGAGGCAGTAAAACATCTACTGAAAGTGTGGGTCTCCCGGATTAAAAGCCGGATACTAATTAAAAGACATGCTCAGGGTATTTTTTTAATTACCTAAAAGAAAGTTCAAAGTTGAAGACTATTTACAGGTACTTTTGCTATCTAAAAGACTCGGTTGATTGGTTATTTTTTTTTAAACTTACACATACTTTCAATCCAGTTTAACAAAACCGAGTTTTTTATTCATAAAAAGAATGTACGTAAACAACAAACTATCTGAATAATTTAAAGCAATAAATTTAAGCCATTACAGTTCTTTCAGCTTCTAAAACATATTTATAAAATAAAATTTTTCATGGCAGCCCTACGTTGGATTCCGGGGTGGCACTGTAAATATTGTTGCGTTTTCACAATATGAAAGTTTCAATAGTTCAGGAGATTAAACACAATGGCCTGTGACCAAAAGCTTGATATATGGGGAGTGTGGAATATCTGACGACATTCGAGTATCGGTACCTATACCTAATAAATTCCTTTGTAGTAATAATGTACTTAATAAGATGCTTAAGGTTAAACCAAGGGCCTAGCCTTCACGGGGTCTTTTGAAAATACAGCTGTTATTACTTATTGTTTTAACAAAAATACTGTGTTATATCGTACTTAGCCCTTGATTTCTATCTCTATAAATAGCTAGTTTAATTTATTTTTATACCTCAGTTCTTTACATATACCTTAACCGGTGGTCTGTCGTAAATAAAAGAACAATTAAAATGATTGTGTCGTAGATCTGCGCCTCCGACAGTCTAAGGGTTTTTTTTTTTGGTGAGTGGGAAATCATCGAATGACTGCTCCCGTCCTGGGTGCGGCGGGAGGGCGTGTCAGACTTTTACTGACTAAAACCCACTCATGTTCCTTCGGTTGCCCTTTATGTTCCAGGGTCACGGTAACTATTATAAACATTCCGCAACCAGTCTAAGGGTTAAAGGAAAACCTTTATGGACTCTTTGAGTGTGAGTCCGACTTTTTCTTCACTTATTTTTTTCTATTGCTTGTCTAAAGTATTATGATCTCAAGTTCTGTTTACCAAAAGTCCTAGTCTTTACCTATACCTAATAATAATTGTAGGCACAATAATAAAAAAACTTTAATAAAAAATCGTCTACTGGAGCAAAAGTACTATCTACTAATGAAAAACAGAATTAGAAATACTCACATGGCTCGATTAACGATCCTCAGTCCCCAAATAAGCTTTTTAAAAAGTCACACCACGAAAAAAAAAGTAAAGAATATAATTTATATTCTTATTTAAAACTCATTTCAGAAACACACCACACGATTTCATTCATTCAAACAAAGTACGTAATAGAGAAAAGATCCATAAAATTATAATAATTTTAAGTAATTAATCAATCAATATAAGCCGATAACCAATTATCAATTCTACATAATTATCTTAAATATTTCTATTTGAGATAAAATATTTCGTCAATTGGGCTAAAGCTTAAAACGTTTTTGTTTTCATAATCTTATATTGGATGCAAGTGCAATCAGTGTAATTCTTTCAAAATTGGTTAAAAACCCTTCGAAAATTTCTCTCAATCACAACAAACTAATAATGCCAAGATTTAAAAATAATGAGCGTTAGCCAAATCAAAAAAAATATCCACTTTAAAAAATAGGTAAAACTTTAGATTATTTAAGAAAGAAATATATTTGGAAAAAGAAAGAGCTGCGCTCCCACTTCCCTCTTCACATTTCCACAAACTTATCAGGAGTGGGATAAAAAATATGGAGAATCTCCTTGACAACATTACCCTCCCATGAATAGCCAAATTCTTATCAAGAAGGACATGATATTGGATTACTGTTATCTATACCTGTTGTTATTGCTTATGTTTTGATACGTTATCAGGAATAAAACGATGGATATCTAGCTCCAATCCGTTTAATAAACCATAAGCAAGGTCTGTTAGAAAGATACGAAGGTCCTTTTTTGTTTGATTACAATTTTTTATTAATTTTGAACGAAGTTAACGGTTTCTATTAAGTCTCAAAAACTGAAACTCAACCAAATGTACATAATATGGCGTCCAAGTGGAGATTTAAAGATCCTTATTGTCTTAATCATTTTTCAGTAGCAGCTCGGTATAATGGGATAATCCTCAACCCACCCCCACCATGGTGGGATAATCCCACTTCATTATTCCCAATCACTGCAACTCCTGCAAGCCAGAATCAACAGTGTAGTCCGCCAGAAAAGCGTCGAGCAATTAAGTTCGACGAATCTCGGAGTAACGATTCTGTGTCAGTCACTCAGTGAATTAGTGACAAAATTAAGAAACTTTGACTAGTTGAATTTGACGGGCCTGTTGTTCTAGTGGTGAGTAGCCCTGACTGCTAAGCCGGTGGTCGTGGGTTCGATTCCCACCCAGAACAAACTTTGTGTGATGAGCATGAATGTTTGTTCTGTGTCTGGGTGTGATTTATCTGTAGTATGTATGTATTTAAAAATTATATAAGTATGGTAAGTATGTATGTTTATCAGTTGTCTGGTTACCATAACACAAGCTCTGCTTAGCTTGGCATCAGATGGCCGTGTGTGAGTTGTCCCAAGATATTTATTTATTTAATTCTTAAACTACTGGTCTAATTGATACCATGTTAGTGATGTCCAAGATAAACTTTAAAACATACATAGGAATTGAAAAGTTACATTGGTATTTGCCCGAATTTGAACCCATGAACTGGGTTTCGAGACGTTAACTGGTTCATCACGGCGTTAGCTTATCATTAACTTAATAAGTAGGTGTCATTTGTTAATCTAGATATATAGGCAACGCTAGGAATTTCTACTGTTTCGTGAATTTATTTACAAACGTAATAGACACATATATACACTAAGGCCTCTCGCTGACGATCGTGTTGAAAACGGATGACGGTCCGATGAGGTTCTTCGATTTCAACAAGAGGCTTAACATCTACTTAGACTTTGAACAACCTATAAACCATCCAAATAGTTGTCCGCGAGAATCAAACAAGCTACACGCAGCGTCGCAGTCGTTCGCTCAACCATTGGGCCATTTGGTGCGGAGGAAGAAACCCATAAGTGTACGTGGTCTCTAAGATTTTAAAATGTAGCCTAATTCATTATTAACCACGAACTTATTAAAATCAAACATAAAAACGTCGAATCATTTTAATTATTCTGTTACACAAAGCTTACAGCCTAGATGATAGGCAGTTAGAAAGTTATCCTTTTATATACGTTTACAAAATATTTCTCTGGTGCAAGTGGCCATTAAAAAATAAATGATCGGGCAAGAACATTATCATTAAGAATGTTAGATACGTCAGAAATCTTATCTTCTACAATTAACATAATCTGGGGGCACGGCAGTGCCTCGCCAAGTCGAGCAAAAATGTTGCACCACCGAACCATTACTTTCTCGAAGCAGTTCGGGCCATTTTCAAACCAAATTTCGCTGTGATTAAAACTAGAAGCCTGAATTTTCAGTAACCCAACCGGGGCATTCCGTGCCTCGGAGCATGTAAAGCCCTGCCGGGGTTGCGGAATCTGGCGAAGTTGCGGAATGTTTATAATAGTTACCGTGGCCCTCGAACATAAAGGGAAACCGAAGGAACATGAGTGGGTTTTAGTCAGTAAAAATCTGACACGCCCTCACATTGGATGATTTGATGATGTTTTTGATGATTTGATTTTGATGACTCGCCAAAAAAAAACATGTAAATCCATAAGCTCCGGTAGTCTATTGTAGAACTATGATAGTCGTTACGGGTTATCAGGATCCAGAAGCCTGACCAGTGGATTGTGGAGGTCTGACGGGAAGTCGCTTCATGTAATAGTGTGACTTAACTTTGGTGTATTTGACAAAATATTTGCGTGTTCAATGCAAAGCAATATGAACCTTATTCGAGTAATTCTAGAGTATTGATTGTATTACCCTAGCGACTCAAACTTAAAACTTTGGCTAGGAAGATAACGAATAAAAAGTTAATGCAGAAATGTCTTTTACTGGCCCAAATCTAAATATAAGCGAAAAAACACTGCCATACCCGGGCATCGACCCCAGGACCAAATGAGTTACGTCACGAAAGAAGAAATCAGTCGATTACTAAAATAACAGAAACAGAATTAAAAGAACTTATCCTGTTGTTTCCCATATTTATTGTTTGTTAAAATAAAACACAGTTTAAACTTAAATAAATATTTATTACCTTATAATATTGGCACTGTTCTCTGTCTACAAATTTAGGTAAATCCGTTCTAGTTAAACATACATACCTACTTTAATTAGAAACATATAAGTATTTGTCTTGTTTCACCCTAATGGTCCATTTCCTTTAAAAAGCACTGTGATAATCGGTATTGAGTCCAAAATAAATAGATGCTTTATAAAATGATTTTAGTACATTACTTAATTTATCTGTCATAGCTTACTGTAAAACTCTTAACTAAGAGTTACAATAGGTACATAGATTTTATATAAGAAAATTGCTTTTGTGCTGTTAAGTCCATACATGTTTATATTCAGACTACTTTTATACTTCAGACAAATACAATGAAGAATATTTAATAACAAACAGTTTTTGTCAAATTAGACAGTAATATTGGTAAACGACGGTTTTTATGGGCTGTTTTGTTCTATTTTATAAGTCAATCTATTAACAAAATACATTTTATATGGCTAGTGTTTAGAAAGTCGTACCAAAAGTAAATTGCAGATCTAAATATATTACTTTTATAAAGTGCAACCACCCATATAATTTGTGTTACAGTTTGTTGTTAAAATTCTTTATCGAATTTGGTTTAGGTATACGTACTTAGTGATGACAAAAAAAAAACAAAGAAATACATTACAAAGTTATTTGTATGATTGTGTTATCTAAACAAAAGCCGTACGAGAGATAGAATAATCCTAAAGATTAAATTTAACAGATATTTTTCAATTGATTTATGATAATACATCAATGTTTTAATATCTAATGTTCGTTTGCACTAAATGCACTATTTTGTCTTTATTAACTCAAGGTCTTTTATTAATAATCCATTTGAATAGCAAGAAATGTAACCTGTAACCATTATTTATTAAAACAAGTTTTAATTTAAATTTTGCTTTAATTTAATATATCTTTTACACGCTGCAGAATGGGTTAAAAAAACATGTAAATTGAAAATTTCAGAATAAAATAAATATTAAAGACCCATTTAATAACTTGTTTAAGACCCTTATTAAACAATTTTGTAGTCACGTATCACAATAAAAAAATATAACACACTTTACTTTACAGTATTTTCATTTGGGTATGGTACTTATATAAATAAAGTAGGTATAGAAAATTCTCATAGAATTAGCGACTAGACTAAGTAGATAGACTACCTAATAATTAAAAATATATAATCACTAGACACAGAACACTAGGTACAGAAGATATTTATACTTACTATCACTTTGGTTTCTTTATAAAAACATGCTTAAATTAAGAAGTAAGGTAAGCAAGGCACAATTTTCACAAAGGATAATAACCCTTATTTGTATGTATACATAGGCAGTTAATACTTTGGCCGATAATTTAGTTTTGAATCAAGACATAGATGTCGCTAGGCGCAAGGAAACGGCCCGTATCTTTTTTAGCTAAACGCGAGCCAAAACTGACAGGCTATAACATTTTTTCAATTTTTTTTATATCATCTTAGAAATATACAAAGATAAAAATAAATTGCTCTTTTTCGTAGGTAATAGTATAGAAATACCTCTTATAACAGATTATAAATCTAATACAGATTACATACTTGGCCACCACACAATATACTCATATATAAAAGGACACATTTTTTTCGTGTCACAAACCGGGTTCATTAGTATTAATAATAATAGATTTAGTATATTTTTAATCTATTAGACTATTAAGCATTAATTTGTTACTTACTGGCTTTATAATGTTTTATGATATTAATCTCACAATTATTTACCTAAATTAAAAGGCAATGCGCCCGCGCACATTTAAGCATTACAATGTTTAAAAAAAACATAGACTACATAGCTAAAAAAATTTGTTAATCATAACTACTGAACTGTTAACTTTTTTTTACGCGATTCAGGTTTGTTCCCATAATAAAAGTTGTTGTTAATCATGAGCACAATAACGTGTTCAAGTGTCGTACTCAAATCCCCATATAAATTAAAGTGGCAATAATCCAACGGTTAAAGGAATATAAGTCAAAATAAAATATTAAAATAATTGTCACTAACACTGTCATGTCCTTAATTTACTTTTTTAATAATTGACACATAGTTGAACTTCTGTCAAAACGAGCCATATCACATACAAATATTACTACATGTATGAATTGTTTTAACAGTCCTCAAATTATACTTCATTTGTATAAGTAGATAACTTAATGTAAACAATCTTGAAATGTGTTTTATGTAAAATAAACTCAAAGAAAAGAAAACAAGTAATAAAAATATGTTCCAATTCACCCCCACTTTATTGGGTCATTTTTGCATTTATGGTCCTAAACAAAATTTCAACATTCTCACTTCACTGGTCCCAAAAACAATATAGATACTTAAAACTCAGACTTCATACAACCTTTGACAAGACATAAAAATATTACTCTTTGGGGAGAGGGCGATCTCTGAATCAGATCTTCCTGGTCCAGAAATCACCCTTCGCCTCTCCTTAACTGAAGAATACGGTTTACGGGAGACAAAGCATCATTAAAACATCTTAGGCCTGTGCAAGTCCCTAGGTAAACAATGTTACTATTACTGTCCCACAAAATTGTCTACCTACGATGGCAAGACAGAAGAATAGCCAACCCAAATTTTTATATCTCGGCCTAAGTAAAGGATTCAAAGCTAAAATTCAGGGTGAATTTTAGCAAGATTTTTTTAGACTGAACATTTTTTACGTTAAAGCTCTAGGAACCCCTAAAGTCTTGGACCAAGATTCTTAAAGATCCTAATTATCACCAAGGTCCCATTAACAATAACGGTCTTAGTACCCAGGTTCTAAGACACTTCGAAGGCATCAGTGAACCCATGGTAAGGATATATGCCACCGAGCACATACTTATAGTTCCCAAAGTGGTGGATCCTGTAGATCCCTTTCGGGGTCCCCACGGGGATCTCCCACTCGATTTCTGCACGACTCGTGCCCATTACCTTAGAGTCACGGATCCAGGTGAATCTGGAATAGAAGAGTATATATGATCCGATAAAATAAAGTTTGATGACTTAAAAAATATATATTATATAGCCTTTATAAAATAATGACATAGAAAGTACAGTGTGAGGTTTTTTCGCCCGGGAATTGCTTTCATTATAGTTATTTCAGTCGCAACGCCTGTCAATAAAAGAAATAAGATAGGATGTGATTGCATGTATTACAAGCCCATGAGATATTTTAGTTTTTCCTCTGGGTGGCATCGTAACTGCAAGGCTTCTTTCCTCAATTGACGTCAGGTGGGCAGTCAGCTGTCAGCAATGGAAATAGCAAACATGCTTTTTCCATTGTCAAATTTTTGTTTTTCATCTTTGTAGATGATAATTATAATAAATAATCATTCATTTTAGCCATTATCTTGGAAGCTGATAAAAGAATTGAAGGTAAGTATCGAAAACAAGCCATATCAGAGGCAAGCCAGTGCTGCAAATCTACTGAGATACATACTTGGTCTCCCAATCAGCGTCAGTGAAGACAGTGACCCATGCATCATCGTCTTCTGACTCCAAGCGTTCCACGGTGGCGTACCAGCGCCCGTGACGGATGCTGTTGCGAGGGTGACCTGACACCTACACAGAACCATCATTATTTGTATTTGAATAAATGTACTTCGTACTATAACTTCTCCCGACAGTATTGCCCCAGTGGGACAGTAAAACTAGTTAATACTCACCTATTGGGCTCGGATTCCACCAAAGCTTGGATGTCTCAACAATAACGCATTGAACACTAATGTGCTAAAGCTAAGTGATGGGATATGAAAATAATGAAAGCCGATTGGCGGCACGAAACATGTCCTCCGCTTTGGTGGAATCCGGCCCTTACTTATACGGCAATAGCCAGTTCTTATTCAAAGAAAGCACGATCGTAGATTCCCACGCATACTCAAAGTGGACTGGCGATTTCGGACTTCTATTCACCAAAGTCTGTAGAGCCCAAACTAAACTAAGAGAATGGCTAATGACTGTTGATATTTGAAGTCTTTCCTTAGGTTTAACTTAACGGTCATTAAAATTTTAGGAACTTAAAGATTCAATTGATGGTATATTTTCCAAGCATACTTACAAACTGTGTCATAACGACATCTCCATAGCTGTACTGCTTGAAGGGCTGCTTCAGACAGTCTCCGAACTCGTGACCCCAGGGGGCGGTGTCCCACAGTACGGGCGGGATGAGGGAGATTAGCTGACTGCTCAGATCTGGAGGCTCTGGGCCTAGCGGAATGTCTTTACCCTGGAAAAAATGAGTGTTCTTACTTTAGCAAAGCTGTAATAGATGGAGACAGGATTGGTAGACAAATACCAATTAAATGATATTAATCTTAAATGTTTGTATTTTAGATAGCATTCAGTAAAACCGGAAGCAGCTGCCTACCAGTGTTTTATATGGAGTGACTGCCTATCAGACCTTCATAGTCCGATTACTGGGTAACCTGGAACCCTTATTCATTTATTGTCAGACTTTCAGACGACCCGTAACTACTCTCATAGATCTACGAATGTCAAGTAGGTCAAATAGAAACCGCTAATAAAGGTAAATTTCAAAATGGAAAACCCAATAACACTGCCCAAATGCATCAGAATCGATCGAATAACTGGGCAGTCAGGTCATAGAGTTTGTCGGTATTTATAAAGCAACTTACCGAAATCAAGGCATTAGTAAGCTCCACATATTTGTTCAGATAGATGTCTAGGGTATGTGGACCAAAGATAGTTGAAGCTGCCTCGTACCTCTGTGCCTGAAAACCAATCAAAACAAAAATATACCACTCATCAACATTGCTGGTTTCAAAAATCTTGAGGAGATTGTTTAAACACGCTAATCTCAGAAACAACTGAACCATTTGAAAAAATGCTTTTCTTGCTATGCGGCTTGCTAAATCAGGTAGGGTATAAGCTGTATAATATCCTGCTAAGACTCACGGTTGAATGACGTAACTTTTAGCGGAAGAATATAATATTTAATCACAAACATTTACAAAACGTTGAAAAGTACCTTTGAAACGATCGATTGAAATAAAGAATTTAGCTTTCACTGCCTTCATCTAATACATGGTCTCTAAACAACAACTCAAGTACCTGATACTCCTCAGGCGTGGCAATATAATCCGAGTAGATATTAGACAGTCCAGCAATGACTACTTTCTTGGCCTGGGGCGCAGTCTTCGCGATGATGTTCCTCAGTCGTCTCCCGGACATGGTGGTGAACTCTCCCGGCACAGCGGCCAGGAATAGGCCTCCGATGTGGGCCACTGAGCAGGACACTATCTTTGGCTGCCATTCGTAGGGAAACTTTGCCTGGAAGAACGATTGCTATGTACAGGGGAAGACCTTTAGTCTAGTTTACTTTTTACTTCTAGAAAGGTCTATGGCGTTATAAGAAGGACTTCTTCAAAATGCTTTTAGTTAGATGAAGTATTTCTTTTTATATACAGCCTCATCTATACTCATTCATAAACACTCAATTTTACAAAAATATTGTTACTGTTTTCGAACTAGCCCTTTAGCTTTTAGAGACCTCTAAAAACTAAACAGCTAGTTCGATTTTTTTTTAATCGTGATAGCAGTCCATGTTATTAAATTTTAATGAAAACTATAACGGCTCACATAACTTAGTTAGTTCTGAAATTATAAAGGTCCAAATCTTAAATCCGATTTATGTAATATTAAATTGTTGTTATATCATAATGGTTCATTACGGAAATTATTTGCGTGGCCTGACACGCACTTGGCGAATTTTATTATAACTTAAACTGTGTGCACGCCGTAGTTAAGGTAGTTAGTATAAGGGCTCATAATATTAAGCTAATGATAGTTAATTTCAAGCAAGCATTGAAATATAATGTTTTAACCTTCTGTTGTAAAGGTGCGCGCGCGCTACACTATAGTGTGTTAACGCGCGTGCGAGAGAGACACTAAATAAATGTTAGTATGATATGATTCCGACTCGCTGTTTGAATGCACGCAGCTTTCCACCGTCCCGTTTAGATACCTAACACCTTCTATAATGTATACCTACTTTCTGTAAAAAAAAACAACTACTCCAATCTAACGTCCTGGTTTAGTAAACCTTACCCGTCCCGTAGCCAGTAGGATGGGCTTGGGCGCCTGACACTTGATGTCTTCCTTGGTGGGCTCTGCGATGAAGTCGCGGACGGCGTTCCACAGCGGGTTGGAGGTCGTGGTGCCCTGCTTGAAGTCGAAGGCGCCGGGCCCGTCCGTGGTGCCAGCCGCGAAGCTGTAGCCCATGGCTGGTAAGCAGCCGTAGACTTTCGCGCTCTAGAGAAATAATGTTTTATCCAGGATTGAACACGATAGGTTTATGGAGATTGTTGTAGTGTTAGTGTTAAATGTTGTCAGATAGAATGCTCGTTTTGTCTACAAGCTCTGAGTTACGGTATCTTGAATCCTGTTCCTATAATTAAACATTTTTTAATACCTGTAATTGTTTTAAATGTACCTATTTATATGTGTAAGAATGTAGATAAATGGATTAATAATACCAATACGGTTATACAAGGTGTATTTTTGGTCTTGCTCAACCCGTTAGGATGTGATTCTACCCATGAAAACAAACAACTTTTGTTATGGAACCAACTCTGAAATCGCGAAAAAAATATCAGCTGTTTCTAGGAAAAGTTCAATGCCCTCGGACTATAATGTATGAACCAGCTAATATTTTTTTCGCGATTTCAGAGTTGGTTCCATAATGAAAGTTGTTTGTTTTTATGAGTAGAATCATCTCCTAGCGGGTTGAGCAAGACCAAAAATACACCTTGTAGATAGAATGCAAGGGAAAGCCTTATTTTATTAGAGAAGACACGAACATTGATCACTACGCCTCAAAGCGATTCGACTACTTCAGGCTTTAAAATATTAAAAAAAAACAAGTTTCTTGCGATGTTTCACTTTACTTTTTTATTCAAAAAAAGCAGACGGCTTAACTAGGATTAGCAACACACACCACAATAATACACGCATCACTTCTGAGTCATCTTACTTGCTAATACGTATACCCCCTAATCAATCTATAAGTTTAGCACCGTTGGAACAATTCTAACAAATAATGTAAAAGATTAACAAATAATGCGAAACACTCACTGTATTAAAGGTCTCCGTGATTGGGTCGTAGGGCGATACTTCTTCCTCAGGCATCTTGACGTACTGATGTCTGATGCCCACGGGACCTGTGAGATCCACGCCGGGCTCGTTCAAGACAGACTGGAAAGATTACAGCTGATAATGATGAAGAAATTGTGAGTGGGGTGTAGAGAAAATCTATTATAAGCAGTTGAGGTATTGAATTTCATAAAAGCGTTTACCGGGAGCAATATTGGTAATAATGTATTAATCTAAGATTATATACTAAGCATGATAATGTTGCCTTTGAATATGAGATGTGCTTTCACTTACTAAAGAAACTAATCGATACAAATCATAAAATTAATCTGATTGAACTGTCTGCGAAATTGCAGGCTGAAACTTTCTTAAAAAAAAGCACCGTAAAGATCCTACTTATTTTCTTCAAGTAACATTTACAAAACATGATCAAAATAAATAATAAAATCGTCAAATAAAGCTGCTTTTTATCTATACTGAATTTAAAAACCCACTGCGCTATACATGTCGCCCATATTGAGTAAGGTAAACATCTCGTATAACACAGAAAATGTCTAAACATATAACAAATCCAGCTCACCATAGCAGTCTGGAACATCTTATTAGCGATAATCCTGGTACTATCGAACATATCTCTTCCAGGTCCCGACGCAAAGCACTTCTCCTTGGGCAGTTCACAAAGCAGCTTCTCCTGGTCGCACACCTTCCCGGAGAACTCGCAGCGAGGACCCTTGGTGTTCGGAGACACGTCACCAAGGTTCGTGGAGGCGAAGGCACAGACTATGTTACCCTGGAAGAAGTTCGATCGGTGAAGATGTAGCTAAGTATGTCAACCATGTATATAGATCCAATAAACTTTTTCTGTGAAGTGAGGGAAAGTTGGAAGAAACACGATCATTAGGGATATTTTATGATTAACCATTGGTACTTGGAGACACGTCGACTACGTTCCTGGACGCGAACGTACAGACAATGTTACCCTGGAAGGATTTTAATAGATGATGATTTAGTTGGTGATAGTCTTTGTTGAGGTCTAAGTATGCAAAACAATTATTTACTTAATATGGATGACTTACAGCTAAAGTCAGATTAACCGTTGGTCTAGTAGTAAGTGACCCTGACTGTTAAGCCATAGGTCGTGGGTTAGATTCCCACCCAGGAAAATCTTTGTGTGATGAGCATGATTGTTTATTCTGTGTAATTTATCTATAATATGTAAGTATTTATAAATTACATAACTTGGGATCAGACAGCCGTGTGTGAGTTGTCCCAAAATATTTGTTAAATTGATTTATTTAAAGCAAAGTGAAGTAAAACCATAGTACATAAGATAGAGAGTCAATTACAGGTCTTACATATAAAATCAAAATGATACTATGAAAAAACTATAATATAAAACTATGGACAAAATTATACTGTAAAGTGAAGCCATTTATGAACATGGTTGTGTATCAGGAGAATTTTGTGATTAATTAACGAACCTGTTATTTTCATTGCAGCTAGGGAACTCTCTTGCGTAATATACATCTACTTATGTCTATTTAAATTTTTCCAATTAATCTCTTTTTCCAAATAAATGTAATAAGAATTGAAGTTTCTCATACCTTGCCAGGCAACGTGTGATTCCCATTAAGCGCTTTCTCACACAAAATGGACGCATAACCGACATTGTCTGAAGAGATCAGTCGGTTGGTGTTGTTCATGCTGGTCGGATGTACCGGGAACCAGTTGATCACACCTAGGATCTTGTTCTCTGGAGACACGAAGCGGACCTGCGATAGAGTCTTGTCTGTGTTGTATTTGTATCTGAAATGATTATAGAAATAATTAATGCTATTGCTAGGATATATGTATGTATAAGTAAGGGAGAAATGATATTTGGTAAAAGAATAGTCTTATTGTTGAGATGTTGTACGTATACAGTTACATTAAATTAATAAAAAACCGTTCGACAGTGAACACTTGCGAATAAAAAGCTTCGTAGTATAAATATAATACAACATTGAGACAAGAGAGTTAATTACAGCCCGATTCCAGGTGGACAGACGGATAGCGAAACCTTAATAATAGAGTCCCATTACTATAAAAATAATCATCGCAATGCCTACTAGAGCAGAGATAATAATAATTTTTAATAAACGCCCTTAATTATAATCGCATAATTACCAATCTAATATTTTATAATACATAGTTCATTTTTATTGTGGCAGGCGAAAGATACACAATATCTTGCGACAGCGAAGACATGAATTAACATGTTTTTTTGCTCTAGAATATATGTTTGATATTAGGGTGCAACTTATCAATCACTGTTAACTTGATCCCAACTTCTCATCCAGTTCACTTAAAGGGAATTCTAAGAGGGACAGCGCGCACGCAGTCCCTCACTAGCAAAAATTACGCATCCGAGTTATCCACATTAGGGATAATCGCAGGGGTCAACCCGCCCGCAGTGCAATGGGAAGGCCTCGCCCTGGGGGAACCGCCTTCGTGATCACGGTATCCCCTATGCCAGGTAAGTATGAGTTCACTACAGTGCGCCGCGAGGGTCGTTCGACGCCCGAGAATCTTAACACCGCGATTCAGAAAACGGGGCTAAATGCACAACGCCATCTATCGCGCTTAGTGGTACTAAAATGAAGAAGGTAAAGTTTGCTTTTAACTTGCATTTGGTTTACAAAACTGTGACTGATAAGTGCACAAAACACATTTTTAGATTCTAATAGACTAATAGTTATCTTGCTCTAGCTTTCGCCTTCTAGAAACTGAGTTTTTTTTTATTGTGTAAATATTCGAGACTGACTAAGCGAGTGACTACTGCGTTGCGTGTCTCAGATTCCATGTCAGGACGACGCTAATAATATGATAATGGTATTATGACCTGTCGGTATTTAATTCAACTGGAAATTTTTGTAGGTTTGTGAGTTTTGAGTTTAAATGTTTGTAAACGCACGACCCGACAAAGGCGATACTATGAGAAACAGACACATACACCGACGCCGAGATAAATAAAAGTTACTTAAAACTTACTTAGGTTTAGCTAGTCTTCGTTACACTCTAGCGATCATAGTATGACAGATAGACGACAGTGTTCGTTAATTGAGCTGTAGCATAGAACTTTTTATAGGAACTCATCCATAAAAACATTACAAAGATTATTTTGCTCAGCTAAAGGACTTGCTATGCCTTATTTATTTATCTTGAACTTCTTGCGATTTAACTCAAAATGTTATTGGTAGTTTTTAGTTGCTTACCTGGCCCTCTCTTTCTCTGGGTTCCTCAGGTACGAAGTAGGAGAACGATTGATATTAGCTTCCAATATTTCTGCCTCTCCATACAGCATTCGTGCAGCTGTCAGTTTACTGTGTGCTACAACTATACTCTGTAAAAGATACGGTTAATCGGTTAGATATAAAATGAAACATCATTCAAAATCTTTATTGCGAATTGAGAATGATCAAAACGTTAACAATAACTAAGTACATTCTAGCTTAGTTGTCTGTTAAAGCATTACAATTTAAACTGCTAAAATCTGCTTTAGTTTAAAAACTAACAACATTAAGGCCCGTATTAATAGACGTCACTCATTTCTGAGACGCTCTCAAGTCCCTTGCTGTCCTTGTCATTCTAAAGGGAAAAAATAAGGACAGCAATAGATTTGAGAGCGTCTCGGAGTTGAGTGAGTGGCCTAAGACTAAAATACTTAACTGATGCGGGCTAAGTAACTGCAGTTCACAATTTACAATCTCGCGAGATAGATTTTAGTATACATCTACAAGGTAACTTAGACAAAAATATATAATTGATGCGAGATGAATAATCATTATTCTTACCTTATAAATGCCCATAATGTAAGCGGTATAAGTCTCCCTGACGAAGCCAAGGATGGGCAGGTCGAACAGGAAGTCCATGAGGAACCCTCCCGGCGTGGAGTGCGTGTGGGTTCCGCTGATGATGACGTTGTGCTCGCTGTAGAGGTCACCGAAACGCTTCTCAAGACGCTTGATCACCTGGTGGAGTTGGAATTGATGTGGTTAGAACTTTTGTACGTGAGCCAGAGAAAAATGTTAAGTCATAAAGATGATTGAGTGACTGATAATTATACTTGGTGAATTTTTGGTGTTGCACAACCCAACCCATGAAAACAAACAACTTTTATTATGTAACCAACTCTAAAATCACGAAAAAAATATCAGTTGTTTCATACATTATGGTTGTGCCGGACCAAAAATACACCTAGTATAAGCGCCGCTCAACTAATGGGGCTGGGGCTTTTTTATACTTTAGGTGAGCGAGCACTAAAAATGTTTTTTTTTTTTATTTCATATCCTAAATGAGGAATGTGTGTGTGAAAATCTGTTCTTGAAGAAAACATTGATAATAAAATCATACCAAAGTAATGTCGGTCTGTCAGAAATTTTGGATGCTGCCTGATTGTATTAAAATTTACATAATTATTTGATCGCTGAAAACCAGCGTCATAGTCATTCGTGGGCTCGTACCTGTGCATTGGCCACGGCATTATTCTTAAGGCTTTTAGTAAGTTTTTATATTGTAGCTTCAATATGCGCGAATAAACAATTTTTCTTTTTTTTTTCTTCATTATAACTATGTCTGTCCAGTTAATACTATAGAGAAAGACTACAAAATGTAGCAATATTTTGTGAGCAATGTGCGTTCCTGTACGATGTGGGCACATCTGCTGTTTTATCAACTCTCTGCCACTCCATAAACTTCGTTACTTACCTCCTTCCTCACACCATGGCCCATCATGGCGGCGTCCACAGACACGAACACCAGCCTCTGGGTGGCGTCCCCACTGCCATCTTCTATCACGAACGCTCTGGAGAACTGCCTCAAGTGGATGCCATGACCTGTCTGTTCCAGCTGCGCGTATCCCATCTGGAAATTAAAAACAAACAGCTTGAGAATAAAGTAAGAATTGTGAAATGGAGTAAAATGGTGAAATGGGTTAAGAGTGTAGAAAAGAATTAAATACCGTTACAACTCAATGTGTTTCATTCAAAACATAAGTGATTACCTATATGAGATTTGCAAAAGTCTCTGAAATAACTGGAAAATACCATAGACATCGTTGGAAAACATCGTGAAGAAACTTGAAGTAAAACCTGAAATCAAGAATCCGCGTCCTTGAGCAAGATGGGTGATTAATTATCTTACTTATTTAATTAGGTTAAAACTTCACCATAATATAGCTTGTTAAACATCACAGTGATCATCAACACAAGGGCTACATCACCCACGGGAGCACAGCAGTAACCAAACACCTAACTTAACACGGCGGGTAAAATCGCGAGAAACAGCTTCTAAACTCGAAAAGAAGAAAATCTTGCCATATTATTGAAAGGGTAAACAAAAATGACCTATTGGATCTGACACCACATAGAGAAGTTAGAGTTACATGACCATATTTGCAGAACAAAGGTTTCGACACTTGTAGGACTATGTGACTAAACACTTAATGAACCATAACAGTACAAAGTCCAGTGTAAAGATAATGTGAACCACCTTTGATTTCATAGACATTCATCATCATCATCATCGGCTTGGTGCCAGTCCACTAACATAAACCTTTTCTAGAACACCTTACTTTCACTTTGTTTATAAATGATACATGTATTCATGAATGAATTGCCTTTCGATGTCTATCCGTGCTCATGTTTTGCCATTAAAGCGTAGAAATTATGTATGGGTAACTGCGTTATGAACGCAGTGGCAAAACATGACAATTGTTCTATAGCTTCTAGGAAAAATCTTTTATCTTGACTGCCGGTCTTAACAAGACAAATCGTGTCAGTGACTTGGTTGTCAATGTTTGAAGAGCTTTCGCTCCATTTAAAACCTTAAAACACTTTTTTTTTTGATGAGTCGGAAATCATCAATGACTACTCCCGTCCTGGGTGCGGCGGGAGGGCGTGTCAGACTTTTAATGACTAAACCCACTCATGTTCCTTCGATTGCCCTTTATGTTCCAGGGTCACGGTAACTATTACAAACATTCCGCAACCCCGGCAGGCATTCTGATTAATTTCGTTGCGGGATCCAAGACAGTTGTATCGTTTCTCCGGGACTCGTCGAGCTTCATTGCTCGGCGCTTTTCTGGCGGAGTCCACTGTTGATTCTGGCTTTCAGGAGTTGCAGTGGTTGGGAATAGTGTGGTGGGATTGTCCCAAAAATAACCCCGGCAGGCGTGGCCCTGTTGGGCCCCTTCTTGTGCTGACTTCTTCTCTTTGAGGCGCGCGTGGAACAAAACGCGCCGTCGAAACCTTAAAACACTGGTATCTTCATCTTTATCATGGACCTCTCTCTGGGAGGTTTGGTTTCCGCACTTAGTCCTCTTAGGTAGGACCATTGTACGTGACTACAAAACACTAGTATTCAGCTGCATCTGTTTAACTGGGAGCAGATGCTGACACAGTTGAAAAAGCTAGGGAGATGCTCCTCTGCAGGATAAATTACTCAACATTGATCAGATTCCCCGTACGTCTGAAATAAAAACTAGTCCCAATTTTTTGCTGCATTCAAGACAGTTTAATCGCTTCTCCTCTCGTCGAGGTTCATTGCTCGGTACATTTCTGGTGAACTTCGCTGCTGATTCCAGCTCTGAGAAGTTTCTTTAAACCTTTGAACACCCTTGATTACACAATAGAAAGACAATAGCAGCGCGGCAGCTGGCTGTCACTTGGTCGTCGAAAGATTAAGCTGCATTGGTTGGGAATAGTGTACAGGGATAGACTAGTCCCAATATCAACAAAGCCTGGGCAATAAACCTGACCACTAAATGGCTAAGGTCACAGACGTTACGGTCGAATAGTACAATTACGTACAACGGGACATTGTACAATTTCCGCTATGTGAGCTTTATGAGTGTTGTATTGTGGACAGATGTCGACCAGGGATGTTATGGATATGAAATTTCGGATACGGATTGGATACGGATATAGGAATGATTATTATACTGGATACGGTTACGGATACGGATATGAAATTATTTCGGATTATCCGATAGTTTCGGATAATTTCAGTTACGGATATTAAAATTTTAAGGAATTTCAAAAGTAAAATACAAATAGGTAGCTAATATAATGGTTTTATTTATATGTCACCATTTGGTAGGAATTACAATTAGTCTGTGAGTAATTATTACATAACGTGTCTCAATTAGGCTCCGCACCTATCCGATATTATCCGAAACTTTTATTTCGGATTCGGTTACGGTTACGGATATTTTTTTATATCGGATATCCGATAGTTTCGGTTACGGTTACGGAGCTCCCTAACATCCCTGATGTCGACCTTCATTAGGCGACGTATTCATGTTAGCGTTGCGCTCTAAATGTGATAAAGGCACGGAGAGATTAGAGTTCGATGTACAATAAAAACAACATTAATTATTAAAAGTATTCTTTGCACAATTAATGACAATAACAGCCCGACAGCCGGCTGTCTCTTGGTCGTAGAAAGGTTAAGACGAAGCTGAATCTTCTAGTAAATAAGTGTGATTGTGATGTCAAAGAGCACGATAAAAATGATAATGACCTACAGTAAAAGTAATTTAGTGACATTGATAATAGGATAGGACAAAATGAAATGCAATAATATTTACATTTAACACCACTATCTATACTTATTTGACTGTTGAGTTTATGACATGTCACATGACTCACACACTATTGTTATTTTTTTCTTAGATTTTAGTACCACTGACAAATAATTTATTCTGAATGTATTCAATATTTTGAACAAGAAGACTAAACAATATAATATTTGCACACGGTATTAGGTTAGATATAATGGATACAGTGATATTTATAAAATATCTAGTTGTAACACCTGTTTTGTATACCTGTATTAAGCAAATAAATAATTTGATTAATTGATTAAATGTAGTCATTTGAAAAATAAAAAAAATCCACGTTTAAAACGGGCGCCATCGGTTGGTACCGGTGTCTCACCTAGCTGCTTAGGGCTGATTTTTCAATCATCAGTTAACTTCTATCTGAGGAATAAATATGGCAGTTTGACATATTTTCTATACAAAAGCTGTCAAAACGTCAAACATACTCTGGCGATTGAAAAATCGGCCCGCCTGTTTCAATTCTCTTTAAAATTTTTTTACTAATTTTATCCTAGACCTTTTTGGGGCCACATTGTGACTTTCTAATATTTTGTAATCTTATTTACCTTTCGGCGATCAAGCGACAGCCAGCTGTCGGGCTGCTATTGTATTTCCATTGTGTTCGGAGGTTTATTGAAGTTTCCTGGTCGTCCTTCTCCAAAGAACCTCAAAAATGCCTTTGCTATGTGGTTTTTGCCGATAGACTGTGCAGTTGTAAGTGTTATAACTAGCTAGCTTCTGCCCGCGGCTTCGCTCGCGTTAGAAAGTAGCCTATGTTACTCTCCATCCCTTCAACTATCTCCACTTAAAAAATCATGTCAATCCGTCGCTCCGTTTTGCCGTGAAAGAAAGACAAACAGACAGACAGACAGACACACTTTCCCATTTATAATATTAGTATGGATAATAATCTAACAATTGTAATGCATAGCACATCCCAGTCAGGGTCAAGTAAAAAACTCCCAAAGGACACGACGGATGATCATAATAAGCAAACACAATGTGCAAGGTACATATACCTATACCTACACAATGCAAGACATTGAAGATATGTCTGTCACCGGAAAATAACAAGAGCCGTAAGTTTATCAATCTACTAGGAAATTTATAAACTTTCGTAAGATTTTAAACGGGAGATAAATTGTAATATTTTACGTCCATATTTTCGTAAATTTATCAATTTCCGACGTCATACGGTAAATTTATAAACTAACGGATATCTATTCGTAACATTTTAAATGTTTCGACCAATCGCAGAAACTCTTTTAAATATACGCATCTTTGAAATACGTGAAATAACACACTGCTCTCTGATTGGTCAATGTTCATAGTAGCAATGCTTGCAAGACTTTGGTATAAAATGAGACTTGACAAACTATTGGAAGCAACAATGCCTGGTTCCTCTCTGGCACGGATGTAGTGAGTTGAGTTTTCTATGAGTTGCAACACAGTTTAACATTTAAAAGTAATAAAAACGCACAAGCAATCTGGTTTATTTATGTGCCGTGGCGAACAATGGCGGCCGCGAGGAAGGAGAAGTAACACGTGACAGTCAACCAATCAGATCGCGCGTAGCGTTTGGTTACTGCTTACTTATTATTTTACGAGTGAGTTCAGTAAGTTTATCAATTTACGAAAATGTGGACGTAAAATACTATTATCTGCTTAGCTTGGGATCAGATGACCGTGTGTGACTTGTTCCAAGATATTTATTTTATTTATTTTTATTTTTTATTACAATTTATCTCCTGTTTAGAATCTTACGAAAGTTTATAAACTTCCTAGTAGATTGATAAACTTACGGATCTTGTTATTTTCCGGTGACATGTCTATATTAAGTGGCACATCAATGAAATATGAGGTCATGAAAAAATCATAAAAAAATTATTATTGAAATTCACGTACGGAGTTGCAAACGAAACGACCAAAGCGGTCAGGATCAAGATATCCCATTCTCAAAATGTTCAACGGTGTCAAAATACCCTAAACCCAATTGTCTAATTTCAAATTGTCCAAATTCCAAAATGTCTCATTTCCGTTGGCCTCTTGAGTTCAACATGGTGCCAAAGCCAAATAGAAGAACTCAATCTAGAAAACAGCTCAAAGCAATTTATAGTGTGCACAAGAACATTATCTCCTAACAAAGTCTTCGTAAATATTATTAATCCTAACTTACACTATAAATGCGAATGTGAGTTTGTTAGTTTATTTCGTTTTCATGGCTGCTCAAACTATCATCAGCAATTTTTTCGCAATAAAAAAAATTAAGTTCAGTGCATCTTCCATTTCATAAAGAAAAGGGCAGCAAATGATAATGCTAGTTAAGCCCTGTCTGTCAGATCTGCTAAGAGACTTCGTACCTAGATAATTTAGACGCGATTAAAAACATGGCCACTAAAAAAATAAAGTCAATACTTCTGAGTTTGTCTAATTGGGCGAAACTAAGCGCCTTACTAATAAATAATCGCTGCATAAAGTTATGACAGGTTTATACGTCAAAAAATGTATGGTTACACAGGCTTTATTCATTGCATAACTTTACACAGTGATTATTAGTAAGGGCATAAATGTGTATTTTATGCCTTTTTCTTAATGAAATTAAAAGACAAACATGCACTTAATTTAAATTTAGTTTTGTTTGTGAATTAAAGAATCAGCACCAATGTCTTTAACCTTACATTAAATGAACGCGAGTAAACCCGCAGGCAAAGCCTAATAAAATAATAATTGTAACATTAACACGCGATGGTAACAATGATCGCGTTATGTGACGGGTGACGGGTCACAGAACGTAACCGACCAATCACCGCGTTCGCCTTGACCTCCAAATTGGAACAGTTCAAAATTCGAATGCGTGAAATCCGTTGAAACTTAAAAAAAACATTCGAGAAATTTCTACGGAGCACGGGCCGTTGCATTCTTCGTCTGTACGGTCTGCTGATCGGAGGTTTATTCTGTTATTTTTATTATTGTGTGATATTGAATGGTGTTCCTTGTATTTGGGTTTCATTGACGCACCGACAACGTCAATGAAACCCTTTTTGATCTTGTATGGCATTGTTGCAGACGGATTTGTCTGCTTTTGGGACGAATCTAAATTAATCTTTTGTACGATGTCAATGTTCGTGTAGGATGAAACAATTTTTTTTGGGTATTTTACTTTTTACAATTACAACTGTAGTGTTTTTAAATGGATACAATTTAAATGATCACCAAGAAACACTAAAACAAACAACAAAGTAAACTTGTACCCCAAGAAATGAAACTACGTCGTTTTTTTACGTTATCCCCTTTATTTTTCCTCTAACATGGACCTCATGTTGATCACAATAAGCCCTGGTATGCTCTGTACACCATTTTGAAAATCGATGATTTATTAACTTATCATAATAAAATTATGGAGGTAATTGCATACATTAGCTTTTTTTATCGAATTAATTTTTATTAGAAGTTGAGACAGTATAAAAGAGTATTTAGTCTGAACGGCCCAAAGCAAATGGCCCGCGGGCCATTCGACCGTAAACAAAAATCGCCTGCGTTCGAAAGGACCGGTGATAAAAACTGGTAAACAAATTCAGTGTCATAAACTACATCAAGTGCATTCGGGTGCAAAAGTTAAAAAGTTAAAATAACTGAGTTCAGACTAAATACCCGTATAAAAGATCGACCAAAAAAGCGAATAGTGATTTTCTTGTAAAAATTATACATAATGCCTGATTGGTCACCCAATCTTCCATAAAAGCTTATGGCTCTAGCAATTTTAACTACAGCAATAACACTAATAAAATCCCAATGTTAATTCGCGGTAACTCCCACTAATAAAAACCTGTATTAATTCGCGGTAACTTCCTCTCACTACATGGACAGGCTGTGAGTCACGCTTGACCTTGAGAGTTGAGATGAGACCGATCGAGATCAGTGCCCCAGATAGCTGCCCCGTCAGCTAATTCACTTGTTTCTCTTTATTTGCAGGATGTTGTTGTTTATACGAGTAAATAACAACGGATGATGCAGTACCTTTTGAAGACCAAACGACAGCCGGCTGTCGCGCTGCTATTGTCTTTTTATTCTATCTCGTATCATGTGTGTTCAAAGGATTAAATCCATACTAATATTATAAATGGGAAAGTGTGTCTGTCTGTCTGTATGTTTGTCTTTCTTTCACGGCAAAACGGAGCGACGAATTGACGTGATTTTGACGTGATAGTTGAAGGGATGGAGAGTAACATAACAGGCTACTTTTTGTCTCTTTCTAACGCGAGCGAAGCCGCGGGCAGAAGCTAGTACGAGTATATAACATTGGATGGTGCAGTACCTTTTGACGAGACAAACGACAGCCGGCTGTCGCGCTGCTATTGTCTTTCTATTCTGTCTCGTATCATGTGTGTTCGAAGGATTAAATATCTAAATAAATATCTTGGGACAACTCTCACCAGGCCATCTGATACCAAGCTAAGCAGAGCTTGTGTTATGGTAATCAGACAATTGATATACATAACATACTTATATAATTTACTAGCTGTTACTCGCGGTTTCACCCGTGTCACGTTAGGTTTTTGGTTACTGCTTCGCTCTCGTAGGACATAGCGTGATATTATATGCCTTTGTTACTCGGGATAATGTAGCTTTCTAATAAATAAAACAGATTTCTTCAAATCGGACCAGTCGTTTTTAAGTTTATTCTACATACAATAATACAAATCTATCCTCTTAATAATATTAGTATAGATAAGTACATATACATACATATTATAGATAAATAACACCCAGACACAGAACGAACAATCATGCTCATCACACAAAGTTTGTCCTGGGTGGGAATCGAACCCACGACCTCACGCTTAGCACTCGGGATCAGGGGGCCTACCACAAGCCCATATAGCAATATTACTTTGATATTACTTTCAGTGGGAAAGAGACGGCGCTAGACAACGTGTCTAACGCTGTCACTTGCACACTCCTGAACAGGAATAAAACAATCTTACTTTAAACGTCATGGTAAGGGGGCTGACCATCATTATGCCCGTCAAAAGTTAGTCAAGTTAAATGTTCCTCCAGTTTCTCACGCGTGTTGGGTATACAACCTTGCGGTCGTAGAGAGGTCAGGCTATAAAGAATTATTTCAAACGCATGTTCATATGAATCACAAACAAAAACATATTATTATGACCAGTGTATCCTTCATTTTTTTGGTCAATGACACGACGAGCAATATGCATTTAATGTGTAGTGTACACAATTATTTGCTCTAGGTAGACATATTTCACGAAACCTGTCGAGTTATTAAAAAAAAAACTCAATCACTTCTATATTTCAGGTACCTGATGCCAATTTGATTTCTGATTTTCTGATTTTCCATGTTCGCCTTATACACCACGTTTTACAACTTACCTTAACTTTTTGTCATTAAACATTCGAACACTCGTGATTCGAGACACCATAGAAAGACAATAACAGCCCGTCAGCCGGCTGTCGCGTCATAAATAAAAAAAATAAATACCTTTTGTTAATATCTCATCATACCTATAGGTAAGGCTATGAACAGACGAGACTATGAGACACTTTTATGTCAAAAGTAATGATGTCGATGGCCTGACCTAAGTGCCAACCACGTGCCGACCAATATCGACGGCTTCTATGATCGCGTCGACGCGCAATGCACTGCAAGCGCCATCTGCTTAAAATGAAGCTCACCTGTCCCAACTTACGACTCAGTTTTTCCATAGCAGCCAATCTCAATGGAGACTAACCAAGTACGCAAGAGAGGTTGCAAAGAGTGGAGTTTCTTGCGCATTCTTAAGCACACGAACCCACCTTTTGGAATGAGCGACTATATTCAACTGCCTATCCAGGTAGATAGGCAGTTGAATCTGAGGAAAAGGTCTTTTAAAGTGCTTAATGATCTTATGGAAATAATTTGACTTTGTTTTTAAGAAGTGTAGTGTAGTGTATGCACACACAAGTACACTTCTTCTTCCCTCACTTGCCTCATGTGTGTAACATAAGTTGTAGACCACGAGTGCACAGCATTGCACGTTACCGACCTTCGCTCTAGAGTCTAGATGGTGCAATATTTGCTGTTAGTTTAACGAGCGAGTGCATTACGTGCCTGTACAGCTGGCGCTACTTTTTAGTTATTTATGTTTATTATGCGTACCTACTATTATCATAACAGATTCCTTCTCGCAGGACTCATTCATGGGATAATATTATTCCATTAGTGGCACGTAGTCTTCGAACCGTGTTATCTCAAACTTTTAAGGTCAAAATATTCATCTAGAGAGCTGAATATTTATTTTGCACTTTCCCCAACTATGTTAGGGTTGGTTTCAAATCTAATTGAATCCAGTTGAATATGTACCAGTGTTTTACATGAAGCGACTACCTTTCATATCTCTACCCAACCCGTGTAAATAAATAAATAAATATTGATATGAATTAATAAACAAATAACAAATGGCGTACGAGACAAAACGTTAAGAAACTACCTGCTTGTCTTTATCAATTCAATTTCATCATGTACGGCTACTCTAGTGAGCTTTCGAGCTTCAATTGGGTCTAAAATCACACTTCTGCAATAAACAAGCGGAAGATCTACCTTGAACCACTTTCTATCTTCTCAAAACACATCGATTTCTTACTAAAATGCCACACGGCGTTCATAATGAGCCATTGTTTGTTACTGCATTATTACGATATATCGAATTCGATATAACGGTACCCGCCGATTGCATCCAAGGCTGTCTACGTCAATACGTCTTCATAGCAATCTTTAATTGCAATAGCAACACGATTTCATATACTTATTTGTAACAACTGGTTAATTTGGTATATATTTTTAGACATTTTACTTGGTAGGCCAGCAGTTAGGAAAGATGTGAAATAACTGAAAGAAGGACAAAGAAAACAAAATGCGTCCAGTCGATTAGGTAGGTAAGGTTATTTTGAAAAGAATTGCGTTAACGTTTCTATGTGGCCTTTAATAAATACTAATAAAGTAAACTAATAGGTAATGAAAATGGGACATGAACGTAAATAAAAAGATCAAAACAATTCTAATCTGTTTGAGGTGGTAAGAAAACGTCAAAAGAGCCCAAGGAATTCAGCTTTTTCAAGTTTGCCATTGACAGGACAGGTGGGAGATGGAGGAAATAAAAATGTCCCTTCACCTATCAATAAAAATAGCCTAATCGCCGGAAGGACCTTGCTTTTTAAGAAGCCCAAACTGTCTACATTACCGGAAAATATCACAGTGAATGGCGGAACTTAAAACGGTCATTCTCCGATTCGGCGTTATTTGCCTAATTACCGTAACCATTTTTATTTTTCACAGATTTAACTTAAACTCATTAAAATATGAAACTAATAAAAAATACGAATTCAATAATTAATGAGGCATGTTTTAATTACTGGTAGTTTTCTAGTTATTGAAACCTAAAAAAAAATATGGGTACGGTAATTAGAAAAGTTTAATATCTAATGCCACGGTAATTGGAAAACACTGTCAATTTTAAGTAAAATATGATAAAATATAATAAAAATAACACACATTAATAAATTTGTATACATCTATTTATATATAATGAATCCCTATTTCCCTATGTCATCTTTGGACGGATTTCACTAATTCTTTGTTGTGTTTGTTATTGCTTGGAAAAGGTTCTTATGGGAAAAAAATGAAAATAGGGGTACTTTAGGGTAGCGTAGGTTAGAGTAGGATAGAGTAGGGTAGAGTGGGATATAGTAGGGTAGGCTAGAGTAGGTAGGCTAGAGTGGGATATAGTAGGATAGGCTAGAGTAGGGTATAGTAGGAGTGAAGCCGCGGGTTTGTTTTCGCGTTATTTTCATACATATTATTTACATTTTGAAAATATTTATATAAAAAAAAACAAAAACATGTAAGAATCATCAAGGCATCGGGAACAGGGTCCCAGTTACCGGTGATCAGGGCTCCAGAGAGAGGAACGACCTAACGATGCGAGCCGTGTCCAAAAGCTTCTGAATGAAGCTCTTGATCCAGCCATCTAACGAGAGCCACCACCACTATATCAGGCTTGTTTGCTACAACAGTCATGTCAGTGATGATGTATCGACCCCAGTACAATGTGACATTGCCATCTTCAGATTCTACGAGGCCGTATCTCAGAGCAAGTGGCTGATTGATAATCTTGGCTACTAGGTTGTGCCCATTCAAGTACTCTTTGTTAGCAAGACGAGAACAACCAGAGATAATGTGTCGAATCGTTCTCCCGGCAGGTGACACGCCCGACATATGTCAACCGTACCAACTTTCACAATAAATCTCCGATAATTCTTCGTCATGATAATGGACTAAAGTGTAACTCTTTACTCTGCCATACTTCCTCACGATCCTTCGTCTCAAGCACTACAGGTTTGCGCCAGTTCTCTTTAGCTAAAGAAAGCGGAGTGAGTCCTTGTCCACAGTGACCACATCTCGGTGCATCCCCACGTCAGCTTTAAGGAAATATTCCCGGAGGTTGTATGTCTCGCGGTTGTGGAGAGACTTAGCAATAAGAAAGCCTCGTCCTCCACATTTCCGCGGGATATATACAGGCCTCATCAACTCATCACTGATGATCGCGGGTGATGCACGCACGAGCGCGCTTTATATGTAGATTGACTTCTGTACCCATCTATTTTGAGGATACAGTCAGTAAATAAGAATTAATTTTTCATACAACGGTAATTATGAACATATGGTAATTAGTATACGGTAATTAGAAAACGATAGATTTTCTCAAAAATTTCGGAAACCAACAAAATATGCAAATACTAGCTTATTACAACGTACGGAGGCCAAAGTACTGTCTCGATTTACTTGATCAACTTGGGTTAAACTTAAAAAATAAAATGTATATTTATGTAAAACGGTAATTAGAAAAGTTTTTAACCAAGGTTACGGTAATTATATACTAGCGTGCTTCATTGGCGGTACACTAACGTTAGAGACGTGTAACTGCTGTTTTGCTGCGGTACACATTGAGGAGAGGAGACGCGCGCGGTAGTGGTGTGCCAAATACTGTTTTTTAGGGGTGTGCACTCGAGAACAAAATATGTCACGGTAATTATAACTTTCGATCGGACATCCGATAATTTAATGATAATTATTTTTAGACTGGTTCTAGTGAGTCGATATTTCACTATGCGATACACGTTGTTTAACACTATTTAAAATGTTAAATGGATCAAAGTAAATCTGTAAGTCATAAAAATTACAAGTAAGTTTTAACATTAAGTCAGTGTGCGGACACGTTACGGTAATTAGAGAACAGAGGCTTTTGAACTTAGGTTAAATTAATTTAGTCTTAACTTCTTAAAACAGACGCCTGTGTTTTTGTTTATGGCTAGATAGGCATTCTATCTAACATATAAAAAATATTGGATGATTGAATATGATAAAAGTACGGATTATTCAAGCCTGGACACGTAAAATTTGCTTGTCGGAGAATGGCCGAAAAGACCCTTAGGGCCTACACTCACGTCTGATTATTTGCAGAACTAATTATGGCATCTTTTCAATAGTTTCATAGTTTCGTAGGGCAGACTTTATTTTTGACTATATTGCCATCAGTTCAATTTTTTTCCTGCAAATAAAAGACTACCACCGATTGGTCTGGCAGCCTTAAAACAAAACACCATCAAAGAGGAGAGGAATGAATCTGTCGTACATAACCAATACGACGGACGGGACGGGATGTGAAAATAACTCAAGCCGAGGTGACACAAGACATCTTCTCTTCTTTCCACTTTTGTGGACTCCAAAGACCACATAAAAGAGGTCCTTTAGGATAAAGAGGACCTCTTTCATCATTTCTGCGGTTGAGTCTGGTCCTCTTCTTTTTTGAGGATGGGAAATCATCAAATGACTTCTCCCGCCCTGGGCTGTGCGGGAGGGCGTGTCAAACTTTTACTGACTAAAACCCACCCTTGTTCATTCGGTTGCCGTTTATGTTCCGGGGCCGCGGTTACGATTAGAACTATTCCGCAACCCTGGGCCGGAAGCCTTAGGCCCGGATTCCACCAAAACGGAAAATAATGAAGCTGACTCGAAAATACCCAACAGGATAATGTATCGCGTTGAAGCTAATCTGTAGAGAATGAAATAGAAAATCTTCTCTCCTCTCCACTTTGGTAGAGTCCGGCCCTTAATCTTTCAACGACCAAGAGTCAGCCGGCTGTCACGCTGCTTTTGTCTTTCTATTGTGTCTTGAATCACGTGTGTTTGAGATTAAGGTAAAATAAACGGAAGCTACTCACAAACGCGATCTCGGCGGGCGGGCCGGTGACGTCAGCGATGCCGACGCCGACGCGCAGCGCGTGCGCAGCGACCCCGCACGCTACCACCATCAGCCACGAAGCGAACATGACCTGAAAGTAGCACATAAAGGCATCTATTAATAATCTATGGCTATGCAAGTCTCGCTTGGGGTCGGCCGTAAAGTAGGTATGTAATAACAAAAAAACGCACCATTTCTTGTAGAAACTATTAACTAATACAGGGACGCTTTTATGTACTGGTGCGACGCTTTTAAATAAACGATATTTTGCTGCACACAGTATCCTTTTTAGCTTAATTTTTGTTTGTGTGTGGGAAATCATCAAATGACTTCTCCCGTCCTGGGCGGGGCGGGAGTACGTGACAGACAAATCCACCCATGTTCCTTCGGTTGACCTTTATGTTACGGGACCACGGTAACTATTAGAACTATTCCGCAACCCCGGCAGGAAAGGCTTTCAGCTATTGCTATTCTCTGAAGTTTGACAGATGCGCGACGGTCACACATTTGCAGAACTTGATAAGTAACATTTTTTTAAGAAAGAAAGAAAGAAAGAAAAACATTTATTTTGGACACACACAGGAAATAAAAATAATACAAACAAAAAACATGAATTTATATAAAAATAAAATAACTAGGCCTTAGTAGAAGCGAGTTAAACTCTTTTAGTATTAATGGGTTCGGATATAATCCGGTATTTGACACCATCATCAATCGTACTTTTTATGAGCTGTCAAAACGCAATTCTCCAATAGACTTTGTATGCCAATACCAGCTTGTGACGTCACAAGCTAGCAACCCTATTGACTACCTATTTATTGATTTTAAAGCAATTAAAAATCCAATTTTACAGTAAATTAAAAACAAATCCGATGCTTAGGACTAATAAAAAGATAGGTTTTATCTATCCTATCCCTTAACCTCCTAGCTCGGCTGTTCCTGAGGGCGACGGGGCCTCCGCTCAGGTCAAGCTTCAGACAACAGTAGTGACTGCGGGGCTATCGACCACTGTGCCTGCTAAGTAGCGAGTGACTGGTTCCTTCGTGGTGTCGTCTTAAATAGGCGGTCTTGACATCTTAGTGTGTGTCTTCAACATCTCATGCTTGTATGTAGTTGTGATTCGTTAATGTCACGGATACTTCACACGTAGCAAAGTAGATGTCGCTGGTAATCTGTAGATGTTATCGTTGGATTGATGTTTGTTATTTGATCATCTCTGATGCCGTAGTGTTGTGCCTAAGATCTGATAGATGTCGTAAGGCGTCGTGTTACATTCTCCCCCTCTGGTACTCTATGGTCGTCCCGACTGAGTACCAGCACTAGGTTGTTTTCGTGGCCTTCCTCTTCGGCGTATCGGATATGTTGGTTTAGATATCACTTCGTCTCTTCTTTCAAACTTCGTTATAGCTGACGTATGATACTTTCCAATAGGCTTGTCTGGCGTTTCTGAGTGAGCAATCTCATAAGTGGTTGTGCCATGCTTCTTTAAAATGACATACGGCCCATCTCGTCGAGGAGCAAATTTTGCAGTAAATTGTTTATCAATGTTGCTAATGGGATGTGACTCTATTAATACTAAGTCTCCAACTTTATAGTCTGGGTCAGGTCTTCTCTTGCTGTTTGCTCTTTGTCGGGTCGATTCTTTGTTACACTCTATATTTTCTTTAGCTAACTCCAAGTCTTGGGCTAGTTGTTTTAACTTTGGGGTGATTTCTGCGACAAAGTTTTCGGATTCTACAACTGAACTTAGATCATGTGTCAACTCATATGGTGTACGCAATTCTCTCCCGAATGTAATGTAACATGGTGAGAAACCTGTTGTTTGACATTTAGCAGTATTCATTGCAAATCTTATTGCCGGTAAGGTCGATGGCCAGTTGTTATGCTTGTCTTTAACAATAATTGCGATTTGTGACTTCATGTCCCTGTTTTTCCTTTCAACCACATTTGGTTCAGGGTGATATACTTGTGTAAATATTTGTTGAATTTCTAAGCAATATGCTAGTTTCTGCATTATCGCTGATACAAATTGTACTCCGTTATCGCTGATAATTTTCCTTGGCAACCCATACCGAAGAAATATTTCATTGAGTAAAATGAAGGCACAATTTTCACTAGTTGCTTCGTTTAGTGGGAATATTTCTACCCATCTTGAAGTAGTATCTTCTATGATTAGGATCCACTTTTCTCCTGATGGTCCCTTTGGCAGTGGGCCAAAGAGATCAACGGCTAATACCTCAAAACGTTGCGAGTTAGGGGTTGATTGGTACAAGCCAGTTGGTTTCTTATTAGATGACTTATATTTTTGACATTCAACACAAGTTTTTACATATTTTATTACATCTTTTCGCAGTCCTGTCCAATATAAATTATTTGTTATACGTTGCACTGTTCTTTCCACTCCCATATGACCAGCAGTAGGTGAGTCATGATAAGCGTTCAGTACGTTTTGTATTTCGTGTCGTGGAACTACTAACTTTGCAATGTCGTTTTCTTGTTCTGGCATGTAAAAATACAGAACACCTTTATGGACTAGGTACCCTTTTTTGATGTATTCTACATAACTTGGTGTTTCGTCTCCTTCTAATATCTTTATGATAGTTTGAAGGGTTTCATCTTTCATTTGTTCTTCTCTTAACTGTTTTTCATTGTATCTGGGAAGATCGACCTCTGTACTACATATAGTACATTTTACATCGTGCTGCTCACATGGCGGACGAGACAATGTGTCAGCTACCACGTTAGTTCGTCCAGGGGTATACTGGATTTTGAATTCGTAGGGTTGTAGCTGTAATGCCCATCGCGCTAGGCGACCAGTAGGTGTTTTAAGATTCATTAACCATTTCAACGGTTGATGGTCGGTAATAGTTATGAACTTTGTTCCTTCTATATAGCCACGAAATTTTGAAATAGCCCACACTATGGCTAATGCTTCTTTTTCTGTGACACTATAATTTCGTTCTGCTTGCGTTAAGAGTCTACTTGCGTATTCAACAGGGTGCTCGTTTTCTCCCTCCCCCTGCACTGAAGCTGCGCCGATAGCATACTGGCTGGCATCAGTCTTGATAGCAAAAGGTAAGTCGTCTGTTGCCTGTTTTAATACTGGTGGCGTAGTCAAGGCATCTTTTAATTTCTTATATGCTTCTTGTTGCTCTCGTTCCCACTTCCAGCTTATTTTCTTCTTCGTTAAGTTAGTAAGTGGTCTAGCAATGTCTGCAAAATTATGAATAAACCTTCGATACCATGATGCGGTTTGTAAAAATGAAATTAATTCTTTTAAGTTTTGGTGCACCTGACGGTTTGCAATAGCAGCAATTTTCTCTGGGTCGGTTTTGATACCGTCAGAAACTATAAGGTGGCCCAGATATTTAATTTCTGAACACATAAATTTACATTTCTTTCTATTGGCTCTCAGTTTGTATTCTCTCAGTTTTATAAATACTTCTCTTATGTCGTTTATATGGTGACTGAAAGTCATAGACCTTATTATTAGATCGTCTAAATAACTTAAAACACACTCGGCGTGCAATCCTTGTATGAATTTGTCCATTAATCTTTGGAACGTAGCGGGTGCGTTACGTAAGCCGAATGGCATTCGCTTGAAACGGAACGTACCAAATGGTGATACAAAACATGTTTTGTCGTTATCATCTGGATGTACCATAATGTGCCAGTAACTTGCCTGTAAGTCAATTGTTGACATGTATGGCATTGCTTTTGCCTGGTGTAATAAATCGTCAATACGAGGCAAGGGATATCGATCAGGTTTAGTAATCTCGTTGAGTCGTCGATAATCGACGCACACACGAACGTCGTTTTCTCCTTTTGGAACTAGAATTACAGGCGCTGACCATGGGGAATCACATTCCTCGATAATGTCATCATTTAACATATCATCCAGCTTTTCTCTTAGTTGTTTTTGCCTTGTAGGTGATAATCTATAGGGTTTAACACTAATAGGATGGTGATTGCCTGTGTCGATTCTATGTTGTGTAAATGGAGTTGGTTCCGTGTTTTTCTCAAAGATGTCGCTGTACTCAATTAACAGTTCATTGAATATCTTTCGCTCATTGTTTGTGAGTAAAGTTCCTTCATCGGAATTTAAATAAATATCAACAGAATACATAGAAGTGGGGTTTATTGGTAAATAAACAATACGTGGATCTAAACAAGATTGGTTGTCAGCAGGTTCCCGAGGATGTGTAGGTCCTGGCGGCGTGTCCAATTTATGTAGCATCCACCTTGGTCGTTTGTTTCCTGGCGGACCGTCTTCTGCATCAGATAATGTCGGTGTTGTGGGTAAAGGTGAAAACATATCCAGCTCGTTAGCCCAACGGATGAACTCCGACACTTTCTTCAGTTCTACTGGCTCCTTTTTGGTTTCAAACGTCAACTTCTTCACTGCTTTCAATGGAATGTCGTCATTGTTTAGTTGAATAAAGTCGTATGACGTTTGTGGTTTGTCAATAAAGTTCCAACAGCGTTGCGGTGTGTTAAGTACGATTCCTGCCTGTTCTAGGAACTCGATACCTAATAGTGTACTGTTGTCGACAGCTTCGGGTATAACTAACAATGTTATTGGTAGTGTGCGTTCTCCAATACGTATGTCGGTTGTTGTTGTCAACAAGTTTGACGTTTTCACCGTTCCATCGGCTAATTTGATGTCGGTTACTTGCTGGTCAAACAGTACTCCATGTCGCAGCAACAATTTATACAGCTGCATACTGGCAATACTGCGACGGGCAGCAGTGTCTATATATGCGTAGCCTTCTTCTCCTTTTATATATACCTTTATTGTTGGTATCTTTGACTGTATTTTAATATATTTTTGCATTGTACAAAATGCAACAGGCTTTGGTGGCGTTTCCTTTGTTTTACAGGTGTCGCAATTGCTTCTGTAAACTCCGGGTGCTCCACATCCATAGCACGTGATGACAGGCTTCTGTTCAACTTCAGAGCTGACCGTTTTTTCTTTTTGTTCTGCCAACCTTTTGCGGCAAACGTCGTGAAGATGGCCCTTCTTGCCACAGAACGAACATCGTTTTGACGGCTTTCGTTCCGGTTGTGTTGGGGCGGCTACCTCACCAGCTTCCTTCGCCAGACTTTCAAGATGTCGACCTCGTTCCAAAAGATCGGCGAATGTCTTTATTTCTGTGCGAGCAATTTCCTTTTTATAATTGATATTGAGTAGTCCGTATACGAAATCCAAATGTTCGTCTTCCTTATTTCTTTTTGCCGGCAACTGTGACAATAAGGCGCGTTTTTCACATACGAACGCGTCAATACTTTCAGTTGTTTGCCTCTTCGCGTACACTTCTAAATAAATTTCGTGTGGTTGCATTTTAGGCGCAAAAGCAGACTTAATGGCGTCGAGAGCTTGTGACCACTTTTTAATATCGCTTTTTATGCTATTCCACCACGTTGCAGCGGTACCAGACAATAATAAGGTTAGACCTTCTAAGGCGTCTTCGTCACTTATTTTCTCAATTTTTTTGTACACTGAGATGCTTGTAACAAATTCTTCGACTTTGTTAAAATTTCTTTCACCGTCGTAACGTTTCGTACACGCAGCAAAACTTTTCGAATATCTATTTCCACTCTCGTTCGCTTCTGTCAATTTCGTTATGAGCGCAGTGAATTGTTCCTGAGTCATCACCACCATATCTGGTTTTTTCTCAGACATGTCAATAGTGTCAAACTAATATAAATTCTCTTGAGGGTATGTTCTATTTATCCGCCGATATGTGGGTACACCGTAGATATGTGGGTACTCCAATAACTTTTTGCGGGTAGAAGAATATTTCGTTGGGCGCCAATGTGGTGGTGGCGGTGGAATGAAACCAACGATGACTGACAGATAGGGTTTATTACTTTACTTCAAAACACTTGACAGATTATAATGCAAACAAAGGTGGCAAGATATCACAGAAGGTGAACCTATTAGTGGCCCTAGGGATGGACTGCGGGGCTATCCTATCCCTTAACCTCCTAGCTCGGCTGTTCCTGAGGGCGACGGGGCCTCCGCTCAGGTCAAGCTTCAGACAACAGTAGTGACTGCGGGGCTATCGACCACTGTGCCTGCTAAGTAGCGAGTGACTGGTTCCTTCGTGGTGTCGTCTTAAATAGGCGGTCTTGACATCTTAGTGTGTGTCTTCAACATCTCATGCTTGTATGTAGTTGTGATTCGTTAATGTCACGGATACTTCACACGTAGCAAAGTAGATGTCGCTGGTAATCTGTAGATGTTATCGTTGGATTGATGTTTGTTATTTGATCATCTCTGATGCCGTAGTGTTGTGCCTAAGATCTGATAGATGTCGTAAGGCGTCGTGTTACACATTTAAAAAAATCACGACAATTCGTCGCACCGCTTTGCCGTGAAAGAGGGACAAACAGACACACACTTTGCCATTTATAATGGACTAGCTTTTGCCCGCGACTTCGTCCGCGTGGAATAATAGTTCCCGTTTCCGGGGGATTTCCGGGATGAAAACTATCCTATGTCCTTTCTCGGGTCCCAGACTATGTCTGTACGAAATTTCATTCAAAATTGGTTTAGTAGTTTAGGCGTGAAGAAGAGACAGACAGACAGACAGACTGGCAGAGTTACTTTCGCATTTATAATATTAGTACGGATTAACTGTGGAACTATCTTGAGCGTACACAAAAAGATTATTGGGGTTGTATAAGCGTGAAAGAGCTACATTGACCATGGTAAAAGCATCCAAACATATCCAATGGCGTTTTTTTTTTTGATGGATAAGAAATCATCAAATGACTTCTCCCGCCCCTGAAGAGGGAAGGAGGGTCAGACTTTTACTGACTAAAATCCAATAATGTCCCTTCGGTTACCCTTATATATTCCGGGGCCGCGGTAACTATTAGAAGCATCGACACGCCGTCGACACGGGTCTGGTCTTAGTCGGGCGGCGAGCTACCCACCGCTCGCCTTCCGCAGGCCTACGCCTCCAGTGGCCATCATCTTGTGACTCTCGACAACTAAGCCTGGGTCTCTGTCCGGGGCGTGAAGCTTGACGCTGCCTCACGCGCCCCGCCGCTTTCGTCTCCAGCGTGTCTGCATCGCAGGAGGCTGGAGGCGACGGCTTCCTATTCATTCTCGCCCCGAAGCATGGCCTGAACCAGCGCCGATCGCCTCTGCAACGACACGGTGGTGGTTCGCCCAAGCGGGGCCTACCTCCACCGTACGCTACACCGTGTCACGCAGGCGTCACTTCCGCCCGAGTCCGACAAAGGAACCTCCCGAAATGTCCGTGTGCGGTGAGGAGGATCAAAATTCAAAATTCAAAATTCAAAGCATTTATTTCACTTAGACCATTTACAGGTACTTATGAATTGTCAAATAATCGGTCGGTCTGTTAGTCAGAGAAGAAAAGTGACGCTAATTGCCTGTTCCAAAACGTAGATCTCTATGGAGAAGAACAGGCAAGAAACTCTACGGACACTCTTTTAAAAATATCATGTTTTACAAAGTCTTGGTTACATTTTCTTTTTGGTGCTTCTACATGTGAAAACAATGTAAGTATGTAACAAAATAAACAAATACAAAATTAAAATAAAAAGTCAAAAATAAAAAGTCATGGCAGTTAAGAGATGACCCATCTCAACTGATAGCGCCCGTTCACGAGCATGACGCGTGACATCAGCACCATTTAGCTCAACCATTTTGAAGGGAACCGAATGATCCAACGCACTCGCCACCATCAGCGAGACTTTTTGAGCGAGCATGACAATGCTCCTAACCGCCATGTCTGTTTGTGTCAGTAGAAAACTATCGTAATAAATCACTGCATCGTACTCACATTTACAAAAACTCATCATCATCTCCCTAGCCTTTTCTCAACTATGTTGGGGTCGGCTTACAGCCGAACTGGATTCAGCTGGATACCAGTGTTTTACGTGAAGCGTCTGCCTATCAGACCTCCACAACCCAGTAACTGGGCGACGATACCCTTTGGTTCGACTGGTCAGACTTTCTGGCTTCTGAATACCCCTAGCGTCAAAGTTCTACGAATAACAACCGGGGCTTAACATGCTTTCCGAGGCACGGGATGTCAGTGATGTCCAAGATAAACTATAGAAAGTACATATGAATTGAAAAAGTCACATTGGTACTTGCCCGGATTCGAACCCGTAACCTCTTACACGCGCCTATATGACGACCCAGATGTGTTATTCTGATGTATAAGCTACGAATATCTTGCAAAGCCATCGGCCAATATTCTTTATTGGACACCAATAGGACAAAAACAGTAAAGGACAATACAAACAAATATGCAAGAGTACAATAGGCGACCTTTTTTCGCTAAAAAGCAGTTTCTATTACACACTATCATTTATATTGCTTGCTGCGGAGTAATTTTAAAACTGTGAATATCTTCAAAGGTGTTTTTTGAAATTATAAATGACTTCCGCACAATGAAAATTACGCTAGGGGCATTTTGCGTTTTAGCAATTTTATATTATCTCCGGAACTATATGACCAATTGACATACTGTAAATGGCAAATCTTATCTGTATGATGTCCTTGTGATACTGAAATAATTTATTGTCATAAGAATTAATATTTTGTTGCTCAAATAATCAACCAAACGTGAGTATGCCGAAAAATCATTTTTTTAATGCAACAAAAGAAGTATAAAAGATAAAATATAAAAGATAGAGATATGGTATCCCGGACTTTTTTGTAGAAATAATTAAGACAAACCAAGTTGCCATACATTGTTTTAAATTTTAAGCAACTGTTTAGGCAGCGCACGCAAATAATTCTGTTTTATGAGGTAATTTTTTCCGACTTGCTAGACAAAAGTTGCAATAGCACGGTCAATATACATATTATAAAAATAATTTATAGCCTATAGCACTCAGGAATAATGTAGCTTTCTGCCAGTGAAAAATTTTTTGGAATTGGTACATCAGTTCCAGAGATTACCCCAAACATACAAACTTACAAACATACAAACTTACAAACTTACAAATTTTACCTCTTTATAATATTAGTATAGATTTAGAAATAGTGCAGTAGCAAAAACAGTAGATGTAAATGTGTAAATGCGAGTACTAATGCCTAGGACGTCAAACAGCTAGCATAATGGCACACAATTGACGATTTATTACATTCATTTCCATAATCGGCTATGAATAAACTATCTTCAAGAACGTTAAATAAAATGATCTGATGCTCGCGACTTCCTTCATGGGGATATCCATAATTAAAATTGAGAAATTTTCATCAGAACTCCATCCCTTATTTTACGCCCGTAATGTCTTATAATCCCCGCTAATTAATTATCTCTAAATAAAAATACAGGTCAAAGAAGTTGATGAAAGTAACAAACTATTCTTTACAGATGCTCTTATTATTAAACTAAGCATTATATATCCTGCTGAATGTCAATCGCAATTTACTTTGTCATAAGTGTGTAGAGCTTAACGCGTTCAAGGTGCACAAAAAGGTGTGTGCACAAATATGACTGATGACCATGCCAATATATCCGACAACTACAATTTATGTAAATAACATCGCTTCTGGGCTTGGTGATTTTTTACTCGCAGTTAATGAAGGAGAAATAATAACTGTAAAGCATTAATATAGACATTACGATAGAGCATACGGTGAACGGTAGAAAATTAAATAGAACGAAACAGTTGATCTGTACAGTGAGAGTTGAGAGCTTGTTTCTAATTAAACTTTAAATTTAATTGACCGAATCAAGCAGAATTCGAAGCACGTGCCCTCTTAATATTGGAAAATTAGTCTTCTTTACATAGCATAAAATGATTATTTTAAACTACGAAGCAAGTTTGAATAAGGGTTCAGTGATAGATAGAGTGATTCGAAAGGAAGGTTTAAATGCATATTATAGAAAAGAATAGCCGAGAATTTGAAAGTTTTGTAATACCTGTGCAAATTAAAAAATCATTGACTTAATGAATCAGAATTAAAACTATCATTATAAAATGAGTCTTTATTCAATAAATATCATACATTATATTTGATTATATTGTGCTGGTGAGTCAAAAGGTGCAGTATTGTAGAATTCGTAGGTCTATATTGATTGAAATTCCACTCACGCGCATGGTCGCTCAGATCAATGTCATTGACAATCGGATCTTCCGTGCACGTGATTTGTGTAAGTTAATGATTTAGGATGTCTATCTACTAAACTGGGCTTCTATTGATATTGTTGGGAATGTAATTTTCTGGATTACAATAAATTAGAATTGTAATATGGACTTCTAAGTATTTTCCTCAGTCAGACTCATGAAGCGCTATTCTGTAAGCTCAGTGGTTAAGACATCCCATTATCAAAAAACAAAGATTTCGAATACGGGGCAATAGCAAAGGTGTTATTTTAGACATCCCTGATTTAGGTAATTTTACAACTAATAAATTCTAATATTACAAATCTGAAGATTTTGTTTGTATAATTGGTTGACCACGCTAATCTCAGGAACTACTGGAGCGAATCAAAAATATTTTAGCGCTGAATATCCCACTTGTTCAGACCTATACCTATAAATGTGCGAAGTCAAAATGGCGGCAAAACCGCTGAAGACAGCTTGTAATTTTGGAAAGAACGGGCTTGTTTTACTCTGTCATACATAATGAATAGAATGCAATAAACTATCAGTCTAATTCTTTAAAATATCTTAAGTAATCGTTAAGACATTATTAAGAAATCTGTTGATTTTGTACAGTAACGAAATTTCTTAGAGGCAATAAATTATCATTTTAAGCCGGAATCCACGAAGGATCTTTATGCAATCGCTTAGGCATCATCCTAATATTTAATACAAGCTTTTAGGTGGTAATGGTAATTACCACACAGCCAAAACAACTGAACCTAGAAACATTAAATTGCTGTGATTTCAGTGTATGAATTAAAGGAACTCTAAGAAATTCAAAGGCGCATTGAAAAAAATCCTTTTTCTGGAAATTTAAACCCGTTTTAAAGCGTTAAAATCGGGGATGAAGGTTTACAAAAATGGGCGGATGAATTAGCCGCAGGAAACGAATACTTAATTATAAAACAATATTGTTTTATTTTATTTTATAAGAAACACTGGCTTTTGCCCGCGACTTTGTCCGCGTGGAATAATAGTTCCCCCTCCTGGGGGATTTCCGGGATGAAAACTATCCTATGTCCTTTCTCGGGTCTCAGACTATATCTGTACTAAATTTCATTCAAATCGGTTTAGTGGTTTAAGCGTGAAGAAGAGACAGACAGAGTTACTTTCGCATTTATTATTAGTACGGATATTGTTTTTTTTTTATTTTATAAGAAACATGTAAGTATACATTATTGGATTTAATTTTAAACTGTCCACATAGCACAACCCTATTACCAACCCAACAATTAATTTAGTATCTGTTGTATAATTCTGTTCTGGCAGAAAAGTGCACTTAGTCAAACAAATCTAGGCTCGAACGAAATACATATATTTTCGGCACTGTGTATACGAGGACAATGTTAACGCGATCGGAAGTCCCGTTTTTCCTGTAGGTAATCACAATGGAGGTCAGACGGCCATTGCTCCTTTGGACCCATTTTAACCTGCTTCAAAGCCGTCTTAAGCAACAGATCTACCGGCCTGTTCTGTAAAATTCTCCTTAGGTGAGTATAGCTGAAGTGGGCTTGTGGTGAACTGTCATTATATTTGGATATTCTGTTAAACTTGCTATGGGTGAATTCAAGTGAAATGAACTTGAAACAACAGCGAACCTTAAACACAATGAACCCAAAAACCATTTAATTTATTTCCATTACACCATTTTAAAAAGCATGTTGGAACGTCATCAGTAAAATTAAAAATTACTGCCAATTGTGTTGCTAAGCGCGACACTTGAGAATGGCTGGACCAATTCGGCTTATTGTTGTTTTTAAGTATTCTTTGAAGTTCGAGGAAGGTTTGTTTAAATGAGGAAAAATATTTGATTAGCCATCCGGATATTTTTCATTAGGTACTGGTAGTTGAAAAAACTGAAACTTTTCCGGGCTTTTAGAGTGAAATAGGTATGTAAATGAATTCCAGAATCTAGTTTCGTATACTCTTTTAAAAATTGGTCCTACAATGGTGCCGATTCTCTTGTACACAAACTTTACTAAATTTAAGTTAAGTGCATCTCTCTCTTTCCATTTCATTAAGAAAAGGACAGAAGATAAAATATTAGTTAAGTCCTGTCAAATTTAGATACTCCATAGATAATTTAGACGCGATTTAAAAACATGGCGTCTAAATATACGTCAATTTTCGTCAGGCGCTGTCTAATTTGACAGGATTAAACTAAAATGTATCTTCTGACCTTTTCTTTAAGAAATGGAAAGAGAGAGATGCACTTAACTTAAATTTAGAGAAGTTTGTGTACAAGAGAATTAGCGCCAATGACTTGTATACCTACCTATAAATTAAATAATTAGAAGAATGTAGAATTAAAAACGTAATACTTTTGGGTTAGTGGTTATTAGTAACCAATCTAAAACTATAAGCATGAAAATAAAAACAAAAAATTAAATGTTTTTTAATAAAAAGAGTATTTGAGAAAGTTTTTTTTTTTTGCATAAGTTACCAGCACACAGTTTAATTAGCAGTCCGATATACCTACATAATAGGTAGATAATATAACAGGTAAAAGTAAGTACATACTACCAGAATACAATAATTGCTGATGTTGAGCACTGACGGGTAATTCAAACTTTCTTCGTCATATCACCGATTTTTTACACAAAAACACTAGGATCTCCTTTTAGAAAACCATTAAATCGTTAATTAAGAACTTTAATTAACACTGACACCTTCTTTTAACACAGAAAAAAAACACCTCTTTATACTAGCACTCAATATTCCAGACTATACACTTGTACTACTTATTCTGTGACTGTACTCAATTCAGTCCCTATCAATTGAAGAATTGCAAAAACCACAACCGGCCATTATCTCGAACGATAAATGAATGATCTACCGTACGATATCGAGGCTTCGCAAGCGCAACACAGCGTAGTAAGACACCGAGTTTGTTGACATCATGGAAACGTGTTAGCAACGTAAGTTTTGTAAACAAATAACAAAGATAATGAGATTTTTTTTCTGGGAATTGAATACGGATACTCCATGTTGACATTCTCTAATTATTCAGAGAAAGAGGATATTTTTTCTGGATATTAATTTCTCGCACCTATTACCTTACAGACCACTTGCAGGACCTGACGAATTGAGAAAGACACGAACTGCAAAAGGAAATAAATGAACCGTCCGTCCTGTCGACGAACAGTCCAATGGCGAATCGGTCATCGGAGAACGGTTGCTGAATCAAATAATGGGACCGCCAACCAATGGGAATATGGGATCAACCGCGAATGAGAAAAATTGCGAATATGTGACGATACGAAAAGGGATTATTAATTCTTGCTATCAACTAATTATTTTGCTTTAAGACTAACCGTGTGGTTAATAGGTATTATATACCTAACAGACCATCTATACTTCCATACTAATAATATAAGTAATGCTTCTGTCTGTCTGTCTGTCTGTCTGTCTGCCTGTCTAACTCATCTTCACGCCCAAACCACTGAACCGAATTGAATGAAATTTGGTACAGATATAGTCTGGGACCCGAGAAAGGACATAGGCTAGTTTCATCCCGGAAATCTCCCGGGAATGGGAACTATTATGCTACGCGGACGAAGTCACGGGTAAAAACTACTTAAATACATATAAAAGTATACAAGTAAATTAGGTAAATTGGTGATCTAACAAAGACTGTTAGTATGATTCAACAAACATACTAACAGTCACAAAAGTATTACTCACTGTGTACATACACCACAAAACTATAAAATTAAATACTTAATTTATAATCAGTTCAAATAATGTGTAAGTGTCATGCAAATATCAGAGTACAAGGCAAACGCATTACCCATAGGAATCATTGACCTTTGTAATACGGAAGTGTATTTACAGGAAAATGTTCATCACATTAGACAACCTTAGTTCTAGACTTCTAGTGCCTTAGATTAATGTGCTAGTCGATCTTGGATCTTGCTATAACAAGACTATTCATTATTATGATTCATTGGTCACTGACCGATTTCATTTATTTTTTTATGATCTTCATTGTGATCTTGGGCGTACCCAGCTTTTTTAGGGCGGGTCTCCGAATCCAGCTTTCCTCACAAAGTGAAGCAAGCTGAAAGCTCGGCAACGGGGGTCCCCTCTTTACCACTGGGCACGTGCTCAGGGCCTCTGATAGATCGGGGCCTGCAAGTCCCGACTCGATTACTAAACTATAACCGATAGCTTCTCTACTCTTTTCGGAAAATTAGGCTTACTAACTGCAAATATGTTTAATAATTTTCAATTCACGGAAAAGTGAGGAATTCTTGTAATTTTCCTGGGAGGCAACAACCCTCCTCTGCCTCCTGCCCTGCGAACCCATGCGATTGTGTTCTGAAGCAAAATACTCCTATTAAAAATAATTTCAAATGTTTATTCTTAACCAGATGAGTGAACTTTACTGTATTTAGTAAATTAACTGCATAACAGTTACCTTCAGGGCCGCAAGCTGAGCTAAAATTATTCGAATGCAACCGACACACTTGCATGCAATCTTGAATATTTTTCAAGGTAGACCAAACCAGATTTTTGCAATGTGGTCTCTGTATCTGATTTCTAGAGTTTCTCTTAATGGTCTCGAATTAAAAGGCATGTAAAAGAACTGGCAAAATGGCCGATGTAGGAACTCTTGGACTTCATAATGAATTTCATTCTGAAAAAACAAGCAAACTACCTGCTTGTCATAACTCTTCATCCATATCATAACAGAGTTCCAGACATAGATCAACTAGAAGCTATAAGCTATTTAAAGTTAAACCTTTTCTTTCTGTTAGGCTAGACCAGGCATTCAGTCATTTAGTCAGAAAGTTCGGTAAATTGAGCTCGGAGCTTCTTCTAGACCGTAGTCAATGGAGAGGAAGAGAAGAAGAGCAAAAAACTCCAAAACCACATTATTTCCAGAATTTGGTTCTATATTCTCAGTAATCCGTCAGAAACGATAAGGATAGACCAAGAAACTGGTCCATCATGACTTATCTCACAACGATGGCTAGGTTTACAAACATTGGCAATCGTACGGCGAGCCTGGATGCACTTTATTGCACTTTCATAACATCGGCCATTGCCTACACCGCAACTAGTGCTGTCCCACACAAGACAGAAGAGAAAGTTTTTTATCGATATTCAAATCAATTTGTTGTGAATTTAATTTATATACTTCTGTTTTTATTTGATGTAGTTTGTTATATTTTGAAATTTTATTTCATTTGTTATTTAGTCTGATTTCGGTCGTCTGATTATATTCATTACTTTTTTTTTGCAATGGGCACTATTTCTCTAATGTAAATGTTTTTATTTTAACGAACTCCACTTACTATAGTCACTATTTAGCATTCAAATTGAATATTACTTAACTAAGGTCAGTCCAAGAATTAGCTAATAAAAATAATGTAAACAAATCACCTTCCTTTCTTTGTTATTTTATAGATGAATGGCATTGAATAAATGAATAACATTAACACAGTTTTGTTTAACTTACTTACGCATGCCTAGTAGATTGTTATGAAAAGAATCTTAAAAATCTATCTAATTTTAGACTGCTTTAAATGTATATAATAATGAATTTAAACTAATATCATAAAGTGAAACATTGTGTTTGTTTTATTTCTTCCCTATAAGAAGTAATCTCTGAAAAAACCGAATAGTACTTTTACAATCGTCAAGTACCACTAATGTGTTATGTATGTATGGTTATGGTATATATCTCCTTGCGGGCAAAGTCGGTGCAAGAAGCTAGTTAATTCAAACTTTTGAATATTCATAATATTATAATAAACTTCTCCATTGCATAACTTTATCAATATTCAAATCTAAAAAAACACATAAATAGGCCCTTAATTAAATTCAAATTACGATAAGGTTCAGCAACCAGCAACTTTAACACAGTTAAAGGATAATCGGAGACTATAAACCCAATGACTTCATAATAAATTACTCATTAGAATAAAGAAGGTTACATAAAACACATACGAGTTACATATGTAAGTATAAAACACATTTGATAGTTTATGTTTATTAAAACTTAATAAGTTAATAACTGAAGTTAACATAGGATTTTGATAGAAAGACAGCATTTCGTATTTTTTTTTACTAGCTTAAACTTAAAGTATAAAATATATGGTTGTATATTCTGATTGTTGTTCTTGTACTTAATAGTTACATAGATTTTTTGAGCCAGAAACCCTTGCTGTAAGACACTCTACCAAAAATTCATTACAGCAGTCTGGTCAATGGTTTGGGAACGCAATGAATCAACATTTAGTAGTGCTATTTGTAGATCAAATTAAATATAATATTTGACTGGAACAGCCAGAATTTGTTTTTTTTTTCAATATCGACTAATTAATCGATGTAATTATGGATTTCAAATGCACATCTCTAGCATTATACAGTTATTACCTAGAGCTAACAAGCTGACATACAAGTAGAAATTAGTATAGATGTCTGCAACACGGGAAAGATGCAGTAATAATAATATGGATGAAGTTTAAACAAATGTCTACCGCCGACTACAAGAATTAAGCTAGTGGACTTTATAGAAACAACGTCTAATTGGTATTTAAGTGAATTGGTAACTCACATTCGGCCTTCTGATTTCAAACTAGGCAGATCCTATAGTGCTTTTTTTTGGGGAAGTGGGAAATGAAAAAAAATCTATAGTGCTATGGTAACCAGATTTGATCTGGGAACGATTTTGACGTTTTGCAGATAGCTAATATCATAAGAAGTAATTTAGGCTAGTTTCGTTAAAAATATGAGGTCCATCCAACAAAGCAAAATCTTAAGGATTTCACTGTAAAGGGTAAAATCTAAATAATAAGATGTTTACTAAAAGGATTCCTGTTTTCTGTCTCATTTTGTTACATATCTATAACATTCCTGGTCAAGACAACAATGGGTACCCTACGTTCTTGCAACATACAAGCTATAAGAGAAAAATTCAAACATATCATAATGGAAATTATGTCCTTAAATAACAATAGGCCCATAGCTAAGAAAAAAATAACGAGAACGGCTGGATAGAGCGATATAACAGAAGATATTTTATTAAATCTACGAATACTGTGAAGTAGAAAAACAAGTAAGGGAAGAAATCTACACCTTTTAAAGCATTGGACATTTAGTTGGGTCAAACAATGGCCAATGAAATTGGTCAAAACGGCCAATGAAATCACTTCACCATAGACACACAATTTGTTTGCGTGCATAATTTAACATAACCGTGCAAACTGTTCTAATTTTAAACCAAGACCAGTTTATGGCCTTTACACTTCGAGAACGAGCCACATCATTGAACCTCGATGAGAACACGGGAATCTTGTATAAATATTCCTTCCGTCAATCCGGACAAAACGGTCTGTTAAATCACCAGTATTCTTCAGATTTAAATATTATAAATAACTAGCTTTTGCCCATGACTTCGTCCGCGTGGAATAATAGTTCCCGTTCCGGGGGATTTCCGGGATGAAAACTATCCTATGTCCTTTCTCGGGTCCCAGACTATATCTGTACCAAATTTCATTCAAATCGGTTCAGTGGTTTAGGCGTGAAGAGACAGACAGACAGAGTTACTTTCGCATTTATAATATTAGTACGGATGAAATGTAGGAAGAATGGTTAACCCTGCTAGATCCTCCACTACAACGCGCAGGGACACCAGAAGGGACGTAGCTAGGTATCCGCGGGCCCCTGGGCAAAACGTAGAGGGGTGCCCTACGGCCCTTTCCCAAGTGTGTATACAAAGCTTGTTAAAAAGTTCATTTTATTTAGATGGGGCCGGCAGCTGCCCTATTGACATGAATTTTGTACAAAACTTATTAGGCCACTACGTATATTGATCTGATATCTCTCGTTACTACCTAAACAATGCAATGTGCTCCAGGTCATGGGCTGATAGCATTCTTATCGAACCTTGCGAGCTAAATAAACTTGATAATATTTACCTGACTAGGAAAAAACCGATTTATCGGTTGAAATATCAATGAGTCATTTGCGTTTCTGCGAAGTTCCTAATTAATGTTTCGTAAATAATGTACGACTGACTAGACCTGGGAAATTAAAGTTGGTGCCTAAATAGGAGCTAGGTTCTAAGAAACTTTTGTTATGATCAGACATGTTATTGGCTTCAACGCCAACGTTCTTCGTCATCAGTCTATAATAAGGGTTCCAGCCTAACCAAATTCAGCTTAATAGCAGTGTTTAACATGGACCCAACCTTACTTGGTAACGCGAAACCATTTGGTTAGACGATTGACAGACATTGTGGCTTTTGGTAACGACTTAACGAGTCTAAAAAATCTGCGAACTAAACCGTGTATAATTACAATACGTGCTTTTTAAGGCACGGGATCGGGATATTAGTATACGTCCTAGATAAACTTAGAAAGTGCATTTAATACTTGGCTTAAATCCAGCAACCTCATTTAAGAGATGCTAACCCCTTAATAACTGGACCACCACCGAATCTAATGCTAATTCTTTTCTTAAGGCTCAAGCTCACTCCGTACCAAATTTCATTATAATCAGCTTATTGGTTTAGCGAAGAAAGCGTAGTAGCGTAAGCGTAAAGCAGACAGGCAGACAGAGTTACTTTCTATGGATTCAACCGGCGAGCAAGAACACAAAAGTGGAAATATTAGAGGAAGTCTGTCGAAAATGATAAGTTAGCAAAATTGTGCAAGATGGCTTTGACCCAGTTAAATACAACTCGTTCATAACGCGATTTATTTACATAAATAACTACTTAGTGAGAAACATATTTTTTTTAGACTATTTTGTATGTTCAGTTCACTGCATATAAATTGATACGAACTTGCCAACGGCCTTTACTAAATGAAATAATTCAATTGGTTGTTCATATTGTGCATATGTTTTGGCCAAGTCAGTGAATGGAACAGATATAAAGTACGCCATACCGTAACAGCCATGAGGTATGCTCATGGAAATAACAGGTTCAATTAACTTAAAATGAAAAAGTTCTTGTATACGAAATAAATAAATAAATAAATAAATAAATATCCTGGGACATCTTACACACGGCCATCTGATCCCAAGCTAAGCAGAGCTTGTGTTATGGTAATCAAACAACTGATATACATACTTATATATTTTTTAAATACATACATATTATAGATAAATAACACCCAGACACAGAACAAACAATTATGCTCATCACACAAAGTTTGTCCTGGGTGGGAATCGAACCCACGACCTCTGGCTTATCAGTCAGGGTCACTGACCACTAGACCAACAGGCCCGTCAAAATCTTTAAATAAGTAAATTATTGACAGTCAGTAATTAATTAGTCCCGAAATTATTGGATTTTTGCTGAATGATCCCATGAAGCTACAAGAATTTTTTGGTTTTGAGATACGAACTCGAAGTTTTTTAGTGTCTTTATCTTTAAGATTAGTTGTAACACAAGTATCTGATTGCCGATGCAATTCACCAGCAGATAGTCTGCGAAACTTTAAACACTAGGTTTGGAATCACGAATAACAAACAGAAACTGATGACAAACTCTTGCTTGTGTGGTCAACTCATCGATTCAAAAATGTTCTCACTGTTGCAATCTTCAATCAAACGACAAGGTCATATCTTGACATTTTGTTCGCTCAGCGTAAAATAAGAACGAACCGTGATGTTGTTAGTAGTATGCCTTTATTAAGAAATAATCAACAATGTTGGATCAAGGACTTTTAAGGTATTAATGGTAATAGGCCAGAAACTGGAAATTTTAGAATGAATGTCAATAATGTTGGAATGCAATGTTATTTTTCAATAGTCAATAGTCAATATCTTTATTTGCTTCAAAACATGGTACCTATTTAAAGGTATTAAGTTTAAAGTAGAAGTTCGACATGTTTAGCTATTAAAACTATTGCATGCAAAAAATTTATTGTAACAAATATCTTAAAATTATGATTTATTTTCAAAAAATGTGTTGAGGGAGTAGAAATTATGGGCATTCAGCCATTTCAACAATTTACTTCTAAACAATCTACTATTTAGTTTTTTAAGCTCTGTAGGGATGTTATTATAAATTCTTACACACATAGTCAGACAACTTTTGCTGTATTTGGACAACCTGGGAGTGTCATAAAAAACTAGTCCATTTTGATCCTAAGTCAGATACTTTTACAAATTTATCTTTATGTTTCCATACAAACATGCATATTTCGTATATATGTCACCGGAAAATAACAAGATCCGTAAGTTTATCAATCTACTAGGAAGTTTATAAACTTTCGTAAGATTCTAAACGGGAGATAAATTGTAATATTTTACGTCCACATTTTCGTAAATTGATAAACTTACTGAACTCACTCGTAAAATAATAAGTAAGCAGTAACCAAACGCTACGCGCGATCTGATTGGTTGACTGTCACGTGTCACTTCTCCTTCCTCGCGGCCGCCATTGTTCGCAACGGAACATAAATAAACCAGTTTGCTTGTGCGTTTTTATTAGTTCTATATGTTAAACTGTGTTGCAACTCAAAGAAAACTCAACTCACTACATCCGTGCCAGAGAGGAACCAGGCATTGTTGCTTCCAATTTATAGTTTGTCAAGTCTGATTATACCAGTCTTTGGACACAAGCATTGCCACTATGAACATTGACCAATCAGAGAGCAGTGTGTTATTTTACGTATTTCAAAGATGCGTGTATTTATAAGAGTTTCTGTGATTGGTCGAACCATTTAAAATCTTACGAAAAGATATCCGTAAATTTATAAATTTACCGTATGACGTCGGAAATTGATAAATTTACGAAAATGTGGACGTAAAATATTACAATTTATCTCCCGTTTAGAATCTTACGAAAGTTTATAAACTTCCTAGTAGATTGATAAACTTACGGATCTTGTTATTTTCCGGTGACATATACAAAAAGACATGGTAGCGGTAATAGACCAAGTTTTTTAAATATTGGCTCGCAGGATTCATCATTTAAATGTAGAAAAAGAAAAGTTAACTACGACAAATGAATATTGAGATGCTATCATTATAATAAAGGTAGAGGAAGCAAAAAAACTTATTGAAAGCAAGTAAACCACCTTCAAAAACTTAAATTGTAGCAAAAATGGAAAAACAAGAAACAGAATCAAAACCGTCCGATTTCCGAAATTTTATTTTTCCTTTTTAAGTTTTTGAACGTTTACTTTTTCAGTTATGTTAAGAGCGCGCTCACATATTTTGGGCGTTTGACCAAAAATACGTACTTTTTCAAGTCTTCGATATTTGTTATTTAAAGATAATAGCATAATATTTCAATAGAGAATCATAAATCTGACTTTGTTTTAGTTCGTAGAGTGATTACAATTTTGTAAATAATGTAAATATTTCGAGAAATAGCAATTTTCCGACACCCATTTCCAACCAAATGGAAAAACATTAGGATTTTCTCTGCTTACTGTATCAAAGTGGCAGCACGGAAAAATCTGAAAATATTATATATTTACGGGTAATATAATCCTTTAGGTTGTGGATTGATTAGAATTGCGATAAAAATTGAATCGACGCAAAAAAAAAACGATATACAAAAGCAATACTGATCTAAAATGTATGCATTTTAAATATTGTTTAAACATAGGGTAATAACATTTTTTTTAAAAAAAAACGTAAGCATACTACAGTATAGGACTTTACCTTCCCTGTATATGTATATATATATATTTTTTACCTTCAAATTGTTTTATTAAAATATTCTAAAATAATGCCTTATTATTATTAGATGTACATCGCGCGTGCTGTCAGCAGTGTCAGTAACGCCCGAGGGCTTGTGAAGGATGGACCTGTGTCGCTCGCACTCCCGTTTTGCATTAGTGTGCGTTACATAGTTTTAACAGATAATCCAGGGGTCGTCAACATTTCAGTTTTTTATTGTACTTATGATAGATTTTAGTATCATAAATCTTGGTACCTAGTCAATAAACTAATGGTAACTGTTATGCTGAAGAAATCTTTATCTATGGCAAATCGTTGTCATGGTGAAACTTACTTGTTGATGTCATGTAAAAAATAATTCTATTAGAACATTAAAAATATTTAACACTAGCTTCTGCCCGCGACTTTGTCCGCGTGGAATAGTTCCAGGTCCCAGACTATATCTGTACCAAATTTCATTCAAATCGGTTCAGTAGCTTAAGCGGGAAAGCGTAACAGACAGACAGACAGACAAACAGAGTTACTTTCACATTAGTATGGATTGAAACAATGGGTTGTAAGAGTAATTCACGCCAGTCACGGCTGCACCATAAGTGTTGACTCAATGGTGGTCGGATGGGAAAAAGGAGACGTCGCAGACCGCTTCGGCTGTTTAAAAGCCTCAGAGAGCCATGAGGTGGTTGTGTACGAGATAGAGGGGAAACCTTGAGTTTCCTCAAAGCACCCGGAAACCCTATGCTGACCTTCCAGCGCAAAACAGAGGGTCTGCTGAGAGTACTGCTTGAGGAAGCGGGCGGCAGTGTACGAAAACGCTACATCTCAAGTCATCGGAGGAGATATGACGGGATCGTACATGGCAGCCTATAGCGCAAAGTATGGCTTTGTGACTCTGGGCAAAGAGGAAGCTTAAATTTCAAGTGGCAGACGACGACCCGATAGTGACTACCGCCAAATGCATCAGTATCAATAAAAATGGCACAGTCCGTTTCTGGGCCCTCAGACACCTTAGCGTCGATGAAAGCTTGGGCGGTACCCAATGTCAGGTGGATAAACGGGATGCGGGGCTGCGGCAAAACTACTAGGTGATAGAACACTTCGACGAGAAGAGGGATGTCGTTGCCACTAGGGTCTATTTATACTAGCGCAGAGTCAAAGCGCATCGAAGCATCTATCCAAAACTGAACATAACTAATTCAACCTAAACTCCACAGAGTAAGGCACACATTACTCTTGAGATTTAAAAAAGTCGCGTGCATTTTTCGAAATTCGCTCGTCTATGCATGAACAACGCTGATTGGTGCGCGCGCATTGTCGCGTATACATGCGCCCACTAGCGAACCTACGCGTCACATAAAAAAAGAATACTATAATTCCGCTTTATTTTTCTTCTTCTTCAACTTCCGATATACTTAAGTCATATCATAGCAAGATCAATGTCAAACATTTTACACACGTTTCAGTTAAGAGAGTCAACTGTCAAGTGTACCAATAGCTCTACTGTTGATGCCCATTACTACACGTAAAATAGTGCGCGCGTATTCTGGCGAACCCGCGCGCATTTGTGCGGTTTCGCTATAGTTGTACAAAATTTGACGCTTCGATGCGCTTCGACTCTGCGCTAGTATAAATTGACTCGAAGACGACTGCAGCTGCCAAAGATCTCGGAGAAAAGCTTGCGTACCGCTTGGGAGATCATTCTAAAACACACCTTTGTCTATGGCCTCAATCTTAGTCAACGGGTTCAAGCCGAAGTGTGGTGCAAGCAAGGTAGTCTTTATCGGAGACGTGAATCAGCTACCATTTTTGGACAGAGAGAACCTTTTTGAGTTAAGGTATATCCGTCCAAACATGGTGGCTGGCATCACTCAGGAGCTGCTCTGCGCACACCGTCATCCGATGGACGTGGCATTTGCACTCAGTGAGATATACTCCGGTATATGCTCCTCAAAAACGTCGCTGTCGCAGATACACTCCCTGAAAGTGAAGGGTTACACAGGAGCGCAAATACCGACCACCACCCAAAACACCCTATTCTTGGCCCACACTGATCAGCTAGGGATACGGGTCCGGTGAGGGGTCGCGCACCCTAACCATTCACGAGGCCCAGGGATTGACTTGCGACAGCGTCGTCGTCGCAAACACCAAGCCCAGGAGGCTAGACATCCACGACAGTGTGTCCCACGCGGTAGTGGCGGTGTTAAAACATACGGTCAGCTGCGTCTATTACACCTATGACGCCGTTGATGCCACCGGCCGATTAATGAAGAAAGCTATGGATACGCCAACAAAAACGGTCGTCGAAAACAATCTCAAGACGGCCATGTAGCATTGAGTGCTTTTCTAGCGCTAGCTAAATCCCTGGTCGCTTGCGGGAAATGAGCCCACACCTGATCCCAAAATAAAGAAATTTGTCCTAAAAATTCCAAAACCTAGTGCCATAGAAATTGTAATAGACAATGAGAAACATTAATGTCGCCGCCCGCGGGGCGTGTCTGCCTAGGCGCATGTTCTCACGCGGCTAAAAAAAATTGAAAATATTATGTATACATAAATATATTAAGCAATGTACCCACGTAGTTTTTATTTTAGTTATAGTTGGACCAGGCTAAGTTTTAAAATGCTTTTATTAAAGAAAATGTCACAGTAGTTTTTAATAATAAACATGTCTGGTTTTACCGAATTCAGGGCCAGCTGCACATAGCAAATAAAAAATATTTGTTTATTTGGCGTGTGGACTGGCTCTGAATTTCCTACAAAAACTGAAAAAAAATATAGTATCTCTATATTTTTTTTCAGTCTTTGTAGGAAATATATTGTCTGTTCTAGGAATTATATTATCTATATAAAATATAACCTATTCTGAATGAAAAATGCTACCTAATTGGAGAAATTTTATACTGTTTGCGTTCTCCTCGAAATTGTAGATTCTAGACAGTCCAGATTGATGTCCTTGAGGGAAATTGTATTATAATAACTATTTCATGTTTTTTATTAAATGCACTTGCTCGTGCCTCGAATAATAAAGTAAAAATAAAATAAACCAAACTCACTTTCGCATTAATAATATAAGTTAGGATAGATATAGTTATATCATACCTATATGCTGTAAGTTTCACTGTCCTATAATATTTTTATTTTTTTATCATAATAACACGTTCCATATCTTGCATTTTTTTCTCAATCAAATCATAAGTAAACTGAACCGTGTTACGCACCCCTGTCTCTGCACGTGTGTGTATCAAGAAGCGTGCGTCACGCACACAGGCTCACTCACCGTCAATTTCAACTGTTTTTTGAGTTCCACAATTTTGCGAGAACGCTCTTAAGGTATACCTTTACTTACAGGTCATTATCGTCAAAAGTTAGTGTTTATCAAGTAGTATTTGACCCTGGTTTTTCTAATATCTAGAGACACAAGGAACGCCTGCACTACTGCCGACCGGTATGCTATCCTCGCATCAAACTTTGATAGCGCGATGTAGGATGTAGAATGTCAGTTGTAGCACAGATTAATAAATAGTTACTACGTAACAGATACTTCACTCCAATACAAAAACCAAAATACCTACGCTATAATAGCCTACAAAATCATAATAATAATACCAGTTGTTTGCAGCAAGGAGAAATGTACCATACGTACGCACAAAGAGAGTTGAGATTCTTTTGCCCGCCGCGCGACTTACGTGTGTGCGTGTCGTCCAGCAAATCTGCTAGGGTTATACCGATGATGATAATGGTAATAAAACGAATGTTTTAGAAAAACAATTATTTCTTTAGTTATGGATCAAATATTTTTTAGTTTGATAAAATGACTGATGCATATTTTTCGTTCCTTGAATTCCCGACTTATATATTTTAGTGTCGAAAATATCCAAAACCGCGTGAATAATTTTAATAAATAATCAAAAGGGAAACAGGAGAATTAGGAAACAGGGGAATTGGACAATAATCACGCAATAATTACGTGGTTTCGGCATTTTGATAGTCAGCGCTGTACCCGTGACGCGCGAGCACTCAGCCGGGCGCGCGACAGCCCGGTGTTCGTTGTATCGTCGGCGATACGCGAAGCGGTAGGCATAAAACGCGTGGCCTTGAGCGAGTGACGGACGCCTGGTTGTAGTTCCAAATTAGGCGATTAGTTTATTTTAGATAAATGACGGTTAAAAGGAAGGAAAATAATTTAGGATAAAATCGTAAGTACTGTTAATTATTGTGTTATATTCAAAACGTAACCACATGATTAAGTTATATCAGAAAGAGATGAATTTGTGACTATAAGCCGAGATGGGGGACCTGACGCCCTAAATGCTAATATTGACCAGGGTGTAGGTCAATCACTGATAATTTTATATCGGATTACGGACCGAATTTGACTGGACTTTGTGCCGTCCAGTGACCATGGCTTGGTTGGTCTTTACGATTGACTCCCTCTCTTTCTGACTTGAAGACTGGACTCCCTATGGAGTTACCCTATAGAACAAGGGGGGATTTGTTTACTAGAAGTCTATCAACATAAACAATGATAACCAAATCTAGTATGTATTGCACCTACTACTGTAACCTACCCATGTGCATAAATATTTGTTTACGTAGGTAGTACCGTAGATAAAGCTTGCTTTCCTTTGTCACTGTATCAGATTTCCAGTCAATATCCGATAACAGTAGGTAATTAATTCGATAAGTTGAAAACAAAACCGAAGTCAATAACAACGTCAATGCTGCTATCGACTGGTTGCGGCTTAGGTACGAAAGTACTTTAGGAAGGTGAAATGTTTCTTCAAACTGACAGTTTTTGAACAGACTTGCATGAGATCTGCATGTCTTGATAATTCGAGAAAGAAAAACTTACTTCTGCATCGATCCATGTCATTTGAATCGTTTTTCCGGGACTCGTCGAGCTTTATTGCTCGGCGTTTTCCTGGCAAATTCCACTGTTAGTTTTAGCGGGTTGCAGTAGTATGGAATAGTGTGGCAGGATTCTTCCAAAAAATCGGGACGCACTAACAAGACATAAATGACATCTCGTGCCTCGAAAAACACGTAAAAATGTTGGTCTTGGCTATCATTCTCAAATCTTTGTTAGTCCTTACGTGTAGCCAGAATCCAGAAAAGGACAGTCTAAATATCTCGTGTCACCTAATAATTGGGTTGTGGAGGTCTGACAGGTAGTTGCTCCGTGTAAAAAAAAGGTATTCAGCTGCTTCTGGTAAGACTGAAAGTTGACCCTGAAGTAGTTTTAAAAAGGCTAAGAAGTTGATAACGAACCGTGTAATGTCTCCATGGCTATGTTTTTGGCTTTCTCACTCCGATTGACCGCCGTGACCGGATGTCGGTTGGGAGCGTATTACATGTAGTTCAAATAGCAGTAGTTTTAAGATCTCGCCATGTATTCATCCATCCATCCATTAGTAGGTATAGCACATGAAAGAAGGCCTCTATCATCCATTGGGTAGGTATGTACCCATGTAGAGACTATTTTTATTAATTATCTACTATACTGTGCATAATTTACGATCAAAGTCTGCGACATAAGAACACTCTCACTCATAAGATAAGACAGTGGGAATATCTTTTCGAACTACTTGGGTAAAACTCATGAAGCATATAGTCTTTGGTAAAACTGCAATAAGGTTTACAAGACCTCATACAGAATTCCAGTAACCCTAAATTTTAGAATTAAAACACTTCAGCATTAAGTAATCAAAAGCTAGTATTAAATACAACAATGGTGCCGATTCTCTTATTCACAAACTTAAGTGCATCTTTCTCTTTCCATTTAATTAAGTAAAGGATAGAAGATAAAATATTAGTTAAGTCCTGTCAAATTTAGACACTCCATAGATAATTAATTAGACGCGGTTTAATAACATGGCGTCTAAATATACGTACATTTTCTTCAGGGGCTGTCTAATTTGATAGGATTAAACTAAAATGTATCTTCTGTCCTTTTCTTTAAGAAATAGAAAAAGAAAGATGCATTTAACTAAAATTTAGTTAAGTTTGTGAACAAGAGAATCAGCACCAATGTTGACTAAAACTAATTGCTGCTTAAACTATGCTTCATTTGAAACAACTATGTCAGACAAAGACCCAGAAGCCCGAGCAACATTTTTTTTCTACTTATGTTTAAATAAAAGTTAGCGAAACAATAGTTATTGCGTTTTAATCGCAATTTAAATGAACAACAAGATGACTAGACTTCTACGTACCTATTCCAGTTTATAAGGTACGGAAGCTAATTCAACAGCGTGTACTGACTCACAACTTGTCTGGCAATCTCATTATTTGCGCTCTATTACAACATTGGTTTTATTGTGTTTGTTAGCCATGATCTTGAATTCTTATTCATGAATAGGTAAAGTCTAGTGCACTTTTTTATTTAAACACTCAGTGTTTTTCAGGTCTTGTGACTGATTCCAGTCCAGACCACTTAGTTTAATATCGGCTGATGAATTCAACAATCCCGATAATTCGATAGGTAGGTACCTAATTCTATCAATTAAACCCTTTTTATATTAACCCCTTCAATGAATGGGAGCTCATTTTACGTGTTTTTAGGGTTCCGTAGTCAACTAGGAACCCTTATAGTTTCGCCATGTCTGTCCGTCCGTCCTTGCTTAATCTCAGTAACCGTTAGCACTAGAAAGCTGAAATTTGGTACCAATATGTATATCAATCACGTCGACAAAGTGCAAAAATAAAAATTTGAAAAAAATGTTTTATTAGGGTAGCCCCCCTATATGTAAATAGGGAAGTGGTTTTTTTTTTAATTACAACCCTGTCGTGTGATATATTGTTGGATAGGTATTTAAAAATAAATAGGGGTTTACTAAGATCATTTTTTGATAATGTCAAGAATTTTGGAAATAATCGCTCCAAAAGGAAAAATCAAAGCGTCCCCCCCCCCTCTAACTTTTGACCCGTAGGTCTAAAAAATATGAAAAAAATCTGGAAAGTTGAACTTTATAAGGACTTTCTAGGAAAATTATTTTGAACTTGATAGAAAGAACAGTTTTTGTACAAAAAAGAGAAAAAGGTTGTACAAAATAATTTTTGCGTACTTAGTATGTCAACGTAACAAATAACCTTTTTTTAAACTTATAAGTAGGTACACTTGTTGTGACGGACGGGAAACTACGGAACCCTACATTGAGCGTGGCCCGACACGCTCTTGGCCGGTTTTTTTTATTTCGTTTCTTCAGCTCTCTCATAAGTCTGTCTACCAATCGTACCAAATGGGTTGTGGAATTGGTGGATGTCAATAATTAGGCAGTCACTCCGTGTAAAAAACGGATTCATAATGATATTGCATCTTGTTAGACTAGAAAAGGAAGACCCCAAAAAAACAGGCAAAGTTATTGTATAAAAAAAATAAACTCCCCCAAGAACATAACAATAACAAGACTATTTTCTAGTTTTTATGTAGGATGTTTTGTGTACATAAAGGTAATTAATTAAATTTATTCGAATTTATCATACAATTTATAGTAGGTAATTAAAATAATTTTTGTTACCTTTTTATCGACGCTAAAAACTGCAATATTATTTTTGCACATCCGTTTATCACATTTTGCCGCTAAAAACTTTTAAAATTCATTCGAGATCCTTTAGTCGCGTTCAGAAGTATTTTTTTATAAATTCAAAACTTTTATTTTTATTTCAGTTTTTACACAAAGGTTATAAAACGGTTAGTTATAAAATGAACACGAAGTGAATGCACCTCACAAGGACGAATTGTATAGACGTAAACCCTTTCTCGCGGCGTAAAACGTACTAAATTATGGTACTGCGCTGAATCAAAGCCAAATCCGTACATACGTGTCACAAATGTTTGGGCCAACGTAATAATCGACTTGTTACAGATGTTTTCTTTTCAATAAACATGAGAAATGATAATCGTGTTTCTTAATTTATCCGAATAATACTATCCTTTGTTGTGTGTAGTGGCTGCATATGATCCGTATTTGGTTGACAGGACTATTGTTTATTTCGTATGACAAAAGTACCTAATACAGTTATTGGGTATAAAAATTTTAGAAACGGATATAAAGAAGTTAGCTACTTCAATAGCTTTTTCCTTAGTTTTGTATTTTAGTGTATTTCTATTAGGTACAGGTAAATAATAAGCAACAGATGTGTTATTGTTTATTTGTTTCTTTCATTATTATCTATAATCAGTCTTGTAAGAAAAGAACTGTCGAGATTCGAGAAGACAATAACATAATCATCATCGAAAAACCATTCAAAGAACATCCAGATCAACAAAAAAAAGAAACACAACATAAAAGCTTCTTTTCGAGTGGAATTTTGGCAGTTTGGTCAATTCCTTCGCCTGCCCTTGAAGGGCCAAAAAATGTAAACTTTATGGTTTTCTTCTTTAAAAAATGACAATTGTCATTTCAAATAAAAACAGTGGAAACCTGTGAAAAGTTTTACTTCATTATAGGTATATAATTAAGATTTTCATTTGTTTTACTGCACAGTTATCTTCAAAGTGAAAATGTTATCAAGAAATAACAGGCAAAGTGCATAAAATGTCACCTAATCTAACCTAGGCTATTGTTTGACGGGCCTGGAACAAATAGGTAAGTACAATTTGAATTCTGAGTGTATTTTTCTAATACGAATACTTAGTATACCTAAACACGCGTACTTATTGCATGTAAATAAATAAAACTAAGGCGTGTAACAAGTAAAGTTGTCAAGTTGTTGATGAAATATGTATTCAAACTGTAATACTACACGGCAGTCTTTTTCGTGTGTACTACACGGCAATAAATTAATTAAAAGTAATTCTTAAAAATCTTAAATTAATAAGTTCAAAAGTGGCGCCAAATTTAGCTTGCTAGTGTCACCTATTTTTGATGACCAGTACTAAAAATATGACCTTCACAACTAATAGGTACGCTAAGTGTCGCCATCTATCTATATTTTAGGAAACTAGTTACAAATACTTCGCGATAGATGTCGCTACTAGAACGTTCCCACAGCTCCAAGGCTGTATTCACACGATAGCTTACCGTTATCTCTCTATGCCCGGATACCACGTTTGTAAACTTACCTATTACCATTTTGATACTCTCTCAAAGCAACTTTCGATAAAATGAGTTTTTTGGGCTCAGATGCCTAGGTAGGTAGGTACCTAGGTACCTACCAAAATAAAATTTCGACACCGATAGGTGCGTAGGTATTGCACAACCAGCCGGAAGTAGTTCAATGGGCGACACCCTCGCCACGTAGGGTAGGGTTTCTTTTTTGAAAGGGGAGTACACAGTCACCCTTCGCTAATTTATGTGCCTCGGAAGAACAAAATTGATATCCTGAACTAAATGTATTTGCTGCAGTATGAACACCGCCCAATCAATTGCGCTTCTCAAGACATGCGCGCCATATTTATTTTTATAACGCTATCTTTAACGTCATCATAAGTAATCGGTTCTCGAAATTGAGAATTACACATTCGGGAATCTTCAATCCGATACTGTGGGTCAAATAAATAAGCTTAAAAACAAAATAACTTTTTACTTAAAATCGGTTGTATTTACATTTCGTCCATTGTAGAAAATCAATAGTGTTCAACATCACAAATAAATAAAATCGTACTAAGGTATTCACATAAGTCGTACATAGTACAAATATGCGACAGCTCATTCTTACCACAAAAAATGAAAAGGCGGGACAATAAGATTTACTCATAAGATAATTTTATTGATTTCCATGTCAATTTTCTCTAATGAAAACATCTTTGCTCCCTTTGGTATTCGATCGCGAATGGAACAATGTATTAGCTAAATGCTTCTCAAAACATTTCGCCGCATTCGCCGGGGGCCGGCTGCATGAAAACAGAAAGTCATCTCAACTAGGTGTCGGCACACCGACGCCCCGCGAAAGACTGAACGGAGTGAAAACAGATTCAACCAGAAGTATCAAAAACGCTCATGTGACGATCGGCGTCTAGGCGGGTGGTGCGAGTACATCGCGGGCGGGCAGTGGCGGGCCCGCGCGGCGATGTACAGCGCACAACGGGTGATTTTCCACTTGGGCTCGCGCGTCGCCGCAGCGTGGTGCGCGAGCGGGGAGCGGGGCGTGCGGCGCGCGGCGGAGCGCCGGCAAATCGAACGAGGCCACGCGCCGCCGCCCCGCCCCGCCACTGGCGTCCTTTCATAAAAAATGACGTACATCCTACATACTAAATCACTTTAACCTAGGAATCTCTTATTCCACACCGTGAGACACTGGAGTACCGAGCTGAAGGTTCTATCCTAATTAACAGTTATGGACAAAAATTACAGGCCGGTTTGATATATTTTTGTTATTCGCTATCACGCCGCGGCAACCGTCGCGCTCTCTTTATCGGTCGTATAGAGAGAGGGCGGCCGGCGCGCGATGGGCGCAAGATAATGGCAAAATTGTGATGTTTTTCTAGTAAACTGACGTATGGAATACGGCCGCGTCTCGTCCGGCAGCGGACGCCGGCCTAAGGTAACGTCTCCTCGTCCTGACTCGGCAGCCCTGGACGGTACGCATCTGTACCGAATCTATCGCTAAATGACTAATTTTCTATGTTTTATTTCGTTATCATACTTTATCACTCGATCCAATATGCGATCGAGTCGGACGAGGAAGCGATTGTGCAAAACGAACGCGACTGTGTTATTTACTGTATAAAAGAAAACTATTAACCTGAATGCAACATTCACACTATGTTACATAATTACTGATTATAAAATCACAGGCTTCACTTATGCTAAATATGTACACACAAACTCTCATCGACAACAAGAAAATGAAGAATTGAGCTTTGTGACTTATAGCTTATTTACTATAACGCGCCAAATCTGGCTTATTTCTCTACTTTAGTAACTGTTAGGTTCCTACAGCATAGAAAAATATCACAACTTCACCATTCAACGGGCTCACAGGTAGACCTAGAATACAGAGCGGATTTCACTTAGAATAAAGTTTACTTCCGAAAAACACATTTGTACATTTCATGACAAAATTCAACAGCATTCTACTAAGTCTTAATTAATTACACACTCGATAACGAGCCGAAAAAGTAAAGATACAGCTTTCAGTACCGAACTTAAACAATGTAAAAAAATGAAAATCTGCATTGAATTTGACTTAATTAATTACATTTGTCATTTAAATAAGAACTGCACCCGTTTTAGGTGGGAGCGTAGTCGGCCCCGCGTGTTCCCAACTGTAGTTAGTGTCCTGTAGTTGGGGCTGTCGTGTGTGGACAGTTGAGGCGAGGCGAGGCCGCGCCAGTCCGGGGCGTCACGAGCACTAACACATCACTGTGACATTGTCCATAAAGAGGCACGAGGCGTATTACGCATCTTCCTCGTCCTCCTCGCCTAGCAGCTCCTCTTCCACCTCTTCGTCTGTAACAACAAACACGTGATATTAGCGTCGCACGCACGCGCCACTACATTGGCCAACGCAGCTTTTTTTGACAACGGAAGCAAAAAGCGAGGCTTATTATTATACTTTAAAACATCCAAAAACTAGCTAGACAGCCTCTCAATTTAGTTTTTATTCAAATCTGTATTTTGTCTTGAATTCGGAATTGCTTTCAAGCATCTAAAAGGGAAGGAAGGAAGGGTTTCTATCCTCACTAAACGTTGAATACGAAATTTTAGCTTTACATTAACCTTTGGCTTAATTACCTCTTAATATAAACTTAAAGACGATCGCATAGGTAATTGATAACCCCTCACTGGCTCGTGTGTGTTTATGCACGTGTAGTGTTTAGTTTATGATTACACGCTTAAACATAATGCGACCGTAAAAAGAAGCAAAATTGCAGTGATAAACGGGCCTTAAACGAATGAGATTAATAGACAGGCTATACGGAACTCACCCTCTCCATCGAGATCGTCCTCCTCTCCCTCTCCGATTATTTCGTCATCATCCTCTCCTTCCACGTCTTCATCGTCGTCTTCTTCACCCTCGCCCTCTCCGTCCAAGTCTTCCTCTTCACTGTGGGGCTCGTCATCACCACCTCCGCCATTTTCTTCCTTTCGCGGCTTTTTCGCTTCTGTCACTTTCTCCTAAAAATGTAACAAATTATTGGCGAGAACCCGTATTTTTTTTATTGTTTACGTACCGTACACTTACAACAGTATGCGGTGCGCCTTGACGTACTCAAGATCAAACAAGTAATGACTGGCCATTAGCCAATATAATTTAAATTTTGCTTGCACGGAGATCTGTTTATTATGTATGATTTTGTGGGAAAACGATGCAAGTTACCTGCATTATAATGAGACGCAGGTGACAAAGATTCGTAACGATAAAGAAGCGTGGGTCATTAGTTGTGTGGGGGAAAGAGCGACGTAGAGCGGGGCCGGCGCCATACGGCCCTTTTTCCCGTGGCAAAGTTGAGCGGAACGCGGTCACCGCGCATAACTACCTAACCATTCGGAAAGCGACGCGACGCCGTATCATAAGAAACAACTAAAAACCGTCAAAATAGTGATGATACAAAGCTTCGTTGCGTCTTTCATTAGCAGACACGTTGTAAATGGACGAGTTACGACATAGCTAACCTATACCTTCAAACTAGTCGTACTTGGAACAAGCCTTAAACGCCATGCGTCCTCGTGTACGCACGATACACAAGAGTGAAAAGGAAAGAAGATATAAAACAATCTAATTTTTGGAAAAATTGGAGAATATTATATCAGATTCCCGCTCAATTTGTGTAGTCGATGAATGTTCACATGACTGCGTGCTATGAACAAGTGCTACTAGAACAAAGGATACATACTTACTACATTATGTACACCTACATGCAAATAATGCCGGGTCATTGACTACTTTTCAGTGCGACGCCGAAATAAAATAACAATTGTTAAAATGGCTAAAGCGTGACTGACTCATAGCATACTTGAATATTACATTGGAATATAATAAGAAATATATATTCCGTGTAGATAACGGTGTACAGAGGTGTATATTCGCGCGGCGGTTGTGACAGTTCATCCGACTCAAACACTGACATTCACGCCGGCCATGTTACCCATCCATCTAGCGTCACGCTACGATGAACGCAAGCCCTGAGAAAGTCTAAAATAACTATTTCCACGCAACATAATCGATAATAAACTACGCCTAGACCTTTTGACAACTTTATAGACACGTTTTCTATAATAACCACATCAATGAGGATAGCGTACGTTCTCGCGCCATGTTTTTTTTTCTGCCAAGGTCATGCCTCCGTATCGAAAACGAGTAAACAAAAGCTAAAAAATTATAGCCCGCGACTATATCAAGCTCCAACAAAATTAGTATGTTTGTTTCTTCAGAGGGCATCGTTTTATAAGTTCATCGATTTCCCCGCATACGCTAAAATGCATAACTCAACAGAAATGACATCCAAAAATACGCCGGTTCCAGTCAGCATCGTTTCCCTGCCTACACACATTAATTTCTATTTACCACGTGGAATGATGTACGAGGTCAATATAGATAATGAAAATTATTGTATTGCAGCCTTTATAATAGCGTTCAATAAAATGGCGAGCGATTATAACGAATACATTTTGTTTCGACATGTGCACTCACCTCTGCTGCCCTTTTGGCTCCTTTTAGGTCACTTTTGGCGTCACCCTTCTTCTCATCTCCGACCTTGTCGACGGCCACTTCACTGTTATTTTCATTGGTGCTCATGATTATTCTGATTTTGGTGTTAATTACTAGAATTATTAGTAAGTTAAGTAAGTTGTACGGCTGCCCGGATCCGACGCGAGACTGAGCGACTGACTGAGCGAGTGAGCGAGCGGCCAGATGAGTTTGAAAACGAAGATGGCGCGGGCTTCTGCACGCTCGACGCTGATTGGTTCAAATCGTCCGCCATTAACAAGCTATGACGAGCATGTGGGCAAAAATGTTGAATTATATTTTCGTTATTTTACGGTTCAGCTACTTAGTTGGCAGTTAAATCGGTGTTAAAACTAATTCTAACCCTGTTTTTAAAACAATTTTTGACTCAGAAGATTTTAAATCGGAGAAATAGTTAAAATTAAGATCGCGTCGGCTTCAGTTAGTTCCGAATTTCGACGCGACTAGGCATATCAATGGGCGCTGCTATCAATCATAGAAAAGCGGGAAAATAAAAAGTTGCTAAAGTTGAATTTGTTTTGTCATCAAAACGTGTAATATTGATTGTCGAAATATCATCACTGTCTGATAGGATAAGTCTATAGTAATTATTAGAAAACGCATTATTTATTTCGTGTCACTCTCTCTGGCTTGGCCACCATCAGGGATTTTAATTTTGATAACACAAAAAAATAGTCGCTAAATAGTCGAAATTAGTCGCCAAATATCAGAAATAGTCGTTTTCTAGTTCAAAAGTTATAAGGGTTTATAGGTGGCCGAGCTGGAGAGAGTCTCCCCAGCTTGGCCACATGAAAACTAGGGCACCCAGTGAAGATCTGTTTTTACAAAAAAATTGTCGCTAAATAGTCGAAATTAGTCGCCAAATATCAGAAATAGTCGTTCACTAGATCAAAAGTTATAAGGGTTTATAGGTGGCCGAGCTGGAGAGAGTCTCCCCAGCTTGGCCACATGAAAACTAGGGCACCTAGTGAAGATCTGTTTTTACAAAAAAATAGTCGCTAAATAGTCGAAATTAGTCGCCAAATATCAGAAATAGTCGTTCACTAGATCAAAAGTTATTAAAGAATATAATTTCAACATGTACAAGCAGGTACAAAATACTTAAGTAGTTTCTGACAGTAGGTAACTATGATGTGATATGGTGAAATGTTTCTTTCAAAACATATAAATATAGTGATTCTATAATTTGAACCCACCGAGGAAAAGCTATACAAACTCCAAAATAATAAGTAATATTTTATCTTTATTCACGCATTCGAAGTAGCGTACAGAGCGTACATGACAGTTGTCAAATTAATCGGTTTTTAAGTAAATTTGGTTTGTTCCCGTTGTCCCCGTACGCCGTGTCCCCGTCCTACGGGGACAGCGGTACTTCAATTAAATATTTGAAAATAGTTCCCGTTGTCCCCGTACGCTGTCTCGGTAGATTAATATAAAGGATTTAGACCTTGTTTTCAAGTAAGATTTTTTATTTAATGAAATGTCCCACAGAGTTACAGTACGTTATTTTTCAATTAAAGATTGAAAACTTTAGTGAGAACAAAAGTACTAGGCGAGCAGTAACGTGAAATAGTCATAAGCGAAAATTTAAAATATGTGGTGGAGCACGTTTTCCATTTACCACTTCACGTTACTGCGCGCCTAGTACTTTTGATTGAATTAAGTAGTCAAGTGTGAAAATTTAAAATTACTGTGAATTTAAAGTTTAGTTTAGTTTACACATTAGCCGAATGTACGTTACGGGGACAACGGGAAATAAATTTAATCACGTCCCGCTGTCCCCTTGACGGGGATATGGCACACGGGGACAACGGGAACAAACCGTAAATTTGTGTGCTTTTAATATATTTCCCTTATTATTTTGGGTGTGTAAGAACAACAGAAACAGATAAAGTCTTTGGGTAAGTTTGAAATGATATGAACGCAAAAATATAGTAAGTAAAATATTCTAGCTTTTTAACAATCAGTTATTACGTACCTAATGAAAAAATGCCATTTGATGAGATATTTTAATTCCAAAAATACTTAGCAATTTACCTATATAAATCTACTTTCCGAAATATTTCCTCTTCCGACAAGATTGCCGGTAATGTTCCCACCAATATTCCCACCTCGGGCAATACTCCCGGGAACGGCACATCTCTTCTCTGGAGTGTCTTATATGAGTGAGTATGCCTTAGTTACACGAAATCTATGAATTGGGGTTTTAATTCTGGCCCGGAAAGTATTTTTGTTTAAGTATTTTTTTCGACAACAATAAAAGTTTCTTTATTCTAACGTAAATTAGAGTCTCTAACGTTATAATTTGTTAAAACCGTTGCATGCGATTGTACATCTTGACACTTAATAGACCAAGAGCAAGGTTTAATGTTTTCATAGAAGTTTACGGCACTCAAACCTAGTCATTTAAAACATAGAAACATATATATAATTGAAAATTTATCTTTCTCTGACATTTGTAAAGTCTTTTGATCGATAAAACTAGAAGTATATTACACATATTTATAGAAATATCTTTTTTCTTGGAATGTTTTCGTAGACTTTTCTGTCTAGCTCTTGGACTATACTTTAAAAATTGAACTCATTGTAACTTGTTATCTAAGACCCGACTATTTCTGATATTTGGCGACTAATTTAGACTATTTAGCGACTAATTTTTGGTAAAAACAGATCTTCACTAGGTGCCCTAGTTTTCATGTGGCCAAGCTGGGGAGACTCTCTCCAGCTCGGCCACCTATAAACCCTTATAACTTTTGAACTAGTGAACGACTATTTCTGATATTTGGCGACTAATTTCGACTATTTAGCGACTATTTTTTTGTAAAAACAAATCTTCACAAGGTGCCCTAGTTTTCGAGATATGCATGTGGCCAAGCTGGGGAGACTCTCCCCAGCTCGGCCACCTATATACCCTTATAACTTTTGAACTAGAGAACGACTATTTCTGATATTTGGCGACTAATTTCGACTATTTAGCGACTATTTTTTTGTGTTATCAAAATTAAAATCCCTGATGGTGGCCAAGCCAGAGAGAGTGACACCATTATTTCCCAAGTAATAGCATAATGCAAAAAAATATGACACATTACTATTTCTTCCCAAAAATGCCATAATTTTACAAAGATGGAAAACGTATTCATTAGTATGTTATACATACAACTCTTTTATGATCCAAGTATTTCGAACAACCTGGAACAAACACCCTTTGCAAACATTGTATGAAATGAAATAAATAATGCGGATAGAATTTTCTAGGTACCTATTGTATAGAATTTGCCGCCATATTGAAAATTGATTGAGACCATAGTCGGCGACCGACCGGACGGTCTAGGGATCGATGGTGTATTTTTAAATCCGTCGTTTGATGAAATCATTGTAATCGCTTATCATAAAAGCTTACTTAATTATATCGGCGCGTACTATTCGATATTAATTAATGAAAATAAAGAGGAAACGTATTTAAAATCATCATTTATTTACACATTGGGACTTACCTTACATTTTTTACTCCACACACATCGGGAGATGATAGTAAATGATAAATAAAATACACTCCAACTAAAATATAATCGTATGACCTAGATGAGCGGTAGCAAACGTAGGTAGTTAGGGTGAAAAAGGGAATTATTATAAAATTCCGCAAAAAAATATTTATTTTAAACGTAACGGTGTAAGATTTGTTTATACATTTGTCAGTAACTGTCGAACCCAATTGGTATTGTAAACACTAAAATTTACAACTCACTCAGTGGAGTAGTTTTTGAACATTTCTATTGAACAATGCACTGTCAAACTTGATCACATTACGTGTCTCGTTTAAAATAGATATTGAAGTATACATTACTTGTTTTCTTTACTTTATAATAGTAATATTAAAACAGGAGTGAACATGAATTATGAACATGAAGATGATGTCGTGCTCTGTGCTTATTGGAAGATAAAAATAATGTTTATACTCTGTTCGGTAGCACTGCAGCCTCTGTAAGAAGCTCTAGAGATTATAGATGAGATGAAACTTATTAAATCGTCTTACTTTCAGCTTTTTGAAAGATCAATATCTTTACCATTATCGTTCCAACTTATAGTAGGTAATATTTGTTTATAAATATTTTAAAGTTTATTTGTAGCACAAAGCACGACGATACAGCTGATTATAAATACCGGGAATTACCCTGTTACAAACTATCAACTCGATAATTTATTTACTAAACCGTCCTGCTATCTACCCTAAAGAGATGAGAAGTTACGCTACAATTTGATTACAGGGCAAATATTGTTAAATAAGCGGGAATCCTGTTGCGAGTGCTTAGTCTATACATTCCTAAGAAAAAATATAAATAGAAGACATACCTATATAGTATCCGATACAGACATTCAGGCCCTAGCGTACTTCGGCCATATTGGATTTAGAAATTGGATAACTCTAGATCATTCCTTACGTTATAGGTTCTTATATATATTGGTTGTATGTAAAAAAAATAGTATTGCGTACGCTTAGAACAGATTGTTAGATAATTTGGTTATTGACATAAAAAAATGTAGGTTCATAATATGAACTATCCTTTACATTCACTAACTTATTTTCTTTTTCAAACTAAATTATAAACATATTTTCTAATTTATGAATCAAAATATCCATCAAATCAGTATATCACAGGCATATACATATTATATAAATAATATTAAATCGCTTTACAGTTTACAATTTCAAAACTATGGGACACTTGCGGTTTTTACGCTTATTTGAAAAAAGACCATTTATAATTATATCTAGTGAAATAGAGTAAAGATTTCGTGAACCAGGAAACATGCAATAGTTTTCCTTGATTTGTCACAGAAGTAAAATAAGCTTCGATACCATACTTTTGCTAAGACTTCAATTTTGAGCGCGAAATTCAAATACTTTCATTGTCTTAATTTCCGTATACCTATGTAATAATATTTATTAAAAATTCTCCCTGACTTCCATACATATTTCAATATACATTACCTATTTAATATAAATATGCGATCTATAAATATATTTATACATTTATAAACACTATACGTATGAATTCTGAACGACATCAGTAAAAATGTAGAAAATCATGTTGCACACAGTTTTCACATGGTAGGTACTTCTAAAACGTCGCTTCATATCACTTGGCCTTGAGATTATACGGACAATATACCATTGCAAGTAGCGGAAAACAAGTGGATACGCACACCGACTAAATCTAGTACATAGTACAGGTCATTCGTTAGTCGATATTTTAAATACATTATGACTAACAAGTTGCGTCAGCATCCCGACCCGTAATACGTGGTGAGATTACACAAATGACCTTTATTCAACCATTCAAAGCTAATTGTTGCCAGCTTTTGCATTTTTTTCAACTGGCAACGTTTTTGTTTTTGGAGCGAAATTCAAATTAAATTTGAGAATTTTTAATCGCCGGTTGTTTTTTTTTTCAAAAACGTGCTATTAAAATATTAGTCAATGTGTTTATTATAGGTAAAGCCGGAAGCCGCTATGAATCGGCGGCCATATTTATATTTTACATAGGATTTTATAGGTAAACGACATTAGGAATATTAATTATAACAGATAAACTGACTTTTTAATCTATCCCACTTATATTGCAAAAAACCACAAGCGTCCTTTGGCTACAAAAAACAACTAATATTAGCATGTGTATGTTTGGCATTATTACAACATTTTAACTAAATCTTGAATGAAAACATTGTTAGAATACAAAACAATTTAAATCCTAGTAAAATAGTATGTTAAGTCTAGATTTAAATGCAGCATGTTTTACATAAACTGTGACCCGCGGTTTTACTTGATTAAATGCTATTTATCCTAAACGAATCCTCGTAGATCCGATTATATCAACAATTTTTTTTAATCATTCAAAGGTATCGGTATCGTTTCGGTAAAACCAATAAGAAAACTTAAATAAATCACGATTATCAATCCTAGCTAATAATAATATTACAGACTATTCTGAAATATTGTAAAAAGTATTTATTCTATACATTTTGTATAGGTTGCTTTTTTCTAGATTGAGACAGATTTGTTCCTATTTAGTGTGTATCAATACTTCCATTGTGGAAGCTAGCCAAATAATTAAATCAACGTATATAATTTAGACTAATACAGTTATTAATCACTTTGTAATTTGGCAGTCTAAAATACAGATTTGATCAACATAAAACTTGTTAAGACAACACGATTTATTTATCAAGCAAGATGACCATTTTTCAAGGCATAAACATGCAAAAATTACAAAGCAAGGTTTATAGAATGAGAGTGGTGTACAATATTAGAAGCAAGTAAAACTGAACTGAGCGAGTTACAGAAAACAATACCAAAAGAGTGAACCCAAGTTACAAATGGCATCACGATTCTACCGTTTCTTTTTTCCAAAAACCATTAAGCCCCGTATTCATAGTAAACATTTTGTTTAGAAACATGGTTGCATAAACATGTTGACGAATTGCTGTCATCATATTACGGGCAACACTTGTGTTGCGGTGTTGATCACGCCATACTGCAGAGTTGACGCCCGGCGAGCGACAACATCAGTTGATCAACAGTTGCTAAACAAATGTTTACTATGAATACGGGGCTTTAGGCATCAACATTTTGAAACCGCTCTTTTCGAAGTTCACAAAACTAACACTTACGTCACTAACCAACCAATTTAACAAAACAATAACAACAAATAAGTGAACAACTGTCACAACAATTTGTAACACCAGTGTTATAACGAGTAATTATTTTCTTCATCCTCACATTTTAAAAATATATTTTTTATGTTCAAATATTATATGTTAGAGCTGAGATAAAGAAAAATCTAAAAGCTTTAGTTGATTTTTAATAAGTCTTTACTAGCTTTGTCAAAAGCCATAAAGTCTGACCAGACTAACCAAGGAGTATTGTGTCGCCCAGTTACTGGGTTATGGAGGTCTAATAAGTAGTCGCTTCACGTGAAACACTGGTATTCAGCTGAATCCGGTTAGTCGAGAAGCGAACCACAACATAATTGAAAAAAGGCTAGGGAGAATGTAAGTAACTAGAGTATGTAAAAAAAAGTTCCAACAGCGAAGCAGTAATAAAGCCGTGGGTGAAACAGTGGTAGTTTATAAAATGGTGTAAATAAAATAGCTTGGGGTTACCACAAAGAAAAAAACCCTTCGTCACGCTGATGTTACAAGCCTGTGTGAAGGTCGGTCATCAACAAAAATAAGGACAGAAACAGACTTAATCCCACACCACGCCAATTAAGTATACTCATTGGCTACAATACATCTTAAGCTACATTATGTACTTTAAAAGCGAATTTCACCAAACTTTTTCATTGAGTATTCCCGAGAATAAAATATTATTTTTTTGACAGTTTATCGATGCAAAAACTGTCAAGATGGCAATTTAATTCCACATATAAACACTTACTAATAATTTTAAAAAATGTGAAATACGCCCTAACACATAAGCCAATGAGAACGCATGTAGCGGCATCAGACATTACGGTCAAATCAACGGATTGCTGCGTTTAAATCTAGTCCCAACGTTGGGAACCCTGTTTAAAAGGTGGTGCACACATTGCCGTCGAACTCGATGTTTCCCCCCAGTGGAGGGGTTGAGTCTTCATCTGTGAACAGTCTGTTTTCCCCCCGCCACGCACTATATAGTGTAGGTAAAAAATCGTTGAACAACGGACTTCGGAGCTGTGACACGCTGTTTTCTCGTACTACCTGGAATTTTAATTGTTAATGTTTAATATTTATTTGAAGTTTATGCACAAAGGTACAATTTTCTGCTAGTATTATCCATTTTCTTTAAACAAACTCTGTCTGAGTTTATATCGCATTTATTATAACCGTACGGATTTCTTATGCAATACGATTGCAATTTTGACACGTAAACAGTTATCTATCTTTCGACACACGCTGATTGATATCAAGCGAAAACTACTCGATAGCGCATCGAGCGAAACACACCCTAAGAATTTACAAAAGTAGTAGATAACACACTGACAAGTTGCTGTTTTATAGATAATAATTATCAGAAGCACCATTTTGTCTTATCTTGCGGATAACTAACTACTATCTTTAACTCTTAGGATTGCTGTTAAAGATGTACTGATAATAGTATAGCACTTGTTTTATCTTATCTAGATTTATTTATAGTGCTTCGATATTATCATAATGCTATTCATTTGGCGACCCGCCGAGGCTTCGCACGGGTGCTAAAAATCTTTCCTTCATAAAATAGTCTCGGGGTTTCTCTTGTACTATAATATGCATGTTGTACACCTAAACCTTTCTCATAAATACTCTGTGTATTAGTGACAATTCCAAGACTCATGGCGATATAAATAGACGTTTCTAAGCACTGACTTTTGCTTAGCCAGGTTCCCGTCTCTATCATGCACTTGACGTTTGGCAGTTGTGTAACAGTGACAGGTATAGTGCTAAGCCAAAGTCAGTACTTATAGTAATATTATTAATTCGAGTCAGTAAAATGAAATTTCTAATGTTACAGGTTTTTAGTCCCAAACAAATAGTGATTACTATTGATCACTATAATGTAGCGGGTCACCCTTTTTGGTCTCAGTGACAGTTGCACTTGTCATTTTTCTGACTCGAATTAAAAATCGTACCATAGTAACGTCTATTTATTACGCCATCAGTACAGAAGCAAGTAGAAACCAAAAATCCTTACCCTTTCTAAACCTTCATAACTGGGGTCATTTAGACTCTTAGGTATCCAGATTTTGACGTCTTTGTCGAGACCGCTTGTGGCCAGCACTGGAGACCGCGGGTGAGCCTCTATACAATTGACCTGGAATTATAAAATATGCATCAGTTACACAAACCAAATTGATCAATATGTTGTTTGAAACATTCTTTTATTTCTAGCCTATACTGTTCAACTGCTGAGCAAGGGCCTCCTCCAAATTCTTCCCGACTTTCTTTTATCTCGACTCCCCGAATAGGGCGTCCCCCTCTCTCAAACGGATGCCTAAATAAATATAAACCCCTTAGCAACCTCTCAATGTTTTTAGAAGACCTTTCTAATGATACCCCACACTATAGGATATCCGCGAGATGAACAAAACAAACTCCCCACTTTATGTGTATGGGAGGTTTAAAAAAAAAATATTTTCGTAATTTTATTTTAGCACTTTGTCGACGTTGTAAACACACCAATTCATGCAACATTTCATCTTTCTAGCACTAACCGTTTGGACGGTAGACCGAGGACAGACGGACGGACGGATATGACTACTATAAAATATAAGGGTTCCTTTTCTATCATTTTGGTACGGAACAACACAACTGCCTATCAGACTTTCACAACCCTGTTACTATGCGACACGATACCCCTTGCTTAGAATGGTCAGACTTTCTGACTACCACAAAGACTGTCAACTTCTACCAAAACCTATTATAGAATACCTATTATTTATTATTATAGAATGCTTTAAAAGTCTAACGCACGTCTCAAACGTCACTTCTCAACTTTAAGACGCCATGAAATCTATTGGCGTTATTACTTTTAACCTTTAGAACGACAAAGAAAGCAACACATTTGAGAGCGTCATAAAATTAATTAACATTTAAGTATTCGGTAAAAACGGTCATGTTTTACAATGTACGGATAAAGTGCCAAATACTGTATGTAATGTAACACATAAATTATTCGGATGATAAAAGTTCTAATATATTTCACGAACTTATTTTATCTGACACATAACTATCTGGAAATATATATCGCGGTAGCAATACCAATATCCGCTTCGTTTTTTAACCGGGACGTTATTAAATTTTATACTGGGCCACGATTTGAGATTACCTTTTAATAAAAGTTGATAGGTTTTTTGTGGTGCGAAGGTGAGACGATTGCGAGTACCCCACTGAGATATTAAACGTAGGCTAGCGTCAGCCAAGTTCTCAAGACCAGCTCGAGTACTAGACTGAATGAGCAGCAGGCCATCGTCCGCATAACCTGTTAGTGAACAGCCGCTTGGAAGCGGAATCGCGAGAAAATCATCAAAACCTAGATTCCAAAGATAAGGACCGATAACTGAACCTTGAGGACATCCCATGGTTAGTGCTTTAGTCATAGAATAATGTCCAAGCTTAAGTTTTGCAGAACCATTGAAAAAGTAAGAGTAAATTAGATTATATATGTTTTTGTAGCAACCACGAATTTTCATTTTTAGTAATAGCATGGGCCACCATGCGTTATCAAAAGCCCCAGAAATATCCAGAAAGATCCCAATTACGTATTTGTGCTCTGATAAATTAACGATTTTTCTAACAGAAAGTGCCGCGTCGACTGTAGATTTACCTATAGTAAAACCGAATTGATTATTATGAAATTTAGGTCCGTTCGGTAACAAACGTGGAACGATAAGGCGTTCCAGGAGTTTTCCTAAGGATGGTAGAAGTGTAATGGGCCGGTATGACTTAGGGTCGTCCGGGGGCTTGTCGCCACTCTTAGGAATTATTCGTACAAAACCACGGCGCCAGTTACGAGGAAAAACGCCTTCAGCAATACATCGGTTAAAAACAGTTAAGATCGCGTCGGCCGCTGTTTTACACGCTTCTTTAATCATTCTGTTAGATATTTTGTCTTCACCTGAAGATTTGTTGACCGGTAGCTTTCTGACAACGTTTATGAATTCGTCAGTGGATGGTAGATCTGACGATGGTGATTCAGGCGGCACAGAAGCCCACGCTCTGATCTGCTGATGATAGTCGCTGTCGTGTACAGGCGAGTCATCAGGTATAAGAGTATTAAGTAGCACTTCCGTTGTTTCTTCGATACCGGTGGTGTGCTCACCATTAATTTTAATATTTTCAATGTACGCAAGGTCGACTGATCTATTTGCTTTAAACTCGTGATATAAGGGAGACCAAGGACCTTCCTTTTCAAGTCTATCAACGATTTTCCGCAGCAAGTTTCCTTTAGATTTTTCTACCGATGCTTTGTAGCGTGACTTGGCAACTCTAAAAGTACTTAGGGCAATAGTAAGCAGATCTCCGGTAATCTTACGTTTTTTAAGCTTATTAAGGTGTCTACGCGCTTTACGATAACTTTTACGCTGTTCAACTAAGTAATCACTCCACCAATCACATCTACGGATATTGCAATACGCGCATCGAACTATCTCGATATCATCAATAAAGCGGCAAGTGGCCCAATCTATGAATAATTTATCTTTGGTGGATACTAAATGTTTACGCACCGCAGATTCAATTTCTATACCGATCCATTTTCGACCATTATCAGTGGACCGCCTACGAATGATTTTTGTTGATTTAATAAAATCGTCTTCGTTTAATGGGAGTTCGTCTTTAATGTTTTGGCTGTATAACGCGTGCAAAAAAGCGCTGTCCTCCATTGAAGCGGGAATATCTTTAACTAGTAAGCGCGGCCGGCGGCCTTTCGGTTTCTCTAAGCGCAGGCCAGCGGACCTAATAGCGTCGACCGATTCCAATTTTTTAAGTTGGTTTTCGTTAGCTACGCGTAGCACAACACCAGACTTTGCGGTTTTTTTCACGCCGACAATTTGAAATCCGTCGTCACTTGGTTTAATCGCCTTCATAAGGGCTTGTTTGGTCGCGGAGGATGACGCATAGTCAGCTGATCGCTCCTGGGTCGGGTATGCAACGATGCAGGGCAATGATGGGCGAGTCTCAACAGCCGGGGCGACCTTAGGCAAACGTAGCTTTAACGAGTCGGCGTAGGTAATGTTTTTATTGTCAGTATTGACAGTTTTGACACCGGAATTTAATTTAATTTTCTCTAATTCCCGTTCACTATTTGCGAGCAACAATCAGTATGCTACCTTGGTCTGGTGTTAGAAAAGAACTTTTCATTTATTGAGCATATTAAAACAGTAGGCGAGAAAGCTAAAAGAAACTTTTATGCCTTGACGAGGATATCTAAATCTACTTGGGGTCTTTCATTCTTAACCCTCAAAACTATTTATGGGGCTACCTACTTGGGTTGTTTGTGTTACGGTGCACCTGTTTGGGCCGATAGAGCTACTATAGGGGCGGCACGTCGGAAATTGCTTCAAAGTCAACGTTTGGCTTTGATATTTTTATGCAAAGCGTATAGGACGGTTAGTACTGAGGCCCTACCGGTACTTGCAGGTGTGCTTCCAGTAGATCTTGAGGTGCAGCGACGTGCTGCAATGTACTACTCTGCGCGGGAGGCCATGGACACTAACTTTGTAACACAGCGTGACCTTAATAGAATTTCTAGATTACTTAAACCGCAGACTGAAGTCTGGGAGGAACTTTTATCCGAATGGCAGAGTAGGTGGGATAATTCCACTAAGGGCCGACACCTCCATCTGTTCTTTCCATCCGTTCGTGAGCGGCTGGCTAGGACTTGGCTGGAGGTGGATCACTGTGTTGCCCAATTTCTCACAGGTCATGGCAATTTTAAGAGTAAATTATATTCCTTTAAACTAGTTGCTTCGCCTTTGTGTCAATGTTCTGCATTGGGCTGTGAATACGAACAATCTGCACATCACATCTTATGGGAGTGTGTTCTTTGGGAGAATGAGCGCAATATAATGTTGGATAGTATACAGGTTACATCTGGTGTCGTTTACTATGCGGACCTTGTGGAAACTAAAACCAATTTCCGTGCGTTCAAGCGCTTTTGCCATACCTATTATTGGAATCAATTGTAACAGCTCACAGTTTTAGGACCCAGTCATTTTACTACAAACTATATTCCGTGGTGCTAGACAATCTGGGCTTCTCCCAGTTGTGATTGCCCCTTTGTGCCTATTGGCCTAGTTCTGTTCTGTCTCCTGCTTGTTATGGAGGGAAGTGGAAATATTTATTTTTCTTACTCCTCCGCAGTTCTTTCTGATTAATTTCGTTGCGGGATCCAAGACAGTTGAATCGTTTCTCCGGGACTCGTCGAGCTTCATTGTTTCGGCGCTTTTCTGGCGGACTCCACTGTTGATTCTGGCTTTCAGGAGTTGCAGTGGTTGGGAATAGTGTGGTGGGATTGTCCCAATAAAAAAAAATCCGCTTCGTTTTCATACAAGGAAAGCTAACACAGAATACTTATAAATTTATTTTAATATACGCTTGAAGTATTGTTTTACTTTCACGAATAGGCGAGACGACGAAAAAAAGTAATTAGTCCGTCATTGAGATTATTAAAACAATCACGTATTTTTTCTTTTTTCTCGTAAACAAAAAATGACGACGATACAGTGCGTTGGAGTTGTGCGTGACGTCACGATCAGATACAATTTTTGCATTACGGTGGCGTCAAAAGCTCCCACTCCAGAACTTTGTTGCTCTTTATCTTTGTATTTTTTTATTATTTTGATGAAGCAAAAATACGTGTCCCGTATTTTTGGCCGATCTACAAGACGGACTAAACAGAATGCCATTTTTTTTATGTTGTCGTCATCCCTATTATATTAGTCTCTTTTTCACTCGCAACGCAATACATGAGTCATGCCATCCAACTTTGTCGTCTAATTGTATGTATGGGTTAGAGCGTCGTTTTTGAAGATATAGAGGGCCTGTTTCACAACCTCGAAATACTCCTTATCTACAAGATAAATTTTAAAACTGGAACAGGTTTTTTATGAATTTATCTGCTAGATATATTAATCAGAACTTATCAGTAGATTGTGGAACGGCGCAGAATGTCGTGTAAATAACCTATCTACACTATTTTATTTATAATATCATTGGCAGGCAGTAATTCTCGGCTGCCACAGCTAATACAACGCGCCTGGCTGCTTTGCTTTTTTATCGAGATAAGTAAACAATTATTGTAAGTTCGTCCACGTCCATATAACTCAACGAATAGATCTCGAATGGTCGTAGATTGGCTGCTATAACTGGCTGAGCTAATACTCTGACTGCCGCAGCCTGTATGCACAGCCAGACTGCCTATTGCGCGGGGACCTTAGACTATTCGCCAATACACATTTTATGCAGTGATTTCTTTAAAAGTACCTACTCTAAAAGTGAAAAATGTCGAAACGTGAACGAAGCGTTAACTTCAGCCGGGAAGAAGTTGAGCTTCTAACCTCACTTGTTGTACAACATAAAAATGTTCTCGAAAATAAGAAGAGTGACGCAATCACTTGGAATGAGAAAGAAAGTGTTGGAAGACACTGGAGACGTTATTTAATAGTATAAGCGGTACATGCTTTCGGAGTGCTAAAACTTTGAAGGCAAAATACGAAGGTATAAAGAGAAGTATTAGGAGTAAGTCTGCCTTAATTCGCACAGGAGGTGGACCTAGTGCTGTTATTCCATTGACGCCTATAGAGAAAAAAGTCAAAAACATGATTTTGTCTGTGAATGGAATTGAAAGTGAATTTGATTCCGATCAAGTTGGTAAAACCTTAAGCGTAGAAGAGATCGTCGCAGACAAAAAATGTGGCCAATCAGTGGATGCAGATATAGAGCATTACATAAGTAAGTTACTTTTATTACATGTCAAGCCTAGTAACATAAATATGATCGCTAGTTGTTACTAATAAAAATGAACTACTACCAGGCGTCCGTCACTCGCTCAACGCCACGCGTTTTATGCCTACCGCTACGCGTATCGTCGACGATACAACGAACACCGGGCTGTCGCGCGCTCGCCTGAGTGCTCGCGCGTCACGGGTACAGCGCTGACTATCAAAATGCCGAAACCACGTAATTATAGTGTGATTATTGTGCAATTGCCCTGTTTCCCTGCAATTCTCCTGTTTCCCTTTTGATTATTTATTAAAATTATTCACGAGATTTTGGATATTTTCGACACTAAAATATAATAATCGGGAATTCAAGGAACGAAAAATATGCATCAGTCATTTTATAAAACATTCGTTTTATTACCATTATCATCATACGTATAACCCTAGCACATTTACTGGATGGCACGCACACACGTTAGTCGCGCGGCGGGCAAAAGAATCTCAACTCTCTTTGTGCGTACTTATGGTACATTTCTCCTCGCTGCCAACAGCTGGTATTATTATTATGATTTTGTAGGCTATTATAGCGTAGGTATTTTAGTTTTTGTATTGGAGTGAAGTATCTGTTACGTAGTAACTATTTATTAATCTGTGCTACTACTACCAACTAACTTATTATCCATTTTAAACTCCTCTATTTTTTGGTTTTTAGTTGAAGTACAGCCTACAGAAAATGAGGACTCTGATGAGGAACTGACTTCACGAAAAAATATAAGTAAGTAATGTCCCTATTGTGCCTCAGTATTGTTTCTAAGCACACATTCACCATAATCTCACCTTTTCTTTACAATTTCAGGTCAACATACTACACCCAAAAGAGTTGCTAATGACGAGAAGTGGACTAATTCGAAGCCAAAATCTCTGCGTTCTAAAAAACATCCTCCTTTATGTAAGTTCTTTTAAAGTCCTTAGATTCAGATATTGATTCACAACATAACTTGATTTAACCGAGTTGGTGACATAATGGTAAAGCCACTGACAGCTATTAAAACCCGGGGTTTGATTTTGTCTTGCATACAGCTATATTTGGCCATAAACTCCTCTCTAGAGGAGACTTAAGGTCTCAGCACGGAAACGGAAAGGGATCGTAACCGTATCGCCTCGAGCCGCTCAAAATGGTTTGTATTAAACTCCCTACTGGCACGCACACTAATCGGAATCGTAACGTAATAGCCTCGCCTCGAAACAGGGTCCGAACTTGCAATTCCCGCGCTTACGTCTTTCTGTACCTGAGCTCGCGACCACCCCGCCATTCGCAAGGCAACTTCGCAAGGCGGCGAGCCGTAAGCGCGGTAACGCCTAGCCGTAGCCGAGTTGACGTACAGGCGCTGCTGATACGCTTACGTTACGTGCTTACGTTAAGTTGACGCCTGGTTGACAGCGAGGCGAAAGGCGATACGGTTACGATCCCTTAAGTGTGCTGAGACCTTTGCTATGTCCTGCAGTGACAAGTACCGTTCAAAATAATATTGTAAAATGTGTAATTTTTGTTAAAAATAAATAAAAAAATCTTGTTTCAGCAGCTGAGACGATGAAAAGGCCATTTAAAAGTGTAGCAGATTCAAAATTAGAGATTTCAGAATTGCAAAAGAAGATTCTGGAAGAAGAATTATTAAATAAAAGAAAGCAATGGGTTTTCGAAGAGGAAGAAAGAGAGCACAAAAGAGAAATGTGGGCATTAGAAAAAAAATACTTTTTAAATAAAATTGAAAAATAATACGTTTTTTTATTTAATCCTTCGAAGGATTAAGTAAAAAACTATTAAAGAAATTGCAGTTGGGTTTTGATTATTTAATTATTTCTTATATTTTTCCTTTTTTTTTCAAACAATATACCCTATGTCACTCCAACAACTGAGACGTTGTCAATGACACATTGATAATGAAGAAATGCGTTAAACACGTGATTGTGCTCATGATAACAAACAAGTTGTTATTTGTTTGTATTTGTTCAGTACATTAGGCTAACATAAATGTACCGAACAGCCGTATATTCTTCGCGTTTTCAGGTTTGTTAGCATAGTAATTGTTGTCTATTGTAAACCCTATATGGATAAGCTCGAAAAACATAAAATACTAGCAAACCCCGCGAACTCCGTTTCGCCACCAGATGGCTTCCTGTTGAAATCTTTCCTGAATTTTCTTTGCTATAAACCTCACGGAGCCCGAGATCTTTCCAACGAATGCAAAACCGTGGAAATCGGTTCGTGCGTTCTGGAGTTATAGCGTCAGGAAGGAAAACCCGACTTATTTTTATATAGTAGATTAACCTCTAGAGCCATAGTGGCGAAAGGATGCCCCCAAGGGGGCGTTCTCTCGCCGCTCCTGTGGAACCTAGTCGCTGACAGCCTAATCAGACGACTAAACGACGAAGGGTTCTACACCGTGGGATATGCGGACGATATCTCGATAATAATCAATGGCACACATGAGAACACACTCTGCAACCTTATGCGCCAAGCTCTTAGAGTAGTAGAAAATTGGTGCGGGGAATATCAACTCGCAGTAAACCCATCGAAAACCGAACTACTCCTTTTTACGAAAAAGAGGAAACTGCCAAAGCTACAACTACCACGGTTCCTCAACACCACCCTGAACCTAGCGAGCGAGACCAAGTACCTGGGAATCTACTTGGATAAACAGCTCAATTGGGCAAGGCACACCGACTACATCACAACGAAAGCCAGCCTATCCTTATGGCAGTGTAAACGACTGCTAGGTAGGAACTGGGGCATAAGCCCCAAGGTTATGCACTGGCTGTACACCACAGTAATACGACCAATTATTACATATGGCTCGCTTGTCTGGTGGCCCAGAACAGACCTAAGTACAGCCCAAAAAGACCTAGATAAGCTGCAACGGCTTGCCTGCGCTGCCATCACTGGCAGCATGAGAACTGCACCCACAGCCGCTTTACAGGCGATGCTGGGCCTACCACCACTGCACCTCTTTGTTCAGGAGGAAGCCGCCTCAGCAGCTTTTAGGCTCCACACTGCGGGCAACTTAAGCCAAGACTCCAGAATCAAACACACACGAATAATAAGAGATGCTGTCAAAAGACAACCTCTTCTAACAGCCCCCAACGACAAAATCCAAAAAACCTACCACTTTAAAAAGCACTACGATGTGCAGCTCTTTGAGGAACCTCGTGAATACTCGGGACCCAAAGAACTGAGGATCTACACTGACGGGTCAAAAACCAGAACAGGAACTGGTGTTGGAGTCTTCTCCAACGACCTCAACATGAAGATATCCCGCCCACTGAGCAAGCCCAACACTGTTTACCAAGCGGAGTGTATGGGCATAATCCTTGCAGGACTAGCCATAGAAGCTAGAGGAATCAAGGATGCCCACATACGCATCCTTTCTGACAGCGCCTCAGTGCTACAATCCCTAAGCAAGAAATGCTTCACTTCGGGACTACTCCTAAAATGTCATAAAACGTTAGAACGAGTTGCGGAGCTCAACCGCAACACGATCACACTACAGTGGATTAAAGGACACAGCGGATCCCTGGGAAATGATGCAGCTGATGAGCTGGCAAGGAGGGGATCCAACACAACAGCGATTGGACCTGAACCAACAATACCCATTCCCTTTAGCCAAATACGTAAATGGATAGGGGAACACACTCACACACAGGCTGAACACTTGTGGCACTCGGCACCAGGCTGCAGACAATCCAAGGAAGCTATGCCGACCCTGGATCGTAAACTGACCAGACGCCTTCTGCGACTGGACAGACCTAGTCTGCGCCTGTTGACGGGGACCATAACAGAACACTGCTCACTCAACAAACATTTCCACAACCTAGGTATCACAGATAGCCCTCTTTGCAGAGCGTGTATGGATGCCGAGGAGACGGTCGCGCATGTACTTCTTGAATGTACAGGCGTGACCGAAGTCCGGAAAGAGATTCTTGGTTCCCCAAGTTCACTCCCGGATGCCCTGAGAAGTCTACGGAAGGTGATCTGCTTCTGGAAGGAGGTGGGCTGGCTGGAGTAGCGGCCGCCGTGGCTCACGTACAATGGTCCTATATAAGAGGACTAAGTGCGGAAACCAAACCTCCCAGAGGGAGGCCCATGATGAAGATGAAGAACCTCTAGAGCCCCACTGGCACAAATTTGTTCCAGTAAACGAGTAATACCGTTGAGCCCCACTGGCACAAATTTGTGCCACCAAACTCCGACCGATTTAAAATTCTATTTTTGGTTTAAATAAGTCTTAAAATCGTTTCTGAACGACTGTTCTCGACGGCAGATAATATTTTCTAACCATAGACATAGATTGAAACTGAAAATATAGTAGGTAACATTAAAAAAAAAAGTGTGAAGTTAGTACAAAAATTTCGTGTTCGCGGTTACGTCGCGCGCCAGTGAATTCCTGTGTTTTCGTGATTTTTCTGTGATTTTGTGCGGTAAGTGGGCGATTATTAATTTATAAGTGTTTCTCGCATCTTTGTAGACAGTTTTTGTCATGAAATAATATCACAAAACTTGTTTTATTGAGCTAACAAAATTTACATCGTTCCGGGTTCGTCGAACTCGCAAATGTTATTGTACGATTTTTTGAGATAATTCAACGAAATTTCAGCTTTGTAGTGGCAGAAGTAACGTAAAATCTATTTATAATTCATAATTAGACGTAGTCCATGCATATTTCAATCATTTATTCATATTATGATAAAAAATCCATTAGTAGGTATCGAAATCCTGTTTGAATTTTGAACTGTCAAACGTCAAAATGGTTCTTAGCCGTGCTAGTGCATATGGTCATGTCGACAAAAGTTATCGATGTTATCGTTTTTGTAAAATTGTTCGGATATATAAAATGAAAGATTTTTTTTTTCGTATTTTATAGTTTTATTTTCGTTTAGTGTAGTTTGAATGTAGATGTTTTTTTTATTAGAATAATTTATTTTAGTTTTTTTATGTGCTGTTTTGTAAATTATGTGTATGGTATTCTTATAGATTTGAGATGGCTGGTGGACGCGAGGATGCCGCGGAGGACTTTTATGAGCTTCTCCGGGACTCCGACTCGGAGGACGAGGGTGACGAGGGCGAAGCGGAGTACCTCCTGGAGGAAGAACTCGAGGAGCTGGAGGTGGAATCTTACGACGAGCCAGAATACCTGGACCAGGAATTTTTGGAGCTGGATCCTGATGCAAATTATTATATTCTCTTTCAGGTATAATGAATAAATTACTCACCTTGTTGTGATGAGGCTAAGCACAAAGCTAGCGTAAAACTTGAAGAAGGACATTGTTTCTATTGGAATACATGATAAATCACTATTTGTTTTTTTTTTTTAGTTATATACCTGTTTTGTCTTTTAGCAACCTAAATGGATTTAACATTTTATTCATAGGTATGTAGTAACTATATGTGATTGAAGGTGCGAGTATTGTTTGTGTTTTGTCTATAATACCTGTGTAAATGTAGTAAAGTACTTTTATTATACAAATGGGAATACAAAACTTTATTGGATGGGTATTCGTCAAAGATTCCACAACCCTAGAACTAACTGCTTCGACAACTCAAAAGTACCTCTAAATGATTGATTTGAAATAAATTCATAATTGCTGTATTAACATTTTAGTATCATTCCTATGTAAATCCAGTAAATTACAAATAGCCCTAACCTAGTGTTTCCGCAGTTCCCCTATTATTTCGTGAATAAATAGTATCATTATTATTTTACTAATATGCATAATAAGTAAAGAAAAGTATTAATGTCAATCTAAATGTTTTTTATTTTCCTTCCTGAACTCAATCAAACTTATCGATACTATAGTCACAGTTTAACGATCCATACAGTTGGTAAACGCCTTTGATGTCGGACGACACCGCCGCCGCCGCCCGTGTAGGTATTTACGCTACCGCGTGCAAATGTGCAAGGGTTGTCAAAAAAGACAAACTTTATTTTTTTCATAATTGAATATTACCTACATGTGAGAATTACGCGGCTGTGGGGTTTTATAAAGGGGGGCAAATTTTTCATTATTTTTGCGATAGGACACACCGTTTTCGAGATACAAGCTTTGAAGAAAAAAAGACAGGTCACAGCGGCATGCGACTACGGTCATAACCTGGAAACAGACTGGTACACAGGACAGAAGGTACCTAAGTACCTTTGCTTATTGTTTTATCCGGGTTTTTCGTAGTCAGGTTTTAGTTTTTTTTACTTTTGTATTCATATTCATATTCTTTATTGCACACAAAAAAAATAACATAATAAACTTATAGCAAACAAAAGACTTATGTACAATGGCGAGCTTAACCCAAAATTGAGTTTTATACCAGCAAACCAAAAATTTTGTAGTGAGATTTGCAACGGAGGATATGCTTATGTGCAAAAAAAAATACCTATTACTCTTATTAAATAAATAATTGTAAAATATATTATTATCAACTTTTGTATATTTAAATAAATAACCTAACATTGCGTGAACAGTGTTCAAGTGCCTGAGATAGCCCGTTCGCAAAGCGTATATACCTACAATACGAAATATAAATGATGCCGATTGAAATGTTTTTCCGATTGTAATAATATAACGTATACGAATACGTATATAACTTTACTCGTACCTACTATAATTATTATATACGTAACTATAAACACGACGAGTTTATACAAAATAAATATTAGTAGATACCCACCTGTTTAATACGAATTTATAAGAATAAACTTACCTCGCATCACGGGGAAATCTATGAAATCTTAAATCCTTATTGTGTCTCGTTGTCGAGGTACATCCGTACACAGAACAAGAAGTGTGCACCATTATAATTAGTTTATTCAATGATTCTTGAAAACTCGCTCGCGATTTACACGGATTTGTTAGCCCCAGAGTTTGACCCGCCAACTACGCGCACTCGCGGGCAGCGATCCGCGCCGCCCACTTCCCCTCGAGATCCCCGCCGTTGCTCTATGCAAGTACATTCGTTTAACAACTGTATGGATTGTTAAACTGTGCTATAGTGGTGTGGTCCCAACCCTACGGAATGTTGGAATTTCATACTTTTTTATGACCACTTCAGACATTGATAATTTTGGTTTTTTCTATAGAAGATAAGGTAAGTATGGGTAGAAATCGATAGATAACTTTGTTCTTGTTCAATTTCAAGTAACATTTAAATACAAAAGCGTAAATTATCTGGTGAAAAAAAGCCTACAAAAAAGTTATCAGATTTGTTCCCTAATCTAGGTTATTTTGAGGTTTTACAATTATAGTGGCATATTTTAACGATTTATTGTTACTAATGGGTCAATGAATAAATAAGTAGTATGCTAGAAACATTTATTATAGGGAATCTCTTTGTTATACCTCTGATGATCGTTTACAAAGTAGTGAATCGAGCAATGCAAATTCATGAAAACTGCGCCGCGCGCTATGAAGTTCGAGTTTGAATATTGCAGGAATCTGATACAAAACTCGTAAAATAACATTACCATTAGATTACCAGTCTATTCATGAGTCAGTTTCCAAAATTTCGTGTATATTGATCATACAGTTTAGTTAGAATTCGACATAATACAGCAACATAACTATATTCGGCAAGTACCCCGATTTCAATAGGATATGTTTATTTCTTGAGGTCTAATTAGAATCTTGTTTACATTGTATTTCATAGCCACATCATTCAACAACCCGACACCGTTTCAAGTGTGTAAATAGAAGCAACAGGAACGGAGCAATAACAGTTTTTGTGACCGGTGTCAAATTACGCTTACGATAAGAGCCCGCTGACGGTGCTTGACGGATACTTGAGACGTAAATAATGGCGGTCGTCGAGAGGTTAAGAAAATAAACAAAGTACTCACAACGCCATTCGTATCTCCCTGCAGCCACTGCACGATAGCCTCTGTCTTCTTGTCCCACATGTAGATGTATGAACAGTCAGAGCCGGACACAACGAACTCGCTCTTCGGCCCGAAAAACGCGACGCCTTTAAACGTAGCGCTGTTGCGGTGTCCGCTGTACCGGTGCGTGTAGCCGTCCCTTTCTATTGTTACGTCCCTGGAAATAGTTATTTTGTAGAATTTATTCTTTAAATAGAGATTAGCCAAGTTATAATTAAATGAATAAATGTCTTGGCAAAAAAGACTTTAACCATAGTACTGAGCATCTACCCCACACAGTAATCCTTTATATGGCCGATGGTATGGTTAGTCGACCGAACCAATTCAGTGAACCACAACCGGACCACAGATTAAACAACAAAATGACAGTGATCACAACTTCAACTTTTATATAAATTATGGCAATCCACCGAATTTTCGGTGATTTCTGCCAATGTCCAGTTTGAAAATAATATTTCAGGTTAAATGACAATTGTACGGTTATTAAATTATAGTATGGAGATCATACACGTGTTCTTATATCCAAGAACACGAGATGACTCCGACAGACTGTCGGAGTCATCACAGTTGTGATCACTGTCGGCGACAGTGATCACAAGGCCCAATTTCGTGTGTCAGTAATACGACACCTGACATTAATGACAGCTGTCACATTGACATTTGGCCAGAGCAGCGGCTTAGCAACAGTGGCGAAATTATACAACAGAGGCCCGCAGGAATTTCCTCTTCATCTTGCCACCCCTTATTGGGTGCCTATAAAATTAGAATTTTGTTCTATTAAACCACTGCCCAAAACAGCAGTTAATTTCTCCTGTCCAAAATACTTACTTTTCATAAACATCGTTCTTGACATCAAACAGATAGATATCCTCGTCGTTGTAGGAGCCGAGTATCTCGGAGCCGTCGTGGTTGTACACGGCGCATGTCAGGTGCATCATTGAAAGCCGCACTTTTTTCTTCACCGTGCCCTGGAAAAACGGACAAAACTTTCATTAAAGTGGATGTTTAAGGTAGCCCAATTTTTTTACGTATTTTTGCAATTTAAAGCTCAGTGTCTAGGTGTGTGGTGATATAGAGTGATTTGCGGCTGTAATAGGTATTTAGTTACAGAATTATAATCATTAAGAACTGTCAAACTCCGTCAAAAAGTAACCTAGGACTTTTCTCCACCATCAACCGACTAGGTAAACAATACAATTCAAGAAAAACACAAGCATTGATATTTTTTCAAACAAATACTCCGTCTTCCGTCGTAACATTTTATCATCGTTCACCACCTAACAATGATTGAGCCTTGTCCTTTAATTCTATGTTCTGCTTAAAAATTACATTCTTGTTGTTTTACAAGATGAATGCCCTCCTAGCTCGAGGGCGTCTTACTAAACATATACCAGCCTCTACTCATAAACACGCATTATTTAATGTAAAATAAATATGTGAGTTAAAAAAATCATATTTTTCACTCCTAAAATAATTTGTCGAAATGGAGTTTGGGAGTTTATTTTTTGACAGTGGCATCTTGCTGTCCAGCTTGCTAAGGTTGTTTACTTCTCTTGCTTAATAATATTAGTTTAAAGGGTGACTGGCTTTTAGTGTACGATACGTAAATACGTGATTGTGCTTATGATAACAAACAATGTTCATTATGGTCACAAAGCCGCAATCGCGAAAAAATCAAAAATCGTTTGTTATCATGAGCACAGTCGCATGTTTAAAAATCATACACGAATACGGTATTTACACCATCATCAACTGACGTACCTTTATGAGCTGTCAAAACGAGATTCTTATGTAGATTTTGTATGGCAATGACACCTTATGACGTCATTAAGTAAGCAACTGATTGCCTAGCTATTTATTAATTACAAACCATTTAAAAATAATTTTTTTAGTAACTTGAATATGAATCAGATTTTTGGGGCTTGAATTGGCAGAGATTTTCTAGAAAATAATAATAATACCAGCCTATAACTGTCCCACTGCAGGGCAAAGGCCTCTTCTCATACAGAGAAGGCACGAGCATTGATCACCACGCTTGCTCAAGACGGGTTGGCGATTTCGGACCTATATTAACTAAGAGTCCAGGTTTCCTCACGATGTTTTCCTTCACCGATGTCTGTGATGTTCTAGAAAATATGTCGTGTAAAACCCATTGCCAGTCACCCTACAGATTCACATAAAGCGCTATAACTAATCACAGTCTTACGGAACTCTCGTGGAATGTGGCGGGACAGTACATGGCGAGCGGGCGCGCACACTTGCGGCGGTCGTACAGGCGCACGAACTTGTCGCGGCCCGCCACCACCAGCTCGCGGCTCGACAGCGGGTGGCCGCACACCGAGTACAGCGGGATTATCACGCCGCGGTCCTTCACTTGGAACAGTCTGGAATGGACGGGGAAATTATCAGGGAAACGACATCACCAGTCGGAGACAGTCTTCGGCTGGATATAAACCTTCTCTTACGACAATGCCAACACAATAACTTTTAAACTTACGCATTTCATTTTAACAACATAATATTATATGCCCAAACAATTTTAATCGGGAGGACGGCTTTAAATTGTCATCGACGTGGAATCCAGTGATTCATATAACATATGCATAATACAACCTCGCTTTTCTGCAAAGTCGGTGAACTCATCTGTGGATACGGTCAGCGTAGTGTGTAGACGGCCTAATATGGTGGAAAATAAAAATAAGGGGGTAGATAAAGATTCATTGCCCGAATGCAGGGAGCTGTGACATCGCATCCTCAGTCTGCTTGCGACCACGACCTGTGCAACCAGGTCGAAACATCAAGCCTTCCAAGGTATTTAAATAATCACTTTTCGCGTTAATACCCGTTCTAATAAAATGCCACCACACCATTTAGAAGAGCTATTCCATTGGGAATAGCTCTTCTATATATATATAAAAAAAAAAAAAAAAAAATAAGTTTATTTGTCACAATTTAGCACAGATACAAGGTGAGACTTATTTACGACGCACTTAATTACTATTGTACTAGTACTGATTCCCAAACTAGGCTAGTGCCTGTATTTTGGGAGACAGTGCTCACTCAAAATGTGAAGCCTGCAGTGATCGTGAGTTACATGGAAAGGCAAGTTATTTACTATTCAATTACAAAATATATATTAATTAATTTAGGGTTATTAACATGCTTTATGTAAGACAAGCGATTGTGTGTGTGTGTATGTGTGTGCCTGTGTGTGTGTGTGTATGTATGGATGAATGTATGTGATCATTTTATAAAATTAAGTAAAGCTTCAGTACCTTCATAGTCTAGCTGAAGTAACCAATCAGTTACTTTCTTTTTGACCTTTTTACTATTGAGTCCTACGATATTTACTTTTTTATTGAGAATATTGTACAGTTTGCAACTAAGACTTTCAAACTGCTGTCTGGCGAAAGCAGTTTTGCAGCGAATACTAGGGCAGACCTGGTGCTTACTACGTTTTTTGGGGTTAGGAAGAGGAACACTTGGATGTTTCCTTAAAATGGATCTGAGGACAAAGAGCTGCCTTACAGTTAAAACTTTACTTTCATCGTAAAGTTGAACAGTGGGATATCTTAGGGGCTTCTTATAAATGACTTTTAGCACCGCTCTTTGCGCTCTCTCCAATTTAAGGAGCTGCGTTTTAGAGGATCCTCCCCAGACTGGAATGCAGTATTGGATAACAGACTGACATAGTGCGAGATAGACCATTTTTAATTTTTCTTGTGTGGTCGCATTACGTAGGGTTTTGAAAACATGTATTAGCTTTCTGATCCTTGTTTTAATGGATTCAACCTGTTTGTCCCAAACCAGTCTACTATCCAGCTGCACTCCGAGATATTTTGCGTTTGCCACTCGTGTTAGTTCTTGACAAGTGCAGTCAAAACCTGAGAGACATATATGGGCTTTGATTGAAAAGTCCTTAGGCGGAGTATTGATTTTTGACAAGGAAAAGGGTACATAGTGCGTTTTATCTAGATTAAGTGTTAGCAGGTTATTGGTAAGCCAGATCATAACTTATCTAAGAGAATATTCAGCCCTTTCTTTCACTATTTGCCAATTTGGTCCTTCTATGACAATTGCAGTGTCATCTGCATAGGTAAATATTTTTGTGTGTGGAAGGGACATCGTACAAAGGTCATTTATGTACAATAGAAAAAGTGTGGGTCCTAAAATACTCCCCTGTGGGACGCCATAGGTAATTGGAACCTCGTCACTTATTTGGTCATCTATTTTTACCCTTTGTTTTCTGTGTGTAAGATAGTCATTGAAAAGCTTGTGGGTGATACCTCGGATTCCAAGTTTATCCAGTAAGATTGGTACAGAGACTGTGTCAAATGCCTTGGAGAGATCAAGAAATATATAGAAAAAGTATATAGAATAGTCTTATCAGTATAGATTTGTACTGACTACAACCCTGGGTGGGTTGTAGTCAGTACAAATCTGTCTGCATCTGTCCCTCCTTAGCCCTTTGTCTTTCGAACAACCCGCAGCCACAGCAGGACAGTTAACTTACCAAGAGGCATGTTCACCTCTGACGTCACACTGCATGTCCAGCCCGTCCTCTCCCGCAGAGATGACGAGGTACGGCGCGCACACGTGTAGCTTGTGTACAGTTTATACAGAAATAAGGAACAGAGTGTAAAGTTCCTCATTCTATCTTTAAATGGGAGGATCCTCCGACAAGACGAGATGGTCGGTATTGACCAAAACGGAGATGGTCGGGATTTTGAATATATGCTCATGTCGCGACAAACTTTCATACCGCGATGTAGAATTTCAATTGTAGTTCACATTTTAGGCGATAGATGTCACCACAGATTGCTTACCAATTTTTTGTGACGGGAAATCATTAAATGACTCCTTCCGCTCTGGGCGGGGGAGATCAGACTTCGACTGTCTAAAACCCACCCATGTTCCTTCTGAGCCCTTTGTCTTTCGAACAACCCGCAGCCCCGGCAGGACAGATTACTTACCTAGAGGCATGTTCAGCTCTGACGTCACACTGCATGACCAGGCCGTCTTCCCCTGCAGAGATGACGATGTGCGGTTCAGACGCGCACACGTGTAGTTTGTGTGCGGCGCGCGAGTGTGAAGCGAGCCTTCGTCGGGATACTGTGGAGCCGCCGCTTGGGTGGCATTGGAGGAGTCGGACCTAGAGTGGGGGAATTATGATAAGAAATGGGAATTTTTAGAAATATTGATTGGGTGGTAACTGTCTTTTTGTATGGTTGGTAAACACGACCAAACCTGTAGCGGAATTTGGCAACTAGGCAATTTGAGACCAGGGGCTCAAGACAATAAGAAAAAAGAATAGTGGATTTTTGACGTGTAACGTCAAACTTTTGACACATTTTTCACACAAAAACTGTCAAAGTTGTCAAATATCCAGTCAATGACTGGTCTTGACTTGCGCCGACGACTTGAGCCCCTGGATAAAGACAGGTTTTTTTTCAGGACTGAATTCCATTCATTAAGTCCATTCCATTAATTAGCATTTAATCTAATAGGAAATAGGTACAGTGTGAGTCGCTATTTTAAATGTAGATGAGTGCGCATGACGAAATGAGTATTGATACCACATGCCATTTTATACAAATTTGGTTAATAACGAAAAGTAAGTTTTGTATGTGTCTACCCTAGTTTATTCCAAAGAGCTGGGCCGATTTCGATGGTATTTCACTGTAGATAGCTAATATTATAGGAATTAACTTCTACTCTTAGTTTAGGAAAATAATTTTATAAATTACTAGCTGTTCCTCGTGTACCTCGCGGTTTCACCCGCATTACGTTAGGTTTTTGGTTACTGCTTCGCTCCCGTGGGACCTAGCGTGAAATTATATAGCCTATGTTAATTATGTTAGGTCGTGGACAATGTAGCTTTCGAATAGTGAAAGAATTTTTAAAATCGGTCCAGTAGTTTTTGAGTCTATTCGTTACAATCAAACAAACAAAGTTTTCCTCTTTATAATATTAGTAAAGATAGATACCGAAGATATCGCGTAATATGTCTAGTCTTCAACACAGACAAAGTCACCAGCAGAAGCTAATTACAAACATGACACACATAGAACATAAATATATCTCACCTGTCCGTCCCGAGCACAGGTAACAATATTCAGTTGACTCTTAGCGTTAAGGTAAAGAAATTTGCTCTGAAACACATTGGACTTGTGTCCCGTCTTGATCGTCTGTATGGCTGCGTTGCGGGCCCAGTCCCACACCACTACGTTCGTGTCGTCCGAACCCGATGCTAGAAGGTGCCCTGCGGACAACGGGTATGGGGATAAGCAATGATATTATAAGTAAAAAAACTTAAAATTTCGGAAGAACCCAAAAATAACTAAAATTTCGGAAGTCGGTGGCTTCTGTTCTGCCAGTCAATTTGTGTTGCCATCGACTTCCGAAATTTTAGTTATTTTTGGGTTTTTAGTTTTTGAAGGCGGTTATTATTTTTTTGAAAAAAGTTTTTATTTATTACTTTTTAGTGTCGACTCCCAATGTAGATATAGAAACTTGAAGAAAAAACACACATCGTCTATGAATATTTCGTCATTTTTTTTTGTTCTTGGTGATTTTTTCGAGAACCACTGAACCGATCGCCACAAAATTTATATGGGACCACCCCTGAATCATGACTTATCAAACAAAAAAAGAACCATCAAAATCCGTTTACAATTGACGGAGATATCGCGTAACAAACATACAAAAAAAAAAAAAAAAGAACATACAGACAAATTGAGAACCTCCTCCTTTTTTGAAGTCGGTTAAAAAGGTGTTGCTTTTTGGTTTGCTGGTAGAAATCTAATTTTTGGGTTAAGCTCGCCATTGTACAATCGATCAAATGGAATCATGGTTAAAAAGGTGTTGCTTTTTGGTTTGCTGGTAGAAATCTAATTTTTGGGTTAAGCTCGCCATTGTACAATCGATCAAATGGAATCATGACCCACCATAAGCTTATTTTCCTACAGACATTCAAATACAATCAGGTCGACAATCGCATAAACATGTATTAAAAATGTCTAGTCTTATTGTTTTGACAGCTTCAAACGATTTGTCGTCGAAATTGGTCATGATTCAATTTTGTCGATAGGACATAAGTTTTATTTAAGTTTTGCTTTATGGTTGTATGTATTTTCTTTTTATGTGCGATAAAGTATATGAATATGTGTAGATAGGTTACCTAAACGAAATTCGATCTTCAAAAACGGCACACTAACGCACACATACATTACACGTCAAAGTAGGATGGCATGATTGAAGTAGTGCGAGTGAAAAAGAGATAAACGTCAAATGTCAATGCGATACTGAGTATCATGTTGGTCAATTGGCAAACTTTTAAAGTGCCACTTTTTGACTGCATATAACCTATCTACACATTTTTACTTATAATATCATTGGGGATAAGGGAATAGGCACTTATTCTTCTCCATCGTGTCGCTGAGCGTTTTTGGTCACACTTATACAGTTCGGCTTATAGTCAAATCATTTATTTTCATTAGACCAAAAAAGGCACTTTGAAACGTCATTTACAAAACAAAAGTGAATCTAGTTGAATCTAGTATATCAGCCGCGTTCGGCATCGTAAGGCAGTTTCTCCACCACCGCCGTCACGGAGAACGACTAAGTTTTAGGCCGTATACAGAAAGAAAGCTGGAAACTTATAAGCGCTTGCCGGCGCTTGTCAGCGCTGGTAATCCGCGCAGGAAAATATATGAACACGCGCCGATAAGCACTGAACGGTGCCGACAAGGTTCAACACGCGCTTGTCAGCGCTGGGCGTTGCCATAACAACTGCAGGCAAATCATTCGGACATTTTGCTTAGTCTACTTCAACCTGCTTCCTTTGTGTAGAACGGACCAGCGCTGACAAGCGCCGGGTAAGCGTTTATAAGTTTCCAGCTTTCTTTCTGTATACGGCCTTATATGAGGTAACGTGCAGTGGAATCGCGGCTATAGTAAATATATGTTTTTCCACTTCGGCGCCGTCATCTCGTCCTTGGTGATGTGACTGTGATGGTGGTGGACAAACGCCCTAAGAACGAGAAAAGCCTCATCCCACTAGGAACATTTGTCGAGCGACATGTGGATGTGTCCCCGGTGACATCGGGCGATGTCGGGCGACGTCGACGAGGCTTCAACGTTAAGCAGAATAAGTGTGCATAGTCGCTAAGTGGGAACGACCAGTGAGCAGTGTTAAAAATACACCAGCATTTTATACGTAGCTATTAGGTTATTACGATATAGGCGAAAAACATGAATTCCTATAAAGTTAATGCGACATCTATCGCGCTGCATGCTAAATCTAATTAGAACTGGCATTATTATTATCCTACAACAGGATATTAAGATTGGGGATTCAGGGTGTCGTGATGGCCCAGTGGATATGGCGCCCGCCTCTCGTGTAAGAGGTTGTGGGTTCGAATCCGGGCAAGTACCAATGTGACTTTTTCAATTCATATGTACTTTCTAAAGTTTATCTTAGACATCACTGACATCCCGTGCCTCGGAAAGCACGTAAAGCCGTTGCTCCCGGTTGTCATCCGTAGAGCTTTGACAGTCGTTACTGTCAGAAACTCAGACCAGTCTAACCAAGAGGTATCGTGTCGCCCAGTTACTGGGTTGTGGAGGTCAGATAGGCAGTCGCTCAACGTAAAACACCGGTATCGAGCTGAATCCGGTTAGGTTGGCAGCCGACCCCAACACGGTTGGGAAAAAGGCTAGAGAGATGATGATCAGGATATTAAGATTATTATCAAACGTCACTAAATTTTCTATCGCTGTTAATAGCGGGCCATCCACTAACGTTCATTCCTGCCGGAATGTGCAATCCTTACGGAATGAACGCTAGTGGATTTGCAAGAGCGGGAAAGAATGACGGTATTAAAATCCCACCACCCGTCCCGTCGCGACAATCCTTACGGAATGAAAACCAGTGGATTTGCAAGAACGAGAAAGAATGACGGTATTAAAATCCCGCCACCCGTACCGTCGCGACAATCCTTAAGGAATGAACACCAGTGGATTTGCAAGAACGAGAAAGAACGACGGTATAAAACCTCGCTACCAGTCCTGTGGCTACGGGCGCGACGCGCGCTGTGATCAAGTTAGTGTCTGTTTATTTGTCCGGCGTGATTGAGCGCTCGTTTGTAATCATTTTGTGTTCGTCTTCGTCCCGGAAGGACAAAATGGATTTCCAAGACATAGACAACACAATACGGTGTTATCATCTTGAGCAGTTCGTTAACAGACGAGACATCGCCTCTTAAATATTTCTTAAAATCATCAGATTCATCGCATGCCAGATTTTTTAAAAGTCCTATATTTCTACTTTTCTAATAACCACTTTTTCCCCACATCCTATGTCTTCATTTAGGTTTAAATAGATATTCACTTGCAATAAAACCCAAAGCAACAGCAATCTCTTTCTTAAAGGTACACATGTTTATTTCTTAAACCTCATGGACATAATGTGAAAAACACTGCCCACAGGCGGACTTAATGCCTAAGTGTAGGGCCTGAGTGCCCGCTCAAATCGAGCGTCTAGCAGGGCGGGGCGTGCGGCGTCCATATCAAACAGATGCATTTACACGTAGGTGTCCTGAGTGGCGACCTAGTGGCGCGAGAACAACTTGCACGCAACGCTGCACGCTCCGCTCAACGCTCCGCTGAACGCTCTTCACTCAGTTCGTACACTAAGGCATTTTCTCCCAGTCTACCTTAGGGTGATGCAGAGACAAATCATGGTAGATGCAAAATGCAAAGGTACAAAAATAATACCAAAATTAAATATATATATTTACATACTGTAGTACTAAATACATATAGGTACACTCACATAAACATAAAGATAAACATAAACATAAATATATAAACATAATTGTTGCAAAATGAAAATAATCCATAAAGATTATTTAAAATGACGAGCATTCCTTTCAAATGACAACAATCTTCATAAAATAGTAGGATTGTCACCATCCACACACGCGCAATCCCTCGGTATGGCTGACAAGATGCAAAGTGACAGGAATGTACACAAACGTGTGGATGGTCACTGAAGGATTGTTTTTCCTGCCGGACTGGCGTGTCGTGATAAAGTCAGGGGAAAGAACGAAGGATTGTGGTTTAGTTAGTGGCTTCAACGGTTTTATTTTATCCCGTCGCTTTTCTGTACGGATTGCGCGACGGGACAAGTCAGAAGGAATGAACGTTAGTGGATGGCCCGCTAATCTATTCTGTCTTTATATTATCCCTTTAGTGCCAATAACAGTAACAGACTTGAAAATTAAGTGACATTTGGTATTCGACCAAGAAGATTCTTCCTTTTTGAATACCAGATAAATAGGAACAAAATTCTTGAATCCCTCACTTCGATTCTTTTAAATCATTGTCAAATCCTTTTTCACTCATTTCTATTAATAAATATAAAATCAATGAACCAAACAAAATAAACATTTCAGTGTTAATCAAAACATCGTAAAACAAGAACCACCTGACTAATGTTGCTATAAATAAATATTAGAACCGAATAGATCTTTCGAGAGGGGGAAGGGTGGGAGTTAGATTAAATGCCTTAGAATAAAATACTAGAAAATGAGAGAATAAACTGTCTTGTAAGAGACACAACTTTCATTCTGCCTTTTTAAAAATAGTCTGTGTCTTTGTTCCAAATCCATACTTAATATTATAAATGGGAAAGTAACTCTGTCTGTCTGTCTCTTCTTTACGTCTAAACCACTGAACCGATTTGAATGAAATTTGGTACTGATATATTCTGGGACCCGATAAAGGACATAGGATAGTTTTCATCCCGGAAATCCCCCTGGAACGGGAACTATTATTACACGCGGACAAAGTCGCGGGCAAAAGCTAGTAGAAGAAAAAAAAACGAAATGCGTAAAAGTCACGGGTTACCGGACAGATGAAGCCCCGATCTTATGGAACCCAGTAGCATATGTGGGTCAGGCGGTTCCCCTAATTTACTGATATTAATGTACATTTAGTGTTCAAAGAGTCCCCTGGACTCGCGGCTACACTTTCCTACTGCAGGGCAAAAGATGCAAAGGCTCCTTTGCCCTGCAGTAGGAGTAAAAATAAGCTCCCTACCCGCCTTCCATCTCTCTCTACACAGAGCCATTTGGGGCCAATTACTCCAATTACTCGACCTTCCGCGATGTCGTTTGCCATGTAAATGCATCCATTGAGACGGCTGGCGACTGATCTAAACTTGGATTCATAATTTTAAATAGTAACCTGTTTCTAATCTAAAGGATTGGGATTTAAAGAACCGTGTTTTTAACATAAGGTTAAGGATCTTCCAGCAAAATGAGCACATAATAAAGTTGAATCAATTTTGTTCTTTCATATTATCATCTATCTTTTTTTTTTGTCAAAACCTGGTAACCCTTCGATTGTCATTATTCTGAATAAAAATAATAATTTCTTTTTGGACGTGCCCATAGTGCTCCATCCAGAGCGGTTTGCCATTGTCTATTCTTGGCAGAGAGAGTGGCAGTCTAAGATAGCAAAATAAACCTTACCTTCCGGGTGAAAATTTATAGAATTGACGCAGCCTCTGTGTTTGTTGAGAGTGTGTAGTTTCTTCATTCTGTAGATCGCGTGCAAGGATCCGTAGAACCGCCTTTCGAACATGAGGTCATCTTGCGTGATCTTGCCGCAGGGAAATGTCAGCCCCATCTCGCGGTTTATTATTTCTGTTGACAATTTGTTTATGATTAGTCGAAAATGTATATTTTGCGTAACTTGCCAGCGATTTCGGCCGTGTTTAGGTAAAGGACAACTTTTTATTGTTGTTCTAGAGTGACAATTTTTCATGGACCTTTGCCTTGGGGTAGGTCGAGGAGTCTGCCATGCTGCTGCAACTAGAAACCACCCAGCGGTGTTCTGGCGTCTTTACATCCAACACAAAGGGTCGAAGAAATGTGTGCGACTGTTCCAAGTCGCGACTGGCGGTAGTCCGTCATATCAGGCGAGGCGACTGAGGTGTTTGACTTTCCCCGTGACGTTAGAAAGGGGTGCACGGAAACATTACTCGCCGCTACCATACCCGGATGGAAATTTATGGACGTATGATAAAGATCCCCCTTTTTTGGACTGGGGTGGAAAATTTTCATGGATGCCCTACGCCAAGAGAGAGCTTAGGGATCTGCCAGTCCACCTCGGCATTCTTACTTCCACCTACGCCGCGGATCGACTTCCGCCATCCTTAGGTGTTTGGCTCCCCTAAGACGAATGGTGCAATTACATTACACTTGGTCGTTAGCCTGTATTCGGGTGCACGAAAGACGTTACTCGAATTCGGACAACCGATGCATTGAATACATTGCTACTTCGAAGAGCAACACTATTTATTATGACGAATGCGAAGTACTGCTTACGAAGTACTGAAAACGGAAGTAGTTTGAATACGGGCGTAGTTGACTCCGTTCATTTACACTTAGTAATTTGTCTGAATTCCATAGGTAATCGAATACGAGCTAACCATCAATTGTAATTGCGCCTTTATACATAAAAGAAATAAAACAAAAAGCAACACTTGCCTCTAAGCAACAAATAGCTGTGTTTCGGCCTCGTCTTGAGCAGCACGGGGGGCATTTTGCCCTTACTCTCCTCAGACTCCTCAGCATTTGATGTGGTCCTGTTCATCTGCAGTTCATCATCTGATGAGTCTCCTTGAATATCCAGCAAGTGGTCTGACTCAAAACTGTTGTCAGCACTGGCTGATGTACTGTTACTGTTGCCTGATGTGCTGTTGAATTAATAAAAATAGTAATAAAGACAATCTGATTTAAGGGTAGACATTCAGATTACCTGACTGTCAAACAGCCTATTAGAGCCTAATTGAAGGAACCCTCTCGCCTTTGAGGTAATCTCTCAAATGTCATTAAATACATTTTATTATTATACATTATGTGGATGGACAGAAGCCAGTATTTCATTTTCAGAAATAATGTCGTTTTCTATTAACGGATTATTTCTGGAGATTACATATTAAAAATATTGAATGTTTTTTTTTTACCAGGTATAATAAGGGACACGTATTTTTAAGAATTTCATTAGGACTCCAGGTTGCGCTACTTGATCACACAATGTCGCAGTGTCTAGAGTTTTTGAATGAGATACCAAAACAAGCACTAAGAACCTCCATCGCGGGTTTGTATTCGAATGCGGGCAGCACGCATGCGTGCCTGCCCGCATTCGAACTGCTCACAACCAGGCGCAGACACGCGTGACTATGAAAAGACCTTAAAGTCGTTAGTTTCAAAATGGACTTCAAAGACACTTCCTTTGTTTTTGGTATGTTGCGCGTCGTAAAAGAGAGGCCATATCTGGTAACTGCTGGCGTAATAAAATATGGTCCATAGAGCTTGATACATATTTCATTCAGGTTGTACCACCAATTCGGTTCGGATTCAGTCGTCGGGAACAACTTGTGCCTATGGCAAGTGTCCTTGCTAGTGAAATACCCTTTATACAACTTATACATTTATCTGGAGTCAAAACGGGCTGCTTAATCTGGTGTTCTTGTGATCATAGAGCTAATTCTCTTGTTCACAAACTTAAGTAAATTTAAGTTAAATGCATCTTAAAGAAAAGGACAGAAGATACATTTTAGTTTAACCCTGTCAAATTAGACAGCGCCTGAAGAAAATTGGCAAGTATCTTAGTAAAACGAACATTCTAAAATGTATGCGACAGGCCGCCCTATAGGATCGTGTATAGAAAGTCTGTGCATTCATAGTCTTAGTGTTACTATCAGTAATAAAAATCTAAAAAAACCTTCAAGTCAATAATGAGTATTACTGTGTTCTTGGTTACACTAATGCTATGTTGATTTTTTTATCTTACGTTCATTCAAATCCCACTATAACTATTTATTAATATTATCTGCAAACATTAAGAAAATTATCAATAAAACCAACTGATAACAATTATTGGATGACATACTCAATTTCAGGGTTCTTGTAAGATAAAATACATCATGACTTTACATTTTACACAATGGTCAAAATACTTAAATAAAAATTATGATGCAACATGACAATACTAATATTATAATATTTATAAGTATGTATGGATGTTTGTTACTCTTTCACACAAAAACCACTGAACTGACTTTGAAAAAACATAATATAACCCATGTGAAACTGCAGGGGCTAGTATTGTAATTTTTTATTATTATCATTGACATTATTATGGTGACTGAGAACAATAAAATTGCTGTTTTAGAATCTATTTGAATTAATTAAAATTGAACCCAATCAACACGTGTTTTGGCTTGTGTTACATTAATTGTGTAACTAACTGTGTGTATGAGAACTTCATTCTATGACAAAGATAAAATATGACATGTGTTTTTTAAATAAATCTTCCTATATTGTATTTGCTTATATATATTACTAGTAAACTTTTCCTAGTACTAGTAAAGTATTTCAAAGTTCATACAACTGTATTGGTACTGTATTGGTGTAATCTTGAAATAATCATATAAGACTAGGACATATAGGTTAACGACTGAAGCACACAGATTTGAGTGCACCTACCCAGACAGTGCAAGCATTGGTCAGTATTCATTTAGCTCAAAGAGCTGAATAGCCTGTTGTAGTCTTTAGACATTATAAGAATATTTCAATGAATTTGGGAAAGAAAGATCGAGAGAATATATATTATAACATATTCTCTATTAGGAATGGAAAGTTTCTCAACATTACGACAAAGCAGAGAAGGGTAATACTGCCTAGATTTTTTATACACCTTATAAAATATAATATATTGTATATATTTGTATAAAAAATTAAAATAATAAGAGTATGAAGTATTTTTTTACTTTAAACCTAATTCTTTTTTGCTTTTTCAAATGTAGATAAGCCTAGATGAATGGGAATAGATGTTATTGATAATAATAATGACATCCAAACAGTCTTTCTTTAAAATATATACTTTTGTTAGTAAAAATTGTGAGCCTTTGAACTGAGGTTTCATTTCTTAGATTGTTTATCTCTATAATCAGAACTTAATAGCCTGTGTAAATAAGACAATTTTTCAAGTTTAGACAAGTTAAAACTTGTGAGTTATAATACTTGCTTTAAGTTGCTTTTTCTTTAGTAACTGTACTTTTTAACCTCTCATTGTGTGACCCTCTTCTATCAATAAGTTGAGTATTAGGGAAACTGGTTAACTAAAAAGCTTCTATATGTAAGGCCCGAGTCACACCGGAATGGCAGCGGCCGGCAGCGGCGCGGCGAGCACCTTCAGTGTGAAATAATTTTAAATTTTAACTACATACTTAAAAGACTAGTATCGCTTGAAAAGCTTTAAAAGGTCGCGAGGCTGCCCGCGGTGCCGCGCGCCTCATGCTTCTTCCGACGCTGGCGGCCGCTGCTATTTCGGTGTGACTCGGCCCTAATGGGTCCCTTTAAATCCTACTTATCTTGGTTTCACATGTAAAGTCTAGTAACAGATTTCAAACTTTGAGCTTTAATGCCTAGCAGAAATTAAATCCAGAATTTAAAACGGGACTCTCTGATTAAGTCTGATGAGGTCAACTTTATCAATCAGTAGGTTATCAGACCAGGTCAATTGAGGTGTTCAAAACAACCATGTAATTAAAAACAAATTAATATGAGAACACTGGCTCCTATTATATCTGATGATTTGTTTATTTAAATCATAATAGTGTAAATGGTGATGAAGTTAGGACTTACCCACTACAAGTACTATCAGACTCAGGAGAAAGGAAATCGGCCAACCTTCTCAAATCATCACTCTCCGTTTCTGAAGTGGAATGAGTTTCATTTACTCTTGATGACGGAGTGGCTTCATCCATGGATAAATCGTCTGAATCCCTCGAAGAAGCGTTACTGTCTGAGTCTCTGTCAGGAGTCTTTCGTTTCCTGTAGTTCCTGCCCCATTTGGGACGTCTAAGGTTCAGCAAGATGGCACGAACGTTGCTCCCTGAGGGGGCCGCGTTCACTACCTCGTTGGAAGGCCCCTCTACAGCTGCCTGACCAGGGTCCTCGCTACTGGTGCTCTCAGACTTATCCGCAGATACACCACTATCCACATTCTCATCTTTACTCTCCGTCTCCGGCACAGCTAAAAAAAAAACATCAAAATGGACACGAAGTTTTTACGTCACATTTTTTTTCCATTCGATACGAAGGCAATCTTTTACCTGTTTCTTTGAAACTATCCTGCGAACTTCCATCGTTCAGTTTCAGTTTTTTTCCACCAAATTGGGGACTAGTTGGAGAATAAGGAATTTCGTCATCGGTCGAAGAATTATCTTCCATCGCTGCTTACGTTGAAATTATATTCTACAATCAATCGTTGGAAAACTAGAAAAGGAAAATTGCAACGCAATAGAATTCCAGCTAATCTAAATAGTTATTTTTTAGGAATTAACTGAAACGGATACTGTACTGAATACTCAATGGAGGATTTTTTTTTCTAAATTTTAGCGATTTTGGCAACAAGAACAAGGACAAAAATAATGATGTTGCTAGTTTAAAAAAACATAGCCGTGTTCGTTTCAGTTAAGGTTTCAGTAATTGAAAAGTTACAAAAATAGTACTAGTTACATTTTGTAAAGCCAGCTCTACACTATTCACGAAGTTGGTCGAAGTTGGGCGAATACGATAGTGTAGAAGAGCACTTCGCTTCGCTTCGTGCAACCTCGGCTCGCATCGGGCGACTTCTAGTCGTTGTCGGTTTTTACACCCGAGTCAAAGGACTCGAAGTGCTCCTCGCGAAGTTGCGCGAGTGTGTAGTCGTCACATACTTCGATCAACTTCGATGAATACTTCGTCGAGGCAACTTCGCGAGTAGTGTAGAGCAGGCTTAACATTGAAAAGTTTATTATTTTATGTTTTTTTTTTTACATTGATTTTTAAGTAATTTTATTTTAAAACCTAATGCTGGTCATGTACAACCCTATTTTCACTAAACCTTCGAACACACGTGATTCGACCTGGGACACCTGGGACAACTAATACACGGTCATCTGATCTCAAACTTTGCAGAGTTTGTAATGGTAACCAGACAACTGATAAACATACTTATAATTTATAAATACATACATTTATAGATAAATTACACCCAGACACAGAACAAACAATCATGCTCATCACACAGAGTTTGTCCTGGGTGGCAATCGAACCCACGACCTTCAGCTTAGCAGTCAGGGTCACTACCCACTAGACCAACAGGCCCGTCAGATTTAGAAGTTTTATTAAACGGAAAGAGAGAGTGCACTAAACTTAAATTTACGTTAGTTTGTGCATATGAGAATCGGCACCAATATGCATTATTTTTCAAAGAATATTATTTACTGTTGGAAAACCAATTCCAGCCTTTTGGATATAAATAAGTACACGCATCAATAAAAAAAAAAGAAAAACATTATTAAAGTAAGTATACAGTTCCCATGATACTATACAAATAATAAAAAATATCAGTACATTTTATAATAATTATGTATGAACCTTAGTAAATAATCCTTCGAACACACGTGATTTGAGACACAATAACCGAAGACCAACCGACAGCTGGTTGTCGCTTGGTCGTCGAAAGGTTAACAAGGATTTTAAAAATAAGTAAAACAATGATAAGACAGATTTACTTCATGATTACTCCCTTTATGTGGCGCATTGAATAAACTGAACAGTGGAATAAACAGACCTCAGCTGACTTTTGTCAATGTCAATGTCAAATTGTCTGATGTCACTTTCTGTGAAGTGTGAATTTGTGAAATATCCGCACCGCACGGCTCGCATGCTGCCGCGATTTATGTAGAATTTGAACTTTTTCTACAAATAATTTCAATAAACAGGCTGTTCACACTATGGACACTCAAGAAGAATTACTGTCGTTTCTAGACCTATTGGATTTAAACGAGGAAGACATAGATAAACCTTTGAAACTACTGATGGAAAGAAGTAAACACACGAATAAACATTTTAGAAGTGCGGTACAATTATTGCAATATAAACTACTAGTAAACGTTCAAGAACAAACGGAATGTGAAAATAGTGAAGAATTTGAGTTTGTTGTTAAACTCCTGAAAGAACTAAACAGTGACAACGTCGATTATGTATGTAAAATCATCAACATTGTACTAAGTTTACAACCAAGCAAAATCGTGAGTAAAGCAGAACATTTGCTACAACAAATACTGTCAAGCATTGATGTTGAAGTAGATAAAAAATCAAGTATAATAGAAGCAGATTCTAATATAAACACATTACTATTTTTAAAAGTCGCTGACAGTATTCTAAGAGCTACAACAACTTTAGGGGAAAAGGTATCACTATTGTGCCTTGAGACACCGTTAGAAAAGATACTTGATTCTACAGACGAACCTCTAAAGATATATTTTTTAACAAGCACAGTACCAAGATTAGTTGATGGAGTAGTTGGGTACAATATTCTTGATAGAATATGGCTCTTTGTCCAATCTTTGAAAGTGGATAAGCAGGAAAATGCTTTGAAAATACTCAGCTGCCTCTCCGACTACTATCTACCCACACCCGATGCAAATGGAGATAGCAAATTTGTGTCCGATATCATATTTCAGGAAAACTTTTGGAATATCTTAATTTTTGGTATAACATCTCAAGATACAGCTGTAAGAAAGATATCTGTTTATCTTACTAAGAAAGCTGTGGACTGCGTTATGGCAACTAAAAAAGATATCAATGTACAATCTGCTAATGAAATCATATTTCAATGGAGGAAAAACCATTCTAAACTTTTAAAAAATATGTGGGATAATTATTTCGTTCTTATAGACAGTTTAGAAGAAAAACAAGGAAATATAGTCATGCCGTCACTAAAGTTATTTGAGACGGTAAACATCGGAGACTGTTGGATGAATGCTGCCTTCAATATTGGTTTGAAACACGAAAACACTCAAGTCAGACTAAAATGTATTGAGTATAAAATTAAAACAAAAATAAACCATGAATCTGAAGCTCAAATATTACTAGAAGCTCTAAATGACTTAAACATTTATGATCAAAATTCAAATTATAAACTACTTAAAAAACAAACAGAGGAGCTTTTAACAGACAGTCATTCATTTACTGCAATATTTAAAACAATAACTAAAATTAAATGGTCACCAGTACCTCTGTTTCATGTGACTGATATTCTAGCCAATTTAAAAATTGATTTATTATCATTATGGGAGATTAACTCAACAAAAATTATCATAGATATTCTGAAAATACCATGTAACAATGTGGTATTAAGAAAAGCTATTCAGATGAACGTGATATATTTTATCAACAACTGTTACACAAATCTAAATTTGAAAGATATGTCTAATATTTATGTCAACTTAAATTTAGAAGAAACTGAATTTCACGAAAATCCATTTGCATCAATAGTCAAACACATGTCATTAAAAGAAGATAAAATAAACAATCTAAAATTATTATCAGAACATCACTATAATATAGATTTAATTATACTATACTTATATAATCATGATGAAGACATAAATATATTTATTGATATAATCAATGAAAAACTAAACAAATTACAACAAGGAATAAACAGACAATATTCCAATAAAAAGGATTATTTATATGATGTTGTATTTCTAATAGATTTGTTAAGCAAAACAAGAGATAGCTCTTTTCTGAGCAACTTACATGAAGTTATTGCTAGGCAAAATAAGACTGTATTGCAGTATTTTTTAAGTTTATTTTCAAGTGAAGTTAATTTGTCTATAGAAGATGTGTCGGCATTGTTTGAAAAACATTATTATGAATTTGATCAGAAAGATTTGTCTGAGATATTACTTCAGCTTTATAAAACAGCAATACTATGTCTAAAAGACAATTCAGAGTTAGATAAATCAGTCCTAAGCATATTCACATTAAAATACTTATTAAAAAACCCTATTATGTTGTCTGTTTATAGGCATGAAATGCTTAATTTAAAAAGGTTTATAGAAATAATTTCTTCTTTAAAATTTAAAGATATCCAAAATGAAAGTGTGGGTAGATCGAAAAACATGTTTTATGAAAAATCTTGTGAGATAGTCTTCTTGTTAATTAAAGACGAAAAAGATGTGGAATCATGTCTTTTAGAAGTGATAAACTACATAGAAAATGTATTAGAATGTGGTGGATATGGCTGCTTAAAATGGATACTAAAAATAGTGAATAAAATTATCAACCCTCTCACTAATGATGAAACAAAATTTAACATGATCCAATTTATAAACCGAGTATGGACAGAAATTGAAGAGCTAAAGTCCAACAACCAGTATTCACCATGCATTGAACAGTTTGTTGAGCTAATAACTCAAGATGCGCTACTAAAGAAAGCAATGTATAACAACATAGTTATTTCCTACTGCAATAAGATCATAGAATATGGTCCTGTGAAGACTAACCCATTGTTTTATTTAATTAGGAAGCTGAAAAGCAAGGATTTTAAGGATTGTGGGCATTTGATATATGTTTTGTGTGAGATACTGCTTTATTGTCCTGTGCCTCGGAAAGATCAGAGGTTGGTTTATTACTTTCTCTTTCATGCAAGTACTGCTGAACTAATTATGAAGGATATTGATATAGAAATAAAAATGAACGTTGAGAAAATTTAGGTTACATCTGGATCCACGACCGAGTTTGCGTCAGATGAAGTCAATAAAAAAACTACTTTTTGTAATCCTGGATTTAAGTTCTTAGATTTACATTAATTATTAAGTACCAACTCTGTTTCGATATTTTCAGGATTGCCGACAATGTGACTCTGGAAGTGTTGCAAAATTCAAAATATGGAATTAATAAAGAAAGGTGAGAATTACCACACCACTATAAATCAGTCTAATATAAAATTAGTCACAGTTCCACTCGCTGTTTGTTACTTCTGACTACTGCTTTACTCCCGTGAGTTATAGCGTAATTAGTAGTCAGTTGTAGTATCTTGCCTATACGATAGAAAATCCGTTTGGCTTGTATTGCATACAACCAAAAATGATATTTTCAGTTAACGATTAGTTAAAAAAAAGAATCAACAGCTTGTATTTTTCCTTTCCAGCCTCGACATACATTTCAACCACGAAATCCAGTACCTCGCAATATCTACTCTATGCAGCATCATAGACACAGAAACTCTCCGAATGATCACCAATTTCATCACCATTCGCATAGACAATACTTTAAAAAACAAACAGAGGTACCATGGTAACTCTCAGGTGCACAGAATATTGCAAACTACCCTCCAGCATGTTTTGATAATGGTGTTAAAAAATGGAGAATTGAAGGGTATATTTACTTGGTGTTTGAATTTGATGGTGAAGTTACCCCATCAACCGAGCGTTCGGTACTGTTTGGAGTGGTTTATTTCGCTTTATTTTTATATTCAGGTTAGTTGTTTTCTTACTTCTATGTTTATTAAACCTTTTAACGCCACAGTCATGTTTAGGTGACAAGCGGGCGCTGTAAGTCCACTACAAAAATAAGTGACATACAATATGGGTGTACCACATGGCTTTGTCACTATATGTGTCGTAGATAAAGACGGGACCACAGCTAAGACAAAGTGCATCTTAAGCAAAGTTTATTTATTTCTTGTTATTGAGCTTAAAAGTCCTGATAACCAAGTCTTGGTTATTAGAAGGTTAGAGTGAGAGGTTTTATGAGTAGTAAGAGTTTGCGATAAACTAATAAAAAAATTAGACTGTTTTATCCCACTTCTGATATTCCGAACCAGCAATCCCGTCTAATCTCACTGTTTTGGGGCAGCACCTCTGGCCTATTTAAGCAAACAGTTTGTCTAGCACATACATTTATTTTGAACTAAATAAAACCATCAAAACCTTTATTTCCAGAAAACCGAACTAGGCGAAGAAATGCTCCGGATTTTGAAATCAAACAATTTACCAGTGACATCACAGTTCACTATTCTCTTCTGGCTGCTAAAACATAAAATAGCTAACAATACGTACACAGAAAACGAATATAACTTCGTAATGGACTTCCTACTTTCGCACACAATGGGACAATTATTCAATGTACGGCTAAACGCGCAATATTTGGCCACGTCCCTTTATAAACTCGCAAACAAAACTACAAAATACCAATATACAATTGGAATTATTGAAAAAACATTTGCTGAATGCAACAGTGATAAAAACTTCTTGAAACTGAAGAACGATTATTTCACTAACGAGTTTGACATAATCGCCAATCTCACTCCATATTTTGTCTACTATGTATTGCCAAGATATTGTGAAGTTGATAACAATGAAAACGTTGATATGAATTTCATTAAAAATATCATTAAAGATATTAAACATAAGAGTGTAAGTAGAGATGGTAGTGATGAGTTTATTAGTGAATGGAAGACTTGCAGGAAGGCAGATGATGAATTTAATGCACTAGAATTGAATAAAGTTGTTATTAGCAAGATTGCTGAAGATTCAGAGTCTATGGGGACTATACAGAAGAAATACATTCCCTGGCGGAATATGAGTGATGTCAATGTGTATGATGTTGGGAAGAAGGTATGTATTCTTTATAAAACTGCTAAAAGTAATAATAGAACTATTGTGATCAATTTTTTTATAAACTACATAGTTTCATGCACTAGGTGGGGAAATAAAATCCAGGCAATTGCTATTGGGAGTTGGCGTCGAATAAAGTTTCGTACCCGTATTGTTGATGATGCCTTTACTTTTAATGTCTTACATTTTAACTTATTATTTCGTTATTGTTGTACGAAGTTTTCGTTTAACAAATTTGGCCTCTATGATTCCTGAACTAATAAACTAAAAAATATCAGTGATCATAAATCTCTTCCGTGGGGTCGGATGTCACAAGTCAGACATTCTTTTTAATCCCCAGTTAAGCCAATCCCCAAGTTAAGATAATCGGCACCATTAATTATTTATTTAGGGTGTTGCTATTTATCTCCCCAGAGAGAAAGCTCCAGCCAGTTAATAGTGGTAGCCTCCCTGATCGACAAGCTACCAAACTTAGGCGGGATGGCTCGCACCAGCGAAGTGTTCGGAGTGCAAACCTACGTGGTCGACAGTCTGAGACACTTGCAAGATAAACAGTTTCAGGGGCTCAGGTAATCCTGCTGATATTGTAAACTAGCTGACCTTAACAGACCTTGTCCTATCCAATGAGTATGGTCTTGATCCACAGTCAGTCATACAAGATTCTTGTAGAAAAAACGAGGTTAAGTTTTCCCGAATTTGAAAATTAATTAAAATACTTTTCCAGTTTCTTTCTTCATGAGGATCTTCCTCGGGCCGTACATTAATTTATAATTTGACAAAAAAAAATGTCGATAAAAGATAACGGTTCTCTATATTTTTACACGACAAATAGATGTGTTATTCATTTTAGTTTTCAGAGCTCATGTATGTTATACATGCGAGTTTTTCGTAACCATAACTTTTAAACCCCCTGACCGATTTAGATCTACGAGGTATCGTTACATAACACAAATCCTCGCATCGACCCGAGTCACATAATTAATTAGTTTATATTTCAGTTCTGTTCTGTTAATTTCTTATTATTATTCTTATCCAGCGTCTCAGCAGAAAGATGGATAAACGTAGAGGAAGTTCGTCCTGGTCGTCCTCTGAAGGAGTACCTGATGAGGAAGAAAGGGGATGGCTACGCCGTGGTTGCTGCGGAACAGACCTCCACCAGCTCCAAGCTTCAAAGCTTCAGGTTCCCTAAAAAGACATTGCTGTTACTTGGGTAAGTTGGCACGTGGCGCCATCTGTTATATTTCGGAAATGTCAATGACCTATCCTACATCGCGTAATTAAGTCTCAGTGACTGGTTTAATGCAGTGTTTGAGCGTTGGGCTGCTGTCGTGCATGTCGCGGATTCGATTCGAAATTCAAAGCATTTATTTCATTTATACCATTTACAGCAGATTCCTGCAATGGACAAATATTTCATGTATTTTATAGTTGCGTCGTAATAAAGATATGTACAGGGTTTAGCTTGACGTGCGCGCGACGCGCCTGTACATAGGTATTTGGAGTTTGTTTGTAAAAACTTTACGGTTTTAGAAACACACGCAGTTGCCTTGCCCGATTTCCTAGGCCATATACGTTGACATGCACTCTCCTTCTGCTATTCTCCATCTCTGTCTTGTTGTCGTGGTTAGTCAGTTGTGCGGTGGTGATAGTAAGACCACCAAAGCGGAGAGGAAAGGAGAGGTCTCGTTATTAACCAATAGGATTATTGTGCTGAAGCTAAGCGTTGACCTATCAAACTCACGCAAGTTGATTGTTTGTATGACACATCTCCTTCTCCTTTGCGCTTTAATGAAAACCGATATCTTATAAGATAACAAATAAATATAGAACCGATATTTTTTTAAATTTCAGGCACGAGAAAGAGGGCATCCCGTGCGACTTGCTCCCTCTAATGGACCACTGCGTCGAGATCCCGCAGCAGGGCTATGTCAGATCACTAAACGTTCACGTCACAGCCGCCATCTTTGTTTGGGAGTATGCTAGGCAAAATGTGTTATAACAACTTATCACTGAGCTACCATAAACCTGTAAAGGCTAGGCTGTGGCGACATAATTATGTTGCACGACATGTGAACTGCATCTGACATCCTACAGAAGTGTATGTAATCTATGGTCTTACACTGCACCACAATCAGGAGAGAAAGAGAGAGCACATATGACCTAATTTCCATACAACCATAAAGTAAGGTGTCCACCGGGTCGATTCGCAGGACCACGACGACCGTGACGCAGAAATAGAATCTAGACTAGAGAAGGCAACCCATCTCATCTTTAGTAAACTCCTTTCTTTAGACTACTGCTAAAAATATGTCTTAAGAGTTACCAGCCTTTCTTTAAAAGTGATAAACTGTTAGTGAAACTATATAAAAAAATGTTTAAATAATATTTTTATTAACAAAAACAACAAGTTTTTTACTTGACTCCTTTACTTTGCCGACATATTTTACTAACCTGAGCTGCTTATTATAACTAGAAAGTACATATTACTGAGCGCATTTTCCGTCAGGCCAAAAATGCAATTACATGAAGTAACCAGTAAGTCAAGAAGTCCATTATTTATTTATCATAATGTTTACAAAACAGTTTTATAACTTTCGGCAGTAATGTAACCTTTATGGGTTTTGCTTCGTATTCCTCCCTGTCGATATTAATCACTCCCAAATGTTCTTTTGGAAATAGCAACACACTTCTAGCAAGAATAGCATTTTGTATACTATTATTTTTGATTCTATTCCAACCTTCTGATACAAATTCAGTGTATTTGTAGTTATGCTTTCCTATACCTATGCTTAAAGCTGGTGTGCTTTGAGTATTCTGTATGTTTGGAGTCAGGATTCTGAAGTCACTAGTATGAAAGCAAATTTCCTCTGTAGAATCACAGTGGGCGTTGACCGTATTAGCTGGATCATTAGCCTGGGCATACGACGTTGCGGGCATGAAAAATGCCCACTTTCTCTTTACTTCAGGCCTCTTTTTAAGGCAATTACTGCATCCATCGCAGGGAGGAGAATATTTCATTGTACCTTTGCAATGCCAGTTTAAAGATTCCCTGTACCCATTGAAAATGAAGGCTGCATATTCTTTAAAAGACCCATACAGCCAGTACTTGTGTTGTTTTGCCAGAACGTCTCTGAACGCTCCCCATTCTAGAGAGCACAGAGCAAATATTGGTTTTGAGAAAATATCCTCCTCTTCTTCAATCGGTTCTATTTTCATGGCATCTTTCCAAATAGTATTGCCCTTGATTATCGCCATAGATGCTTCAATAAGTTGTTCAACACGTTTTATACCTTCTCCTGAAGGGAACAGAGTGTTCCCGATAGTGTTTGTGCGTCCAAGCGGTAGAATGCCAACTGGAAAACGGTTGGCATCATCATTTCTGCGTAGTAAACCTGAAAAATGTATGTGTTAATTGTTATCCGTACTAATATTATAAATGTGAAAGTAACTCTGTCTGTCTGTCTGTCTTTCTGTCTGTCTGTCTGTCTCTTCTTCACGCCTAAACCACTGAACCGATTTGAATGAAATTAGGTACAGATATAGTCTGGGACCCGAGAAAGGACATAGGATAGTTTTCATCCCGGAAATCCCCCGGGAACGGGAATTATTATTCCACGCGGACGAAGTCGCGGGCAAAAGCTAGTATTCTATACTTTTGGGTTTCAAAACTGCTAAATATTGGTAATACAATACTCCTGAGCAATTACTGTTTACAATTTAGTTTGTGTAAATGAAAAACAATGATTTAACTTAATAGCCACTGCAACTTATTGTGGAAACCCACAATAACTACCACAACCACAAAAAAGTAACAAGTCAATGTGCCTCAGTTAGTCCAGTTCAATTCTAGTGTGAAAGACTGAACTAATATGTAAATGGTATTGCTCCTTTTTGTAAAAGTATGGAGTATCAAGCATTTTTGATACAGGTTTTTTGGGAATGACAACATTGAGTCTCGATTTTAAGAACAATCCGTTTGCTAATTGGGCATTTTAATTGCCAAAATAGGCATTTGTAGAATGGCTACGCCTTTGCGAATTGGGCATATATTGACTAAGGCTGAAAACTTACCTGTAACAGTTTCAGATACAGTGCCATCTCCTCCAGCAACAACAATAGCTTGGGTCCCTTTCAAGGTCTCTACCAATTCCTTTGCGTTTCCCTCGCTCGTAGTCTGTATAACATCTATCTGCAGCCCAGCTAAATGAAGGAGGGGTTCACAGTACTTCTCAAAGTCTTGCTTGGCACTCCTCTTGTTCGCAACAGGATTGAGTATGACGGTAACATGCATGGGGTTTTCTAGCATGTCAATTGTGCTGTCTCCATATTTTGCTGCTTCCTTGCTTGCTTCTCTCATCAATAAGTTGATACTGTAAAATTATGTTGACTGATTAGATTTTATGGGTTTATTGTAAACTGGCCTGATTGGCTGGCTCAGAAAAAGGACATCTTAGATGCCTATCAGTAGGGCTGTTTCAAGGTGGTCAATGTTTGGAAGGATTTTCAAGATCTTTGCCCAGCAGTAGGGCAATAATGAAATATACCAAATTTTTTTTTCTTCCTCCTGTTAATTTTTTTTGTGTACACAAACACAATCAATTAATGAATATAGATAAATATAAATCTGATACAATGTTTGTTTAAGATTGTATCAGAAAACTCCTCCGCTGCCAAATGCAGTATTCAAAATAGCGAATGAGAAAAACATATTTTTTTAACTGTCACTGAATTACTGTGAATTACAAGCACATTAAGATAACCGGTAGTAAAATATATTAGCCAACTTCAGTTAAGAAAAGTTAACATTTTAATAAAACATCTGAAATGGTGTGAAATGGTATTTGGGTACTCACTCATATTTTTCTTTTGCTTTCACAGATCCATAGTATAAGGCAATGGCACCTAAAACTGACTTTTTCCAATTATTTCGGACAATTGTACTTAATTTAACAATTTTTTCCATAATTATTACTTTGATTTAAAAAATCGAAACTGTGAATTGAGGTTAGTCAGCTGTGAGGCTGACATTCTGATGACAACTAATGACAAGCAAGAACAAATAAATGTATTGTCACTGTCAAAAATTTCAGAAATGACAACTAGATTTTTTCCATTGCCATTTTTTAGGGTTCCGTACCTCCTTAGGTAAAAACGGAACCCTTATAGGATATCCGTCTGTCAAGACTCTTTTTGCTATCTCTCAAAGCAGTGAAAAAATCGAATTTGTAAATCAACGCAATAAAAAGATACGGTTTATGTTTCATTTATATTGCATATTTAGACATTTGCAAGGGAATCAAAACCTATAGGGTTTCTGTCAACTGTCAATATAAATATCAAATTGTCAATATTGCAGACAATATTAAATGTGATTGCAGATTCATCGACCTATTGTGTTTGTGTTTTGCAATTATTTTCAGATATTTTTCAACCCCGCGTATCTTGACGGACCTTCTACCACACGATTACCTTGCTAATAATACTGGACCCTGATTTGGTTTGCGTTTTGGATCTGTGTTGTGTGCATCAACTTTGGAATAACCATACAAAGGCTGCAAGACAGACAGATCAAACAAGACTTTCGAGTTTTTAAACTTAAAAATTAAACCGAATATAGTGTAGGAATGAAATGAAACATTTTGTTTTATCAATTAAAACGATTTTCGTGAACCTATGACTCGTTCAAGAATAACTCAGCGCTGTAATGTTAATTTAGTTATCTAGGTTAGGTAATAGAATCGTGAAATTTGGCAAGAAGCATTGTCATGTATCACAAGCAAAGGTAAAACTCCGAAAACCATATATTTGTGTGTATTTTACCCAAAAAATAAATATTTTTACGGAACCCTCGTTTCGCGAGTCCGACTCGCACCTGACCGGTTTTTTTTGGCTATGGATGACCATGGAAGTTATAGATAGTGATGGAGCCCACACTTCTAATACCTACTTGAAACCAGCCTATTTATTTTCATCTCGCTCTTTGTGGGCAGTGCCTCTCATGCTAAGTAGGGTTAATCATTTTTATATTTTTTTCCTGGATATTCCTATAAGTAGATGCTTTCAATTTAGTGGATGATTTATAATTAAACTAAATGAACTACTAAGACACAGTCCTTAAAAACCTTCACGTAGATGACCGAGGATATGTAGTTATTGATACCCACCAATAACTACTTTTTGCTGTTATTGTTGCCACGTTTTTCACTCGCGCTCTTCTCGAAGACTAGGTGAATTAACCAACGGTAGGTATAAAATGAATGAGTAACTGAAACCGCTATTGAGACTCAATAGCAGTAGATAGTTTTGTTTCCATAACAAATAATTTTGTCAAAATCTGAGATTTGAAAAAGAAATACTGATGAAAAAGATCGGTCACTGCCAATACCTAAGACAAGCTTAGTCTTATTTAAAAAAAAGTGAGACGTCACGGGACGCCTGGCAGATGTGAAACATCGACATTACATTTACATCGAAAAATAAAAATACTAATGGACTTTCGTTGGTAGTGGTAAAGGCTAAACACGTGCTTTTGTCAGTGCAACGGGTTTTGTAGTTAAAAGTGTAGTTTTTCAGTGTGAAACTAAATCGTGATTGTTCCTTGTGTCTGTGTTATTGGTTTAAGGTTTGATTTTATTTGTGTTTGTCATATATTGTTGCTTTTTTAACCCAAAATGATTTCCGAAAAGCCGCCTGATCCTGACCCCCCCGATAAACTTTTTGATCTGACTCCTATGCTAACTGTCACTCTCCCCCATTCTTCCGATTTATCCCTGCAAGACCCTAATATGGATACGGAGTCTGCTAACCGTAAAAGGACTGCAAGTTCGCCCCCTGTCACTTCCAACAAACCGCCTAAGTTGGCCAAAAATGCTATCGGCAGAGCTACCTATACGGCTAGAGATAATCCGCCTTATATTGTACATGTCTCGTTAAAAGATGAACAGACCTCAGGCACTGTGCTACAACCAATCAAGTTTGGTATGTTCTTGACAAAAAACAATGTCAGTAATGTACGCCTGGACGGGGTCAAACGTATTGGCAGGAATCGTGTGTCAGTTGAGTTTAAGTCGCACCAGGATGCCAACAGTTTTTTAAATAATAAGATCCTCTTGCAGAATAACTACATCGTCACCATCCCTCAATTTAATATCACAAGGATGGGTCTAGTTAGAGACATTCCAGTAGAGTGGTCCGAGGACGAAATTGTCAAGAATGTACAGGTTCCGGAGGGTTGTGGTCCCGTTATTAAAGCTAGAAGGTTAAGTCGCAGGATATCCTCTTCTGGGGTAGCCGAGTGGAAGCCTACACAAACTGTAGTTCTCACATTTGATGGCCAAGTGCTGCCCAAAAGGGTGTATAGCTTCTACTCTGCTCTTCCAGTTGAGACATACACATATCCTACCATCCAATGCTACCACTGTTGTCGTTTCGGTCACACCCGTAATCTCTGCAGATCTAAGCCAAGGTGTTTTAAGTGTGGTGAAGATCATCCAGGTGATGGATGTGAAGTTCCCCGGGAACTAGGCTTTTGTGTTTCATGTACTGGAAACCATTTTGCAAATGATAGTGCTTGTCCTGAATTGGGCCGGCAGAAGAGCATCAAGGCTCTTATGGCGGACAAATCGATCTCGTATGTGGAGGCAAGCCGGGTTTTCCCACCTGTTACAAGATCTTATGCCGATGTTTCGAAATCTGCTCCACACCATAAAGTCAATACCCAGAAATCCCAGTCCCAGTCCTCAAGCCTCATTCCTACTTCACAAACCTCATACCGTAAAACGGTATTCTTAAAACCCAAACCCCGAGCCCCCCTTTCACCAGGCTATGATAGGCAAGCTCATCTCAACCTCACCCAAAATTATTCTTTTTCCCCATCAAGGAATGGCTGCGCCCTTCCAACTGAAGCAGTGGAACCAATAGTTTATAGACAGGAGGATAACTCCAAAAACATTTTAGAAGTAATTACAAACTTATTAATGTCTGCACTGACCAATTATAATCACACAATACCTGACCACGTTGCCTCTAAATTGACCTCCATTTTAAATTATATACACGATGTTCCATCGTCTGACCTTCCTTCAATGGAACGTCAGGAGTATTACTCCCAGAAAGCCTGATCTTTCCTTTTTAATAAATAAATTTAAGCCATCAATCTGCGGCATTGCTGAGACATGGCTACTGCCTGGAAGCAATTTCAGGCTGCCTTGTTTTGGCAATGTTCGTAATGATAGACCTGATGGATACGGAGGATGTGCTTTGCTCATTAATGGCAAAGTATCTTTCTCCCAGATTCCTCTAACCTCCGTTGGCGACAACATTAACGTTGTTGCTGTTAAGGCTGAGGATATAAATATTTTTTCTTTTTATATTGCGCACCCACAACTCGAGTATCTTTCGGAAATTAGAAATATATTATGCAGTGTTAGCGGACCAATACTTGTCATGGGTGATTTTAATTGTCACCATCATCGCTGGGGATCAGATACTTGCGATAACTTTGGCATAGGCTTGCTTGATATATTGGATGATCTTAACCTCTGTGTCATCAACGATGGCAGTGCCACTCGCAGGTCGACTCCTGGGCAGAGTAATAGTTGTGTTGACTTGACTTTCTGCTCATCCAATATATCCAGCCTTCTTATTTGGCGTCGCTTGGACATGACCTATGGAAGTGATCACTATCCCATTATAATCGAATTTCCTTCCAAGAATATTCCCACTAAAGTTTCCCCTCCCCTTTTAAAGTACCAGTTAAATTCAGTAGATTGGGATCTATATAAAAAAATTTTGGATCTTCGAGTATCTTCCCTCCCATTAGTTAATACAGAAAATGCACAGGAATGTTTTTCGTCTTTCTCTTCTACTATTTCCTCAACAGCAGATGATTGCTTCCCGTCCAAAAAACCTCATACTGGTAAACTTCCTTCCCCTCCATGGTGGGATAGGGAATGCACTGAAATGATCAAGGCCAGGAATGAGGCAGAAGAGGCAGTTAACTGCGATATGAACCTGGATAACCTCATCGCCTTCAAGCAGTTGTTAGCAAAGTCAAGGAAATTCTTTAAGAAAAAGAAACGTGAAGGTTGGTCAAAATATTGTGGTTCGTTGAATCCATCCACTCCTGTTTCCACAGTGTGGCGACGAATTAAACATTTTAGAAGCAGTCTAGCACCTGCTACTTTTTCGAACAGTCTCTCAGAAGAAATGGGGTACAAGTTCTTCTCCAAAGTTGCTCCAGCTTATGTTCCAGACATTGAGGAAAGCAGTGTTGGCATTGGTGATGTAGACGACACTGACAACCCACTGAACTTGCCATTTAGCCTAAAAGAACTTCAAACAGTACTATCCCATGTTAGGGACTCCGCCCCGGGAGTGGATGGATTCCCTTACTCCTTTATTGCTAAAGCAGGTCCAAAAACTCACCAGTACTACCTTGACTTGGCTAACTTCTGTTTTACTTCTGGCTACATTCCCACAGATTGGAAGGTTCAAGTAGTTATCCCGATATTAAAACCAGGCAAAGATCCGAATGATCACTATTCATACAGACCTATCGCTCTATCGTCCATACTCATAAAATTATTGGAACACCTTATTAAAAACCGACTAGTGTGGTTGGTGGAAAACAGAGGGCTGCTCCCGGCGACTCAATTCGGCTTCAGGAAAGGCCTGGGCACAGCTGACAGTGTGGGTATCCTCACCTCAGCGATCCGGCTGGCCCTCAGCAGGAATGAGTCTGTGGTTGCTGTCTTCCTGGATATATCAGCTGCCTATGACTCGGTCCTCCTCCCTATTCTCAGGCAAAAGCTGCACGAGCTGAGAATCCCGGCTAGGATATGTCGTATCATTGGTAGCATCTTTACCAATCGCACCATCCAACTTAGAATCCCTGGGAGTGACTCAGAACAAAGAACGGTCTGGCGAGGATTACCTCAAGGTTCTGTTTTGAGTCCCCCATTGTACAACATTTATACTGCTGATTTGCCTTCATCCCTTAACCACGATTGCAAAATTCTTCAGTATGCTGACGATATTGCGCTAATGGTCTGTGGCAGTTCCATTCAGGACGCCGCTTCATCGATGAATGTCTCTCTGTCCTCGCTCAACCAATGGCTAAGCGATCACGGGTTATCTTTAAGCGCGCCGAAGAGCACAGCAGTCATTTTTACTCGCAGGCGCTCTGTTCCCCCGGTAGATATTAAAATTGATGGTCAAATCATCCCTGTTATGGATAAGGCTAGGTTTCTGGGAGTAACCTTGGACACTAGACTGACTGGGGTCGAACACATTAACAACACGGTCAAAAAGTGCGAACGCTCGGTGTCAGTCCTTAAGGCTTTGGCGGGGGTGTGGTGGGGGGCTCACCCATCCACCCTCAAACTGGTATACAACGCGCTGACTAGAAGCGCTCTAGATTACTGCAGCTTCCTTATTGAGCCCTGCAACAAAGAAGCGCTTAAAAAGCTAGACAGCATCCAGTCCAAGTGTCTGAGAATCGTCATTGGTGCCATGAAATCGTCTCCCATAAATGCGCTCCAGGTTGAATGTGCAGAACCACCCCTACTCCTTAGGAGACAGTATTTGGCAGATCGCTTTCTTTCTAAAGTTTTTCCCCTTACATCCCATCCCTTGCTTCCAATTTTAGAGCAAATCGACCACTCCTTTGATAGATGTCCTTATTGGAATAATAAAACTGTTCCTCTATTGATTAATAGGTACAGAGAGCTTAAACAACTCTCCTCACCAATTGGTCAATACCCAATTCTTCCGGTCTTTTCCGCCGCATACGAATCGATTTTCTTCGAACCAAAAGCTGTTTTGGGACTTGGTATATCAAAGAATTCCCAGTACGCTGGTAACGATTTTGAGTTAGCCGTGAAGCGTTACTGGGAAGGTTGGAATTTATTCTTCACTGATGCCTCTAAACTATCAGAAACAGAATGTACTGGTGTGGCAGTTTATCTTCAAAACTATAAAATTGCATTACTCTTTCAATGCCCACCAGAAGCATCAGTTTTTACAGGAGAGTGTATTGGCATCCTAGAAGCCCTACACTATATTAAATCTCATCAAATAGCAAGGTCTGTAATTTTTTCAGATTCCCGCAGTAGTATTCAGGCCCTAAATCAAAATCAACTTTATAGTAAAATCAATAGTCAAATAATTGTAGATATAAAGACCTTGCTGTTTGATTGCTCCCAAAATGGCTTGGACGTCGAGATAGCCTGGATCCCTGGTCACTCGGGTATTGTTGGCAATGAGTGCGCTGATTCGTTAGCAAAGTTCGCCACATCGAATCCGGCTGATCGAAAGCACTACGTAGCTCATAACTACGATTTGCGGAATGGTGCCAAACCCAAGTTATTTAACTCGTGGTCTGAAACATGGAAGACGACATCAAAAATTAAGGGCACCTACTACGCAGCGGTACAGCCCGAAATCCAGCGTAGGCCTTGGTTTTATAAATGCCCTAAACTATCAAAGAAAACTGTTTCGTCGCTGTGCAGACTGAGACTCGGACATTGTTGTAGCCCAGTGTTCCTGAGGAAAATCCATGTCCGTGATAGTTCGCTGTGCGAGTGTGGTCTTGCGGAGGGTACTTTGGACCATATTTTCTTTTCCTGCTCCCTAAACAACAAATCTTTTGACCTATACCATAAAATTACGAAATGCAATATTCCCCTGCCAACCAACTTTCATTCTCTTCTATCCCACTTCTCTCCAAAACTCATCCAAATCTTGTCAAAATTTTTAAATGACAATGAGTTAAAGTTTTGATTGGTGTGCGTAATGTGTATGTAATTTTTTTGTATATATATTTAAGTAATTGTAGTGTATGTGGCGTATTTTCTAATATGTAAATTAGTTTTTTGTTCACTAACCCATGTATTTGTCCTTGCAGCTAACTAAAACCTACCACGAAATGTAAAGTCCTGCGGCCGCAATGTGTAGCCGCCCAAACGTGACACTGGCAGAATAGTCGAAACCGGCTCAATTGCCATAGCGGGAAAAAAAAAAAAAAAAAATACATTTACATCATCGCCACACAGTACACAAGACTGTGACTGTATATATACATACCATCATATAGCGTGGCGACGCGTCGCCACGGCGTGCGTTGCCACGCCAGAAATTTGTTTTACGTGCGGCTATAGATGTTTCACATCAAAAAACTTTATACTTAAAAAAAAAAGTGAGCCGTCACGGGACGCCTGGCAGATGTGAAACATCGACATCCACACATCGAAACCACGGAAACGATACCCATGACCGAAATTTGGAAAAATGTTAGCTGCCATCTTGGATTCTGAAATGGACCTTATTTTCGGCATCAGTGTCCCCGAAAACCACGGAAACGATACCCATGACCGAAATTTTGAAAAATGTTAGCCGCCATCTTGGATTCTGAAATGGACCTTAATTTCGGCATCGGTGCCCCCGAAAACCACAAAACGTGAGGCCAAAAAAAAAAAAAAAAAAACAAAACAAAAGCGTGGCGAGCGTCGCCACGGCATGCATCGCCACGCCAGAAATTTGTTTTACGTGCGGCTATAGATGTTTCACATCAAAAACACAACTTCTACATTCAATCCTCGGCTGCTCACGACGCGCCGCCACATCCAGGGGCGCATGTAAATAATTTCACTTCATCCGGTCAGACGGGAAGGGTCGAGCAGGAAGTGGCCACGAAGTTTCTTCTTTATTGTATACTCTACTAAACCTCTACCACACAGGCGCGTTGTTAACGGTCGTTAACAATCGTTTGGGGTGTTTGGGTGAAATTATTGTGAAAGTTTAAACAATTTCAAATCGAGGATCGTTGGTATAAAACTTAAACTTATAGGTACTACCATGAAAGTAAAAACCCTCAATTTGAAAAGTAAAAAACTGTCTCTTTGGTTTCTTATAATTTATTTTTTGGTTAGGAAAAATAAACTCTTTGCCTCGGTAGTAAAGTTTAGATTAGTTTGTGCAATATATGGTTTGGTTTTCAAGTAAAATCATAGACTATACTCAAATTGATTTGTCAAATAAATATCTATATTTTCGTTTTGTGATGTGTTAATGATATTTATTTTATTTCTTCAGTAATTCGTCATGAGTTCTGATAAAAAGGGAGTCGTCAAATTATCTGACGGCTGGGTGCTTTGCACATCTAAATCAAATCCCGGCAGAAAGTATTATTTTAATAAAAGGACAGGGAAATCGTCATGGACACAACCACAGGTGAATTACGTATTTTTTCAAACATTCGTGCATGAATACCACAAAACTGGTTTCTAAAACGATTAGGGGTAACTTTAGGATACCTCTATTTACAATTGAGAGCATATTTCAATGTTAATGCTAACTTTTTACATTATATGTTTCAAGGCTACAGAAAAGTCTGATAGAAAACACAAAAACAAAAAAGAGAAAGTAAATAAAGAAAAGAGCAGAAGAGAAGACACACAGAAGAATAATTTAAAGAGAAAAAGCGATAGCAATGATGTTCAAGAGGCGGCGAAAAAAAAACATAAAAAGGGTATGGCACTTTATTTACATACATATTTTTCCTAGCCAAAAGTACATTCTACAATGTAAATCGTGTTTAATTTATTCGAAAATGTCGTAAGTATATGTTTAGTATGAATGTTTTCTATGTAATTCAACATAACTTCAAAGTAATACATAATTACATTCTTCTTAATTTTCAATCTTAGCAACTATTGCTTTTTAGCATATACACCTTCAAATGTTTAGTATTTAAAAGAAATACATGTTTTGTAGAAAAAACTATGATGAATTATGTGTACTTTGGTGCAGTAAAATAAGCAATTTAGTGAAACTATATGGACCTGTCTATTTTTTTTCCAAATAGAGTAGAGACAGTCAGCAATGGGCAATGACTCTCAACCCTTGGATTTACATATTACTTTACTTCTTTTTGATATAATATATTATGCAGTTTACCAGTAAACAAGAACATCCTACCAACAAAAGATTTGAACATAGTATTGTATATCATCTGTGCAAAGGAAAAACAAATTAAGCTACACTTAAATCAAAATTGTGTTTTATGTACAGTTCAATAGAATCCGTTGGTGTGTTTGATTTTCAACCAAAGTAGATTTTATATGTTCTTCCCTCCACTGTAAATCTATTCCTACCATTCTTCTAATGTTATTGGTAAATAACAATAATAACTACTTAATCTAATCCCCACAGAAACCGTCACACCAACTAAGCAGAAAATTAAAAATGAATCACCTCAGAAATCCACCCCACCTTCAAAAGACACCCCTCCGAAGCAAACGCCAGTCAAAAACGCAGCAAATCAAAGACTTTCACAGCTGAGGTCACGCTTATCTGCTGAGGCTCAACAAGATGACAGCAGCAGTAATGACAAAACCAGCTCACCAGTCAAACTAAAACAGAAAATCAGTCCTAAGGCTCCCACCACAGAAACAAAACCAACGAGAACAGAAAACAAAAGTCCAACGGTAAACGAAAGTAAATGCACCACAACGCAGTCACCAAGCAGTGACAGCCTGCAATCAATTCCTTCTCCATCTCAATTCTTTGCTGCAAACAAAATAATCTCTTCAATGAAGGCGCAACTGCCTGAAGAATACTGTGATAAAACAAAACCAAAAGACACGTTTGCGGATATAGAACATGGCATATGCAATCAGACTTCAGAGTACCCATACATGAAGCATCCGGCCACACCTCCTCAGTTTTCCGAAGCTAGTAAGCTTGTGTCCGCTATTAAATCTAAATTGACGAAAGTGGCAGTTAAAGAAGGGAATTTAAAGACTTTTGTGTCCGCAAGTGAACGGATGGAGGCGTTACGGACTAGTTTGGGCAATGACTTGATGGAAACGGAGAGTGAATCCATATTATTAAGCCATAGTGTTAGCAAAGAAATTATAAAATGTGCTGCTGAAGCCATGGATGTGGATTGTAAGGAGGTTTGTTATCTTTTTTCTTAATTTGTGTTTTAGTAGTAGATAAATAGAATAATATTTCAATTGCTAATGGTTGTGAAAACTATCTCTCTAGCAAGACCAGACAAGCATCATTTCACTACCATATGTTAGATAAATGCGGTCAGGGCTTTCCAGTTCGGTATAATCCAAAAGGAACTACCAAGCCAGGTCACACACTATATTAGTACTGGTTTAATATCGGCTCTTTGGGCGAGATTGCATCTGCGATCTGTCTTTATTTCTGACGCCCTGCTTGGTCGCCTCACCACGCCCCAAACTAACGCCACTTCAGTCTAACAACATCATTGTCACATGTTTTGAGTCTTATTATGTTCAAAGAGATGATACAAATCATCTCTTGTTAATAGAAAGGTCAGCATACTACCTTAAAACTAAAAATAGGTCAATTGTGAGTTGTATGAATTTTAAGGGGTATGTTTAAAATTCATTCTGCCCAATTCTATTTTGGTTGAATTCATTCTTGATTGAATCTGAAATCGAATTTTATTACGACAACAATAGCATTATCCTAATTTTACTTGCGAAATTTTAAATGCATACAGTTTATTCAATTATAATGGTTATTATACAGCATATACAGCGTAGGTCTCTGTAATCGCAAGTATGACTGCTAAATCCTGGATTCAATCCCCAGGTGGAGTAAGAAGTATAGACAGTATAGTTGAGGTGGCTCACAAGGCTTTGCAGTTTACTAATATTGTATGAATTTATATTGTCACCATAATTGGTGTTTTTTGTCTTGCAATGACCAACTACATTATATTTATTACAATATCCATGTTTGAGAAAGGTTTTTGTTTCAGATAAAGCAAGTAGCACCTTTAGTGAATTGTACAAAAGATAACATTAATAGCGACGTTGTTTTAGTGGTGGATACAAATATTTTTATACACGAGTTGGACATGATTAAGACTGTGCTCAATTCTAATATTAAAGGTAATTATGGTTTTATTATTTTCATTATATATTAGGGTGTTCAGTATCTGTGATATCACTGACTTCGTGCCTCGGAAAGCACGGAAAACCTTTGGTCCCTGTTGCCACTGTCATTTGTAGGTTTTTGACTGTTGCTATGGCAGTCAGAAGTAGAAACCAGAAAATCTGTGATATCACTGACTCCTGGGCCTGGGAAAGCACGGAAAACCTTTGGTCCCAGTTATTATTGTCATTTGTAGGTTTTTGACTGTCGCTATGGCAGTCAGAAGTAGAAACCAGAAAATCTGTGATATCACTGACTCCTGGGCCTGGGAAAGCACGGAAAACCTTTTGTCCCTGTTGTCATTGTCATTTGTAGGTTTTGACTGTTGCTATGGGTTGTCAGAAGTAGTAGCCAGAAAATCTGTGATATCACTGACTCCTGTGCTTCGGAAAGCACGGAATAATTTTGGTCCCTGTTGTCATTGTCATATGTAGGTTTTGACTGTCGCTATGGGTCGTCAGAAGTAGTAGCCAGAAAATCTGTGATATCACTGACTCCTGTGCTTCGGAAAGCACGGAATAATTTTGGTCCCTGTTGTCATTGTCATATGTAGGTTTTGACTGTCGCTATGGGTTGTCAGAAGTAGAAACCAGAAAATCTGTGATATCACTGACTCCTGTGCCTCGGAAAGCACAGCAAGCCTTTGATCCCTGTTGTCTTTGTCATTTGTAGGTTTTTGACTGTTGCTATGGCAGTCAGAAGTAGAAGCCTGGCAATCAGTCCAATAGACATCTGATAGGCAGTTGTTTCATTTGAAACACTGCTATTCAGCTGGAGCCAGTTGGACAGTTTGTTTGGTGACGGCGGCGGTGGAAAAACTGCCCTTGACTGCCAGCCGAGTCTTACATACCTGGGAAAACAACAGGGAGATGATGATTACATTACCCTTTCGACGACCAAGCGACAGCCGGCTGTCGGGCTGCTGTCTTTCTATCGTGTCTCAAATCACGTGTGTTACCCATACCCCCAACCCAAATAAAATCCTGGCTAAAGGAAAAAATAAAGGAAACCCCCAAAGCAACAGCTGCAGGCAAACAAAAAACGCCATCCCAGCCATGACCAAAAAGTTTGCCCGAAAACTTTGAAATCATTTTATCACCGGTCCTTTCGAACGTTGGCGATTTTTGTTTACGGTCGAATGGCCCGCGGGCCCTTCGATTTGGGCCGTTCATACTAAATACCCATTTGATTGATCCCTACTCCTTATGAATAATGCTCTGGGTCTTATCTTCAATCCATTTGGTTATTCTAGAGTTAAAGCAAATAATTAAATATCTCATTAGCATTTTATTATTATGGATGTACCTAAATATTTTTTTATAAATTTGACTACATCATTTTGTTGTGTGTTTTTAAAGTTTTATGGCATCAAAAAGTTTGAACCAATCAGTTCATTGAAGTATGTACCAGCGAATTTTATCATGGGTACGCCTCGGTACTTAGTTATTTAAAAAATATCAATACAAAGTTTCATATATCGTGAAATGCAATAATCGATATGAGTATAATTTCTCAACCCTGAACTGCAGTCACGCGATAGCCCTTAAACAGAACGTTCTAATCGATACATCGATTGATTTGCTAAATAAATAATCGCCAATCACACTGGCGGCCTGTATCGATTATAGGTGCATAGCAGTTAGTCGGCGTAAAATATTATGTACTAGATCTGATTACTAATTCTATGATCATGTGATGTTATTTTGTCGTTTTACTTGAGATCGTCGCTAGATGTTTTTTCTTCCATACCAACGCGTCACCCGTCATGCTGTCACTTACTCCTTTCTCCTTCATATGATTTTTCACACAATCCATCTATTTTTTCTTTATTCCTAACTAGCTTTTGCCCGCGACTTCATTCGCGTGGAATAGTGACTTTCGGCAGATTTTTACTATTTATTTACATTTTTCCGATGAATTTTCAGTACTGAATTGATGCCGACTCTTGACCAATAGATGGCGCTGTATGTCCGGAACAAATTAATTTTTTTATTTTATTTTTTGTAATAAAAACTATCCTATGTCCTTTCTCAAGTTCCAAACTATGTCTGTACCAAATTTCACACAAATCGGTTCAGTAGTTTAGGCGTGAAGCAAAGACAGACAGACAGACAGACAGACAGAAAGACAGACAGACAGAGTTACTTTCGCATTTATAATATTAGTTTGGATGAGTCTCACTTTATCCATTCCATATCCATATCACGATTTCTCACTTTATCCATTCTGGCCCCTCCACACATCCATCTCAACGTTTTAATCTCTGCTACATGCAGTTTTTTTTCTTCCATCTTTTTCAAGGCCTAACAATCCGATCCATAAAGAACGACAGGTCTTATCACGAACTTCTATATTTTCTCCTTTAGCTTGAGAGCTTGATTCGTTGGTCACCCATCATCCATCGTGTGTGGATCCGATTTTCAATGTATATTTTACGTATGCGTGTGTGTAGTAACTATGTTTTTTAACAGAGCCCCAGTTATCTCTTTTTCATAGAATGACTAAATTCCATGGTCTTGTCATGAAATAAACATACAGACATTTTTTGAGGACGGAAAATCCCAAAATTACTTATCTTCTCTCTTCCGCCCTTAGTGTCAGACTTTTACTGACAAAGAAAGAAAGAAAGAAGAAAGAAAACACATTTATTCTGGACACACACAGACACAAAATTAAAACAATAACAAAAAACAAACAAAGCTTACAAAATAAGCCTGTGCGAGGCCAGAAAAGGCACCTACCTCAGCATGTAGCTGCGTCAAAAAGACGCAGCGCTGGTATTCTGGCAGGGCCTAAAGTACTAAAACCCACCCTTGTTCCTTCAATTGCCCTTTATGTTCCGGGGCCGCGGAAACTATTACAACTATTCCGCAACCCTGACAAATTATACAGGCTTACCTAAAATCCTGGAAAATCCTCTTTTTCTTCAGGCTACACAGAACAACCAACGTTGCTGGTGCCGTGGCGGGTGGTGAACGAGTTGGATCGTCTGAAGGACAACAATAACTGCAACGGGGCGATATGGAAGCGGGCGAAGGCGGCCATGGACTATCTGTACAAGTCCTTGCCTGAAAATAGCAGGATACGAGGTAAGGTGTTAAAGGATTATTTATAGTTTGTCGAAAAGTGAAGGTTAGTTAGAAATATTTTTTTTGAATTGGCAAAAGGCAATTCTCTTTAAGATTTTTCTGCTAACACTACGAAGAAACTCTTAACCTAATTTTACAGTTATTTTTAAATAATACTAGCTTTTGCTCACCTCGATGTGTTGATATGAATTTTAATTTAATTTTTAATAACAACCCTTAATTCGTAATATTTATTTCATGTCCTTTCTCAGGCTATGGACTGTCTCTGTACCAAATTTCATTTAAATCGGTTCAGTTTATGTGTGAAAGTTTTACAGATAGACAGAGCTACTTTCTCATTTATAATGTAAGAGTGCTTGTACACGGTGCATGTAGCTGGAGCAAGTAAAGATGCGGGTTACACGCGTGAGTAATATGCGCAAGCTATTTGTTCGAGTTTCTGAGTCACTAGACCCGCACATGTTTTTAAACGATATGTTTACGATGCATATAACCCGCGCAAGTACCTCAACATGCGCAAGCTACATGCACCGTGTACAAGCACTCTAAGTATCGATTAGTATGAACAGTCTTTGTTCATCTTTTTCACATGACTAAATCGTCATAAAGCGACGAATTGACGTGATTTTTGAAGTGTATATAGTTGAAGGAATGAAGAGTGACATATACTACTTTTTGTCTGGTTCTAACGCGAGCGAAGCCGCGGGCAAAAGCTAGTATAAAATATAACAATAACAACGTTATTTCCAGGGCAACCACTGCGCGACGCCAACTCGCACATATACCCGTGCGAGTCTCCCGATGACGAGATCCTGAACTGCGCTCTACAGCAAGCTGAGAGGGGGAAGTCAGTGGTAAGGTTATACTCCAACGGCTGCTGCTGTCGTACAGTGCATCATCATATGTCATATGTTAATATATGCCGATGTCATATAAATGTGTCATTACATGAAATGGTCATCATATGCTGATTAACATACGCCAATGTCATTATCATCATAATTCGGTATTTGACACCATCATCAATTGACGTACTTTTTATGAACTGTCAAAACGTGATTCTCCTATAGATTTTAAATGGCAATATCACCTTGTGACGTCACAAGCTAGCAACCCTATTGACTAACTTTTTATTGATTTCAAAGCAATTAAAAATCCAATTTCACAGTAAATTAAAAACCGATGCTTAGGACTAATAAAAAGATAGGTTTTCTAAAAATTATGTCTTAGATTTATCGGTTAATAGTGTCAAATAAATACCGTATTGTCGTCATCATCTATACACCAATGTCGTTATCAGTTATATACATTATAGTACGCCCATGTCATCATACGCCAATATCATCACACGCCAATGTCGTTATCAGGCAATATACACCACTCTTCTCACTCACGGTTTTCATCATACTTACCTTACGCTGTGTGATGTCATTGTACGCCAATCCCATAGAACGCATAGTATACGCTGATGTGCTGTGACGTGCTCTGATTACTTGCTCTTTAATCCAGAACTTCAAGAATTATAAGAAACGACTATCTTGCTTCTAACAAATAAAACAGCCCAGAAATCTCTGCTGGTTCCCTAAGCCAAAACTTCAAGAAAGACTTCAAATCCTAGAGTACAGATTGTATTATCCAAGTAACGCGAATATATTGCCAAATACGCCAAGGCCCATAGACCACCATTTTTCTCAGATCTTATTATCAAACGACAAGAACCTATGCAGCAAGGCAAGCATCAACAGCATCAAGAGCCTCGGCCTGTCAGAGCTGAAGGGTCTACTGGAGTCTACTCCTCAGGAGTCAGACCCTGACGCGTTTGACAACCTCAAGCATTATCAGGCTACGATATATCAGCTTCTGGCTAATATTTTGGAGGTATGTGACTTTTTCCATAAGTATGTTATAAATAATACTTGCTTGAAAAATCTTTTTTCTAAATCTTAATGCAAAAACCTTTAACTAATTTAAAGTTACACTATTGCCAAATCTTATTCATGTTCTCTCTTTTCATGTTCCAATTAACTTGGGAAAATACAAAATCAAATAGACCAAAAGTTAGTAAAGTGAAATAAAGATATTTTTTTTTGGAATCACCCATATAAAATACAAACAATTTGACATTGGTGCCGATTCTCTTGTGCACAAACTATCGTAAATTTAAGTTAAATGCATCTTTCTCTTTCCGTTTAATTAAGAAAAGGACAGAAGATCAAATATTAGTTAAGTCCTGTCAAATTTAGACACTCCATAGATAATTTAGACGCAATTTAAAAACATGGCGTCTAAATATACGTCAATTGTCATGAGGCGCTGTCTAATTTGACAGGATTAAACTAAAATGTATCTTCTGTCCTTTTCTTTAAGAAATGGAAAGAGAAAGATGCACCTAACTTAAATTTACGTTAAGTTGTGCACAAGAGAATCGGCACCATTAATAAAAAAAATACTTAATGTCAGAATAAATAACTAGGCGCCTTACTAATAATCGCTGAATAAAGTTATGACAGGTTTATACGTCAAAAAATGTATGGTTACACAGGCTTTATTCATTGCATAACTTTACACAGTGATTATTAGTAAGGGCAATGTCTAAACAAATTATTAAATGTCAGAACAGAACAAATGTTTAAACGTCAAAGTAAATTAAGAAACACAGTTCCATCAAAAATAAACACATAATTAACAGGATAGATTAACAAAAAGTTTCTCCTTTTCAGAATGAAATGCGAGCCAAATACAACAATTTATGGGAGCATGTGTTGTTCAAAGCGCCGCCTTGGACGTTGGCCGATGTGTTGCAATGTTTGCTCAAACATTGGATAGCGGTGTTCAACGAGGTGTTTCCTAGGATAGAGCATCTTATTACTGACTTGAAGAATGCTTTGACGTCTGTGGATAGTAAAGGTAGGTTTTTCTATAGGCGTCGCCTTAACAAATAAGGTTTTCAGAGTTGCTTACATACGATGAAAAACGGGACCCTTATTATCATTTGTGTGCCTGTCCGTTACTGTCATTTATCTTCGAAACTACTACAATGTTGAAATACCGAAAATTTTGAAAACAAAACCCACCATGCATTGGGTCTTAATCCATAGGCCATCACGACTCAAGTTTGCATGATTTGCGTAATAGTTGATCTCGTTCGTTTCCAGGGTTTAAATCTCGCACGGGTCAAGTAGTTGTATTATATTACCCACAAGTATTCTAAGCCTGGTTATTGGTGTAAACATTTATTTACATTTAACCCTTAGATTGTCGGAAACAGCTTTCAAAATTCAAGGCATTTATTTCACTCAGACCATTTACAGGCACTTATGAATTGACAAAGAGTCGGTCGGTCTGTTAGTCAGAAAAGAAAAGTGACGCTAATTGCCTGTTCCAAAACGTAGATGTCTATGGAGAAGAACAGGCAAGAAACTCCATGGACACTTAAAAAAAAAAACATGTTTTACCAAATCTTGGTTACATTTTTTGGTCCTTAAAACACAATACTTTTATACATTGCTTTCACCATTTATCTCATTAAAAAAAGTATAATTAATTCCACAACTTCCCACTTCCAGATTCAAAATCGCTAACAGAATCCGAGGTATCAAACTTCAAGGACCTTTGCCTGGAGGTAGCGAGGAAGTGTCAGATAATCCCGGAGTACATGGAGTTGGCCAAGATCACGGTGGACCGGCTGCTAAACGACCGCTCGTGTGACGCGGACGACGAGAAGCACGGCGAGCTCATGGTCATAGACGCCTTCGAGAATGTGTGGACCGTTATGTCCAGTTTTTGGTGAGTTTTTTGAAGTTTTGACAGGGTTTCCGAGGTTTTGGCAAGATTTTTCAAGATTTTGGCGAGTTTTTTGGGTTCAGGGTAAGTTTTTCGAGTTTATGCGTATTAGTTAATGCTGTTATGTGCGAGGAGTACATGGTGACAAGATCACGGTGGACCGGCTGCTGAACGACCGCTCGTGTGACGCGGACGACGAGAAGCACGGCGAGCTCATGGTCATAGACGCCTTCGAGAACGTGTGGACTGTTATGTCCAGTTTTTGGTACGTTTTGGCAAGTTTTTTCAAGTTTTTGGTGACGATTGTGAGATTTTATAGTTAGTTTAGATAGTTCCCGTTCCCGGGGGATTTCCGGGATGAAAACTATCCTATGTCCTTTCTCGGATCCCAGACTATATCTATACCAAATTTCTTTCAGACGGTTCAGTGGTCTAGGCGTGAAGAAGAGACAGACAGACAGAGTTACTTTCGCATTTATAATATTAGTATGGATCTCTTAAATATCTCATCCGTCTTTTAGGTTAGCCGTTCCAAATTTCTGCGTGACTACTAGAAGGTTGTACCTATTTACAAAAATAAAATGATTTTATTTATTGTTCCAGTGCCAAACTATCGACCCGTATCGGCGTGCCTCACAACATAGAGGACAAGTGGCCCGGAGACGAGCCGCTAGAAGCTCTGACCAGCAAACTTATGCTCTTCACCAATCAGATCACCGCCTTCACGCTCGCTATCAAGGGGTAAGATGATTTTCATATATTGAACTCTAGAACACACACAAGCATGCCTAGACAAGCATATAAATACAAACGACAGATTCAAGTATTAGTAAAGTAGACAAAAACAACTTTATGTCCATGTTGTTTTTGTCTACTTTATATCTATTTTATTATACTATTGTGACTAATGTATCTGTAATATGTATCTATAAATTATATATTATGATATACATTCATTGGTATTCAAGATACCTCAATTGTAGATGACGGCCCTGCATACCTATCTACTTTACTGACCGTACGTTTAGCCGTTCTTAACACAAGCTCTGCCTAGCTTAGGTTTCAGATGACTGTGTGTGTGTACCATGATATTTTTATACTTTTTTCTCCACAGCGTGTTAAGCTCAGACAGTCCAGACGCGTGCGTAGAAGACCTGGAGCGAGCGTTCAGAGACAGTCTGTCGCTCATCTGTATGGACAACGAGTATATTAACAAGAGCAGGCTCGCCGTGTTCTGTACTAAATGCAGGTATGTATAAACGTTGGAATTAATTTAAACCCAGAAGTGGAATAGTTCTAATAGTTACCGCGCCCCTGGAACATAAAGGGCAAACGAAGAAACAAGGGTGGGTTTTAGGGACTACGCACACTTATTCAGCTCTATTCAGCTTATGTTCATAGAAAACAACGACTTTGTATGAAGACGCGTACGCGTCCGTTCAGCTTTCCGCGTCCGTTCAGTTTTCCGCGTCCGTTCAGCTTTCGTACAAAATCGTTGTTTTCTATGGGCATAAGCTGAATGGAGCTGAATACATGTGTGTAGTCCCTTAGTCGGTAAAAGTCTGAATCCGCGGTATCTCTTTCAAACAAGTAAAAGGAAAGGACCCTTGTAACTTTTTCTCTATCTCCTGCGGTTGTAATAAGAACGGTACAAAGTCTTATGCGTAAAGCTTCAAGCCAGGTGTCCCATTCCCTCTATCGCCGACGCTCTTGTTTAAAATCTAGATAGCGGCGTTAACCTTTCAACGACCAAGCGACAGCCGTCTGTCGGGCTGCTATTGTCTGTCTATTGTGTCTCGAATCACGGGTGTTCGAAGGTTTAATATCGTCCTAATTCTTTCCAGAAACATGCTCCAGGAGGCGTACACAAAATTCTCACAACTTATGGAACTAATTGAAGTATGTAAAAACACTCTTGATAATCAATAAACGTATGCAATGTACAGTCGCGGTCACAAGCAGTGTGACACCTTATAGTCTAATGTGTACAGTAGATCAAATAAACAATGTGTACCTAGAATATTATTATTTAATAACTATTAATTTGTGATTTTGTACTTCAGTGTAGGTTCGAACTTTTCTTTTAAGATTAAATATTATTACTATCGCGTGAAGACGTTTTGTAGGTGTAAAAAATATTATTTAAACATGAGTTAGCGCTTTTGACCACGTCTGTACTATCTAGTCCTTTACGAAAGTGTACCAATTAGATAAAGAAATTAATCTTTGTTCTTTTCATATATTTTTCTGTGTATTGGACTTAAATGTGATGAAATCTTTAATGGTAAGATTTCCTGTGATGTGAAACATGTCTCCCATTTTAAGACTTCTCAGAAAGCCGTTAGGTTCAAATTAATGTATTAACAAAATAATTAAAAATTCAGTTTCGCTTTTTAAAAATATCTTTTGTACTTTTATTGTTGGTTAGAGTTGACAGTATGTTCTATGTTCGTCATATGCTTTTAAATTACAACAAAATAACTGATTAAATAAAAAAATGATGTTTGAGCAAGCCTTTTATTTGGCAATTAAAAAGCAACAAAAAATATATTTTTACGGCTTTCAGAAGTATAAATAAACGTGTTTTTAGAGAAGTTGAGTCACACACAGTTTTCAATATTAAAATTAAAAAGAAATTGGTCATGGATTATTTTTTAAATTATTTTAGTAATTTAAAACTTAGTCATTATTCATGCATGGTGGCAATATTTTTTTGTTCATACGAAGGGACTACAGTGTCTTCCAAGACTGATTAAAGTATATTTTGAAGATTTTTTTTTCGTTTTTCTTTTCTTTTTTTTTCATAATGAATTTTTCGTTGTTTTAAGCTTCATAATTATATCAGTGATGATATTTAAATTGTTTGTTAGGACATTGATGATATAAAAAGTAACATATCTAGATGTTGTGCAAATCTGTGTTATTTCGGTCCGTGTAGGAAGTTTTTTTTTGTGTTTTGCGAAGAAATGTGTGCGGTAAGATTTGAAAGTAATGATTATTCTAGCTTTGGTTTTCGTCAATTTCCTCGTCTAATATTAGCCCATTTCAAAGATATGTATACATATAAAGACTTATGATAAGAAATTACTTTTCCAAAATATACTTTTTTTATCCAGAAATTTAATGTTACTATCTTTATAAGCTCTAAACACAGGCAGTGTATACCTTTTATTTAGTAAGTATATCTTCTAAATTGGACCAATATCAGAGGAGGAAATTAACGAAAACCAAGCTTTGTATTATAAACTTTTTACATGTCTGTTTTCAAAACTTTCTACGCCCACGTTTCCTCTAAAGGGAATTGTATTGACAGTAATCTAATCATATTTTCTTCAATAAGTAATGCAAATCAATAAAATTTTAGATAGGATAAAAGCACTGACATCTAGCCTTTCTAGAGTTAAAATCTTGTATTAGATTTAAAAATCATTATTATTAGTTTGATGGTTAACTAACTTAATTTCAAGCATACATATGCTTGAAATTAAGTTAGTTCTTAATTAATCTGTTCTTTTATCCTAAATAAAATATCTAATTTTTGTAATTACTAATAGACCAAAATATATTATGCGTATTGTCAGTACAGTTCTCAAACTTTTGGGATGAGTGTAAATGTTGATAAAAAACGTCTCAGTCCATACTTTAATATTATAAATGCGAAAGTAACTCTGTTTAAAATTTATACTTTTCAAAAATGTCTTCTGAAGTTAAAATCTTGACATTTGCACTCATCACTGAAGTTTCCAATCAAAAAGTCTATTTAAGCATTTCCTTACTCCATTGCCTTCGATTTGTTTAAAAAATAAAAATATATTTCAGTGTTACGGGTATCTGTGTAGTTACAATGTAAATATATTATCTGTGTATACTAGTTGACGTTGTCAAATGTCGTCTGTCATTGCCGTTTTGAAATGGTAATCAGGTGAATAGAGGTATAGAATAGACAAGCTAATAGTGGCCAACCATAATAAATGTTATTGACATCTCTTACTGGTGGATAGAGTAAGAAAGAGACGGGTAACTGAACTGTCAAACTGGTTACGTGTACGAGAAATGAGGTTTCTATTTTAAAAAGATTTGCGTACATATATAAATTATTTAAAATTCGGCTCTTAATTTTTAGATGGAGTGTGAGTTTTAGCGGATGTTGGCTAGGTAACGCCACGTGAGGTCTAAAACACGAAAACTTAGGCGCTTTGACACTTATGTCAGAAGTAACAGAGCTAAAAAAAATTTTGTATGGTTTTTGGACCTTAATTCAACACCATCATTGAAAGAGCTCTTATTTCGTTTATATTATTCGTGTTTAAAACAACAACACATTTTCAGCAGGGAGTTTCAGCTTCAAAGCATTTTAAAACTTTATCTCAGTTGAAATAGTACATAATGAAGTTTGACTTGCTGAAAGAGATGGTGCTACTGTCCACGGCGCTGCGAGATGTCGCTTTGACGAATTTTGTGCAATTTGTAATACATTACCAGGTAACCTTTGAAGTTAACTGCAGTTCTCATTAACTTGTTTCTCTTTCTTCTTTTATTTGTGAGAAAAGGATAGCAATAACCATTATTATGGCAATAGGAAGAGATGGAAAATAGCTCACACTGATAGATATATCAGCTACGCCATTTTGTATTTCTAGTTCTATTTTCAAAAAAGCTGTGTGATTAATTAGCTTGTCTATCCTACCTCTATGGTAGCTAGACTGTACATTTGGTATTAGCAATAGAAATAATTAAACTTGGTATTAAAATTACTAACAATACCTGGGTTTAAAACGCTACGTATATAATAACTTCATTGCTCATACGTGCGTGCCCTGTACCCCAAGCACAAATTCACCGCAAATACGTTCTATTTAAAATATTAACCTTTTAACGACCAAGCTACAGCCGGCTGTCGGGCTGCTATTATAAAATAAATAAAATTGTTTATTTAAGTCTCCAATATTACCAATTTCTCTTAGAGTAAAATACAAAAGCAAGACAATGAATTATTATGGCTAAGAGATTACGTTGACGACTATACTAGTATAAACTGTGTCACAGTCGTCAATTTTTATTGTCTTTCTATTGTGTCTCGAAGGTTCTAAGGTTTAATAAAAGATTTCAAAACTGCGCTGGTATTGTAATTAGTAAAGTTTTGTCAAAGTGCACAACATTATTTGACAAAAACGTGCACTTTAACTTTTGGTGTCCTAGCAATTGTCATTTCCTACATATACGATGTTGAAGCAAATTGTTAAGTTATATTTATAGCTAATTTGTTTCCCGTTAATATAACAATATTACAGTGTTATAAATCGATTACAATTGGTGCGTATTCTGTTTTAGAGAATTATATTACACTTTGGATCAGTCAATTTCATCATTTTGACACTGAACGGTCTGCGGCTCAAGTCTGCTATTGCAATTATGTCCCCATGACCAGTCATTTGAGCCGATATTTGACTACTTTGACAGTTTTTGTGTAGGAAATGTACAATCAACCCAATGGAATCATGACCCACCATAAGCTTATTTTTCTACAGACATTCAAATTCAATTAGGTCGACAATTGCGTAAACATGTATTAAAAATGTCACACGTCTAGTCTTATTATTTTGACAGCTTCAAACGATTTATCGTCAAAATGGGTCATGATTCAATTTTGTCGATAGTACGTCAAAAATTGATTATTGAACCACTATTGCAATAGCAGACTTGAGCCCCTGGATGTAACAACTGCATGATACACAATATTTTAACAATTTATTGTCATTATTTAGTGCGAGTTTTGCTTACCTTTTTTAAGGGAATCAAGGGCGGTCAAAAGCGCTTCATAATCTTATTAGGGATTTGGAGCCTCTTAAAAATAAAATAAAAGTAATGCTTTTCATGATTTTTATTTTCATTGCTTACAAATTAATGGTTTAGTCATACTTGTTCAGACCAAATTCGACCTTAAAAACCTTAAACTCTAAACCGCTCCATTACAAAAATACTACTGTTTTTTTCCATGGGTCCTAGGATGAAAAATCCTAATTTTCTACATAGTACCCATCCACCTAAAATTACCACGGTAAACCCTACCTTGCACACAAGGCATAAGGAAGATTTTTTAATAGCATACTGTTGAGAGACCAAATGGTCTAATATAGCATTCAGAAATTTGTTTTTCTTGCTTAGCTAAGTTCTTCTGTGTGATGCGGGGTATATTAAATGGTAACAGCGATCATTTATATAAATTAAAGTATCATAACATGAATAATGGTTTATGTAATATCACATACTTATCCTATTATCTGAAACAAAAACATTTTGCGTAAATTTACATCACCAGTATTCCGTCTTATGGTAATAGTAATAATTTAAAACCAGTTTATTTATTTTTATGGTTAAAACTATAGATAATTAGTGTAAGTATAAAATTAACATTTCCATATAGATAGCAGTGGATTCTTTTATTCTTTGAATATTCGTGTAGGTAAGCAAATATTTATATAATGTAAGTATTATTTTTGTAATTTTCTTGAAGATCGTAAATAACATGTCGTTTCATAATTTCTCATCAATAAATGACGTTCTTGTCTTTGAAATGTGCCTTCCACATAATCACAATTTTGTTAGGTTTGCAAATATCTAAAAAGTTGTACAGACGCCATTTTGAATCTCGAAGAAAGCCGGAAGTTACCGATAGCACTTATTTAAAACTACCCTCCAAAATTTTCGTTTTTAGTTTAGATCCATCTAAATCAGTTACTTATTAGTAATAGGTTTTTTATTTAAATTCTTAATTTATTGATTTTAGTGTCACCTAAGTATTTTGTATAACTAAGTTTTTCTTTGATTTCTTTTTATATTAACCCACGAGTATCAATTCACGGTGATGTTAAAATATAAGGGTTTCGATGTGAAATTAATATTATTTTACATAGCCGATTGCATTTTGTGTTATGTGAATTATACAAAAAGCACCTTTTGCATCTCGCCTAGAAGATTGTCCATTGATTTTGCATGTCGATCGATATTAATGCGCTATTTTTCAAATACCTAAGTCATGTCATTACATAAGCTAAAGTCTTTCAAAGTCATCTTGAATCCTTGAATATTTAGTTTTTTATTTTACTTTTTATATGAATAAACGGTTGGGAAAATAAATGCGTTAATTAAATTATCATACAATGAGACATTTTTGCAATGTCATAGGTTTTTTTACAAAAAAATCAAATTGTTTTAGTTTTAGAACATAAATGAATACATAAAAAATTGGATACAATGCTTAGGAATAAAGCGACAGCTTACACTATAATTGTGAACATTATTAATATTTCACAAAATGTATTGCTATTTTTTTCTGCTTGATACATTTCCATAGCAATAATGTAAATAAGGCGCTAGACACACGACTGTTTTTTAGGACCATAAAAAAAAGTCTGCAAGACCAAGCTTACTATGTAACAGACTTTTGCTCGAATACTCAAACATCACTTAATTTTAAGACGCTCGCAAATCTGTTGCTGTCTTTGTCACTTTAAAGGGATAAGATAAGGACAGCAACAAATCTAAGAGCGTCAATTAAGTGACGTTTAAATATTCCGTCATTTGTTCGCAAGCAGAGGTGGATTAACCTTTCAACGACAACCGACAGCCGGCTGTCGGGTTGGTCTTTCTATTGTGTCTGGAATGACGTGTTTGAAGGTTTAAGTGACAAGAGCTAGGCAAGCACTAGTCGGCGTATCACTGCCATACTTAAGTTTGTTAGATTTATGTTAAGGACATCAGGCATTTTTCTCACATAGTTAGTCCAAAAAAACTTGCGCGGCCTGATCTGGAATTATTCCCAATTGCAAGGTCACACGTACCGTAATCGATTACTACTGACTTAACCCTTGAATTGTTTTTGTATGTTTTTTCCATTTATTCACCATTAAGAAAAGGCAGTAGGGTACCGTGCTAACTGTTGGAAACAATTTTGGGTCTCGTTGCGCATTTTTTTTTGGACCTTAATGCCTGATGTCGTTTTTACGCTTTGCTCGCGCCCGCTTATAACCTGGTGCCCGTAGGCAAGTTCCAAGTTTGCTTTAGGGCAAAAACGGCGGACAAAATGTACGCGGTGCGCTCTTATTAGTACTGCAATAAGGTTGCACTTTGTTCGTGCAATATCTCACGTCACCTGGCGTATAGCAAGCATACAAAAAGCAACCTAATTAAAGTAAGAATAAGAGTACACTGCGGAAATTTTGGCCCTTTTTTTTGGGAGTGGGAAATCATCAAACGACTTCTCCCGTCCTGGGTGCGGCGGGAGGGCGTGTCAGACTTTTACTGACTAAAACCCACTCATGTTCCTTCGATTGCCCTTTATGTTCCGGGGTCACGGTAACTATTATAAGCAACCCGCAACCTCGGAAACATTCCGCAACCTTAAATTGTGCCTCCTTCCTTATTCTTTTGACCACACAAGCTTTTTAAAAATGTACAGGGGTTCGTAGCGTGCTAGGCACATTTTGGTTTGTGATCTATGCATGACACAGACGGGTAAAAGGTAATCAGTACGGATAATCCACCTCTGATCGCTACTACTACGGTCCAAAAATTGAGGAATGCTTTTCAACGCATAAGGCCGAACCGAGCTTAGATCCTCATTCATGGTTTAAACTATTAATTTAATATATACTTAGATAACGTGATTATATGTAAGCCGTAATTATTTTCTATAGTTTATTTTGTACAACTTTTGTAAATATCCTGTATAAACGATGTTAAATATTTTTACGTTAATTGTTAGTTAAAGCTATAATTGTTGTAAGGCATTAAAATAAAGAAATAAATGTGGAGGAGGATGTTGGGAGTAAATAATACTATGTTTTATTCTATTGTTTTTCCTAAGGTAAGCGTAGTTGATAAAATAGACCGTAGCAACGTTGGTATATGACCCATTTTTCTGTACGCTCCACAACCGTCTGGCCATAAATTGTTTCACTTATCTTTATATACAGTGAGTCAGGCTGTTTAGTGGTAATTAACGCATAAACTAAAGTACTGAATTAAAAAAAAATACAAAATGTTCCACAACAGGAATTTCTTTGGTATCGTGAGAGCGTTTACAATCATATAACTCACATACACAAACCTGTAATCGAACCCGCCACGCAACAGTCACGACCACTATGCTAAATGTGTCGTGTAGCGATAGACCCGTTACCCAAAGGGTAAAAACTAAAGGTATATTTAAGTAAAAGCATGTATAAATTGTTCCTTTCTACATGTATAGTCAGCAAAGTAGGCAGGTATGCAGGGCCTTCAAATATAATTCGAGTTTTCTCAAAAACCAATGAATAGTTTTTAATAAAAAAGAAAATGAAGTACTAAATTGTTAGTTCTTTGTTTAATTTAAACTTGATTTGAATACATATTCTAGACAGACTAGACCTAAAACTTAGTTACCTATATCTTATTATAATATTATTATAATAAATAAAACTACATATACTGTTTTATAAAGATATGATTACTTAATTATTTCTATTTGTAACTAAAATTATATGGCCAGACTAGATATCCTATTGTCTTTTACTTCCAAAAACTTTTCTTTTTCTATTAAAATTCTGAGACGGTCATCCCATTATGTTTGTTCATCACACCGTTAAATTTGTAAATGTCTATTAAATATACATGATTATAAGTACCTACGATAAAATAACAAGCCACTTTTCCCTTGTCTGGAACAAGTGTCCAATGACATTACTTATATACCTAGTCAAGGGCATCAGGCACTTAGGTTAAAAAAAAATTATGCGCGGCCATACCTCAAAGTAATATCATCAGTTAGGTCACACGTACCTTAAGCTATTACTAAGAATTTAACTCCGTAACTGCCTTTTCTTAGCGGTGACCAAGGTACATTCAATGTCGGCCAACCGACAATACGTACTTGAATTGACTAAGAAAAAGCAGTTAAAGGGTTAAACCCGTAGTAACAGTTTATTTAGAAACGTGCCTGAGGTCCTTTAATTAACTCTATTGATCACACAGGTATTCTATAGTCAACTTTGATCATATCAGCGGCTTTTTCCGCGATCATAATAACTGGGGCATTAGTATTACCACTAGTGATGGACGGCATTATACTAGCATCTACTACCCTTAGACCTTTTACTCCTCGCACTCGTAACCTATTATCCACTACTCCTTTACCTTCTACCCCCATAGCACAAGTGCCTATAGGGTGATACTGAGTACTAGCTAAATTTAAAACATAACACTTCCAGTATTCATGGCTCCCAAAATCTAAACTTTCACATTCCCTGACTTTTAGATCAATGATTTCAGACTCCATTTCCTTAAAATATGTCGTATTCAACACACCCAAAAAATCTTTCACGTACTTGGCGAAGTTTTCTATATCTTCTTTATGGCTGAAGTAACCAGAGTAGATGAGTGGACTGTCTTCTGGATCTGAACTTCGAAGCATGATTTTGCCTCTTGATTTTGTGTGCAGATGTGTTATTAAAGTGTAGAAAGATCCCCTTTGCTGTGTCGCGTCAGCTATAGCTATACAAGATTCATCATTTAATCTAAATACTGTAGAACTTAGTAGTGGAGGAAGAATTGCACCTGTTGGTGAAGGTATAGCAGTGGCCTGATAGTCTGGAAAGCCCTGCGATTTATTCAGAGCTACAAAACCCAACATCGTTGCCAGAGGAAAACGATGTAGATTTGCTAACGGATCGATATTTTCTAAGATCGAAGTGAGCCCCGGCTTCCCAGAAAGAGCTACGGGCACTAAGGGATGGTCTTGCATATTTTGGCCAACATTCGGTGAATCTAACACCAAATCTATTTTTAGTTCTTCCAAATGCTGTTTTGGTCCGATACCTGACAGCATAAGTAACTGCGGAGAGTTAAAGGTCCCAGCAGAAAGAACGACTTCATTCTTCGCTTTTAGCTTTATTATATCTCCCTTTAAAAGTTTCACCTCAACACCTACCGCTCTCTTATGCTTGTCAAATAAAATTTTCCTAGCAACAGTATTTTTGAGGACATGTAAATTTTTTCTTTCTCTTATAGGACTCAGAAAGGCGTTAGCCGTGCTTTGCCGAACACTATTATCAGCTGTAAAACTTGCAGGGCCATAGCCCAACTGCTGATGGCCATTGTAATCCAGTAGTATTTCGTGTCCTTGTTCTTTGAAAGCGTTCAAGTAGTCCTCAGTTTTGTGATCCCAATGCGGTAGTGTGACGCCTAAGTATCCTTCGGTGCTGTGTAAATCTGCTGATTTACCGTCCATAATGTATTTATTATTGAGCCGTTCACTTTTCTTGAAATATGCGGTCACATTGTCCCAATCCCAGCCTTCGTTGTCCTTGGCCCAGTTTTCATAGTCCATCTTGTTCCCTCTGACATAGAACATGTAGTTAACACCACTGGACCCTCCGAGCATTTTACCTCTGAGGGTTTGGAGGTTCTTCGTTTTGAGCCCTTGACTGGAGATGCCATCATCGACGGAGTAATAGTTCCAATCGGGCAAAGCACCAGCTATTAGTATTGATAAGCCTGGTACCTGGAATGAAGATGTAATGTGTTTAACTTTCAAGGTATCAACTTCTTTGGCTCTTGATGGTCATTTGGTCTATGTTATTATTAGCGCGACCGATTACGTATAAATCTTCGAAATGGGCACTAGACATACTCACGTTGGAAGCTGTTGGTGGGTCGCCCCCAGCTTCAATGAGCAGCACATTCCAGTTGGATACTTCTGTCAATCGGTTGGCCAGCACGCAGCCTGCTGACCCTGCACCCACTATTATAAAGTCAAAGGTTTGTCCATCTGAAATATTTAAAAAATGTTAATACCAGCGTATTATTCTCCAAAGTCCTCTTCTAATAATCAGTAATTCAGTAGTGATAATAATCAGTGTGCCTTTTGAGAAGAGGACTTGCGGTGGGTTGGCGTGTTAAGAGATATCTATCTATAGGGTCTCATTGCCGGCGATTCGAGACACAGCGAGGTGCTATGCAGCTTACCACGAAATTGCCGATACACGACATCCTCTAGTCATAATTCTTTGAGCATGGTCGAATTCAGAACGCGCACTACAAAAGGATTGGAAAAATTGTATAGTGATGTGACTCTTAATAGCTGATAGATAAATTACTTTGTTTTTGTGAGAACCCGGTTACACTTTTCGCAACCAATACAACTCCTGAAAGCCTCAATCAACAGAAAAATCCACCAGAAAAGCTCCGAGCAACGAAGCTCGACGAATCCCGGAGAAACGACTCAACTGTCACGGATCCCGCAACGAAATCAATTACAAAAGACTAGCGGAGAGGGAGGAGTAAGAAAATTGATAGAATAAAACTAGGCCAATAACGATTACAAGTACAATGAAATACCGATAGGAAATGGTGGACTTTGAGTATTCAATTGTCTGCTTATTATTTTTTTTGCTCTTCCGTTTCTAATCACATATTACTCGCTTTACCTATCATTTAAAGTCGAGTGTAAATTCTAATTTTGTTTACACACGGTATTAAGTATTTATCTTCAAATTATTACAATAATAATGAGGGCCAAAGGTAATTTTTTACATGTCAATACCTAATCCAATGGTCGTATCTTGTGAAACATGAATTATGTAAATGACAAGATACATCTTGCTTATTGTATATTTATGATATTTTAATGACAATTTAAGAAGGTTACTGATAGGTAGATAATGTAGTTAAATATATAAGTATACATCAAACATATTTCATTTAGATTACAATTAATTATGGAACTGCTTATACAGCTCCACGATTTTAGTCACATTCTATCAGCCACATTCAGCGTCGTGAAAATGAGAAAAGCCATCAAGCATAAGCATATGGGATTACGTTACGAACATTAAGCTTATGTCCACAGAAAACAACAAGCAAATTGCCCGCCCATTTGCTAATAAACCGAAAGAAAATTCAGAAGAACTATTCTGCTATATTAAACTTACCGAGCAAGGAAAAAAAAACAGTAGGTAATCGTTTACAGGTAAAAGTTAGGTGATTCTTATCCTCGACAAGTGTATCGTTCTACAACTTTGTTTGTACTCAAAATTAATTGTTTATATTATACGTTGTTAGAATGCGTAAGAACGGACGGTAAGTAAAGTTGTTTCGTCCGCTAAGTTAGTATGATCGGGTAGTCGAAACCGCGTAAAAGTATCGCGAATTTATAAAAACTTTTAAATAACCCTGAGTAAACAACGTAAAACTGTTTATTTAGGGTTTTAGATAGGAAAATTGCTCGTAACAGCAATCTGTGTTTTCTTGATAACATACACAACATAAACAACTTTATTTCTATTTTGCTAGTGTAGAATAAATACTAGGTGTATTTTTGGTCTTGCCCAACCTTCTAGGAGATGATTCTACTCATAAAAACAAACAACTTTTATTAAGGAACCAATTCTGAAATCGCGAAAAAACAACAGCTATTTCTAACAAAAGTTCAATGCTCTCCCGACCATAATGTATGAAGCAGCTGATATTTTTTTCGATATTTCAGAGTTGGTTCCATAATAAAAGTTGTTTGTTTTTATGAGTAGAATCATCTCCTAGCGGGTTGGGCAAGACCAAAAATACACCTAGTAGATACTTAATGTGCACTCCGCCGTGGGATCTGGAGGCAACAGTCCTTGCACACACGTACGAGTGGCGCGTGGAAGTGCAACGCCGGGGCGAAGTCCTGCTGCCGCGGGTTATCGCGGCACGGCTCACGGAGCTCCGGCGAGATCTCAGGGCGGAGTGGAGACAGCGACTGTCGCAACCTAGTGCTGGGCACGCCGTGATAGCGGCGGTAAGACCCCTCTTTGAGGAGTGGCTGGAGAGGCGCCACGGCGCTCTCACGTTTCGCCTGACACAGGTTCTCACCGGACATGGTCAGTTCGGGAGGTTCCTGTGTCGGATTCAGGCGGAAGCGACGCCTGGGTGTCACCACTGCAGCAACGGTCGCCTGGAGGACACGGTCGAGCACACGGTGGAGGTGTGCCGCGCATGGGCGGACCATAGACGTGTCCTCGTAGAGGCGATCGGCGGCGGTGACCTCTCGCGCCCAGCGCTGGTTCAGGCCATGCTGCGGGGCGAGACGGAATGGGATGCCGTCGCCTCCTTCTGCGAAGCAGTTATGCTAGTGAAGGAAGCGGCGGCGCGCGAGAGGCAACGACGAGCCTCTCGCCCCGGACAAAGACCCAGGCGAAGACGTCGAGAGTCGCAAGACGACTACCGGCCACCGTAGGCGCGGTTCTGCGGATGGCGAGCGATGGGTAGCTCGCCGCCCGGCTAGGACCAGGACCGCGTAGACGGCGCGTTTTGTTCCACGCGCGCCTCAAAGAGAAGGAGTCAGCACAGGAAGGGGCCCAACAGGGCCAACGCCTGCCGGGGTTGCGGAATGTTATGTTTATAACTGTTACCGTGACCCTGGAACATAAAAGGCAATCGAAGGAACATGAGTGGGTTTTAGTCAGTAAGAGTCTGACACACCCTCCCGCCGCACCCAGGACGGGAGCAGTCATTGGATGATTTCCCACTCACCAAAAAAAAAAAAAAAAAAAGATACTTAATGTAAAAATTACGATCCAATCAGTAAAATTTTCTTGTTTGTATTTTCAGTATAGAAAAGCCGTTGGTTCCAGTTGTCATTCTTAGAACTTTGACAGTTGTTACGGGTAGTCAGAAGCCAGAAAGTCTGAACAATCTAATCACCAAGGGTTATCGTGTTGCCCAGTAACTGGGTTGTCCAGGTTTGATGGCAGTCGCTCCACGTAAAACACTGGTATTCGGATAAATCCGGTTAGGCTGGAAGCGGACCCCAGCATAGTAGGGATCAATGACGAGTTAGGTGATGATCGGGCTTGGTATAATAAACTGTCTTTCTTTCTTGTATAACTGGTATAACTTACCATGTACTGAGGCCTGTGGTGGATACAGCGAAGGGTCCCGCGCGTACAGACCCACAACAACTGTCTGTACCACCCCGATTACTGGGAACAGCAGCTTTACTTCTGCCACGGAGATAAGGTGCAAGATGTTTCTAGAAAAAGAAAGAAAAGGTTAGAGCTATAGCGTCTGAAGCCTTCAGGACTACAATGTTGAATTTGCAAAATGTTGAATTCGTAAAATGTTGAATTCGCAAAATGTTGAATCCCAAAATGTTGAATTTGTAAAAAGTTGAATTTCCCACCCGGACCACAATGTTGAATTTGCAAAATGTTGAATACCAAAATGTTGAGTCCTGTGGATGCGAGAGGCACAAGACCGGTCGCGGTGGAGGTATTTGGGGGAGGTCAATTTTTAGCAGTGGACGTGTTTTGGCAAATCTTATAATGAGCACACTTCCTACTACACCGGAAAATATCAGGCACCCACATAGACTGCCCTATAAAATTAGTGCATAACCTACCATATGGTAAAGCTAGTACCTACATAAACCTACAGTGTCTGTCTTACATAGGGTGCCGCCAACTTGAGGGTATGGTACGGACCATCAAACTAAACAACTTTTTCCTGTGGACCAACATCGGAATCGCTATGTACATACTCCGGACTCTAACGTATGTTAGGACTACAAAAGAAAACAGTTTAATTCTTAATTTCCTATATCAGGAACGTCGATGAAAAAAAAAGGAAGAACTCTGGTATTTATTTTATTAGTTAAATGATTTATTTTCGATGCATCCCAATTAATGATGATCCTTTTAGGTATAAACGGTGGATCACGTTTTCTATTTACCACTTCACGTTACTGCGCGCCTAGTACTTTTGATTGAATTAAGTGATTTTGTGCGAAAATTAAAAAAAACCCGATATGGAAACCATAACTATTTTGCAGTGTAAATCAAATGGGACACGGGTTTTTTTCCCAATGGGTAACAGTGTGACACAAGGTAGTGTGACTCAAGAGGAACAAACCGGAAAAAGTTGTTCAGTTTGATGGTCTGTGTGGGTGCCAGATATTTTCCCGTGTAGTAGGAAGTGTGCTCCTAATTGAATTAGGCCTCCCGCAAATACCTCCACCGTGACCGGTCTTGTGCCAGGACTCAACATTTTGGTATTCATCATTTTGCAAATTCAACATTATGGGTCCGGAAAATTCAACTTTTTACGAATTCAACATTTTGGGATTCAACATTTTGAGAATTCAACATTTTGCAAATTCAACATTTTGCAAATTCAACATTTTAGTCCTGAAGGGTCTGAAGTACCAAGGTGGGCTTGTTCAAAAGAAATCACAGCACACACTACCTACATGACACTTATACAAGACTTTTAAGACAAAAATAGGTAGATTGTAAGTAGCTGAGACGCAATGTGTTGGATTCTTCAATAAAACTCTTGTGGAAATTAACTTTGTTTTATTCTCCGTTTTAAAACACGACAACTCACACAACATGCAAAACCAATCTTCCCGCCACTTTTTCACCACAGATTATCTATATCATCACTTTGACAGTTGATACACGGAAATAATGAAATTAGTCACTTACACTTCTTTAAATTATACAGACCAAAGAAAAGAGGAAATAATTATGTAGATAATATTAAAACTAACCTTAGAATTAAATTAAATATCTAACAAATGTAACATTATGAACTTATACTTGAGCCAAATTCGATAAAGAATAGAGGTAAACAAACTTAATATTGGTTTTTCGAAATAACGAGGTAAATGCATGTTATTTGAGTGATTCTAGTGAAATATGCTGCAATAGGATTTCCTAATAAATAGTTAGCCTGATAATCATGTAAATAATAGAAGATTTGTAAAAGTGAGTTGTGATAACCCTATATTGATTTGTTTACCTGAATTCTTTATCGAATTTTGCGCAAGTATAGAGTAATATACTTAATATTTCTTTCTTGTTCAAAAGAGTTTTCGTAGGCGGTGGGTCCGGAATGGAAAGGGAAAATGTGCAAAGGGCTGATGAAGGAAGCGGGTAGGTTTTAGTCAATGTCTAACACGCTCGGGGAAGGGAAGAGAAGTATTTCCCATCTCTCCCCCAAAATCGATATGTGAAAACTAATAGTTTTTATTGTAAGCCAAATTTACAGTTATACTAGGTGTATTTTTGGTCCTGCACAACCCGCTAGGAGATGATTCTACCCACGAAAACAAACAACTTTTATTATGGAACCAACTCTGAAATCTCGAAAAAAATATCGGCTGTTTCATACATTATGGTCGAGATGGCATTGAACTTTTGTTAGAAACAGCTGATATTGTTTTCGCAATTTCAGAATTGGTTCCATAAAAAAAGACGTTTGTTTTCATGAGGAGAATCATCTCCTAGCAGGTTGTGCAAGACCAAAAATACACCTACTTAGTATTTAATATTTCGATGGGTGCGATTCACCTTATGTTAGAATGGTCCTATTTCGTTGAGTTTAATTCCAGCAGACAATTATTAAGAAAGTACCTAACTGACCCGACAGCCCTTCACCTGTAAAAGGGGTGGCCATGAACGGGCATTTCCCTTACCATGGAATTCATTTTACACAAATATTTCTTAAAGAAACCTCGTTCTTCCTAAATATGAGAATTATTCGGACGTCTTTTCGGATTTTTAACTTCTTAAATACTTACTTTCCTCAAACTATTTGCAGCATATTTTAAAACATAAAATGCCGATTTAGTCCAGCTGCTCTTAACACTCACACACGAGCGTAAAATTTTATGGGTTTATGGTTTATGCGTAAATCATTTTTATTTCTAGATCACTATAGTCATGTGTTAAAACGCTCAAGTGTCAAACCTGTTAAATACTGTGTAATTAATTAAATACTTGTTAAATAGGGAAGTGTTTGCATGTGCTTCTAAATACTTTGAATTGCTTTTACCTTGCAACTGTCTGTAATATGTTATTATTACCTATATACCTGCTTATTAGGTACATAGGGACTTCTTACTTAGTACTCTCTATTATTAAATCCGCGTGAATGACAGGCAGATACATTAATGGTACGATTCCACCAAATAGGTAGTATGCAGCACATTTTTCTTTACGAACATTTTACCGAATTTAACCTTTGAAGACCACGCGACAGCCGGCTGTCGGGCTGTTTTTCTATTAAGTCTCGAATCACGTGTGTTCGAAGGTTTAATTTTATGTAAAACATTTCAACTACTTATTATTGTATTTTATATTGTTTTGTTTTTTTATTGACGGGCTTGCGTAAATAGCGTCTGGAATGTATGGATCAAGCGTCATGCGAATGCAGTACTCCCGCCGACGCGACGTACCTATGGTAGAAGGAATCGTGAAGTTGTAGTTGGTAAGATTTCGATATAACCATTCGATCTCCCCAGACGAAGAGCATCTACGAGGATTAACTTTGAACACACTTGATTTGAGACACAATAGAAAGACAATAGCAGCCCGACAGCCGGCTGTCGCTTGGTCGACGAAAGGGGCTTATTCCCAATAGTTCACTATAGCCCTGTTCTCCGGGGTGACAGCTGGGAATTGTCTTCCCAGTTGTCAAAATGCATAATTTAATAAAGCATAGCAACATTTTTTAATATTTGTAGGCAAGCTGGGGCGGGTCGCTGGTAAATAATATAATAATAATACCAGACTCTACTGTCCCATCGCAGGGCAAAGGCCTCTTCTCATACAGAGAAGGCACGAGCATTGATCACCACGCTTGTTCGAGGCGGATTGGGCGATTTAGGACTCATATTAACTACAAGCCCAGGTTTCCTCGACACGACACGATGTTTTCCTTCACCGATGTATTTGATGTCGAGATAAATTTCAGAATTTCAGTAAATAAAAATTAACTTATTATTTTACTTACTTAATCTGCAACCCAATTATAAGAATCACAACTCCACAAATTACACCAATCGCATTATTTCTGCGCGTGAAATTAAACATAATTGTTATTTTTATTACTTATTTTTAAAACATTTTTTTAAGGCAGTGAAATCATTCGATCTCTTTGAAGCAAGATTACATAAAATACGAGTTGTTCCCCTGATGTGAGGATAAAGACTATTAAATATTTATGCTGGTTTCTGTCTGAATCATGAATAACAAAAATAGTTGTTCGTCTTGCCTGTGCGTTTGTTAAAAATATCCTACAAGTACCTATTTAAATATATAATAATTTTATTATGTAGGTAAGTAAACGGGTTGTTTTTTCCTTATTTTTCCTTACGATTTTTTTTTTATAATTATTGGCTTGCTCTTGGTCCCAGACTAGTCTGAGGGCATAGACGGGGCCTACGATGGAGCGAGCTCACCCAAAAGATGCCTATGCACCATAGATATATTAAAGAAGCTATGCACTCTTCTCTTGAATACATCCGGGTTATATGCTTTTGGAAACACAGACGCCGGCAGAGAATTCCATTCCTTTGCGGTGCGCATAATAAAGGATTTCGAAAAACAATTTAATTCATTTATTATGTCAATGTTCTGTGGTTTTAAGTATATAATAGGGATGACGACAACATTAAAAAAACCGGCCAAGAGCGTGTCGGGCCACGCTCAATGTAGGGTTCCGTAGTTTCCCGTCCGTCACAATAAGTGTTCCCACTTATAAGTTTAAAAAAAGGCTATTTGTTACGTTGACATACTAAGTACGCAGAAATTATTTTGTACAACCTTTTTGTCTTTTTTATACAAAAACTGTTCTTTCTATCAAGTTCAAAATAATTTTCCTAGAAAGTCCTTATAAAGTTCTACTTTCCAGATTTTTTTCATATTTTTTAAACCTACGGGTCAAAAGTTAGAGGGGGGGGGACGCTTTAATTTTTCCTTTTGGAGCGATTATTTCCGAAATTATTAACTTTATCAAAAATTATTTTAGTAAACCCCTATTCATTTTTAAATACCTATCTAACAATATATCACACGTCAGGGTTGAAATAAAAAAAAAACCACTTCCCTCGTTACATATAGGGGGGCTACCCTGAAAAAACATTTTTTTCCATTTTTTATTTTACCACTTTGTCGGCGTGATTGATATACATATTGGTACCAAATTTCAGCTTTCTAGTGCTAACGGTCACAGAGATTAAGCGAGGACGGACGGACAGACATGGCGAAACTATAAGGGTTCCTAGTTGACTACGGAACCCTAAAAATGGCATTCTGTTTAGTCCGTCTGATAGATCTGCCAAAAATACTGGACACGTATTTTTTGCTTCATGAAATTACTAAAAAAATACAAAGATAAAGAGCAACAAAGTTCCGGAGTGGGGGCTTTTGACGTCACCGACTCCTGCAAAAATTTTGATAGTCTATCTGACGGACTAATTACTTCTTTTTTGTCGTCTCGCCTATTGTGACAACCGGGACAATTGAAAGGGCTTGGCTTTTGGCTTTTCGAGGCGCGGGATGTCAGTGATGTCCAAGATAAACTTTAGAAAGAATATATGAATTGGAAAAGTCACATTGGTGCTTCTCCGGATTGGAACCCACAACCTCTCACATTAGAGGTAGGCGCCTTATCCACTGGTCCATCACGACATTAATCCAGGGGCCCTAGTCTGCTATTACAATCGTGTCTCAATGACCAGTCATCGGCCGGATATTTGACAACTTGAGAGTTTTTGTATGGGAAAAGTTTGACGTCAAAAATCAATCATTGAGACACGATTGTAAAAGCAGACTAGAGCCCCTGTTTGTCATGCAAAGTATATAAAATAATTTCTCCCATAAAAACGAGAGACATTATCACGATACGCTATTATATGTATGCTATTATCACGAAACTAGTACGGGTATAATACCCTAATAATTTTTAATAATTCCTAGGAGTTAAGTGCGCAAGCAGAAATAGGACTTGTGGATATGTAATGAGAGTCCAAGACACTTTGCCCCCGCTATATCTTTATCTAGCGTTATCATAGAGAGATCACAAGTACAAATATCATAAAAGCATGCATGATGGCTTGTTTTATGTCTGGGTGTAATTTATCTATAATATGTTTATTTTTATAAAATTACTAGCTGCCTCCCGCGGTATCGCCCTAATAAAAATGTTAAGGGTGAACAACCCTTATCACGAGGTATGAAAAATAGATAGTAGCCGATTTTCAGACCTACTGAATTTTCTATTTCCGTAACAAACCCATACTAATATTATGAGTGTACTACGTGAGCTCGACAAATGGATGGGCGACCAACGGACTGTTTGTACTACCGTAGTGTCGCACTACCGTAGTGTCGATCTACTGTCGCGAAATCGTTTGTCACACTTGCGTGATGTCGATCTTCAGTGTGTCGTACTTCGTACTAGCGTGCATTCGAACTATGGTGAGTCGCTGTACAGTTTTGTCGCACAAGCGTTAAACGCCCATCCATTTGTCGAGCTCACGTAGTACACATAAGGCTTGTGTTTAACTTACCACCAAGAATTTGGTAAGCATTTAAACGCTTCCGATAATTATTGTAAATGGGAAAGTAACTCTTTCGCTTTTACGCTTTTAACTGTCTGTCTCGCTTTTACGCCAAAACTACTGAACCATTTTAAATGAAATTTAGTCCATGGCCTCAGAAAGGACATAGGACAGTTTTTATTAAAAAATCCCGCGGGAACGGGAACTACACGGATAAAACCGCAGGGAACAGCTAGTAAATTATAATACCCTACTACTCATGATCTCCCTAGTCTTTTCCAAACTCTTTTGGGGGTCGGCTTCCAGCCTAATTGGATTCAGCTGGATACCAGTTTACGTGAAGCGATCAGGCCTCCACAACCCAGTAACTGGACGACACGATACCCCTTGGCTAGACTGGTCAGACTTTCTGGCTTCTGGCTACCCGTAACGACTTGTCACAGTTCTACGAATGACAACCTGGACCAATGGTTTTACGTGTTTTCCGAGGCATGGGATGTCAACGATGTTTAAGATAAACTTTAGAAAGTACAAATGACTTGAAAAAGTCACATTGGCCCGGATTTGAACCCACAACCTCTTAAACAACAGGCGGGCGCCTTATCCACTAGGCCTTCACAACATACTATCTCTCCTACTACTATAAACTACTATTACTTATTAAATACTAGCATAATGATATGTATTTCCTTAACAGTTTGTCTTATAAAATACAACCTTTCAACGACCTAGCGACAGCCGGCTGTCGTGCTGCTATTGACTTTTTATTGTGTTTCGAATCACGTGTGTTCGAATGTTTAAACTCCTTGGTTATAAAACAATATTTAAAAAATATATTTAAACACAAACATGAGCAAAGCCACGGCAAAGCTAGTATCAAATAAATATAAGTAGGTACGTACTTTTTATTTTAGTGGTTTTAATAATGATCCGATTTCATTACCCAACTGTCGAAAGGAGGATTATTTGCTTATAGGATTTCACCTATCTACGCCTTACTCCTAAATCTTGAAAACCAATTTCTGAAAGCAATTAAAAAAAATTAGTTACGTTACCTAATACCTATATTATAAAAATTGATTTAAGATTATAAATTCATAAATTGGCGAAGTGACCCTAAGCTACACCTAAATCTTAAAATAATAACGCGTTATTCAAACCTAAATAAAACTCGATAACTGTGACCACTTTTCAAAATAAATAAAATTTTTAATATCTATCAGGGACAACTCACACACGGTCATCTAATCCCAAACTAAGCAGAGCTTGTATTATGGTAACCAGACAACTGATAAACATACTTATATAATTTATAAATACATACATATAGATAAATCACACCCAGATACAAAACAAACAATCGTGCTTATCACACAAAGTTTGTCCTGGATGGGAATCGAACCCACGACCTCCGGCTTAGCAGTCAGGGTCACTAACATAACAACTAGACCAACAGGCCCTTCAAATGGATAAAAACAAACAATAATGTATAAATAAATTATTATTATTTGTTATTTTTTTAATTCACTTACCTAAACTTCAGCCCAACAAGAAGAACGGCAATTCCACTAACGAAAGCAATCAAATTAATATTTTTGCGCGAAAAATTAAACATTTCTGTTTTTTTTCTATTTTTAAAACTTGACAGGTATATCAACGTTTAAAATTTTTCTAAGGCATAAAATCCTTTGATTTCTCTGTAGTTAACATACGAGGGTGTACCGCCGTTTACCCGAATTTTATTTGCCCTAATATCATTTGCCATAATAGTCAACAGCCATAATATCATACGACATAATACTCATTTGCCCTACTCTCATTTGCCATATTAGTCACGTGCCAGAATCATTGTTTCCCATAAAGTCACTTACCATAACATCATTTGCCATAATCATTGTAAGCCCTAATTATCACATGTCCTAATTATCAGATGCCATAATTATGATATGCCATAACATAATTTGTCATCGACATCGGGTGTGTAACGGTTGTTTATATCAAGAGAAATTGGATGCAATTGGGACTTTAGGGCACCCCGACTCGGACAGGTTAGGTTAGAAGGGGATGGCGGGGTCGTGTGAGCGAGCGAAGCGAGCGAATAGACCCCGCCATCCCCTTCGTGGTTATTTTTTTATAAACCACACAGAAGTGGGAGCCCCGCGAAGCGGGGCTCCGTCGACCTAGCCCACCATCAACCATGCACAGAAAAAAAAACCATTACGGGGCTTAAATATTTGTCTAATACTTGTTATGCCATTTAAATATTATGCCATTTAAATATTATGTCTAACAATTATTATGGCACATAAAAATATGGCAAACAATACTTATGGCATTCGTATCTTATGGTATCTAAAATTCGGGCAATTAAAAGTATGTCATATGTCTTTTAGGGCAAATGAAACATTCGGGCAAATGAAATTCGGGTAAATGAAATTCGGGAAAATGATGATTATGGCATATAATCTTCGGGCAAACAATAGACAACCACATACGAGTTGTTCCTTCGCTGAGAGGAATAGAGGATAGAGACTATGAATATGCCGATTTTAGACAAAAGCAAAAATAACAAAATACATTTTTGTTATTCTTGTAATTCAAAATACTTACGTGTTTTTTTATATCATCATTATTATTCATTCTGGTATCAGTCAGTTAACCAAAAAATAAAGACTATAACTTAAACTATAATATTTAAATCTCTTTACGTAATGCTTGGGCTCTCGTGGCTTGGGAGAAATGCCCCTAAATAAATGGAGATTCACCTTCAACTTTTATATTTATTATGGCAATCCACCGAATTTTCGGTGATTTCTGCCAATGTCCAGTATGAGAATAATATTTCAGTTTAAATGACAATTGTACGGTTATTAAATTATAGTATGGAGATCATACACGTGTTCTTATAACCAAGAACACGAGATGACTCATAGAGAGGTTAAAAAAAACCCTATACCAAAAAATAATTCACTACATGTCAAGCACCGGTTGGCAATAACATATTTGTCATTTCATAAATCGAATGTTTGTCAAATAATATTCTCTGTACAAAACCATTATCCGATAAACTTTTATTTAGCAACTCATTGTTTGAGAAACAATTTATATTTCTTTTATTTAATGTAATAAAATAACATTTGGATATTTTTTTTTTAGTTAATCCCCGACAAACGTACATACCATCAGTTAAAATTAAAACCCACGTTATGTTAGGTGTTTTTTTACTGCCCCGCTCTCGTGGGTCGAAGCGTGATCGCGATAAAGTTTCAACAAAACCAGTTCAGTAGATTTTGAGTGAAAGAGTAACAACCATATCCAGCCATCTATCCTTACATACTTCTAAATTTATAGGAAACTATGGCTTTTTTTATGGGCGGGATATTATCAAATGACTTCTCCCGCCCCTGGACGGGGCGGAAAGGAGTGTTAGACTTTTATGACTCAAACCAACCCTTGTTCCTTTGGTTGCCCTTTATGTTCCGGGGCCGCGGTAATAATTAGAACTATTCCGCAACCCCGGCAGGAGAAAACTATAGCTGTCCCCCGCAGTTTCACTCGCGTTATGTTAAATCATCGGTTACTGCTCCGTTCCCGTGCAGCAGATATTATAAATATTTCTGTAAAAAGTTTCATCATAAATCATAATTCGTTCAGAAGTTATTGCGTGAATCAGTACTAAAAATATCCATCCATTCTTTTAACTCACAAACTTTCACACAAAAACAATAAAAGCTTGTAAATATACGGATTAGTATAGATGTTATAGTCAAAGTCCGATACACAGTCTCTTCGCGGAAGGACTGGTTTATCCTAGGTTTGGCCAAAGCCATCAGGCAATCCCCGAAATACATTTCAATTTCGCCCTTTGCCTGAAGTATTTTTAGTCAAACCCAGGAGCTCCTAACTTTTCAGTCAAACGTCGAAAGTAAATTATTCTGTTTCGGTTTTGGCCTAGTCAATCCTAGAAGCGACTGCAAAACTCGGTCAAACGTTGATCTGAACATGTTTAAACAGGTTCATAATGTCTCTCGCGGTGTTCCGACCGATTGTTTTGTCATTTCATGTTCGTTCATTGAGCGTGCGGGCGTGTAATTGTGTAAAATTGAAGATGAGTAATTTTCCATTTTAATTACTTAAGAAATTATTAAAACAATAAACATCAAAATTTTAAATATGTTATTTTTTATACCTAATCTTACAAACTAACCTCCGTATATTCCAAAGCATTTATTTATTTATTTTATACTTTATTGCACATCGTACAAAAGGCGGGCCTAATGCCACACGGCATTCTCTCAAAGCATCTCAAATATAAAAGTGAAAATCACGTAGGCTGACCAATCAGGTGTCAGAACTGGCAGACTTAAGCGGTTCTTAAGACTTGAAAGCTGCTTAAATGATAAAATGCTTCCAAATATACGAAGATAAGACACTTCATACCTATATCGGAGTTTGACTCGTCAAACTCCGATTTAATAAAATTGTGTTTTGACGTTTGCCTGACCAAATTAGTCTCTCCCAGGTTTGACGAAAATTGTTTAGTCAAAGGCCGAAAATTTACATTTGTTTGGGCTTTGACTAAGTTATTCAGTCTGACCTGAGGATTGACCAGTCCAACCTAGGAGCGCCGGAGCTTCGGAGTTTGCCTATAACATAGATAGATAACAACTTTGTTATGTAGTTAATTCGTGAATGTCCTACAAACACGGTAAAATTCATTTAGGTGAGCCTTGTTTCCTTTAATTAAAAAATTACTGGCTGTTCCTCGCGGTTTCACCCGCGTTACGTTAGGTTTTTGGTTACTGCGTCGCTCCCGTGGGACATAGCGTGATATCACGCTATGTCCCACGGCCTAAGTTACTCAGGGATAATGTAGCTTCCGAATGGTGAAAGAATTTTTAAAATCAGCCCAGTAGTTTTTGAACTTATTCATTACAATCAAACAAACAAAGTTTTCCTCTTTATAATATTAGTATCTAGATAAGCCGGGCCGGTGCATTAAAGAAAGGAATCTTAAATGTCGGCATATACTTGCGTTGACAGATAGCACAGTCAGCATATAAAGTTTTAAGTTAAAGGGGTTTTATTTCAAATCAAAAATATCATAAAGAATTTTTAATCCGTACTAATACACACATCAAAAGTGTCTAGGGATATTTCAATTAAACCTAAATTACTTAAAATTCTATTAACTTTTGTTAAAACATGTACACATTAAAATAAACCTTGTTTAATAGACTATTTAATCTGATAATAAACTTTTAGATAAAGTTAAATTTAAAAAAAACTTAGAAGAAGAGGAAAAACTCAAACAAAATTTCAATCTTAACTTTATTTTTGAAACATCAAAACTTAAACAAAACAACAATTTTTTTTATAAAAATTCTTGAAAACTTAAAATTAATATTCCGTGGATCCACCTAAGACTCTCCTGACACATCTGCAGCGGTTCTGCATACTCAAAACAAGGGTGTCAATATCCTGTTGTGGAATACTGTCCCATACATAATTGCCGTTTCTGAAGCCATGAAGACCAGTCAGAGCGTTATATCCAGGCTTTGGTCATGTTATCGTGTCACGGAGGAAGTGGTGGAACGGCACCGAGGACCTCAACGCATTACAACACATGTACAGGACCGATTCATAGTAAATGCTGCACGAAATCAACTAAATGCAGCGGCGATGCAATTGGTTCAAAGGCTACAGAGAGAGTATGGTTTGCTGGTAAGCGGTCAAACTTTGAGAAGGCGACTGCATGAAGTCAATCTACGTGCTCGTAGGCCATTTTGGGTATCAGCACTAAGGAGAGGTAATCGAGGAAGAAGATTACAATGGGCTATTGCACACGAAAACTGGAACCATTCTCAATGGTCACTTGTGCTTTTCACTGATGAATCTAGGTTTGGATTTCATCCTGATTCGCGAAGAGTACGCGTTTGGAGAAAACCTGGACGTTGGAATCGACTGCAGCACCCACAACAAGTTCATGCATATTAAGGTGGCACGATTATGGTTTGGGCAGGAATTCGTCTCGGCGGTAGAACGGACATCGTTTGGATACAAGGCAATATGACTGCTCGAAAATACCGAGATGAGGTGCTAGAGCCTGTAATCTTGCCCCACAAACAGCAAATGGGACAAAATTTCCAGCTAATGCACGACAATGCCCGTCCACATACGGCGCGTATCGTTACAAGTTGGTTACAACAGCATGTTATCCAAGCTTTAGACCGGCCTGCACAATCCCCTGACTTAAATCCTATTGAGCATGCCTGGAATATGCTTCAGAGAAGAGCTCGTAGGAATTTCCCTGTTGATATTGTGCACCAAAACCAGCTTTTCTTGCATCTTAGCAGGATTTGGGACAGTACTCCACAACAGGATATTGACACCCTTGTTTTGAGTATGCAGAACCGCTCCAGATGTGTCAGGAGAGTCTTAGGTGGATCCACGAATTATTAATTTTAAGTTTTCAACAATTTAAAAAAAAAAAATTGTTTTGTTGTTTAGGTTTTAAAATTTCAAAAATAAAGTTAAATTGAAACTTTGTTGAATTTTTCCTCTTGTTCTAAGTTTTTTTTTTTAAATTTAACTTTATCTAAAAGTTTATTATGAGATTAGATAGGCAATTAAACAAGGTTTATTTTAAAGTGTAGGTGTCTTAACAAAAAGTTAATAGAATTTTAGTTATTTAGGTTTAATTAAAATATCCCTAGACACTTTTGATGTGTGTATTATAAATGCGAAAGTAACTCTGTCTGTCTGTCTCTTTTTCACGCCTAAACCACTGAACCGATTTGAAATAAATTTGGTACAGATATAGTCTGGGACCCGAGAAAGGACAAAGGATAAATTTCATCCCGGATATCCCCCGGGAACTATTATTCCACGCGGACGAAGTCCCGCAACTTAAGATTAAGATTTTTTTTTAATTTTATTAAGATTTATAATCTTAAAAAAATTAAAAAAAATATGAATTTATTTATAAATTACTTACTTATACTGGAGTCCAATAGTAACAATCACGATTCCCCAAACAACACCAATCAAATTAAGTTTTTTGTGCGCGAAATTACAAGACATGTTGATTTTTTTTCTTACTTTTATATATTAATAATAAATGAATCTGTGTAGCAAGGTTACAACATAGGAGTTGTTCCCTGACCGACAAGATAAAAACTAATCTGCAAATGCCGTGTTCGGGCTGAAGCATTTGGTCTATTTGTATCAATTTGTTTACATAGTCGGTAAATCATGAATGGGGAATCTCCCGCCAATTCTCCCGCTATATAGACCACCTACCTATTTATTACTTACTATTTCACTCGTTCGTCACTTTCACACGTTACAGAAATTTTTGTAACAAACTATTAAAAAAAACTAAGGCTATGTTTGAAAAAAAGTAACTAAGTGACGCTGGTAATAATACAAAACACCTCTGGTCAGCTATTAATACCATATCAAATAGAGTTAAAAATAAAGACAGCACAGCACATCTATTACAAACGGCGGCAACTCCGCTGGAGTCTGTAAACTTAGCCAATAACTTTTTTGCCAACGTTGGCCAAAATCTCGCTAACATAATTAATAACCGGTCATCCACCAATGCAACATACACTATGATCAATGGAGCTACGCAGTCTATGACACTATTACCAACAGACGAAAAAGAAGTTGCCGAACTAATTATGTCACTACGTAACGACTGTGCTATGGGATGGGACAGAATCTCAAATAGTCTTATAAAAAAGCATATAGCCATATTGGTGCCGCCATTGACATATGTTTGTAATCTTGCTCTCGCAACCGGTCAGTTTCCCAAAGTCTTTAAGAAATCGCTCATACATCCCATTTTTAAGAGTGGGGACAGAAATCGTGTCAACAACTATAGGCCAATTGCTATACTTCCTGCCCTATCCAAAATACTGGAGCGGATCATGAACGGTAGGCTTGTAGACTACTTGGAAAAGTTCAACTTGTTATCGCCTTCACAATATGGGTTTCGTGCTGGTAAGTCCGCGGCTGATGCTGTTCACGATCTGATAGACTATGTGGTAACAAACATGGATGGGGGCCAGAAGGTCATGGGTGTCTTTTTAGACCTCGCCAAAGCCTTTGACACGGTTTCTGTGCCCATCCTTATACAGAAGATGGAAAAAATGGGAATAAGAGGTATTCAACTCAAGCTCTTCGAAGATTATCTAAGTGATCGTACCCAGTGCGTAAAGATTGATGACATAATTAGCGAAGAGTGCACTGTCAATTGTGGTGTTCCACAGGGCAGCGTACTTGGACCCAGTCTCTTTCTCATATATATTAACGACCTGGGTACGCTCACTCTTCCTATGGGCAAAATTATAACTTTTGCAGACGATACGGCACTTCTCTTTTCTGCTAAATCATGGCATGAAGTGTATTCTCATGCACAGACAGGTTTCAACATTGTCACGGAGTGGCTCCATAATAATGTTCTAACATTGAACACGGACAAAACCAAATATATAACATTTTCCTTAAAAAATAACTCACAGTTGGTTCCATTATCACCGTTGCATTCCATAGTAGCCCACTTCTGTTCAAACCCAAACAATGATTCGTGCACATGTTCCCATATTCAGAAAGTAAACAGTATAAAGTACCTAGGCATAATACTAGATAACACCTTAAGATTCCAAGAGCATATTAACACCCTTAGTAACAGACTGCGTAAACTAATTTACATATTTAAAACCCTAAGACATGTTGCTGACGAAAGACTGAGAAAAACAGTGTATTTTGCTCTTGCACAGTCGCTACTGACATACTGCATAACATCATGGGGAGGTGCACCAAAATATACAATCTTGGAATTGGAAAGAACGCAGAGGGCTATTTTGAAGGTATCCTCTTTCCTACCTTTTCGATACCCCACTGTACTTCTATACCAAGAAACCAAAGTGCTGACTGTGCGTCAGCTGTTCATTTTGCACACGATTCTCAAACAGCATGGACTTCTAACTTTTAACCCCTTACTGCCACGTGACGGAAGACGATTCGAACCCGTAGACCGCCGGCAAAATAGTCAGAGTCATAGTCATAGTCATTTATTCAACAACAAGAAACTTGTATCTGAATTTAACAAAATAAATTAAGTTAAAATAAACATGTTTATCATGCAACAAGAAAAAATGAACATATATCACTAATAATTAATAATAAAAACATAAAATAATCAATAAACAAGCAAAATTCCAATCAAGTAATAAAATTAATAATCCTATTCATCAATGTCATTAAAATATACAAATATCTATAATCAAATCAAATAATCAGTACAATAATCAAAACAATAACAATAATAAAATCAATAATAATCAAATCTATAATCAGGGCCATCAAATGTCAATATATCCAATACGTACCTACTAATGTCAATAATTTATAAATGTCAATATTTTATCAGTAACCAAATTAAATATCAAAACAATAGTCAACCATAATCAATCCTAAAATAAATAATCGATATAAAAATTCTAACGACATTTATAATTCCTCAATAGAATATAGACATCTATTCAACAGGAAAGCCTTAAGTTGGGCCTTAAAAGTATTCTTGTAAATAGTATCTTTAATGTCTAAAGGCAATTTATTAAATAACTTGACCGATTGGTATTCTGGACTGTGTTCTACAATGTTGTAGTTAGGATGTATATTATTGTATAAAATATCCTTCCTACGTGTACCTTCCCTAATTCGCCGCTCTTCTGTAGTTTCATATTCATGAATGTACTTGGCCATGTTGCTCAAAAGTACTAAGACATAAATGCTCGGTACTGTGAGAATACCCAGATTTATAAAATGCTGACGGCAACTCTCTCTTTGAGATATTCGTACCATGGTTCGGATTGCGCGTTTTTGTAACACGAAGGCTCTTTTCCTATTATAGTCATAGCTATTTCCCCAATGAAGTATACTATATCTGATTTTAGATTCTATTAACGCAAAATATACCAATTTGAGTTGTTCTATACTAATTTGACTTCTTAAAGCTCTCATAGCGTAACATGCCGACGATACCGATGCATCTATCGCCTTCAATTCCGATTTCCAATTAAGCCGTTCGTCTATATTAATGCCTAAGAATTTTACTTCATTTACGAGCTCAATTCTCTCATTATTCAATACTATATCTAAATCGTCCTTGTTACGGGCTGTCACTCTAAATAACACAATTTTGGTCTTTGAAGTATTGATAAATAATTTATTAATAGTAAACCACTCATGGAAGGCTTGTAATGCAACGTTTATTAAATTAGTCAATTTAGCTACATCGTTTTCTGCTACTATGGCATTTGTGTCATCCGCAAAAATTACTATTCCAATGTCAGGTAAAATTGAGTTTATATAATTAATCAAGTCAGTTATAAATATAAGAAATAAAATAGGTCCAAGTATAGATCCCTGTGGGACACCCGTGGTCACCTTAACCATTCCTGATCTATGAATCTTTTTGTAGCCATTTTGAATTTTGTCTACTTCTACAAACATTTTCCTATTTTTTAAGTATGAGCAGAATAGTTGCAAGGTCTTATCTCTTACACCATAATGACTCATTTTTGTGAGAAGCAGCTCATGATCTATGGTGTCAAATGCAGAGCTTAGGTCTAGAAAAATCCCAGCAACTTTCATTTTATTATTAATATTTCTTATTACATAGTCCATTAAAGTATATATGGCATCTGAAGTGCCAACGCCTTTCTGATAACCAAATTGTCTATTGTTCAAAACTCTATTTGCACGTAAGTGAGCTAGAAGTCGCTTTTTAATAATTTTCTCAAAAATTTTTGACAGCACAGGTAATAAGGAGATAGGCCGGTAATTTTTTGCCTCACACCTACTACCCTTTTTATATACTGGTATTACCTTGGCAATTTTCAATTGATCCGGAAAGATAGATTCCTCAATGCATTTATTGAAAAAATTACTTAAAGGCTCTGCTAATATTTGAATGTGTTCTTTAATTACTATTATAGGAATATCATCATATCCACATGAATATTTGCTCTCCATACTCTTAACTATCGTCACTAACTCTTTGGGAGTGGTTGGAGAAATATCCATACTACTGCTAATTTCGCAACTGTATTTACTTAGAATTATTTTAGATTGGTCAACTTCGCTTACACTTGAAATAGATTTGTATTCAAATTGTTTTACTAGTATGTTCGATATATCGTCAGGGTCATCTATGATCCTGTCGTCAACTTTGAGCCTTAAGTCGGGTTGTGTCTCTTTCACCCTATTTGTACATCTGTTCACTATATTCCAAACTTCTTTACTTAAGTTTTTAGACGCATTTATTTGCTTCATTATTTCATGTTTTTTGGCCTTAGCTATGATCCGTCTGTACAATCTAACATAATTATTCTTATACTTCAAAACACTAGATTCTAAATTATTGCCATTACATGAACATAAAAAACGCTTCATTTTACTAGACGTTCGGATCCCTGTAGTAATCCATTTTAATTGAGTTTTTTTCTTAAATAAGTTTGTTTTAAATTCTCTTTTCCGATAGCTATCTCTAAATACTTTAATAAATGTTCTAAGGAAAGTATTTATGCCCATACAACTCCAATCTTTTTCGAGAATACCCTGAGCAAATAATGCGCTATTTTTACTGTTAAAAACTCGCTTATTTATAGTAAGTGTATTCCTGCTAGACTTTGATGATACGTAATTAAGACGAATATCCGTAAAAATGCCACCATGGCCATCTGCCAGGCCATTGTGATCAATTTCACAACCCAGGATGCTCGATGTGGGCAAGTTGGTTATAATGTTATCAATACACGAATTACTATTATTACGAATAAAGGTAGCAGAATCTATTAGGTGTCTGAAGTTATAACACTTTAATAGACTAAGAAATTCCGTACGTCTTTTGCTGTCCACCAACAGGTCAATGTTAAAATCACCACAAATTATAGATTTCCTATTGAACAAATAGTCTAGTAATTTCTCTAGTCGTTCTAAAAAAATATCAAAATTTTTGTTAACAGGATTACGATAGCAGCAGCAGATATACAAACCAGTAACAATATCTTTAACAGCACATATTTCGAAACATTCTACTTTATACATGTTATTTATTGCAACAATATTCTCTGTTTGCCTATCTGCATGTCCTAGGATTAGACTACCTCCTCTAATTTTTATTTTTTCTAGTGTTGTACGAGACTAATGTGTAATTACTTAAAGTAAAGACCTTTGCGGTATTTTCATTCAGAAAGTGTTCGCTTATACATAAAAAGTCCAGTTTCCTATCAAGCGTATGTATATATAGATCTAATTCATTTATTTTATTGTTTATTCCACATACATTTTGATAAAATATGTTTAAATTATGCGAGAAAAAAATTATCTCCGTTTGGAGGGTATGATGTGGTGCTGATATTAGTGTTCGTCATTACATAATTAGATTTACTGGCGTCTTCATAGTCTTCGATGTCTGTGGGATCATATGTAAGTTCTTCTATGAGTAATTTTATATCTCTGAAAATCGTGTTTATTCCGTAGTTATTTATTCTTCCCGTTCGTTTGTCAAACATTGTACTATCGTATGTGAGGTTTAGGTTGGAGTCCAGTAGATAAGCATGAAGATGAGTCATTATATCAAGATATAACAGATTGTTAAAATTTTCAATTCTTGCATTAAACATAGTTGAATATCTATCAATTTTAATAGTTGGTACACATATAATAATATTTGTGTTTTTAATTGGCGTCAAAACATTCCTTATATCATAAATTAAGTTAACATAATTCCCAGTCAAATTGAAGTCATTTTCCCCGATTAATATTATGCAGTAGTCATTCATTGTGTAGTCTTTTAGTTCTATAGTAATTCCTTCTAGCAATTGTTTGACTCCACAGTTAGTTTTTATGTGATGATAAATGTTATAGTCACCCAATTTATTTTGTGCAGTTGAGAGAATGTTGTTCACGTTATTAGAACTAAATATACATATTCTGTTTTTAGATATCTTTTTGATTGAGGTCTGTTTTATTATCTTATTAGTCGGTTGCTTAATATTTTCATTTAATATGTTTTCATTTTGTGACGAGATGGTGGGGAATTTCTTGACTTCGCACGGTGTGATAGAAGTTTGAGTTTCTTTATTGTCCTTAAAGCTCGTTGAGAAAGTAGTTTGGGTCTCTTTATTTTGCATGTCGGACTCAGTTCTTGAGAAATCCATTTGAGGGTCACTTATGGTCATTTCATTAAAGCCTCGCGAGCTTTGAGCTTTATTTTGGTTTGGTGTTGGTGTCTTATTATTGGGTGACATGTATTTTCTGCATGGTGTAGAGCATATTTTCTTGTATGTGTTAGTTGTCTTGATTATTTTTTGTAGGTCAGTTTTTAATCGAAAATTTTCAATGTTCAAGTTTTCTATTTCATTGTGTGCGCTCGCTAATTGTAGTGTGAGTGTTTTTATTTGTTCATTTAAATCTACTATAATGTCACTATTTTCATGCAGACTATCTGGGATGCTCATCATGGTGGTATCAAATATTGCTTTCTCGCTGGTATTTGATATGTTAGATAAGTTTGTTAATGAACTCGACCTGCATGGTTTGCGATAAGTGATGTTATCATTTGGTGAAGCCATTTTTCTGATTGTGCAACTATGTAGGTACTTGTTTTAAAGTGATTTAAATCGGTATAAGTAATTATAGTCAATAATCCCAGAATTTACCTAATTTCTACTAAGTCCAAAAAATATTTTCTATGTGGTATCACTTTTAGTTCTACTATTGAACACTAGTGGTAATAATGGCGCTAGTTGTATTGTTTTTTTAATAAATTGGTAACACTTTTTATAAAATGGTATCACTTAGTAGTTGGTATTAGTTCCTCTACTTGCCGCTTATAGGGTTGTAATGGCACTAGTAGTATGACTTATTAGTTCAGCTATTCACTGCTTGGGGAAGTTATGGCGCTAGTTGTTGAATAATACTAGAGGTCAAAGTCCAAGTTTGAAATATTTTTCTTAACTGTTTTTACTTTTTAAACTTTTCAAAGTAGTACTTTAATATCCACTAAAACTGGTTGATTTTGTCACTATTTGTAGATATATGTTATTTACTGTCTATGTCACTGATATTAGTTTCGTATTTTGTTTAGCACTGGAAAACTAACATTTTTTCTGACTAATGTCTTTAATACTTCTGCATTAACCATAAAGTGTTAAAACTGTATCACGGGTAAATTTATAGTCACTGCACTCCGTCACGCCACTATTTATGCGTTTTAAATGTTTATTTTCATTTTTCTATAGTTTAAAATATGCGGTCAAGTGTCGCTCGGTCAGTGTTGCCACTCACTGAATAGACTCCTCACTATGTTCTCGAAACGTTTCTTCTGTTACCTGGGCCGATATCTCTATAATAAAATCAATAATACCCTCTCTGTTTACAATCTCACTAAGGCTAAGTGCAAAATTAAAGTGATGGGTTGGCTCCAAGTCTTGAACTTTGAGGACACGGAGCAACTGCTTGCTGCCCCGGTTTAATGTGCTTATACACTAATACTACATAATAATATTGTTACATATACCCTTTTGCCAAATTTGCATCGGCTACTCTAATCATAATCACACAAAACACACACGTACACATCCACACACATTTACAAGCACACATACAAATACTAAAAATACCAACACAAGAATACAAATAATTTACAGTTAAAAAAAAATGGGAAAAAAAGTTTCTAGTAATATATGATGTGAACATGGAACAACCTACTATACTACTGATATATTGTTAGAATAATTTAAACAGTTAAATAATGCTAAACTTGTCATAGTAGGTACTGATTCCATTTTATTTTTATTGTAATTTTAACTTTTTCCTCATCTTTAGAGTACCAATACCAACATACATATAAAATGTAACCATAACCTAAGGGGTGGAGACCTGGTGTCCTGAAATACAGACCTTCCGTCTAGCTTAGGCACCAGTCTTCCCACAATATAATACTAACAGTCTATGTTGAGTAATACTGTTATACTATTGTGGTGAGAAAAAATAAATCATTATTATTATTATTCCATTCATTTATTTCTTAACACATATTCAATACATTTTTAAATATTATTATAAATAATATATAAAACATTTAAAAATATAAAAAATAGTAGCCCACCGGCATCGGGAACAGGGTCCAAGCTACCGGTAGTCAGGGCTCCAGAGAGAGGAACCTCCGGACAATGCGCGCCGTGTCCAGGAGTACCGCTTTCTGTATCAGACCCTTGACCCAACTGCCTAGCGAAAGCCTCCTCAGATGTTGGTCGAGGCTCTTCGCTATTATGCCATTGGCCGTCACGACTATCGGCACAATGACTGCTGAATCCACATCCCACATGTCGACAACCTCGCGAGCCAAGTCAAGATAATATTTTGTCTGCTTATCTTTCTCAGCCTTCACGAGGTTCTCGTCATGCGGGACAGCAATATCAACAATCACTGTGCGACGTTCTAATCGATCTATCACCACTATGTCAGGCTTGTTAGCAACAACAGTCCTGTCAGTAATGATAGATCGATCCCAGTACAATGTGACATGGTCATTCTCAAGAACTGGGTCGGGCACATACCTGTAGTACGGTACTTCTGATTCCACAAGACTGTATTTCAAAGCAAGTTGCTGATGAATAATCCTGGCTACAAGGTTGTGTCTGTGCAAATAGTCTCCGTTAGCCAGACTAGAACACCCAGAAATAATGTGTCGGATTGATTCCCCGGGACGGTGGCATGCCCGACATATGTCAACCGTGCCGTCCTTCACAATGTATTTCCGGTAGTTGTTCGTCATCATAACTTCGTCCATTATTGCACAGACAAAACCTTCGGTTTCCCCAAAGAGGTCACCGAAACGCAGCCAGGATACGGACGCCAGACTACATCAGGCCCATGTAGAACCCGATAAAAGCGTCCGTGGATTATTATTATTATTATTATTTAATCTTCACAATAGCTTTTGAGCAAAAGTGATTTGAGAAACTGAGTACGCTTAGATAAGCTTCTGTTATTATCGAGCTCCTTGATTTTGAATTTGGTTAATTTTTCCCTGGGACGTTTCTACATTGCACAACTAGGGGTGCGTTCCAAAAAGGGTAAGAATTACACGGAGTAGTGCGAAAGTTACTCTAGAGCGTTCCGAAATGAGCCGAGTGAAACCGAGGGTAACCGAACAATTACTCGACAGCTACCCGAGCAGTATTTTGGAACGCTTTCGGTAGAGTAATTTTCGCACTGACAAGTGCGATTTCTCACCTTTGGCTGAGCGTCGTTAAAAATTACCTGACATATGTCAAAATCATATATGCGCCAATGTTGAAGTTTGATGTTGAAGAATGGATTTACTTAAGTAGAAACGAACAGGTAGTACTTATTTTTTTGCAAATTATGCTTAAAAACACGATTTTTCGTTCTTTGCAATACAGATAAAAGGTTATGTTGACAGTGTCATCATACGACCCTAACCATCATGACCCTAACCCGTTCCAAAACAGTAAATCGCTCTGTAGCGTTCAAAAACAGTATAGCCGTTCTCTTTTTTTCGTGGTTTCTATCTCTTTTTAATTTTCGAGTGAATTATTCGCACGTTTTGGAACGCACCGTAGGTGTCGCGTACACTGACAGTTGACTTATTAATCTAAATGTCAAACTGTCTGTCTGTCAGTTGTCACTTGTCAGTGTCAGAAGTCACATCGACCATCGTCTCGTGTAGTCAGATGTTGTGTATAATTATTCCGTAAACCTTACGAAACTTTAATTTTTAAGCTGCAATAATGTCAAAACTACGTCCTATATTGAATTTATCGTATTGCCGGTATTACAGTGTGAAACAGGCGAAAAAGAAGTTACCAATAATAACATGTAAACGGCCAGAATTCAATCATTTCGACGGTCAGAGTTACAGTAAGTTCGATGGCATTCCACTGGCTTCCAAGGGCTGGTTGAGTAATAAATCTAAAGGGGATTATTTCGTGATCTACGGAGATGCTAATGGGAAAGAGGAAAAACCGGTTTACAAGAAGAGTTTTGAGGAAATTGGAATGTCCCCGAGCTTGATTGAGGTTATGTCAGAGCAAGGTATTTCATTGCCGACTGCGATTCAAGCGAAGGGGATTCCGTCCATCCTGGCTGGTCACAACACTGTTATGACTGCGGAGACAGGCTGTGGCAAGACGTTGGCGTATTTGTTGCCAATATTCCAACACATATTGGAATGGAAACCAAGTATAAAAGAGGAATTTAACAGCCCCATGGCAGTTGTTATAACACCTAGTAGAGAACTGGGTAAGCTTACATTTTAAGTTATGAACTTTTTTATTTTATTGGGAGACTAGTGTATGGACAATTTTTAGTTGTCGATGGGCTGGTTGATGTAGTGGTTACTGGTTAGTGACCGTGACTGCTAAGCCGGATATTGTGGGTTTGATTGCCACCCTTGACAAACTTTGTGTGATGAGCATGATAGTTTGTATGATGTCTGTTGTCTAGTTACCATAGTACTTACCAGCTCTGCTTAGTTTGGGATTAGATGGTTGTGTGATTTGTCCCAGGATATTTATAATTTTACTAGCTTCTGCCCGCTGCTTCGCTCGCGTTAGACAGAGACAAAAAGTAGCCAATGTTACTCTTCATCCCGTCAACTATCTCCACTTAAAAAATCACGTTGATCCGTCGCTCCGTTTTGCCGTGAAAGAAAGACAGACAGACACACTTTCCCATTTATAATATTAGTATGGATTATTTACTCTCCAAGTTTCACCTGTTTTGGTTCATTAGTACTGTTCTGAACTAGTAGTCATTCTAAATAAACTAGTAGAAGTATTTTTTAAACTGGATTTTTCAGTGTCTAAATACAGCATACAATAATCTTTTAAAATGTATTTTTACAGCAACCCAAGTGGGAGAAGTAGCGCAAAACATAGCTCAACGCCTTAACCTTAACGTGACTACACTTGTTGGTGGACACACGAAACAGAAGATGTTAAACCCACCAATAGAATACTGTGACATTCTAGTCACTACGCTGGGAGCGTACAGTAAACTGGTCACAACGGGAATTTTTAAGATTAATAATATACATCATGTTGTTCTGGATGAAGCTGATACATTGTTGGACGATAGTTTTATTGATAAGTTGGCACACTTGTTGAAGAAATTCCCAGTAAGTAAAACACATGGGTTATTTTTCCCATTATTCCAGATAGTAGTTTTTTTGCCTGCCTCGTTGATGGTCATAATTTACAGCCTGCCAGTCATTTTGGTCTCGGCATTAATATGTTATGACTCACAAGAGCGAGAGAGAAAGAAATCTTAGGAACACTAATTATGAGTTGTGGTCACAACACTAATGAAAGAACCAATGTTAGTATGTTATCAATATTACAGAAATTGGGGTATGTTAAAGAAAAATCATTTATTTTAATAGCAAAAAAAAAAATCTTTTCATGTAAATAGGCTTAACATTTGTTACTTTTCATACACCAAACTGATTGATTGAGTGCTGCTGAAAATTGGAGGTTATATACCCTTTGCAAGTAATAAGTACTGATCTTCATAAATTTTAATTTAAGCTCAAGAAGCATTTTAATTTAAACTTACTTTGGCCTGAACTTCCATCCCCTATAGGGTTGGAATTTCCATAAATTATTTCTTAGTTGATACCTACTTTTTACACAGAACACATCCTTCAAGTTTCATTTCTCTAGAACCAGCAGTTTTGGCTGTGCCTTGATATATCAAGAATCAATAAGTCAGTTTATCATTTTACATATAGACTCTTAAACTTCTATTTACAGATCCATCACAAAGTTCAAATCCAGACACCGCCAGTGGGCTGTCAGGTAACATTAGTGAGTGCAACGATGCCTTACGAGCTGCCCGCAGCGGTCAGCTCCTTTGTGGACCCCGAGTCACTGAAGACGGTCACCACCAGCAAGATACATAGATTACTACCACATGTGCCTCATAAGTAAGTTTTTGTGATTTCTTTGTATTTTTGTGATAGTTGTTTACACTGCCTGCCTGGGGACCCTAACAAGTTGAAATAAAATGGTTTAAAAAAAAAAAACCTTTTCAACATCTTAAATTATTTTTAACAAGTTTAAATAAAATGATGGTTTAAAAAAAGCATTTTAACATCATACATTATTTTTGAAAAACTGTTGATAAGCTAAGTCAAATGTAGGTACTGTTGGAAATTGCAAGAAATACAAAGTTTTTTTACTTTATTTTATCTATATAACTTTTTAGCATTTTTACGTAAATTAAATTCATTTAATTCAGACTGCAAGGCACTGCTCAGTAGTGAGCTGAGATAAATATCCAATAATTTATTAGAAAAAAAAATTGGCCATCTTTATTCATTTCTCCTGTACCGTGGGTGGATACATTTACAAACATAAACGTACTCATAAACCAGACTTGGAACAAATACCAAAAGATCGTAAAAATATTTCTATAAACCATTATGATGGATACTTTATACATCTACCTACTTATTGTTTCACACCAGCTGAATTCCCCACATCGAGTACTGGTCAGAAGTTCAGAACACATCTCTTAAAGATATTTCCGCAGAAAATAGTAGCACAACACAAATATTTGTCCCTTGCGGAAACCAAACCCACAACAGCTACTGCGCCAACCATTATAAACACTCCAATTACTCCATCAGATTCCTCCGTCTCGGCAAGGCCCAGAAACCAGTGGAACTCCTAAAACTGGTCCAAGCAGACACCAACCAGAATCGCCCAGTAATGATATTCTCCAACCAGACGTCGACCTGTGACTTCGTCTCAATGTTTCTGAACGAGAACAAAATCGAATGCGTCAATATTAATGGCAAGATGGCGGTCGCTCTCAAAATGGGGAAGTTTGAGATGTATAGAAGCGGGAAGGTTAATGTGTTGTCGTGTACTGATATTGCTTCGAGAGGATTGGATACTATCAGGGTGGGTATTTTTTTTCACGCTTTATTAGTTTCATTTGTATGTCTATAAGTTTGTATGTAATCGAGGCTGTTGAGCTCGATTCTGTCATTGAACAATCAGATTTTATTCAAATTTGCACACTTGTTAAAGACCTATTAAATTTTTTTTGAAGAATTTGAAACAAAAAAAAAACATGTTTTCATAGAAAAGTCAACTAAAGTAATAGTTAAAGGAAAAAACTTAAAAGTAGTTCATTTTTAGTTTGTTTTTTGAGTTTTCTATTTACTCCACTTCCTGTCTTGACCCATTTTACGTACGGCTGAAGATTCAAATTCCTAAAACAATAATGGCAAGATTTAAAGTTACTGAGCACGAACTGCGAATTTTGGCTTAGCCATGTTCCGTCTCTATCGTACACTTGACGTTAGGCAGTTGAGTAACCGTGACAGGTATAACCCTTAGCCTAAGTACCTGCTAAGTAACGTCTTTTTATTTCGCCCTTAACCTTTCAACTACCAAGCGACCGCCGGCTGTCGGGCTGCTATTGACTTTCGAATGTGTCTCGAATCACGTGTGTTCGAAGGTTTGATGTTTTTTTTTTTTTTTTTTTTTTTGTTGCGGAATGTTTATAATAGTTACCGTGACCTCGGAACATAAAGGGCAATCGAAGGAACATGAGTGGGTTTTAGTCAGTAAGAGTCTGACACGCCCTCCCGTCGCACCCAGGACGGGAGCAGTCATTGGATGATTTCCCACTCACCAAAAAAAAAAAAAAAGGTTTGATGTTTTTTTTTGGGGAGTGGGAAATCATCAAATGACTTCTCCCGTCCTGCGTGGGGTGGGAGGGCGTGTCATACTTTTACGGACTAAAACCCACTCATGTTCCTTCGGTTGCCCTTTATGTTCCGGGGTCACGGTAACTATCATAAACATTCTGCAACAAGGTTTAATAATAAAGTGCCATATTTATGAGATCTTTCAATAAATCGTAGTTCATTGAATTCTCAGACGCAGCACATAATAAACTACGACTTCCCTCTGTACACGGCGGACTACATCCACCGCTGCGGTCGCACCGGCCGCATCGGCTCCCCGCACAGCTGTAGCATCACTAACTTCGTTGCCTGGCCGCGCGAGATTAAGCAGGTAAACAGCTCCCTAGCCTTTTTTTGTAGGGGCCGTTCAAGTATTACGTAAGCAGTTTTTTTTTTGCATTTTTTACTCCCCCCTCTTCCCAAAAGTAAAAGTAAGCGAAGGCTTTACCCCCTCTACCTATGTCACGTAAACATTGGTACATAAATGTGATATGTGTGTCGAAGCGTGTATAAATAATGTGCTTTTAGCTGTCAGTGGATCACTTTGTTTTCCGTCCGTCCGTCTGTCAAAACACTTTTTCTCAGAAACGCGCTTTTTCTCAGAAATTAATATCACATACTAGGGTCTGCTATCTCTCAAAGCAGTGAAAAAAAAAACAATTTTCCTCTTATTTGTTCACCAAATAAATATATCTGTTTCTTAATTTTTTATTTCTATTTCAGGTGCAAAAGATCGAGATGTCAGTACGCAAGCACAGTGAACTACCAAGTGTCAACGCTAACATTAGGAGAATCATAGAGGATAGAGTTGTTAAGATGGCCGGCGCTGTTTAAGATTTGGATTATTTTGAATTTGGAGGCAAAATTCTTTTTACATATTGGTCTGTCTGAAGCCTGAATACCCGTTGTGCCACTTTAAAATACGTCTAAAACATGGCATAATGATAATACATGCATATTATTATTATTCTACAGTCGGACAAAGGCCTCTTCTTGTACAGAGAAGGTACGTGATCACCACGCTTTCTTAAGGTGGATTAGATATATGAGTCTTTAATTAATTAATAAATAAATTAATCATCTATGTTTTCCTTCACTGATGTCAGTGATAAATAAGAAAAAAAAAAGTATTGAAGTCAAATTGGTATGTTTCCGTATTGAAATAGCAACCTTAAATGTTTTGTATACAATTCTTTCAAATCAAGTTTTATTTGATAGACAATACTTTGCCTGTAAAATTGATAGCTGGTGATATTTTAAATCTGTTTCAAAGGTGATGAATAAGCCAAATTGTAATATTAAATGTAAATAGGCATTTGAATTGAAATATCTATTCGAGGTATGATTTGTTTAGTAGGTAACTTAGATGTTATATCTATGTCAAAAATAAACTGTTAAATAAAATCCACTGTTATTTTAATCTCTAACTTAACTACACTACTACTCTCCACTTCTCTCTTCTCTTTTCTCTCTACTTTTTTTTTTAGTTTGATACTGCATTGACTGTAACATCTATAATATACCTATGTTCACAAATAAAAATATATTGATTTTTTTATTGAATTGAACTTTTTTATTGCTTGTAACCTACAAATCAAGCAAAATCAAAAAGCCTAAATAGATTTCCAAAATGTCATAGACTTTGACAAAATAAAACACAATTTACTTTAAAACCCAATAAAAGTGTATTCATAATATTCACACAATATTCAATCTAGCTCTAATTACACACAAAAGATCCCTTTTTACACAATTGAACACTTTGGGACCACTCAAGTACAAGAGAATTATTACTAAAATACACGTTTTTCTAAAAATAAAATGTCTGACTTAAAACGAAAGTCTTTAATGATAAAGTTCTAATATTATTATATTGCTTATTATGAAGACTACGCAGTATTTGTATTTAAGGGCGATGGCGACGCCTCGTTTAAGGGTCAAGTTGAAGTATTTGATGAAACTTCACTGCTTTGATAAAAATTATATGAAGTTCCGGTCGAAACTCATAAATTTACAATAATACTAGCTGCCTTCCGCGGTTTCACCCGCGTTAAAAATGTTAAGGGTGAACAACCCTTATCACTTAGGGGTTTGAAAAATAGATAGAAACCGATTCTCAGACCTACTGAATATGCATATGAAATTTGGTAAAAATCGGTAAAGCCGTTTCTGAGGAGTAAGGTAACTAACATTGTGACACGAGAATTTTATATATAAGATTGTTACATGAAATATTTTGTTTACAAATTGTACGATATATTTTTTTACACAAAATGTTTTTTGGGAGATGTTCTACTCTAAAAAATGTTCTTGGATCGTCCCTCGATGCGGTCTTATTACTGGTAAAAATTCTCCCTTATAACCTCTTGCTTATGAAAATGGCGCAGTAATTGCTATGATTTAGAATCGTTTATTTTCACATAACACACTCAAACGGAACAGCTGAGAACTTTCGTCAAATAGTTAAATTTGACCCTATTTTAATATATTCTTATAATTAAGTATGACTAAGTTATGTGTATTGGTGCTGATTTAATTGGTGACTGACTTGGGTTTTTATTGCCGTTACTTATTTATTTTTCGGGGCTCATGATACTTGTATAATACGTGATCAGGCATTATAATTAAGTCATCATAAGGATTAATTCCTGTTTTCAATACCAATGGGCTAATATGTTTTTTTTTAATTATGTACATAATTAACGGATCCGGCAGATGTCCTTCCATACGAATAACAGCGGCTACTACCGGGTCAACATAAAATTTTTATCCTTATCGGTCCAGCCGTTTAGGGTTATTTAGGTGACGAACACACCTACAGAGAAATTGTGATTAATACATTGTATATAAAAAAATAAACGAAACGTAAAGCTGAGTTAAAACATTCTGATGATACAGCAGATCCTGTTTGCTCTGTCGGTTTGAAAAAGACAGCCATATTTCGGCATATAATAGTGATTTAAAGTAAATTATTTTATTTAAAAAAAATTATTACATAAAATGGAAAATCAAGTATAATAAGAAAAATAATAAACCTACATTTTCTTTTGTTTCAAACCAATAACCGAAACGTTATAAAATTGTATGTTATTGTATGAAGATTAATTAATCTCCAGTTTATATTTTAAGACAGAGTATCAAAATCTTATGTGTTTCTTTATGAATCCTATAATTATCATCAAAACATCTTTAAGACTAATATAGATAATACTATTTACTTAGGTACATTTGGCAATTCCAATTATTACAGTAAATAGGTAAGTTATTCAATAGTTTTTCTAATGATCTCTACAAAATATACTATGATTAATAACACAGCTTTTCCACACATATAAAAATTGAATATTTACAAGATTTAAAAAGGTAGTTTTGAGGTCTTTTAAAGAATGGGAATATAATGTTGCAATTATAAAATTAAGTTAGGCCTAGTTCGTAGGTGTCTTTACAAAACTTATATTAAAAATCTAATAAATCCTCGTTGTGATTCTTTGGCCGCCGTAAACGAACTCCAAAGGATATCATTATTATAAATTGACCATAAGAAAAAAATATTCCTTAAAAGAATTGGTTTCTGATGATTTATCACAAATAAAAAATAGAAAAAACTAAATAAAAAGTTTGTAAGCCAAAAAGGCTCTCTCCGCAAAGTTTAAAAGACCAAAAAACTACATTGGCACGCAATTTTGAGCCTTATTGGCCTTTAATCAATACGATACTACTGCCAGTGTTGCTATTTACAATCTAAACTACTTTTTGGTGTCAATATTCCTTTTTTCATCATGAAATTTTCATGATCAGTTATCTACACATTTAGGTACAATTTTAAAATAATTCCTTTACTTTAGGACAAGGTTTATATCCCAAATATCTTTTCTATCTCAAATATTATTATCTGATAATATAATACTGAGTTCACTATAGTTTTTTTAAATATATTTATCTATAACTTCTAAACATTTGAGCACACAAACTATCATACTTACAGAACCAATTTCATTTGCTTAGATAGCCATGAGAATTAATTATAATGAGAGTTATAATCAGCTCAGAGTAATCTAAATAGTCCATTATAAAATTTATTAATTATGTCATAACAAAATGAAATTCTTAGTGTGAAAATACAAAAATCTAAGAGAACAGTGAATGTAATTGCTCAATAGAATTTATGTGAGGAATAGTTAAACAATGGTGCCGATTCCCTTGGTCACAAACTAGATTAATTTAAGTTAAATGCATCTTTCTCTTTCCATTTCTTAAAAAAAATGACAGAAGATACAATTTAGTTTAATCCTGTCAAATTAGACAGCGCCGGAAGAAAATTGACGTATATTTAGACGCCATGTTTTTAAAACGCGTCTAAATTATCTATGGAGTGTCTAAATTTGACAGGACTTAACTAATATATTATCTTCTATCCTTTTCTTAATTAAATGGATAGAGAAAGATGCACTTAACTTAAATTTACGTTAGTTTGTGAACAAGAGAATCGGCACCAATGCAACATTTTACCGTCTGTCGTCTCTTTTACATATTAATCCTTTATCCATGATCTTATATTTGTCAGCAGTATTAATATAATTAAAACATCGATTTAAATTGAAAACACAGAATACCTAAGATGTGGTGTATGGAAAATGATATACTGCATGATCTAAATTACCTAATTTACTAATGCAAATCCTTGGCACATTCAATGGCATCGTCTTTTGGTTAATCCCTGGATGAAGGACCAGGTCTGGCGTCCTCAGTGGACTTCCATCTGCTCTCCAGCACAGTCTTCCCTTTAGTATCCTGGTTCACATTCTGATGGCTGTACCGCCTCTGCTCCTCAAAAACCCTGGCTGTTATGTTGAACACACTGTCAGCACTCGTTTTTCTTCGAGTATCAAGGGTCGTCAGACTATTGGTAGCAGATGGAGCTATTCTATGAGGAAATCTTGGGGATCCCTTAATCTTCTCACATGAGTTCTGAGTGGATACTGGTCTTTGATGCGTAGCTGGTAAAACGAAGTTCACTTTGGTTTCAGGCTCTGCGATATACTTCTGAGGTTTTGGAGGATCAGGGTCGTAAGAGCACGACGGTTCGTCATCAGTAACGCGGATAATAGGACCACTTTTCGCGTAAGATTCTCTCCTTAACTTCAGTTCAGGGTGTGGTACATGAAGAGTGTTGCAGGACAGGACCATTGAGTGTTTTCTGTTACCGGGAACTAGTCCTGCTATCATGCCCACATGCATTTTAAGTGCAGCTGCTATGCTGGCTCCAGTGGGGTCTGCTATTGACATGGTTGAGGCTTTTCTACTCGTCGGTCTACTGCTACCAAAGAAACTCTTTATTCTGCTGAGTAGACCTGTGTTTTCTTCTCTCTTGCTTAGACAGAGGTTGTATAGGTCTATCGCTGGTTGAGATTTCCTGTAGTTGAGTTTCGGTTGCGAGCTGAAGCTGACGGAGTTGCGTCCTCGGAAGACGTCGGTGGAAGGCCAGCTGGCGCGAGGGATGACTGGAGGGAGGACTGACAGTAGGAGCATTGGGAGACCTCCGCTGACGCTTGGAGTACGCCTGTTCACGTCTGCGAAAGCCATACCTTCCTCTTCTACTGTGTTGAGTTCAGTCTGAAATGTATGGAAGTGTGATTAGGTGTGTGATTTTTTTGGAGATAGTCTTAAACACAGTTATTACACAGTTATGCAAGTGGTGTCCCAGAGAAGTACCTAACTTATACAGACAGGAAGAAATTTAGCTTAATTTTGGTGCTATCCTATATTGTATTCGTAATAGATATCGATTGAAAAAAATATAATTGCAAAAATAAGAAGTTTATATTATTCATCTTTACAGTTGGCTGGCAGCATTGTTACATTTTCTCGCAATGCTGTTTTTTTTACAATGGTTTAAAGTCCATCGGGTGACATAATGTTCTCCTCAGTTCTTCAATCCATATTCAATAGTCAATAACTTTTGAAAATAAATATGGAATATATTGTTATTCCACTTACCCTTTTATGCAAAGACAGGGACGCATTAGACCCGCTGGCTGAGTCCAGAGGTTCCGCCAACAGTTTCTCGAGCCTGCCTATCTCCTTGTCCAAAGCCGCCACTTCTCTCTTATACACTCTGTTCTGGATCTCTATCCTGAAGTGCAGCTCTTGTGTCTCGTCTGTCACGAATCTTCTCGTCTTACATTCTAGTCTTAGGCCCATGCTTTGGATTACGGGGTCTTCTTCAGCTGGAATAATAATAATAATAATAATAATGTTTATTCACATAAAAATGTACATTTTTATCACAAAGTAGTTTTGCTAAATCTAAACTTAAAGTACACAAAAGTATTAGCATTTGAGGCCGAACTAGGCAAAGCCTGTATTTCGGCCTTCAACGCCTATCCCCCTGAGACACAAATAAATTATTTTGATTATAATAGTAATCGTCACAAGAATTAATGTACGTATCTAATACAACTTAGGGGAAAAAAAAGAGAAAAGAAAAATAAAGCAGAAACGTTAACAAATTACAATATTTTAAAGGTGAGGTGAGGTGTCCTCTCTTTGTGGGCGATGGATGTGTGCAAGAGTGAGTGTGAGAGGGTGTGTAAGAGTATGTAGCAAGACTGTTTTGCTTTTGTTTTAGTTTACATTCAGTTTTTAGAACTACCTGCAGTTGAGTCAAAGAATGTAGAATATAGATTTACTCTTGGTTTTTGGAACTAAAACCAATGTGCCAAGCTATTAAGTGCAGATAAACTGCTATGCAGCAGGATTAATATGGCTACTTTGTCTAGCGGGATGTAGTCAATATCAATTTGTTGGATGGAGCGATTGTAATTTTCGTTGAATACTTTAGTCTTTGATGGGTATTTTAATGTCAAACATGCTTGCACTCGCACTCGTTCAAGATACTGTGTCACGTACGTGCTGGTCTCGACACGAGAGAGCAAATACAGGACTTCAATATATCGTTTATTACACTATACCTGGTTTAACGCTACCACTCGCACGAGACACGTGAAAACCAATGCGAATGAAAGCATATTGTACGGCAGACGTTAATATCGTGTCAGCATATTATACTCACCATTACTCCTAATAGCAACAATCTTCGGCAGGAACAGCAAACACAAAGTGGAGGTAGTGGTGATCAAAATTAAGCTGGTTATCGAAATATACGCCAACGTAGCTCTTTCAGATATGATAGTCCCAATGACCACGACACTGGCGCTTGTGATGACGACAGAATAGACGCTTATGCCAATGTATTTGGAGTCATTTAAGGCTGAAATCTTGACGTTCCTGGTCTCCCAGGCCATGTAGACCCCCACGATGAGAAGAAGGCCTTTGTACGCGTAGAGGGCACACAACCAGCCCGTCGTGTTCTGGGATTTACAGACTTCTATCTGAAAGAGAGATAACAGGTTTTTTAATAATTCTTTCTTACATGTTGGTTTTAATAAAAATCGACTTATTTTATTAGCCTTAAGGTTTTAGGTACGAAATCGTCTTTAAACCTCATGCCTAAATAATACCAGTTTATTATTCCACTGCAAGGCAAAGACATCTCCTCATACACATTGACATTGATCACTAGGCGATTTCAGGCTTACGTAGTTAGTCCAGATTGTGCAAGGGCCCACGATGTTTTTGAGCTCTACGTATAAACTGAAAAAGTTATATTGATACTTGTCCGGTATCGAACCAGCAATTACAAGAAAACCGATATTTCCTAACCCGAACTTGATTTTTATTTTTAATTTTATTATTTATTTTGGTAATAACTATTATGGTGCTACTTCACTTATCGTATTTGGTTAAATATTTGCGTTACTTGGGTAATATAGATTGTGCTCTAGAACTATTGGATTATGGTTGATATTGAGTTGCACCGACTACACCAATATTTTGCCGAATATAAAGTTTGAGAGCTATGATCACAATTCTTTCAAACCTGTGGCTGATAAATAACACTTCGATCAGTAGTGCTGATCTCCGTGGTCAAGTTCTTCAGATGCCTCTCCATGGGGTCCAGCATGGTCCAGAGTGTGACTATCATCCCATCGATCACAAGGAGCGCACACACAAGGGATATGAGTGGCGTGTCCTGGAGTAACTTGGTTTTGCAGACGCCACTGCGGTTGCTGTAAATGGAAGAAGTAATAACTACTTGAGAACTTGTGATATTACTAATGATTACTTCATTTGTCATATCACAAATTCTAAAGTAATTATTTATACGTTTGTGACGCTTCCGTTAAATGAAATTGATTAAAAAATATATTCAATTTCCATCTTTATCTGTGAACGGGTTAACCAACCCAAGAAGAATAAAGGAAATCCTTAATTATTTAGGTAAAGAAGATAATATTCAGATGGGTGTAGCGGCGGTCGACGGACGACACGTAGTGTTGTTCTTCAACAATTCTCTACTTAAAAGTAGAATAGTCTTAAGCAAGTTAACATAAAACAGAAGAGTCCGCAGCCAGAATTTCATTTTATGGGGAGGGGGAGGCTCCTGATTTAACCTCCCTTCAAAAGTAACGCGTGCAATTTCAGGGACAGGGTTAACCCATAAAGCCACCCCTCATGGAAGTAGCTATATAAAAACACTCACCTTATAAATATCCTGTGCACCCGATATGTCTTCGCGAACATGGAGCCGAAGGCTAGTGAAAACCCAGCCGACAAGATGTACACTCTGCCCTGGAAATATGTCGAAGAGTAACGTTAATTCGATCAATTTTAAAATTGAAAACGGCTGTTTGCCTTCAAATTATTTATATTCTTATATTTATTGTGTTGGCGGCAGTTGTACGTAGTGGGCTATTCGACTTGGATTTTGTATTCGATATGAACACGTCAGTAAAATCACATACACATACGATTGTTGCCCTAAGTAGTCGGCGGAATTTCTCGTCTACTGAACTGAACGAATTGTGGTTGTGGACCAGTACATGTTCAAAGACCCCATAAAAGTCCTACTTACAGTGCACATCGCAGAAAAGGGCACATACGACGGCAGTGTGGCGTTGTCCACTCCCAGCAATGCGACGGCCGTGTATACTAGCACGCAGCCGATTAGTGTCATGTTGTTTAGGCGAGGAGATGATAGCTTTATTGATCTGGAATCAAGGCAAATAATATTCAATCCGTTATTTCCGGCAATTATGACTGGGTTTTAATGGTCCTTTACTTACCTTCGTTTACTATAATGCAGATTAAAAACCAAGAATGCTAGGGCCAGGGCGACCCCTAAAGCGGCTAACGCAGCGACTGCCAGCCTAGCTGGTGCCCACACGGAGTCCACTCTTAACACTAGCACGCGGCGTGCAGCGGGCACGCCTCCCGCCCATTGTGGCCGCGCGCATTCTGTGCACGTCATCTCGCGACCGTGCGTGTATAGGGCCACTGTTTTTGGTCTTCCGCCTGTGGGAATTGAAATAGAATTGTACAGTTTTCCTTCTCAATTTTCGGGTTAAATCCAGACCCTACTCAAACGACTGGATGTGACTTCTTGGGTATAATAAAGGATGAAGTTTATGTCAGCCTATTACTGTCCCACTACGCGGCAACTATTCTCATACAGAGAAGGCACAAACATTGATTACTACGCTTGCTTAAGGCAGATTGGCAGTTTCGGACTTATATTCACTACAATCCAGGTTTCCTCACGATGTTTTCCTTCACCAAAGATTGTGATTTTGAACAGAATTTAAGAAAAAAGTATTTGACTGTAATGTTTCCATTAATACATTCGTTAGTTTTGTGCGTTAACAAACTGTGACATCACGTATAATTCAGCATTAATAATAATTAAAGTACTGCTTTCTGACGAGATGTAGGGGAAGGTGAGGTATAATGATCCCCTTAAGGGAAAAACGTAACTGTGGCTAAAGTTGAAGGCAAAATCGCAAGAATTCTATTGTTGGAGGCAGTGAATTTACTTAACTTTGTAACTGCATACTTATTTTTTACTATATGTATGTAGTTTTCATGTATTAGAGGTTTTTGTTAAAGTTTAGTAAAGGATCATTTTATACACACCTATGTATAAAATGATCCCTGGGGAAGGGGTAAAATAATCCCAGGGATCATTTTATACCAAAAGTTAATAAACATTAATGAAATAAAAAACTCAGCTGTTTATTTTAATCATGTATTGTTTAAAACAAATAAAGTAAATCAAATAAAATATTTGCAGTCTTCTAGTGTCATTAGAGATCTTTTTTTAAAATTATCTACTACTCAATCAACAAAACTAAACAATAAAACATTGCAACAAACTTTTAAAATGTTTGCAAAATTAACAAAATACCAAGTCAAGCAATAGGTAATCAAATAAACTCTCAATCAAAAAAAAAAAACAAAAATAATACTTATCCCTATCAAAGGTTCTTATCAAAAAGAAATAAAAAAAGACCTATAGCCTTAATTTTTTTTTCACACTTTCAAGTTGAGAGATGCATATATCGCAAGTGAAATCGCCTTCATCGTCGCTGTCTACTCCCGCACAAGCCTCATGTCCCCATTGAAGACACACGACGCACCTAATCCACCCTTCGCCTTTGCTATCTTTGGAATATCTTTCCGTACAGAAGAGGCATTCGCTATCACTCTCCTCTTCAGAAGAATCTGGTGTGTTTTTCTTTTTTTTTCCTTTTCCCTTTCCTTTTCCTTTCCCGCCTCCTTTTCCTTTATCGTTCTGTTTGTTGGTAGTTTTTATTTTATTCGCTTCCTTATAGGCTTTTTTTTCTTCTATATCTGTTTTCTTTTTGACTTCCTCTTCAAGGTATTTTTTGTAGGGTGTGCTGGTCAATACTGATGTGTCTACTCTTATTCGTTTTGCACTCGTTCTTTTTCCAACTATCCTTGGTGTTGGTCGTATTTCTCGGGGTGTAATAACACCAAAAGATGTGGATGGAAGACCAGCAGCCAAAGCTGGAGGTAATCTTTCAGAAAATTCAGACGTTGAGATATTTTTTGGGAAGGACGGTGCTTGCCGCGATGACTGTGAAGCTTGTGGAGATGTTTGAGTCACAATTGGAGTCGACATTTGTAGTGGAGACAGCTGAGATGTTAAATGAATGGATTCTTGGACATCCACTTGTAAAGGCTGTAGTGTTTGAGTTTCTCGATTATTCGTTTGAGGAGAAAGTATTTGCACGGTTTCTGCTAATGGAGGATTGGACGTCTCAAGGATCGGAATGGGAGGTTCTACCGTGTCATTATCAACATCCATTTCAGTCGTTTCAGCTGCAATAAAGTCCACATTAGTGAAAATGTCAGGGTTGAACGGATATATTCCAGTTTTGCTGAATCCATTCATACTATTCAGTGGAACTGCTGCTTTTAGATACGCCTCTGTAAAAATTTTCGTTATTTGAAACACGGTCACTACTCTCCCAGGATTGTTATTCATCCACTTCTCCAACGCTTGGTTATGATAAACGCTTAGCGGATACATGACTCCGACGTCTAATGGTTGGAGTTTGTGGGTGCAATGAGGCGGCAGGCATAGAATAGTGACGTGATTATCCCTGGCTTTTAATACCACATTCAAATTTTTTGTGTGAGATAGGTGACCATCCAATATCAAAAGAGCCGGATCTTCTGCTGTCGGTTTGGCATAACTTAAGAAGTGATCGAACCACTGAGAAAACACATCTAGTTTCATCCAACCAGATGGATTGCATGCACTTATAGCGCCTGGAGGTGCGCCATCCATCAATTCTATTTTCATTCGGACTCTACGAAAAATTAACATTGGAGGAACAAAAGTTCCAGAAGCTGAGGTACAAATCACTGCAGTCGTTGTTTCACCTCTCTCAGCTGAAGTCACTCGCGCCACCTGTTTACGCCCTGTTTGTGCAAACACTCTCGAATTTTTCGTTGGGACAGTGCATAAACTCGTCTCGTCTACATTAAATATGCGATGGGGAGAAAAATAATGTTTTTCCTGCACGTTTTTCAAAGTCGAAAAAAATTTATCCACCACAGGCTTATTAAAAGCTCGCGCTCGAGCAGAAGACGTTGATTCCGGGGCACGCATCGTAATGTCCGGATGTCTACGTCTAAATCCACGAAGCCATTCAAATCCAGCTTTTCCTTTTACTTCAGAAAATGGATGCGGTAAATTATTTCTTTCTGCCAGTTGGTACGCTAAGGTTAAAACATCCTGTGTGGTCAGCCCGTACATTCTAGACTCCATGTCCTTAATATAGTCGACAAGTTCCTGTTCTTGTTCTTGGTTAAACACTGTTTGTTTGCTACCTAACTTTTTAACGGAGCCTACAGCTATTTTATTTTTGCCTTTGGCTCTTCTTTTTAATGCCATCACAGGGACCTGAAACTCTCTACTTGCGGTTTTGTAAGGCATGCCATCTCTGACGGCATCTAATGCCTTTTGCATTTTCTCTTCAGGCCAATTTTGGCGATTTGTTTTCCGTATATAAATTCTCGGCATAATCTGTAAAAATAAAAAATACTTATGGGGTAAAATGATTCCAGGGATCATTTTAAACACACAGAAAGGGATCATTTCACCCCAAACACCAAATTCCAACATATCGATCAAAACATAACCTTCAAATACCGCGTGCAGTGATCGAACATTGCTTAAATATTAGCTGACTGCTATTAATACCCGGATATAAAACAAGATTTCAATAAACACGAACAAGTAAAAAGTAACGAAAGTCCAAAAACATGCTTACCTTAGATCAGAGTCACACTTTTCGATTTTTTTTAAATTAAATCACGCAATGCGCTCGCACCGCCATGACACTAAAAGAGGCAACTGGCACGGGTACGCAAAACATATTTCATGTGCATTTCGATAGATGGCATTAGTTGTCTCTGATTTACGGCGGGGGATCATTTGACCTACAGGGATCGTATTACCTCACCTTCCCCTAGAATCTAGAAGAATAAAGGGTCCATAATATTTTTTTAGAACATGCTTTATTTTGTTTCGTTAATCTCTAAATGTTTCTCGCTGAAACTTGATTTCAAATCAACTAAGTTTACTGATAACCTGAATGATCAGAACTCTGTATGTGTGTAATGTACTCTATTATAATCTTTATTTTGGCAGACGTACCTTGAATTTGATAGAACGCTGAAGTACCTATTCTATCTGCACCATTAAATGAGACGGGTCCCTGAAAACAAGAAACATATTTGTGAAAACTTCTAGCAAGCCTTATAAAAAGTTATATTTCAATGAAGTAGCGAGCATCATATATTATTTCAAAACAAAGTGTATCCATGGCGTTTGTATGTCTAAAACTACTAAATTGATTATTTTATAATTTTCACAAGAACACAGTGTTTCATGAAGAAGTTATAAATAATGTTTTATTCGAATAATTAAGATTTGCGTAAATTCGTTGGACCCCATTTCCAGTGAATTTACCTTAATAAGAAAACAAATGAGTGAAATTGCGTACAAGTGCGTATAACTGTAATTTGTCCCATGCTTGTTAAACGTGCATTTCAATTTTTTTGTCAAAATGATATTTTTATCAATAAACGTTCGCCCGAAAGAACTAGTGCCCAAAAGATCGTTTGACTAATGAAGTTTTGCCTGATTTTCTGAAGAGCGTTGGAAAAAAACGGTTGTTCAACGAACGCCCGCCCGAAAAATCGCTGCCGCAGGAATATTCACTCTAATAAAACATTACATAAATCCGATAATTTCCTTCACAGTTTGACAACTAAAATCATAGCAATCGCAGTGTAAATAATAATCAGGGTAAAATACACCTATTTAATCATAATCAAACTAAATTATCAAACTGGTTTTAGTTTGAGCGGCTGTGGCTGAATATTCAAATCTATGTTAATTTAAATCTACCCACGTTAATAATTCGTTTGACGCGGTAACAGCCCTCGGCCATGTTTAGTTTAGTGTGTGATACAAGTTGTTTTATAATTTAACGTCGATAGCTGTATGTTGTTATCAGATAAATGTCCACTGTTGAAAAATAAATAGGGTTGGGGTAATACTAGGGAAACTACGCTTAGCATTTGAATTTGTGATGATTGTTACTACTGTATTATCCTCTCTTAGGCAAATTTTTTGACAAAGTATATAATAATTCGTATACTACATAACTTCCTGCGATGACCCACGGGCTTAAAACCGAAGACACACCTCGATAAACCGCGTTGATATGCCAATAAGAATGTTATTTATTTTGAATGAATTTTGACTTTGTTGTAGGTAAAGTGGCTTTTATAATATTGGCGCCCAAATGGGACTCTTTCAGTCTCTGTTGGGCGCCAATAACGCTTCTAGTTGTACTGAAAATAAAATTTGATCTAATACTGTTGTAGCAATATAATATTACTTACAGAAACTCCAACAAAACTGAGATTCGCAAGTTGATCCAGGAATTCCTTCGCCATATCCTGTCGATCGTAATCGAAATGGCTAAGTCCGAGTTTGGTACTGTTTGTTCCATTGGTTTTCATATTTTCTAAAGACCTCCAGAGCTGTTCTGCTTTGCTTAGGGCGAGGGCTATAGCCCAAACTGCGTCATACGTCTGAGGAGCGTATGGGGATACGGCCACACCAGCTGCTTCCATTTCTCGGTGGAACATTTCGTTTGTCTAAAAAAAAGATATTTTACTTATAAGTCATTCCATAGTTAATTACAACACATTATAAAAGGCAAATTTTGGCTTAATATTTCAGGAAATAGGGTAAAATAGGCAAAAAGTTTGTTAAATATGTTAAAATATCAGTGATCAACCTAGATCTTTTACCCTTGTATCTCATTATGTTACTATAATTCAATTGTTTTTCCATCAAAAAATTATAGATGAGTTACCATATAAGAGAAAAACCGGTCAAGTGCGAGTTCTACTCGCGCAACGAGGGTTCCGTTAATTTGTTTTTTAGTGAAATAACTACAAATTTACGGTTTTCGGAGTTTTCTCTTTACTTGTGCTACATGACCTTGCTTCTTGCCAAATTTCACGATTCTAGGTCAATGGGAAGTACCCTATAGGTTTTGAGTTTTGATTCCCTTGAAAATGTCTAAATATGCAATATAAACCGCCGTATCTTTTTATTGCGTTGATTTAGAAACTTGATTTTTTCACTGCTTTAAGAAATAGCAGATCTGAGTATGTGATATTAATTTAAGCTTGATATCTCGACGCGTTTCTGAAAAAAAAAGGTCTTGACAGACGGACGAACGGGAGGACGGACGGATGTGAACTAACTACAAATTTACGGTTTTCAGAGTTTTTGCTTTACTTTTGCTACATGACGTTGCTTCTTGCCAAATTTCATGATCCTTGGTCAATGGGAAGTACCCTATAGGTTTTGAGTTTTGATTCCCTTGAAAATGTCTAAATATTTTTTTTTTATATAACTTATGGGCTTGCTCTTGGTCCCAGACTAGTCCGAGGGCATAGACGCAATATAAACCGCCCTATCTTTTTATTGCGTTGATTTAGAAACTTGATTTTTTCACTGCTTTGGGAGATAGCAGACTTGAGTATGTGATATTGATTTCAGTATGATATCTCGACGCGTTCCTGAGAAAAAGGTTCTTGACAGACAGACGGACAGACGGACGCCTGATGTGAACTAACTACAAATTTACGGTTTTCAGAGTTTTCCCTATACTTGTGCTACATGACCTTGCTTCTTGCCAAATTTCACAATTCTAGGTCAGTGGGAAGTACCCTATAGGTTTTGAGTTTTGATTCCCTTGAAAATGTCTAAATATGCAATATAAACCGCCGTATCTTTTTATTGCGTTGATTTAGAAACTTGATTTTTTCACTGCTTTGAGAGATAGCAGACTTGAGTATGTGATATTAATTTCAGCTTGATATCTCGACGCGTTTCTGAGAAAAAGGTTCTTGACAGACAGACGGACAGACGGACGCCTGATGTCAACTAACTACAAATTTACGGTTTTCGGAGTTTTCCCTTTACTTGTGCTACATGACCTTGCCTTTTGCCAAATTTCATGATTCTAGGTCAATGGGAAGTACCCTATAGGTTTTGAGTTTTGATTCTCTTGAAAATATCTAAATATGCAATATAAACCGCCGTATTTTTTTATTGCATTGATTTAGAAACTTGATTTTTTCATTGCTGTGAGAGATAGCAGACCTAAGTATGTGATATTAATTTCAGTTTGATATCTCGACGCGTTTATGAGAAAAAGGTTATTGACAGACAGACGGACAGACGGACGCCTGGTGTGAACTAACTACAAATTTACGGTTTTCGGAGTTTTCCCTTTACTTGTGCTACATGACCTTGCTTTTTGCAAAATTTCATGATTCTAGGTCAATGGGAAGTACCCTATCAGTTTTGATTTCCTTGCAAATGTCCAAATTTGCAATATAAACCGCCGTATCTTTTTATTGCGTTGATTTAAAAACTTGATTTTTTCACTGATTTAAGAGATAGCAGACCCGAGTATGTGATATTAATTTCATTGATATCTCGACGCGTTTCTGAGAAAAAGGGTCTTGACAGCCGGACGGACGGACGGACAGACGGACAACAAAGTGATCCTATAAGGGTTCCGTTTTTACCTTTTGAGGTACGGAACCCTAAAAAATATAATGTCTGCAACGTCTCACGTGAATACATCAGGCATACAAACATTTCTAACCGGGACAGAATTCTGCTTTGCAGGTGTGATGGTATTACCTCAGATAAGCTGTTCACAAAGTGCTCTATTACCACTATACACTATACTTAGCTATAATCGTCAATAATCTGCGAACATCAGTTATTATGATATTGTAAACCACTACAATTACCGCTTGTGGTTTTTTGAGCGGAATTGAGAGTGACATAGTAATATATTGGTTAGTCCTAATCAATTCACAATATCTCTACAAACAAGTATCTTCACTGTTACACCGCTAACTCAAAATCAATGATTCTCATCATCTTCCTAGCATTTTCCTAAGTACGTTGAGATCGGCTCTCAGCCTAACTGGTTTCCAGTGTTTTACGTGAAGCGACTGCCTTTTAGACCTTAACAATCCACTTACTGGGCGTTTTCTGGCTTTTGACTACCCGTAAATAATGTCAAAGTTCTACGAATGACAACCTTGACCAACGGCTGTATATGCTTTTCGAGGCACGGGATGGCAGTGATTTTTAAGATAAATTTCAGAAAGCACAATATATGAATTGAAAAAGTCACATTGGTACTTGCCCCGTGCCCGCAACCCACAACCTTTTACATGAAAGGTGAATGTTTTAAAGCAATGATACTAGAGGTAAAAAAATAAGTAAGTACGAGTTATAAAGCGTTCTACTAGATCTCTACTGAGAATGTATAAAAAAATTAATGGTTTAAAAACGACCATAGAATGTAAAATAAAGTATAAAATAAGTAATAAGTTGCGACTATGGTTGCAGACTTCAGAAAATAGAAGAATGAAAAAAATTACTTTACATAGGGGAGACTTTCAGCATGACGGTAAGGGCGCATTACACACAGGGTAACTATTACATATTAATACAAAAAAGTATCGGAGACTATTCTGAGCGAAATCGCGTTTAGATACCTCAAAAAGAGTACGTCAAATTGATTGGCGTCATTAACCCAATAGACTTGGTTTAAAATATTACTGGCATTCACTTCATATTCAATATATATATTTCTGAACATTTTTATTAGTTGCTGCTAGATATAGCAATGAATAAGGCATCAACCATCCGCGAGGCACTCCGACTCAATGTCACTCCGAGATTTATATCTTCACGATGTATGTGCCTATAAATAAAAGATGAAAGCTTGGGCACAGTTTAACGATCCATACAGTTGTAAAACGAATGTACTTGCATAGAGCAACGGCGGGGATCTCGAGGGGAAGTGGGCGGCGCGGATCGCTGCCCGCGAGTGCGCGTAGTTGGCGGGCCAAACTCTGTGGGGCTAACGCATCCGTGTAAATCGCAAGCAAGTTGTCAAGAATCATTGAATAAACTTATTATAATGGTGCACACTTCTTGTTCTGTGTACGGATGTACCTCGACAACGAGACACAATAAGGATTTAAGATTTCATAGATTTCCCCGTGACGCGAGGTAAGTTTATTCTTATAAATTCGTATTAAACAAGTGGGTACCTACTAATATTTATTTTGTATAAACTAATAATACCCGTCGTGTTTATAGTTACGTATATAATTATAGTAGGTACGAGTAAAGTTAAGTTATACACGTATTCGTATACGTTATATTATTACAATCGGAAAAACATTTCAATCGGCATCATTTATATTTCGTATTGTAGGTATATACGCTTTGCGAACGGGCTATCTCAGGCACTTGGACAGTTAGGTTATTTATTTATACAAAAGTAAAAAAAACTAAAACCTGACTACGAAAAAACCCGGATAAAACAATAAGCAAAGGTACCTGACAGTCTGTTTCCAGGTTATGACCGTAGTCGCATGCCGCTGTGACCTGTCTTTTTTTCTTCTAAAGCTTGTATCTCGAAAACGGTGTGTCCTATCGCAAAAATAATGAAGAATTTGGCCCCCTTTATAAAACCCCACAGCCGCGTAATTCTCACATGTAGGTAATATTCAATTATGAAAAAAATAAAGTTTGTCTTTTTTGACAACCCTTGCACATTTGCACGCGGTAGCGTAAATACCTACACGGGCGGCGGTGTCGTCCGACATCAAAGGCGTTTTCCAACTGTATGGATCGTAAAACTGTGGCTTGGGGAATCTGCTGCTGTGCTATTTTAGGAAACCTATCCATACAACATTGGTTCAAATCGGTTTTAGTTAGTTGTATTTTGGTAGACTGTGTTTGGGTTTCTAAAATAGGATCTTCGAAATCAAATTCTATTTATGGAATCGGAGGTATTTTATAAAGTGGGGTAGAGTTTCTTTTTCTAGGAGAATTCTTCAAGTGCTTGTCTCATCAAGAACCTCAGAGTTTGGCCTATAAGTCTTGTTAATAACGAAGCGTCGCTCGGGCCTATGTTGTGCTTATAATACCAGTACACAATATTGGCGAGTAACAGAGTAATATTTAACAAACGTACGGAATAAATATCATTTCATGTTTATTTATTAATCAGCCTGAACGCACCTTTACCAGCCTCAAGCAATTTCATAATATTTCACATTCATTTCAGATTCGATTCAGTTTCTACCGAATGGGTGCATAATAAACAGTGATCCAATTAAAACAATTTTTGCGCGTTTTATTCATAAAACAGCAACTCTTTTTATCGTTAAATAAAGAACCTTTACGCGTTTTTATTCGACAAAATGAACAGAGAGTTTTCGTTGAACCTAAATATTCATAAAGTAATAAAAAATTAACATGACAGACTCAGCAATAATTTCATATCTCGCTAAAGGAGAGCCGTATTGTTAATTAAATGACAATCGCCCGAATAACTGGAGTTATGAACTGAGGTCGCTATGATTCTTATGGGAGGACTTTGGTACTATATTCCCAACCCAATCATCACAAGTCCTCACAAGCCAGAATCATCAGTGGTGACCACCAGAAGAACGCCGAGGCAGTAAATACAGTCTTGAAGCCGCCATTATCCTGTCCGGAAATCCGCAAGGACTATGGATAAGGAAGTTTCTTGCTCCTCCGCTGATCTTTAATTAGCACTAAAGAACCTACTTTTTCCGTAACAGTAAAAAGGAACAAAATTGGCTTTGACGGAGCACAGTATTCTCTATTATTTTAGTTGTACTCGAGATATCTCGAACCCAAGCTTAGCAGCAGGGGTTTGAGGTATCACTACGTAATTGTATAAAAAAATGTTACATGAAAAAAATATTTAGCAGTAAACAAATCTAAAGTTCCCATCCATTGTCACAGCCGTCTAAAAACTGACACTCACCAATCCAGAAAAACTCGCAGCGTCCCCCACGATGCCTCGATGCGCAGTGACAGTGACCAGCCCCTCAAGCGCACGCGCAAGCTGCGGGCGCGCGCACGGCGGGGCTCCACGAATGCGCGGTGGCATGCCTGACACCAGCCACGCGTACTCCGCGCCGAACATGCCCAGTCTGAACGCCTGCGATCTCACAAACACCTCACACTTAATAGAGCTTAGTGACTATTTGGACCACACTTAAGGGTTCAAAAAAAAACTAAAATCAGGGCATTTATTTCACTTAGACCATGTTTATAGGCACTAATGAATTGTCAAAAAGTCGGTCGGTTAGTCAGAAAAGTGACGCTAATTGCCTGAACGTAGATCTCTATGGAGAATAATAGGAAAGAAATTCCACGGCCACTCTTTTTATAAAAAAAAACATGTTTTACAAAATGTTGGTTACACTATTTTCAACCGACTTCATTGGTGTTTTTATATGTGAAAACAATGTAGGTAAATAACAAAATAAACACTTATAAAACGATAATAAAAACTCATGGCTGTTAAGAGATGACCGATCTCAACTAACAGCGCCCGTTCACAAGCATGACACGTGGCATCAACACTATTTAGCTCAACCATTTTGAAGGTAGCTGGTGAGAATTAAGCACAAGTGAACCTAAATAAGGATCATTCTCCCTGATTCCATCAGCAATTCTGAATATCGTACATTGCCGACACGTAGGGGACACGCACGACGCAGCCACGTCTGGGCAAGTGGAGTATAAGAAGCCCCTCGGCAGAGGAGAGACGATTTTTAAAGGTAGGCTTTAGGTTTGGGTGGCTTTAGGAGAGCCCAGCATCTGTCCAATAGTGGACTGACAGTCTATTAGGCCAGACTAGCCAGTTTTGTGCCAATAGTGCTCTGAGTTTAGTGCAAAGGCAAAGTTTTGATGATAAAATAGAAACTTGAAGCCGACTCACCTCACAGAATATCTTAGGTATCATCTCTTGCGAGAAGCTGCCAATGATGATACGCGTGTCCAGTTCCTGAAGACAAGAAAAGTAACTGTTATTAAAGTTCTACAATTTTTACGGAAAAAACACCATAGCTGAGTTTCATCACTCCTCGACAATTAGAGTGAGGTAAGAGGGAGCATGTACTATCTTGATACGTAAACTAGTGCATAAGGTAGGGACACTGTAAATTAGTGGCCTCATACTTAATCACATGATTCTACTCGTGATAACACATAAGTTTCACAAATAAACGCACTTGCCGAGCAGGTTTACTTTAGTCATAAGCAGTTAAGTTTCTGACCTTGATAGGTACCAAAATTGACAACGCGCCGGTCCTGCCCTTTGAAAAAGATATCGCTCGCTACCTGCAGTGCCTACAGTATGTACTAACACACTAACAGCTCAAACAGTTAAGCAGAAATTATATTTTTTGGGAATGTTGCTTGCTATCCCAACATATCAATGCGTTTACATAAGAGCTGTTAATTACCAGCCACCATTAAAATACATATCTCAACGTTTCTATCAAGATCGTCGGTCGTGGGCACAATTCGGTCGCTCGGGACAATAAACTTACATTAGATTCTGGGTTTACATCATTAGGTACCCGTATTTGTGACCCGCATCCTACAATCCAAGTACTATCAGAGATATACTGTTATCTAATAGCTATACCATACCTCTTTGTCGACATCTAAAACTAGCCAAGTTTGCACATCGTTCAATGTCAGCACATTTCATAGTACGTTGGAGTGTATCATTATTTTCAATTTGTTATGACAGAAACCCACATTGGCGGAGTTAAAAAGTATTTTAAAGTGCGAAGTCCTGTAACTAATGACTTGGGTCTGTTTTTTGGAAATTGGAGCTGTTATAGTTGAATATCATTGCCTAATAGTTAAGGCATCCGCTTCTCATGTGACTACGGATTTTAAACTAGGGAATTGTCCGGAGTGTACGGAGGAGTACAGTGGAAGACATTTAAGAGAAGATCATATTCTGATGGAGTGTTTCCTGAACGAGGCCGAAAGATTTTGAAATTATACCCAACTCAATGGATACCTATTGGCAAATACAAAGGTTGCGCCATCTTAATGAAAAGATGCGAGTAACTTAGTAATGTATTGTACATGTATTTATTTTTATCTCTGTCTACTTTGTATATATAGTATGTATGTATATTTTATGTATATATTTATGTATTTAAGTAACTATTTTATTGATTTATTTGATTCCTGTAACTTTTCTGTTTATTTGCACCTACCATGTTTTATCTCTGCATCACCTTAAGGTAGACTGGTAGAAAATGCCTAAGGCAATGTACTGTGTGTCGTACATAAAGTTTAATAAATAAATAATAAACTTAGTAAATTAGTTAGGATAGAATTGAGATTAGGATTGATTTGTTAACACTAATGAAGGTGGCATAATCAGTTTGTGCTTAAGCACAAACCCGCCTATAATTAAAGAAGAAATTAAAAAAATAACATTTCAATTTCTTATTACTTTCTAAGTATTTTTGGTGATATAAAGTGTTTTGGAAAACACGTAAAGACGTTGGTCTCGATTGTCGTTGGTAGCTTTTGCAGTCGTTACTATCGAAAAATAAATCAAAGGTCATATTGTCAGGTTATCCTTTTATCCGGTAACTGAATTGTGAAGGTCTGATAAGCAGGTGCTCCCGGTAAAACACTGTTATTTAGCTGGATTCAGTTCGACTGGAAGGCGACCCTAAAATAGTTGGGAAAAATTGGTTTGGTTTGATGAATTGTACTTTTCAGTTTTTAACCGACTTCAAAAAGGAGGAGGTTCTCAATTCGTCTGTATTTTTTTTTGTTTTTTTTTTTTTGTATGTTTGTTACGCGATATCTCCGTCAATTGTAAACGGATTTTGATGGTTCTTTTTTTGTTTGATAAGTCATGATTCAGGGTTCCATATAAATTTTGTGGCGATCGGTTCAGTGCTTCTCGAAAAATTCACCAAGAACAAAAAAATATTGACGAAATTTTCATAGACGATGTGTGCTTTGTCTTCAAGTTTCTATTTTCGTTTTATAAGATTGTTAGTAGTTTTATTTGAAAATAAATTACTTTGAAAGATACTATACACAGTCAAACATTGGGAGTCGACACTAAAAAGTAAAAAATAAAAAACTTTTTTCAAAAAAATAATAACCGCCTTCAAAAACTAAAAACCCAAAAATAACTAAAATTTCGGAAGTCGGTGGCTTCTCTTCTGCCATTCAATTTGTGTTGCCACCGACTTCCGAAATTTTAGTTATTTTTGGGTTTTTAGTTTTTGAAGGCGGTTATTATTTTTTTGAAAAAAGTTTTTCAGTTTTCCGACTACTGAAAACTATTTACGTAGTTTAACAACATAAACTTATTCCCTCACATAGTGATATAATTTGCTTGATTCTTCATCTTTGTTGACGTGTTTAACTGAGTGAGAAGAGTAAATACTGTCTTGTCCGTATGTTTGTGTTGTTCGACACAAAGCTGCGTTCACGAATTACAATCACGTTTATGTTCATAGCAAATAGAGCTCACGATACGTGCATAATAAATTTCTATTGATGTATAATAGTAAGTTATTTATTTTAGCAGGGCAATTCTATTGAGTGTTACAAATGTTTGCTACCCAAATACGCTAAAGAAATATAAGCTTTCATCTGTTGAATTTCAAAAAAGTTTCTGTCGAATTTCAATGAAGTTTATACATATAAATTAACTAGCTTCTGCCCGCGACTTCGTCCGCGTGGATTTTTGCTGAATTTTCTTTGCTATAAACCTCAAGGAGCCCGAGACATTTCCAACGAATGCAAAACCGAGGAAATCGGTTCGTGCGTTCTGGAGTTATAGCGTCAGGAAGGAAAACCCGACTTATTTTTATATAGTAGATATCACTAATTAATATAAGTTTATATCAGACATTTTATTTTTCGGAAGTACTGCTAGATAGCATTTTAGTCTAAAGTAATGCTACTAAGTAAGTATCCTACGGGTCCCTACGGATTCTTATTATACCCTCCGCTGTCCGTCTGTTCGTCCATTCAACTGTCTGTCAGCGGATAGTATCTCATGAACTGTAATAGAAAGAGTTGAAAACACAGAACGGGTATTCACTTGTATTTACTATTATAAAACAAATAATGGAAAAAAAACGTTTTTCCAATCAATTTTGATATTGTATGGTAGTTGTAGTATTGCCATATAAGGTTAGCCTTCATATGCAAATCTTGTTCGCAATGCTTAATTTTTATTTTACCCAAAATAATTTATTTTAGACTCACATTTAAATTAAATCATTTAAGTACACAAACACGACACAACAAATTTCTTAAAACAAATTAGTGCTTAAATCCTCACCCCGAAATAAACTTAAATTACAACCAACAACATTAAATTAATTAATTTTGATTTATTAATTCCTGGGAATGCTTTTAGGAGCAATTTGTTTTAAAGTAGGCATTGTGTTGTGGCTGGTGGTAACAATAGCTAGGCAAAGTTGTGCCAACTTTCACTTTGACGTGAAACAATGTTGGTTTTCGAACGACCTTGGCGCGATCATTTTGTATATCTCCTTTTTTGGGTTCCGTAGCCAAATGGCAAAAACGGAACCCTTATAGATTCGTCATGTCTGTCTGTCCGTCCGTATGTCACAGCCATTTTTTTCCGAAACTATAAGAGCTATACTGTTGAAACTTGCTAAGTGGATGTATTCTGTGAACCGCATTAAGATTCTGATACAAAAATAGAAAATAAATAAAAAATTTGGGGGTCCCCCATACATAGAACTTAAACTCAAAAATTTTTTTTTCATCATACCCATATGTGTGGGGTATATATGGATAGGTCTTCAAAAATGATATTGAGGTTTCTAATATCATTTTTCTCTAAACTGAATAGTTTGCGCGAGAGACACTTTCAAAGTGGTAAAATGTTGGTTCCCCCCCCTGTAACTTCCAAAATAAGAGTATGATAAATAAAAAAAAAATATATGATGTACATTACCATGTAAACTTCCACCGAAAATTGGTTTGAACGAGATCTAGTAAATAGTTTTTTTTTAATACGTCATAAACTCATAAGTAGGTACACTTATTGTGACGGACGGGAAACTACGGAACCCTACATTGAGCGTGGCCCGACATGCTCTTGGCCGGTTTTTTGGATGTTGGATTTTAAATGAGATTTTCATTAATGTGATTTTATTGGCGCGGTTATTGGGAATTTGATTAATTATTATTTTGTACTCAAAATTAAAAGCTGTAAAATTCATATTAATATTATAAATGTGAAAGTAACTCTGTCTGTCTGTCTCTTCTTCACGCCTAAACCACTAAACCGATTTGAATGAAATTTCCTACAGATATAGTCTGGGATCCGAGAAAGGACATAGGATAGTTTTCATCTCGGAAATCCCTTGGGAACGGAAACTATTATTCACGCGGACGTAGTCGCAGGCAAAAGCTAGTTTTAGATAAAATCTTTACTTCAACTTTCAAGAATTTACGATCTTGTAAAATAAAACATCCTATTTTTTTTTTATTTTTGGCAATTTCTATCCGATACCCCGCTTTTATCCAGTGAGAACTGACTATATGGGCAAAAACAAGGCAAATGGGCAAAGGGGCAGGTCACTCAAGGTTGTTGAAAACGAAGGCTTAAAAAATAGCTACAGTCCAAACTCAACAAAAGAAATGGTTTCCTTTGTTTTGAAGAGCGTTTGACAAAGAAACCGGGAGTGTTTTCGTTTGATTTATTATTATGAGGAGCATATTTGTGGAGGTGTTTCGGATACAGAGTTTCGCACGTTTCGGTCGAAACAGGAATTTTATTATTAGCGGGATTTAACGCGCACGTTCCTTATTTTAACCGACTTCAAAAAAGGAAGAGTTTTTTTTGTATGTTTGTTACGCGATATCTCTGTCAATTGTAAACGGATTTTGATGGTTCTTTTCATGATTCAGGGGTGGTCCCATATAAATTTTGTGGCGATCGGTTCAGTGCTTCTCGAAAAATTCACCAAGAACAAAAAAAATGACGAAATATTCATAGACGATGTGTGCTTTTTCTTCAAGTTTCTATTTTCGTTTTATAAGATTGTAAGTAGTTTTATTTTGAAAATAAATTATTTTGAAAGATACTATACACAGTCAAACATTGGGAGTCGACACTAAAAAGTTAAATAAATAACTTTTTTCAAAAAAATAATAACCGCCTTCAACAACTAAAAACCCAAAAATAACTAAAATTTCGGAAGTCGGTGGCAACACAAATTGATAGGCAGAAGAGAAGCCACCGACTTCCGAAATTTTAGCTAAACCATGATCACAAGCACGCTCTGCTTGCGACTATTGCAGGCGTAACCCTGCCAAAACGTCAAACAAAAAATAAAAAAATAAATATGCAACGCGAAAGTTTAAAGGATAAAATAGGAATTTTAATATTGTTAATATATTTTGTCGGTGGTTCGGACGATACTTTTTATTTAAACCTAACTATATAATGTCAAAATGAAAAACAATTTTTATTCTCAGTGTAAAAACTGAAGTGAAATAAATTTAATTAATTTGGTATGGTGACAATTGAAAATTTTTTTATTCTGACCGCACACAAAAGAACTTACAAAGTATGGTCACACCTCCTTAAAATATTAATAACTAGCATTTCCCGCGACTTCATCCACGTGGAATAATAGTTCCCGTTCCCGGGGGATTTCTGGGATGCAAACTATCCTATATCCTGTCTCGGGTTCCAGACTATCTCTGTACCAAATTTCATTCAAATCGGTTTAGTGGTTTAGGCGTGAAGAAGAGACAGGCAGACAGTCAGAGTTACTTTCGTATATTTATAATATTAGTATGGATAATTTGTTTCGACCAGAGCGGGCGAAATTCGGCTAAAACACCTACTAAGACCATATATGCGCTAATAAGTACTACTGAGATATTCTGAGAAACCTTTTTATTTTTCCTTAAACAATTTCTTTGTGTTTCAGTATTGAGATTTAGAAACTTTGGATCGCTTCGAAATTCGTTTTAGATTAAGCCAGTACAGGAAAGATTTGCATATCTTTTTTGTTGTTTCTTTGGCTCGTGAAATATAGGATTATGTACAGTCAGCGAATTAGATAGGTATGCAGGACAAATTTTCTTAAAAACCGATGAATATAATTTTACTTTACTTATATATTTATATTGTTTCTAATATAAATTTTGGGGGTATTCCTCGGAGCGCTCCTGTTTTGAAGCGCTCCTAACGAAGCGCTCCCAAAATATTCCGCCAAGCGCTCCTGTTGGGAGCGCTTAGAAAATCAAACTGAAAATATTATTATTTCATTCCTCGAAGCGCTCCTATGACGTGACGATACCATTGGGAAGAGCATGAAGGATTTGTAAGAAACTATATCGATATCGACGTTTTAAAGTTCAACTATCATAATTGGTATTTTTATTAAAACTACTAGGGAAGCATAAATGAACTGGAACTACGTACTTTAGTGACTTTAGTGACACAAGCAAGACACTACCCGCTGTTGTAACCCTGATCCCAGTTTTATCCTAGAGAGTCGCGTGGTCGCGTTACCAAGTGATTCCGAATGAAGCCGAGCATTTCCGGAACTAGTTTACATCGAATACGCATTTTTTTGTCTTCTAAAATTATTAGTTGCGAGTGCGCCTACGTCACATGAAGTTGTGTACTAAGAAAAGTTTGTTTTATTAAAAAATTAACGAAAAGTGAAAAGTTTGTTTTAATTTGTGATCAATCTATGGCACGTATTGCTGGGATGGATATGAAAGAAAGGAATAACATGAAAGTTAATTATTAAAACGATATTATTATAATATACAAGTTGAGTAGTATCGCATAAAGAATTACTTCTAGTTCATTTCTGTTTTCCTGATAGCTATAGGTTATGTACTGTTATATATGTTACGGCTAATACCCGAAGTGCGGCTACACTTAGTTTTAGCCGGTTAGAACTAGGTGTAGCCACTTACTCTTGGTTAAACCTAGTACGAGCCGATTGTTTTCGGGTAAAACTAGGTCTAGCCTTCATCATGCCGGCTACAACTAGGTCCAGCCATTCCCTGTTGGATAAAACAAGGTCTATCCGATATCATTCCGGCTAGAACTAGGTCCAGACAATCCCTGTTGGATAAAACTTAGATGCGTGTCCCGCCAAGCCTTCCGCCCCGCGTCACACTCATGACTCACAGCATCTGCAGCAGCGGCGCGGGGTGGAGGGCATAGCAAGGCACGCGCCTCTGCAGGTTGTGAGCGCCAGGTGCTGCTGATCTACTGCAGGTCTACTAGCGAGTGTGACTCACAGCGTCTGCAGCAGCAGCGCGTGTCTTAGTTTTATCTAACAGGGATTGACTGTACATAGTTGTAGCTGGCATGCTATCGGCAGAGATTTTTTAGATATTAAAAAAAAACATCCAATAAAAAGAAACGTAGAGAGTTTTTTATTTTTATAAATCACATTGTAATAATTAACACAAATTATTAGGAGTACAGTTTTTAATATAATAGGAACAATCAGAAATTTTTTTTTAACAATAGACAATAAGTAGTTGCATATTATAATTTAAGTTAGTAGACCTGCAGTAGATCAGCAGCACCTGGCGCTCACAACCTGCAGACGCGCGTGCCTCGCTATGCCCTCCACCCCGCGCCGCTGCTGCAGATGCTGTGAGTCATGAGTGTGACGCGGGGCGAAAGGCTTGGCGGGACACGCATCTAAGTTTTATCCAACAGGGATTGTCTGGACCTAGTTCTAGCCGGAATGATATCGGATAGACCTTGTTTTATCCAACAGGGAATGGCTGGACCTAGTTGTAGCCGGCATGATGAAGGCTAGACCTAGTTTTACCCGAAAACAATCGGCTCGTACTAGGTTTAACCAAGAGTAAGTGGCTACACCTAGTTCTAACCGGCTAAAACTAGGTGTAGCCGCATTTCGGGTATTAGCCGTAACATATATCTATAACTACATTTTAGTCATAAACAATTACTAAATAATAAGATCGTTATAGTGAATAATACCAAAATAATTTTAGACTTTAATCGTTGGTGTACAATTTATAAGAGATCATTTAGGTGCCTCCTCGCAATTTCTGCCACCCTGGTCTCTAATCGTTGGTGTACAACTTATATGAGATCATTTAGGTGCCTCCTGGCAATTTCTGCCACCCTGGTACTTTTCATCGAAGCTTTTATTTTTACTATTCAGTTATTCTAGCTATTTCTAGTTTTAATATAAGCAACTAGTAGCCGTCGAAATGTTTATCGATATAATTTGTTACGAACACTTCATGCTCTTCTCTATGTTTCGTCATAGGAGCGCTTCGAGGAATGAAATAATAATATTTTTAGTTTGATTTTCTAAGCGCTCCCAACAGGAGCGCTTGGCGGAATATTTTAGGAGCGCTTCGTTAGGAGCGCTTCAAAACAGGAGCGCTCCGAGGAATACCCCAAATTTTGAGATAGGACATAGGATAGTTTTCATTTCAAAAATATCCCGGGAACAGGAACTACGATGGTAAAACCGCGGGAAAAGCTAGTTTGTAATATTTTGATTAATTCTGGCATTAAGCATTTCATGGATTGTCGCGATGATCCAGTGGTTAAGACTCCGCCTAATATGTTTGTGGTTGCCAGTTCGAGCCAAACATTTAAAGAACACAACATTCAATTTAAACCTTCGAAACACGTGATTCGAGACACAATAGAAAGCAGCGCGACAGCCGGCTGTCGCATGGTCTTCGAGAAGTCAATGCAAATTACAATAATAACGGTAATTATAAATGCCATATTTAACTTAAAAGACAGTAAAGTTAAAGTGCTGCTCTTACATAATATAAAATAATCTTCAAATCTGATAACTGAGCAGTCAAAATATTGATAATCGAGAATGCCTTATTTTTTATTTATTGCTTTTAAAGCATGCATCTAGTGATTAGACTTTATTGCTAACTATTCTATATGAAATTTGCTAAAAGTGTAAAAACGAAACGAAAATCACAATTTGCCACGTCGGCTGCGCTTGGTAATGCTAATGTAAAATAAGTCTTAAGCGCCATCCCCACATTTCAGGGTCAGACAGAGCTATCCGTGTTCCGAGTTGCCCATTTCAGTGTTTCCGTCACGGACGTGCCATCCGTCACTCGTGTTCACACATCACACATATCAGGGAATTTTTTTTCCCATCCCTTACGAAACTCGGCAAGGCCGGGCACCCGGATTTGTGTAGATAGCGCTTTAAGCTGAGATTAATAAACGTTTCATAGCTAAGCAATATAATTGTCATCGTCACCGAACTGCCAAACTAGGTGGCAAGAAAAAGATGGAAAATAGCTAAGCCAAAGTATGCCGCCATAACCATAATGAAAATACGGCACCAAAGTTCTGTATGTAAACACTAGCGATCTCTTATACTACCTGCCGGGGTTGCGGAATGTTTATAATAGTTACCGTGACCCTGGAACATAAAGGGCAATCGAAGGAACATGAGTGGGTTTTACTCAGTAAAAGTCTGACACGCCCTCCCGCCGTACCCAGGGCGGGAGCAGTCATTTGATGATTTCCCAAAAACAAAAAAACTCTTATACTAACTTTTCTAACTATAACTTTTCTATAATATAGAATAATATATGCTTAATATAGGCTTTTCTTTACTATATGTATGCATGTATTATACATATAAATCTTTCTCTTGAATCACTCTATCTATTAAAACTGCATCAACATTCGTTGCGTAGTTTTAAAGATCTTAGTATGCATAGGTACAGACAGCGACTTAGTTTTCTACTATGAAGTCGCCTTTTTCAATTTACTCGCTTCACTAGCTAAGTTTTCTAAGAACCAAGAAACACGGTAACGGCTGTTTATTATTCAAAGATAGTTCGAACTTTTAGCATTAACTAGACTTTAAAACTTTTAGAAATAACCAATTTTAAACTCGACTGGAACAAATGTTTAAGTGATGTGGCGTCGTGAAGTCAATATAATTTGTCAAACTTAGTTCGTTATACGGTCGGAGGCTGTGGCGAGAATCAATCACTTGTGGCTTTAATAGAGTTCTATTACGTCTTGAATATTGTAAATTAGAACTTGTGCTTAAATCTAATATGTATCTTCTTGAGCTTAAATCTAATATTTATCTTCTTGTGCTTATTCTCAGCATTCTTTGGTCCATTGTTGAACATATGTGGCTAACATATTACGTGTATGATTTCTAAAAATCTCTTTACTAATAAAGTACTACGACCAATATGACTGCAAGTTATAACTTCATGTCGTTCATTTTAGAACATAATTTAATTTTTTTTACGTAAACAGATCGGATATTAGATCAAGACACAGATAAACATAAACACACAGAAAGTTTTAGAGCTTTGAATACGCGAGTTCTTTACTAGATAAAAGTTCCAAAAAATTGTCACATATCTACATATTGTAAGACAAAATCAAAGAGGTTTTTTTTTGCATTTTGATTATTTTGATACTACACTGGTTTAAATGGTGGAGCGTTTGGCTTCTGCATTACAGGTTCTGTTCCTGTACGGGACAAATAACTGTATGACTTACAGGGATACGTTTGGAGTATGGTTGTTAAACTTCCTCAGTATAAAGGAGAAATTCCTAGCATGAGGCAATGTTTAAAAAGCATATAACTTAGTAATCACACCATTTTTATCTCCATTACAATTCGTCAAAAAATCCTCCATAACACAGTAATTTCCGACCATGCGACAGCCGGCTGTCGCGCTGCTATTGTCTTTCTATTGTGTCTCGAATCGCGTGCGTTCGAAGGTTTAATTACGTATTGACCTCCTAGTTGGTCCAATTCGGTCTAAACCGAATCACCCTCCACTGTCGTGTTGTCACTATCAATCAGTTCTGATTGATTCAGTTCGCCCGAGTTCCGACTACTTCAAACAGTGACTGTTTGAGAATTGCATTTTGGTGCATTGGGATTTAAATTCTAGCTTTATTAATGTTTGAGGATTGTTTGGTAATTCAATGTTATTACATTACTAGCTTTTGCCCGCGGCTTTGCTCGCGTTAATAAGACTCAAAAATTAGCCTATGTCACTTTCCATTCCTGCAACTATCTCCACCTAAAAGATCACTTCAATCCGTCGCTCCGTTTGCCGTGAAAGACGAACAAAGAGACAGACACACACACACTCTCCCATAATATTATAGTATAGTATGTATGAGTAAATGAGTATGAGCAAAATTCAGGCAGTTGATATGTAACGCTCTTTTTGTGTTAGGTAAACACAAGTATAATGAAGAGAAATGTGCATAATAGGAGTCTTACCTTATCAATGGATATTATTAAAACTTTAGCAAAGAAAGTATACAAACTTTTTCAGAATACCTAGGCAAGTAGTGGTATTTATTCAAAGTCAATTTTAACTTTCTAGATTCAGTTAAACCATAGCTTGTTCAAAAGTTGAAAGCTACTATGGTTGTAGCTTTTTAACAAGCAAGGAATTCTACGGAAATCCTTTTCAAACTTTGCTTTTAATAACTTTTCAAACATGTTATAAAAATGTTAATTACGACGAAGTGAAAATATTTTAAAGAAGTAAAGGTTTATGCCCTAACAGCTGACAGCGTCCATTTATGAGCACGACGACATTCAGCAAAATTTAGCCTAACCATTATATGATGGTAGACTTTCACAGATAGCGGCAGTCAGAAAAACCATACATAAATTGGCCACGCATAGAGTAAGGTTATTATCAAAAACCATCTTAGCAACCTCCCAATATTTTTAAGAGACCTATCCTACGGTACCCCACACTATTGGGTAGACGCGAGAAAATAAAATCATACCCACTTTACATGCAGGGAGAAGAGTTACCCAAATAATTTTTTCTCGTGATTTTATTTTAGTACTTTGTCGACTTGATCATCAAAAAATAAATATCATCATGTTAAGGTTTACCTTTCTAGCTCTAACCGTTTGGGCCGTAGGCTGAGGTCGAACGGACGAACGAATGGACATGGCGAATTACTAGGTATATTTTTGGTCGTAAAATACACTTTGTATAAAGGTTTCTTTTGTACATACCCCCTAAAAAAAGTTTGTTAAGTTATTACCTTCAACTGCTGCAGCTGTTCTTTGAAGTCAGACTCTGCGAAGGTGATGGAAGCCGCGCAGGTAATGTTGGCGGCTTCCAGCTGCGTCACCAGCTCGTTGACTGCCAGCGAGTAGATCTCCTCGTTTTGGGAGAACGCTGTCACTGTGTCCCAGCCGAATTGTCTGGTGGAGAAGAATGTGGCTGTAGTTGGTTGGTTTGTAAACGCACCCACCCAAAAAACAGTTATCTATATTAATATTTAAATACCCGTAAAGTATGTTTTTTTTTTTAATTTAAATATTCTTTTCGTGTTAAATAGTCCTATCGATAATTTATTAATTGGTAAATTCGTTAGTCAAATGCCGAAATACGCTATCGGTTTCGACTTTGATTAATAGTTCTTGTCGACTTGTGGTTTGACTAGTCGAACCTAGAGGCGTCAGCTACGACATTCGACTATATTCGATACTAGTTCTCCCCTGCACATGCTGATCACCAGCAAAATGGATGAGACTAACTAAATTAAGACCATTTGATGTACTCTATTTTATGTGGAATAAATGAATCTGAATCTGAATCTGCAGTTTCACCCGCATTTTTCGTTACTGCTCCGCTCCCGTGGGCCGTAGCGTGATGGTTTATAACCTATAGCATTCCTCGATAAATGGGCTATCTAACACTGAAAGAATTTTTCAGTAGTTTCAGAGATTACCCCCCTACATACAAACTTACAAACTTACAAATTTTACCTCTTTATAATATTAGTATCGATTAAGAAAATTGTACATAGTTCCAGGCTGTTCGTTTTCGACTGCAGAGCAAGGGCCTTTTCTGATGTAGAGAAGGCACGAATATTGATCACCACGCTTGCTGAAGGCGAATTGGCGATTACAAACTTATTGACAGATTCATTATTAGAACACAATGTTTTCCTTCACCGATGTCTGTGATGTCAAAGGTAAAATTTAAGAAAGAGTTGTAATACTTGTTTTATTAGTACATGCTGGAATTCGAACCCACAACTTATTACATGAGAGGCGAGCAACTTAACCGCTATGCTATCAGACATAACATTTACAAAATCAACATAGCAAACTTTTGAGACTCTGAACAAGGCAATCCTTAAGAAGTCCCCTTGAGAATTGCCTATTGAAAATCCTGTTCTTCAAACTCAAAATCCTGTCAAGGCAGATCTTGAAAAGAAAATGTTTAATATTCTCAAAAAGGCACCAAAGTGTACGTGGAGTGTCATACTTCGAATGAGCCCTTCATGGTGGAAATCCTTGAAGATTCAAGCGAATGTTACACAAGACATGGGACTTGAGTAGCGTCCGTAGTTAAAGTAGGTTAAAGGTTTTGGTATAAAGAAGATTTAAGGCCGTGTACTGTAGAAAAATATAATAAAAAAAACGATATCAACGCTGCGTTGATGTTTCTGTGTGCATATTATATTTTTAGAGAAATTTTTCTTTGCTTCTCGCTCAGCTGTTTGAGCAGAGGTCAGTGCTACTTAGTGCGTGCTGTAGGTAGCGGGCGGCATCTTGTCACAGGTAGACACAAGCGTATTGTCGACTTTAAAGGCAAATAAGTAATTTAATAATTTTGAGTTACTCTACATAGTTACATACTAAGGCTAAAAACCTAACAACTGGTAAGTAACGCATGAATGATTAAAAGTTACTTAATTTTAAAACATTTCTTCGGTAATGTGGTTTGTTAGAACACGTACTACACATATCCGATTCTCATTATCAGATAGTTATTATCACCTATAGAAAAAGTAAAAACTATCATAATATAGAAGTACCACTTTTCGTGTGAATATTTATTTATAATAAAAATATTTTGTGACAAAAAAAAATTAAACTGTTCATTGTGAATTTATGATAATACACTTTTTTTCTAACTGTACCCAGGTACTCATACATTAGAAGCATCAGAGACCCCGAAACATTGTCCTGCTCTCGACATCTTGACAATGTACAGGAAATTGTTTCTAACTTTGAAAAATTGCCTGGAACAATTTCGTTTTTTGTGGTTCCACACCCAAAAGATGCCACAAGATGTATTACTTACTAAAGCTGCATTCAGTGTAAGTTTTTTTTTTTATCATTGTGTGGTTCGTGTTGACAGCCTAACTGATGATAATAGGAAGAGCTAATGGGTTGGATCTACCAATGGCTTGTGAACGACTTAAGCGATTTCATTCAACTTTTTTTTTGTGTTCTACTTGTTTGTGAAAAATTCGAATGGAACAAAAGAAATGCGAAGCAATACAACATCCTATTTTAACTTTGTATGTGACGTTATTATAAATTAAGGTGCGACTTGGCGTTTTTGTTAAAATATTTACTTTCTTAACTTCTACTAAATCAATTATTATGAAAATTTACCCACCACTTCTAAAACCCAGTTATTGGCTAAGACGATACCTTTTTGTTCTCCGACTTTCTGACTTCTGAATAAACGTAACGGCTTTCAAAGATCTACAAACAAAATATACGCGCTTTCCGAAGCACGGTATGTCAGTGATGACCTACTTAAATTATAAATGTAAAAATAAATAAATAATAAAATAAAATAAGTTTATTTGTCACAATTTAGCACAGATACAAGGTGAGACTTATTTACGACGCACTTAATTACTATTGTACTAGTACTGATTCCCAAACTAGGCTAGTGCCTGTATTTTGGGAGACAGTGCTCACTCAAAAATATGAAGCATGCAGTGATCGTGAGTTACATGGAAAGGCAAGTTATTTACTATTCAATTACAAAATATATATTAATTAATTTAGGGTTATTAACATGCTTTATGTAAGACAAGCGATTGTGTATGTGTGTGTATGTGTGTGTGTGTGTGTGCCTGTGTGTGTGTGTGTGTGTATGTATGAGTGAATGTATGTGATCATTTTATAAAATTAAGTAAAGCTTCAGTACCTTCATAGTCTAGCTTAAGTAACCAATCAGTTACTTTCTTTTTGACCTTTTTACTATTGAGTCCTACGATATTTACTTTTTTATTAAGAATATTGTACAGTTTGCAACTAAGACTTTCAAACTGCTGTCTGGCGAAAGCAGTTTTGCAGCGAATACTAGGGCAGACCTGGTGCTTACTACGTTTATTGGGGTTAGGAAGAGGAACACTTGGATGTTTCCTTAAAATGGATCTGAGGACAAAGAGCTGCCTTACAGTTAGAACTTTACTTTCATCGTAAAGTAGAACAGTGGGATATCTTAGGGGCTTCTTATAAATGACTTTTAGCACCGCTCTTTGCGCTCTCTCCAATTTAAGGAGCTGCGTTTTAGAGGATCCTCCCCAGACTGGAATGCAGTATTGGATAACAGACTGACATAGTGCGAGATAGACCATTTTTATTTTTTCTTGTGTGGTCGCATTACGTAGGGTTTTGAAAACATGTATTAGCTTTCTGATCCTTGTTTTAATGGATTCAACCTGTTTGTCCCAAACCAGTCTACTATCCAGCTGCACTCCGAGATATTTTGCGTTTGCCACTCGTGTTAGTTCTTGACAAGTGCAGTCAAAACCTGAGAGACATATATGGGCTTTGATTGAAAAGTCCTTAGATGGAGTATTGATTTTTGACAAGGAAAAGGGCACATAGTGCGTTTTATCTAGATTGAGTGTTAGCAGGTTATTGGTGAGCCAGATCATAACTTGTCTAAGAGAATATTCGGCCCTTTCTTTCACCATTTGCCAGTTTGGTCCTTCTATGACAATTGCAGTGTCATCTGCATAGGTAAATATTTTTGTGTGTGGAAGGGACATCGTACAAAGGTCATTTATGTACAATTGAAAAAGTGTGGGTCCTAAAATACTCCCCTGTGGGACGCCATAGGTAATTGGAACCTCGTCACTTATTTGGTCATCTATTTTTACCCTTTGTTTTCTGTGTGTAAGATAGTCCTTGAAAAGCTTGTGGGTGATACCTCGGATTCCAAGTTTATCCAGTTTATCCAGTAGGATTGGTACAGAGACTGTGTCAAATGCCTTGGAGAGATCAAGAAATATACATAAACACCTATTATTTCCATCTAAGTTCTTGACCACAGTGTTAGTTAGGTCAATTACAGCATCCTCGGTGGAAATTCTTGATCTGAATCCATATTGGTTATTGGCTAGAATGTTAAATTTATCTATGTACTTCTTGACTGCATTGTTAAGAATCCTCTCCAGGATTTTGGATAGTGCAGATAACACTGAAATGGGGCGATAGTTATTGACACAGTCTCTGTCACCGCTCTTATAGATTGGATGGATTAGGGCCCTTTTAAACGAATCAGGAAATATGCCAGTACTTATTGCAAGATTACAAATGTGAGTTATTGGTGGAACCAGTATTACTCGAGAAAGCTTTAGAAGGTAAGCTGGTATACCATCCCACCCTATAGCACAGTCTTGTCGTTGTTGTAAGATTATGGTTTCTATTTCTGCATTTGTTATTTCCGATAAAACCAAAGAGTTGGCAGTATTCGTCAAAAGAAGACTAGTAGGTGATTTAAAAGAGCTGCAAACATGACTGGAGGATATAATTTTTTCAGCTAGCGTTTTTCCTATTGAAGAGAAAAAGTTGCAAACGTGATTAATAGATTGCTTAGGGTCAATGTGTGAATTCAAAAGCTCTGTAGGACTGTCAATACTTTTACAGGTGTTAGTTACCGTTTTTATAGCTTTCCAGAGAGCCTTTGCATTGTTACCCGCTTCATCTATAATACTTTTGTTGTATGCAATTTTAAGCTTACGGATAAGATTATTGCAAAAGTTCCGATAACGGGTGTAAGTCATTTTGAGTGTCATGTTTTCTGGAGATTTTCTGGCTTTAATATGCATTCTGTCTCGATTTCTAATGCAGCGTACTAGTCCTGGCGTCATCCAAGGTTTCAAGATTCTATTTTTTCTTGAGATATTGATAATTCTTGAATGTTTACTTATTATAGATGACAATAAGTTGATAAGACTATTCGCTGCTACATTAGCATCATTTATTTGTAATATGTGAGAGAAATCTGTTTTTTCTATTTCGGCTTTTACATTAGGATAATCGATACAAATTTTGGTGGAACGGTGTCTAGAGTTATGTATTGATAGTTTCAAAAACAAAGCTATAGGAGTGTGATCTGTTATGTGAGATTGCAATACTAGTGTAGTTATGGGGAGATTCGATTTAACAAAGACGTGATCAACACATTTATTACTTATTCTTGTGGGATGATTATGGGTGGGAAGAAATCCGTGGTATGCGTTGACAATTTTATATTCGTCACACAAGGGATCCGTGCTGTCTGGGCGTATGTTGATATTCATATCGCCAATGAGTATCGAGTGTTGCATCTTTAAATTGTTAAATACATTGTTTAAACTGTCAATGAAATTTCGATGATCGTCTGAAGATTTTAGTGATGGTGAGCGATAGATTGCCACAATGCCTATGTTTTTGTTAATTTCACAAATTAAACAGCTTGCTCCCTTAAAGAAAGGTTCGCTAATTTTACATGTAAGTTCCTTATTGGTATAGATTATTATGCCATCATTTTGGTTCAGTAATGACTTTGAGGGATGTGCTATATAGCCTTCGAGTGTAGGTACAGAATGAGCTTTACTTAGCCAACACTCGGTGATAACAATAACATCAAATTCAACCTTAGTCACCGACAATAAGATCCGAAATTGGTCAATGTTTTTGTTTACGCTACAAATATTTATGTGAATAATTTTAAAGCCTTTTTTGTATGTATCTGAGTATCTTTTACAGTCTTCCGGATTACAAATATAAGAATGTGTATTAATGTTACAGTCTAATTCTGTATTTATATCGTTTATATTAGACATTTGTTAAAGATAAAAGTCTGCTGAATAATTCTATTTGTGGTAAGCGGGTTATACGGTTGCATTTAGTGAAGGACTGAGAGTAATTTGAAAAGTTGGAGTGTGAGAGTTGAGTGTAAGCGTGGATATGTGTTTGTATTTTTGAAATTAGATTAATAAGAGTGAGGAAATGTGGTTGTGCGTTATTACAGTTGTGAGTGTGTGTTTTTGTCTTACATTTTAAACTTAATTTTAAGTAATCATCTTTTTTTGTTACAGGTTGTTGCGAGATATAACAAACATATAGCATGCAAGATAATTTGTGAGCTAGTAGTAGACTAACATTACGTTTTATTACAAATCGTAGTGCCAGATGAATCGGGACTGTCAGTCACATATTTTTCCTCAAGTCCTCTAGGCACTTCTCGGAGGTAATCAAAATTTGTTTATCTCCATCTATCTTACGAATATAAATATTTCCATTTGCCGTCCAACAGTGTTTGAAACTATTTTGATTGGCAAACTCTCTTGCCCGGTGAAACAACTTCTTTGAGCTTGCGGGAAGATAATCAGATACAAAAACTGCCTGTCGTTTACCGGGGATTTCAATCACTTCTGTATTAAGTTTCTCTTCTGTTCTTTTGCCCTTATTATAATCTCGTGCTGCGGCAATGGTGTTCAATTTCATCTGTACAGTTTGAAACTCGGCAACGATCGGGCGCATTGAGCCAGGTTTTCCAGGAAGGCGATATATGTCTCGTAGGTCAGAAGAGGAATATGGAGTCCCGATGGTATTTCCAATTTTACAGACAATGTGGGTAAGATCCGCGGTGGTTTCTTTTTCGGCCTGGGGTATGTTTCTAATTTCTACATTGGAAGATCTAGATTTTAATTGTAGGTCCTGTATTTTTCTCTCAATATTTTCGATACACCTATTTTGCTCAATGCGTTCTCTTTGAAAACAATCCAAGCTACTTTTTATGTCCTCGTATTGTTTGTTGATAAACGACATAGACTGAACTATGTCGTCGTTTGATGTGTTTGTTTGCCCGCCTTTTCCGGCAAATCGGAGCTACGAAGTTTGAAGGGACGGAGAGCGACATAGGCTACTTTTTGTCGCTTTATAACGCGAGCAAAACCACGTGCAAAAGCTAGTACTTTATAAATCTAATAATAAACCTGAATAACTTCCTCTTATTCACTTCCCCGTCTTCACTCACAACGAAAGAACAAATCAAATGAACTTCACAATAAATTAAGTTACAGTTGCAAGTTGCACTGTTACGGCTGAGTAGCTGTAACAGGTAGCAGCAACGTGATTTCATTAAAACTACCCTCAACAAAATACCGTTCTCGTGCAAATCTAAATACGACACTGAAGTCTGAAGGTAATTTTTACAGAACTTTCGTTCTGAAACTTTGTGGGACAAATTGAGTTTTGAAAGTTTTTTTTGTAATGATTAAATAAAAAAATATACTGTATTTCATATTTTCAAATGTTTTTAGATTTATCATGGAGTTTCATGCTTGTTCTTTTTTGTGGAAACTCTTTGGAACGAGCAACTGGGTTCAATTTTCTGACTAACTGACGCCTTGATAATTCAAAAGTACCCGTAAATGGTTTATTTGAGTAAAATAATGTTGAGTTTGAGTTTTAATGTAATTTTGTAATTCATCATAATAATTATAATCAGGTAAAGCAGATATCTAGTAAAAAATAATATTAACGATTGATGATGATGATGATGACTGGTAGTTCTACAAGGCAGATTTTTCTCAAAGGGCGCCAGGCTCGCTTTGTCAATTTTGGTATATCGAGGTCCAGACCTACTTATCTGCGCAATAAATAAATGTTATAATTTATTTGAGAAAACCAGAGACATACATATTGTAATAAAACATTAAACTTTTTTGCACAAAAAATACACATATAAAATAGCAAAAACCATAAGTTATGTGTGTACAATGGCGAGCTTAACCCAAAGTTGAGTTATCTTTCAGCAAACCTTATCACTATAGACAGAGATAGAATAGAGGATATGCTTGTGTAATAACAATCCATACTTACTAATATTATAAATGGAAAAGTGTGTCTGTCTGTCTGTCTGTTTGTCTTTCTTTCACGGCAAAACGGAGCGATGAATTGACGTGATTTTTTGAGTGGAGATAGTTGAAGGGATGGAGACAACTGCTAACATAGGCTACTTTTTGTCTCTTTCGAACGCGAGCGAAGCCGCGGGCAAAAGCTAGTACGTTATACAGTAGTTTTATTTCATAGTATGTGTTGGCATATGGTATCTAATATCTATTTCAGTTAGAAAACTTCAGTGTACTAAGCCATACGATCGTGTAACGTGGATAATGAGACCAATTAGACGGTTACTGTATTGGTTCTATAGCTTCTATGCCAAAGCGTTTATTACATAACTCGTCTATCCTACTATTACTCGTTTTTATGCGTGTGTGGATGTTTGTTACTCCTTCTCGCAAAAACTACTGAACAGATTTAGATGAAACTTTACAGTAAAATCCATACTATCCATAAATTTATAATATATTTAAAATATTAGATGGTGAAGTGTGTGTGTGTGTGTCTGTCTGTCTGTCTGTTTGTCCGTCTTTTACGGCAAAACGGAGCAACGGATAGTGAGTGACTAACAATACTTTTTGTCTCTTTCTAACGCAAGCGAAACCGCGGGCAAAAACTAGTAGCTTATACATTAGAATAGGACATAGGCTACATAACATTACGCTATGACCGCCGGAAGTAGAGCACTAACCAAAAACTAGCAAAACGCCGGTGAAACCACGGTCACCTAGTACATAAATATATTACAGTATATATTGGCATAGTAACTTAAATCTATTAAGTAGAAAACGTGCGTGGATAATGAGACCAATTAGACGTTACTGTATTAAATAAATAAATAAATGTCTTAGGACAACACACACACGGTCATCTGATTCCAAGCTAAGCAGAGCTTGTATTATGGTAACCAGACAACTGATATACATACTTACATATTATAGATTAATTACACCCAGACACAGAACAAACATTTATGCTCATCACACAAAGTTTGTCCTGGGTGGGTATCGAACCCACGACCTCTGGCTGAGCAGTCAGGGTCACTGAACACTAGACCAACAGGCCCGTCAAATGTATGTGTAGTATGTGTTGGCATAGTAACTTAAATCTATTTTAATTAGAGAACTTCACTGTACTAAGTTGTACGATCGTGTAACGTGGATAATGAGACCAATTAGGCGCTACTGTATTTATTTTTCTAGCTGCTATACCAAAGTGTTTCTTCAATACACGTCTATCTAATTATTAACAGCCTATTGCTGTCTCACTGTAGCGAAGACATCTTCTCATACAGAAAAGGCACTGGTTTTGATCATCATGCTTTCTCGCGCCATTATTGTTAGACAATTGTATGGTAATGGTGCCGATTCCCTTGGTGTGACCAAGGGAATCGGCACCATTAGAAACTAGACTAAATTTAAGTTAAATGCATCTTTCTCTTTCCATTTCTTAAAGAAAAGGACAGAAGATACAATTTAGTTTAATCCTGACAAATTAGACAGCGCCGGAAGAAAATTGACGTACATTTAGACGCCATGTTTTTAAAACGCGTCTAAATTATCTATGGAATGTCTAAATTTAACAGGACTTAACTAATATTTTATCTTCTGTCCTTTTCTTAATTAAATGGAAAGAGAAAGATGCACTTAACTTAAATTTACGTTAGTTTGTGAATAAGAGAATCGGCACCAATATTAGACTTATAATAATTATTAATGACTAACGGAACCTGGTAGACCTTCCCTTGTGAAATAAGAATGGTCTTGATTCCATACTTTAACGAATATTTAGGAAAATAAAAATACCTAATTAGTTTTAGAGATCACCCAATTTAGCGATTAACCTTTCGACGAACAAGCGACAGCTGGCTGTCGCGCGGCTATTGTCTTTCCATTGTGTCTCAAATCACGTTTATTCGAAGGTTTAATGATTATTTGTTATGTTGTATTTTAGTGGCTATTTCTGCCATATTTTGTTTTTTTTTTGCCATATTTTTGTATAACTTGTTTAGGTTTTCTAAGGCTCAGAATTTTCGAGCATTTTTAAGAAACTATCTTACATTAGTTTATAATGGATACTTCTACGTTTCTTTATGGTAGATACATAAAACTCTGAGCTATTTAATGAGTCTAATATTATAGCATTCTATAATATTGGACTCATTAAATAGCTCAAAGTTTTTTTATTATTTATTTCTAATTTCAAATAAATTAAACTTAACTAGAGTCCAATTATATAAAGTTGGCAGCCGCAAAATACGGAACGAATCGGTCTTGTTCATACTGAGACGAAGTAGTTACGACTTCGTTAGACGAAAATAATTATTAATTTGTGGATATTTGTTACTTTGTTTATCATCTTTTTTGTAAATTATGCTTAAAATTTATATGAGACTAGCTTTTGCCTGCGACTTCACCCGCATTCTTCGTTACTGCTCTGCTCCCGTGGGTCGTACCGTGATGGTATATATCCTATAGCATTCCTCGATAAATGGGCTATCTAACACTGAAAGAATTTTTCAAATCGGACCAGTAGATCCAGAGATTACCCCCTACATACAAACTTACAAACCTACAAACTTACAAATTTTACCTCTTTATAATATTAGTATAGACTAGCTTTTGTCCGCGACTTCATCCGCGTGGAATAATAGTTCCCGTTCCGGGGGATTTCCGGGATGAAAACTATTCTATGTCCTTTCTCGAGTCCCAGACTATATCTGTACTAAATTTCATTCAAATCGGTTTAGTGGTTTAGGCGTGAAGAAGAGACAGACAGACAGAAAGACAGACAGACAGAGTTACTTTCGCATTATTTATCATAACAGTAAGTATGGAAGTAAGGATAGTATGGAAGTATAGATTTATACATGAAGCAGCAAACCAGTGGAGTGCGTATAGGCATGTTTTTGTTCTAAATCAAAGTCACCAGATAACGAAGGGGTGGAGCTAAGCTTCGCCCGCTGTGATTGGTCGATGAATTTGACAACTGACTTTTTAGGGATTGCAAAAGGGTGATTAAAAAAATATCGATATCGATAATTATTCAAATTATTAGTTGTATAAGACCCGATTTTGTAATAAAACAGGGTTTTATAAAAATAAGGTTATATTAAAAAAGGTTTCGCAATCAAGCAGTAGCTTAAATCAATTAATAAAAAAATAATACACTTGATTATAAAACGGAATAGTTAAATAAAAAACGAAAAGATCTATTACCAAAAAACCTATTTTAAGGTTTTTTTTTTGTTTTTTCTTTTCGTTTCGTGTTATGTTTTACCGACTTCGGAAATAGGATGTTATATGTATACGCTAACATTATTATAATAATAGAATTATAAGTTTTTTATTCATTATTATATTTATGTATATAATTACTAGCTTATGCTCGCGGCCTCGATCGCTTAGAAGAATTGTTTAAGGTCTAATTTACAAAAAAGGGTATGCACGTAAAGGTATCTACGTATTATGTTAAAAATTAAGAAAACAGTTCTGATTTTAAAACACATATAAATATTATTTGGTGGTCAAAGAAAATTACAAAATACAGGATATGATATCAAAAAGAATCACTGTGTACGGTTGATTAATCTTATCGAAAATATAACAATTTAAAACAGATGACAAACTAATGAAAGCACAAGGTTTATTACACATTTTATGTTGAACCTGCTTGTAGTTCGATAAGATCCTATTTTTAAAGACATGATGTTAAAAAGAGTTATTGGTACTCGACTATAATTAATTATGAAAAAGAAAGACGTATAAAAAAAAGAAAAAAAAGAAAGTAATATATCTCAAAGATTTAAGGTAGTTTTCTTCCAGGGCCCATTTAAACTTTTCACCCTGTATATAAAACAAATCTTACCAAAACAGGCAAAAATAGGGTCGGCGTTGCCGAACTAAACAAACGGCGTCGGTCCTTTAAAACTTCTAAGCAATCAGCTGTAAAATGCCTTGAACAAATGACGCTATAATATTTTGGAAGCCAGTTTTCCCTGTTAGTGGCATTAACCCATTTTTCTTTAACTTCCGGAATATTTGGAAATCTAAAATGAAAACATTAAAACGAAACATTATTTTTAATTTACCATTAAAAAATTATCGATAAAATAATTTATCTACTGTGTTTTGTGAAGTCACATCACTTCAGGACACAGTACGAAGTACTTACGAATAGAAAGGGATAGACTTATCTAATATTCTAGTGAAAGTAAAGGACTTTTTCAAAAGACATCAACGCGGTATGACTTTTTACGAAACCAACCAGTTTAGCTTGAGCTCTCTAATTACCAAAAATGTAGATAAATATAAACATATTTTACTTACCGATGAAAACTTATACCATCTTTTTTATAACTAGATGTTTTAGAACATTTTCCGCACCATTTAATTGCACATGTACTCATTTTTGCTTCGGTTTTATACGATAAATGTATTTTTAGGTACCGAAATTAGGAAGTGTGCACGGATCCAACAACTGGTCAGTACTAAAAATTGTACTCATACCTGCATCTCTTATAAGTGATATTCCATTTAAGTGTCGTGAGCCCGAATCACCCGTATGAGCGGTCAAGTGGTTGTATAGTCTTTGGATTTATATTATATAAGCATTCCTAGTAACTGTACCTGACATGCGTTTCACTTCCACGAATTGTGTTATTACAAAAACTTTTTTAATGAAATAAACTGACTAGGGTATGTAATCTAAGAAACCCAATGCGAATGAGAATACCCATATGTAATACAATATTGGATTTGCTTCGAGCTCTCACTAACTAATTATCAACTACACAGTAATATCGTTAGTGCAGTGACTAAATAATTTAGTTTCCAAACAAGGCGTCGCATACGATTTCCGTACCAAACAACATTTTGTACAGCATTATAACAACCGAGTTGTGTGCTACGAAAGCGTAGCAGTCTACAGCTACGCGAAATCTGCTACGCTTTCGTAGCCCGTAGCAAGCGCGTAGCAAACCACCATTTGACACATTCAACTTATGTACATTTTTTTATATTTATTGTATTTGTAATATTAAAAAAAAATAAGCTGTTAAAAAGTTATTTCTATGTTTTAGCTCACCTGATGAAGGCAATTCTGGCAGGGTTGTGTGAAGAGTCAGGAGCGACGGTGCGGCAGAAGAGGGGGAACTCTGTTCTGTCACTCAGGGCTGGAGATGTGGAGCCGAATGACACCTGAGAAAGATAAAGATATTCAAGTTAACCAAGTATTTTTTTTTGCAAGAAGAAAGTACCGACAAAAAATTACACAATGGAAAATAATTTTCTAGCTTCGGAAGGCGGTGATTGGTTCTATTTGTGTTGGCTCCCCTTTTCTGCTTTTAAAGATCTTTATCAGATACGAAAGTATCAAGAAACATGATTTAAAATAAAAAATGAAGATTAAGAGACAACTGTGCTTAATTTCTGCTCAGCTGTAAATCTTTCGTTACTTCTCTTTTTAAATACGTAGGTACCGAATGAAGACGAAATGCAATCGGAATGGCTTCTTTTATTTTTTAAAGGCAGAATCCATCCGAAAAACCATAAAATGGGAACGAACGATTGTTGAAACAGCAAATATTTCTGGAATGTGAAGAATATTCTGAAATATTAAAAGTGAGACATAAGATAAGAAGGCTGAGTTATGTATTTAAAAGTTGTACATTCCCATAAAAAATGGCAAATTTAGAAACACTATCTCTAAAAAGACCACAATAAAAATTACTAAAAAATATATTAACAAATTATATATAAACAAATCGCTAACCCTGCTTACGGCCATATCCATGTTAATTACTGGTCGTACACACGCTAATTTAATTAAAACTGTAAATGTTTGCCTGTGTTATCTATTAGGCCCCTAACTAGTACCGCGCCCACGCTGACAAAGGTTATCGTGTATAGACCGAGATACTAGGCTTGCTACACCAACGTTATGTCAATATGGCATTTATTTTCATTATTACCCAACATTAAGAATTCCTCCGGCAAGAAAAAGAAGTAAACCTGGAATAACTTGTTGGATATGCAAACGTTTGTGTGTGTGGGATTCGAAATTGCGACAAGTTAAAACCAGAAGAAACTTAAGGCTATTTTATTAATCTGCGACCACATTAATTCGGACGAATTCGCTAGCGTCAGCTCTAAAACAAGCACTTAGAAATCTTACTTAAATAGAATAAGTTGATGCCCTTTGTAACTGATGACAGAAAAAGAGCCAGAATTAAAAGAGCAAGGATACATGCCTTCTTAACTACAAAATACACTTCTCCTTATTTTCAAAACTTCTGCTATGCTCAGATAACGTCGGTCTGGCGATATCTGGCCCCTGGACTCGTATCCGAACCTACTAATTAAGCTGCTATCATTAATAATCATTCTATTATGATATCCACAATTAACATTAACTCATGTGAGAAATTGATTACAATGATTGATAATCCTACGGTTAGGGTTGGGTCTTGTCTCGTTATTACTATCAATTTAATAAAAATGTGTGGTAAAAGTGCTTTTTTTTTATAGATTCATTCTTCATTAAAAAAAATATCATCATCATCTCCCTAGCCTTTTCCATACTATATTGAGGACGCCTTCCAGCCTAACCGGATTCAGCTGGGTACCAGTTTCTTACGTGAATCGGCTGCCTATCAGACTTCCACAGCCCAGTTACTCGGTGACACGATACCCCTTAAACTAAAAAAAGGCACATTCGAATTGAAAAGGTCACATTTTACAAGAGTAGGTTTTGAGTTTTTTCATTCTTCTCCATACAAAACAATCTATTGGAATGGGCAGCAAGCTTTTTACTTGTAAAGGACGAAAGGACGCTCCAAAATGTCGTTTTAACGGTCCGTCGCATTAATCAATGCACTATCACGATACTCCAAAAGCTCAAACGCCGAAAAGTAAATTAAGTTAAAATAAACCAGCTGAATCGTGTCTTTTTTAACTTTATATAAACAAACAGGGTTGGTATAAAGGCTTCTTTTACAAATTCATTAAAAAAAAGTCTTATGGGATAAATGTGACTTTCATTTAATAAATTACCAGAAATACCTCTTGAACGTTTTTACGAGTGTAATTTCTCCCCCTTAGAAATTTCTCCTAAAGGGAGAAATAGACTCTCGTATAAATGGATTCCAGAATTCTCCCTCAACAATTATACTAAGTCTACTTGTCTCTTAGGAGTAAATTACATCAACATTTTATGCCTAGTTTTTATCTATTGAATGAAATCATTTTGAAAGTAATTAAATTGTATAGTAAGTATGCTTTCTAACTAACAATACGTCGGCTCTGCATACTTCGCTCCAGTTAACTTTCGAAATGGTGTTCATGGAGAACCTGTACTTCAGAACTAACATACGTCGACATTTCAAATTTCGACATTCAGTAGCGGAGTCAATATCCTTATTCACGAATTCGTCTGCCTCTGCTATAATTTTATTACAACAGATTTACTTATACTTAATGTAATTCTTTACTAAATAACGCATAAGCCACTAATCCTATAATTTTCTAATATGACAACCCTAGGCCTTCGTTATTAAACCTAGATTGACACAAAGTATTAAGGTCACGCTTAACCACAACTGGTTACAATTGGAGATTGATTATGTGTGTGTGTACCACAGATTATTTCGTTATTATATTAATTTCTAATTATAAATTAACACAATGTTATTGTCGACAAGGAGTTAGATAAATTGTGTTATTTAACATAACTCCTGTATATTGATTTAGTTTACTTAAATCTTGCGATAGTTTTTTTTGACACTGCATGGTTGATTTTATACAAAAATAAAACCGCCCTGAATCTGATTCCTTAGCCAGCTATTGAGCGATAGCTTTTTCACACATGACTACTTAATTTTTATTACATTATGTGACCATATTTTTAACGTTAGGGGCGTTAAGAATTAAATAATGCATTAATAGATAAAGTGTAAGTCGGTTGAAAAATCTCATACTTAGAGCTAATTTTTGACATCAAAACAATGGTAGTAGAGCTCCTTTTTGATAATCTTATAAATATTCCTTCAAAAAGTATAATCAATTACCTTCTGAATTTAAAATAGAATCTCCTCTCACAAAGGCAGTAAAATATCGCAAAATGAATTTGAACTGGGTACTCGTACAAAACATTAACTCACTGCGAATCACCCATCTATTGTAAGATTAGATTGAATAGAATCACTTCTCTCCAGTAATACGATTACTAGCAAAACAAACCCACCCAAAATTCAAATATTGGATTTGTGATGTACACCAATTCTTTTCAACCACATTCGAAATTGACCCCTATTAATGACAAAGCAAAGTTTAAAATTCATTGCAGTGAGAACAGGTCTCAGATGTTCCCTATACACAGAAAATCGAGTTGTCTATCTAGGCTTGGTTCGTTTGTTAGGGCCTGCGCAGACGTGGGACAGTTGCGGACAAATAGTCCGCGGTGCGTATTTATTAGTACTCAATAAAGTTGCACTTGATCCGTGCAATACCTTACCTCGCCTGGCGGACAAAAGTAACCTAAAGACAGTAATAATAATAAGAGCGCACCGCGGACTTTTTATCCGATTGCCAAAAGAAGGGCTATGTTTTTCGAGTGTATGTATGTATGTATGTCTCATTCTATGGCACGCTCTACAGCCTAAGCTATTAATCAGATTTCGATCTATGAGGTGTCATTGAATTCGTCTCAGTTGGGGGAGAGACCTATGGTATATTAATTAAAAAAAAACCGGCCAAGACCGGGTCGGGCCACGCTCAATGTAGGGTTCCGTAGTTTCCCGTCCGTCACAATAAGTGTACCTACTTATAAGTTAAAAAAAAAGCTATTTGTTACGTTGACATACTAAGTACGCAAAAATTATTTTGTATAACCTTTTTGTCTTTTTTGTACAAAAACTGTTCTTTCTATCAAGTTCAAAATAATTTTCCTAGAAAGTCCTTATAAAGTTCAACTTTCCAGATTTTTTTCATATTTTTTAAACCTACGGGTCAAAAGTTAGAGGGGGGGGGACGCTTTGATTTTTCCTTTTGGAGCGATTATCAAAAAATGATTTTCATTTTGAAATACCTATCCAACAATATATCACACGTCAGGGTTGTAATTAAAAAAAAAACCACTTCCCTATTTACATATAGGGGGGCTACCCTAATGAAACGTTTTTTTCCAATTTTTTTTTTCGCACTTTGTCGGCGTGATTGATATACATATTGGTACCAAATTTCAGCTTTCTAGTGCTAACGGTTACAGAGATTAAGCGAGGACGGACGGACAGACATGGCGAAACTATAAGGGTTCCTAGTTGACTACGGAACCCTAAAAAAGTGAACTAAATAGCCTGTGGCTTTGTTTCTCTTTCATGTAATTGCCACCAACTTCAGATTTTAACCTTCGAGCACACATAATTCGAGACACAATAGAAAGACAATAGCAGCGCCACAGCTGGCTGCCGTTTGGTCGTCGAAAGGTTACTTATTATTGTCCACCATTGTCTCTCGTTTGCGCAGGCCCTTAGGATTGCCGTCACCGCCTGTATCAGGTAAGTACCGGATTGAACCGGCGAGAACTAGTTCAAACTGGTTTAAAGTGGCTACAGCGAGTTCGTGACTAATTTGAGGGTAGTTGCGGATTTTAATGACTGGATTTGACTGGTAATTGATGCGGGTATTTTCGAGTCTTACATGTGTAGTGATTAAATGGGATAAAACTTTTAATACAAGATACCGATTTACCAGTTCTACGACCTTTGATTTGATTTGCTGATTTTTAGGGTTCCGTAGCCAATAGGCTAAAAACGGAACTCTTATAGATTCGTCTTGACTGTCTGTCCGTCCGAAAGTCATTGAAATTTTTTTGCGAACGGAACTTTAAGAACTAGATAGATGTATTCTGATGATGATGTAGATGTATTCTTTAAACCGCTTTAGATTTTCACCTAAAAATAGGAAACAAGAACAAATCAAGAACATTTTGGGGGTTCGCCATACTTAGAACTTAATCTAATTTTGTTTCAATCTTTTGGTTTAAAGAATTTAAAAAAAATCTTAAAACGGTGACAAACTTGACATGGTTGCCAAGTTGGTCATACTAAAAATAAGTTAATCAGGCATATTTCGAACTGCAGTCTAGCTGGTTAATGATTCACACTTAATTTAAAAATAATATTAGCTTATTATTGTTTCACTTGCACTGTAGAGCAATGGCCTTTGACACGGGTATTGATCTCGGGTGAATGGATTGGTTATTTAATTACGTATGTCCAAGATTTCATACTGTATTCTCTATCACGATGACAGACTGAAACTGTAAAACTGACTATAAGAACATTTTAATTAATATTTTTTTAATTAATAACTTTCAAACTTTCTCATTTACAAATAATATTAAAATGTAAAAAAATTACAACTTCAATTTACAAACCTAAAACAACGATTAAAATCACGATCACTAAAATTTTAAGTACGAAGTAGAAAAAGTCACTTTGGCAGTTATCCGTGCGTGATGTTTGAGTCTTAAGTTAAGGCCAAAACGACCATGAAGTTTCTTCACTTCTTCACTTGTAAATTGAAGAACACCTTCTAATTTACAAGTGTTTCAAAGCATCATGGCACGGCTCACTTGCTTACTAACAAAATAATTAAAAAAGTTTTACAACCCTTTATAGAAACTATTCTCAAAGTCTTTTCTCATAGAAAAGTTTTCGGGATTTGCCAAAATTAAAGTTTGTTTTTGCCGCCTCGAATAAAGACGCTACACGTTGCAAAGGGGTCCATATTGGCAATTTGCCGCACCGTAAACTGACCAACCAGAAAATATAAGAAAAATATCCCTTTTTAGATTTTTCTTTAGGAGGGTGTCCGAGAATATCTGGAGGATTAGTTGGGCGTCTCTGGGTTTCATTCTCTCGTAGGATTGGACAATCTAGTCAAAATTACCTCTAAGAAAGTAATAAGGTTTTGTATCTAACAGCTGCATTGTCTCTCTGATGGCGCGAACGTGGATACATTTGATTTTTTTAAAATATTTGGGCTAAAAATAGTGCTTAATGTGCTCATTCCAACGTCATGCATGTCAATGGGCGTTGGTAACAGCTATGGGGTAAAACCGAAATCTTTGTTTCGTAGAATTATTTTGTATATTGCGCTTTACTTACATTTTTTACACATATTACGGATTGGCTTATTATTTTCGACTTTTGGAAGTATGAGGGACAGAGTGTAAAGCCCCTCATCCTCCATTGAAAAGGGAGGATCCTCCGACCAGACGGGTGTTGTGTCTGGTGGGCTACTGCCCGACGGTTCTAGTCGGGATTGTTGTACATGTTCTAATGTCGCCGATAACTCATATATCGCGATGCAGGATTGCCAGTTGTAGTTCGCATGTTCGGCGATAGATGTCGCCACAGACTTTTGGCCCTATAATAAAATAGATAAGTTCAAAAACAATCCCAATCCCAAAACACAATTCCATTTTTGCACAATCAAAAGCGAATCAAAAACTGACGTTCCAAAATTCGGACTCCATCCTAAACTGGAAGCGTAATCTGTTTTTCTCAAAAATGTAGCGGAAACTACAAGCTGCCATGTTTTTGACGGCACTCGTGTGAGCAGCGAAAATTGGTGTGTCCGCCACACGCTTTGAAAAGAACCTGATTTTATCCAGGCATAGATGGAAAATGGAAGTTGTTGATAGGTATACTGTGGCCAGATGACCAGATGTACTAAACGATAAAAAGGCTAGACGAAAAGAAACTGACTAGTCCGTCAGTTAGAAATATTTGGATCTCGTTAGCGAAAAAAAAATTACGTCGATGCAGGGCGTTGAAGTTTCGCGTGCCGTTACAAACCCCGCTCCGCTGCTCTGGGGCATAGCTTTGATGCTCTTTATCTTTGTAATTATTATAATAATAATAATAATAATTTGTCCTGATAGCCGTGGAATACCTCTCCACTCCTCCAGCACCTCGATATATGTTGCCCCTTTGTCGCTACGTCACTATGTGCTAGCGGCCGTTTTCGGGGGCCCATTTACTGAGTGTGCAAGTCACCCCCTGCCTTTTTATCCGTGTATACAAGCATTGGTTAGGCAGGGGCCATAGCCATTCAATAGTTTCAGATAAGTAATCCATCTTAGCAACCCAAACCCATAGTCCAATACTTTCTTTATTCCATGACCTGCAATAGACCACCACCAACCGGGGGTTGACCTTAGGTGCACTTGAGTGGTGCATATAGGGATAATCGCCGGTTGGTGTCCCATTTCACATAAAGTTTTCCTCAAGGGGCCTCTGCGAGTTGGCTTCGGCCCCTCGTACGCCTTCCAAAGGTCCGGGACCTCAGGGTCCCGAGATACGAAAACGTAAATAAAAATAATAATTTTATTCAAAATTCTTTACAGGATAAATTACATACTGTCTTAAAAATACATCTTAATTCTAAGTCTTATGTGCCTGAACTAGGAAATCCTGTGTTTCAGGCTAGAAGATCTTAAAATAATTTAAAATTAACAAATAATCAAAAGAATTCTATAGTATAATACAAATGTGTAAAAAATCTGTGATATAGACAAATTGAAATCTTAACTTCTAAATTCCTAACTAACAAAAATACTTAAACTAGGTCAAAATTTTATAAATTGTGCAGTTCCTTAATAATAACAATAAGGTACTTAAACTAGGTCAAGAATTGTATAAACACAAAATAAAAATAAAGTCACTTCAGCACCATCAGTAAATTCTCTGTATCATCGTAGGACATTTTTTGAAGAGTTTCCTTAAGAATTCTCTTACAGTTAACTGTACTCAGGTTATAAATGTTTGCTTTCGCGTTCAATCTATTGTAGAGGAGAGGACCAAGAAACAGATAAAAGGGAAATGCCCATTTGACTAAGGGATTTTGGCCACATAGCTTCCACGAATAAAACTCATCATAGGCATTAGGTATGACACCATAGAATAAAAAACTATTAATATTTTTGTCATAGTACTCGGTAGGATTTATAAAAACATGTATGAAAATGCTCAATGTACAAATAAAACAATCATGAGAATTCTCGGTTTTTCATTTAAATAAATGACAAGAACATCATCTAGAAACTGGGCTAGGGGGTTATAATATTTGACTGATACCTCGCCCAGCCCAAGAACCACACAATTGTCATAACATGGGAACAACAGCCTACTGTCCTCCGACCAGATATACAATTACAGCAGTATTGTCGTATTGCTTCTATACCAATCTCATTATTATTGATAATATATATACAAAATACATTTTTCTGCTCACATGTCGTCGAATAAAATAAACAAACAGAAAAAACAACAGAAATAATTACGATAGACGAGCACACGCACAACCACAAACGAAACGTCAATGGGAAATGTCAAATTGTCAATATTTGACGTAGGGATGTGAACCAAAAAATCAATTCATCGTAAAATCGATATTAAATGAAAAACTTTTAACGCTGAATCAATTTAATAGACCGATTTTATTAGATGATAAATCGTTATTTTCTGTTACTTTTCCCAAAATAGTATCCTTATAAAAAAAACTACAAAATATAACACAACAAAGATTTTTTAGAGATTTAGTTTCGGTTAACGATTTTTCTGTAAATAGGTTTATTTAAAAAGGGTCCATCCCTACTTCAGCAATGTCGGATCAAGCCGGATGTGATATCGGTGCATTGTTTAAATGTTTTTTTTTTTCTAGAAACTTAATTCCCGAGTGATACGAAGAAATAAGTTACACCAAAATTTTTGTTATAAATTTACGTTTTCGTTTGTAATTATTAAATTGCTGGAACGAATGTGGCCATGAACGGGCATTTCCCTTTTGATGTGAAAGCATGTTTGGTATGATTTTGAGGACAGACTAAATCTTTACGTCTTTTGTTAGTAAAATCCGTGCTGTATGTTAGATCCGCGTGCTGTTTTAATACGATACCCATTATAAATAACTGTCGGACTGTTAATACTTCACATTCTTTGTATAAGAGGTTAGTGGGATACAGGAAAGGGCGGAAAGTACACACTTTGAGAATTGCCCTCTGAGCTCTCTCGATTGTTAGTAACAATGTTTTACCCGCTCCACCCCATGTCGTAATACAGTATGTTACTATTGATTGACATAGGGCAAAGTAGACTTGCCTAACAATTTTTGGGTCTGCAATGAGGCGTAATTTTTTAAAAACAAAAATTAATTTCCGTATTCGATTATTTACTGCCTCTATCTGATGTTTAAAAGAAAGTGTCTCATCGATTATAACTCCAAGGTACTTTACTGTATTGGACATTTTAATATTAGGACAAATACATTGGTTATTTGTGCTAGACGTGCAGCTATGAGCATACAATGTTGAGGTAGTGCTAGTTAGTTTTTGCTTACGCATCGAAAACTTGACGTAATTAGTCTTGTCAGCATTTAAAGTTAGTGAATTATTTTGAAGCCATTTATTAATAACATTGAATCCGTTTTGCGCAAACTTGTAGACATTTTCTTCAGAGTCAGCCGAAAACAAAAGAGCAGTGTCGTCGGCATAACAAACGATATGGCCATGATCTAAATTTAGATTACAGAGATCGTTTATGTATATTAAGAAGAGTGTGGGCCCTACAATACTTCCTTGAGGAATTCCGAAAGCTGTGCTTTTTTCATCATCACTGATAACATTGCCAATCTTTACACATTGCGTACGTTCTTCTAGACAGCTCTTAAATAGATTCAGCTGAATTTCCCTGATGCCTATGGATTCAAGCTTGCGCAAGTGCAAGCTTGCTTTGCTTATTATTAATTTGATCAAGCAAAAACTATGTGTGTGCTGGTATTATTATATTTTCGGACTAGCTAACGGACGAAATAGGAGTTTTTCCTATTGTCGGAATAGGAATTATCCCTATTGTCCCAAAATTGTTTTAGTTACAATCATCGTCAAAAACTTGCTAAGTGGTGGGTAAATTAGCATGAGTTTTTCATCGAAATGGGTTATAGAACATGTATTAAAATCCTTTAAAAAAAATTAATGTACAGTTTTAACTTCGTTACTATTTTATTACATGTAGAAGATCTATAGCTTGTAATTAAAGACCGACGGACGGATATTCCTAAAAAACCGAGTGACGTTAATTTCTTAACCTCGTATATGATAATATGAGTGACCATCTTACATCGTCATCTCCCAGTTGCGATAAAATATACATTATGGTTTATTTTAAACTTTATCTTTTGGTATTATTTTTGTTAATAAAAATAAACAAGGCGTAAGTAATAGATGATATAACAACAAAAACCCCTACTATTTAACAACGTAAGTAGTATTATCTATCCTATGTAACTCGGTAACATCAACACACAGCCCAAACCGCTGGTCCTAGAGACGTGAAACTTCGAGCGTATGTTCTTTGTGAAAGTAGCCACTAAGAAATGATTTTTGATAATTTCAACCCTAAAGGTATAAAATAGGGGATGGACGGAAGTATTCAAGAGACGAGTGTATAGGCATCATTTGGGGAAGCTCGCATCGTAGGCCCCGTCTATGCCATCGGGCTAGTCTACTGGGACCAAGAGTAGGCCTATAAACAATAAAAAAGGACGAGAAGACGAGAATAAGCACGTGAGCGAAGCCGCAAGTGAAATCTAGTAAGATATTTCTCCTCACCTGCACAATATTCCAATAGGGCACGATCTTGGCGATACTCTCCGTGACTTCGGAACAGGCTGTTCCGAGCAGCATCACCATCCGGGAGTCACGCTCCGTGTACAGCGCGTGGAAGAACCGGTCCACTCCTACTCCTGGGTCACACTGGAAAAAAATATAATCAGGACCGAAACTACACACAAATTTTGCGGAATAGTTCTAATAGTTACCGCGACCCAGGAATATAAAGGGTACCCGAAGGAACATGGGCGGGAGAAGACATTTGATGATTTATTTATACCTATATTAATTGGTAATAGGAAATAATATAATTGGAAATGGTTGGGAGTGTCGTGATGGCCCAGTGGATGGGGCGCCCGCCTCGTGTGTAAGAGGTTGTGGGTTCGAATCCGGGCAAGTACCAATGTGACGTTTTCAATTCATATGTACTTTCCAAAGTTTATCTTGGACATCACTGACATCCCGTGCCTCGGAAAGCACGTAAAGCCGTTGGTCCCGGTTGTCATTCGTAGCTGACCCCAACACGGTTGGGAAAAAGGCTAGGGAGATGATGATAATTGGAAATAGTTAGTGAAAAGATTTTCAGCTTTATCATTGTGCTAAAATTTGATTGATAGTTTCCTGTAACTGCGACTTAAACGAGTAAAAAATTACCTTAGTATCATTAGTGATGAGATGCAGCTTGTACCCTGGCAGGAGCCCTCGCTTGTTGACATGGTCCACTGCCAACCTCGCAGCCGCCAGCTCGGAGACTCCATCAGCTCTTGGAGAATCTCCCACTGACAGCTCGAACAGACCCAGTATGGAGACGATGCGGTTTGACTTGGTTTTTGGCAGATCTGTGAAAAAAAGGAATTGTTTGGTGATTTTTTGTGTCGTGAACGACTGTTTTGTTTACTATATTTATTTACAACTGGCGAACCGTTCGAGTTTTGCAAACATGTAATTTTTTTAATCTCTACTTATCAAATGTGCATGCATGTGACCATTCTCTTGAATCACTATATCTACTAAAAACAGCATCATAATCCGTTGCGAAGTTTTAAAGATCTAAGTATACATAGGGACGGACAGACAGGGGCGAGCGACTTTGTATGTAGTGATAAAAACGTTGCTTTATACTAGGAGTAAATAGTTACTTTCAAGGTATGTTAAAGCAGACATATTGTGAAACTAATCATTTTTTGGTAAACGAAACAAAACGTCTTAAGGCCTTTTGATTATAAAACATTGCTTTACATTAGAAACTCTTATACTGTGGGTGCGTTTACAAACACATTTAACTCTATGTAAGTTTAATACAAACCAACTCGAAACAGTCACCTGTAGGCCATATAAATATTTCGTGATGACCTAGTGGTTAAGGCGCCTGCCTCTAATACGAGAGGTTGTGGATTCAAATCCGGGTAAGTAACAATGTGACTTTTACAATTAATATTTTTTTCTATATTCAGATTTCAGTTTCTTCGCTCATCTCAGGAATAAATAATAAATAATAAATATCCTGGGACATCTTACACACGGCCATCTGATCCCAAGCTAAGCAGAGCTTGTGTTATGGTAATCAGACAACTGATATACATACTTATATAATTTTTAAATACATACATATTGTAGATAAATAACATCCAGACACAGAACAAACAAAAGGAATACATCGAGAGGAAACCTGGACTTATAATGGAAACGTGACTGAAATCGGCAATCTGCCTTGAGAAAACCAGTATCTTCTATATATGAGAAGAGACCTTTGCCCTGCAGTGGAGTGGGACAGTAACAGGTTGATGTTATCTACTATATAAAAATAAGTCGGGTTTTCCTTCCTGACGATATAACTCCAGAACGCACGAACCGATTTCCACGGTTTTGCATTCGTTGGAAAGGTCTCGGGCTCCGTGAGGTTTATAGCAAAGAAAATTTTCAAAGCAGGGAAAAATTTCAACAGGAAGCCATTTGGTGGCGAAACGGAGTTCGCGGGGTTTGCTAGTTAGGTATATAAATATTTGTCCAAAAAAAAAAACAGCTTCTGGCCAAACCATGCCGTTGATCTGTCCATTTCAGAATGATCGACGACGTTTCGTTTCACGACTAACATTTTTTTTTATTTACTTAATTATCAAAACAAAAAAATGTTTACATGCTTTAAACTTATTCAGCATCACTTAAACCTCTCAGGTTCAGGTTCTCATACTTTATTGTTTTTGCAAAACTGTGAAACTAGCTGGGGGTAGTACTCGATGTTGAACTGACAGTGCAGTTTTTTTTTGGTGAGTGGGAAATCATCATATGACTGCTCCCGTCCTGGGTGCGGCGGGAGGGCGTGTCAGACTTTTACTGACTAAAACCCACTCATGTTCCTTCGATTGCCCTTTATGTTCCAGGGTCACGGTAACTATTATAAACATTCCGTAACATTATAAACATTGCGCAACATTATAACATTCCGCAACATTATAAACATTCCGCAACTGACAGTGCAGTTTACGCTCACTTATTTCTAAATTCACAAAGAGAGGCTTTCACCTTGTGGCTGGTTTTGATCTGTGTGGCTCAAAAGTGCAAAGCACTCAGTCATGCTATTAGTTTCAGCTTACAAAAAACACAGTACTTTACAAGGGAATCAAAATTCATGGTGTACTTGCCGCCTGGAACTATACAATTTAACACGAAGCTATGTCATATTTAAAGAAAAAAAATTAAAAACATAAGTTTGTAATTGGATTTAAAAAACAACAATAATAATTTCTGACACAAGATTTCTTTACCTAGTAATAAAGTATGTACAGAAACCTAGGCACGCGAGGCCGAATTTACTTGATCATTTTTGTTTGTTATTAAATATTCGTCATAAGTAATAATAAAATTAATATTCCGTTTTTTTTTAAATTCTCCGCTTTCCCAACGATTGTAGATACCAGTCAGATACCATCGAGATTTACCTACAATATATTATGTGGCATATTAATAAAGCATTCATGAAGTCTAAGTCTGGGGAATTACGACAATACATTAAATCTGGGGTCATAGTCTGCTATTACAATCTATTTGACAACTTTGACAGTTTTTGTATGGGAAATGTGTCAAAAGTTTGACTTTTCACGTCAAAAATCGATCATTGAGACACGATTGTAATAGCAGACTAGGGTCCTAGAGCTGCAGTTTCTAAACTTTTAAGGTTTAAAGATTCAACAAGGCTGCGTAAAACGTGATGAATACATGTACTGAAATCTTAAGAAATTATCTTCTATCTATACAAAATAATGAAAAGTTTGTCGTTTTGTTTGTCAGAGGAACCGTGGAACGAATATAAAAACTAAAATTAGCTATTTTATTTTTTAGTCTATTTTTATAGTTATAGTCTAATTCTAAAAATACATTGTTAGAAAAGCTTCATCCATAATTCCATTCTAATATTATAAATGTGAAAGTAACTCTGTCCGTCTAGTTTTCACACCAAAACTACTGAACCAATTTAAATGATGGTATTTAATGATGGTTCCATACTCCATAATAATATTACAAACGTTCATACTCCATACTAAAATTACGAAAGTAGCTCTGACTATTTTTCTGCCTGTCTATCTGTCTGTCTGTCTGTCTCTTCTTCACGTCTAAACTACTGAACCGATTTGAATGAAATTTCGTACAGATATAGTCAGGACCCGAAAAAGAATGTAGGATAGTTTTCATCCCGGGAATCCCCCGGGAACGGGAACTATTATTCCAAGTGGACGAAGTTGCGGAAATAATATAAAATAGTCGGAAAATGCATTATTATTTAGTACAATTTCTTCTATGGGCTTCAAATTTTCGGGCTATTTGCTCCTTCTTTATAATTTCATTTGATTCATTTTTTATTTTATTATTTATTATCTTGTTCGTAGCAAAATCATAAATAATACTTTTCATTGGTAATTTTTTAAAATATGGAAGATAATTCCGTTGAAAAGCTCTAAAGATTAATTTCTTAGAAAAGCCTTTATTTTCGTGGGCTATAAATAAAAAAACCCAACAATAGCCCTCGGGCATTAGTCCGAGTATTCTTCTGACGCGCCGTCTGTTCGGGGAATCCTTCCTTTTGAATGGAACCTGTGAACTTGTGGTAGGTATTATTAAAGTCAAAGCCAAATCATTTATTTCTTATAGACTAAAAAGGGCATTTTGGAACGTCATTAAAAAAAATAATAAAATAAAATAGTAGCCCATTCAAACATGTTGTTTTAAATGGAAAAAAAAAACGGGCAAGCTATACTATTCTTTGTTAAATAATGATGTTACAATACTTTTTCACAGGTTTAGTGAGAATTAGAATGAATATAATGTCAAAAACCACCTCCATAAAAAAGGAACACCAAAAAAACTATTTACCTATTTAATATATCTATTAGCAAATACATAGAAACTATATCATATTCGCGATCACAGTATTCACAAAACAAATATATTTTCTCAAACATTTCTTCATTAAATATTTTCATAGCTAGCGCCATTTATAATTATAAAAAAATCTAGGCTGTGTGACTTGTGCTTGATAAAATCCCGGTCGTCGATATTATTGACCCGTGGGATAATATTGATGAACACTATCTGTGTCACAAAGCCATTAGCGTATCTGTCCCGAAATTACTAATTTAAACTCATTCTTCTCTAGTCCTGGGCGGGGCGGGAGGGCGTGTCCTGACGAAAATCCACTCATGTTCCTTCGGTTGCCCTTTATATTCTGGGGCCACGGTAACTATTATAACTATTCCGCAACACATTAAATAGGGATGACGACTACATAAAAAATGACATTTTTGCGGTGGTGTATAATGGTGTTCGGAATGTTTATAATAGTTACCGTGACCCCGGAACATAAAGGGCAACCGAAGGAACATGAGTGGGTTTTAGTCAGTAAAAGTCTGACACGCCCTCCCATCTTTTTTTTTTGGTGAGTGGGATCTCATCCAATGACTGCTCCCGTCCTGGGTGCGGCGGGAGGGCGTGTCAGACTCTTACTGACTAAAACCCACTCATGTTCCTTCGATTGCCCTTTATGTTCCAGGGTCACGGTAACTATTATAAACACTGCGCAACCCCGGCAGGCGTTGGCCCTGTTGGGCCCCGTCCTGTGCTGAGTCCTTCTCTATGAGGCGCGCGTGGAACACTAACACGCAGTCGACGCGGTCCTGGTCCTAGCCGGGCGGCGAGCTACCCATCGCTCGCCATCCGCAGAACCGCGCCTACGGTGGCCGGTAGTCGTCTTGCGACTCTCGACGTCTTCGCCTGGGTCTTAGTCAGGGGCGAGAGGCTCGTCGTTGCCTCTCCCACGCCGCCGCTTCCTTCACTAGCATAACTGCTTCGCAGAAGGAAGCGACGGCATCCCATTCCGTCTCGCCCCGAAGCATGGCCTGAACCAGCGCCGAGCGCGAGAGGTCACCGCCGCCGATCGCCTCTACGAGGACACGTCGATGCTCCGCCCATGCGCGGCACACCCCCTCACCCCACATGCCCTCCCACCTCACCCAGGACGGGAGCAGTTGTGTGATGATTTCCCACTCCCAAAAAAAAAAACATTTGCACTATCTGAATGTCAAAACTTTCGTCAACTATTTTACCCCTTTAGGGTTGGATTTTCAAAAATCCTTTTTTAGTGAATATTCTTCAGAACATACCCTCCAAGTTTCATACTTCTAGGACCAGAGGTTTAGGCTGTCCTTTGATATATCGACAGTTAGTCAATTAGTCAGTCAGTTTACCATTTATTATATAGATATGCATACAAATTATAACCTAAACTAGCTTCTGCCCGCGACTTCGTCCGCGTGGAATAGTTCCCGTTCCCGCGGGATTTCCGGGATGAAAACTATCCTATGTCCTTTCTCGGGTCCCAGTCTATATCTGTACCAAATTTCATTCAAATCGGTTCGGAAGTTTAAGCGGGAAAGCGTAACAGACAGACAGACAGAGTTACTTTCGCATATAATATTAGTATGGATTCAAAGTGATGTGTTTATTACAGAACTCCACTGTTTTCTTTTAATTACAACATATTTTGTAACACAAACGAACATAAACAACAAGAAATGGCCAATATAAACATTTCTTTGTGTGGGTGTTTCAAAGTGTCGACCATACGCGGGTTACGTTATGATAATATTTGTATTATCTGTTTTTTGGGATATTTACTGGATCCATAATCTGTTGGTCATGAACTTCAAAAAAAGAAAGTCGTACTACGGAACTCCATATTGACGAAATATACCCATCTTAATAATTATAAAAAAACTAATACTATTTATGTGAAAGTATTTATATACCCATGTTTGTGTGTATGTATGTTTTTGACCCTTTCACGCAAAAACTACTGAACGGCTTTTGATAAACCTTTACATTCATATACCTTAATGGCTTAATTAAAAAAAACGTTAAGCTATTGAGTATTACCGTAAGTAGGCATTCAATAAAAGAAAGAAAACGTTTATTTAAATATTAGAAAATAAAAACTGGGTCCCACGTAGGTTTCATCGACGTTTCAAATAAGCAAAACCCAATATTGACGTGAAAAAGTTTTATTTTACCAATTTACATAACAAATATTATTATAATTAAATAATTTTGGTATTCCCAACCCGACACAGAACAGCAGCCGGCACAAAATTGATCCATGTTAGCTAGACATATCACAAACCCAATGATCCATTTGTCACCCTTTTTACTACGGATCCCTAAAAATAAACCGAAAAGGGTTCTCTATATAAGTTGAATAAAAGACAAACATCTGACGCACTCGGCTTAACATGGGTGTCTACATCATATTTCAGGCGAAATAAAGGAATATTATAAATATTATCTTATATTTGATACAAAGGCTACATATGTGGCGTAATTAATTGTTTGTCGGTGTACAGGAAAACAGTATTATTCACCTCAAATAAATTAACTTCCTGTAGCATTATTTTTGCAGGTAAATAATTACTTATCCAGTTGGGAGCATGGATCATGCGTCAAGAGTGTCTTATATACCAGGAAAAACCAGGGGTTTCTGTCGGTAAAAGTCAAAAATCCCTCCGTTTTCCTCAGACAGAGGGTATCCATGAGTATTTCGCTTCGTTATAAGTTGTGGAACTTACTAAAGCCTTACTTATTTTAGGGTACAATTTAAATGTTTATTAAATAATATTTTTGCCTACCAAAATGGATTAATGCTCACCGTAATTTAGGGTAGTCAGAAGGCAGAAAGTCTGATCAGTCTAACCAAGGGGTACCGTATCGGCCAGTGACTAGGTCGTGAAGGTCAGATAGGCAATTGCTTCACGTAAAACACAGGTATTGAGCTGAATCCGGTTAGCCTGGAAGTCGATCCTTGTTAAAAAGTGAAAATTGCTTAACGTTTAAAGTTAAAAGTTATTTAAAATTTAATGTTAATATTTGGACCTGAATATAATCTTACCTAGAAGATTCCAAGGTTAACAGCATTACAACTATATTTGTCTAATATTACGTAGAATGGAACACAGTTAACACTGATTTATATGAACAATTAGCTTAGTTTCTGTACTAATACAATTGTCACAGCTTCAATATCACGAACAGTGAGCAGTATTATATAATCAAATTCTCTCAATACAACAGTCCTTCATAAGCAATATGGGCGACAGGGTAAGGCCTGTACACAGAATATGTAACGTACAAAAAGAAAACTTCACACGATATTCTGTTGGGTCTTGAGCTTAAAAGCCATTATGTAATTAATGATTATTTTAATAATACCTGGATCTTTATTAGTAGTCTGTTAGTAAACAATAGTTATTGAAACAGTGGTAAATGTTTTTGACTCGAAACACTGTTTATAAGTCTATTAATATTTTTTCGATACATAGTAACTTAAAGTCAATTATGACTTGTTTTTTTGGGTTTATTGCAGGACAAAGGCCTCTTCTCATACATACAATGCACAAGCATTGATCACCACGCTCGCTCAAGGCGAATGGCCATTTCGGACATTTCGTTCATATTCACTACAAGTCGAGGTTTCCTTACGATGTTTACCTTCACCGATGTCTGTAATGTCCAAGATAAACCTTAGAAAATACATATAAATTGAAAAAGTCACATATAGTACTTGCCCGGATTAACACACAATCTCTTACATGAGAGGCGAGTGCCTTAACCATTACGACATCTTTTAATAATTTTTGATTTTTTTAAATATGTTGATAGTCCTTCTGTGCACACTTACTCAGTGACACCTTCAGTCAGCCTCCAGCGTCACCGAGATTCAATACAGCGCCATGTTTTGTTTTAATTCAGCCCGTTACTATGTTATTGTTTTAATTGAACGTGCCCTAATAATGGAGAATTGTAATTAATTGGATATGACGGGCGTTTTCTATGATGAAGTTACTTTAGAGTGTATATTAGACCAGTTAAGATTTGGGGGGAGTTTATGTTTGCGGAATTTTCGACCTAAATGTGGAAAACCGATTTTTCTTTCTGACTATAATTCTCATTTTCTAACAAGTTGTGTGTAGTAAAATATGTTAATAGATGATAGTTTTTATTTTATAATTAACAATGGCTCACCGCTATGCAAAGGGCTTGTTTAAGCACATAGAAGTGTTTGTCTGTTTGTCTGATGTTCCCCCAACTTTTATTGAATTAATATAACTTTAGGCACAAATATAAACATTGCACAACGGCGGACCTGATGCCTCAGGCAATATCAACTTTTAAGGTTAAGCTCATTAGTGCCACCCGGCAGCCACTCCGCACCGACTCGTCTCCTGCGTCTAGTATTCTTTATATGGATTTGTATGGGCATGCGCTCACTATATCAACTCCGTAGCGTCACCGGATCGTTTCGGTTATAAGCCCTTCGCGCGCGGTCGGCAGGTGGGCCACTCGGTGACAACTCGCTGCTCGAATGCCTGCCTTGCGTTGACAACGCGCGGGTCACGAGTGGGACGCGCGCTGCCCGCGATTGTTTATTAACAGACTACTCATTCGTGGATCAAGCGGCGTCAACTCGTTGACGCCTCGGCGTTCACTCGTTGACCGCGGGTGGCCCACTGGTTGACCGCGGGTGGTTCCCCCATCGACAACTCGTAGACAACGAGTTGACGCCGTGCGTCGAGGCGGTGTGGGGTGGCTCTAATGACCTATGACCTTTATCTCTAAAATGTGTTTTTTCCAGAGTGTACAAATTTCCCACTTTTTTAAGGACCCTGCCGCTCCGTGACGACATTATGCATAGCGCTAGCGGTTTCGCGCGGTATTGAGGCTACTTACATCTTTTAGTTTTAAAGCTTCTAGTATATTTAAATTTCAATATTGTGTAGTTAGACTATGCACGAATAAAATAATTTGTTTTCTTTCTTTCTATATGTCGAATCGGCGTGAAACACTTACGACACGGACGGTTCCTTCAAGAACCTCTACTGTGACTCTCTTGGTGTTGTGAGTTTTGGGTGGCCTTTCATATACGACGTGTTAGGTAAGACGAGGGACATTGAAGGAGGCTACTCCGTATTCGATTGTCATTCCAAATACGTGAAAAAAAACAATGCTTTGTTTTTTATTTATACCAGTGTACAATGGCGGGGTTTGTGTAGTGGAGATTAATTCATACTCGATAACAAAGCTTTACAAAGGTTTATTTATAAAAAGAAATGTACAAAATAAGTGACTGAATTACAGAATCTCAGTGGGTGAGAGGGCCTCTAAGACTGATTACGTGGCACCAATTATTAAGTTAGGGGGCCACTTAACTTGGTGGTTGCCGGCGCAGAAAGAGGGCCGAATGTGCGTCCGCCGTGGCTTAAATATGTACTCGAGGTCTGCGGTGCCGCGGTGCGGGGAGATGGTGGCGCTTGCGCTCGACGTGGTAGGTCATCGTGACACTCCCCTCATTAGGCTAGAATTTTCCCTTTGGAAAATTTGCATTTTGCATAAAAACTTTTTTGCATAAAGTTAATAAATTGTTGACACGCACGCTAGATACCCTTTGAAAGAAGAACGGATCATACCTACTTCACTCTTATCATAGGTCAGTGACGATGCAACCGCAGGCGCTTTGTTAGCCCTATTGCGAAAATTCAGCTTCGGTTTTCTTTACGATTTTATATTGTTTTTCTATTATTTACTTTTTTTTTGTGAGCATATATTACCGCGTCCTTAAATGTCTCTCGTCTTATACTTACACTCAACACGGTGTATATAAAAATAATATTAAATGTACGAGTATTTGAGGAAAATTGCTTAATTACTGTAACTTATGATACCTCATTAAGTATTAAGGATCAGCTCGTATTTCGATCTTTACATAATAAACCATTACCTATATCATAAATACGGAAGTAAATCCGCCTAATTACGGAAAAACCACTAAATTAGTGCTATATTTGAGAAGGAGGCTCGAGATCTAAATAAACGGTAATCGTAGAGTTTGTTTTTGGGTAATAATTTATACTTAAATTATAAAACTAAAGAGTATGTTTGTTTGAATCGCGAAACTTTTGAAAAATATTATTGCGTTGTATATCCTATTTATCAAGGAAGGTTACAGTCTATGAAACATCACGCTACGAGCTACTGCAGCGGAGCAGTAACCACAAACGTGGGTGGCGGAAGGGGACATTCAGTAATTCGTGTGTGTCTGTTTCGCTTTCACGGCTAAACAACCGAATTAATTTTGAGTCATGGAGTAAAGTAATATATTTATTGAACTCCGTGAGGACAACGACTGTCTAATAATTATGACTTTAAAGCATCCTCAAAAACTGACCTTTTCACAGGCAAAGTTACAGGAAAAAGCTAGCAGAACTATGGTACTAATGGTAAACTGATAATGGCGGTAATTTTAATGGTGGTCTGATTGTGGATATATCAAAGCATAGCGTAAACCGCTGGTCATAGAAACAGTATCCCTGGAAAAGGGTTTTTGGAAAATTACCTAGTATTCGAGTAGATTATTAGACCTGAAAAATTCCAACTCTAAAGAAAGAAATAAAGAAAGAAAACATATTTATTTGGCACACATAGACACACACAGTGCAGAAAATCACACGTTAAACATTAAATAAAAATAAAAACAAAAACAAAGGAAAAACACACTGCGTGTCTCGCGGCTGCGCCAAGTAGGTCTAGTTCAGCAATAATGCCAGACAACTACGTTTGCCTGACGCAGGTTTTCAACTGAACCTTAAATCAAGTGACACCCTTAAAGGGAAAAAATAGGGGATGCAAACTTCGACATCCACGTAGGCGAAGCCGCGGGTGAAAGTTAGTATTTTCATATATTAGTTATTCATAGTATAGCTGGTAACATTTATACTTAAGGAATAATGGTAAACGTGTGGGTTTAGCACGTGTCGCTGGGAAGCTATAGTTTAGAGTTACTACGTTCTCCTACCGCATAGCGTTTAATGAGGTTACACGTTCCTGTAATGGCGCCTTCAGACACGAGCCATAGTGTCGTTATGAAGAGAAATAGTTTTTTTTTATATTTGAAAGAAAGGGGGAAGGATGAAGGAAGAATAGGAAACTTGCTTGCTGCTATATAACTTTAGAGTTATGGACCAGGTGCTTTTAAACTCTTCTATATTTTTTCTATACTCTTCTGACTGTCAGTCTGATGTCTACCCTCAATCATTTATATTATAATATATTATATATATATTATCTCCGTTATGTTATAATAATTTATTTTGTTGTTTTAACAAACCATAATTAATTATTTACTTAGAGATAACAAGATAACTTAAAAGAACGAAAAGCTTTGTGTGGATGTCTGTCATGTTTTCAGTTATTGCAATTAAAACAAATGTAACAAAGAAAATTAATGAAGCGCTCTTCCTCTTTCTACTTATTTAAACCTTGCTGTGCCCAAGAGGGTTCATAATTGTTACTATATTATATTGTTCTATTTACCACCTGTAAGTTTACATTATGGATTGCAATAAACAATTCGATTTGATTTGATTTGAAACTAAAAAAAGTATAACTGTTGATCTTGGCCACGTAACTAAACTCGAGTGTTCAATTAGGTAAGGCACCAACGACCCTCCATTCAAGAATTAAAAAATATTTTGTGAATTCTTAAAATTATCTCCTTCACATTATTTAATAATAACAATACCAGCCTATTACTGTCTCACTGCAGGGCAAAGGTCTCTTTTCGTACAGAGAAGGAACGAGCATTGATCACCACGCTTGCTTGAAGCGGATTGGCGATTTCGGACTCATATTAACTACAAGTCCAGGTTTCCTCACGATGTTTTCCGTCACCGATGTCTGTGATGTGATGTTACATTTTAGAAAGTACATATGAATTGAAAAAGTCACATTTATAAGCCCGAATTTGAACCCACAACCTCATCTATGAGAGGCGGGCGACTTAACAGGTCATCACGACGGATAAATTATTTAACATTGTAATTTTTATCTTTGATAGTTTCAACCCGTACTGAAATCAGTTCTATCTTGTATCTTTAAGCCAGATTCAGCCGATATTTCGGTGCGTAATCCGTCAGCCGCAATATGGCGATATGCGGGCGGAAACAACCGTTCCGGACAAATCCGACAATATCTCTGATGCACCAACTGTTGACAGTCCCTCGCTTTTGTGCAGTCAATCTATCGCTGAAAGCTGGATTAATCTGATGTTTATAGAGAACAATATGGCTTTCCTATTGGAGCTTTTGATGCAAGTAAAATTTACGTACATTTGTTGCAAATGTTTTATGGCGAGATTAATGGAAGTCTTTAAGCATGTAGTTTGGCTCAGTTATGTTCCGTCTCTATCGTGCACTTAAAAGATAGTTGTGTAACAGTGACAGGCATAGTGCTAAGCTAAAATACGTGCTTCGTAGCTACTATTTATTTATTTTTCTCATTTTAAGAAGGCTTACATACTAATAACTTAATAATAGGTAACAAAATATATAATTAAGTTGCTAATAACAATCCTTCACAAATACATAACAATTAACGATTAACTAATGTATGAAATTAAAAAATGAAGTTATGGTTTTTATTCTCGTCCTCGCTACTTTACGTTGCTTGTGGCATTTGATCAAATCAAATCAAATTTATTTCAGGCTGCATAGGCCCATATAAATACCTTAATCTAACATTCACAAATACATAACAATTAACGATTAACTAATGTATGAAATTAAAAAATGAAGTTATGGTTTTTATTCTCGTCCTCGCTACTTTACGTTGCTTGTGGCATTTGATCAAATCAAATCAAATTTATTTCAGGCTGCATAGGCCCATATAAATACCTTAATCTAACATTCATACAATTATAATTTTTTTTTAGTAAAAATAAAACTTAATTCTATGTTAGTACTGCACTTCCCTACGTTGCACTTAAGTTAAGTGGTGCTGATTCTTTTGTTCACAAACTAAATTTAAGCTAAGTGCATCTTTCTCTTTTCATTTAATTAACAAAAAGACGGAAATACATATTAGTTTAGTCGTGTCAAATTAGCCAGCGCCTGAAGTTAATCAAGATACTTTTTAAATGACCATGTTTTTAATCGCGTCTAAATTATCTATGAAGTGTCTTAATTTGACAGGACCAAATATTTTATCTTCTGTCCTTTCGTCAACTGTTAACAAATCCTCGCTTGCCTTTGTGCGGAGCCGTAAAGCTAATCTGATACGTTTACAGAGAGAATGATATGGCTGGCTTTCATATTGGACCTTTTGGTACCCGTACAAATGACACACATTTGTTGTAATGGATTACTGTTACTGTACGTTTTTCGTCTTAAATTTTGTATTTGTAGTTGCCTATTTGCGTTTAACTATTAATTAAAATATAAAGTAGCAACTACAAATACAAATTAAATTCAATAAGAATCTTATGAAATAATGTCGACTATCAATAAAATAGAAATTAAAATTGAATCATACTTATTTTTTTGGGATTACTGCTAACACGAAAATCACAGTAATTTCTTAATTTTTTTATTATATTACTAAGGCAAAACCACTCTTAATTTACATAAAGAGATATAGCAAGAAACTGCTCCTAACATTAATCTTTTCAAACGTATTGTTAGAGCAAGCACGAACGATTCTCATTGTAAATGACTGCTGCACGTGAAATGTTATTATTCATGAAAATGAAAATTTTAATTTTAATGTTTTCTTATGAATGCTTCATGCTTCTAAAGAAAATAATTTATACTTTCTTACTCGTACAATGTGGCTTTAGAAGACATTTGGGTAGAGTTCAATTCACAATGAACTCTTGCCGAAACCCCAACTTATTAATTTATTTTGTTTATTTATCATTTGTTTTAGGTAATAAAGACCCATAACATTTACAGTCTAACATACATTTATCTATATATATATATATGAAAGAAAATCGTGTTAGTTTCACATTTTATACCTAAAGAACGGCAGCACCGATTTGGCTGAAAATTGGTGGGGAAGTAGCTTAGGACCAGGGGACGGACATAGAATACAAATAAACCTTCTTTTTTTAGTAACCAAAAATCCGATATAGCGCGGGTAAAACCGCGGGGGACAGCTAGTTTATTATATATTAAAACTATTGAAATTATTGCACGATTATTGCGAAGAAACGGAATCGTGACGCTCTGCGTGGTGTCGCGTATTCTCCCGCGGAACGAAAACGGCGAAATAAGACACCCTTCGGCCAAAACTCTGATTTGAGAGAGGTCTCTAAATGCTGAGTCGGCACCCTCACCACAAACGACTTGAAGTAAGCTAAGTTTACCCGCAGCCAATGCTCTGCTGCCTGTCCTACAGAGAAGCCTGCGCTGGCCCAGCGCCTGTTGTTTAGACGAGGCCAGTCATTTCTACACGTTCGAAACAAAAATGAATTCCTGGCTGTTAAAATATGCGGCAAATATGTGCCAGTGAAATACGCGATGCGTCTGACGGTGTTGCAACGTTGGCACGGCGGCTGTGAGGCACGCGGGCGGAGGTCACTGGCTAGAAAAATAGACTCGCGCTCTACTTTACCTAGTGCTTGCAGCCAGCACTAGCTTGGCATGAAAAGCTGTTTTTACGAGGCCAATACTAAGCCAGCGCTGGTTGCCAGTGAGACTGGCAGCCAGCGCTAGCCCTGAACTCGAGTAACCCATACTTTAGTGTTGTAGCGCGGTTCCAACTTGTCATCTGCGGTCTCCTACCTCGAGTGCACGGACCACCTCCCGCGCCTCAGACGCCGGCTGCCTATTTAAGCCGAAGCAGACGCACACTCAGCCCTTTTCCTGCGACGGCGATATCTAAGTTTAGTGGCTCCACTCATCATAACGGGAGTCACGTAGATCAACACCTTCGCAACCCACTTTCTACCCCTGAGTCTCTGTAATTCTAAATTCTTGTATTTTTCTTGTTACAATAAACCTTTGTAAACTTTTGTTGTCGAGTGTGAATTTATCTCCACTACACATTACCCCTTTTCACGCCACAAACTGCACTACTCTCAAAGTCCAGTTAATTTTCGCACACAACTTAACACTCACAACTGACGCTGAAACAACAAAAAACAGCTCAAATAAGCTGGTCAGGGAAAGCACTGCTACCATTAGACAGGCCTGTTGGTCTTATGGTTAGTGACCCTGACTGCTAAGCTGGAGTCGTGTGTTCCTTGTCAGGATAACTCTTTGTGTGACGAGCATGATTGATTGTTCTGTGTCTGGGTTTAATTTATAATACGTATATTTTCATGAACTATGTCAGTTGCGAAGAATGATTTGCTCCATTCCTAATATCGTTATTATTGTTATTTCATACAACTAGTACTTGCCATTGTTTTATCGTGAACAATTTTTTTCCATTATTCCGGCCCACTACAGCGAATAGATCTAAATTATTAGCCAACATCGGATCATTGAACAAAGGATTTTCTCTTTTAATTCAATAGTTCATTTATAAAATAAACAAATACCGCAAACTATTCAGTAAAACAAGCACGTACTCTGTTGAATGAACAGTAACGAACATTGTTAAACAACCAATAAGTTTGCCCACGTCAGAATGTAAAATTTAAAACCTCTTTCGAAGTTTGTAATGTTATTGTCTGTGGGCTTTTGAATTGTCTGTGGCTAGCGGACAACTGATGTTCGAGATTTAAAACATTGTTGTTGTATGAGAAAGATAAATATTTAATACCTATGTAAATTATTGTTTTTCTTGTGCAGAAAAATATTCTGTTTTCAGAGGAATTTATGTAAGACAAGTTTATAAATACGTAAATTATTGGAGCCCTACCTAAAAGGAATAAAAATAACCCTTATAATATTCAATTATATTATAAGTAAAAATGTGTAGATAGGTTACCTAAACGAAATTCTATCTTCAAAAACGGCACACTAACGCACACATACATTACACGTTGAATATAGGATGGCATGATTGAAGTAGAGTGAGTGAAAAAGAGATAAACGTCAAATGCCAACGCGATACTGTGGCGATACTCAGTATCATGTTGGTCAAATAGCAAACATTTAAAGTGCCACTTTTTGACTGCATATAACCTATTTACACCTTTTTACCCACGACGACGGAACGGAGCAGGTATATGCGTTTAGTGTGAGAGATGTTTGTTTGTTGCAATCATTGCTTATATTCATGTCCGTTCGTCCGTCTGTCCATCCTCGGCCTACCGTCCAAACAGTTAGTGCTAGAAAGATAAATAAGTGTTTTTACGTTTATAAACGTTGACAAAGTGCTGAAATAAAATTAGTATAATACATTCTTTGGGGTACATACATGAAAAGTGAGGACGATATTTTTTTTCTCGGGTCTATCATATAGTGTGGGGTCTCAATAGACTGACACGCAATTTCTTATTAAAAATAAAGTAGCTACATTAATTTAGCTACTTTATTTTAATAAACGAGTTACGAATTTGAGTAAAGGAACCTTTGTTTTAGAAAACCTTTGTTATTGGTATAATGCGGATCAAAAAACTGTACCTTATAATGTATAACATCTCTGCATATTATATTACCTGTATTCAGAAAAAAAAAATCGTTTTACTTGCAAAACAATTATTTCTGCTCCGTACGGCTTTAGAAAAAATGTTAATTCAAGCTTGATAACAGAGCTGCGAGACGCTAGCAAAGCTTATCGGATTACCTTTAAACGGACTTATCTCTAAAGCAATACTAATCATGTCATTCATCTAGCTTGCTAATCACAAAGGCTGTTTAATCGTTCATAATATAACGAGTAGGTATTTCAGTAACGCAATTTCTCTAAATTTTAAACGCAGTTTAAACTTCCGAAGACACGTGATTCGAGACACAATAAAAAGACAATAGCAGCGCGACAGCCGGCTGTCGCTTGGTCGTTGAAAAGTTAATCTTCATTTTAATCTGTGAAAAATATCTTAAGACCTTTAATTTTTTTAGCTTAAGGTGAATGAAAGGGTCTGCGAACGGCGAGTGATGGGTAGCTCGCCGCCCGGCTAGGACCAGGCCCGCGTCGACGGCGCGTTAGTGTTCCACGCGCGCCTCAAAGAGAAGTCAGCACGAGAAGGGGCCCAACAGGGCCAACGCCTGCCGGGGTTGCGGAATGTTTATAATAATTATCGTGACCCCGGAACATAAAGGGTAACCGAAGGAACATTTCTTTTTTTTTTGGTGAGTGGGAAATCATCAAATGACTGCGCCCTTTATGTTCCAGGGTCACGGTAGCTATTATAAACATTCCGCAACAACCGAAGGAACATAAGTGGGTTTTAGTCAGTAAAAGTCTGTCTCCCGCCGCACCCAGGACGGGAGCAGTCATTTGATGATTTCCCACTCCCCAAAAAAAAAGGCGAATTTTCCAAATTTTATATTAGCCCATTTTTGTCCCACAACTGGGAAGAAATAAATCTCCTCTAATGCAGACTTTTAAAATCACGTTCGCTAAAGGTGAGTTGGACTGGAATCCATAACCTCATTTATGATAGGATAAAGTGCATCTTTAACCGCTACACACGACATTCAAACAGAGCTATAGGTAATAAAAGAATGCTGAAGATAAGAATAAAAATGTTATCTAATAATAATAATTGAGTTAAATATTAATAGCAAACAATTCTCTGTTTGTTTTTTGTCTAAATTTATTTGCAGGGTTTTCTTCTGTAGAAAAAATGACACCACAGAGATCGAATACAAAATAAACTTAAAAGAAATTCTGGCTTTGACTGACAACGTCACGATAGACAAAACAGAACTGCTATCCGTACAAGCTATCCCTGCTTCAATAACAGATAGCTTTGTAGCAAAAAGGTTTTATCTTCAATTTCCAACATATTATGTATATTATTAAGAAAAAACTCTTGCCATAAGTCCTGATAATACATCTATTATTATAACCCATTTAACAACCTAATGACAATCTCACGAAGTTCACAAAGCGCCTAATCGTTCTCAACATTAGGAATACATCGTCCTAAACCCGTGCGATAAAATATTACACACACATAGAGACTATCAAAAGGTAATGACCGCTGTAAGCTTCATATTTGACCCTCGTATCGTATCTGTAATCGCGTTATATAATTCACAATGGTTAATGTTTCAACGTCTAGGAGTGCAGCTTTGAATATTTATGAGAAGAAAGGTTTACAGTAATAGTATGTTTTTGTTAAAAGAATAATTGAATTGGAAAAAGGCTACAATGTTTATAATAAGATCGTTTTTAACAGTATATTACAAGAGGCCAGCAACATTGGTGTTTATGGACTAATGTGAGAACAGAAAAATATGTGTGCTCATCTCATCAAGAGAGCACCTCGGTAGGTTATTACCTAAATGGTCCTCGAATGATTTGACAAATACAATTACATGGATTTTAAAGGAGACCTCTAATTTTGTTTTGGATTTTTCTTCTCAGTTTCAATGTCAATAAATACAATTTTATCATTTTTAACTAGGCTGATTTGCACAAAGGGACTATTACAACTGGGAAGAGTCCAGATTGCCTAAAACCACGAATTAAATTAACTATAATAAATAAAACGATGAACCAGTTAAAGGTCGTTTACAATCCATGTCCGGACATTAGGAGCAAAAGCGGTTTTACGGTAATGGATATTAAAAGATCATCTCGCATATCCCGTTTAGGATGTGGGCAGGAAGTCAGCGGACGCAGTGGCGGGGAGCGGCGCGTTTAAATGCATAGATTTATATGGAACAGGCCACGGGCAGCGGCGCGTACGTAGGGTTACTATATCTCAGAATTTGGTCTCAGATTTCGGGAATTTTAGACTATTCTTAGAAATGCGGCTTGATTTAGCAAATATCACAAAATTACAAGATTCATTACGTTATGAGCGCAGTGTGCAGTGTGTGATTCTCCGAGATTCCTTGTGTAAAAACTATTATGAGCCGGATAAATTTTTTGTATTTAAAATTGTTTAAAACGTTTAAGAAAAAAATCTCTAACTGCAACAAAATCTCAAGATTTTTCAATGACAATCAGACGTCTCTTGATTTTTGCATTTGATAACCCAAGGCATACGAGAGTCTAGCCGCCAAGTATCGCTGCTTGTTCGCTGATTTCATATCCACAGTCTTATGAGTATGTACTTTTACGATTATACTCCTTTTTCGATTTATTCCGGTCCTAAGCCCTTATTATTATATTAGAAACAGTCTTAAAATACCCTTCGTTGAAGAGATTTATTTAAATGTAGACATTCATTGTCGTTCTTTGCAACTGAATGGATTTTGTGAATGTTATGATCTTTCTATAATTGGGACTCGTCACAATGCCTATCATTCTTCGAAGTTATTGTAACGACTGGATATTGAAAGCTGGTTAATTTGAGATCTATTTTGAGCATTGAATATTGGACTGAGTATTTGTATGTATGAGTACTAGTACGAACTCAAAACCGTACGTTTTCCCTATCAATCTTGAACCTAATGCTTTAGCGGTGAAGTTGAAAATGTAAACTTAACAAAGCAACGATTAATAGACATCATAAAGTGTTTTGGCGTAAAAAAAATCAATTTTCAAATAAACAACAAGTTTTGGCTACAAAGTACAAGTAACTAAACTTATGTAGACAAGTTGTTAAAGTTTGAATTAAAATAAATAAATATCCTGGGACATCTTACACACGGCCATCTAATCCCAAGCTAAGCAGAGCTTGTGTTATGGTAATCAGACAACTGATATACGTACTTATATAATTTTTAAGCACATACATATTATAGATAAATATCACCCAGACACCGAACAAACAATCATGCTCATCGCACAAAGTTTGTTCTGGGTGGGAATCGAACTCACGACCTCTGGCTTAGCAGTCAGGGTCACTGAACACTAGACATACTGTTAACAGGCCCGTCGAAATTTCACAAAGCACCCCGTATTTATGCTTCGTTATACTTTAATTCCAATTATGACTATTTAATTATTAATTAGCACAGAATCAGCGTTTCGTACAGCAAAGATTTCTCTCTAAAAGGTTAACTTCTAAGACAGCTCTGTAAAAGTTGTATTTACTCTCAAAATTGAATTTAAAACGACTCGCTAGGGATAATTAGGAAGTACTCGTATTTTTCTTTCACGTCAAAATACACGATTAATTTTTCAGTACACGGAATTCATTTTTCCTCAATTCTTAGTTTTTAGGGTTACGTCCATCAAAAGAAATAAATGGGAACCCTTACAGGTTTTTGTTTGTCCGTCTATGTGTCGATCAAGACCCTCTGTCTCGGGAACGTGTAGAGTTATCGAGTTAAAATTAAAACCATAGGGCCTAAAACATACACAAGCGACGTAAGGCAGCAGGCGTGGAACAGGCGTGGCGCAGGCGTGTGCCGCTTTAAAACGATTTCATACAAAATGTAAGCAGGCGACGTTTTTGAATTATACTGAAGCGACGAACGGCAACGAAACGACGTGTCTGCGCCGCGTCGCTTCAGTATAATTCAAAAACGTCGCCTGCATACATTTTGTATGAAATTGTTTTGAAGCGACGCACGCCTGCGCCACGCCTGTTCCACGCCTGCTGCCTTACGTCGCTTGGGTATGTTTTAGGCCTAAGGTACTCAGGATTGTGGTCCTTTGAAGCTGTAAAAAATATGAAAAGAGGCGGCCGTTTTGGTAGTAAAATCATGTATTTCAACACTTCTAAAGGAATCCAAATTCATAGGATACTTGCTGTTGACCTAGGATCATCCGTACTTCCGTACTAATTATTATTATAAATGCGAAAGTAACTCTGTCTGTCTGTCTTTTTGTTGGTCTGTCTGTCTCTTCTTCATGCCTAAACCATAGAACCGATTTGAATGAAATTTGGTACAGATGTAGTCTGGGACCCAAGATAGGGCATAGAATTTTTTCGACTAGGGCGATTTCATCCCGGAAATTCCCCGGGAACGGGAACTATTATTCCACGCGGACGAAGTCGTGAGCAAAAGCTAGTGTTGAATAAATGTCATGAATCAAAAGCCAAAGAAAAACCTGGAAAACGCAAATGTATATTTAAAAAAAACTGATTACTGTAACAGGTTTTCTATACCAACAAGTTTGTTTAGAACCTTCGGTACGAGAATCCGACTCGGACTTGACCGGTTTTTTAATACAGGATAATAGCTTAAGTTTTTGACGTCTCTGTAGAAAGCAATCTCACTAAAATTGGCTTTCTTTATGGCTTAAGAATTGATCCTTTTCTCCTAACTTGCTCTATTTAAAGGAAAATATTATCTATAACTGTCTCCCGCAGGTTCACTCGCGTTTTTGGTTATTTTTTCACCCCCGTCTGTTGTAACGTGATGTTATTTAGCTAAAATTTCATTATATTATTGAATTGGGAGTATTTGTATTAAAATATGTATTTATAAATTACTAGCTTTTGCTTTGCTCACTTTAGAAAGAGACAAAAAGTAGTCAATGACACTCTCCATCTCTTCAACTATCTCCACTTAAAAAATAACGTCAATTCGTCGCTCCATTTTGCCGTGTAAGACGGACATACAGACAGACACACGCACACACTTTCCCATTTATAATGTTATGCCCTTACTAATAATCACTGTGTAAAGTTATGCAATAAATAAAGCCTGTGTAACCATACATTTTTTGACGTATAAACCTGTCATAACCTTATGCAGCGCTTATTAGTGTAATGTATGCGTATTATATCTATGTGTGTGTGCGTGTGCGACAGTGCTGCACGCAAGGTTGTGAAGGACGGGCAGTCCGCATTAAATCACTGTACTAGCCACTCGTTCGTTTTATTCAAACACCTCACTGGCGACGAGGATAAAACAATTAAAGGGGGTTAACGTATTAATACGAAAACATGTCGATCGGGAAGTTATCGGAGTATAATGTGAGATCGGGAAACTGGACAATGTACATTGAACGCATGGAAATGTTTTTTAAAGTGAACAGTGTTAAAGAGGAACTTTGGTTACCTACGTTGATTGCGACGATGGGTGACGAAGCTTATGAACTATTGAGTAATTTAACAAGTCCGGATAAACCGAGTGCAAAAACGTATACAATGGTGGTTAAGATCATGGCTGACCACTTGCAACCAAAACCGTCGTTTATGGCGGAGAGGTACCGTTTTCGACAGAGAAGGCAAAATGCGGGTGAATCGATTTTACAATATATCTCGGAACTTAAGAAAATGTCTAAATTTTGCGAATTTAAAGTCGTATTAGAAGAAAATTTACGTGATCAGCTAGTATGTGGACTGAGAAGCGAAGCAATCAGGCAACGACTGTTTACTGAGGAAAATCTGCAATACGCAAGTGCCGTGAAAATTGCATGTACGATGGAAGCGGCGGAAAGAGATGCAGCGGCAGTGGAACACACAGTCGGGAGCAATATCGAGCCTGGCGGTGGCGGCGAAACCACGGCTGGAGCGTTGCACGTGGTGGCTACGTCGCCCCGGAGCGGCCGCGGCCGAAGGGGCCGGAGTGACAGGAGCGGAATATCGGCAGGCGCGCGGAAGGTCAACACCGACGAGTCGAGAAACAGTTGTACTGCTTGTGGTGCCTCTAACCATCAGAGTGAGGGGTGTAGATACAATCGCTTTATCTGCGGTAAATGTAGGCAAAAGGGCCATCTACGTCGGGTATGTCCGATGCGAGGAGGGGGTCGACAGCCCCAAGATCGATACGACACCAACAATATGGCGGCGCAGGTGCGAGTGACGAGCGGAGCAGCCAAGAGCCCTGCGGACCAGTCAGGGGACGATGAACCGCCGGAGTCAGACGAGGGAGATTGGGAAGCGGTAGAAGACGTCCATCAACTCAGCTTAAATAGTTATAAACCGGTGAGCCTAACCATGTGTGTCGATGGAATCAAGTTATGTATGGAAATTGATACGGGGTCGTTAGTGTCATGCATCAGTGGGGAGATGTACTATAAGTTGTTCAAACATAGACATTTAAAAAACTCGAATTTGGTATTTAGATTCTATGATGGTACTATAATAAAACCAATGGGGGTAATAATGCCACTAGTTACGTAGGTATAAAAATAATTCTAAACAAATGGAGTTATTTGTGATAGATGGGGGTACCACGTCATTATTAGGCCGGCAATGGCTTACTGAATTAGACATTAAAATACCGATGTATCAAAGTATTTTGACCATGAACACAGATCGAGCTAATTGTAATAACTCGAGTAATAACGAGTTAACATTATTGCTTCACAGATATAAGGATTTGTTCACGGAGGGACTGGGCCGGTTCACGGGAGGCAAGGCTCGGTTACGGATACGCGAAGGAGCGGTGCCGGTATTTTGTCGGGCACGGCCTGTGCCGTACGCGCTGCGCGAGCGCGTTGAGGCAGAATTGGAAGGTATGTTGCGCGCTGGTGTCATCGAGCCCGTGGAAAGCGCGGATTGGGCTACCCCACTCGTACCGGTGCGTAAGGCTGATGGTGGACTCCGTATCTGTGCTGATTACAAAATAACCTTAAATCCTGTTTTGTTGGTAGATAAATACCCATTACCCCGCATTAATGATTTGTTAGTCAAATTAAACGGTGCTAAGATATTTACGAAAATTGATTTAACACAAGCATATAACCAAATAGAATTGGATGATCCGGATAATTGTACAGTTATTAATACCCACAAGGGCCTTTTTAAGTATAAAAGGTTAGTTTATGGCCTATCCTCGAGTCCAGGCATATTCCAAAGAATTATGGCGAACCTACTCAACGATATTCCAAACGTAGAAGTATTTCTTGACGATATCATAATTGGGTCACATAATATTAGTGAACATTTAGTAACACTGGAAAGAGTTTTAAAGCGATTACATAATAGCGGAATGAAACTAAAACAAAATAAGTGTGTGTTTATGACTAATCAGGTGAAGTACTTAGGATTTATTGTTTCCGATGAGGGAATTAAAGTGGATCCGGAAAAAGTAGAAGGTATCTTAAACATCCCCCGACCAGAAAATATCACTGACTTACGTGCTTTCCTAGGAACAATAAATTATTATGCTAAATTCGTCAACAACTTGAGCACTATACTCGCGCCGTTGTATAGGTTATTAAAGAAGGGTGTGACTTGGAAACGGAACGTGGAATGTGAGTCAACTTTTAAGAAAATTAAAAATGTTTTAATTAGTGCGGACGTCCTGGCTCATTATGATCCGAATAAACCGTTGTTTTTAACGTGTGACGCGAGCGCGAGAGGCATAGGCGGCGTGTTGAGTCAGATGTGCGAGCAAGATAGCAGCAGCGGCGCAGTCGGAGAGCGCGAGCGGCCGGTGGTGTATGTATCGCGCGCACTTAACGCAGCCGAGAAACATTATTCACAAATCGAACGGGAGGCATTAGCGATTGTGTTTTGCTTAGAAAAATTACACCAGTATTTATACGGTCGGCGTTTTACACTACGCACGGATCACAAACCGTTGGTCACTATTTTTGGGCCTAAGCAAGGTATACCATCGATGGCCGCAAGTCGATTACAAAGATGGGCCATTAAGTTGTCAGCCTATACTTATGATATTGAGTACGTTACCTCTAAACAAAACGGGGCGGACGGTCTATCGCGATTGCCAGCTGTTGCTGCGATTAAACAAACAAATAAAATCCCGGAACAGTCGTATTTACATTTCGCACAGAATGCAATGTTGTTAGATTATAATGAAATTAAAAAACAAACGGGCCGAGACCAGTTATTGGGCCGAGTTTTAACATATCTTCGCGACGAATGGCCGTCGGAAAACGACATCACAGATCACTCCAACCTTATTTCAATCGTAGGAAAGAACTGTATGAGGAATTAGGCTGTGTGATGTGGGGTCATAGGGTAGTCGTACCGGAGGTTTGTAGAGATAAGGTTCTAACTGGTTTACATGAAGCCCATATGGGCATAATTAAAACTAAAGCTTTCGCGAGGAGCTATGTTTGGTGGCCGGGAATGGACGAAGCGATAGAAAAGACGTGCCGGGGTTGCAGTATCTGTGCGGTAGAAAGCGAGGCGCCGCCGCGACATATGCCCTGCTCTTGGCCATGGCCAGATAGACCGTGGGCCCGTATACATGTTGATTTTTTAGGCCCTATTGCGGGGCGGATATTTTTAGTCATGGTTGACGCTAGAACCAAGTGGCTAGAAGTTAGTCAAGTACCCAGTACAGCAGCTTGTCACACAATTAGCGTTTTAAGTGACGTGTGCGCACGTTTTGGTTTACCTAGACAAATAGTATCGGACAACGGACCACCATTTACAAGTCATGAGTTTTCCCAGTTCCTTAATGCCAATAGCATTGAACACATATTCTCAGCGCCATATCACCCTGCTTCAAACGGGGCAGCGGAAAATGCGGTACACACAGTGAAAAGGGCAATTAAGAAAGCCATTAGGGAAAAATTAAATATACCATTATTTATAAATAAATTCTTACTATATTATAGGAACACGGAACATTGTACTACCGGTGAAACACCGGCGTTTCTCATGTTCGGCCGCAGGTTGCGTACTAGATTCGACGCGCTCAGACCCAATAGGGACAATAAAGTTAGAGATGCGCAGTTGCGACAACAGAAGTATGGCGCAACTGGCTCACGTCAATTGCGTACGGGGGAAGAAGTCTGGTTACGTCAGTATACGGGGCAAGATAAATGGGTATCCGGTAAGGTAACAGAAAAGATGGGTACCACTGATTATAAAGTAGTAGATTCGTTAGGTAGGGAATCTCATAAACATGTGGATCAGCTAAGACAACGGATACGGAGTTCATTAATCTGTCCTTCTAGCCCGGTTAGAGAGAAGTCAGATTCGGGGGAGGTTGCTATGGACGTGGAAACGCCCGGTCCGAGCGACCCGGACTTCGGTGACCCAGCCGCAGCAAAGATACATCAGGATGACGAGGAACACGATCATTTTGAGGACTGTGTCGAACCGAAAACACAAAATCCTTTGTCTTCCCCTGAGCCGACCCAGTCTCGTCCCCTCCGAAGATGTAGATTGAATAAGCCAACTAACTATAAGATATGATAAGTAAAATTGTTATTTGTTACTTTTGTTATGTAGTGATGTAAGTTATTCATAGTTATCTAAGTCATGGGTTATATATAAGTAAAGGACTACCTAGTTAAGTATTTATGTAATATTTGGTCCAAGTAATACTTAAGTATGTAATAGAAGGGTGTTAGAATTAAGGGTGAAGGTGTAATGTATGCGTATTATATCTATGTGTGTGTGCGTGTGCGACAGTGCTGCACGCAAGGTTGTGAAGGACGGGCAGTCCGCATTAAATCACTGTACTAGCCACTCGTTCGTTTTATTCAAACACCTCAATTAGTAAGGCGCTTATTAATTATATAAGTATGAATTAGTGGTCTAGTTAATATTACACAGGTTTTGTCTAGCTTGGAATCAAATGTCCGTGTGTGAGTTGTCCCGAGATATTTAATTACTACTAGCTCCCCCCACTGTTTAAACAGCATAGTGAATTATCTCATGACCTTTCTCAGGCTATGGACTATCTCTGTACCAAATTTAATTTATATTGGTTCAGTAGTTTTGACTTGAAAGCAAAGTATTCAAATAATTAAAATAAATATCTTGGGACAAGTCACACACGGTCATCTGATCCCAAGCTAAGCAGAGCAGAGCTTGTGTTGTGTTGTGTATTCAAAGAATTCAAAGTATTTATTTCTTTGCAGACATGGGTATTTATTTATTTATTAAACTTTATGTAGAAACACCGTACAAAGGCGGACTTAATGCCTTAGGCATTTTCTACCAGTCTACCTTAGGGTACCTTAGGGTGGGGTATATATTACATGCTTTTTTTTTGTCTTTACAAATAGTTATCCATATTTTACCGTCACATGGATGGGCAGAGTCATCTCGTGTTCTTGGTTATAAGAACACGTGTATGATCTCCATATTGTAATTTAATAACCGTACAATTGTCACTAAAATATTATTACCTAATCAAACTGGACATTGGCAGAAATCACCGAAAATTCGGTGGATTGCCATAATTTTATCAAAGTTAAAGTTGAAGTTGAAGTCACATGGGCATGCAAATGTCAACAATTCAAAATTTAAATTAGAAAAAAATAAGCACACTTTGGAATTAAACAGAAAATTATATATTTGTGTTAAAAAGATGTCAAACATGGTCACATTAGTACCTAAGAATTTTAATAATTCGAAACAGAAATACAATTAATAAAAATAGATCAAAACAGGGTCACAATAACTTTACTATAGTATGTCAATCAAAAAAGTGAATTATCTTTAAGAAAATCGTCAATTGTGTAATAAGTTTTCACAATTAAAATGTCATTTAATGCTTTTTTAAATTTTACTATTGTCAAAATTTTTATAACATTTGGAACTTTATTATATAGCAAGACAGACAGATATACAGAAAAAGTAACTTTCGCATTTATAATATTAGTATGAGTTCATGACAAATCTGACTATAAAATATTAAATTCAACTAGAGATTTTAGATGTAAGCGCGTTTAAACAAACATAAAAAGTCTTTCTATGCTTCTTATACTAGGTGAATTTTTAGTCCTGTACCACCCGCTAGGAGATGATTCTACTCATGAAAACAAACAACATTTATTATGGAACCAACTCTGAAATCCCGAAAAAAATATCAGCTGTTCCTAACAAAAGTTCAATGCCCTCCGACCGTATTATATGAAACAGCTGATATTTTTTTCGCGATTTCAGAGTTGGTTCCATAATAAAAGTTGTTTGTTTTCATGGGTAGAATCATCTCCTAGCGGGTGGTACAGGACTAAAAATTCACCTAGTATAGGTACTAGTGACCCTCCCTCGCTTCGAGTTATAAATCTTTTCAATTTCTCTGCTTTTCTCTGCTAAATTATGCATGTTTTGTACCCCTAAACTTTTATGATGAATCACTCCGTGTATTGATGAATAAGGGAACAAAATCCATTCAGTATTTTTTATTAACAGGTAGACGCGGCGTGAGATTTTGTTTTATAATACAATAGCGACCCGCCCCAGCTTCGCACCAGTTAATCTTGGCTTTTCTCTATTATAATATGCACGTATTAGACAAGTAAAATTTTCACTTTATTTACTGTATCTAATAAAATAAAAAAACCAAGTTAAAGTTTTAAAGATCTAAGCATACATAGAGATAGACAGCGGAAAGCGACTTTGTTTTATGTAGTGGCCGCGGCCCGCGGCTTCGCTCGCGTTAAATAGAGACAAAAAGTAGCCTATGTTACTCTCCATTCCTTCAACTATCTCCACTTAAAAAATCACGTCAATTCGTCGCTCCGTTTTGCTGTGAAACTGTTCACATATTTACATATATAAATAACATAATTATACATACATATACATAAATATTATATAACATAATTATACATTCATAAATAATATAATTATACATATATAAATAATATCACATACACATATAAACTTATAGCACAAACTTATAACTAACACTCACTCCACCCACACACAAGCCCACACAACACTCATTCAAAATAAAATAAAAAATAGAAAACATACATACATAGACTGATAAACACATTACCCTTCTTTGCGTCGCGCAGTCGGGTAAAAATAGGTTAATCCTCTTTTGATTTTGTTACTTTCTTGTTTTTTTTTTGAAATATTCCTAGTTCTAAGATTATGAGTATTATCTTTATTCTAAATTTAAAACTTAAATTTATTGTAATAAAAAAAATACATTACATTACTTTAAAACTGTAAACGGAGCGAAGGAGCCTGGAACTCACGACACAGGGAATCCTAGTGTGAGTTTCAGGAATCAATGTAATAACTGTATTTTCACGAAACAATAAATTATTCTTATTCTTATTCTTGTGAAAGAAAGACAAACATACAGACAGAAAGACAGACACACTTTCCCATTTATAATATTAGTATGGATGTTAGGCTACACACGCAAAAATATTTTTTGTTTGTACCCACTGCTAGTTTAACAAATAAAAAGTATTTTCAGGGTTAATTTGGATGGATATATTCCACTAATTTGAACAAGGGTGTTATCAAAGTATTTACTTTGTTCAAATATGAGTAGATACAATAATTGGCTGGCATTTTTAAGCTTAACGTAATTCCTTGGTATAGAAGTTGATCTAACCATACAAAATTTACATTAATGCCCTTACTAATAATCACTGTGTAAAGTTATGCAATGAATAAAGCCTGTGTAACCATACATTTTTTGACGTATAAACCTGTCATCCATACTAATATTATAAATGGGAAAGTGTGTCTGTCTGTCTGTTTATCTTTCTTTCATGGCAAAACGGAGCGACGGATTGACGTGATTTTTTAAGTGGAGATAGTTGAAGGGATGGAGAGTAACATAGGCTACTTTTTGTCTATTTCTAACGCGAGCGAAGCCGCGGGCAGAAGCTAGTAACTTTATACAGCGATTATTAGTAAGGCGCTAAAAGTTTAAGTAATCTCGCTTTTGCAAACGTATACAAGCAAACAAAGAAAGCATTTTATTTAAGTATAAAAGCATTTTTACAGCGCAATAAATCTCCAAACTGGCCGGTAATCCAATTAATAGCAAGACAAAATTAGCATCGGGAAATATTAAGCCAGCCGGAATTCCGTTAACTCCTATGCTTGGCACTAAAATTTAAGCGATAAATTCTAAATTGCACTTTTATTGGACACCCGTAAATCCTTGGGCCTTTCTTATAAATCTAATAAAATGCGTTTCATCCACTCAGACATTGTAAGATCGTTTAAAAAGTTAATTTCTTTAAAAGTCCAATATGGCCGCTCAGATTTCGCGCGCTAAGTGCTCGAAAGGACTTAAATCAAGTTTTTGCGGCATTTTTGATTGAATGATAGAATGATTTATTTTTGTAAATAGGTAAAAAATTACACTTTTACACGTCATTTTTTTCTTATTTTAATCGAACGGTGGGGCCGGTGTTTCCTAGCTGGACTACTCTGAGAAGAAACAACCGAAACAAACTCAGAGGTCAAAGTCTCTTTTAAAGTCCATACAATATTGTATTGGTCAAATTATGCGAGGACCATGAAGGTAATAACTGAAGTGATCTCTTGATGAGAGAAGCACACAGATTTGAGTGGACCTGTCCAAACAGTGCAAGCATTTGTCAAAAGTCGTTTAGCTCAACTAAAACGTAAGGAGCCTAACGTCTTGACGAACAATACCAAAGTAGGGACATTCGGGTAGGCCGCATTAGATACTCAAACCGTCAGTAGTTGTAAAACATACTAGTAACCTTACAGCCCACATAGTCCTCACACTCACAATAAATATAGTGTAAAAAAAAATATAATATACTTATAAAAGTACACAAATGTCAGATTCAATAATTAACATGTCAAATAGGGAAAAAAAATATGGTATACAAAATAATATACTTATAAAAGTACACATCAATGTCAAATAATGAAAATATCAATGTCAATGAAGGAAATTATGTAAACATAAATGTCAATATAGGCCCATGATTATCATTGAAGCAGCTCAATTCCAAGCATTTGAGTCCTCAATATACTCTTTAACAGAATAGAAAGCATTTCGGCATAATTTACGTTTTACAAATAATTTAAATTTGGTAATACTAAGTTCTTGAATCTGGATTGGAAGTTTATTATAAAAGTGTATACATTGACATTTAAAGGAACCGCCTATTTTCCTAAGCCTAGTTGAAGGAACAATATATTTGTCCTTGTTTCGTGTGTTAATATTGTGGATATCACTGTATTTTTTAAACTGATTAATATTTTTATGTGCAAACAACAGATTTTCATATATGTATTGACAGGGCACAGTCATAATATTAATCTCTTTGAATTTGTCTCTGAGGGAGTATCGGGGACTCAATTTATAAATTGCACGAATAGCCCTTTTTTGTAACACAAATATTGTCTGAATATCGGCGGCATTTCCCCACAATAGAATGCCGTATGACATCACACTGTGAAAATAACTAAAATAAACTAAACGGGCTGTCTCTAAATCAGTTAAACAACGAATTTTCCTAACGGCGTATGCTGCCGAACTTAGTTTTTTTGACAGTTTATCTATATGGGGGCCCCACTGGAGTTTGGCATCCAAAGTTATTCCTAAGAATACTGTGGAAGCCTCGGGTTTCAATTCCTCCCCCTTTAATAATATTCTGGTTTCTACTTGTCTAACATGAGGCAGTGTAAACTTAATGACTTTAGTTTTTTTCTCGTTTAGAAGTAAATTGTTTACGTTAAACCAGTTAACAATCGATGCTAAGGAACTGTTTATAACATCAGCACATAGTTGTTGACGTTTAATCTTAAATAAAAGTGAAGTGTCGTCTGCAAACAACACTATATCGTGCTTATCTTGAATAAGATAAGGCAAGTCATTAATATAAATAAGAAACAAAAAAGGGCCAAGAATTGAGCCCTGGGGGACCCCCATTTTCACGACTGATCCGGGTGACCTTTTACCGTTCACGTCTACTCTTTGAATCCTATCACTCAGGTACGAAGTGAGAAGATCCAGAGAGGAGGCCTGAATTCCGTAGTGGTGTAGTTTCCTGATTAGAGTTTCATGGAGAACGCAATCAAATGCCTTAGACAAATCGCAAAAAATACCTAATGCATCGCATTTGTCCTCCCAAGCATTATAAATATGCTCTAAAAGTTCAACACCGGCGTCAGTTGTTGAACGACCCCTTGTAAAACCGAACTGTTTTTTATGCAACAATTTATGTTTACAGAAATATATTTGCAATTGATTTAAAATAAGTTTTTCAAAAATTTTACTGAACGTAGGTAGCACTGAGATTGGTCTATAGTTACTGGGGTCGGTTGTGCTACCTGATTTAAATAATGGAATTATTTTACTGTATTTCATTAAATCAGGAAACGTACCACGATCAATACAGTTATTAAAAATATCGGCAAGAACAGGTGCTACAACATTTATAATGGACTTAGCAACATCCACAGAATTTCCCCATAGATCTGCAGTCTTTTTAACATTAAGTGTATGAAAAGTTTTAATTACATCTTTACAAGAGACGTATTCGAAATTAAATGCAAAATCATTGGTTGGAACATTATCTTTGAGTAACGACTCTGCTGCAATCGGTGATGAGTTTAAAAATTTTGTTGTTGAAACGGGAATCTCCGCAAAGAAATCATTAAAAGCCGTGGCGAGTTCAAAGTCTGATTTAATTATAATACCATCTATAGCAAGGCTGTAATCACTACTTTGATTGTTGGACTTTCCCGTTTCGCCGTTAATAATATTCCATGTCATTTTGATGACGTTATTGCTACTTCTTATTTTTGAACTTAAATACCGTGATTTAGCCATGCAACAAACTTGTTTAAATAATTTTGAATAATTCTTGACATATAAATTGAATTCCGAAGTGTTAATGTATGTCCGTTCCTCATACAGCTCATATAGTCGCTTTCTACTTTTATAGATACCAATGGTGGCCCAGTCACTAAAAGAAGCATTACTATTTACCGAGATAGTCTTAGGAATAAACGTTGAGTCAAATTGAGTGCAATACATATCAAAAAATAAATTATATTGTTTATTTGGGTCATCATCAGTTAACAAACATGGCAATTTATTTAGAAGTTTAGTTTTAAATGTTTCAAGTCGACGTTTCGATTTTGGGTTAACAGTGATATCTTTTTTTAAGATTTTTTTATTAATGATTGGAATACTAATAAGTTGTCCGCAATGATCAGAATCTAACACATTTACAATTTTTTTGTGGATAGGTGTACTGTCTGTATAAATATTATCTAGGCAGGTAGCACTAGTAGGTGTTATCCTAGTAGGCTCCATAAATAGGTTTGCAAGATTGTATGACTGAAACAAACTTACTACTTTAGTACTTAAACTACAATGCTCTAACAAATTAACATTAAAATCACCACAAATGATGATGGATTTACCAGAGTTGCAGATTTTATGCAATACTTCATCCATCACCTTTTCAAAACAATCATACAATCCTGAAGGCGGTCTGTATACACTTATTATAACATACTGCTCCAATTCCACACAGGCCATTTCAATTGTTCGCTCAACAGATAGGCTCACAATATCCTTTCGCTCTTTAAATTTAATGTTATTATGTAATAAAATTAATGAGCCACCATGTATGGCACTTACTCTGCAGAACGAACTACCAACCTGGTGATTATTGAAATTAAACATTAACTGGTGGTTTTTAAGCCAGTGTTCAGTTATACAAAGAATGTCAATATTATTAAAATTAAGAAATAATTCAACTTCTAAATCCTTGTTCATTAAGCCTTGAATATTTTGATGCACCAGGTTGATACTATTAGTAACTTTTACATTTTGGCCAGAGGATGCCTCTATTGTCTTTGATTCTAATTTAAATGATTGATTGTATCTATATTTGATACAATATTATTTAATACACAAAAAGATTGATTGCCTTGCTCAATAGGAGCAAGTTGTTTAGCCAAGTTCTTGACTGTAATACTAAAATAATAGGATAGCGATATAGCTATCTGTTGTTTACAAATTTTTGAGAGATAGTACCTGTCTACAAGATATCTATCTTTTGTCACAATAAAGTTATTGCCAACATAATTGTTGGTGTCAATTAATTCTAAGCAATCATTATAAATACTAATATTATGTAATGTCATGTTTAATTTATATCTAATATAGTTTTCTTCCTGTGGCAAGCTTTGACTATAGGGGAAAGTAAACATAACAATTTTCTCTAACTTAATATTGCACAAAGTTTTAAAATACTGAAGAAGTTCTTTTTTGTTATCATTTCCCCTATTACCAACAAAAATTAAAAGAGTAGTATCCTGGTTAAAATTATATTTAACAATTGTTTTCATAATGTGAAGCAAAGAACAACCAGGCATACAGTGATTTATTATTGAGTGTCCCGGATACTCATTTGTCAAATAATGGCCTAAATCTTTTCCAATTTCATCACAAAACAGTACTATTTCTTTATTACAATTTTGTTGGGAGAGACAATCATTTATTTCTATTGGCAAACTGACATTAGACTGTGGTGTGGTGTTATTTAGTATTGGCAATGAATGGTCCAGCGTAGAATCAAAAGATGGTGATTGACAATGCTCACAGTTTGGTTTTTGTGAGTTTACTAGCTCATTCATGGCCAGTACATATTCCCTCATTTGGTTTTCTGAGGCTGTGTATTTTGTGGTCATCGCACTAAGTTTTTCTTGAAGGCGGTCCAGTTCACTTTGCAAGTCTTCTGTGTCAATTTGATATTTCCTAGTACATTTTTCTAAATTTGAAGAGTATAGGTCTAACTGTTTTAGTAAATTGAATCTTTCTCTGTTTAGTTTAACATTTTTAATAAAGAACTTTTGTTTCTTCACCATTTTCTTTGTTTTTAAAATGTATTTATTTATTTTGATATATTTTTTTAATTTATTTCTACTGTTAATGTTTACAAATTTACAGGATTCATTCTCATCTGTTAAGTCTATTGTGTTACAGGGGTTTATTTGAGAAACCATTGATGGGGCATAAGGCACCAACTCACTGAATAGACTTTGGTTCAACGAGGCGGTGATGTTGTGGTTAGTTGTCTCAAGTTCTGAAATTTGACTTTTTGCCTCTTGTAGCTGTTGTTGTAATATATGTCTGTGATTAAGAGCTTGTTCATACTCAGCGCTACACTGGCTGAACCCATCCACAACAAGTTGGAGCCTATCCCGGGCTTCTATGGCATCAGTGAATTGAGTGTATAACTGTGCCATTTCACTTTTTAACCTCCTGTTAGTTTCGTGGGCTTCGGCGAGAATTGTTTCATTGCCATCTATCTCCTTATTTAGTTGGGCACAGAGCTCCTTTGACGCCTTTAATTCGCTCAAAGCCAGACTGAGTTTGGTCTCTTCTTGGCGAGCATAGGCGCTGCGAGTCATAGGCATGTTTAAGGAAATAGAAAGAAATGAAATCAGAAATAGTGACAGAAATTTAAAAAGTAATAGTTTAAGGGGAAAATGAAACTTAGATGAAAAGTTAAGAAGCTCTGTCACCGAACTAATCAAGGTTATGTTTACGTTTTAAACTTAATAACCCGTTCCGAAATCAAAAAGAATTGGTATTGTAATTAACACCGAAACGATTTTATGTAAACAATTTAGTAATAGTTAAAATACAAAGTATTGTACCTGATATAAAGATGACAATGCAAAATCACTCGAGCCGGTAACCTGTCACCGAAACACATGAACTTTACACTGTTTTTAAAGGTAGATTAAGCGAGTTTAATACAAATTTCACATTAATATCCTATAAACTACAAAAGAAATTGGAAATAGGCTTTAAAACATAGTTAATTAGTATTTAAAATTTAAAAATATTCGGGACTACTTTAGAACAGCTGTTAGCTGTAGTGTTGCCACAGGAAAAAAAAAAAAAAAAAAAAAAAAAAAAAAAAATTTGAATTTCTTTCTCTCTGTTGTGACTGGAAATGTAATTGACGGATTAAGATTTAATTTCTTGTTAATGGAGGACAAAGTTTGAGCTTATTTTGTGTAATAAAATTATGATTAAGTATTGCTATTGTTTTGTTATTCATTGGTGTTGCTGTTCAGCTTAATGTGCTTAATGAATGCTAATGTGCTAATGAGATTAATGTTAGTATAATTATTATTGTTAAGCCTATAGCAGTTTTTTACTGTTTTTCTAATAGAACACTATAATTTCGGTTTTCTAGGTGCTACCAATCATTCTGTGAAGATCGTCGTTCCATCTAACCTCGCCCTATCTAAAGTAACCTTTCTGTAACATATTCTTAAAATACCTTAAAAATCTTTTACTGCTACATATTTATAGCAAAGCAAGTCCAATTAAAACATATTCTTTACAAGCTCATCCTTAAGCAAAAGGATTCAGGAACCATTTTCCATTTCCGTTACTTAAAGATAAGATAAAACAAGTTAAAATAGGAAGTAAAACAAATAAGTTCCGCGATCATTTACGGCCACGGTAATCTAAAAGTTTGCGCAAACTTTCAATATTATTATCGAACTTTTAATATTATTGGTGACGGGCATCATCTTTCTATCTTACACCGTTGAAAAGCTATGTTTCTATTCATCAATAACTACACAAACATCTGCAATATTACATCCATCGTATTAACTAAAACCACAGCTCCCACCAATATGATATTTTAATTTAGGCCCCTTACCAACGTTCCCAACCTGACCTTCTCTAACCTTTGGGTCTAAATGCACTTACTGCCGACTCCTGGTCAATTAACACCTGGACACTTAACCGGGATGGAAATTGCTTTGAAGATTTATTTTTGACCTTTTCTTATTCTATATTTGAGATTCGATAAGACAGGCAACGGTTATCTTTTATATAAAGAGACAGACTTTTTGGAGGTAAAATACACAGCAAAATTAATGAAGCCAGAAACTCGATTGAACAGTGTTCATATTCTTTATTGCACAATAAATAAAAATAAATACAAACAAAAAATGTACAATGGCGAGCTTAATTATAATTAAGTAGATCCGTTTTATAAGGGGAATGCTTTTTGGATGTAATATGCACAGGCAAAATTAATGAAGCCAGAAACTCGTTTGTACAGTGTTCATATTAAAAATAAATACAAACTATAGCAAAAATAAAAAAAATAACTAAAATAAAAAATAAAAAAAAACTAATTTAATTAAATTACAAAAGTATGTACAATGGCGAGCTTATTTAGAATTAAGTAGATCCGTGTTATAATTTTAACCCTTTTATTGTCATGCGGGTGCGGATGCAGGTGCGGGCCTGGCCACCATGTTTGCTGCAAGCCGCACGCAGTCCGTGTAATTTTCACCCGCCGCCCGCACACCCGCGACCAGTGCCCGTGGCCTGCATGCATAACAATAAAAGCATGTATGATACGATAGGTTGCGGGCAGCACGCATGCGTGCGACTCGCAACAAACATGTCGGCTTGGCCCGCACTCGCACCCGCACCCGCACGGCAATGAAAAGGCCCTAAGTTATGTCTTTATCTTCTTGCTCCGTGTGGACTTTAATCACACTGTTACCTACATTATGTTATTTAATTTTTTTTTTAATCCAATTCAACTTTTTCCAATTCTAGTTTTCCAAATCCGAGTGGCCGTTATCCTTTTAAACCTTCGATCACACGTGATTTGAGACACAATAGAAAGACAATAGCTGCGCGACACCCGGCTGTCGCTTAGTCGTTGAAAGGTTAAACGCCAGAATATAAAAGCACGTGCGTGGGATATTGTAAGCAAAAAATACTTGCCATAGAATAAAAATAGGGATTCCAAAACATCGTCAATAAAATAAACAACAAAAAAATATTTTCGTTTTCAATGGGAGATTCGTGTTGTTGTTCATCGAATTTTTGTCACATATTTGTGACGATAGCGCACTGAAAATGCTTTTGATTGTCATATCGGCCATTCTCCGATAAGCAAATTTTACGTGTCCGGGCTTGAATAATCCGTATTTTTATCATATTCAATCATCCAATATTTTTTATATGTTAGATAGCATCCCTATCTAGCCTTAGACAAAAACACAGGCTTTTGATTAAAGTATTTAAGACTAAATTAATTTAATCTAAGTTCAAAAACCTCTGTTCTCTAATTACCGTAACGTGTCCGCACACTGTCTTAATGTTAAAACTTACTAGTAATTTTTATGACTTACAGGTTTACTTTGATCTATTCAACATTTTAAATGGTGTTAAACAACGTGTATCGCATAGTAAAATATTGACTCACTAGAACCAGTCTATAAATAATTATCGTTAAATTATCGGATGTCCGATGGAAAGTTATAATTACCGTGACATATTCTGTTCTCGAGTGCACACCCCTAAAAAACAGTATTTGGCACACCACTTCTGAACGCGTCTCGTCTCCTCCATGTGTACCGCGCAACATCAGCAGTTGCACGTCTCTAACATTAGTGTACCGCTAATAAAGCGCTCTTGTATATAATTACCGTAACCTTGGTTACAAACTTTTCTAATTACCGTTTCACATTATATAAATTTGATTTTTTAAGTTAGACCTAAGTTGATCATGTAAATCGAGGCAGTACTTTGGCCTCCGTACGTTGTAATAAGCTAGTATTTGCATATTTTGTTGGTTTTCGAAATTTTTAAGAAAATCTATCGTTTTCTAATTACCGTATACTAATTACCGTATGTTTATAATTACCGTTGTATGAAAAATTAATTCTTATTTACTAACTGTAGCCTCAAAATAGATGGGTACAGAAGTCAATCTACATGCAAAGCGCGCTTGAGCATCACCCGCGATCATCAGTGATGAGTTGACGAGGCATATCCGCGGGATATATATATATAATCCCGCGGATATGTGGAGGACGAGGCTTTCTTAATGCTAAGTCTCTCCTCAACCGCGAGACCCAGAGGTTGTATCACCGGGAATATTTCCTTAAAACTGACGTGGTTCCTTACGTCAGCACCGAGAATCCGAGATGTGGTCACTGTGGTCAAGAACCTACACTCCGCTCTCCTTAACTAAAGAGAACTGGCGCAAACTTGCAGTGCTTGAGGCAAAGGATCGCGAGGAAGTATGGCAGAGTAAGGCGCTACACGGGCGGTTTTTCCGGGCCCTGCATGGACTCGATGTAGACTTTTTAGTGTCAGTTTAGTAGCTACAATTTGGTGACCTATTTGGGGAAACCGAAGGTTTTGTCTGTACAATTATGGATGAGGCTATCATGACGAAGAATTATCGGGAATTTATTGTGAAAGATGGTACGGTTGACTTATGTCGGGCGTGTCACCTGCCGGGAGAACGATTCGACACACTAACTCTGATTATTCTCGTATTGCTAACAAAGAGGACTTGAATGGGCACAACCTAGTAGCCAGGATTATCAATCAGCAACTTGCTCTGAGATACGGCCTCGTAGAATCTGAAGATGGCAATGTCACATTGTACTGGGGTCGATACATCATCACTGAAAGGACTGTTGTAGCAGACAAGCCTGATATAGTGGTGGTGGATCGATTGGAGCGGCGCGCAATGCTCGTTGACGTAACGGTCTCGCGTGACAAGAACCTTGTGAAGACCGAGAAAGATAATAAAAATTAAGTATCGACTTGGCTCGCGAGATTGTTGACATGTTGAATGTGGACTCAACGGTCATGTGCCGATAGTTGTTTCTGCCAATGGTTTAATAGCCAAGAGTCTCGACCAACACCTAAGGAGGCTCTCGTCAGATGGCTGGATCTAGGGCTTCATTCAGAAGTTTTTGGACACGGCTCGCATCGTTAGGAAGTTCTTCTCTCTGAAGCCCTGATCACCGGTAGCTGGGACCCTGTTCCCGATGCCGTTGGGCTACTGTTTTTTATATTCTTACATGTTTTTGTTTTTTTATATCAATATTTAAAATGTAAATAATCTGTATGAAAATAACGCGAAAACGAACCCACGGCTTCACTCCTACTATACCATACTCTAGCCTACCCTACTATATCTCACTCTAGCCTACTCTAGCCTACCCTACTATATCCCACTCTACCCTACTCTACTCTAACCTACACTACTCTAAAGTACCCTTTTAATTTTCAATTTTTTTTTCCATAAGAACCTTCTCCAAACAATAACAAACACAACAAAGAATTAGTGAAATCGGTCCAAAGATGATAAAGGGAAATAGGGATTCATTTTATATAAATAGATGTATACAAATTATTAATGTGTGTTATTTTTATTATATTATATCACATTTTACTTAAAATTTACAGTGTTTTCTAATTACCGTGGCATAAGATATTAAACTTTTCTAATTACCGTACTCATAATTTTTTTAAGTCTCAATAACTAGAAAACTACCAGTAATTAAAACATGCCTCATTTATTATTGAATTCGTATTTTTTACTAGTTTCATATTTTAATGAGTTTAAGGTAAATCAGTGAAAAATAAAAATGGTTACGGTAATTAGGCAAATAACGCCGAATCGGAGAATGACCGATATATTATACGTGACAATGGTAATGCAATGCTAAAAAAACAAAAACTTCAGGTTTATTAACTGTTCATCCGCGTTTTTGATTACTGCTTTGTTCCCGTAGGTCATAGCGTGATGTTACTCATATAACTTTCTTCGATAAATGGGATATCCAACACAAACATAATTTTTCAATATATAATTTTTCGGACCTGTACTTTCAGAGATTCTACAAACAGAAAAACATAAAAAGCAAACTTTACCTCCTTATAACACACTCGTATGTAGTAAATACATAAGTAATTCTGCAAAAACATAAGCTGATGGTAAACGTAGCTTGCTTTTCAATCCTCATTTTATTGTCTCATCCGAAAATTCTAAATCCACGACAATCCAGTTATGTTTACCAAACAAAGCTGACGCAGCATACGGCAGGCGCTCCCAATACGGCCCTCGGCCGACAATGGCCGATACAGGCATTGTTAGCGATAATGTTTTAGGTAAATGAGTCTCCGGATTAGGGTCAATTCATTATGGTTAAAAGGGATTTTAATTATAAAGGATTTATGGTAGCAAAACAGAGGTGAGGAAGGGGTTTTTCGAAACAGCATTGTTTCTTTAAATGGTGTATGAGCTGGTCTCAAATATATGTATATTTAAGTCGTAGACGACAAAGAAATCCACTGCTTTAAATATGTCTTACTCTGCACTAGACATTAGACAAGTGGAGCTGTAGATTTTTTTAGCGAGGGAGGGCTGCCTTGGGGCAGGAGGGAGTGTCAGACCATTACTGACTAAAACCCACCTTTGTTCCTTCGGTTGCCAAAGGGCAACCCCCATACGGGTTCGGTTGCCAAAGGGCAACCGAAGGAACAAGGGTGAGGCCCCGGAACATATAGATGTTCCGGGGCCGAGGTTTAGAACTATTCCGCAACCCATTGTATAATAGAATAGATTGTAAATATATAGGATTGCCATAAGCTTACGCTTACTTAATTTGACATTCTACCATCTATCTATTCCACAGTACCATTTGTCTAGAACTTATCGAATATGAAAAATAAATGAACATAGATTTGCCACGTCGCTACGACGTCGGTGTTGTATCCTCACCGCCCTTAGGCCGTTTGTCCACGGCCGTCGTTACAGTCACGTCAACGAGAATGAGATAGCTGCGATCCGAGATTAGAATGAGGTGACGCAACGTGCGGTGGACAGGCGGCTATATTAAATGAATAGTAAATGTATATGCCGCCACTTCGGCGCCGTCATCTTGATTTCGTTGACATGACTGTAACGGCGGCGGTGGATAAGGCATAGACAAAGTCTTAGTTAGCTTAGGTAGTAGACAATGCCTAAAGCAGTAAGCTCGACTCCGCAGCTTTGTGCACAACACTTTGATTCTAGACATAATGTACAGACAATAGCAGCGCGACCTCCGACTGTAGCTTTGTCGTCGAAAAGTTAAATAAACAAAATCAGAAGCGTTAGTGTCAAAAATCCAAGTTTCCAACAAAAGGCATTATCCCGATAAACCTCCTTTAAACTTAATTTTATCTGGCAATTAATTGTTTCGCTAAAACTCGCTTTTTATCATAAAGCCTTAATTAAAGGGCTATGCGGAAATTTTCGACAGAGGATTCGACGAAAATTTTGTCGAAAACTTTTCGAACAACAGTGTCGGTAAAATTTTGGTGACGTAAAAACATGGCGGATGATTAAAAAGAAACTTTGACTTTGTAATTGGTTTTCACAAAAAAGTGTTAATTTATACTTTTTGATGTCGATGTTCAACGGGTTGGTGTTTTAATAGAGAGGTGATGGTTTTTGGTCAGTTTTGTTCATTGGACCTTAATAAAGGCCAATGTTAAATGACCAGTAAGTATGGAGTTTCTTGCCCATTCTTCTCCATACGAATCAACTTTTTGGAATGGGCAACTAGTTAGATTAATTTTTCTTTGTTTTTGACGTTCTAAAGTGTCTTTTAAATGGTCTATTAGAAATAAATGATTTGAGTTTGAGTTTGCTGGTCTGACCCTGACTGCTAAGCTGGAGGTCGTGAGTCCATTCTTATTCAGGACAAATCATTGTGTGATGAGTATTTATTTAAAATATTATATGTATATAACCAGACATACCTTCTTGTTTAGGGTCAGATGGCCGTAAGTGAGTTGTCCCAAGAAATTTGTTGGAAGTCGACCACAACACAGTTTGGAAAAGGCTAAGGAGTTGACAATGATAAGATACACTGGTCAGACTTTCTGACTTTTGACTGTCAAAGTTCTACGAATAACAACCAGGACCAACGGCTTAAAACGTGCTTTTCGAGGCACAAGATGTCTGTGAAGTCTAAAATAAACTTAAGAAAGTCCATATAAATTGAAAAACTTACATTGGTACTTGCCTGGATTCCAACCCGCAACCTCTCACACGAGAGGCGGGCGCCTAACAACTGGGCCAACACGACATTTCACAAAAAGACCAGCTCTTAAGATAAGTTCTTCCGATTCCGTAAAATAAGGTTTAAATGTACATATTTAATGAACTAAAGAGATAATATACAGTATTATGAGACCGGTAATTCATGCTCAAATAGACGCCATTAACGATGAAGTCATGCGGAACCCATTCGATGCACATTATGCGATGAACCGCGCTGAACCGCCATTGTATACCGGTTTTCTAAGTTCAAATATACTTGATTTGTTCCTTATTTTAGTTAGTTATTTCAAAAAACTTTAAGTAGGCTGTCATCCGTACTAATATTATAAATGCAAAAGTAACTCTGTCTGTCTGTCTCTTCTTCACGCCTAAACCACTGAACCGATTTGAATAAAATTTGGTATAGATATAGTCTGGAACCCGAAAAAGGACAAAGGATAGTTTTCATCCCGAAAAACCTCCGGGAACGGGAACTATTATTCCACGCGGACGAAGTCGCGGGCAAAAGCTAGTATTTATGCCACGTTATGTAAGACAGAAAGGAACTATGGTAAAATTGTAACCCGATTCCGATAGATACTAGTGTTTTACATAAAGCGACTGCCCAACAAACCTCTACAGCCTAGTTACTTGGCGACACGATACACCTTGGTTAGATTTTCTAGCTTCTGACTACCCGTAACGACTGTCAAAGTTCTACGAATGACAACCGGGATCAACGGCTTTACGTGCTTTCCGAGGCACGGAATGTCAGTGATGTCCAAGATAAACTTTAGAAAGTTATTATGAATAGATTAAAAAAGTCACATTGCTACTTGCCCGGCTCCGAACCCACAACGTCTTTAACGAGAGGCGGGCGTCTTATCCACTAGGCCATCACAACATTGAATAGAGATAAATATTTACAGCACAACGCTCTTTACATCCAACTTCAAAATAGTGTTCTCTATTCATCTATACTTATGCATTTTTTATGTTTGTTATGCGATATCAATTAGCAAATGCTAATTAATTTGACCCCGAATAACAAACAGATAGATACAACAGGGATCCCACCACCCTATTCGCAACCACTGCCACTCCTGAAAGCCGGAATCAACAGTGGAGTCCGCCAGAAAAGCGCTGAGCAATGAAGCTCGACGAGTCCCGGAGAAATGATTCAACTGTCTTGGAACGCGCAACGAAATTAATAAAAAAAGCGGAGGAGTAAGAAAATTATGTTTTCCACTTCCCTCCATAACAAGCAGGAGACAGAACAGAACTAGGCCGATAGGCACAAAGTTGCGATTACAACTAGGAGAAGTCCAGATTGCCGGGCACCACGGAATAGAATCTGGTAAATTAATGGGTCCTAAAATGTAAGCTGTTACGATTGATTCCAAAAGTAGGTATGGCAAAAGCGCTTGAACGCACGGAAATTGGTTCTAGTTTCCACAATGTAGGTACGTGTAATTAATAAACGACACCGGATGTAACCTGTACACTATCCAACATAACATTGCTCTCATTCTGCCAAAGAATACACTCCCATAGGATGTGATGTGCAGATTGTTCGAATTCGCAGTTCGATGTGGAACACTGACACAAAGGCGATGCAACAAGTTTAAAAGAATATAGTTTCCTTTTAAAATTGCTATGACCTGTGAGAAATTAAGCAACGCTGCGGTTTAATTAATTTAGAAATTCTATTAAGCTCGCGTTGTTGTATAAAGTTAGTTGAACCAGTTAGTTATACAATAGATCTAAAAAAATACAACAAGCGAAAGATTTTACGTAGCAATGCGATCTTTTTAAAACTATTCATTGCATTCATTCTCTTTAAAGCCCATTGAACGCAACTTCTTTAATTAAGTAACAATGAACAGGCTACAGTTCATTGGAAGCAACTTTTCCACGTTTTAAAAGAACAGTGAGTTGTGCTGTCGAAAATCAATGAAAGACTTTTAATGTTCCAAAGTCTTTGAACTTTGATTAAGGTTCAAAGACTTTGTGACTGCAGTGAGTGAATAATACTGCTTTTAGGTGCTCTGTCTTGTTTAATTACTGTGCTGTATTTGGTCCAGTCTTGTTCTATAGCTGGCATTGGTTGTATGGTTTCCTAAATTAGAATTGCAAATTTTCTCGAAGGGAAATGTTTAGAGAGATTGTATTGCAAATGGGATTAAATACGTCCATTCATTCAATCTAATTATTGTTTGAGCTTTTATAATTTGATCAAATACGAAATAACGAAATAAATACCAGCTGATTCATACATTTAATAGAGTTACACAAAATAACATTTTGTCGAGTTGCACAAAATTGCTTAACCTTTCGTCGACCAAGCGACAGCGGGCTGTCACGCTGCTATTGTGTTTCTATATTTTCTAAGGAATAATCTATGTAACAAGACATACAATCTTGGACTCTTTATTATAACTAAAAAGTCGTACACAGCGGTTCACTCTAAAGCCCGTATTAATAGACGTCACTCAATTCTGAGACGCTCTCAAGTTTATTGCTGTCCTTATTTTTCCCTTTAGAATGACAAGAACAGCAAGAGATTTGAGAGCGTCTCAGAATTGAGTGACGTCTATTAATTCGGGCCTAGGACTATGTTATGAGCTATCTATAACTTTCTCTCTTTACGTCTAGTAAAGAGAGTGAGTTGGGAGTGGAAAATTCTCTTTTTCAGTAGCAGACTATATTTATCTGAAACTAGCGACTCATCCCAGCTCCGCACGGGGGTGCAAATGTTTAAAAATCGTGGCTTTTCTTTACTGTATTTATCCATACTAATATTATAAATGGGAAAGTGTGTCTGTCTGTCTGTCTGTCTGTCTGTCTGTCTGTCTGTCTGTCTGTCTGTTTGTCTTTCTTTCACGGCAAAACGGAGCGACGGATTGACGTGATTTTTTAAGTGGAGATAGTTGAAGGGATGGAGAGTAACATAGGCTACTTTTTGTCTCTTTCTAACGTGAGCGAAGCCGCGGGCAGAAGCTAGTTTAATATGAATGCAAACACTCACCTTGAATTGCATTCATACGTATTATATATAACAAAAAAAAATGTCGTGATGGCCTAGTGGTTCAGGCACTCGCCTCTTATACAAGTGGTTGTGGTTTCAAATCCGGGCAAGTACCAATGTGACTTTTTAATTCATATGTACTTTCTAAAATGTATCTTGGCCATCACAGACATCGGTAAAGGAAAAACATCGTGAACGTGTACTGGTAGTCAACATAAGTCCGAAATCGCTAATCCGCCTTGAGCAAGCGTGGTGGTCAATGCTCGTGCCTTCTCTGTATAAGAAGAGGCCTTTGCCCTGCAGAGGGACAGTTATAGGCTGGTATTATTTTTAAAGATAAGCACAGCATTTTTCAGAAAAATGATAAGATTAGTGAACCATAAAAGGTATATGATAAAATTTCGATAGGCCTGCACATCCCGGTTGAACGCCTGTGCACTCAGTCGAGCGGTGCAGTTGAATGCACAGGACGTAATATCGTTGTACGAAACACCGGGGTTGCACATGCTGTGAATAAATACTGTGTGATAACAATGAGTTATTAAAGAGAGAGATAAAGAAGAGCAATTAGTCCCCTTCCCCCCTAGACAAGTGGCATTGTAGAATAGATAGCGAAAACGAAAAGATGTCAAATTGTTTAGCGAAAGCTTATGTCAATTCATGGTCAATTCCATTCATTTGACAATCTATTCGTTTTCGTTTTCTATTCTACAATGCCACTTGTCTAGGCCCTCTTGTCAGATGTCAATTATTTTATAATTGACTTCGGGGTTGCGGAATAGTTCTAATAGTTATCGCGGCCCCGGAATGTAAAGAGCAACCGACGGAACATAGTTGGGTTTTATTCGGTAAAAGTCTGACACTCCCGCCGCGCACAGAGCGGGAGAAGTAATTTAATTAATTTCCATCCATAAAAAAAACATTTAAAGATGATTGCGACGCTTGCTATACCATGAAACTAAAATGTTTGCTGGTAATTTGCTTGAATATGTTTTAAAAACGCTGAAATATCTTGGTTGTACAGTTCTGATAGGCAGTCGCTCCTTGTAAAATACTGGAAATTAGCTAAATCCGGATAGACTGGAAGCCAATCTTAACAAGATGGAAAAAGGCTACAGAGATATTTGACTTTGAAAAGTGGTATTGCATCAGTAGTAAAAGAAAAACATCGTGTCGATTAACCTTCCGACAACAAAGCGACAGCCGGCTGTCACGCTGCTATTGCTTTTCTATTGTGTCTCGAATCACGTGTGTTCGAAGATTTAAAGAGCATAAAGTAAAATTATTTAACACCAGACAAATCAGAACCCAACATTAGAAAAAAATAATAAAATAAAATAAAATTGCTTTGAATTCAGATAAGCAGCATCCATATGGGTTAGTTGTAAACGAGGAAGAAAAACTTGTGTTGGAAGGTTTAAACTGCCTGATCTACACTAGACGATCCACCGTTCTCGGATCGCGCGATCCGAGAACGGTGAATCCGTCGTCTCCGTCGTCTGGTTCAGATTCGACTATCAAATATAAAACGCTGATCCGGCTTAACCTTGACTTTAGGTTCAATGTGTATGGAATCACATTCAACTATCATAAGCATTTGCACGATTTAGTAAACACTTATATTATCACACTAGCGGTTCCTCGCGGTTTCACCCGCGTAATAATAGGTTTTTGGTTAACTCCGCTCCAGTGGATCATAGCAAGTTATGCCTATAGGTTGCTATTACCCGAACTATCAGAAGCATTTGCACGATTTAGTAAACACTTATATTATCACACTACTCCTTGCGGTTTCACCCGCGTAATAATAGGTTTTTGGTTAACTCCGCTCCAGTGGATCATAGCAAGTTATGCCTATAGGTTGCTTTTACCCGTTTTTGTGTTCCGGTCCTATTGATCTTAGCGTGATGTTATATAGCCTATGTTACTCGCAGATAACGTAGCTTTATATTGAGAGAAATATTTTTCTATTCAATGCAAAAAAACAATCAAATCTTTCCTCTTTATAATATTATTACGAATTTTTTTTTGGTGAGTGGGAACTCATCCAATGACTGCTCCCGTCCTGTGTGCGGCGGGAGGGTGTGTTAGACTCTTGCTGACTAAAACCCACTCATGTTCCTTCGATTGCCCTTTATGTTCCAGGGTCACGGTAACTATTATAAATATTATTACGAACTTTTGCCCGTGACTTCGTCCGCGTAGAGTAATAGTTCCCGTTCTCGGGGGATTTCCGGGATGAAAACTTTTCTATGTCCTTTCTCGGGTCCCAGACTATATCTGTACCAAATTTAATTCAAATCGGTTCAGAGGTTTTGGCGTGTAGAAGAGACAGACATACAGACAGACAGAGTTTCTTTCGCATTTATAATATTAGTATGGATAGTATGAATGTTATCACATGTATTTATTTAACAGATGCCTAATACCTACAAAACTTTTTAAAGCGTATAAAGTAAGTATTGTTCTTTGGATTGGTTCAAGTAAAATTCCAATATTTCTTCCTTCGTCACTTGTCACATGACAATATACCAAATTCCCATCGTTTATCGGATCATAGCACTCGAGATGAAATCGCGGATTATATTTTATTTCAAAGAAAAAATATAGAACAGAAATAGAGGCGAACGGCATAAATATTTCATTGCGCATAAAATGAAATGTGTGAGAATATAATTTTATGACTGTGATCAAGTAATTTGTCGCCTTAAAGGATTTGTCACACTGGATGCGTTCTGCGGCCGACGGTCAGGTCAAAGTGAACGCAGCCCGCATCATGTATGAACAACATTGTCGGTATCAATATATTTTGTATAGAATGCGATTTGACCGTGCGAGCACAAACAAAGAACGCATGTTGGGCCGATGGGGCGGTGGGGAGGGAAGGACGCGTACGGACCGGTGGGCTGCGGGCACGTGGGCTGCGGGCTGCGGGCGGCGTTGTTCATACATGATGCGGGCTGCGTTCACTTTGACCTGACCGCAGGCCGCAGAACGCATCCAGTGTGACAAATCCTTTAGCGTCTATTAGCAATGATGCTAGCTTATTATTACTAATTGCAGGACAAAGGCCCTCTTTTCACGCAGAAAAGACTCGAACATTGATCACCACGCTTGCTTAACAACCTATCTTTACAAACATAATAAAAAAAAACTGAATAAATAAAGCTGAAGAATTTGTTTCTTTGGCTGAACGAAGCGCGTTCAGCCAAAGATACAAAATCTCAGGAAGTATTTTTTTTATTACTTATGGGCTTGCTCTTGGTCCCAGACTAGCCCGAGGGCATAGTAATATACGGGGCCTACGATGGAGCGAGCTCACCCAAAAGATGCCTATGCACACGTCTCTTGAATACATCCGGGTTATATGCATTTGGAAACACAGACGCCGGCAGGGAATTCCATTCCTTTGCGGTGCGCATAATGAAGGATTTCGAGAAACGCTGCGTGCGGAAGTATACTTGTTTGAATTAAAAATAATATTTTTGTGTCGGATAGAACGATTATCAAAGAAGGCATAGGCTATATAACATCAAGCTTAGGGTTTACGGAAGTAGTGACGATAAATGCGGGTGAAACCGCGTGTGAGACAGTGAGTATTGATTATAAGACCGAATTCTTCACGATGTTTTTAAATGATAAACTTAAGAAAATACATATTAATTGTAATCGCGGTACTTCTCCGGACTCCCCACAACTTTTTAAATAAAAGCGTATGCGTTAACCACTGGGTCATCACGACATTTCCACAACAATTTCCAGGGAAAAACATATAGAAAAAACAGAGAAACACATTTCTAACAATACGGAACAAAGCTCCACACAGACCTCGGTTCAGTATTCATTGTAAGCAAACAACTGAACAAACTATTTGAAAACTAACAACAAATGCTTAGTAATGCATTTGTAAGCGTTTTCTAGAAAATATACATTACTGAAGCAGGAAACTGTTTGTTTTTCAAAAACATGAAACCATTGGCTGTTTAATATTGGATATAATTTAAATGATCAACAAAAAATCTTTTTGGCTAGCAAAAGGGATTAATGATCACCAAATTCTGTTAGGTTAGGTTAGAACTGTGACCACACAACGCCAGATCTACTAGTGATTCATATAAAGTTTCAGTTTTCAGTCAAATTCATATAAAAACCAAATTGGATTTAGTTCATAATATTTTAAGAAGCGTTATTTGGTGACCACTTATCCATTTTGGTAACCGTTTAGAACTTTTTTGGTAGTAAAATTGGTACTTTTTTGGGCGGTGTTTAAACACAAGCCTTTAATATTCAGTACCTTTTATATTGCATTCATGTAGTTTACAAATTGTTACAATTATTATATTAGGTTTTTTTTTGTGGTTGGGAAATCGTCAAATGACTTCTCCCGCCCTTCGCGACAGACTTTTACTGACTAAAACCGGGTAGGTTTTAGTCAGTAAAAGTCTGAAATGATCTTTCGGTTGGCCTTATGTTCCGGGGCCACGGTAACTATTAGGCTGAGGCTACACTAGGCTGCGACGCGAACTGCGACGCACGAGCGATTGAAACAAATATATGGATTCTCACTAAATGGCTACACCGGTCATCAAATATTACTAGTGATACCGCGTCGATGGCGCGTTAGTAAATCGCTGCCTACTGTAGCCTCAGCCTTAGAACTATTCTGCAGCCCCGGCAGGATATGTTAGGTATCATACATGACCCTGCTAGGGCACAACAATATAAGGAGTCTAACTACAGTATCACAATACTAAGACATATTGCTCTGGGCTTAAAAATAAAGATAAAATTCTAATTTGAACATTTTTATCAGGTGTCCATTATTTTTCATATAAGTATGAAATTGTCGTAGTTTCCATTCACATTCTAAATCTGTACTACTCCGTACTATTCCATACTTTCGTATTAATATTATAAATGCGAAAGTAACTCTGTCTGTCTGTCTCTTCTTCACGCCTAAACTACTAAAGCGATTTGAATGAAATTTGGTACAGATATAGTCTGGGACCCGAGAAAGGACATAGGATAGTTTTTATCCCGGAAATCCCCCGGGAACGGGAGATATTATTCTACGCGGACCAAGTCACGGCCAAAAGCTAGATATAGGTATATATTCCGCAGTTAAACCGATAACACGGTTTTGCGGGGCAAAGTTTTATAGTAATTGAGAACTTACTGTATATATAAATAAATAAATAATAATAAATAATTGTAACAAATGTCGATAACAAAAAAAGACATCTTAAAGGCAATGGGTTTGTTCGTTTCAATTGAAGGCTTTCCTACCTTAAAAGGCAAACAGAACCTTTATAGGATTATTTCGTTGTCGTCTTTCATGACCCTTTTTCTCAGGAACGGGGATCGTAAGTTATTTTCCCTGAAGCATTGTCAATTCTTTCCACGCGCCTGCTAAACGATCTTAATTTTGTTTCTATCCAAAGTTATACTAATTCTAGAGAAAGGTTTATACGTAGTACTAGCAACCCGCCCTAGCTTAGCACAGTTATTACAAATCTTTGAAAACCCCGGTTTTTTTTCTTCTTAAGTATGCACGTTTTTGTACGTACAAACCTTCCGATATAGTCAGTCTATCGATTAAAAAACCGTATCAAAATCCGTGGCGACAGTATAAAGCTCTAAGCATAGAGTAAAGAGCATACATAGGTACGGATGGCGGGGAGCGATTTTCTTTTATACTATGTATTAAAGTTTAACTTCTATTATATAAACCTTCCTCTTCTTCACTTAAGTTAACAAATTGTATTAGGTAAAGCACATGTTATAATTGTAAGTGAATAGAGATAACAAAGGTATAACCGAAGATTTTTAACACTCGTGCGAAGCTTGGGCGGGAAAGAAAAAACTATTAGACTGATTCTCTATCAACGTATAACTGAAACCGCTGGACCTAGAAACATGAAATATTTACGCAAATGTTTTTGAGGTGACGTAGATTTGCAATAAGAAAACTTTTAAACAACCCCTAAAGAGGTAAAGGAAAGATCTAGTATGTAAGTTTATATAAAATTCCGTTTTTCCAAAGCATTAACACAAGGGCATAGCCTCTTGCAACTGGCACTGGCTAGTATTATAAATATTTACATAGTATTAAATAAATGCGCTGTCAGCCGTCTATTTGCTTAGATCTTAAAACTACTTAACATTTTTTCATGCGGTTTTCACCAATCGATCATTAATAGATCTACTGATTTAAGAGGAAAATTATAAATTAATAGAATTGTACAATTGAATCTGGGATAGGTTAGCTATAGCTAGTCTATTTACCTACATAAAATGGTAAACTGACTAACTGATTGACTGACTGTTGATATATCAACGCACAACCCTAACCGCTGGTCCTAGAGACATGAAACTTGCAGGGTGTGTTCTTTGTAAAGAGTAGGTAATTACTAAGTAAGAATTTTTAGAAAATCCAACTCTAAAAGGGTAAAATAGGAAATGAAAGTATCAACATTCACGCGAGCAAAGCCGAGGGTGAAAGCTGTTTCCATGCCAACTATTTACTAGGTGTATTTTTGGTCTTGCACAACCAGCTAGGAGATGATTCTACCCATGAAAACAAACAACTTTTATTATGGAACCAACTCTGAAATCTCGAAAAAAATATCAGCTCATACATTATGGTCGGGAGGGCATTGAACTTTTGTTAGAAGCAGCTGATATTTTTTTCGCGATTTTAGAGTTGGTTCCATAATAAAAGTTGTTTGTTTTCATGGGTAGAATCATCTCCTAGCTGGTTGTGCAGGACCAAAAATACACCTAGTATTTATTAGAGCTACAAAGCAAACTAAAAGAAAAAACAAACGCAACACAGAATCAACAATAACAAGAGTGTCTAAAGGCTAGCTACAAACGAACCAACAGGACGGACAAACTGCACAGTTTGTCGGCGCTGATATAATTACTGAGCAAAAAATATTGTGCTCTTTCGTGCTATAAAAAGAAAACAAAATGTCGGGGTGTCGTGGCGAGTTGCTGTGGTCAAGCACGAACTGTGTTTGTAGAGATGTTTTGTCCAATTGGTTAAAAGGTGAAATTATATTTATCTTGTTGTTCTGCCAGGGTTGCGGAATTTGATCGAAAGAGTTACCGCGGTCCTGGAATGGAAAGGGCATTAGAAGGAACATAGATGGGTTTTAGACAGTAAAAGTCTGACACTCCCTTTGCCCAGAGTAGAAGGAGTCATTTAAAGATTTCCTATCCGTAAAAAAGTGACCATGATGGCCAAGCTTGGTTTCGTGTGGCCCATCCGTGCATCACATTCCTGAACGGTCACCGTGTCACTTAATACAAATCTTTGTGTGATGTGCATGATTGTTTATGTGTCTGGGCGTGAATGTTATAAATGTATGCATCAGTTGGTTATCATAGTATAGCCTCTGCCTAGTTTGGGATCTGTAGGGTGACTTCTACGTTTAATAGCAAGCAGCACGGATTTGACATTGGATTCGAAAAATATGAATCTGCAGCATTTATGTAGGTATGCCTTCCATGATTGAGGTTGGTGGAAAATCTGTGAATTAGTCTAAACTGCTGGAACAGCAACTATGTTCGGAGGTTTGATAGACTCCGTGTACAACATTGGTATACAACTGGATTAGGATAAACTAAAAGCCGACCCTAAATAGTTGGGAAAAAGGCAAAGTTAAAGAAAACTCATAATACAAGACTGTTCATGAGAGCTAACCCAACTAAACAACATTATTATATTGCTTCTTTAGAATAAAAACTGAATGATAATTTTATTTTCCCTCCATAGTAGCTACATTATTTCCAAGCGGGAAATTGCATGAATTTTCAAACGATTCTATTAGCTAAATTAAATGTATTAAAGTGCAGATCAGCTTAAATTTTCTATTACAGCGGCGGTGAGCTAATTTAACGTTATTTATGGCTGGATTAACTTATTAATGTGATGTGTAGGATTGATTATATGGTCGGGGATTGTGTATGGGTGCGACGCGTTTGAAATAATTAGGAACCAAGAACTAATCATTGACTTGGAAAAAATGTGAAAGCACATTTCCCATTAATAAATTCTGAAAGGTTTTAAAGCAGATTTCCCATTAATCTCTCAATCTGTTTGAAATTAATAAGGCATTCGCTAACGCCTTATTAATTAAAAATATTGCTTGAACATAAATAAAAATATTGTATCTATCTGTTATAAAAAAGTAAATAAAGTTCTTGCGTACGTACTTGGTTACTTTATTCTGCAGATAATAAAAAAAAACACTGATAGAAAACTATGTAATAATATAAAAGCTGAAGATCATATTGTTTTGTTTAAACGGGTTAATTTAAAACTATCAAGGTCTTAGCTTTTTGCCTAGGCTATAAAATTAGCCCCAGACTACTGAATTTTGGAATATATTTTTTATTTAATAAACGTATCGGTTTTTATAGGGTTTAAAAAAAAACCATTCGTAAATATGCTCCAAGTGTAACTAAATCTTTGTCAGAACATAGTGATCATAGTTTACTAAACCAATTTCTAGCTACAAACAGGATTCCAAAAGTTTCGTAAAGGGAGAATTGCATAAAGTCTAGGGGAACTGCAAAGCAATCTGAAAAACCAGTTTAATTTCAATCACTTTTCTTTTAGTCCCGATGAGCGCAAGCTTCGCAAGTAAATGTATTATACTAAGACTCAAGTGCAGTGTGTGTATAATTTCTGTAATTATAATTTTATCGTATGTATGACGGGCCTGTTTCTCTAGTTGTTAGTGACCCTGACTGCTAAGCCGAAGGTCGTGGGCTAGGTTCCCACTCAGGAAAAACGTTGTAGAATGAGCAAGATTTTTTTTTGTTTTTGTTCTGTGTTTGGGTGTAATTTATATGTAATATGTATGTTTTTATTTACAATTCCACTATTTACTGTAACATTATAAGTATCTTAGCTATGAAATCTAAAAATAACATATCCAAAACTTATAAATATTACTATAGTAAATATATTATACAATTTGTATAAAGCCTCACAAGGCATCAAAAAATTTGTCCGCATCGCTGTCAACAGGACAGGTGCCCAAAAGGCTGGCAGCATTGCCGCGTTGTATGGCAATGCTAATTTGTATGTTTTTGTATCCATACTTCCATACTAATATTATAAATGGGAAAGTGTGTCTGTCTGTGTGTTTGTCTTTCACGGCAAAACAGAGCGACGAATTGACGTGATTTTTTAAGTGGAGATAGTTGAAGGGATGGACAGTAACATAGGCTACTTTTTGTCTCTTTCTAACGCGAGCGAAGCCGCGGGCAAGAGCTAGTATATTATATAAGTACGTTTAGTTGTCTGGTTGCTATAGTACAAGCTCTGCTTTGTTTGGTGTCAGATGTTCCAAGGTTGTAAGTTGTTCCAGGATATTTTATTATTTTATTTTTTTAATTCAGTGTTTAAGTAAAACATATCGTGACTGATCGATGCTTATCCAAATAATCTTATGATATCAAACTTTTATCTGAAAACTGATAGACAACGCAAAGACGTCAGTTACTATACTTTATTTAAAAAAGAGTCCTTTTTGATTATTGTTAGTGTAGTAAATATATTTGGCTTGCAAATGTTCGGTTTTCAATAACATAACAAAGTTTGTTTTTTGTTTGTTTGTAGGGTAACTATAGTAATATTACTTAGTAGTAGTAAGGCTGGTTTGAGGATGCAATAACTTATGTGAGTTTATACATTTCTAAACGCCCACAATTCAATATAATAATAAATAGATAGCCTAGATGATCATAATAATAAATTTCAAAGTCCCCGCCCCAATTTTACTCCCGTATATTTCACCGCGTTAACCCACAAATTCCACGTGCAGCATTACTGAGCATTACTGAGCATTACCGGGTAACACGGCTAAGTACAGTTGAGTGCTTATTATATCATAAAGCGGGGGAAACCGACTGTGCAACTAGTATTGCTGAGAACAAAAGTGTAATGTGCGGTTTTATGGCGTTGAATTTAAAAGTTAAGTCGTAATTATGTATGTAATATCGTGTGGGCTGTATGGTTAATGTAGAGCATTTAAATAATTGAATTAAAAAAGATATAATGGTGCTGATTCTCTTGTTAACAAACTAAACTAAATTTAAGCTAAGTGCGTCTTTCTCTTTCTATTTAATTAGGAAAAGGACAAAGATACAAATTAGTTTAGTCCTGTCAAATTAGCCAGCGCCTAAAATAAATCGACTTATTTTTATCTTAACCTGACAGGACTAAAATAATATTTTATCTTCTGTCTTTTTCTTTATGAAATGGAAAGAAAAAGACGCACTGAACTTAAATTTTGTTTTTCGTAGCCTATGTATGTATTGATCAGATCCCTCGGTAAATCCTATATGTAAAGCGACTTTTGCTGTAAGTATATAAGTATAGTAATATTCTTTAACGTCTTACGTTTCTCGGCTCCCTGGGGTCCCGGACCTTTGGAAGGCGTACGAGAGGCCGAAGCCAACTCGCAGAGGCTCCTTGAGAATTTTATGAGAAATGAGACACCAACCGACGATTATCCCTTTAAGGTCATAGCTCATTACAGCCACCCGGCAGCCACTCCGCACCGACTCGCCTCCTGCGGCTAGTATTCTTTATATGGACTTGTATGGGCATGCGCTCACTATATCAACTTCGTACCGTCACCGGATCGCCTCGGTTATAAGGCGAGTCGGTGCGGAGTGGCTGCCGGGTGGCTGTAATGAGCTATGACCTTTATGCACTATGCAGGTGCACCTAAGGATGACCCCCGGTTAGTGTGAGACTATTGCAGAACTATAAAACAAACAAAAATTTTAAACTATGGGTTTGGGTTTTTAGGTGGACTAGGTACTATCGCGGACTCTTCCGGTCGATCATGCTTAAGGCTAAAATCGCTTGCACCCGCCGACCGAACGTAAAACTAGTCCCGCCTTCTTACGTATACACACGTGTATAAATATCTACGTTACTAATGAATGGCAGCAATGTCGTATGTGTGTGCGTGAGTTGAAACACAGAATGAGGATCTTCATTCATTGTTTTTATATTCGTTAGCGCTGTGAGAGTTGGTATTATAACGAGAGTATACGAGTTTTGACTTACATTGTTTATTTGATAAAGCAAAATATTTTAAGCGCACAATATTTAACAGATACACTGTTCAAATTTACTATTTACATGCAAAAGTAACTTTCTGTTGATCTATAAGCAGCATTCACTGCTTAAACCATACCACTAGTTTATAAAAATTGATAATGTTACCATAAAATAAATATATCAAGCTATTATTTAAATGCATAATCCGATGACTCTCGGCGAAGACAACGTATTGGGTTTTATTATATTGTGAGTTATATTTTGTAGTAGTAATAAAAAAAATATATGAACACTATTATTTTTTTTTTTTTTCGGATAAGCTGCTAGATTAATAAATTATGCTTACTTGAGCGTGATAAACAATAGATTTAATTATTTAACAATCCACATTTAAAGCTTAAAATTTTTATGTGAACTTAAATAATAATGTTTATGACTTGACTTGGTTTCACCGACAACATTTATTGTTGCACAATAGAACAAAAGGATAAACCGTCTGGGAGCGGGTGCAGATTTTAAAATAGCACAAAGGCATTTAATTGTGTATTGTATATTAAAGAACTTTACACAACAAAATATTGTCGTGTCATCCTACCGCCACAGCTTGCTTTAGCAAAATATTTCTAAGCCCGTATTTTTTAAGCCGATACTGACAGTGCCCGGGAATCTCTAACCGCCTTATTACAAAACAAGGTTTTTCTCTAAACCAGGTTTAAGCCATTGAGCTAGGTTTTGTATTTCGAATTTTGATCGTATGAGAATAAGATTCAAATTACAAAACACGGCTCAATGGTTTAAACCTGGTTTAAAGAAAAACCTTGTTTTGTAATAAGGCGGTAAGAGTTTTATATACTTTTAACCTTGATTATTTAAAAAAATAGATTTCTTAATGCAATGCAAATTAAACTGACTTAGAACGTATAATCAGTATTAAAATCAGTATTCATAGACGGGCCTGCATGTGGGTGTGTGTGGTTTGGTAGTTAGTGGCTCTGGCTGCTAACCTCGAGGTCGTTCTGGTTCCCAACCAGGACAAACTTTGCGTGATGAGCATGATTGCTTGTTCTGTGCCTAGGTCATGAAGCAAATAGTCTTTGGCCTGGGTGTAATTTACGTATAATATGTATGTATTTTATATGTATGTATTATATATGTTTATCACTTTTCTGGTTGCCATAGTAAAAGCTCTGCTTAGTTTGGGATTAGATGACCGTGCATGAGTTGTCCAAGGATATTTTTTTATATATAAAATTCTCGTGCCACAATGTTAGTTTACCTTACTCCTCCGAAATGGCTTTACAGGTCTTTTCCAAACTTTGTGAGCTTGTTCAGTAGGTATGAGAATCGACTACTATATATATATTCATACCCCTACATTTTTAACTCGACTAACACTTTAGATCTTTATTTAAAACTCGGTTTTATTGCTTTGAAATAAGATTGCTTTTAGCTGGACTCTGTTTTTTCTGAACCGGCTTCGCTTTTGAGTGAGAAAACAATAGAATAAGTCTGTTTACAAAAATGTTCGCTTGTTATTTGTTCTTACCTCAGAAAATTTGCGCATCAGTATTAGGCCTTTGAAATGATTCTTTGTTACGAAGTGGTTTTCAATAAAATATGCGAATAATATTATAAAACTCTACATAGTCTAAATCACTATTAAACAGAATTTCAAAACAAACAACGAAAAACCAAATCCACTTCGCTGGCTTTAAACAGTTTTAAGCGCAATTTATCTATTAAATATCAAAACATATTACTTAAATTAATAACATCATAGTTATGACAACTTGGACATTCCTAAAATTCTTATTGATTTGTCTTATATGGTGTTACCTAAATATATTTGTAGCCATCAACTACGTTATCAAAATTTGGTAGCACTACATTAGTCTACGTCAACATAAAAAAACATACACATTACTAGTAATTACACCCACACAAATAAATTAAATTATATATGAATATTTTCCTTTTACCCGCACACTATTTTGTTACTTAAATCTTTTTTTTCTCCTTTTACTTTCGCCTTCTTGGCGTCCCTGTGTCACCTGGTTCCAGCAGAATACCAGCGTCAGGTATATGCTGAGCCTATACCTGACATATGCTGAGCTGGACACCCATTTGGTGCAAACCAGAGACACGCACTGCTTAGTCACTTTAATTTTCTTTTTTGTAATATTGTGTTTATTTTGTGTATGTCATGTGTTTTGCTCCGAATAAATTTGTTATCTATCTATCTATCTATCTATACACTACTTATTTAAACAAGCTCTCCAAGTGCCAAATCTAACAGGTGCGTGCGCAAGGCCATTCCCAAACTTGAACCTTAAGGTAGATGATCAAGGTAGCCCGCGAAATTCAATTTCTCTTAAGTATTTTTGCAATATTCAGCTCAGTGTGTGGGTGTGGGAAGTCAAAATCCCTGTAATCGCGAAGCGTACTCTCGCTTGTTTTAGCGCGTTGTTTAAGACTATTTTTTTGCCGGTCGACGTTGGTGTATCCCAGCGGCATGTAAAGCTCTCCTCACTGTTCGCACACTGTATTCAAATTTAGCAGCAAATCTTGAGGTCCTCGTAAAGAGTTCCTGTTGGTAAGTGTTTACCATGGTTTCCACACGGCTCGCCGTAATAATGCGCGGTCGAGGAGCACGAGGTGCATCATCTACTGATCCCTTAGCAGCCTCCCGGTGTATCCGACGCCATACAGTATTTCTCTGTAAAAAATATTCGTAGTTTAATCCCTTTTCTTTTATTTAGAATTATTTTCTTGCTCATTTGATTGCTCTAAATATATCTTGTTACTAACAATAAGAATATATTTAAATGTTTACACAGATTGTTTAATTAATAACCGTTCCATTTTATTTCGAAATTGTATACATTCATTATTTTTATTTAACCTATTTAATTTAAATAATTTTGGCGTAAAATTGTATTAAAAAACAAATAAGTCAAACGGCTTTTGTCTCGAAGTATGGGCAGCAGTTATGTTAAATTAAATGTTTTTTGTAAAAGTAGTACACATATAGGTCACTAATAAACTGTACTCTATATAACGACGGAAAAAAACTTTGGTATGCTCCGGGAAGTATTCCCGGGAACTTCGATATTGGTTTTCGATTTGAGGTAATTCCCGATACTCCACAGAGCTAGTCCCGGTATTTTCGATACTTTGAAATTCTTATTAATTATTATTATTAGCAGCTTTTAGCTTAGCTGTGATTTAACTTTGTATATTGTTCACAATTAAAATGAAGTTGCACACTGTAATATAACAAAAAAAAAATTGTAATTTAGCTTAATTCCTCTATTTATTATACCTTTGTCAACCCGGGCCTAATCACATCTTTTTTGCAAGTGTCCAATTACGAAATTAAAATATTTTTTATTTATATTTTTTTTAATGGATGAAAACTATTTTTTTAAAATTAATACGACTCTATTAAATTAATTTATATTGCAGTAAAATATTGGAATTACTTAAATTTTCTAATAATCAAATCTCTAGACCTAATAAAAAACCTGAGTTTATCTCGGTTGTTTCTTGTCAGAGTAGTCCAGCTAGGAAACACCGGCAATATCGTTTGATTAAATAAGAAAAAAATTAAGTGTGAAAGTGTAATTTTTTACCTATTAACAAAAATAAATAACTTATTAGTTTATTCATTTAAAATGGGTATCGATATTGCTTGCCCTAGTCATAATCTCGAAAATCGAGTGCTAAAATCAGTTGGAATATTGAAATCTGATCTCTATTTGATAGAAAGAAGCAAGGCGCATTCGGACCGTGGCCGGGTGTATAGTTTATCTTTTATACTTATTATGATATTTTTGGATTCTTTTCTACTACGTCAGACGATATTATTAGAAACGGTTTGCAATTAATATTAGAATCAGTGATCTTACTAAATCGCATTAGATAGTTACAAATGAAAGTTATTTAGCACGTTTGGGCTAAACAGGTTTTGCCTCTATCTTACACTTGCCATGCGCAAAAGAGACAGAGCTATACATGACTAATATGATCGTCCCCTTTTACTTTGACTAAAGTAAACATGACTGATAAATATTCTTAGGAAGTGCATTGTTTTCGTTACAAAGGTGACTTAACAATAGATAAAAAACTGAGTGACAAACTAAATTGTTGAATTATGGATTGCTATTAGAATTAACAAAATCAGTATTTTTGCTTTTGATTTTCTTTCCGACTGGTTCGATTAAAACACAAAATTATAAATAAATAAACATAATATGTTTATGCAAAGTATAATATCTCTATCACAAGTCATACTTTTATTATCAATCGTTTTATTCTAGTGTTAGTAAATGAAAGTTATTTAAAAACACATGAATAATAATAATTGTAAATATCATGTTACGGTAATTATAAGAACATCAGATCAGAAATCGTGTTTGCATTATAAAAGATAGACAATCCGATCATGTTTGCGATATATATAGACACAGAAAAACTCATACAGAAAATTTTAATACATTATAATATTAAAATTATCTGTAAAAACAAAACACAACACAACAACAACAGAAAATTTTAATACATATAGTATTAAAATTTTCTTATGAGTCTAAGAGAGTATAATATAACATCTATAATATATCATCTTCAATATAACATCAATGTATCGAATTAAACCAATATTTTCATATGGAAACAGAGAAAAGGAAATTAATAATAATTAAAGAGGACAATAATATTAATTTTTAAATACTTACGTCACAATAATAAATATATACTTTAATAAATTGAAGTAGCAAGTAATAATATTTATAGTTATACACAATATCAATCATACAAACACTAAAATGTGTGTATAAATAATTTTATCGACATATTACAAAATACAATTTAAAAATATATAAATAACAACGACTTACCGTAACATTTAATTCCTGCGATATTTGCGAAATATTTAATCCTTGATTATAAAATTTGGTTTCGTTCTTCCCTTAATAAATTCCGGGGCATTGTTCAAGTCCAGAAAACACAGCACGGGTCAGCAAGAAGGCAATCACAAGTCCAATAAAACACAGGTCACGAGAAGAGCGGGAAATCAGTCCAAAAATCGAGGCACGGGTCGTATGTAGTCGGGATAAAAACAAAGAACAGAGAGACGTGTTGACAACTAGCGAGCGCAAATTGCAACTGAATGATGATGAGTGACGAGTGTGTAAAACAATAATGTTTGGGGAATTCCCTGTGATTGGTCAAAATATTTTTGGGCCACACCCACAACTTTTTTTAGCCAATTACAGGAAACTTGCCGCTTTTAATGCATGTTCCGTAGTGCAAAGTATTTTGTTCGCAAAATGGGTTACCGTAGAAGTCCGCGATAGTACTTGAGACTATGGAAGGACTATAGCCCCTGCCTGACCAATGGTTGAAAGCACGGATAAAAAGGGAAGCAGCCGAGCACGCACACGAATAGGGCTTCGATATTCTTTTATTTAAAAAAAATTTTTGGTATACAATTGCTCTTTTTGCTTGGTTCTCTAACGAACGAAACCCTGGGATTTCCTGTTGGTTCCACATCATCAATTATGCCTCTCGGCCATGTTAAAAAACGAATTCCTTTGCTACGTCCTAGCGACCAATCGCCGCACGATGCAAAAGAAAAACCAAATGTAGTCTGGAAGCTGGCGACGAAAAAAAGTGTTATTGGTTTTTCTGAACGGAAAAGGCGGGTTTTTGGGGTTTCGACGAAAAGGGTGGCACGGAACCCATGTATAAAGACCATATTTCGTTCTTTAACTGACTTCAAAAAAGAAGGGGTTTTAACTGTATGTTTGAATGAATGTATATTTCTCTCCTAGACTGAACCGATTTTGGTGCAGCGTTAAGAATAGTGTTTGTTACATTTAGGAGGTTTTAAAACTTTAACCGACTGCAAAAAGTATGATATCAGGAAAAAAGCTCTATAAGTAAATAATTAAAAGCATAAACTCCCTAAAATCTAAGAACAGAATAAAAACTCTAATTTCGGAAGTCGGTGGCAATGTCAAACAACAAACAGAACGGTTACAAACGTATTGTTACGAGCTGGGGTTCGGGATAAATTAAAATAACAGTTTTACTCGAAAAAACACGATTAACTTTATTAAGAATTCACAAACACAAAAACACTTCACTAACACAACACAACACAAAACACACACTTCGTATCGCAGTAGTTCCGCTTCGCGGCGATGTTCACTGTTTCGTTCCCAAAACTGAACTGAGTCCCGTGCCGACACGTCCGCTATTTATATCTCCGGTCACATTTTCTAGAAAGTTCGACAACCCGAGGTACCCAGGTGCATTCGAGAACATTCCAGTAACATCGCGAATGATCGACGATGATCTGGAAGTTTCTCGAATGACCCCTCGGAACTCCATCGAACGTTCTAGAACGTCGTGGAACTTTCCCGAATTTTCTAGTAAATGTGCCCGGAACAATCGACACTTACGTCACCTATACCTACCTACGTAACACTGCCCCCTCCTAAGACATGCTCGTCCCGAGCATCATTATTCCCGTAGTATCGTGCCAGCCGATCTACGTGAACAATTTTAGGCGCAGTTCTCGTACTCTTCCGTATCCGGTAGGTGACGTCGTTGATCTTGGTCACTACTCGGTATGGTCCATCCCATTTTGCCTGTAGTTTAGGCGACTTCCCTTTGCTACGCACTGGGTTATGCAACCACACCAGTGAACCTTCATCAAATCCGCTATTGTTCATCTTCCGGTCATAGCGAGTTTTCATCCTCTCAGACATCTGCTGGCCTGACTGTCTGACATGCTCGTATACGTTATTCATCTTGTTGCGCAGGTCATTGGCATAATCTGTTATGCTACTTGGTGAATCAGGTGGGATGCCAGTAATGAGATCAGCCGGTAACCTTAACTCTCTTCCAAAGTTTGCAAAGGCTGGTGTCACAGACGTGCTTTCGTGAACAGCACTTCTTTATGACAGAAGAAACGGCTGTATGTGCTTGTCCCAATCCCGTTGTCTGCTCGCTACAACTTTGGCCAGATATCTTTCCAGTGTCTGATTGAATCTTTCCACCATTCCATCAGATTGTGGATGATATGACGTGGTTCTAGTTTTATGAGTACCCATTACGCGACATGTTTCCTGGAAAACTTGAGACTCAAAATTTCTTCCTTGGTCGCTGTGGATTTCTAAGGGTACTCCGAACCGACAAAAGACTTCGTGGACTAATTTATCAGCAACTGTCGAAGCTTCTTGATTAGGAATGGCGAAAACTTCCGGCCATTTTGTGAAATAATCCATGACAACCAAGAAGTACTTGTTACCACATTCACTTTCAGGGAATGGGCCAGCGACGTCCAGCGCTATCCGTTCCCAGGGGGCTCCCACGTTGTACACTTTCAATGCACCCCTGCTGCGTGTTTGAGGTCCTTTTACCGCTGCACAACTGGTGCATTTGCGACACCAATCTTCAACATTCTCTCGACAATGGATCCAATAAAACCGTTCTCGGATCTTCAACAGAGTCCTCTTAACCCCCATGTGACCTCCGGAACTTCCATCGTGGTAGAGCTGAAGAATTTCTGGTACCTTCGATTTCGGCACGACCATTTGCAGATGGCACTTGTCTCCACGAGCATTTTCCCATTTACGGCACAAGACACCATCTTGGAGTACCAAGCTCTCCCACTGTGCCCAATAGCTCTTTGTGCTTGTACTCATTGCTGCAACATCGCACCATTTCGGTTTAGGAGCATTAGCTTTAATCCACTCGAGAATTGGTTTGATATCCGAGTCACTCTGCTGAGCATGTTGTAGAGTTTCCTTCCACTCATCACTTAGGTCTGTTCTTAGCATTCTGACAGGAACTGCTTCCTTAGCTTCTTGCCTGACACAATGCTTGCAATCTTCAGGACAAGGCCTTCGTGACAAAGCGTCTGCATTACCGTGGGACTTCCCACTGCGATGTTCTATTGAAAAGTGAAACTCTTGCAGCAATTCGATCCATCTTGCTACTTGCCCTTCCGGATTTTTAAACTGCAGCAACCACTTCAATGCAGCATGGTCAGTCCGAAGGTGGAATTTACGTCCCAGTAAATACTTGCTGAAATGTTGCAAAGTCTTTACAACGGCGAGGAGTTCACGTCTGGTTACACAATAGTTCCTTTCTGGTTTCGATAAAGACTTGCTGAAGTAAGCTATCACAACCTCATGATCTCCTTTTCGTTGAGACAACACACCACCAATTCCAGTATTACTTGCATCCGTGTCAATTACGAATTCATTTTCTGTATCAGGATAGCCCAAAATCGGAGTATTACACAACCGTTTCTTTAACTCCTCAAAAGCCATGTCACAGCTATCATCCCAACAGAAAGTTCTTTTCTCCTCGGTAAGCTTATGTAATGGTTTGGCAATGTCTGCAAAATTCTTGACAAACCTTCGGTAGTACGAGCACAAACCCAAAAATGCTCTGACCTGCGTCTTGTCTTTTGGAATTGGCCAATCCTTGACAGCGACGATCTTCTCTGGATCAGTTTGCACTCCTTCTTTAGACACAACGTGCCCCAAAAAACTAACCTGCTGTCTAAAGAAGGTGCACTTCTTTGGACTTAACTTAAGATTAGCTCCTCGGATCTTAGATAGTACACGTTCCAAATTTTGAAGGTGGTCTTCAAATGTGCGGCCCACTATGATGATGTCATCTAAATAGACTAAGCAGGCATCTCCAATTAATCCGGTGAGTACCTGCTCCATTAACCTTTCAAAAGTTGCAGGAGCGTTGCACAATCCGAATGGCATAACATTAAATTGCCAAAGTCCTTTTCCTGTAGAGAATGCGGTTTTCTCCTTATCTTTGGGGTCAATTTCCACTTGCCAGTAGCCACTTTTTAGGTCCAACGTGCTAAACCACTTCATTCCTGACAGCGTGTCAAGAGTGTCGTCGATCCTGGGTAATGGATAGCTGTCTTTCTTTGTAATGTCATTCAGCCGACGATAATCTACACAAAACCGCATGCTGCCGTCCTTCTTTTTCACTAGGACCACAGGAGAACACCAGGGACTAGATGAAGGCTCTATAACTCCATCCTTTACCATCCCTTCAATCATGGCGTCCACTTCCTTTTCTCTTGCCACTGGTAACCTCCGAGGTCGCTGACGAATAGGTAACTCATTTCCCGTGTTGATTCTGTGCTGAACTAATCCAGTCTTTCCTATGTCAGCGTCATGTGCAGAGAAAATATCGGCGTATTGAAGTAACATCTTCTTAGCCTTATCCATTTCTCTCGCAGATAAATCTGTGCGACAATCTTCCAGAAGATTCGAGATGTGAGAACTTGCATCTTGAGCGACGTTCCGAGAAGGCGGATGTTGGCAATTACGCATCCATGCTACTTCCTCACAAGTACCCATCAACGTACCCTTCTGGATAACTTGTGCTTGTTCACTTGGATTCAGGATGCGTACAGTTGCAACATCAACTGCTCGTACTAAGCTTCGCGCCATCTTCCATGGGAGGTCCTCGTCCAATCTTTCAACGAGAATGCATCGATTTTTCAGTCCAGTATTGCGTGGAAGGCTAACTGGAACTATCGATTCCGACCTGGGAGGAAGAACAGTCTTCTTCAAGCAGTGCACTTTCCCTGATGGTGCACCTTCCATGAAGACTTCTTCCGAACCACACTTCAGGACTCCCTGATCCACGTCGATCTTACAACAGTGCTGTCGCATGAAGTCTAATCCTAGTATGCACTCGTCTTCTATATCAGCCACGATGACTTTATGCCGATAAATTGCGCTACCCAGCTTCAACTTCACCTCCTTCTCGCCTCGGATGGGTATGTGCTGACCGGTAGCTGTTACCAAATTTATGTGGTCATACTTGCTGAAGAAGTCCCCAAGAAGACGATTTACTCGGGAACTGACGACTGTGCGAGAAGCTCCAGTGTCCAATGTTAACTTACAAGGTCTTCCATTCACTTCACCTTTGAAAATCAGGCTGTTCCCATCATGGGCTTGTGAGATCGATATCCTTGGGGCTCCTTGACCACCAGCCAGCACCCGCCCCGCAGTTCTGGCTTTTACTCGTTTCCCTGCTGCTGAGCTGTGGCAGCAGCCGTACTTCTTTCCCTGGTCTGATCTTCGCTGGAATCTCTTCGCTTAGGGCAACTCGTTCGAATGTGACCTTTCTCCCCACAATTGTAGCATGTGGGGCTGTACTTTGAACGGTCACGTGAAGATGGCGCAATCTCCCTGATGCGATGGGCACGGTGGTCCTGCCTCACTGCCTCCACCTCCAGTGCATTGGCCAAGGCTGCCTTCAGAGTCTCATGGTGCCCAAGTCTCACAGCAGCTCTGACTTCAAAGTCCCGTATGCCATCGACGAACGCTTGAACCAAATTACCGTCGATGAGCGCAGGCGCTGACTGATACGCCTTTCGTACCAGTTTTTCTACTTCAAGAGCCCATTGCTGCAGGTTTTCACCGCTGCGCTGCACGCGATCCTTTAACTGAGCACGAAAAACGTGCTCCAGATGAGCGTCCCCGTACCGAGACTCTAAGGCTTCAATCAACTGCTCATACGAGACATTATTGCCGAGTGCCTCTAAAACTGTTAAAGCCTGGTCACGGAGGCCCAAAGTGAGTGCGGTCTTTGCTTGCGCATCTGTCCACCCATTTGCCTCCCTTACAGCTTCAAATTGAAGCTTGTACGCAGACCACGAAGATGTTCCGTCGAAGGGTGGCGCTTTAAACCCACGCACTGATGGTGCAGCAACAACAGGAGCCGCAAATTCACCTCCAGACTTGAGACATCCCAAAGCTTTCTGGATGTCAGCAATCTTGGTTTCGGTCCCGTAGATACGATTCTCGGCGCAAGAGACTCGGCTTTCGGCTTCGGATATGCGGTTCTCGGCCTCGGAGATACGGTTCTCATGCATTTCCACTTTCTCCTTTACGGCGCCAATATCCTTACCAACCGCCGCGTGCAACTCTTTAATAAGCAGGATCTGTTCCTCTTGCTTGTGGGTCTGTTCCTCTTGTCGCCGGACCTGTTCTTCCCTGTCTCGCTGCAGATGTTCCTCCAGCCGACGGATCTGTTCTTCCTTGTCCCGCTGCAGCTGTTCTTCCAGACGGCGGGCCTGTTCTTCTTGTCGGCGGGCCTGTTCTTCTTGTCGGCGGGCCTGTTCTTCTTGTCGGCGGACCTGCTCTTCTTTATCGCGCTGGAGCTGTTCCTCCAAGCGGCGGGCCTGTTCTTCTTGACGGCGGGCCTGTTCTTGCATCATTGCCATCAGGGCAGAAAAGTCCATCGTCACTGGTGCTGCAGAAACACCAGATATCTGAGCTAACGCTGGCTCCGTCGTCGGTTGTTCACCACCCGATGTCTGCAACGGTTCTTCTTCGAAACGTCTCTGGTCCACGTCCTGCTGGCGTTGGCTCCTAGTACGAATTCCTTCCGTGTCGTCCTTCGGTAAAACCGGCATGATTTATCCCTCACTTCTGACACCAATTGTTACGAGCTGGGGTTCGGGATAAATTAAAATAACAGTTTTACTCGAAAAAACACGATTAACTTTATTAAGAATTCACAAACACAAAAACACTTCACTAACACAACACAACACAAAACACACACTTCGTATCGCAGTAGTTCCGCTTCGCGGCGATGTTCACTGTTTCGTTCCCAAAACTGAACTGAGTCCCGTGCCGACACGTCCGCTATTTATATCTCCGGTCACATTTTCTAGAAAGTTCGACAACCCGAGGTACCCAGGTGCATTCGAGAACATTCCAGTAACATCGCGAATGATCGACGATGATCTGGAAGTTTCTCGAATGACCCCTCGGAACTCCATCGAACGTTCTAGAACGTCGTGGAACTTTCCCGAATTTTCTAGTAAATGTGCCCGGAACAATCGACACTTACGTCACCTATACCTACCTACGTAACAGTATTTAACTTTTTGTCAGAGAAATATTTTTTTGTAATCGGTCCAGTCTTTCAGAGATTACCGCTCATCAAAAATCCAAGATTTTCTTGCTCTCTTTTCCAAGGAAATCAATTCTTTGAAACGAGCAGATAGCTTTAACTTTCTACCTAACTATTATGGAACCTTGACAATTCAAAAAAGGCTGTAAATGGTTAATTTAAGTTAGGATTAATTAGGTTAAGGTAACTACGCTATTGCATTAGGTTAATAACCTGTAGTGATAGATGTAAGTAAAAAATAAATAAATACATTTTGTATAGAAATTCTTTAACCTGACTGGCAGTTTCAGAAGATCAGCGCATTGAAAGAAATGTAAAAAGGAGTGAAGTCAGCTTTATTATATTTGTATTATATACTAGGTGTATTTGCGGTCTTGAATATTCCGCTAGGAGATGATTCTACAAACATTCTTTTTTCTAAAAATAATTAACTTTTATTTTAGAACCACCAACTCTGAAATCTCGAAAAAAATATCAGCTGGTTCTAATAAAACTTTAATGCCCTCCCGACCATCACTACATAGTATAAAACAAAGTCGCTATCCGCCGTCTGTCCCTATGTATGCTTAGATCTTTAAAACTACGCAACGGAATTTGATGCGGTTTTTTTTCATAGATAGAGTGATTCTTAAGGAAGGTTTATATGTATAATACATGCATAATATATACAGAAAAGCCGGGATTTTTAAAGATTTGTAACACCCGTGCGAAGCTGGGACGGGTCGCTAGTAATGAATAAAACAGTTGATATTTTTTTGTTGAGATTTCAGAGTTGGACCTCCTAGCGAGTTATTCAAAACTAAAAGTACACCTAGTGCAGATAGTATATTTATAAGGTTACGTGCCTCAAGAGGGAAAAACGGTAAATTCATAGGATCGCTGTTGTCCATCTATCTCGAGAATACGTGGAGGCTGTGGTCTTTCAATCTTCAAACACACGTGACTTGAGACACAAAAGAAAAACAATAGAGGCCGGCAGCCGGCTGTCGGTTGGTCTGTGAAAGGTTAAGCTTTGAAAGAATCAACCTTCAGGTTCAGTAAAAAGAATTACGGCCGTTCATGTCGTAAAAACCGTATATTATATTTCGACACTCTCAAGGGAATCTAAATTCATAGTACACTTGCTGTTGATTTAGAACTGTGTTTGGCACAAAGCAATGTCATATAGCACCAGTGAAGAAAATAATTTGAAAGCCATTTTGTAAATGGATCTATAAAAAAACTCTTTACCGAACTCTCGGTGTACAATCAACCCAATGAAATCATGACCCACCATAAGCTTATTTTCCTGCAGACATTCAAATTCAATTAGGTCGACAATTGCGTAAACATGTATTAAAAATGTCACACGTCTAGTCTTATTATTTTGACAGCTTCAAACGATTTATCGTCAAAATAGGTCATGATTCAATTTTGTCGATAGTACAAGCCCAACGCACTTGGCTGATTCTTTTTTTGTGTAATTAAGCTCCTAAACTATAAAACTAGCACGAATTCATTTCCATTTAAACTTGTAGAATAAACAGCTGTTTTTAAATTTGAGTTCATTTCAGTTCAGCTGAGACAGACTGAGCTAGGATTATGTAAACCAGACGTGGCGTATTTACATTGTTTTCATTTTCACTTGTCATCATTTTGTTTATTATGGCTCTAGAGATTAATGTATTTATATATTTTTTTCATAATTTTAAGCTAAGTTTAGACTTTGGACATCTACGACACTGGATATGGTCGGCGTGTTATCCATACTAATTTTATAAATGCGAAAGTAACTCTGTCTGTCTTTCTGTCTGTCTGTCTGACTCTACTTCACGCATAAACCACTGAACCGATTTGAATGAAATTTGGTACAGATATGGTCTGGGACCCGAGAAAGGACATAGGATAGCTTTCATCCCAGAAATCCCCCGGGAACGGGAACTATTAAACCACGCGTACGAAGTCGCGGGCAAAAGCTAGTTTTTTTATAAAACGTTTTTATTGACGCATATTTCTACAAAAACGTGCGTAACTTACAATCATTGAAATACATTATAACCTGTAGTGTAGACCTTGCGAATATTGGTCACGCCTGGAAATCGAACCCACAATAAGATGGCACACAACCACCGCTATCTATTTTGGAATTTAATAGGTAGCCGGTGGGTAACATAATGAGCTGACTTTCTAGTGGCTTCATCATTTCCCTAGCCTTTTCCCAGCTAACTCCAGGGTCAGTTTCCAGCCTAACCGGATTCAGCTGGATACCAGTGTTTTTACGTGAAGCGTCTGCCTATCTGACTTCCATCCACAACCCAGTAACCGGGCGACGCTGTACCCTTGTTTAGACTGGTCAGACTTTTTGGGTTCTGACTGCCCGTAGCGACTGCCAAAGATCTACAAATGACTACCGGGACCAACGGCTTTACGTGCTTTTCGCGGCACGGAGTGTCATAGTGACGTCCAAGATAAACTTTTGAAAGTAGATATGAATTTAAAAAGTCACAATGGTAATTGCCCGGATTCGAACCCACGACCAGGGCTTGAAAACGTTACCAATTCACATTAAAAATAACGTTAAGTAACGTTATTTCCATAGAGATACTTGCATATCGGTATGATTTGGTAGCGTTATTTAGTAACATAACATTAAAAGAACGTTAAAAATAGCGTTAAAATTACCGGTATTTTTAATGTTATTGTGAAAATAGCGGTAACAAGTTAACGGTATATTTTGGTTATTTTATGCGACGTTGCCCTTTTTCCAAGGCAGCGCGGGCGCGGCACGGCGGGTAGTGGCGGCGCCGCGCCGCGCCGGTAACAAAACTGACTCATAACCATAAAATTAACGTTATCGTACATTATAACGTTACGTATGTTTAACGGTAAAATGTGCCAGATATAACGTTAAATTTGGTAACGTTATTTAATAGATAACGATATCTGCATCAAAGGGCTGTAACGATACCATATTTTTAACGCTATTTCAAGCCCTGCCCACGACCTCTAAAATAAGACGCCAGTGTTTAAGGTGCCCTTAAACACCGGGTCATTACGACATTTCAGGCTTCAGATTATACATAATGACTGTAAAAAGCAACGAATGGAAACTGGGACCAAACAGCTTTACGAGCTTTGTCAGTTGCCTGGTTTCCGTGGTACAGGCTTTGCCAAATTTGGGATCAGATGGCTATAGTCCTCGCAAGACGACTACCGGCCACCGTAGGCGCGGGTCTGCGGACGGCGAGTGATAGGCCCAACAGGGCCAACGCCTGCCGGGGTCGCGGAATGTTTATAATAGTTACCGTGGCCCCGGAACATAAAGGGCAACCGAAGGAACATGAGTGGGTTATAGTCAGTAAGTCTGACACGTCCTCCGCCCCGCCCAGGATGGGAGAAGTCATGTGATGATTTACCAATAACAAAAAAAAAAAATGCTATAGTCCCATCTGGCTTTCGCCCGCGTGCCCGCTATTTTTACCCCTTTAAAGATCGAATTACCAAATATTCCTTCTTAGTTACCTACAGAACACACCCTCCAAGTTTCATGTCTCCACGACCAGCGGTTTGGGCTGTGCATTGATATATCAACAGTTAGTCAATCAGTCGATCAGATTACCATCCATACTAATCCATACTTTTCCATTCTAATATTATAAATGCGAAAGTAACTCTGTCTGTCTGTCTCTTCTTCACGCCTAAACCACTGAAACGATTTGAATGAAGTTTGGTACAGATATTGTCTGGGACCCGAGAAAGGACATAAGATAGTTTTCATCCCGGCAATCAACCCGGGAACGGGAACTATTATTCCACGCGGACAAAGCCGCGGGCAAAAGCTAGTAAATATTATAAATGGGAAAGTGTGTGTATGTTTGTTTGACACGGCAAAACGGGGCGACGAATTGACGTGATTTTTAAGTGGAGATAGTTGAAGGGATAGAGAGTGACATAGGCTACCTTTCGTCTCTTTCTAACGCGAACGAAGCAGCGGGCAAAAGCTAATTTTTATATATAAAGCTTTATCACCCAGTTTTCCACATAGTATCAATGTATCATTCGCTAAAAATACGCATTACTTTAGCTTGAAATCAAAACATATGGGCCTGGTAAAACACATCCTGTGTACCCATTACTCAGGCTACAGTACATTGAATTAGGGTGTAGAATAAAATATTAGTAGAGGGTACTAATGGCGACTTTGTATGCCAAGCACGAAGCTGGGAGTGTAATGACAAAATTCTTTAATAAAATGTACATGAATTTCAGAAAGACACAGATTTGTTATGTGTAAAGATGAGGGACATAAACTTATGTCGAGACAAACAGACGTTCTAACTTTTAAACTTTCGCGTTTCATGTTAACAACATATTATATTATCTGTGAATACGGTCAGTGTAGTGTGTAGACGTCATAATATGGTAGGAAATAAAAATAAGGGGGTAGATGAAGTTTCATCGCCCGAATGCAGGGAGCTGTGACATCGCATCCTCAGTCTGCTTGCGACCACGACCTGTGCAACCAGGTCGAAACGTCAAGCCTTCCAAGGTATTTAAATAATTAATTTTCGCGTTAATACCCGTTTTTATAATATGTTACTAAGCACTGACTTTGGCTTCGCCATGTTCCCGTCTCTATCGTGCACTTGACGTTCGGCTGTTGTGTAACAGTGACAGATATAGTGCTTAGCCGATGTTAGTGCTTAGTGACGTCCATTTATCTCGCCATCAGTATTGCAATATTGAAAAGAAAAATGTTGTTTTCACATATTAGAAGCGCCAAAAATAACAAGATTTTGTAAAACATCAAGTTTTGGAAAGAATGTCCGTGTAGTATCTTGCCTGTTCTTCTCCATAAAGATCTATAATTTGGAACAAGCAACAAGCGTCACCTTTCTGGCTAATCGACTGACCCAATCAATTCATAAGTGCCTGTAAATGGTCTAAGTGAAATCATGACCCGCGTCATCCTATTAATATTTTTAATACGAAGGTTGCGAAAACTCAAAAACTACTTCATGGATTTTGTTGGAAGGAATCTTTTCAAGGTGTTTAATTTTTATTACTGAAGAGTTCTAAAGTGTACTTTTTCATGCTTAGAAATAAAAAATATTCATATGGGAATGTGTGTCTGTCTGTCTGTATGTTTGTCTTTCTTTCACGGCAAAATGGAGCGACGAATTGACGTGATTTTTTAAGTGGAGATAGTTGAAGGGATGGCGAGTAACATAGGCTACTTTTTGTCTCTTTCTAACGCGAGCGAAGCCGCGGGCAAGAGCTAGTAGGGAATAAATGAACAAGAAATATTACAGTTTAATCTATACTATTTGTTTTGAATAGCCCATTCATCGAGATAGGTTATTGTAACACCACGCTATGTCCTACCAGAGCGAAGCAGAAGTATTAAAATAAATGTTCAATTTAATTGACAACCTCCTCCTTTTTTAAAACGGCTAAAAATACTATCGCCATTTTAAAATTTATTGCCAACTGAAAAGATCGTCAACTGACGAACTTCCACGACTTTCATCAACTCTTTGAAAGTCGCGGTCGGCTGCTGACAAACGTCTTTCACATTTCAGAGCAAGTTGCTCAATTAAAGCAGTCGACTTCCCCGCTAAGTAATGCATGCTACCTTCTTGTAAACTTGCCAACTAAACCAAATTGCTTTCTGTGCAAATAAAATTCGAGCCATTGAAGTTTTCTGCCACTTTCTCGGGTTTTGGTTGCACAGACTGATTTGTTAGTGCATTTTAAGTGCATTTTAGGTATTAAAAGTACCTACTCTTCGTAATACAACATCGACAGATTTTTGAATCCAGTCTTTAATCCACATCTTTAGTGAGACTCGCAGGAGATTGCTTCTAATAATAATTGACGGACAGACAGACACACACACGTTGCAGTTACACTTATAACATCCCTCATTTTGCGTCGTGGTTTAAAATACCTACTCCTTGTAGTACAACATCGACAGATTTATGAGCCATCTCTGGTTCTCGTTTGTAGCGAGACTTCAGGAGATTGCTTCTGAAGTTTTCATGATTTATATTGCCCGTCTAGTAATGATGTCTGACTTTTATATAAGGGAATTACTGTTTGGTCCTTTTGAAAAAAATTGTACCTTTAATGATTATCGGTTTGGTTGTTAGTGACCCTGGGACTGCTAAGCCGGAGGTCGTGGCTTCGATTCCTACCGAGTGTAAGGCGGGATATCGGAAGGACAATTAAACACTGCGAGATTTGAATCAACACTACTGTATATTAGAAACGATACATCCGTACTAATATCATAAATGCGAAAGTAACTCTGTCTGTCTGTCTGTCTCTTCTTCACGCCTAAACCACTGAACCAATTTAAATGAATGTTGGTACAGATATAGTCTAGGATCCGAGAAAGGACATAGGATAGTTTTCAGCCCGGAAATCTTCAGGGAACGGGAACTATTACCCCACGCGGACAAAGTCGCGGGCAAAAGCTAGTAATTATTAGTTTTACAATGTGCCAATAAGATAGGTTACGTTGGCTACACACCACACGAGGACAAACTTAGTGTGATGATTATGATTGTTTGTTCTGTGTCTCATCTATACTTATACTGTAAAGCTGTAGAGTTGGTTTGTTTCGTGAACGTGAATAAAATATTTTTCGTGGAAAGCTACATATAATACGCTATATTATAACAAAGCAAAGTTGACGGGCCTGTTGGTCTAGTGGTTAGCTACCCTGACTGCTAAGCCGGAGGTCGTGGGTTCGATTCCCACCCAGGACAAACTTTGTGTGATGAGCATGATTGTTTGTTCTGTGTCTGGGTGTAATTTATCTATATATGTATGTATTTATAACTTATATAGTTATATACTTATATACTTATCAGTTGTCTGGTTACCATAGTACAAGCTCTGCTTAGTTTGGGATCAGATTAACGTGTGTGAGTTGTCCAAGGATATATATTTTTGTACCTAAAGCTGCAGGTGAAACTGTTGGCGATAGCTAGTGTACCAATATAGTCCACTCAATCTGCCTGAGGATACCTCAGCGAGGGGTGAAGCGGTAAGTTAACATGCCAGTTTCAAGAGTGTTCTGAGGATTTCCTTGACTTGACCTCGATAAGGTCAAGAGGTCATGTTGAGGAGGCATTTGTGTGTGTGGAATGTATAAACGGGTTTATTTCGAACGAGGTTTTCGTTATTCATGTTGTCCTGTCAACCGTCACGCTATCACCTGTGATCGGAATAATGTGGGCTAATTTACTCAAACTTCAAAGAACAGAGACAAAAAGCGGAGATTTGTTTACAACGAATTTTTTTTGGGAAATCCCAATTCTGGTTTCTCCTTGATTTTTGTTTTTTTTGGGGAGTGGGAAATCATCAAATGACTTCTCCCGCCATGCGGCGGGAGGGCGTGTCAGACTTTTAGTGACTAAAACCCACTCATGTTCCTTCGATTGCCCTTTATGTTCCGGGGTCACGGTAACTATTATAAACATTCCGCAACCCCGTTTTCTCCTTGATGATTTCTTCACATAATCCAACCATATTTTCTTCACAATGTCCATACCAAGACAGATTTCCATTCAAATTTTCTTTAACTGTCGCTACTTTGAGATTTTCTGAAATAAACTCTTTTCTCGTTAGCCATTCTTGCCACTTCAAAGACTTTTTAGATCTATCTCATCATTCTCATCTCCGCTACATGCATTTTTATCCATTTTCAAGACCTGACATTCTGATCTATAATAATAATAATATAAATCTTTATTTCTCCTCACAAAAACAAGACCTTGAAATTACGTTAGAACATTACATACAAATTCAAGGGACATATTATCACAGTCAAATGTTTGTGAGGAGCTGGTGTCTATTATAGGTATTCACCTGTATTACAGATCACCAGGTCCCCACCCCACGAACTCAGGTATAACATAACAAAATAACATATACTAGATCAAGATTTTTGTTTTCGTTACAGTTTAGATCATCTTGTTGATAAGGAGAATTTAATAATCAAGTAAAATATAAATGGTACAACAGTTTGCCCCTTAGTGTGTTAGCATGTTGATGGATGTATGACAGTATGAGTTTGTGTGTTTGTGTGTGTGTTTTGCATAGTGTGTGGGTGTGTGTCTATGTGAGGTGTGTACTTGTAAGCGTTTAGTGTCATGAGCGAATGTATATATATATATGTACAATACGACAGGCCTTATCGCGGTCTTGTAGAACTCTTTAGCTTAAGGGGTCGTGGGTCGCAAGTTATTCCAGTAACCTGACAAATCTGTCATATCTAAAGTTCATTCATATAATATTATGATTTAGCTCCAAGCTCTACCACACTTGAAGATTGACTCTCTCTCGTCTAGTTAAGGTTGGTTTTAGCTTGTTGGTGCCTATAATCTCGACTTATGTATTAGTGGATATATTTGTTATTGTAATTACTAATAACATGGAGTTAATGTGTGTTTGTGACGTCATAATGTAGTGGGGTGACGGTCGATGAATCAAGATTGATTCGTTTATGGGAGCTGTAGCGTTCTGGGCGAAAATAGTTATATTTTTGGCAAAAAGCAACTTAACTTGATGACATTTTGTTATGTAATTTAAGATAATTCATATAAGCTTCGTCTTACTGCTTAGAAAAAACCTCTTCTGATTTAGAGAACGCAAGGACATTGATGGCCACGCTTGCTCGAGGTGTATTGGCGACTTATATTAAACTAGCTTTCGCCCGCGGCTTCGCCTGCGTGGATGTCGTACTTCTGTCCTCTATTTTAACCCTGAAGGTGTTAAATGATTAGTGGCTATTTACTCTTCACAAAGAATAAACCTTCGAAGTTTCATGTCTGTAGTTAGTTAAATAACAAACGCGTTTAATATTATTCAGTGAGTTTAATGTGTAATTATTATATACCGCAGTTTCACCCATGTTGTGTTTTTTAAAGGATGGGAATTGATCAAATGACTTCTCATGAGGGAGTGGCACACAGTTACTGACTAAAACCCACCCTTGTTCCTTCGGTTGCCCTTTATATTCTGGGGCCACGGTAACTATTAGAACTATTCCGCAACCTCGGTTGGCATTAGCCCTAGAGGGCCCCGTCACGCGCTGACTGCTCGCTGAGGCGCGCGTGGAACGAACGTGCCGTCGACACGGGCCTGGTCCTAGTCGGGCGGCGAGCTACCCATCGCTCGCCGTCCGTAGACCCACCCGCGCATGGCTTGACGCTGCCTCAGCATGACTGTTTCGCAGAAGGAGGTGACGGCTTCCCATTCAGTCTCGCCCCGGAGCATGACCTAAACCAGCAACGGGCGCGAGAGGTCACCACTTAGGCACAATCCTCGCGTACCGGCGTTATGTTAGGTTTTTGGTTACTGATTGGCTTCCGTGGCTCATGGCGCAATGTAATGAAGAACAATATTAGGTGTGTGTTATTCTGATGAATAAGCTACGAATATCTTGCAAAGCCGGCCAGCTTTGTTACTGCCCGTACGTACCATTATTGCTGCGGAGTAATTTTAAAACTGTGATGTCTCCGAAGATATTATTTATTGAAATTTAATGATGTAAACGACAGGTTTGTACATAATTAAAAACTTTTATTGGATAACGAATTTACATCGATTAGGATTAATACTATATTCATTAAAACACCCTGGCAAATCATGAATTATCTTAGAGCTAATTTCATTGCCATAAAAATGGTTATAGTGAGTGAACTATAAATATTAGACATATGCTGTCGCGGACTTTTTTTTAGAACTTTTTAAGAGGAACAATTCTTTAGTACATGGTTTTTGCGTAACTTCTACCATTTACGAAGCACACGCAACGGAATCTCTCAAAAGGAACATTTTTTTCCCCGTTTTTGTCAAATATTTCATTACTGCTCGGCTCCTATGTGTCTTAGCGTTACGTTATATAGCCTATAACCTGCCCGGAAGTGTGGATTACAATCGTACCAAGTTTGGTTTAAATCCCTTCAGTAGTTTTTAACCCATGCGTGCACATACAGACAGACAGACAGACAGACAGACAGACAAAAAATTTACTAATTGCATTTTTGGCATCAGTATCTATCACCAATCATCCTCCAATAAAAATTTTGAATATATATTCAATGTACAGAATTGACCTCTCTACAGTTTTATTATAAGTATAATATAAGATAAGATAAGATAAGAAAAATAAAACACAACAATAACACTAAATCAGTACCTTTTTTATCTAAAATTTATTTCATATGTAAATTGAACCTGTGCCTCGATTAGAAAGGGCGTCCTAACCACTAGGGCATTAGAACTAATGTGTTGTGTGAAAGCCAACTAATGAAGACGAATGGTAGATCTCTTGTGTAATTAATGAGAGAAAATCGTGCTGATATTCGTATGAAACGGCCTATATTTGTAACAAGAAAGTTAATTTATTAATTATTAATATACACAAAATTAGGGCTTTATTCCCTGAAGGGCAGAAAGGGGCTTAAAATATAGTATACCTATATTTCATTTATTATGTTGAAGTATTTTCATTAATACGTATAACTTTGATTGAGCGAGCAATGCTTGGAGTTTCCCTGCGCGATAGAATCAGAAATGAGAAAATCCGCAGTAGAACCAAAGCTACCGACGGGTCAGAGCCCGTACGTCCCCTAAGATTTGCCCCCAGCATAAAAGTTGTGGATTCGGCCCCTATATAGGTGCCCGTTGGTCTCCTGGTAGGGGACCAATTAATATTTTAATAAAAATATTATTTTTAAGGTACCCATTCGTCTCCTCTAATATATACACAATATAAGTTAAAGATTCGGCACCTATTCAGGTGCCTATTGGTCCCCTGAGATAAAATCACCTATATTTTACCTAAAAACGGTTAACATAGTACACTTGTGAACAGTTTATTAACGCAATTAATTTAATAAATCATAACAGATCATTGATAAAAGAGCTACGATGAATGATAATCCGTCATGATAATAATGTAACCTGTCGATAGGCTTACGATGTAATAGTGTCTCTTTACGAATGGCTTGTTAAAAAACGGGTGGGTATTAATGATTGAAAACTTAAGAGAACAAAAGTACTAGGCGCGCAGTAACGTGAAGTAGTCATGTACGAAAATCTAAAATTCACTGTGTTTTTAATTTTCTCACGAGATCACCTTAATCAATTCAAAGTACTAGGCGCGCAGTAACGTGAAGTAGTCATGTACGAAAATTTAAAATTCACTGTATTCCTTAATTTTCTCACAAGATCACCTTAATCAATGCAAAGTACTAGGCGCGCAGTAACGTGAAGTGGTAAATAGAAAACGATCGATCGACGAATCGATTAATTATTTTGTAGACTGACTTTATGCCTAGAGCCTAGAGGCATTTTATTAAACTTAATCTTATTTGAAATACTTAAACATGATATTTAAGGAATTATTATATTTTTTTCTGCGCGACTGTACCAGGACTATATACATGTACTTAAAATAAATATTCTTCAGGGGGCGAATAGGCCCCTCAAAAGTTCCAGGGGACGAATGGGCACAGGGTGCGAATCTTAGGGGACGTACGGGCTCTGACCCCTACCGACATAGCTCATCGAATTTTCAAACTTAAGAGCAGGTGGGTCAATAACTTGTAGCACTGACGGCCAGTCAGCAAAGTAGATAAGTATACAGGGCCTTCAGATACAGTTTAAGTTTTTTCAAAAACCCACGGATATTTTCTAATAAAAATTTAAACTGTAATAGAAAATGACTAGTTCTTTGATTTCATTTGAATACATTCATTAGTATTAAAGAAAACCTCAATTGTAGATGACGGTCCTGCATACTTATCTACTTTGCTGACCGGCCGTTTTGCCCGAAAGGTCCTAGTGGCGATGTACCGGAAAACGCGTGGGCAGGCCGCGTCCAAGATGGTCCTATGATCTCATCAAGGTCACCGGGTCCCGTTGGATGCGAGTGGTGCAGGATCGATGCATGTGGAAATTTTTGGAGGAGGTTTTTTCCATCAGTGGAAGTCTTTCGGCAGATGACTCTAAACAGGAGCAAGCTGTATACATGACATAATATTACGTGCTTTCCGAGGCACAGTTTTGGGTGATGTCCTACATAAAAGAAAGGCTATTAATAGAAAATGTCACATTGACGAACATGCAACCTCATACATGTGAGAGAAGAATAGAAAGAAAGTTATTTTTTTGGCATACATAGACATACAGAAAACCAAATGTTATACAATTTTTTTTTATTATTACATATGGGCTTGCTCTTGGTCCCAGACTAGCCCGAGGGCATAGACGGGGCTTACGATGGAGCGAGCTCACCCAAAAGATGCTCGACTCGTCTCTTGAATACATCCGGGTTATATGCATTTGAAAACACAGACGCCGGCAGGGAATTCCATTCCTTTGCGGTGCGCGTAATAAAGGAATTCGAAAAACGCTGCGTGCGGATACGAGGAATAAATAATAAAGAAAAAAAGACTTCCTGTCCCGCGGCTGCACCAAATAGGTCCAGTTCAGCTAAAATGAAGGTGAGAGATGGGCTTAACCATCACGACACTTTGAATCGGTTTGACAGTCAAATTAAGTTTAACTTGGTAGTCAAATTCACCGAATACTAATTCAATTTCAAATTGTAACCCACTTCAACTATACGACGATCAACCGCAAATTGGTCACAGATTTCCCGTAACCGCATTGACAACTAACCCTCAAATGCTAAAGTTGAAGCTTCACGCAGGAATGCAATAATTCAGGCGCCTCTAATTTAACCCGTAACCGCTGATTCAAGGCGACGGTTTTAGGCTAACTTTGTTGAATTTAAGTTGCTCGCTGTTGGGAGGTTAACTGTGTAATTAAGTTTTGACATTGATTGGAAAGGTGTGGTGTTACATAACTTTTTTTAGTTCTTTGTTGATTGAGAACAACATATTTCCACCCTTTTTTTTTAGAATGACTAACACCCTTTTTTAGGAGTAACATTGTTTGAAAATATTTTATTTGGAGCACAGACTCACACAGCGCAGAAAACCTCATGTTAAACAATAAGTAAAAATCAAAATTTAAAAAACGTGGGGGTTTCTTAAATTTTTCATATATTCATATTCTTTATTTCACACAAAAAAAAACATTTAAACTTATAGCAAAATGTGTAACAGGCCGTTAGTGTCTCCATTCATGTAACTACTAAAGTTCAAATGCAGTGCAGTAATTGTGGTGAAGTTTAACTGACTGATACAAGTTCTTGAATCATAGCGCTTAGTATTAAAGTATATGATGATAGCTACATGTTACATTTACACAATTATAATCATGAATGTGAGCACATTATTTTATGTTGGATTATAAATTAAAAATATTCATTGAATACTAATATTATGAACTAATTAATCCCTTGTGGTTTTACGATTTTTAGTGTGTGTGTGTGTGATGTGTACCCTATTGGTTATTTTGATGTATAATCTGTACAGGGTTATTGGTAAAACACCGACATCCTCTTAGGACTATGTTACTAACATCATAAACAACAACTTTTGTTCTATGATTTTTTACAAAATGTTATACATTTACCAAAAACAAATCTTCAAGATTTCGTTGTCCTATTTAACTCATTTCAACTCTGTCAATGCCGTAACAACATACCTACGCTTGCCGCTCACTCTCCTCGTATGCTACGCAGACTTCGTCACATTTCGAGTGTTCAATTTAAATATTTTTAATTTTGTATGAAAATGTAATGAACTATTTTATGATAATTTTTAAAATGTCGTAGAACAACAGTGGTTCATTATGTTGTTAGTAACATAGTCCTGAGAGGATGTCGGTGTTTTACCAATACCCCTGTTTAACTGAAAAGTTTCAACAAAATGTTAATTAGTGTTAGCGTGAAAGAGTAAGAAACATCATCACAATCTTTGATATTTATAAAATTAGTAGGATAATAATCAAATAGGTTTTATCTATTTCATAAAAGTCACGAAAGAGTTCTCTTAACTTCATGAACAAAACTGGTCGAAATATCCAAAAATCAGGTGAAAGCCATTTTTTGTTGAGAAAAAAAAAAATAGAAACACAAATGGCGTTTCAAAATTTTTTCGATGAAATTAGGCCAGCAACCCTGACTAAATAATATTATTATATCAATGACAATCCAATGAGGTTTTATTCAAAATAGCATTAGAACTTTTACAAAATTTTTCTTGTAGGTTTTCCTGTAAAGAGTCTATAGTTTAAGTAACTATGATTATCTGTATTACGTGATTCCGGGCATTTTTTATATAAAAAATAAATAACTGGCTATCATATACAAAAGTATAAACCTTTTGACGACCAAACGACAGCCGGCTGTCGCGCTGCTATCTTCTTTTTATTGTGTCTCGAAACAAAGTTGATTGACATGTAATTCGAAAAACAATAGAAAGACAATAGCAGCCCGACAGCCGGCTGTCGGTTGGTCGTTGAAAGGTTAAGAAACCTACTAATAATAGAGATCGCATTTCAGCTGACAAACGCCTCAGGATTATAATATTAAACTAGATCTAGACTTACCGACTTAAGACCTAGATAATACTTTTCTCAACCGACATCAAGGTAATGGACTTAGACTTTCAATTCAACCCTTAAAAGCAAAAAGAAAGCCCGACTTTTGAAAGGCTTGGGTCAAAGATAGTTCTAAGAAGCTTGCCTTACAAGAAAATTAACTTCAAGATATAGTTCGCGATACGGCTTAAAAGATTAATTACCGGGGCTTATGACTAACTAGAAAATTGCAGAAAATGGAATAAGTTCTAATCTCTAGATGGCAATTATCGACGGTCTCGAGAACGCTCGCTAAATCTTCCAAGACGACTCATGTTATGGGCCCGACAGTCCGACCTGCTGCCAGCAGCCATTTCTGATGCACCGACGATAGGCAGCTTCAAAGCTCGCTTGAAAAGATGGCTTATCGAGCAAGCGTTTTATTTATTTGACGAATTTAAGATGATTTAAACTTTGACATATAAAAATGTAATTTTTACTGTGACTTTTTATTGTGAATTTTTACCCGACTGCGCGACGCAAAGGAGGGTAATGTGTTTATCAGTCTATGTATGTATGTATGTTTGTTTCTATGTGGCGTTGTAGAGACCGAATGCGTAGGCCGATTTTGATAATTCTTACGTCAATCGATTCGTATTAACCTTGCGAGTGTCACTAAAGACATGACAGTAATCAAAATTCACCACAGCGACAACCAGACGCCATATTGTCAAAATTAAAAAAAAAAATGTTGATGAACTATGTCGAGTGGGGTGTCGTTGAATAGGTATTTTAAAATCATTTTTAGGTTCCTTTAATCATTTTTCTTTTTAAATAACAGTTTAGAATATATAACGATTCAAAGTTGTTTAACAAAACAATAATTCTCGCTAATTTTCTTACTTATTGATTTAAGTTTTTATTTCAAGTTTAAACGGTAAACAAACAAACGAAACATTAAAAAAAACATTGGCGGATTAACCCTAAGGCAAAATAGGCACGAGCCTAAGGCGCCAGGGCCAGGATTCAGGGGGGCGCGCGCCCGAAAATATGAAGTATGCATCTACCTTACCTACACAATTTAAACAACAACTACTATTCTAAAACTATTTATTTATTTATAGAGGTGTTCAGGTTTAATTAAATTCTTGACTATTCTTGCATTTCTTGATTTTATAATAGAAGTTGCTATGCAATTTCCTTGTAATGATAATGACGATTGGACTTTGGAAACAACATATTATAAACCTCCAAATCTTCAGCCCTTTTGATCTCGTGGGGGAATCCTTATCTATACCTTATGTCTGGGGAAAGTAAAAGGTTATGTTGGGTTCTTTCTGACTTCTCAAACCCCACTGTTATACGGTGGAAATGTGCCCCACGAGGCGATCGGCGACGGTGACCTCTCGCGCCCAGCGCTGGTTCAGGCCATGCTCCGGGGTGAGACTGAATGGGAAGCCGTCGCCTCCTTCTGCAAAGCAAGTCATGCTGGAGAAGGAGGTGGTGGCGCGTGTGAGGCAGCGTCAAGCCTCACGCCCCAGACAGGGACCCAGGCGTAGACGTCGAGAGTCGCGAGACGGCTACCGGCCACCGTAGGCATGGGTGATGGTTAGCTCGCCGCCCGACTAGGACCAGACCCGTGTCGACAGCGCGTTTGTTCCACGTGCGCCTCAAATAGCAGTCAGCACGTGAAGGGGCTCTCTAGGGCCAATGCCTGCCGGGGTTGCGGAATAGTTGTAATTGTTACCGTGGCCTTAGAATATAAAGGGCAACCGAAGGATCATGAGGCAGTAAAAGTCTGACACCCTCCCACCAATCTTAGGACCGGAGAAGTCATTTGATGATTTCCCTCTAACCAAAAAAAACCCCCACTGTTCCTTCCATCGAAAGTTGACATACGCTTGACGCACGATCCGAGCTCCCAACTGGTAGCTATGTGTGGTCTGTCTATGCGTCATTATATAAACTACACGGAGCTATTGGAATGACGATCACACACTCACGGGCAGTTAAGTGCAACGCCGGGTTTTATGGTAGCCACAGAAACTTTTGGGTTAGTAGCGTTATGACTACATCTCGATAAGACTAAATAGCTTCTGTCGCGTCGAAACTTTGGAGTGCCGATTCGACACTCACGATCAAATTTTGGATGGACGTCAGTTCAACTGACGCGAAGAAACGACCGTCTCAATGCCCAACTTAAGGGCCACGTTTCATTAAGACTCCGGGTTACTCAACTCGGGCCACACCACCAACAAAATGTAGGTATACAGAAATGTAGGTATACAGTTCAGTTCACTTATAGGAGCGCCACCCTCCGTACATTTTGTTGGTGGCGACACCAAGTTGATGATGTTGAAATATGGCCCTAAGAGTAAGTCCGGATAGGATAGGTAGAAAATACGTATTAATGTACTATATAGTAAGTACGTATGTTTTTTAGGGCCAGTCAGTTTCTTTCGGGTATAGACAGGTGTAAGAAATCGATTGCTGAATCGAAAACGCCTTAAAAGTTACTGGTCCACGGTTTAGGTGAACGCCGATATCCTTGAAGCGCAAATTCATAGACATGTACTAAGCTATGATGCTCAGACCTGGTAAATTTGCCAAAGAGAATTAGAGTCGTGGACAGAAGCCAGTGGTACCAGGGCCAAGGGAATCCGGTAACAGAACATCTGAAAGGGCTTGGGCGGTGCGTTTGCCTAGCAGTGGGTCAGTAAAGGCTAACAAAAAAAAATGAGTTTTGGAGGGGCGCCGATGAGGTTCTTGCCTAGGGTGCTCTCGACCCTTATTCTGCCTCTGCTCCAAGGGACTACTTTGGACCGAGCTGTGGTTAATTTAAGTTCACGCGTTTTAGCTAAAGGTCAAGCATATGTAGCTTTGAGCCGAGTTAGGTCTCTAGAGGGACTAATCATCAGTAGTTTAGACCACCGCAAGTTACTTAATAATCCTCACGATATTAACTCCCTCAATAAATTGACTAGATTGCAAAATTTTCCATCTTATAACAAAGTCAATGAACTGTAACTAAAAAGTATAAAATAAAATAAAAATTATTAAAAAACAAAAAACCCGACTGCCTGAAAACTGAAAATAAAGAAACAAGCCCAGTAGTTTAGAATAGAACAGAACGACTCACAGTCGGGGCCCATTCAAATTTTACCGATCAAATCTTTCCAAGGGGCCCCGACTGTGAGCCGTTCTGTTCTATTCTAAACTACTGGGCTTGTTTCTTTATTTTCAGTTTTCAGGCAGTCGGGTTTTTTGTTTTTTAATAATTTTTATTTCTATTGACTTGATTTAATTTTTGTATGTGTGATCTAACAATTTTTTGACAAGTGTGTTTTACCTGAATGTATTGTGTTTTAACTGAATATGACTTGTAAGAATCCCTTACCAATAAAATACTATGACTATGACTATGATAATAAGACGTTTTTCTTCTGATACTTGTAAAAAAAAAACAAAAATCTCGGCTATTATCTTATATATAAAATTCTCGTGTCACAATGTTAGTTACTTTACTTCTCTGAAACGGCTTTACCGATTTTTACCAAATTTTACATGCATATTCACTAGTAGGTCTGAGAATCGGCTACTATCTATTTTTCATACGAATAAGTGATAAAGGTTGTTCACCCTTAACATTTTTAACGCGGGTGAAACCGCGGGAGGCAACTGGGCTACTATAATACGCATGTATTATACTAAAATTAAACACTCTATCTATTAAAAAAAAATCGCATCAAAATCCGTTGCGTGGTTTTAAAGATTTAAACATACGTAGGAACAGACATACAACGGAAAGCGACGCTTTATTTTATTACCGAAAGGAGGGTTATTTTATACCATGTAGTGATAACCACAAAAATATCAAAAATTGAACAATCGACCTCTTAAAAAAGCATCCTCAACCACGCACTTCGTTAATTACACAAGCTTAAGACAAAGCCGCTGAACTAATAACAGCAAAGAACAAGTCGGTGGAAGTCTAACAACAACAACAACAACAACAAACTCGCCGCTAATGACTTCCCCTTAAGAGGGTAATAGGGAAAAGTATTGCTGACCCTTTAGATACTGTAGAGGTGTTTAGCGGAAAGCTGTTGATGTATATATTTATTTTATTTGTTGTATTTAGGTAGTTTTAAAGTTGACTCATAAAAAAACATTAACTTAAGTACTAATATTATAAATGCGAAAGTAACTCTGTCTGTCTGTCTGTCTGTCTCCAAACCGATTTGAATGAAATTTGGTACAGATTAGTCTGGGACCCGAGAAAGGACATAGAATAGTTTTCATCCCGGAAATCCTCCGGGAACGGGAACTATTATTCCACGCGGACGAAGTCGCGGGCAAAAGCTACTTGTAATATAATATGGAGAATAAGGAAATTAGAATAAAAATTGAAATCTGGAAAACGTAACGTTTCTTACATGGACTTATATGCAGGACAGGGTAGCTGAAAGGTTTTTATCATTTATTGAAAAAGGAGAATCCTATAATAAGACGAGTGCCTGGATGGTTATTGCCCGACGATTGTTGTCGAAATTATTTTAGGGATGCTATTGTCGCGTTAAACTCCGATTGTGCGATGTAAGATGACAGTTATTGGTCGCATTTTGCCTCTGTCTAGAAAAAACGTGTTTTTTTATGTGGTGATTTTTTTTAAATTGTACATTATTTTATGTATATAACTTAACTTTGTAATAAATATCTGTTGCGGTTGATTTCACATCTTTACTTTAAAACGAAACCTTTCTGTGCCAAGCTTGGCCGGTTGTATAAAAAGCTATCTCAATTAATCATAGCCAAGAAATTTCTTATTCACTGCATAAAATGGATTGCTGACGTCACAATGCAGTAAAGTAGACCGTTTGCGAACGATCCGAGACAGTATTCGATATCCTTGCACTGGCTGACGTTTGAACATTGCACGGACAATAGGGTAGCCATTCGACTGGAATGATAAGGAATATTGCCAATGAAAAAAATGTCGACGTATACTGTTTTTTTTTCCGGAAAAAAAAATGGTGGATCGAGTAAGTGTGATAGTATTTAGGGTGGAAATTTTCAACCGGCAGTAAGCATACTTACTTTGCATACATGAAACGAGAGAATTTTAGTTTGCCTATAAGTTTATTTTTTAAACAATTGTTTTTAAAACACGCGCTATTTTAATACTAGTTTTTGTACGTGAATTTAAGGTAGTATTTCTTAGGTTTTTTTTATATATATTTTTTTCAAACCTTATGAACACGGAACAAACGCACCCGCCCCATACACCAGTAAAATTCACTGAAAATGCTTTCAGTTAAAAATCAAATGTCAAAACAAATATTTTCTTAAAGACACCTTTCGACGACTAAACGACAGCCGGCCGTCACCCTGTTTTTGTGTTTCTATTGTGTCTCGAAACACGTGTCTTCAATGCTTTAAACAACAAGTTCTTCTTAAAACAGTACCAGAAACAATGTAACATAAACATTTGCGGTTACACATTTAACTCAAATAAACCAAAAACACGACGATTTCCTTACAAAGCAAGATTCAAAGATTACCTACATTTGAAGCTCTAGAGCAGACATCTTGAGTGACGGTAGACAGTCAAGCATCGAATCCAATATCCTGTGGAGTACTGTGCCAAGTGGCAAGCACTTGAACTGATAAACTAGTAAACGAATTGTCAGGTATAAAGATGTTTTCTGTAGTTAGAGGTAAACTAGCGAATCACCTCGGCTTCGCACGGGTGTTATAAAACTTAAGAAAACCCGATTTCCTGTAATATATTATTCATGTTTTATATGTGAGTTTAAACATCCCTCTTGAGTCACTCTTTCAATTAAAAACCGGCCAAGAGCGTGTCGGGCCACGCTCAGTGTAGGGTTCCGTAGTTTCCCGTCCGTTACAATAAGTGTTCCCACATATGAGTTGTATATATCCAACAATATATCATTAAAATTAAAAAAAAAAATCACTTCACACTTTACATATAGGGGACCCTAATCAAACATTTTTTCCAATTTTTATTATTTTACCACTTTGTCGGCGTGATTGATATACATATTGGTACCAAATTTCAGCTTTCTAGTGCTAACGGTCACAGAGATTAAGCGAGGATGGATAGACAGACAGAAAGACAGAAAACTATAAGGGTTCCTAGATGACTACGGAACCCTAAAAACTTAATCAAAATCCGTTGCGTAGTTTTAATGATTCAACCATACATAGGTACAGACAACAGGGAGCGAACTTTGTTTTATACTATGTATTGATTGAAGAATGATGTAAGTAATGAAACTGAATTTTGCCTGGCCTGTTGATCTAGTGGTTTCTGCCTCTGACTGCTAAACCGGAGGTCGTGAGTTCGATTCTCATTCCGCATAAACCTTTGCGTAATGAGCATTTTTGTGCATATTGTCTTTGAAAAAAGCTTTTTAACCAACTTCAAAAAAGAGGAGGTATGTTTGTTACGCGATATCTGCGTCAATTGTGAACGGATTTTGATGGTTCTTTTTTGTTTGCTAAGTCATGATTCAGAGGTGGTCCCATATAAATTTTGTGGCGATCGGTTTAGTGCTTCTCGAAAAATTCATCAAGAACAAAAAAAATCGACGATATTATTATGTGCGTTGTACGAGTCATACATCGTACATGCGCCTACATGGCACGCGCGCATTTCATATTTTCATAATCATCATTTTTCCGTCGCCTTGCACAAATTATATTGTATCGCGGCAGTACTCAATCAGCGTTCATAGTCAATTGTACTCATTACCGATCATTCACCTTACATTCATATTACATTAGTTACGTGGTAGTTAAAACTATTCAATAAACCAGAAGTTATTTGGCTATCAGTGACTTATCATTTCAAGCTATTTACAAGGTGTGTGCGACCCACTCAGCAGCGCATACATCTTTTTGGTCCTTCGAGCTTTCCGTGTAGTTTTGTGCAGCGGCAACTCGGTTAGGCTGGTGTACCACAAGCATCTCACCAGTTCTACAGAGGAAGCACCTGTGCAGGAGTATCGGAGTGCGAAGCAACCAGCGCAGCAAATACAAGGGATCACCGAGGCTCATCAGCATCATATTCAGAGCGAGTGATTCCAGGTATTAATCATCTATTTTTCAACCATGGAGGGAGTTATTGAAACTCAATATCAAATCATGGAAGCAATGCAGAAACTTCTGATCAATTTCAAAAAAGAAGGGGCTATTCGCAAGACACGCGAAAGTGTACAGAAAAAGATAGACCTTCTTGACAAGTATTGGGCAGAATTTCAGAACAATCACGAGAAGATTTGCGCTCGCGAAGACCCTTCTCATAAATACTTTATGCAGGATACCTATGAGCAGACCAAGCGATTTTTCATAAGCACTAGGGAATCCTTTGTCAAGTATTTAACTCAAGAACAGAATCCAGCTTCTCCCGTACTGAAGCCGTCAGTGTTTACATTCGAGCCGTCCCCGTCGACCTCGGAGATGAAGCTCGCTCAAGAGCAGGGAGCAGGTGGAGCTGAACGCGGCAACCAATCGCCAGTATCGATAAGGGTACCCGAGTTAACGGAAACCGCGACTAACAATAAAACAGATGAGATGTTACGCAAACAAAGGAGCAACTTCAAAGCGTTCCAAAGAACTATATCAAACATCAAAGTGGAGCTCCTTAAAGAAAATTGGCAGTTCGAAGACGCGTTAAAGGTGCTAGAGTCAAGGTGGAAAGCAGTTGATTCACTTTATTGGGATCTTGACAGTTTGGTTAACGAAACTGACGTGCAATACGAGATGTCTTACAATACGTGCGAACTCACATACAATCAGATGAAAGCAACCATTAACTCAAAACTGTGGTCAGTTGCTCACCGAGAAAAGTCGACGCCGAAGATCGAAATTCCCGCTTTTAGTGGTAGTTACGAACACTGGACAGCATTTAAAGACTTGTTTGTTGAGACCATTCATTCCAGTCCGTCACTTTCTAACGCACAGAGAATGCAGTTTCTCAAAAGCAAAGTAAAAGGCGAAGCTGAGAAACTCATCCAACATCTATCAATTAGCTCGGAAAATTATGAGACTGCATGGGAAATTCTCAACCACCGATACAACAACAGGAAGCTAATCCTCACGTCACATCTCAATTCATTGCTCGGCGTGCCAAACACTCAACATTTGTCAGCAGCATCAGTCAAAAAACTTCACGACACGACAAAAGAATGTATTAATGCAATCAAGAACCTCGGTGTAGACACATCATCGTGGGACCCAATATTAGTACACTTACTTTCACAAAAGTTGGACGCTGTAACCCATAACGACTACTTGGAAGCACTAGCAGACCCCCGCGAGCTACCTAGTATAACAGATTTTCTCAATTTTCTAGAAGGAAAGTTCGTGTCATGGGAATCATCTCGTCGCAAGCCGGAAACTGCGAAAACATCTCAATCAGAACTTACTCAGACAAACAAAAAATATCATTCATACAAAGCATTCAGTGCAAATCAGAACAAACATAATAATTATAAATCAAATTCATTGACAAAAGACAACGAAATAACATCAAATTGTCCACATTGCAATCAACAGCATAAATTGTTTTCGTGCAAAACATTTCTCGAATTACAGCCTGACGCAAAACGGAAAGCGGTCGCTAAGTACAATTTATGCAAAAATTGTTTATGTGCACATACACAAAAAGAATGTTTGTCAAGAAAAAGATGCCGCGTATGCAATTCAGACCATAATACATTACTTCACGACGCTTACGCAAAAGGTGGTGTGCAGACATCAAACAGCAATTCAGTACAGCAAACTGCCACCACAGATAGCAAGAAAATTACAAACAACAACAGCAATCATGTCTCGCAAGAAGAGGTATCAGAAATTCTGTTGACCACAGCATTAATCAAAGTTCAAGCACATAACGGGTCTCTGATAACTTTACGAGCGCTCCTGGATCAGGGTTCACAAACATCTCTGATAACGGAAAAAGCAGCACAGAAGTTACGACTCCCACGTGGCCGATGCAAAGGTGTCATATTCGGGGTCGGAGCAAAAGAAAATAACTGCAAAGGTGTCATACGAATCATATGCAAGGCCATTCACAGTGACTACACATTTGACACCGATGTATTTATTATGCGCAATTTAGTAAACAATTTGCCGAATAAATCATTTACAATACCAGAAACATGGTCATTTCTTGAAAATATAACATTGGCTGATCCAGAGTTCAATGCGAGTCGTCCCATAGATATTCTATTAGGGGCGGAGGTATACTCGGATATCATTCAAGAAGGTATTATCAGACACGGAAAATCGCAACCAGTCGCACAGCAAACACGGTTAGGCTGGATTTTATGCGGAAACGTGAAAACAACTTATCAATGCAACGTTGTGATAAATAACCTCACAGACATACAACAATTTTGGACAGTTGAAGACATTCAAGAGAACTCGGGGATGACACAAGATGATATGGATTGTTTGCAGCATTACAAAAACACAACAACTCGCGACGAAGAGGAACTACTTCAAAATGTTAGCAGAGTGTCCTCAAATCAATCATCGTTCGATTTCAAACAGGCAGAATCAACAAAGACGCTCGGATTGAAGTGGAACCCCAATGAAGATACATTCTCGTTCGAGCTAAAAATAGCAAAAACAAAACAAACTGAAAAACACACAAAACGTTCATTGTTATCAGATATATCAAAGACATTTGATCCACTCAGCAGCGCATACATCTTTTTGGTCCTTCGAGCCGGATAATTGATCCACTCGGCTGGCTAGCTCCGATTACAACAAAATTGAAGTTATTGTTCAAGCAAGTTTGGCTCGCTAACATACAATGGGATGACCAGCTTCCAGTTGACATTAGCACTGAGTGGGAAAAAATTAAAGAAGAGCTTCAGGACATTAATCTGTTCAAAATACAAAGATGGTATCATACTGGAGAACACGACACTATACAATTACACGGTTTTTGCGACGCTTCTATAAAAGCGTATGCATGTTTTGTGTATTGCAAAGTTGGCACCTACATTACACTAGTCGCTGCAAAAACAAGACTTGTGCCAGAGAACAGAAAGCTTACTTTACCGCGTCTAGAGCTAAGTGGAGCGCATTTACTTTCAGTGTTAATGCACAAAATACAGCAAGCACTCATCGGACACAAAGTCAAAGTATTTGGTTGGAGCGATTCTACTGCTGTTCTCGGCTGGATACAAGGCGATATCAATCGCTGGACACCATTCGTTGCGAACAGGGTCAAACAGATTAAAGACGTTATATCTCCCAACAGTTGGCACTACATTAAATCAGCTGACAATCCAGCTGATTGTGCCAGCCGCGGCATGACAACAGCACAATTGAAGCAACATGATCTGTGGTGGAGAGGCCCGAAATTCCTACCAGGGTTCGATGACTCATCCATCGGCGACAAGTCCATCTACGTCACGGATCAAGAGGATTGTAAATCAAAGCAAAGCAACGTCACAGTTCGCCAACCTCATAGCGATGATGTCATACAAAACATACTACAAAGAAACAGTAACTTGACGCGCGCCATACGTGTACTGGCCTGGGTACTACGTATTACGCGACGTCACTACAAACACTCCGGTTACTTAAATGTAAATGAATTGGAAACCGCAAAACATATGATAATTAAATATGTTCAAGAAGCAGAATTTCCGGAAGAAATTAGCAAGCTACGACAACAACAGCAAGTACATAGCAAAAGTAAAACTTTGTGCCTAAATCCATTTTTGGATAAGGAGGGACTTATGAGAGTGGGTGGCAGACTTAAACATGCGAATATCGACGAAGCCATGAAACATCCACTGATCATACCACACAGCAGCCACGTTACCGACCTTATTATAGACCAAGCCCACCGCCGCACGTATCATGCGGGGGCCCGGACGACTCTAGCACATATCAGACAGAGCTATTGGATATTAGGCGGAAACAGAGCTGTAAAAAAGCGTTTGCATACATGCACAACTTGTAAGAAACATAAAGCAGTGACACAAAAGCAAATGATGGCTGACTTACCGGTATCTCGGAGCAATCCTTCGCGCCCTTTTCAGCATACTGGTGTAGACTTTACGGGATACGTTGACGTGAAGCGCAATAAAGGACGAGGAGTCAAGACAAGCAAGGGATACATCGCAGTGTTCGTGTGCATGGTGACCAAAGCTGTGCATCTCGAACTTGTGTCAGACCTGAGCTCATCAGCATTTCTAGCTTCTCTGAAACGCATGTCTTCGCGTCGAGGTAAGCCACAACATATCTACAGCGATAATGGCACTAATTTTGTAGGGGCCAATAAAGCACTGCAGCAAGAAATGGCAGATCTGAGCAAGACATTCAACAAAGAATTTTACTCAGAGATCAGCGAGTTGGGAATTCAGTGGCATTTTAACGCCCCCGCCTGGCCTAGCGCAGGAGGTCTGTGGGAAGCAGCGGTCAAAAGTCTGAAACATCACCTCCGACGTGTTGTTGGAGAACAAAAACTTACGTTCGAGGAATATAGAACCTTGCTAGCTCAACTCGAAGCATGCCTCAACAGTCGGCCGCTATGCGCACTTACAGAGGACCCAGATGACTTAAATTATCTGACTCCGTCACATTTTTTAAGTAGCGGCCCCATACTGACTATCTTAGACACCGAACAAGATGAAAGAACAAGGTGGAAGAGAACTCAGAAAATTTTCGAAGATATTTGGAAGAGGTGGCAATCCGAGTATCTAACTTCATTATCAACAAGGAGCAAATGGAAGAGACCACACGAAAACGTTCGTATTAATGACGTCGTCATCATTCATGAGCCTAACCTCCCCGCAGGAAGATGGGCTCTTGGCAGAGTCAATGAGCTACATCCTGGATCCGATGGCTTAGTAAGGGTTGTTACTGTGAAAACAAAAAACGGCGTACTCAAGCGCCCTGTGATTAAACTTTCAGTTCTTGTATCTGACCCCAAACCAACTGCAGAAGCCGACCAGACAGGGATAATGCCAGAGAAACATAATATTAAACCAAAGGTCGACCAGACAAATCGACGACCTAGTACGGTGTCAAGTTTAATATCAACTCTCGTTACACTAATTCTCTTCATGACGTCAGTCTTTGGCCACGAGCAGTCAACAACACCATATACTTCAACCTCAATACACAAAGCAATCTATTTGGACCGAATTTCAAACATGCAGCTTATTCGCGACGAATGGAAACTCATCGTATACCACGACATGACCCCTTATTGGGACGGATCGGCAACCCTCGACAAATACCTGAAACGAATAAACGATGTGTGTGAAAGAGAAACAATCAAAGCACTATGTGACATCATCCTGCTGCAACTACGTCACTCTCAAGATGAACTGAAATACTACAATGAAATGTTACTAAATCAGCATTTCAAAGAACGCACACGAAAGCGACGGGGCCTCATCGACGGTGTGGGATACGTTGCCAACAGTTTATTTGGCGTTTTAGATCAACGTTTTGCCGACCAATACAAAAAGGACATATCTCTTATAAGTGAAAATGAAAATCACTTAGCACTCTTGTGGAAGAACCAGACCTCAGTAATAGAAGCAGAATACAATTTACTAAAGAGAACTGAAGAGTCAATCAATCGTCAACACAAGATCATTAATCAACACTTAAACAATATAACAAAGGCAACCAATATGTTGAACAAAAATCTGCAAGAACAAGAACTGATGAACGAACTAGCACTTTCCACCATCATAGCTACAAACATGCTCACGAAACTGAAATCAATACAGGACACAATGATTGATACAGTAACGGATATCCATCATGGAATGTTCAGCGTTCATCTACTATCACCGAAACAATTACGAGATCAACTAGGCATAATCTCGGGGCAGTTATCACGAGAATTGTCCTTACCAATAGAAAACATACAGACTGAGCTACCAAAAATTTATCATCTTCTAAAGGTCAAAACAAGGGTAACACTGCAGTATCTGATATTTGAAATCAGAATACCACTTATCAACAGAGAGAGTTATGACCTATATCAATTAATAGCAATACCACAACAATACGGAAACAACACAGTCGCCGTCGTGCCGATATCAGAATACATTGCGATTAACTTACGCAAAGACACCTATCTCATAATGACGGCAAGGGACACTCAACAATGTGTCCAGTACGACGAGGATACTCGCCTCTGCCACACTCAAAAACCTATTTTTCAATTTAAATCAGAAGACAGTATGTGTATCAAAGATAAGAGCACAAACAGATGTCTTACAAAAACTGCAGCATGCTACAATACATGGACAGAATTAAGCAAAATAAACACATACCTTTATTATTGTTGCGGCCAGTGCGCACTTCGCGTCATATGCGAGCGTCAAATTACTGCAATACAAGTAGCTAAGGCCGGGGTCATAGCACTGGACTCAGATTGCGTAATTAAAGGGGAAGACTTCACCGTTTTTTCACACAAACTACGACATTCAGAGACAAACACTGCAGCCCATATGGAATCACAGCAAGTCGCACCTATCAATCACATCATCAACGTTTCTTTGCCGCAAGTCGAAATTGACGTCGCAGATCATCAAACATCATTGCGGCACATCAAGGAACAGATTGAGCAGATGAAATCAGAAAACGCCCTGACTTCTGGATTGACGAACCACGATATCCATCAGTATTCAGTAATATACGTGTTGATGTCAGGTGTTGTGCTAACAGCAGCATTTTTTCTTTGTCGGTGGGTTTATCGTCTTCGGCAGAGGAGCACCAACCTGCAGCAGGACTCCGAGAGGCAAGCCCCGGCGGCGCCGGCGCGTGGAAGACCGACGGACTCTACTGGCCGTCCGACACCACGGACTAGAGACGCAAATCAATCACGGGAACCAGAGGTCGAATTAAGAAACTTTTCTGGCTTACTCAACAGCATTAGGCGCCACAAGATGACACCTCCTGCCTTCATTAAAACAGAGTCTAGGGACAGTGATTAATTTAATTTAAGTCAGTAAGCATAGATTTAAGCGATGACTTGTAACATGTGTGAAATTTATAAGTTTAGCATTTAAGCATTTTGTAAACTCATTTTCATTCTCCACATGCATCTTACTCCCCCGGGAATATGTACGAGTCATACATCGTACATGCGCCTACATGGCACGCGCGCATTTCATATTTTCATAATCATCATTTTTCCGTCGCCTTGCACAAATTATATTGTATCGCGGCAGTACTCAATCAGCGTTCATAGTCAATTGTACTCATTACCGATCATTCACCTTACATTCATATTACATTAGTTACGTGGTAGTTAAAACTATTCAATAAACCAGAAGTTATTTGGCTATCAGTGACTTATCATTTCAAGCTATTTACAAGGTGTGTGCGACCCACTCAGCAGCGCATACATGCGTAACTTCAATTTCTATTTTTGGTTTTATAAGATTATAAGTAGATTTATTTTGAAAATAAATTACTTTGAAAGATGTCAGACATAGTTAGACACGACACTAAAAAGTAAAAAATAAAAAACTCTTTTCAAAAAAATAATAACCGCCTTCAAAAACTAAAAACCCAAAATTAACTAAAATTTCGGAAGTCGGTGGCTTTTCTTCTGCCAGTCAATTTATCTGAATTTGTGTTGCCACCGACTTCCGAAATTTTAGTTATTTTTGGGTTTTTAGTTTTTGAAGGCGGTTATTATTTTTTTGAAAAAAGTTTTTTCAAAAAAAAGATAACCGGCTTCAAAAACTAAAAGCACAAAAATAACTATTTCGGAAGTCAGTTATCTTTTTTTTGGAAAAAGCTTTTTATTTTTAGGGTTCCGTACCTCAAAAGGTAAAAACGGAACCCTTATAGGATCACTTTGTTGTCCGTCTGTCCGTCCGTCCGTCCGTCCGTTTGTCAAGACCCTTTTTCTCAGAAACGCGTCGAGATATCAAGCTGAAATTAAAAATATCACATACTCAGGTCTGCTATCTTTCAAAGCAGTGAAAAAATCAAGTTCCTAAATCAACGCAATAAAAAGATACGGCGGTTTATATTGCATATTTAGACATTTTCAAGGGGATCAAAACTCAAAACCTATAGGGTACTTTCCATTGACCTAGAATCGTGAAATTTGGCAAGAAGCAAGGTCATGTAGCACAAGTAAAGGGAAAACTCCGAAAACCGTAAATTTGTAGCTATTTCACTAAAAAACAAATTAACGGAACCCTCGTTGCGCGAGTCCAACTCGCACTTGACCGGTTTTTTTACTTTTTAGTAATTTTCAAAACAAAAAAAAAGTAAGTTTTTCTATAACAATTGAGGAGTTCCCTCGATTTCGGCATGATACCATCATCAGATCCTGGACCTGATGACAATGGGACCATTTGGGAAGTCTACCCATTCAAACAAAAAAAGAATTGTGTAGCGCGCGGTTTGTGGCGCGAAAATCAGACCGTTCGGTAGTAGGTACTTGCCGCCGCGTGAACGGCGAACGGAACGATCGGCACCGTCCGCGCATGCCTCCCGCGCCCGCGCCGCGGCGTCGCTTACCGCGCCCCCGGCACTCCCGCGCAGTCGAGTCGCGCGTCCGGTTGAATACGCACGGAATTAGTAATCTTCCCTCGCGTCTCGCTTGCTCCCGCCAAAGCTTTTATAACGGTAGCCCTAATTTTATGTTGTGCGGTCGTGTGACCGCAATAAATGTGTTTGACTGTTTATTTCGTGTGCATTATTGTGTTCTTACCATCCTACTGCTAACCAACACACCATCCTCCATTATAGTGGCGCCCAACGTGGGGCCATGTTAGTTTTCAACAACGGCAGTGAAACGAACCCAGTGAAGTGTTGTTAGTAACGTACTTTATTCAGTGACTATAGACATAATAATCATGCCACGAATTACGCGAGCAACCCGCGCAATCGAACACAAGGCGGAGGAGCAAGGCAGTGACGGTTACTCCGATTCAGACTGCGACTCAGTGGTGGAGCCGCGCGCCCGCGGCGGCGCCGCTACCACCCAGACACGCGACGCATACGACGCGGCCGAGGAGACGCGCGCCCGGGGGGGCGCCACCCTCGACCACACGCTCGGCGGGGCCCGCACCGGCGCGCCCGCTGCAGCCGTCAACAACGACGCGACCGAGGAGACGCGCGCCCGGAGGGGCGCCGCCCTCGACCACACGCTCGGCGGGGCCCACACCGGCGCGCCCGCTGCAGCCTACGACATCGACGCGGCCGAGGAGGCGCGCGCCCGTAGGGGCGCCGCCCCCGACCTCAGCGGAACCCAGATCGGCGCGCCCGCCGCAGCGCTCAATACCGAGCGACTGCTGTCTACAGTGATGGAGTCTTTCGCCCGGATGCAGGCGGAGACAAACCGCACGTTAGTAGAAACTTTGCGATCCCTACGTCACGGCGACACGTGGAACCCCGTCACGTCGACGCCGGCGGCTTCGCCTTCGGCGAACGCACCTGCGGCCTCTAGCGGTAACTTTTCAAGGTGCACCGCTAGGTTTGACGGCCTATCCCGTGACCCGGAGGTACTGGAGGCCTTCATCGACGCAGTGGAGGTGTACAAGGAGTGCGCCGGCGTGACAGACGATCACGCGCTACGCGGCCTCTCCATGTTGCTGAGCGGCGACGCGGCGGTGTGGTGGCGCGGCGCCCGGGCCTGCGTCGGCACGTGGCCAGACGCGCTCGCGCGCCTGCGCGCTACCTACGGCGTGCGTAAGCCCGCGTATAGGATACTGCGCGAGGTATTCCAGTGCGAACAGAGTGAGTGTGAACGTGCTGAAGTTTTTGTATCAAAGGTACGGTGTTTACTTATACAGTTACCCTATTCAGTGCCAAAAGAATTGATGGTAGATTTAGTGTACGGCTTATTACGCCGGCGTATAAGAAAACGTGTGTCACGAGACACTATAACCGACATCGAACATTTGTTAGAGCGTGCGAGACTCGCGGAAGATTCGATAACCGAATTAAAGAACTCGATCGTTCCCGCGAACAATAACAATTCGAACGTACCTACGGTTCCCGAACGGAGCGCTACTACGAGTTCTGGCGCAACCACCGGTCCCAAACTCACCTCTAACTCGAACGAACCGTCCAAGCGAAATCGCGTTCGATGCTCATACTGCAAATCGTTCGGACACGCAGCCGAAAATTGTCGTAAAGCCGCGAACAAGACCGATAGTAAAATAAATACTAGCGATAGTAGTAAAAGTTCATTACGCTGTTATGGATGCGGTCAGGCAGGGGTAGTCAAGTCGAAGTGTGAGACGTGTTCTAATAAACCCGCGCCCGCACCCGCTAAACCTTCAGAATTTAATGTCGTCAAAGGCGACTTCTTTGCGACTAATATGTCGTCGCACCCGTTGATACCTATTAGCGTGTTAGGTAAAGAAGGGGTAGCAATCGTCGACACCGGCGCTACGAACAGCGTTGCTAGCCCGTTGTTATATTCATTGTTGGTGAATAACGGTATCGAATTTTGTGAGACAGTACGTTATGTCGGACTCGCCGACGGCTCATGTCACCAAAAAACGATTATGACCGCGACCGTACCGGTCATGTTAAATAGTCGGAGAGTCAACACCGAATTTATGGTGTTCCCCGGCGACGACACCCGGACTCTTTTAGGTCACGATTTTATCGCACAGGCTGCGATCGTGTTAGATATAGGCCAGGAGTCCTGGCATTTTGCGGATAGTCCGGGAGACCGGTTCCCGTTTGTGCAATCTTTTGTATTAAACAGCGCAACAGTGGCGCAAGTGGATATTTGCGATGTATCACTCCGCAGCGACGAAGGTACGAGCTTGCCACCGGAGCACAGGGCCGCACTCAACGAGTTCTTGAAGAACAGAGTCGCTCAGTTCGCTTCGGCTGGACCACCTACCGACTTCGCAGTTCACAAAATTAAGGTTAGTGAAACACAGGAAGCTTTGGCCTCTCCTCCGTATAGATTGTCGCCCCCTAAGAGGGAGGCGCTTGAGAAGGAGCTGCACAGTCTCGTCAGCTATGATGTCATGGAAGAGTGCGAATCACCGTGGGCTTCGAATGTCGTGCTTGTCAAGAAGAAGGATGGCAGTTTCAGGCTGTGCGTCGACTATCGCAAGCTCAACGCTGTCACCGAACCTGACAGGTACCCGCTCCCGAGGATTGAGGACATTCTCCACGACGCCAAAACAGCTAAGTACATGACTACTCTAGACCTCCGAGCCGGCTACTTTCAAGTGAACGTTGACCCTGCTGACAGGGATAAGACGGCATTCACGACTCCGCTCGGCACCTACAGATTTAAACGCATGCCAATGGGTTTGCGCAATTCAGGCGCTACGTTCCAAAGGCTGATCGACAGATTCAAGTCAAACTTGCCAGGTACCACTCTTCTAGCTTATTTAGACGATTTGTTAGTGCTGTCCGATGAGAGCTTCGAGAAGCACCTCGCCGACCTCACCTCCGTGTTCGATCGTCTCGCCTTGTTCAACCTTCGGGTGAACCGCGAGAAGAGTCACTTCGCGAGGGAATCGGTAAAGTTCCTGGGGCACATCATCCTACCGGGTGGTATCCACGTCGATCCAGGCAAGACCGCGGCAATCGCGGACATGCCCACACCGCGTAACGTAAAACATCTAAAATGTTTCCTGCAGACTTCCAGCTGGTTCAGGCGCTTCATCCCTGGCTATGCAGAGGTCGCCAAACCGTTGACAGCGCTTCTGAAAAAGGTGAGTGTATGGCAGTGGGGCCCGGAGCAGCAAGCTGCTTTCGAGAAGATCAAGCACTTGCTGGTGTCGGCGCCTATCCTACGTCAGGCTGATACGACGTTGCCTTTCGTCCTCAGAACTGACAGCAGTGGATACGCTCTCGGGGTGGTTCTCCTCCAGGGGGAGGGGACCGACGAACGTCCAATAGAATACGCAAGTCGCCTCTTGACCTCAGCTGAAAGGAACTACAGCACGACGGAGAGGGAAGCTCTAGCCGTCGTCTGGGCAGTCTCCAAGTTCAGGGGGTACATAGACGGTGCAGAGGTAGTGATCAAGTCAGACCATCAGCCGCTTAAGTGGCTGATGAGCATGAAGTCTCCAAGCGGCCGCCTAGCTAGGTGGGCCCTGAGCCTTCAGGAGTATAACCTGAAAGTTGAGTACACACCAGGTAAGGCAAACGTTATAGCCGACACCCTGTCGCGCCCGGCATGTGCCGAAGATGCCGATTGTGATCTGTGTTGCGCTGCGGTCGACACGCCCTCTCGCTGTCTGATGGACGTGCGTGAGAACCAGAGGAAGGACCCAGAAGTCAGTAAGATCGTCGAGGCATTGGAGTCTGACGATCTCTTTAGGGGGAGGGTATGGTCGAATAAAGGGTACGTACTTACCGAAGGTGTGCTGTACAGATATTGTCCTGAAAACGAGGAACACGATGACGCCAGTCTGGTAGTCCCGGAGCAAGAACGCGCCAAGGTGCTGGCCGAGTACCATGATGCACCCACCGCTGGTCACATGGGAGCGGAACGTACGCTGCAACGCTTAGTCGGTAAGTACTACTGGCCGGGGATGCGTTCCTACGTTACGCAGTACGTAAAGAATTGCATACCTTGTCAGCGTTATAAGGCAGATACAAGGAAGCCGGCCGGACTTTTGCAAACGCCCGCTTCTACACGCAGGTTTGAGGTAATATCCGTGGACTTGTTCGGGCCTCTACCTGAAACAGCGAAAGGAAATAAGTGGATCCTGATAGTCGAAGATACCTGCACGCGCTGGTTGGAACTGTTAGCCCTCGCTTCAGCCACCAGTGAGGAATGCGCAAAGGTACTTGTATCAGAAGTATACTTAAGGTTCGGAGTTCCCAGGCGCCTTGTTAGTGACAACGGCGTACAGTTTGTCAGTGAGGTGATGCAGCAGACCTGTCACGCGATGGGAATTACGCAATCACTCACCTCATTTTACCATCCCGAGGCGAACCCGGTGGAACGTAAGAACCGGAATCTGAAGCCGCAACTGGCGATTCTGGTAGGTAAAGACCATAATACATGGGATATCCACTTACCTGCAGTCCGCTTCGCCATGAACTCGGCGGTCACGTCGGGGACGGGTTACTCACCCGCTTATTTGAATTTCGCGCGCGAGATGCGCGCGCCTGCAGACGCTATGTCGGAGATGCGCACCATTATCGAGAGCGATAACTACGTAGGTGACATCACCAATTATCTTAAAAGGATTTCGTCGGTGCTAATCGACGCCCGTGACGTTTATGAGAACGCCCAGGCGGTACATAAAAAGTACACCGACGAACACCGTCGCCCCGCTCCTGACTACAAGATTGGCGACCTGGTGTTATTGAAAACCCAGGGAGCAAATGATGCCAGTAGGGGGCAGACAGCAAAGTTTATACCGCGCCGTGACGGGCCGTATAGAATCAAGGCCGTGGTCAGTCCCACCACGTACACTCTCGAGCGCCTCAGCGACGGCACGGAGCTGGGTAAGTACCATGCTTCTGTGTTGACTCCCTTCGTCGGTCGCATCCAAGACCCAGTACAGGAGAAACGAAAGAGGGGGAGGCCTCGTAGGTACTGCTAACCCCAACGCGAGGACGTTCGTTCGGGTTAGAGGGGGAGACTGTAGCGCGCGGTTTGTGGCGCGAAAATCAGACCGTTCGGTAGTAGGTACTTGCCGCCGCGTGAACGGCGAACGGAACGATCGGCACCGTCCGCGCATGCCTCCCGCGCCCGCGCCGCGGCGTCGCTTACCGCGCCCCCGGCACTCCCGCGCAGTCGAGTCGCGCGTCCGGTTGAATACGCACGGAATTAGTAATCTTCCCTCGCGTCTCGCTTGCTCCCGCCAAAGCTTTTATAACGGTAGCCCTAAGTTTATGTTGTGCGGTCGTGTGACCGCAATAAATGTGTTTGACTGTTTATTTCGTGTGCATTATTGTGTTCTTACCATCCTACTGCTAACCAACACACCATCCTCCATTATAATTGTTCAAATCGGTTGGCAAACGACGGAAATATGTGCGAACAAACATAAAAAAAAATACAAACATCCGAATTGAGAATCTCCTCCTTTTTTTAGAAGTCGGTTAAAAAACCAATCGTGTCTTGAATCTCAAAATGTGGCTAATGAAGCTACAATGAGTTTCATAATAATGCCTAATTAATAATAAAATATAAAAATAGCTTTTTTATTAACCATTTTTTATAGGAATAAAGTTATAAAAAAAACCAAGTCGTTAAAATTTAATGAGCTCGTACCGTCTAAAATTACCGTTTCTTTGTAAATTAATTATTTGTTAGAAACAATCAAAGCGTGGTCTTATTTTTAGAATGCCCTATTAAAAATATTTTCTTGTCTCAATTTCACTCGGTCTAGATAGCAAATACCAAAAAAAAAATCCTTTTTTATTGTAATACTAGTTGTTCCACACGATTTCACCCGCGTAATGGCAGGTTTTTGGTCACTGATCTCCTCCTTTTGGTCGTAGCGTGATGTAGCTTATGTTACTCAGGTCAACTCAGGTGTAATGTGTAGCGCTCTAATGGTGAAATAATTATCGATATCCGTCTAGTGGTTTTGAGTTTATTCGTAATAAACATAAATTCATACAAATCTTTACTCTTTATAATATTAGATTAGAGAGAAGACAAACTATGTTCTGTAATATGAGTAAAAAAATGGCCAAATCGGTCCAACCGTTCTAGAGTTTTACACCTAGCAATTCATTTTTTGGGGTTCCGTACTAAAATGGTACAAAAGAAATCCTTATATTCATATAGATAAAACTTCTTGGTTCCACGGTGGCCTAATATTTTTGGCAAAATGGGAATATTTAAAAACAAACGACCAGCCTCTCGCTCCGGTCAGGGACCCAGGCGTAAATCGCTCGTCCTTTATATATTTATTTAGAATAGAATTGAATAATTTATTTTGTCAGAAACATGGTTACAGGATGTTACTTATTAATATTGCAGAAGTTTAGCATGTCTCACCGAATTATCGGTATACAATAAAAGATTTGATTAACAATTAATTGGAAATAAACATGATTTGCTCTGACAGTAGTAATAAACACTACTTGTTCATGTGGTTTAAAGAGAACTACAAATCGAATATTTAATACTATTACACATGCACGTAATCACAAAAAGACGACCCACAGACCACTCAAACAGTTTCATAAGTAAAAAAAAAAAAAAACAGAGGTATGTTGTATGATAAATTGCAAAACATTCCTTTGTAGGAAAGATAATAGCATGTTTTTCACAAAAATATTGCTCTTTTATGGCAAGTTTTCCCGATATTTTATAAGATACGTAGTGTCTTGTAATTTTCTGATTTCTGATCTACCGTAGATGTCAAGAATTGAAATTGCAACCCCTTTAATAATTTTCATTGTATATCTCCCTATAATTTCTTGTCAAGTTGTATGCACTTTTTGTTGAGTTGTGAAATACGTAGTACTATATAGGTAGTGGCAAAAACTAAAACAGCATATAATTTACATTTATATCTCGTGTGATCCAATAATAACTTCCGGTTATGATAAAGGTGGCGCTTCTGGTAGTAAAGAGTAAAATTACCTACCTCATTATGATGACTGGACGTCCGTTGAAAAGCTGGAGATAGATGCTAACGCGTTTTTTTAGGAACTTCTGCGTGCCTTATTTCATATTCACTATCTCTATCTCTGACAAGTGTACCTGCACGCATTAGCTTGAGCTCCAGACGGGTTAGTTGGGTAGCAAGTACTTAATTTTGCATCTGAACTTGATTTTCGCCTCAATGATTTCCATAGATGAAGTTAAAATTACAACTTTTAGGTAGGAAAAATGTAATGCTCTCAGGATTAGAAGCTTCTTCAGCATATTCCAACTATTCAATTATTTTATTAAAAATATTTTCCATAATTTGCCAAAAACTTTCCTATTAAAATGTATACTTAGAAACTATATTTCCTTTAATTTATATAATAGAGATATAAAAGTTGATAACTCATCGTCAAAAAATAAATAAATGTAATAATAATAATAATACAACAACCCTCATTACGCTCATGATAAAATTTAAGTAAAATAAATGTATTAAAACTTATTAATAATAATAAATCAGTTCACTATTATTCCATGTAATATACTGCTAAACAATGCACCTTTCAAATGTCACCACCAAAGTTTGTTTATTTTACTCTCAATAATCACAATATTTATTTTTATGTGCGGACCTTTTAAAAGGACGCTAGTAACAAGTGGGTTAACAATATTAGTATGAATGTCTCTGGAGTGCAGTAAATAGTCTCATTTTTTTCACCCATTACTCATCTTTACAAGAACCTCAATATATCTATCAGATGGACAAATAATAATGTCCTGGAATATCCTCCTATAATGGTCACCAGACTAAACAGCTTGTTAAAGGTTAAAGTGCAAGTTCACAGATCGGAGGGTCGATCACAAGCGTGAGGCCTTCGCCCACGGCACTCTTTGGAGGACTACGTATTTACTGAATCGTTTATTTATTTATTCTTTATGAACAAAGGTTCAAAGACGGACTTAATGCTCTAGGCATTTTGTTCCAGTCAAAGGTTGCCCAAGTATTGCTCAAAATACTAAGGTATAGGATTTAAGGTTCCGTATCTTGACACTATTACTAAGACTTCACTGTCCGTCTGTTTGTGTCTTTATCAATCATCAGGCAGTATCTCGTGAACTGTGATAACTAGACAGTTGAAATCTTCATAGATGATGTATTATTTATTACCTCTATAACAACAATCAACTGAAAACAGATTGATATAAATATATTAGTATGGGTCTCATATAACAATTTTTTTTGCCAATTTTTGGCGATTTTGCAGATCTGTTCACGCAATACACGTGATACATGGCAGTCTGATAATCACCTAAGGCCCCACGCCTACGACGACTTTGCACTTTTCGTAAATGTGCGACAGGATTGCTACTGACGCGCATTTGTCGCATTTGCAACTCGGTACAGAAACAATGTAACGCGCTGCAGCATGACTGTAGCGATGAAAAGACACGACCGCATCGGAGGACATGGGTGAGTGGCGCGTGAAGAGCATTAGTGCCTTAGGCCCTGCCAGAATACCAGCGCTGCATCTCTCTGACGCAGCTACATGCTGAGGTAGGTGCCTTTTCTGGCCTCGCACAGGCTTTATTTTGTAAGCTTTGTCTGTTTATTGTTATGGTTTTTAATTGTGTGTCTGTGTGTGTCCAGAATTTCTTTCTTTCTTTCTTTAGTGTTACTGAATCATGTTTGCATCGCGACAGATGCACCACCGTAACGCGTTTGCAGCGCAACTGAGAATCGAGGCGTGGGCGAGGGCAAACAGCTAGCGACTGCATCGCGACTGTATCGATGCAAATGTGAGACAGCATCGCTACGGTAGCGCTACAAAAAGTCGCCGTGGGTGAGGGGCCTTAGTCGTATGGGTTACTATTATTATTATTAACAATTCGATTATCTACGACTCATGATAGGCCTTTCCCTCTGGCTAAGTTTATTCCTTCTCCCGAGACATATTAGGGTAGTTAGCAGAAACTTTTATCAAGTCGTGAGTTACGGAGTGTCATCACTTATTATTAGTTTGTTCTACATGGAGACTTGTTTCGAGTTTTATTATGTACTTGCGACCCGACTTAGCTACGCATGGGTGTTACAAAAAATTAAAAAATCTTCATTTTCATTACCATAATATGCATGTATTATACATATAAACCTAACTCTTGAATTACTATACTATAATGTGCATAAATAATTATTATACCTCTACATAAATAACCTCTCTAATATAAATCTCCCTTGATTCACTCTATTCAAGGGAGATTTATATTAAAGATCCGAAAAAAAACCGCATCAAAATTCGTTGAGTAGGTAGTAGACAGATAGAGGAGAGCGACTTTGTTGTATACTTTATAATGATATACAATTCATAAAACTTATGTCTTATAAATAAATTACACCTAAACACAAAAAGATTTATACTTGGTTGAACCACTAGGCAAACAAGCCAAAATTCAGGTTAGTCAAGTATTATTGGCTTATTCCTCAAATCACCCTAAAGAGGAAAACAGCTAGCTGATTTATAAGAACAGAACAGAATAACATAAATTCTAGAAAATAGAATGTACTAGAATATTCTGTGAAGTCTTTATAACCGACGATAGTACAAGCGGTTAGTTTAACTGCCCCAGTTTATGCTAACTTTAACGATTTCTAGACGATAGTAATTTCCGTTGCTTGATTTTTATAGTGCACGAAATACCTACGAAGTTATCTTGTGTTTGCTCAAGAACATCTTATAAATGCACTAGTTTCCCTGCGTCTTCGCCCGTGTGGATGTCGAAACTTCGATTCATTATTTCACTTCTTTAGGGGTTGGGGTTATATTGGGGTAATATTTTCTTAGTGGATACCTAATCTTTACAAATAATATAACCTTCAAGTTTTGTGTCTCTAGGACCAGTGGTTTGAGCTGTGAGTTGACTATTAATATATCTACAGTCAGTTAGTTTGCCATTTTATTGATGTGAAACATCTATAGCCGCACAGTCACAGTCTTGTGTACTATGTGGCGATGATGTAATGTCGATGTTTCACATCTGCCAAGCGTCCCGTGACAGCTCACTTTTTTTTTAAATACTCGTCATAATTTCTCTTGACTTTTCTAACTATGTTACTGTTGACTTTCAGTTTAACCAGATGCAGTGAAATACCATTGTTTTATCTGGTGTGACTGCCTATATTAGACCTCTACAACGTAATTGAACTAAATAATATATCAGACTTTCGGGTTTGTGATAATCGAGATCAACGAATTTTCGTGTTCTCCGAGGCACGAGATGTCAGTGATGCCTTAGAAGAACTTATATAAAAAGCATATATTGAAAAAGTCACATTGACACTTGAGTTTTCAACTCAATCTTTTACAATAGTGTGTTTATCCGCGTAATCCAAATTTACGCGATTGAAGCTACGGGCAAAGCTAGTCGGTAAACTGACTGACTGATTGTTGATATATCAACGCACAGCCCAAACCAGTGGTCTTAGAGTCATAAAACTTGGAGGATGTGTTCTTTGTTAAAAGTATGTATCCTGTGAGAAAGGATTTTTGAAACTTCAAACTCTAAAGGGATAAATGGGGTTGGTACATGGACTTTATTTTTGGTGAGTGGGAAATCATCAAGTGACTTCTCCCGTCCCCATCGTGTTAGACTTTTACTGACTAAAACCCACTCATGTTCCTTCGGTTGCCCTTTATGTTCCGGGGTCACGGTAACTATTATAACTATTCCGCAACCCCGGCATGGACTTTTGACTTACATGCGGGCAAAACTGCTGGCGGAAGCTAGTTATATCACAAATCTCTAGAAACCCATACTAAGTAAATAAGTGAATAGTGAAAGTTAAACAAGGTACTAATATGAAATAACGCTAAGTTAGGAAGAAAAACATGACAGAACCAACGTTAGCGTCGCCACCTGAGCTTATAAAGTAAATAATAAAGTTACGCGGCCGACGCGTATGTTCCTTACCGTAGGGAACCGTGGCCTTAAGGTGACGCTACACAAGGTGTCAGTTATCGCTGAGCGATAGTGTCGTCGATATAAATTACTAGGTTTCGCACGCGACTTTGCCCGAGTGGATGTCAAACTTTCAACCAGTATTTTACCCTTTTGGGGGTTGAAATTCCAAAAGTCTTTTTTTAGATACCTACTCTTCACAAAGAACACACACATCAAGTTTCATATCTCTAGGATCAACGGTTAGGGTTGATAAATCAAGAGTCAGCCAATTAGTCACTCAGTTCACCATTTAGCTGAAGATTTTTAATAAATTAAAAACTATATTATAAACTGACTATTAATTTTAGACAGTGCAAGCCAAGCTCAGCAAAAATGAGTTTGTCAGAAAACATATTAGAATTATAAGACGATTTACAAAACAAAAACCGTAATCAAAATTTGTAAAAGCAAAGGTAACTTTAATTTCGCAAGATTTGTTTTACATAGCTGGATCTTGTCTAAGTAGAAATGACGAACTCCACTAACTCAGTGTTTCTCACTTAAACAAAGCTCATTCACGAGTACTATATGACAATCTAAAAGGCAAACTAAACCCACCACAAAACAAGTCATTAATATTTTTTTTTTTTTGGTGAGTGGGAAATCATCCAATGTCTGCTCCCGTCCTGGGTGCGGCGGGAGGGCGTGTCAGACTCTTACTGACTAAAACCCACTCATGTTCCTTCGATTGTCCTTTATGTTCCAGGGTCACGGTGACTATTAAAAACATTCCGCAACCCCGGCAGGTGTTGGCCCTGTTGGGCCCCTTCCTGTGCTGACTCCTTCTCTTTGAGGCGCGCGTGGAACACATACGCGCCGTCGACGCGGTCCTGGTCCTACAAGTCATTAATATCGCTCTTGTATAGGGATGCCTTTATACTAACTATAGGAAAGTTTTGAGAACATGAATAAGTACATAAGAGGAATTTATATTACAACCTGTGTGCATAGGCGAGTTCGTGTGATTGTTCTCGTATAACCTGCGCCAATAAAGGCATTAATTTTCAAAATGGCGGCCAAATAAAGGAGTTAACATTTTCATTTCATTTGCACACTATACTGCGTAAATGAGACGTAGTTACTGAGACGTAATATGAATTTATGTGATTTAAGTTGATCCAAAGATAAATAAATACTTAATAAATAAATAGTTGAATCTCCTCGTGACCCAAAGGCTGGCATTTATCTTGGCCAGAGGCTTAGCATTGCCATCCAACATGGCAATGCTGCCAGCTTCTTGGGCACTTTACCGGTTGACAGCGATGCGGAGGAGTTTTTTGATGCCAATTCAATTTAATTCTAGGGTTTTTAATTTAGTTTTAGTTTGTATAAAATGAAAATAATAAAAATAAAGAAATATAGATAAAGATGTTGGAACTTGACATGTAGTTTTTTTTTTATTGAACTGATGATGCCGCACTTCAAAGAACCAGTGGAATTGGATTTTTTTTATACCTATTTAATAGCTTAGCACTTAAAATATTAACAAATTGTTCAAACATTTCATTCTTTCTACAAACATTTGTAACTACGGAACATTTCCTTCAAGACGTTCTATTTACAGACCCCTAAAACCCAAGAAAAACTAAACAATGCAGTACGAGCAATATTGCTTGAAGTCACGAATAAATAGCCTGTTTCAAAGATCTGTATCGAACACAATGGTTTTCAATCTCATACACTGAGTGAAGGAATAGGTTTCTTTTTGTTACGACTAGGGTATAAAGAAGGGGTCACAAATGGGGTAACGGGAAACGGTTACTCTTAATGGTTGATTTTTGTAGTAAACTAGATATTTTCTGTGGCTTCTCTCGGTTATTTTCTCAATTTTCATCGCTTCATACCCTTTGAACACACGTGATTCGAAACACAATAGAAATACAATAGCAGCCCGACAGCCGGCTGTCGCTTGGTCGTTGAATGGTTACTTAATATGGCTAATTTATAAAAACTATAAATAATAATAAAATTTTTTGGACACGGTCATCTGATCCCAAACTAAGCAGAGCTTGTACTATGGTAACCAGACCAGACAACTGATAAACATACTTATGAAATATATAAATACATACATATTATAGATAAATTACACCCAGACACAGAACAAACAATCATGCTCATCACTCAAAGCTTGTCCTGTGTGAGAATCGAACCCACGACCTCCGGCTTAGCAATTAGGGTCATTAACCACTAGACCAACAGGCCCGTGAAGTGTGAAACTATCGTTCTTGAAACGCGGCTTATCTGTCATTATCCTGGGATCGCGCGGTCACACACACAAACAAACGCACCTGATAATTTTATAGATCCAAGCAATGATATTATAAGTAAAAGAGTGTAGATAGGTTATATGCAGTCAAAAAGTGGCACTTTAAAAGTTTGCTATTTGACCAACATGATACTCAGTATCGCGTTGACATTTGACGTTTATCTCTTTTTCACTCGCACTACTTTAATCATGCCATCCTACTTTGACGTGTAATGTATGTGTGCGTTAGTGTGCCGTTTTTAAAGATAGAATTTCCTTTAGGTAACCTACTTAGGTACACCTTTTTACTTATAATATATCATTGGATTCAAGGCTACAAGGTTTATTTGAGAGTAATTCTGAAAAACAGTAAAAATAAAATAACAAGTATTATTGATGGTTGACCAGTGGTATCGTATTTTTATGTGATTATTTACGAGTTTTTTAACTACCTCCTAAAAAGTTTTGCGATTTCTTTAATGCACCTTGTATAGCGTTCAAACGGACAGACAGACGAGACGCGGTAACTATGTTTTATAATAAGTAGTAAATGTTGGTAACTTGGTTTATACTCGTAGTATCACTGTGGGTTGATGATAGGCAGTAAAGCATTGATTACCTATTTTTTCATAGCTTTAGTAATGTTGAAATTTAGTTTAAATATTATGTAGGTAACAAATCTTGTTTAGGGTTCTCTAAACCTTTATAGTTTCGTCGTGACTTTTTAGGACAATCCCACCACACTATTCCCCACCACTGCAACTCCTGAAAGCCAGAATCAACAGTGGAGTCCGCCAGAAAAGCGCCGAGCAATGAAGCTCGTCGAGTCCCGGAGAAACGATTCAACTGTCTTGATCCCGCAACGAAATTAATCAGAAAAGAATAGCGGAGGAGTAAAAAAAAATTGGTGGTTGCTAAGACTTCAATAAGCAAGATATTACGCTTTTTTTTTGTAAAAATAGCTCCCCCCCCTCTCTAAAATCTAAACCGAAAAATCTGGTAAGAATCACGATAGAATTTGAAGGAATGAAACATATATTATAGTACTCTGTGGAATGAAACGTTGAAACTAACTTTTGAGTTCAGGAGTTATAGAGGCCTAACTTTGAAACGCCGATAATGATGTCCCTGTACCTAGCGATTGACCATACCCTGCGGATTAACGAATACATTAAATAATTAGTTCTATATTTGTTCTATCGAAATATGCATAACACGTAATTTGTTCCGTTTTAGTTTTTACAAAAAATGACTTCTTCTATAACAGTTAGCCAGCGATGTACTTTTAAATTACGCATTAAAAAAAAACAAAATCTATAAAGGCGATTAGTTCTTCATTAACTCTAATTACTTATCTACTTTTTACTTATAAAATTCATTACTTTAAGTTAAAAAACCGGCCAAGAGCGTGTCGGGCCACGCTCAATGTAGGGTTCCGTAGTTTCCCGTCCGTCACAATAAGTGTACCTACTTATAAGTTAAAAAAAAAGCTATTTGTTACGTTGACATACTAAGTACGCAAAAATTATTTTGTATAACCTTTTTGTCTTTTTTGTACAAAAACTGTTCTTTCTATCAAGTTCAAAATAATTTTCCTAGAAAGTCCTTATAAAGTTCAACTTTCCAGATTTTTTTTCATATTTTTTAAACCTACGGGTCAAAAGTTAGAGGGGGGGGGACGCTTTGATTTTTCCTTTTGGAGCGATTATTTCCGAAATTATTGACATTATCAAAAAATGATTTTAGTAAACCCCTATTCATTTTGAAATACCTATCCAACAATATATCACACGTCAGGGTTGTAATTAAAAAAAAAACACTTCCCTATTTACATATAGGGGGGCTACCCTAATAAAACGTTTTTTTCAAATTTTTTTTTTCGCACTTTGTCGGCGTGATTGATATACATATTGGTACCAAATTTCAGCTTTCTAGTGCTAACGGTTACAGAGATTAAGCGAGGACGGACGGACAGACATGGCGAAACTATAAGGGTTCCTAGTTGACTACGGAACCCTAAAAAAGACAATACAAAGAAGAAAACCTAGCGATGTATTGTAAAATAAATGTCATTGCATTTTTTGCAAATGGCGTCACAGATCGCCATTTTGAAAAAAAATGGCCGCCACATTTGTGTGGATAATAATAAATTATTTACTTCTTTGTATTGTCTTTTTTAACTTAAAGTAATGAATTTTATAAGTATAAAGTAGATAAGTAATTAGAGTTAATGTAGGACTAATCGTCTATCTAGATTTTGTTTTTTTTTAATGCGTAATTTAAAAGTACATCGCTGGCTAACTGTTATAGAAGAATTCATTTTTTGTAAAAACTAAAACGGAACAAATTAAGTGTTATGCATATTTCGATAGAACAAATATAGAACTAATTATTTAATGTATTTGTTAATCCGCAGGGTATGGTCAATCGCTAGGTACAGGGACATCCGATAATGCCAAATCTCGACATAATGCAATAATACGAAACCGGCATGGTACGAACTTGGCCAATTTTACTTGAAATATATATTTTTTTGCTTAAATTTGCTTAAATTACTGCTCCCGTCCTGGGAGCGGCGGGCGTGTCAGACTTTTACTGACTTAAACCCACTCATGTTCCTTCTGTTGCCCTTTATGTCCCGGGGTCACGGTAACTATAAACATTCCGCAACCTTACTTGTAATATCATTGGACTGAAAATACAAGAAGGCGGTATTTTTTGTAACTTATGAAAGTTCCATAAATAACCCCCATGATTCTTCAGCCATTTTAACTAACACAATTAAAATAAAACAAAGGAATGAAACTCCCTGCCGGCGTCTGTGTTTCCAAATTCATATAACCCGGAAGTATTTAAAAAACGAGTGCATAGGCATCTACTGGGTAAGCTCGCTCCATCGTAGGCTCCGTCTATGCCCTCGGGCTAGTCTAGGACCAAGAGCAAGCCCATAATAATAATAAAAAAAAACTCCAAATAACTACATCCAAAAATAGACTATCCAAATCTTCATAATATCCGTTAAAACCGAGAGCTATTAGACGTGTTTAATAATGAATAGCATGTCTGTCATCGTACCCGCAACCGCAACGTCACAGGACCGAATCCGACACGGGAACGTGACGGTAACGACTCAAAGAATAATTTAAAAGGTGTGAATCCTTTAGATTTACAATGTGGATTGTGGCTACGTTTAGTGTTTGCTGACTTCGGGAATTGTTTGGAGAAGGGAATTAGTGGAGTTTGTTTAGTTATTCAATACGCAGGTTAGGAGTAGGGAAAAGAGATAAAGACTAAGCTAAAATTATTCAAATTAGGACTGCAATAATATCATATCTACTGTTCTACATTTCATGAAACTATAAAGATTTTGTTTTGTATAAATAGAATCGGATAACATAGTGCACCTAGAAAGTTTTTTTTTTATAAAAAGAAGAATATATTTTGTTTCTCAGAAGTAATTTTAGAAAAAAAAACTTAAAAACTTTAAGCTATTACAATTTTTTTTCAAGATTTTCAGTCATTTTCGGTCATACGTTTAACAAATTATAATAAGTGTCTTTGTAGTCATGACTACTTCAGTACAGATTAATTAAAGTAAAAGTCAAGTCAAGTCATTAAGCCAAAGTTTTAAGTTAAGAGCGTCAATCGTGCAGTCGATTACATTTCTTTTGTTGTCAAAACCAGCGGAAATCATTAAACTTTACTTATAAGTGTACTTGGAACTTTGGAAATTTAATTTGGGAAAAAATGGGGAATTTGTTCTACTGTTTGTTTATTGGTTTTCAGATAATTCCGAATAAGTTCGACAAATAATTGGCGTCCAGTGGGTTTTTGGATAATTGACGCTGAATTTTTATTTATTTTTTCCGTACCGATGTACTAAGCACGCTTAAGATTTTCTTAAAAAAAAAACAACGTGATATATTTTTTAAAACTAGCTTTTTTAATTATAATTTTGATATCGCATTGTACCTGGATTTGCACATGACATAGAATGAGATATATTATACATACATACATACGATCAAAAAAAAACCTGGTTTTCGGCAGTCGGATAAAAAACAGTCGTGTATATACGACTCAGTCGTATACTTTATTGAATCCCATTTTAGGTACACTCTGTTAATACAAGAATGACGTACAATCGCCAGGGCAAAGAAAGACAAACATAGTAAAAAGAAACCTTCAAATACATAGTGCTTTTTTTTTTTGAAGTGAAAACTTCTTTAGCGGCGTTGAGCACTTTTTCTGTAATGGGTATAAAATCTTAAACTCGCGTCAGGACACGTGACCTGATCGAAAAAGCGTAGGACGATTAATCAAGTTTTCACTTCTGCCGGCACTCCCGGAGTGCAACCCGTCTTTTTTTATTTTTTTTGGTGAGTGGGAAATCATCCAATGACTGCTCCCGTCCTGGGTGCGACGGGAGGGCGTGTCAGACTCTTACTGACTAAAACCCACTCATGTTCCTTCGATTGCCCTTTACGTTCCGAGGTCACGGTAACTATTATAAACATTCCGCAACCCCTAAACATTCCGCGACCCCGAATACATAGTGCTCACGTCATGAATACAAGCTGTCACCTCGGTTACACCTGCGTTCTGAGGGCCTAGCCAAGTGGCTTGTAGAATAGAAACGAAAACGAATAGATTGTCAAATGTATGGAACTGACATAAGCTTTCGCTAAACAATTTGACATCTCCATACATTTGACAATCGTTTTCGTTTCGCTATCTATTCTACAATGCCACTTGTCTAGGGGGGCAGTTTGTCCTTCGATTACTGCTTTGCCACCGTGGATAATAGCATGATGTTATGAGGTCTCCTCGTTCTTCTGTAATATTATCATCTATATATCTATATAATATAAAAGGAAGTCGTGTTAGTTACACATTTTATAACTCAAGAACGGCAGAACCGATTTGGCTGAAAATTGGTGGGGAGGTAGCTTAAGGCCAGGGCACGGACATAGAATACTTTTTACCAAAATATCAATACCAAAAACTTTTTTTCAAAAAAATAATAACCGCCTTCAAAAACTAAAAACCCAAAAATAACTAAAATTTCGGAAGTCGGTGGCAACATAAATTGACTGGCAGAACAGAAGCCACCGACTTCCCAAATTTTAGTTATTTTTGGGTTTTTAGTTTTTGAAGGCGGTTATTATTTTTTTGAAAAAAAGTTTTTATTTATTACTTTTTAGTGTCGACTCCAAATGTAGATATAGAAACTTGAAGAAAAAACACACATCGTCTATGAATATTTCGTCAATTTTTTTTGTTCTTGGTGAATTTTTCGAGAACCACTGAACCGATCGCCACAAAATTTATATGGGACCACCCCTGAATCATGACTTATCAAACAAAAAAAGAACCATCAAAATCCGTTTACAATTGACGGAGATATCGCGTAACAAACATACAAAAAAAAAAACAAAAAAAAGAACATACAGACGAATTGAGAACCTCCTCCTTTTTTAAAGTCGGTTAAAAAATATGATATAATGCGGGTGAAACCGCGGGGGAGATAGTTACTTATAAAACAATTAAATTGCTTCTAAGGGTGACCAAAGGAAACAATTTTTTTCGGGCCCACTATTAAACGGTAACGTTTATTAATCATTATCCACATGAAACAAGTGATCACCTTATTATAATTAAAACAACAAATATTATATAGATATCTAACGGGAATAATGAAATAATAGTAAAAAACTGTTACGGAAAAATGCTTGTTTAGGAGCGTTTTACATTTATTTGAACGTGAAAATAAATATATTAAGTAAAACGAAACGTATCTAATTAACATCCCGTTGTAGATGCTCTGTGGTACAGTTTCAATGAGTTTGACACTGACAGACTACATTTTTAGGCTAAGCTCATACGACCGCGCGAAACCACGCGGTACCACTAACCGCGCGGTACAAGACCAAAGTAAGCAGTGATTAGCGGGCCATCCACTAACGTTCATTCCTGCCGGAATGTACAATCCTTACAGAATGAACGCCAGTGGATTTGCAACAACGAGAAAGAATGACGGTATTAAAATCCCACCATCCATCCCGTCGCGACAATCCTTACGGAATGAAAACCAGTGGATTTGCAAGAGCAAGAAAGAATGACGGTATTAAAATCCCGCCACCCGTACCGTCGCGACAATCCTTACGGAATGAACACCAGTGGATTTGCAAGAGCAAGAAAGAACGACGGTATAAAACCTCGCTACCAGTCCTGTCGCTACTGGCGCGACGCGCGCTGTGATCAAGTTAGTGTCTGTTTATAAATATAAATATGTTCTGCCTAAGTGTAGGGCCTGAGTGCCCGCTCAAATCGAGCGTCTAGCAGGGCGGGGCGTGCGGCGTCCATATCAAACAGATGCATTTACACGTAGGTGTCCTGAGTGGCGACCTAGTGGCGCGAGAACAACTTGCACGCAACGCTGCACGCTCCGCTCAACGCTCCGCTGAACGCTCTTCACTCAGTTCGTACACTAAGGCATTTTGATGCAGGGTGATGCAGAGACAAATCATGGTAGATGCAAAATGCAAAGGTACAAAAATAATACCAAAATTAAATATATATATTTACATAATATAGTAGTATATATACATATAAATACATATAGGTACACTCACATAAACATAAAGATAAATATAAACATAATTGTTGCAAAATGAAAATAATCCATAAAGATTATTCAAAATGACGAGCATTCCTTTCAAATGACAACAATCTTCATAAAATAGGAGGATTGTCACCATCCACACACGCGCAATCCCTCGGTATGGCTGACAAGATGCAAAGTGACAGGAATGTACACAAACGTGTGGATGGTCACTGAAGGATTGTTTTTCCTGCCGGACTGGCGTGTCGTGATAAAGCCAGGGGAAAGAACGAAGGATTGTGGTTTAGTTAGTAGCTTCAACGGTTTTATTTTATCCCGTCGCATTTCTGTACGGATTGAACGACGGGACAAGCCTGAAGGAATGAACGTTAGTGGATGGCCCGCTATTATTATCGTTGGCATTACCGCGCGTTCTACATTCGTTTTACGTAGGTATATGTTCATTCGATTGCCGCGAGTTGAGACGGGTAGACGTATAAATAAAAATGTGGACGAAGTTTAAAAAGAAATGCCATAAGGAATCTTAATTCACATAAAATAAAAATAATAAGAATTATTTTTAATTTGACAAACATGCTTGACGAAAGTCTTTCACTTGAAATAGGATGCACCCAATATTGTCTTTGTCTTTTTCTGCGACGACTCAGCCTTCGGTATAAAATCCATAAACAAATTGCCTCCTCCTTGTCTGTTGTCACGCAACGTTGACACCCGAGCTGCAAGTACTTACATATGCCGTCAAGAGAACGCACCAACCGCGCGGCTACGCGCGGTTGTGGCGCGTAACGTAATCTTAGCCTTATTGTTTCCGATAGTTTTCTAAGATGAGTGCTTCTCCTGTTCTTCTCGTATTTTTATTCAATGGAATTTACGAAAATGGCATCTGTAGATACAGTGCATGATCTACAAAGCTGTTGTAATAATTGTGCAGCACGATTTCAACGAAATGTGCGACAGCTTTACTTATGATATCATTGATGACAACAGTAAGTAAATTAATCGTGTAAATCACATCAAAACCTATTACGTAGTACAAACATGGTTTAGATTTATGAACAGTGCACTATTCTAACATTAAATACCTAGGAAACCTATTCACTCATTAAACAATCGCTCTTGTAAGATTTTTGGTCATTATGAGATTCATATTTTGATTGTCGTATTTCACAATATTCCGGTTAGATAGAGTTTGCTAATATTACCACTGTAATATAGAGATTATAAGGAATAAACGAACGTGCATTTCATTAATATATGCCACAATTTGTGGTGGGCCTATTCCCCGAACAAAAAAAATTGTCACCCATCCATTCATCCTTATAAATTTTCACAGTTATAATATTTATTGGTAAGATGTGTTGCCCAACGAATAACTGAAAAGTGTTAGGGTGAAAGAGAGTATTTTCTGTCCTATTCACGCAAACTTTAAACCTACATTACAATATCATAATCGCACTCACAAGAGTTCTAAAACACACATAACATGCATTTAATTTAATCTGTGCCGGGGTGGCAAACGCGGAAAATCGAGGCGTATATGTCGAAAATAATTATTTGTTTTGTTGTAACAAAACTTTGCGGCAACAATAACAGTGAAATAATGCTGGAAACTTTTGCCCTCATTAAAATGTTTGAAAGTTGGTACAAAACTACGGTCCGCTTTATTTGGTGGCAACATTGCTACTTGTAATGTAAATATTTGTGTACTTGCTTTTGAGTTTGAGTCTTTGACTAATATAGAATTATTTATGACTAGGTTTAGCGTGTGACTTCTACGCGTATCACCCACGTGTAACTACGTTTTATAACGTATTTTAACTAAAGGCGGAACCACATTACCGTGTCGTGGCGCGCCATGATGCTTACTGGCGTGGCGGTGAGTGTGCACACTTACGTGTCGTGTCGTGGCGCATTCTGGAGTTTTTTCTGAAAAGTACTTAACGAACCTTTGCAGCGTTCAAACGTGCATAATGTTTTCTTTTGATGAACACCTACAATTTCTCTTAGCATTGAAATTTCTTCAGACCAAAAAAATAAAAGAAAATACTAGGTTCACCCTATTTTATTTTATTCAGAAAGGAACTCCAACAAAGGATACACATTACATGCATTATAATACAAAGTTCTTTGAAGATTTGTGCTCCTTCAGTTATAGGAGAACACATCATGCATACATCATCATTTTAAACATAGTTTAGAATTGTATAAGTTAAAGTACACGATAAAATTGAAATCAAAGTAAAATTAAACAGTATTAAATTGAATTAAACATGAACGTAAAATTAAATTAAACATTTGAAATTAAAACACGGGTTAAATAATATCCTGCGACAACTCACACACGGCCATCTGATCCCAAACTAAGCAGAGCTTGTACTATGACAACCAGACAACTGATAAACATACTTATATAATTTATAAATACATACATATTATACATAAATCACACCCAGACACAGAACAAACATTCATGCTCATCACACAAAGTTTGTCCTGGGTGGGAATCGAACCCACGACCTCCGGCTTAGCAGTCAGGGGCACTAACCACTAGACCAACAGGTCCGTCATAATAAATAGTAAACAATTGAAGAGTAAAATTAAAAAAAAATAACATTAAAATATTCTAAAACACAAATAATACAATGAAAGAGAAAAAAAAAACAGAGGATTGTTAATTTTGTATAATTATTCATTTATCCCTTTTTAAATAAATAATAAAGTATATATCATTGACTTTCAAAATTTCAGTAATTCCTTTCCAAACACCATTTTACAAGTTCAATAAGATCGTCAGTATTTTTGCTGGAAATATTAATAAATTCAAAAGTGCCCGCCAGATGTTCGGTTCGCGCCACGAGCCACGCGCCGGTACAGAAACACATTTTGCCCGTGTGTCGTGTCGCGTCATAAACCCCCACCACCGCTCTGGCGCAATCGGTGGCGAGCAGTCGGCGACACGGCCGAACGTGTCGCGCCACGACACGCCATACAAGTGTGTCTCTAACCATACTAAATGTATGAAACCGATATGCTTCTGGCGCGCCACGACACGCCACGACACGGTAATGTGGTTCCGCCTTCACGCTCGATTCACCTATGTTCAAACCGTTACTGTTATTTTGATTATACTGTTATGTAGGCAGGTATTGGTGACGCAAGTGCCGATTGTTCCGGGCACATTTACTAGAAAATTCGGGAAAGATCCACAACGTTCTAGAACGTTCGATGGAGTTCCGAGGGGTCAATTGAGAAACTTCCAGATCATCGTCGATCATTCGCGGTGTTACTGGAATGTTCTCGAATGTACCTGGGTACCTCGGGTTGTCGAACTTTCTAGAAAATGTGACCGGACGATATAAATAGCACGCGGTCCCCGCGCCGACTCAGTTCAGTTTTGGTAACTGGAACTGGAACTACTACTGCGATATAAAGAGTGTGTTTTGTGAGTGTTGTTGTGTTAGTTTGTGTCAGTGAAGTGTTAAAGTGTTTGTAAATTCTAATGAAGAAATCGTGTTTTTTTCGAGTAAAACGTACTTTTATTTATCTCGAAACCTCAGCTCGTAACAATATTAACGATCGATTAATCTAATGAACGACTCGCCTACAGTTCATTTAAACTGAGTGCTGGTTTGATTTCTAAAGTTATGGGTAGTTAGTTAACTAGAACAATGTCAATGGTGCCGATTGTTTTATTCACAAACTAACCTAAATTTAAGTAAAGTGCATCTTTCTCTTTCCTTTCATTAAGAAAAAGACAGAAGATAAAACATAAGTTAAGTCCTGACAAATTAAGACACTCCATAGATATTTCACTCCCAGAAATCTTTAGCAGACTAAAAAGTTTGTTACGATTCTGGGAAAGTGTAGGATGGTTGGAATAGGCGATTAGTCACTCACGCACAATGGCCCATTTAAGAGGCTAAGTGCGGACAAGCCCAGCGAAACTAAACTAAACCAAACTAGATATTTTAGACGTGATTAAAAACATGATGACTAAAACTGGATTATTCCGATCTGTCACCCCGTTTTGTCCCCCAGTTAGCAATGTGTGGAACACATTTTCTTCACGCTACTGCGCGCCTAGTACTTTTGATTGATTTGAATACTAAATATCTCAGTATTTTCAGTATTTTACCAAGCCATGGGGACAAAACGGGGTGACAGATCGGAATAACCCCTAAAACTGCGCCAATTTTCTTTAGGCGCGCGCTGTCTAATTTGTCAGGACTCAACGAATATGTATCTTCTATCCTTTTTTTTTAGGGGTCCGTACATAGTACCTACCTCGAAAGGTAAAAACGGACCCCTTATAGGATCCCTTTGTTTTATATAAGTATAAATGCATACATATCTGAGGTTGATTACACCCACACACAGTACAAACCAGTTTGCACTGAGTGAGAAGCGAACCACCTATGGCATCCCGTCAACAATAACAGCCTGTCGTTATCTAAATTGTAAGAAGCGAAATATTTGTCTTATCAATACATATTAAATAAAAAAAAAAACAAAAGAACGCTACGAATTTCACTCTCCACAATTCCTCCCTATAATTCATTTCAGAAGTATCAAAATCGTTTACAACAAAATTTTAGTAATAATAAACGGTCAAGAAGTTAGGCGGAGTACTTTTTAATACTTAACTCACAAAGTTCTGGTTCGTGTAGCTTGTAATTTTTTATTTAAGTTGAAAAATGGTAAAATGAAATAGTACATCACAACAGCTGCCGGCAATTCATTGATTTATGATCCGTGAGATCACTACATATATATAAAACAATGACGAGCCTGTTGGCCTGCTAAGCCAGAGGTCGTGGGTTCGATTCCCACCCAGGACTAACTTTGTGTGATGAGCATAATTGTTTGTTCTGTGTCTGGGTGTTATTTATCTATAATATGTATGTATTTAAAAATTATATACCTAAGTATGTATATCAGTTGTCTGATTACCATAACACAAGCTCTGCTTAGCTTGGAATCAGATGGCCGTGTGTAAGATGTCCCAGGATATTTATTTATTTTATTTTATTTTTAATGTCCCTATGTATGCTTAGATTTCTTAAAGTAGGCAACGAATTTTGGTGCGATTTTTAATTGGTGGAGTTATTCAGGAGGAAGAAGGTTTAAATGTATAATACTTGCATATTATTATTATAATAGAGAAAGGCTGTGATGTTCAACACGCGTGCGAAGCTGAAATGGGTAATATTAAAAAAAAAAGATCTACTACGTTATCAACTCTAAGTCAGACTGCTTGGCCTGTTATTGATGAATGAATATATATGAATAAATGTAAATACTATGTGATATCTCTGTAGTATTTTGGTTCTGATTCTATATGACAGCATTTGTAATAGGCAAGACGACGAAAAAAAATAATAATTAGTCCGTCAGTTAGATTATTAAAAAAATTTGGACACGTATTTTTTCTTTTTTCTCTTAAACGAAAAATGACGACGATACAGTGCGTTGAATTGAAGTTGCGCGTGACGTCACGATTAGATACAATTTTTGCAGGGCGGTGACGTCAAAAGCCCCCACTCCGGAACTTTGTTGCTCTTTATCTTTGTATTAATTTGATCAAGCTAAAAATACGTATCCCGTATTTTTGGCCGATCTACAAGACGGACTAAACAGAATGCCATTTTTTTAATGCTACAACAGTAAAATTCAATAATTTTGAATTTCTGTTTGACTTTAATTTAGTTGAAAATCTATGTTTCTGCCTCGATTACAATCTTAAATGCGAACTCTAGTCTGAAATCCCGATAAAATTCATAATTCAATCTGATGATATTAGTGGGAAAAGAAAGGGTTCCCTATTTTATTACACGCGGACGAAGTCGCGGACAAAAGCTAGTAAGTTCATAATTTATTGATGGTTTACGATATCGCTAATTAGATATTTACAATTTTAGTGTGCTAGACAACACTGTAATTTGTTGATTTCTATTTTAACGTCACTTTTCGTAACTCTATCGATTTTTTACAATCTCGCGAGATAGATTATAAACTGACGGTATTGAAGATCTTACGGACATATAAAACATTTCATGTCTACGGTTAGATCGAATGTATTATTACCAAATTACATGTTGTGATTTCTCTGTATGTGTGATTTTGTAAATCTTTTGAGAAAATAAATGTCATAAAAATCATAAAATCATATTTATTTTGTAAATAGGTTATATATATAACACTTTTACACGTCAATATTTTGTTTTTTTATTTATTTTAAGCTAACGATGGGGCCGGTGTTTCGTAGCTGGACTGCTCTGAGAAGAAACATCCGAAACAAACTCAGAGGTCAAAGTCTCTTTTAAAGTCCATACAATCGTATTGGTCAAAAATGTGCGAGAACCATGAAGGTTAATGTCTGAGGCACTCTCTTGATGAGAGAAGGACACAGATTTGAGTGGACCTGTCCAGACAGTGCAAGCATTTGTCAGTAATCGTTTAGCTCAACTAAAAACTAAGGAGCCCAACGTCTTGACGAACAGTACCAAAGTAAGGGCATTTGGGTAGGCCGCATTAAATACTCAAACCGTCAGACCGCATATTTAAATAAAAAAAAACCAACGACTTCCATAGTCCTCACATTCACAAAAAAAAATGTCACAAAAACATATACACAATACTTTAAAAAGTACATATCAATGTCAAATAGTAATACATAAAAAAAAGATTACATACTTTAAAAAGTACACATCAATGTCAAATAGAAATACATAAAAAAGATTATATACTTTAAAAAGTACACATAAATGTCAAAATAATAATTGAAATGTCAAAGAGAAAAGAAATGTAAAAAAAGTAAATAATGGCCAATGTATTAATCGAAACAGCTCAATCCCAAGCATTTGAATCCTCAATGTAATCTTTAACAGAGTAAAAAGCTTTCTGACAAAGTTTACGTTTTATAAATAATTTAAATTTAGTAATGCTAAGTTCTTGAATTTGTCTGGGTAGTTTATTATAAAAGCGTATACATTGACATTTAAACGAGCCACCTATTTTCTTAAGCCTAGTTGAAGGAACTATGTATTTGTCCTTATTTCTTGTATTTATAATATTATGGATATCACTGTATTTTTTAAACAAATTAATATTTTTATGCGCGTACAACAAATTTTCATATATATATTGGCACGGCACAGTCATAATATTTACCACTTTAAATTTGTCTCTGAGGGAGTGTCGAGGACTCAGTTTATAAATTGAACGAATAGCCCTTTTTTGCAAAACAAATATAGTTTGAATATCGGCTGCATTTCCCCACAATAGAATGCCGTACGACATCAAACTGTGAAAATAGCTAAAATAAACTAATCGGGCTGTTTCCAAATCAGTTAAACCACGAATTTTTCTGACGGCATATGCTGCAGAGCTAAGTTTCTTAGATAATTTATCTATATGAGGGCCCCACTGAAGTTTAGCATCCAAGGTTATCCCTAAGAATACTGTGGAATCTTCGGGCTTCAATTCCTGTCCCTTTATTAGTACACTGGTTTCTATTTGTCTAACATTTGGTAGCGTGAACTTAACAAGTTTAGTTTTTTTCTCGTTCAGCAGTAGATTATTTACGTTGAACCAGTTGACTATTGACGCGAGAGAACTATTTATGATGATCAACACATAGCTGTTGACGTCTTAGTTTAAATAAAAGTGAAGTGTCGTCTACGAACAACACTATATCATGCTTATCTTTAATAAGATAAGGCAAGTCATTTATATAAATGAGGAACAAAAAAGGGCCAAGAATTGAGCCCTGGGGGACCCCATTCTCACAACAGATCCAGGTGACCTTTTACCGTTCACATCAACTCTTTGAATCCTATCACTCAGGTACGAAGAGAGAAGATTCAGAGAGGAGGCCCGGATTCCATAGTGGTGTAGCTTCCTGATTAAAGTTTCATGGAGAACGCAATCGAATGCCTTGGACAAGTCGCAAAAAACGCCCAATGCATCGCATTTGTCTTCCCATGCATTATAAATATGTCCTAAAAGTTCAACACCAGCATCAGTTGTTGAACGACCCCTGGTAAATCCAAACTGTTTTTTATGCAAAAGCTCGAGTTCATTAAAATGTATTTGCATTTGATTTAAAATTAGTTTTTCAAAAATTTTACTAAAAGTGGGTAGCACTGAAATTGGTCTATAATTACTGGGGTCAGATGTGCTACCTGATTTAAATAATGGTATTATTTTACTATATTTCATTAAGTCAGGAAACTTACCACAATCAATACAATTATTAAAGATATTGGCTAAAGTTGGAGCTACAATATTTATTATAGATTTAGCAACATCAACAGAGTTATCCCATAAATCTGCAGTCTTTTTAACATTTAATGAGTGAAAGGTTTTAATTACATTTTTACAAGTGACATGCTCGAATTGAAATTCAGAATCACATGCCGGGACATTTTCTTTAAGTAAAGCTTCTGCAGCTATGGGTGATGAATTTAGACATTTAGTAGTCGAAACGGGAATATCTGCAAAGAACGTTTCAAAAGCCGCGGCGACTTCAAGGTCTGATTTAATTATATTATTATCAATATTAAGGCTATAATCACTATTTCGGTTCTTAGACTTTCCAGTTTCGCTATTAATGACATTCCATGTCATTTTAACAACATTATTACTATTTTTAATTTTTGAACTTAGGTAGCGTGACTTGGCCGTGTAACAGACTTGTTTAAATAACTTAGAATATTTCTTCACATATGTATTGAATTCAGTACTTCTAATGTAAGTCCGTTCTTCATACAACTCAAAAAGACGTTGTCTACTTTTATAAATACCAATGGTGGCCCAGTCACTAAAAGAAGCATTACTGTTTACAGAAATATTTTTTGGAATAAACGTGGAATTAAACTGATTGCAATATAAATTAAAAAAGTCGGTATATTGTTGATTTGGATCATCATTGGTTGACAATAATGGTAATTTATTAAGCAATTTGGTTTTAAATGTTTCCAAACAATGTTTTGATTTAGGGTTAACAGTGATATCAATTTTTGCAATTTTTTTGTTTAAAATTGGTATTGCAATTAACTGTCCGCAGTGGTCGGAGTCTAGTAAACTAATAATTTTTTTGTGGGTAGGTACAATGTCTGTATAAATGTTATCTAAGCAAGTAGCGCTGGTGGGAGTTATTCTAGTCGGCTCTAAAAATAGGTTTACAAGATTGTATGATTTAAGTAAACTGGTAATTTTAGTATTTAGGCTCGAATTATGTAATAAATTAATATTGAAATCACCACAAATAATAATAGACTTAGCAGAGTCACAGATTTTGTGTAACACTTATTGTCATTTAGGTAGTAGAGAGCCTCCTGTACTTTAGATTTTTTTTATGGATGGAAAATTATTAATTGAATACCAGACTTTAACTGACTAACAGCAACAGATTGGAGTGCATTTGAAATTAAGGCCCGTATTAATGGACGTTACTCAAATACGATCTGAAGTGCGATATCATTTTATACCGGATTATTGCGATGACAGGAGCTCGAGATCGTCGCTAATTAATAAACGCATCTCAGTTACCAAGATCAGCTACTCATTGCGCTGTACTTGATGTGAACGAATACGTCACAAAGTGTCAGGTTTCGTTTATTAATCAGTCTACACTCAGCTGATGACGTACACCTAATCCGTAACTTCAGCTCAACTTCAATATCGTTTATTAATACAAACAAGATCTTAAGCTTGGCATCAAGTACGAGTTTTGATCTGAGTAACGTTTATTAATACGGGCCTACGGGCCTAAGTGACGTTTGAATATTTGAGGGTTAGAGTGACAATGACAACAACAGATTTGAGAGCGTCTTAAAATTATGTGACTGTCCGGCCTCCTTTCATTCTTTCCTAATCCCCTAATTATATGTGCTTTTATTAAATTTATTTCTTGTAATAACATTAAACTCTAAGCGCCTTACTAATAAACTCTGCATAAAGTTGTGACAGGTTTATACGTCAAAAAATGTATGGTTACACAGGCTTTATTCATTGCATAACTTTACACAGTGATTATTAGTAAGGGCATAACTCTATATCTATCTAGTATAAAATATTGTATATACTTATTATTTATTTTAACAAAGGACATTGACCACCATACTATAGGACGCCGTTGCGCATAAAAAATAATGTAATCTTAGTGTAAATTGAATATAAAAGAGGGGAGAGGTCGTACTTTCCAAGGAAATAAAAATTATCTACATATTTTTAGGGGTTTTTGTTGAATTTTGATTTATATGTGCAAGTTTTTAAGTTAGTTATGTACCATAACTTCTACCAAAAAAGTACAAATTACAACAATATTATGATTTCTATTCTCATAAAACAAAACGGAATAGTTTTAAACAAACCAAGGAAAGTTCCCAAGTAAATGGTAATTAGGTCATACTAAATCTAAGTGGCTTATAGGCATAAAGAGTAGAAAATAAACAGGCCCCGCATAGAATAGGGTTTTCTATCCCCTTTTTAATTGTTATAATTTATTTTTAAAATGATGTTTACATGATTCGAGACACAATAAAGACAATAGCAGGGCGACAGCCGGCTATCGCTTGGTCACAAAGGGTTAGGTTTAAGGTGGTAAGACGAGGACGGGCGGACATGACGAAACTATAAGGGTTCTTTTTGTAAAAACCATTTGAAACTAATTTATTATTGTAAACAGACAAAATCTTATTTTAGTCATCATTGCAATGCGTGTAATTAAACATTTGAAATATTAATGTGTTTGTGTGGAAATAAAAATATTCAAAAGTCAATGGCATTTATTTCACTTAGATTATTTACAAGCACAACTGAATTGTCAGAGTTGGTCGTTTATTCTAAATACTCTGTATGTTTTAGCTGTTGATGTCCATAAGCTCGTTCAACACACATTACACTTCAAGAGTTTAGAGATGCTCATTCGAGTATAATATAACATTCCTGAGAGAAGAGGATGTTCTTCTGACATCTGAAAATAAATATAATAAATATTATTACATATTGTTGATTGATCTTAGCATTAGTTTAATAGGAAATTCGTCCGCGTGGAAACCGAAAATGATTCTAATAGGATTTTCAAATAGTTTTTTTCGTTATCTGCTGTTACAGTTAGCTGTACAACAAAATACAAATAGTGCTATTGACTTGGACCATCTTTGGTATTATCCATAATAACGTATAATATTGTTGATAATATAACAATAATGCGCTCATTTTCTACTACACTAACGTCAAAAAAACGTGTAAATACAATATAATAAGATACTAACCGTTGCCGGATTAATCCAGTATCGTAGAATTGTAACCATTGCATCCGTTGCTTCCCCCAGTTGGCGACGGGGTAGAGGATGTCCAGAGCAAGGGGGGCACAGTCCACACAGCGTGTTATTTTTATTTTAACAAAATTGTCGGTACTGCCTAAAGAGAGAAACGATCCGAAGTCGTAAAAACGTCGACGTACGAAAGTTTTTAAAAGATTGCTTGATCGCGCAGAAATCGGAAGAGTCTGCTGTACACGAACTAACCGCAATGATTCGTTATCTAATAACGCAAAATAAACTCAATTTTCAATAAAAATATTCGTCGCTTTGTTTTACTTGAAAGTGTCAATTTTGACTGTTAACATTTGAATTTCCGTGGCAGTGCTGCCCACAGCTGATAAAAATCAACCATAAGTGATAACTTAAACACCTAAATACTTTTTGTTAGTAAAATAACATTATTTTAGAAATGTTAATTAAATATAAATTGTTGGTAACGCAAATGAATGTTATATTCGTAATTATTTTTGAGACATCAACGTGTGCTCTTAAAAATAAAATATGTAATACTATCAGTTAAGACTGATTATGGGAAAGTTTATGAAATTGGCAACACCGCTTTTACTTAAGTACGTCATTAAAGGAAGAATGCAACAAAGTCGAATAAATAACTAATTAAATATAAAATATTAACCCCTAAAAAGATTTCCATGAAGTTATTTTAGGAAAGTTAAAATATTATGTTATGATTTATGAGTACATTTTTGTGGCTATGCCCTCTTATTTTAAAGCGATGCTAGATTTGAACATTCTCCTTTAAATTCCGTGTTTTGAGTTTGTTTCAGGAATCGCCACAAAAATTCAAAATTATTAATGTAGATATTTTTCATATTGTATCCCTAATTCACATGAGTCAAGTAACACAGAAAGCATTTAAACAAACGAAAATTAAACTTATGTAAAACTTAAGGCCCGTATAAACTTTTATAAAAGTTCACCGAGCATCTTGACGCTTTATATTGGCATTTCAAAACCGTTTAGATGCTTTATACTGTATAACGGTTGGATAATGGTATATCAAAATGCTTTTGTGAAGCCTTTAGTTTCAGTGCAGCAAACCACAATGCTGTTGTACAGCTTTCAGCTGTTTTTAGTGCATTTGAATTTACAGTAGCATTTTTAAGTAGTAAATAAATGCTCAATGTTGTTTAATAGCATAAATATGAATCATTATAATGCCACGAAAATCCTCTATACAACTTTTAGCTGTTTTTAGTGCCTTAGGGTCTACAATAGCATTTTAAAGTAGTAAGATAATGCCTAATGCTGGTTAATAGCATAAACTTGTATCATTATTATGCACCGAAATTCGTTATACGGCTTTGAGCTGTATTTAGTGCCCTTTGTTGTGTAATAGCACATCTAAGTGCTAAGTAAAAGCCTAGTGCTGCTGAACAACATGAACGTGAACCTATGTGATGCTTGTATTTTTAAAGATCAACTGAGTGCTGTTGTACTGCTAACAGCTATTTAAACAAATACAAGTGAGGTATTGAAATGTGTAAAGCTGCATATACATTCAATTTACTGCATTCGTAAAACCATTTGTCGACATCTGTGTGTATTGCGTAACAGTGTGTTTAGCATACGTTTATAATGAAGCTGGTCAAGTGCGAGTCGGACTCGCGCAACAAGGGTTCCGTAGAATGGACACCTACATTCATCAACAATATTTGAAAAAAAAAAATAACTACAAATTTCCGGATTTCGGAGTTTTTTCTTTACTTTTGCTACATAACATTGCCGATTAACTGATGAGGCCTACGTTATTGAGATTTGTCACAAATCTACAGGGTGAATAATTATATATCTGTATTCTGTTATGTTTGTGTGTTTTTATACCTACGTTGGATTTTGAAAAATATATTATCTTCAATATCCATCCCTACGGATTTAAGTTGTACAAAAAATCTGAAATGGGTTTTATGGTTTTGCTCATAGATCCCTAAAATTCCGTTCAAGTAATGGCACCAATTCAGTCTACATCAAGTCTACTGGTATATCGGTGAACTCATATAGAACTACTTTATAGTCAATGGCACTACAGTGGTTCATCAAAAGTCTTCTCTCTGGCCTCTGGCCTTAATAATTGTACATGTGTGAGTATTTATACTGCTGGCGGCATTAAGTAGCCTTTTTAAACGCTCACCGGGCTGCTATAGGCTGCCACCATTTTGTAAATATTTTATAACCTAAAAATAATATCCTTCTGACCCATTTATAAAAGTAATAGACCTATATAATAATAATTAACTAAATCCAATACTTCCCAACCAATACTGTTATGTTAATTATGCAAAATTCGTTCTATACTAAGAATTCAAAATTGTTTTGGTTAATTCACACAATAACATTTTATATCAAAATCACAAAATATCAAAGGCGCTCGAAAATTTTCAAAGAAACTTATATAGATATGTACAGTAAACTACATTGCGCAGTAATATTTGATGGTATGCAATAAAAAAAGAGTCGAAACCTAACCCAGTAATATAAATTTTGTTTTAAAAATGGTGTCACGCACTGAGTTTTGGCGTCTTCGTTCATATTATATTGCGATTGCGAGCAAAAGTTGATAAATTGCAACGACGGGACGTTCAGAGTATTATAATAATTATTAGTACCGTGGCATTAGGTACGTTTTTGCAATGATGTAGGGTTACATTCTAATGCTGGTATAATGCTTTTGTAATGTAATTAGCATCTTCACTATCAATGTCATTGCTAGTGTAATGCTTCTGTGATGCGATTGGCAACTTCGTTGACCGTAATAATGTTTTTTTAGTGCAACTGGTATTTTCTTTGACCACAATAATGCTTCTTTAATGCAACTGGTACTTTGTTTGACCACAATAATGCTAATATAATGCGCCTGTAATGCGATTAAACAACTATTGTGCACATATTAAGGATCTAAAGCCATATAATTTGTGCCCAAATAAGCATTACAGTAGCCGTATAAACGTTTGTAATGCTACTATGGAACTAAATCAACATGCGAAAACGATACAAAAATGCTGTAAGTCGGCCGTTATAATGCTTTGATGTGTTACTTGGGTAGCCACTAATTACTCGAGTCTGGCAGTATTTTTGCAGCAATTGCCGTAGATTTCGGCAAATTGCCATAAAAAAAAATATGTGACGTTTGAGTATTTTGGCATAAAAGTCACCCTTGTTATGGTTTAAGAACTTTATTTTTCTCAAAAGAATTAACAATAATTCACTTACTGAGAAACTAGAATACAAGTGTAAATAACAAAATAACAAACGTACAGAGAATTAAAAAAAAGTAATAGTGGGTAGATACATAAAACAACTTATCATCACCAACCGCGCCGACACGGATACAGAAAGTTACAACATACTAGATGTGGCATAAAGGGCAGCGAGCGTACAAACCAATTTTATAGTTTAAATTTATTGTTTTGAATATTTAATTAGTTTATTAGTTTGAATTTTTTTTTTATTTGTACGGTTTTTTAATAGTTTATGTTTGTAATATTTTTTTTTTAATTAAATAATCATTTATCCATTATGTACGATTTTAATTGTTTTTTAAATGCAGACATACTTTTCTGTTCTTTTATCGTCATTGGTATTTTATTGTATATGTTAACACCCTCATACTCAATATTTCTTTTTCCGTAATTGACTGTTCTGGGTGGGCGCGTTATTAAGTAATTTGAGTTTCGAAGTCTGATTTTTTGGACTTGATGTTTTTTTGTAAAATTTAATGACGTATGAATATCCTTATGAATTATTTTACGTATAAGAATACATGTATAGAACTTGTATGTTTGGTAAATGGTCATTATTTTGGTATCCTCATATATCTTATTTGTTGGCGTCCGAAATTTATAATTAAACAAAATTTTTATTAATCTATTTTGTGCCGTCTGTAGTGTTCCTAGAGTGGTTTTAGCTGCGGTCCCCCAGATTTCAATTAGATAGTCAATGTGGGGTTTCACTAAGGAATTGTATATCATGTACCGAACTTTCCGCGGAAGACATTTCTTTAAGTTGTGTAGAACTCCTGTTAGTGATATAAGTTTGGACCTGATTTTATCAACGTGCGGCTTCCAACTCAGGGAATTATCTAAAATTAAACCCAAATATTTTTCTTTAAATTTTCTTTGAATTTTTTGATCATTTATTTGTAGTTATTTGATATTTTTTTATTTTTTGGAGCTATTATAACATAATTAGTTTTTGTAGTATTAATGGTAAGGAGATTAGATTGGAACCAGTTATTCAGAGTGTTAAGATCCTTTTGAATATGTGGTATCATATTTTCGATCGAGTGCCCAAAGTAAAAAAGACTTGTGTCATCTGCGTATAGGGATATGTCACCTTTGAGGCCAATATGAGATATATCATTAATGTAAATCAGGAATAAAAGCGGCCCAAGTATTGAGCCTTGAGGTACACCGAAATTGACAAGATTTGAACTACTTTGGAATTTACCTATTTTAACTATTTGCTTACGGTTTTGTAAATATGACATAAAAATTTGTAAAGCTTTGCCAGTGATTCCAATATGAAACAGCTTTTGTATTAGTAAATCTGGACTTATTGTGTCAAAAGCTTTTTTGAGGTCAATAAAAATACCTAAAGCTATGTGTTTTTCATCGACTTTGTTTTTAATTTTCGTTATGAGATCTATAGTTGCCGAGAGAGTATTTGAATGAGATCGAAAACCGTATTGTTTGTGATATAAGAAATTTTTTGACTCAAGAAATGTTTCCAAGCGGTTAAACAAAATTTTTTCGAAAATTTTTGAAATTACGGGTAGTACCGAAATTGGGCGGTAATTACATGGATCCGACTTACTTCCAGATTTAAAAATAGGGATGACTTTAGCTATTTTTAAGTGATCGGGGAATGAGCCTTGTTCTAAACATAGGTTAATACACGCAGTAAGTTCACCGGCTATTAAATGATTTATACATTTCACAGACTTTGTAGTCACGCCATCAATGCCAGAACTAGTATTTGGGTCTAAATTGTCGATTATTTTTGATACTTCAACCACGGTTGCTGGTGCTAAAAAGTTAAGCTCCGATTGGTCACTGACTTCGAATTCTTGAAGTTGCTGGTTTCTCTTAAACTTGCTAGGAATAAGGTCTGCTAGAGATGACCCGATGGTTGAGAAGTAACGGTTAAGATATTCACATATTTCCTGTTGGTCTGTGGTAGTACCCGCATCAGTCTCGAGTTTTTCAGGTCCAGTCTTTTCGTGTATTTTATTTTTGGATACTTCATTAATTAATTTCCACATTTTTCGAGGTTTCGTCATATTGTCCTTAAAACGTTTATAGTAGTAAGTGTTTTTCGTTTTTTATATGGTGTTTGCTACTCTAAATTTTGATTCTTCGTATTCTGTTTTTAATTGTGTGTCTGTTTTGTTGTTTTTATATTTTTGCCATAACATATTTCTATTGTTAATATCGTGTATTATTTCCTTTTTTATCCAATCTTGCCTTGGAGGATTCAATATTTTAATTTTTGTGACTTGACTCTTTATTAGACAAGACTGTAATTTGTCCGATAATCTTTTATAAGTTGGTTCTACATCGTCAGTGTCAATAATACTGTTTTCAAAACATTGATATAATTTTGGATAATCCAATGCCGTGTATTCAGTTTTCATAATTGGAGGAGGTTTGTAGTGTTTTATCTCCAGAAATATATGCTTATGGTCAGACATCGAAGATTCAATCATAACCATATGAATGTTATTTTCTTGTAGGTTAGTGGAAATATGATCTAATATGGTTTTGGTTGTAGTTGTTTCACGGGTACAATGAAGACTATTAATTTTATTCAATATTTTGAAGTTATTTTCTTTCAGTGTGTTCTTGTAGCTTCGTGTTGCTCGATCTGGGTTGAGCAAGTCTAAGTTAAAGTCGCCAAATACTATGGCCCTCTGTTTGCTTTGTAACTGTTGCGAATAAATCTCAAGGAATTTGTCAATATTAGTTTTATCGGGTTTGTATATGGCACCAATGCTCAAGGAGAACTTCTTTACATAAACCCAAAGAAAATGAGTATTATCTACACATAGTTCTTCTAGAATATTATGTTTTAAATCGTTATGGACAAATATTGATACACCGCCGCCTTTTTTATTTTCTCTGAAGTTAAAGTAATGTGTGTAACACGGAAGTTGGAGTCTCTTTGCCTCTTCTTCATTTTTGATCCAAGTTTCCGTAAGTACAATAATGTGTGTGGTCCCTTGTAAAGATGTTAATATACAATTTAGCTCATCGAACTTTCCTGGCTTAACTATGCTACGTGCATTAGCATAGAAACAATTTAGGGATTTTTTTGATGTGTTTATATCGGTGTACTTATTTGTAATTTGGTATGATAATCTTTCTAGTTTTTTGGTTCGGTTGTCGGAATAGGTAAAACTGATTGTTCGGCTGTTGAAATTATTTTTGGTTCCCCTTTAATAAATTTGATGATTAGGTTTGTTTCTCCATTCGAAGTACGTTGATGTAGCTCATCATTTAAATTTTGCATAAATTTTCGTTGTTGTGGAGTTTGGTCAGAATAAACTTTTATGTTTTCAATGTGCAGATTATTTCTATTGCGTAGAATAGCTTTCGCTGTTTCTTCAGACGAGAAGCATACTTTTATTGAGCGGGTATATTCCGACTTGTACTTTCCAAGACGTATGATTTTTTCAGGTTGTGGACAATCATTGTATGCAAGTTTTATTACTTTTGTGATTTCGGCTTTGTCATGATTTTTTCGTTCTATTTCTGAATTGCTTTTAGGTTCAGGAATACCAGAGACTACAACATTCTTTGCTCGTTTGTTTCGTTCATAGACTTCATTCACAATTTCTTGATAAGGTGCAGGTGTTTGATTTGATGTTGATGGCGCCATGCATTTGAGGTTGTTGACGTCAGCTTCTAACATCTTAACCTTTTTTTTTGTGTTTTCTGTGATAGTTGTTAGGTTTGTAAGTTTGTTTTTCATATCTTTGTTTTCCTTGGTGATGTTTTCAATAGTAGAACTAATACTACTTACTTCATTTTTTATGGCAGTGACATCTTGACAGAGCTTATTGATGTTTTCTGCTTGTTCACTTTTGGTGTTCTTCAGAAGTAACAACATCTCGGACATTTGCTTTCGCAATTCAGATAACTCAGTTCTTATCAGGTCATCGTCATCAAGTAATTTTCGTTTATTGCGATGGGTAACCTGTGGGGTCGTATCTGTATATGTTTCAGATAGATTTGGTTGAGATCCACCAAACCTTTCGTCGGTGCCACTTCCAGTAGGTGAGCGCAGTACACTCATCTTATATCTGTGTAGGGTCGTACTCACGCGGGTAGATACGTGTACTGTTATGTGCGTAGAACACAAATAATGATGAACTTCTCTCACTCACAAGATATTAGTTGTAACTTTATCACTTTGTTAGGTTAAAGGAATACTATTTTACAATCTCTTTAGATATTCAGAATGGGTTGATGAATAATAAATAACTTTTAAAATAATTTGTGACACGTCTGCTCTGTACGCAAGCTATCGATCAATTACCCTATTGTTCCTTCGATTACCCTTTATGTTCCGGGGCCGCGGTAACTATTAGAACTATTCCGCAATCCTGGAGTGTACTTTAGATGCGAGCTCTAGAATTCGTTTCCTACAAGTAGAACTCCGATATCCCGATAAAACCCATAATCAGATTTGACTACACTAGTGGGAAGAGAAAGGTTCCTTATTTTCCTGCTGGGGACGTCGTGAAATAAGGTCGGCATAATATTATATTTTCTGCATACATGCTTTGTAAGTAATAATAAATGATTTACCGTCTTTTTTGAGAAATGTTTTGCAAATAAAGCGTGGCAGGAGTTTGCATCTTTTTTACCAAGAGATTATGTTTTTTGAGCGTCTTTGACACCCTATACAGTCCAAACCGTTAAACGAATATAGACATAATATGTCTAAATGTGTCACATATTATGTGATTTCATTAAATTTGTGCCAGTGATGTAGGTTATTTTAATTAAAAAAAAGATGAAAACAAATAACAAACAGCCCTGCTGCATATGCTAAAGTTGGTGGCAATTACATGAAACAAAAATATCACAGTCACCAACTTTCAAAATTGCAGTTGGATTTTTTAATTTTTTCGGTGAAAAATATCTGGCGAAACCGTACAAAACTATGAATTTTGACAACCCAAGCCAATCTATGTCATCATTTCCCTAGCCTCTTCACAACTATGTTGGGGTCGGCTTCAATCTTAACCGGATTTAGCTGGAGACCAGTGTTTTACGTGAAACGACTGCCTATCAGATCTCCACAACCCTGTTACTGGGCGACATGATACCCCTAGTTTAGCCTAAAAAAAATAGCGAACTTTAACTCTGACACAAGTCTTTTAAGCAAATAAATCGACTAACACTAAAATCATCAATTCCACTGACATCAGAATAATTACATAATATCTAGATAGATAGATAAACAATTAAATGTCAAACTCTAAATTCGTTAAAATGTGTAGCGACAACAGTATAATTTCATATAACAAGGTTCAGTTACCAAGTGGTAGTTACCAAGACAACATACACAGTAGAAGATTAAATTCTCGACGTTTTCCTTCGCGGACATCGTGTACTGATTTTATTTCTTCATTTCTTCTGATACCCTGGTATCTCGGTTACTGTCGACTCGCGTCTATACAAGTTAAAAGAATTGTGCATTGAAATGTCGGGCACTGTTGAAAAATGTAGTAAAATTAAACTGGTTTTGACCTGAAATTCTTGTAGGACAATTCACAATATTCTATATTATACTTTAAACTTTCGCGTTGCATAAACCATGGCGAAGTAACCCTGGCGAAACGTCAAGCAAAAAACAAATAAATACCCTCCGTCTGAAACGATCGGACGGTATGCATGAGGCTTCCCCATCAAAAAATGGCCATCTGTTGACTATGCTTTCCTTATTGTTAATTTTCTTTTGTCTCACAAATTCTTTGAGACAGCACAAAAAGTGCTGAGTATTCCAAGTACATTTAATATATTTAGAAAGTTATTTATCTCCACAATCCAAATGAACGAATATGGTGATTTAGATCAAATTGATCTAAATCACCATATAGACGACAGCAAAATCGCACAAATGATTCTGAATCCCTCCATATTGTATTTTGACAACAAATCTAATAACAGATGGCATTTGACTGACGTTATAGTATCGCTCTGTGAACCAGATTCCGTTTTAGGGTTCGTTATCCAACTAAGGAGTGCAACAAAACCACACTAAACCTTCGAACACACGTGATTCGAGATACAATTGAAAAACAAAAGTAGTGCGACAGCCGGCTGTCGGTTGGTCGTTGAAAGGTTAAGATGAAAAAAGTATGTTCCTTTTAAAATCTAAATATTTTTAACATTTATAGTTGATATGTCAGTCAGTCAGATAAAGATAAGCCTTTTTTGTTTGTTGTATTCAAGACAAGAGTACATAGGCATCTTTTGGGTGAGCTCGCTCCATCGTAGGCCCCGTCTATGCCCTCGAACTAGTCTGGGACCAAGAGCAAGCCCATAAGTTACAAAAAAAAAGATAAGTAAAGTGCTGAGTATATCAAGATTATTTATTCAGTTAATTGATTTAGAAAAAAAAACATCCAAAAACATACGTTTTTAAACGCATGATTTAAGAAACTACTAAAATATTGTATACCAGAAGCGGTAGAATATATACGTAAGAACATAATATTGCTACACCATATTGCACTACGTTTTTAGAAATTAAGTATTTATTCTGTTTATTTCTAATCCATATAGCAGCAAGCATATGCTCCGAGCTGCTTATTATGTTTCGCGTGAGGTTGCTAATATTGTTGGTCAAAGTTGCCTGACATAAGTATAACCGGCTATAAGCCATAATATACTGTAAAAATAAAGAGCTTAAGTTTGCTTTTTTATTTTGTTTGTTGGGCGTAATCTCCGAACTCGAATCCAAAAGAAAAATTTTGTTCACTAATCGAAAGCTACATTATTTCTGAGTATAAAAGACGGAAGGTCAAATCAATTGGTAAATGACAGTAAAATATAAAAAAAAAACTTTTTTACAGCGGAACCCTTGATTCCCGTACTATTCGCACTTGCTCCGTTTTTAGATAAAAGAGTTATATTTTATAGGCGCTTCCAATTTAATTTTTATTCATACGAATGAAAGCCATTTGTTTTGACTTTTGGATTATTTGAATAGACTCCATTTTTATGTTTGAGAATATTTACAGGCCTAGAAAATTGTGTTTATTTGCTTTTTCAATCAATATACTATTGTTGTACAAATGTACTTGTCAGATCCGCTTTTTTTTGGGGGAGTGGAAAATCATCAAATGACTTCTCCCGTCCTGGGCGGATCGGGAGGGCGTGTCAGACTTTTACTGACTAAAACCCACTCATGTTCTTTCGGTTGCCTTTTATGTTCCGGGGTCACGGTAACTACTATAACCAATCCGCAACCCCGGTTCCGCTGTCATTAATGTCAAGTGTTATATACTGCCACGCGAAATTGACCCTTATGATCACTGATGATTTTGTTGTTTAATCTGTGGTGTGTGGTCTCAACTGGTCAGAACCAGAATGGTTTATAATCTAAATTAATTATACTAAACTATAATCAAGGGCAAAGGCCTCTTCTCGTACTGAGAAGGCACGAGCGTCGATCATCACGCTACTTAATGCGGATAAGCAATTTCAGATTTGTATCAATATCGTTCAACATTTCCTCATTTTTTTTTCTTCACCGCCAGTAAATTGTAAAAAAAAAGTCTTTAGCATTTTCCTGGTATCGATGCCTCAACTTTATGTATGAGAGCCGTACGCTTTACCCACTGAAAATCATTAAAACACTACAAATTGGAGATAAAACGGTCAAAATAAAATTACTGAAGACCCTTTCAGGCTTAAGGGACGTGACCTTTGATTTCCAAGCAATACAGCTCACAAATCCTTCTAAGATCTAAATTATTCATCAGACTCCAAAATCCAGTCTTGTTGCAGAAGATATAGAGTTTAAATTGACTTACCATCGAGAAAGTTGGGCCGAGGCGTCTGTTGAACATCCGTAATTGAAGGAACATGATAGGATGTGGCAAGCCGTGTGGAGAATCCTAATGATTCATTCGAGATCTTTACATCTTTGCGATCTAACTTTGCTTTATTCTCAATACTATCTTGTGTCGTATCATTAGCTTCATTAAAGTCTATTTTAGATTGATTTTTGTATATTTTAACTGTTTTAGAGAAATCGTTGAATATTTTTGTTCTTGTGACATCGTCAACTCTAAGTTTCTCCATAGAATTGTTGTCTAGACCTCCTTTGTCGTTCTCATCGTCTAATTCGAGATCTATTTGGTATTCTTCTTCAATTCCTGTGCTATTTTCTGTTTCTGTTTTTCTACTGTTATCTTTTCTTCTAAACCTGTCTATAAGAGTTTGATAGTTTTTGCTACTTACTGTATTAATAAGCTCGTTTTCAACATTTTTATTTGGTGTTGAATATTCTTCTACTTTACTAAAATTAAGTGTAATTTCGTTTGATATAGTTTTTGTTTTGTTTGTTTGGTTTGTGGGAATCATTTGGGTGTTGGCTGTAGGCAGTAGTAAGGAGAGGAATAGAAGAGCAGTGAGTATGTTCAAAGTTGGATCGTAGAGGGGTGAACAGAGGTGTAGGGGCGAGGCGGGACGTAGTTGACGCGTCATGCCAGGCCGGTGTTATCGCCGACTATCCTGTAAAAGAGAAAAATTAAAATTTAATTATCAATGTGATTAATTTTTAAAAACAACAATTACTAATAAGACTATTTTACTAAAATATTTGTCGAAAACAAAGTCGCTGTCAAATCTTATTTCTTTAATATTTCTTGATGTCACTGAAAATAAAGCTTAGAAATTCAGGCCCTACTTTTATGACCTAATTTATAGATTGATGATAGTTTTCTCATTATTTAATAGGGGTAATTGTTTTGAAACGTTTTATCACTAAACTTTGGAAAGTTTAAAAGCTTTTTGAAGTTTTCTCTTTAAGATATTTCAAGGTCAAAGGATATATAAAATGTTTCAAGTTCTAATTTCTCTTAAAATGACAAATGAATGAGGGAGAAACGTAGGCAATCCGCTATGATAAGTTATTTTGAGTACTCTAAAATAGTGTTGTCTCAAGTTTGGTGACTGATTATATTGATCGGTACTTAAACACATATATACACAACACACCCGGCTCGTCCTGGTTATTTTTGTCTAACTAATCAACAATTACAACTTTGCTCTTTATTACTACAACTAAATCACAAGGTCACACAATCGTAAATCTACATCAGATCTTAACATATTAAAAGCATAAGACAATTTTTCAATTTAAACACAAATCATATTCGTTCCATTATTGATTAAAAATATCGATGAACAGATATAAAAAAATATATAATTATACAGATTAATATAAAAGCTACAACGGACGGCAAAAAAAAATTACAGTTATGGTAACACTAAAAAGAAACTGAAATTGAGACGCTCTTGCTTCCAAAAGCATCTAAATTTTAGGTTTTTACTACCGTTCTGAACCCCTTTAAAAGGTCTTAAAGTCTTCTGTCAATAATTACTAATATAAAAATAAAAGTCCATTCATTTTTATACGATCAAGCCTGCCAAACGAAAAGAAACCTTACGTACAACGTCTAGGATTATTGCGCACCTCATTCTTTTCATCGCAGCATCTGACTACCTTCACAATTCTTCCATTCTTTCCTTTTAAAAACCCATCTTCCAATCTGGAATCAAGTTTGGTCCATTGTGATCTCAATCACAATTAACTGTGTTCTATTCGTTGCTGACAAAAGTAACAATAATTCGCAAAGCTTTCAGATTGTCAACTGTATAAAATTATACCTTTTAAACGAACACTGAAGGTTCAAATTTGATTAATAGGTCCCGAATAGAAAATTTTCATTCAAAGTTATGAAGCGAGGTTGATTTAAGCTTTTGTGACGGGGCGAATTTTTGTCTGATTTTTTTGGAGAGATTTTGTTGATGTAAAAATAACAATATCTAAGATAAATTGACCTTTACATAATTTTCTATTGGAATTCTTTGCAGTGCGTCTTCAGGGCTGTGTATAACAATTTGGTGTTCGACAAGAAATATAAGACTTTTAAGAACCAATCTTAATGGATTTTCAATCGCTGTTTTTTGACATGGTGTTATTACGAAATATTGTAACTTTTCTTTGTAACCAACTTATTGAGAAGGATTTTATCACTCTGGCTTGGTCATGGTGTTTAGTTTTTTTGTGTTGTTATAATACTTTTTATATATTTTAATAAACCTAATCCAGTTCGCATTATATTCACGAATTTTGAGGATTTTTTTCTTTTTGCACTTCCTAGACAAGTTTAGGTACTCAAATCTGTGTGTTTATCTCATACACTTACATATTTAAAACCATATTTTAATTTAATTATTAGGAGAACAAACAATAATAGGGATGACGACAACATAAAAAATGCATTCTGTTTTGTCCGTCTTGTAGATCGGCCAAAAATACAGGACACGTATTTTTTGCTTGATCAAATTAATAAAAAAATACAAAGATAAAGAGCAACAAAGTTCCGGAGTGGGGGCTTATGACGTCACCGTGCTGCAAAAATTGTATCAGATCGTGACGTCAAGCACAACTTTAACGCACTATATCGTCGTCATTTTTCGTTTAAGAGAAAAAAGAAAAAATACGTGTCCAAAATTTTGTAATAATCTCAAGGACGGACTTAATTACTTTTTTTCGTCGTCTTGCCTATTCTAATATAACTTTAATCTAATATAATTATTCACAAATACCATTAAAATAATTTGGTAAATAAATAACAATAAAAAGATATGACATGTAAAAAATATAAACAAAACAACATTTAAGTGAGTGTTAACTTATATGGTTCTGCCTAATTTTGGACCAGATGGCAGGAGTTGTCCCATGATAATTACTTAAAGCAAAATTTAACGACCAAAGTAACTAATCTAAATTCCATCATTCCTAGTTCGATTAAATAAACATGTCATCGAATGGATAGGATCAGTTAATTTCCTGGTAACGTGATGCTACAAGTTTTAGTGTTTGGACGTCGGACGGCGAAATTTAGTTTGGAACGTTCGAGAATAATTAGTTAGTATTATAGTTTTTGATTGGTTGAAATTAGGACTTGTCAAGCGTACTGATGAGGTCTTGTTGGTTTTGTGGTTGTACAAGTGACACCGTAGCGTGATATTTTGGAATCGATTCCCTGTTCAGGTGTGTTAGTGAGTATTTAGAATTAATTTTTTCACTAACTTATTGACAAAAAAATTGTCGTGATGGCACAGTGGTCAAGGCAAGAATAATCTATAAAAACTAGTAGTTGTGGTAAGATGTGAGCAAATAAGTGAATGAATCTATTTTTTACAGAATACAATAGACCGCATTAAAAATAGTGACTAGTAGATTTACGTATCCAGACTTAATTTCGAAAACAACATAAAAAAGAAAAGCTTGAAAATAACTTCGATTTAGTAGATAAACATGTAAACTAAGTGTATTTAACGAAAATTTATTATACTCATTAACTTTAGAAAATATATATGTTCCAGACAATTACTTATGTCCGGAATTCAACCCACAACCTATTACATGAAAATGAGTGCCTTAACTACCAGGCCATGACGGTATTGGGAAATTTGAAATTGGATAATTGTTTGTTAATAAATTAATATTCTTTATTGAATGTTTTTTTTTTGGTAGTGGGAAATCATCAAATGACTGCTCCCGTCCTGGGTGCGGCGGGAGGGCGTGTCAGACTTTTACTGACTAAAACCCACTCATGTTCCTTCGATCGCCCTTTATGTTCCAGGGTCACGGTAAATATTATAAACATTTCGCAACCCCGGCAGGCGTGGCCCTGTTGGGCCCGTGGGCCCCTTCCAGTGCTGACGCCTTCTCTTTGAGGCGCGCGTGGAACACTAACGCGCCGTCGACGCGGTCCTGGTCCTAGCTGGGCGGCGACCATGTCCGGTGAGGACCTGTGTCAAGCGAAACGTGAGAGCGCCGTGGCGCCTCTCCAGCCACTCCTCAAAGAGGGGTCTTACCGCCACTATTACGGCGTGCCCAGCACTAGGTTGCGACAGTCCCTGTCTCCACTCCGCCATGAGATCTCGCCGGGGCTCCGTGAGCCGCAACGCGATAACCTTCGCCCCGGCGTTGCATTTCCACGCGCCACTCGTACGTGTGTGCAAGGACTGTTGCCTCCAGATCCCACGGCGGAGTGCCGGCAAGGAGGCACGCCGCCTCGCAGGAGACCGTGCGGTATTCTCTGTCTTTCATTTCCTTCTCTATTCATTCCACATTTACAAAACAAATTAATTAACTCACAATCTCTAAATGACATTAATAACGATTTAAACTAATTCCATGTATGTGTTACATTGAGTTTTAATAGTACCACGGAGAGTACTTTCTAAACATATTTAAAATGAATCAGCAACATATTCAAAATAATTACTTCGACATATGGGAGATATTTTGGCTAAATGGTAGGTCTAAATTCGTTTGCAAAAGCATCGTTGCTATGTAAAAATTTTAACCATGATAATTACACATTCATTTACAAAACTGCGTCTTATATAATAAGAAACTGTTATTATTACAAATATGTACAAATTACAACCTACTTTACTTAAAACTACGCCTAAAACAATAATAACAATGACTAAAACCAACTGACATTAAATAAATCCTCCACATTGCTGTCAACTGCCAAAGTGCCCAGGAGGCTGGCAGCTTTGCCACGTTAGATGGCAATGTTTAGCCTCTGGCCAAAGTAAAAGTCAGGGTCATGGGAGGCGTCAACAAGTCTTTTGAATAGGTAATTGAAAAGAAAAAACTGAGTCAAAATATCATCTAACTTCTGCGTCAATCGCCAGGTCGACTCTTCACGTGACCGGAGGGTTGGTGTTTTCTTGAGCTAAAGAATCAGTTTTTCTATCACTATCATAATAATCATCAGTACGTCTGTCCTCTATTGAACATAACCTCTCTCAAAAGGGCCCCACTTAACCTAAATCTACGGCTACACTTTCATAATATATTACTGTATTCTTTAGAGAAGTCAGCACGAGAAGGGGCCCAACGCCTGCCGGGGTTGCGGAATGTTTATAATAGTTACAGTGACCTCAGTAAAAGTCTGACACGCCCTCCTGCGCGCCGCAGCCAAGACGGGAGCAGTCATTTGATGATTTCCCACTACCCAAAAAATAAAATAATACTGTATTCATTGGGCTACACGCATTCAGTTGGTTTACGATGTGGCAATACTGACGGCTTTTGAGGGACCTGCCCAATTGCCGTATGAACTGTTACTTTCATCTTTATATTACACTTTCGAACACACGTGATTCGAGACACAATAGAAAGACAATAGCAGCGCGACAGTCGGCTGTCGGTTGGTCCCAAAGTTTAAAATCATCATTTTTTCAACTATTTTATTGTCGACTTCCATTCTAACTGAAATTAAACCAGTGTATTATCCATATCCATACTAATCCATACTAATATTATAAATGGGAAAGTGTATCTGTCTGTCTGTCTGTCTGTCTGTTTGTCTTTCTTTCACGGCAAAACGGAGCGACGGATCGACGTGATTTTTTAAGTGGAGATAGTTGAAGAGATGGAGAGTAACATAGGCTACTTTTTGTCTCTTTCTAACGCGAGCGAAGCCGCGGGCAGAAGCTAGTATTATATATGGGAAAGTGTGTCTGTCTGTCTGTCTGTCTGTCTGTATGTTTGTCTTTCTTTCACGGCAAAACGGAGCGACGAATTGACGTGATTTTTTAAGTGGATATAGTTGAAGGGATGGAGAGTAACATAGGCTCATTTTTGTCTCTTTTAACGCGAGCGAAGCCGCGGGCAAAAGCTAGTATTTTATAAATCATTAGCACTTCTTTATCTTTAATATTTAGTACAATACTGTAATTATAACTTATGTTAACATAATTTTAATTACTGCAAACAATTCTTTCACAAATTCAAGGTATTGGAATTAAATTTTGACTATAAACAACAGCAACAGACGCACAATACATGAACTGAATGGAAGAACGATTGAAGGATTAATTAATTTTGTCAATCATTCCTTTGTTCGATCCGTTCATTATGAGATCCAATCAATTTGTTTGTCGGCGTGTGATCATGGAGATGACAAGTGCGTGTTCCAAGTTTTTGATCGATATTTAGTTGGGTAATGAGGGTGTATAATTAGTGACACGTTTCGCCACTAGAGGCGCTAATAGCACAGACTGTCATTATTGAATGTTCTGTCATAATCATTATGTCAAAATGGCCGACCCGGTGAACTTCGTACCGCCATTTTTTATTCGTGAAATGTTCGAGATGACTCATCGAAGGATCTGTCTGTACAAACATGAATAATGCAATTACTAGGCTATTACTATCCCACTGCAAGGTAAAAGTCACTTCAGAAATCGATATATACGAGCCTTAATCACCACGCTCGTCAGATCGATCGACAAATTAAAGCTAATGTTAATTTTAAGTCTAGCTTTCGTCACAGAATTTTCCCTTAACCAATGTCTGTGATGTCCCAAATAAAGTTTATAAAATACATAAATATAAATTATAAATTGCCCGTGTTCGAATCCACAACTAAATCAAAACGCTTCATATTGCTGAGCCCTATCACAGATTTTTTCCTTAACCAATGTCTGTAATGTCCCAAATAAAGTTTATAAAATACATAAATATAAATTGTAAAAGTCATATTGCCCGGGTACGAATCCACAACTTCTTAATGCAGATAATAAGATTTCACTTGACACGTTAGTTAAATTAACATAAACTGAACTACAAATTTATTTCCAAGTCAACAATTAAATGTTGATGCTACAAGTGAAGTTTTTGACACAAGAGGTCCAGAGAGGATTGAATATTTACCTCAAAAACCCAATTCCCCAAATGAGATCTCCTGAAATGTTCAGTAAACATCACCGAAAGCGCTACTCTTTAGCATTTACGTCGCGAACATGTCCTGTCAATTCGTGATGAATAAACTCAGAGAGCGTATGTATGTAAAAAATACGTTATTTTCTCTGTCTGTAGTAGGGTTGTGAAGAATCCGGCGACTCGGACCGCAATTAACTGGGACCGCGGTCCTAGTTGCCGGATCCGTAAAAAATATTAATTTTCTTCCGGCGACTGGGACCACTCATAAAATGATAACTGCTGAAATCAACAAATTTCGTTGACTATACATTTTGTTGATTTCAGTTGTCATTTTATGAGTGGTCCCAGTCGCCGGAAGAAAATTAAATATTTTTTACGGATCCGGCTACTGGGACCGCGGTCCTAGTTAATTGCGGTCCGAGTCGCCGGATTCCTCGGGTTGTCACGTTTGTTTTATGTTTGTGTTACATCGTTAGTTCAGCCAATGTAGAACACGTAGAGACTCGCATTTATTTGCTGTCAACAGAAAACAAAAGAAGGTTTTGTTATTATGTTGAATTGTATTTACTGAATATCGTGGAAACTTTCTGAATATATTGATGTTGAAGTTATACAAAAATGGTCAAAGGAAATCCTTATTCATGACGTTATAACATCTTATAAATCGGTGAACACCGACTAGACGCACGAAAAAGCGTCATGTTCGGCCTGAGCTGCGTTCAAACGAGAGCGCCGAACAAGCGATAGAGAAGCACTATTTGGCCTAAGCGTCATAGACCCAGTCTCCATAAACTATGTTTTACAGACAGCCACTTTTTTTTTCAAATTTTGGTTCTCATTCACATATGTTAAAGTCAGATTTGCTAAGAAACCTTTCTATAATTCTTGTGTGGCATGGACATGTTCCAAAATGTATTAACCAAAAAGCTTGACTTGAAGAGAGCAAAGCATGCTGGGTTAAGACGACTTTAAAAAGCCGACGCTCCCTAAAATTGATTTAAAATACCTATACATTATCTAAAATCAGACAAAAGAAAAAAGGGATAATCTTCTATACCGATACAAAGTAACCCTAATCTGTCCTTGCTACTTTCCAACCCTACACGCGTTCAGCCAAACTTTTTTTTACGCCCACGCAGACGAAACGCAGTCGTCCAATAAAATATTTACACGTCAGATTTAATCGTCTCGTTTCGCACCTTGTTAATTATTCTGGGAGGGGGGAATTGAAGGAATTACATGATGTGTGACCTTTACGATTGGGTGTTAAATTCCCCCTTTGGTAAATTGTTCGATTTAGAACGAAATTCGGTTTAATGTGTTATTTTTCGAATTTCGATTCGATACTTTTTTCAATTATTTTGTGACCTTTGGGTGGAGTTTGAAGTGTAAATTGGTTTGATACAAAGTTGACACTTTTAATAAATTATTGTACCAGTTGCTGGTATGGTTTGTTTCACAAATATATATTGAATATATTTTATTGCCTGGACTTCAAAAGAGACGATGATCCCTGAGTTTCTCTCGGCATTTCTTCTCAGAGACAGTAGTTAGGAAATACCGGCTCCGGCTAGTTTATAAAAACATAACTACTTGCATAATAATCAATTTCATTGCCCTTGTGTTTTCAACTGACATTATGCTGAGCGTTGGCTTTATTTATTTAAACTTTATGATGTAAAACAATGCACAACGGCGGACTTAATGCCTTGGGCATTTTCTACCAGTCTACCTTAGGGTGTTGCAGAGACAAAACAAGGCTTTATCGCATTACTAGCTTTTGCCTGCAGCTTCGCTCGCGTTAAAAAGAGACAAAAAGTAGCCTATGTTACTCTCCATCCCTTCAACTATCTCCACTTAAAAAATCACGTCAATTCTTCGCTCCGTTTTGCCGTGAAAGAAAGACAAACATACAGACAGACAGACAGACACACTTTCCCATTTATAATATTAGTATGGATAATCATTTTTATGTGTTACGATTTAAGTTTTAATCATTTTGCTGTTATGCCAATAAACGCATTATTCTTTCTCTCTTTCTCACTCACACACAGCAGTATTTATGTAGTCTATACTAATATTATAAAGAGGTAAAATTTGTAAGTTTGTAAGTTTGTATGTTTGTAAGTTTGTATGTTTGGGGTAATCTCTGGAACTAATGAACCAATTCCAAAAATTGTTTCACTGGCAGAAAGCTACATTATTCCTGAGTGCTATAGGCTATAAATTATTTTTATAACACGTATATTAACCGAGTTATCGCAACTTTTGTCTAGCAAGTCGGAAAAAATTACCTCATGAAACAGAATTATTTGCGTGCGCTGCCTAAACAGTTGCTTAAAATTAAAAACAATGTATGGCAACTTGGTTTGTCTTAATTATTTCTACAAAAAAGTCCGCAATACCATATCTCTATCTTTTATATTTTATCTTTTATACTTCTTTTATTGCATTAAAAAAATGATTTTTCGGCATACTTACGTTTAGTTGATTATTTGAGCAACAAAATATGAATTCTTATGACAATAAATTATTTCAGTATCACAAGGACATCATACAGATAAGATTTGCCATTTACAGTATGTCAATTGGTCATATAGTTCCGGAGATATTATAAAATTACTAAAACGCAAACGTACCGGGCAAGTACCAATGTGACTTTTCCAATTCATTATGTACTTTCTATAGTTTATCTTGGACATCACTGACATCCCGTGCCTCGGAAAGCATGTTAAGTCCCGGTTGTCATTCGTAGAACTTTGACGCTAGGGGTATTCAGAAGCCAGAAAGTCTGACCAGTCGAACCAAAGGGTATCGTCGCCCAGTTACTGGGTGGTGGAGGTCTAAAAGGCAGACGCTTCACGTAAAACACTGGTATCCAGCTGAATCCGGTTCGGCTGTAAGCCGACCCCAACATAGTTGGGAAAAGGCTAGGGAGATGATGACCCTCTTCACCGCACACGGACATTTCGGGAGGTTCCTATGTCGGATTCAGGCGGAAGTGACGCCTGCGTGACACGGTGTAGCATACGGTGGAGGTAGGCAACGCTTGGGCGAACCACCACCGTGTCGTTGCTGAGGCGATCGGCGCTGGTTCAGGCCATGCTTCGGGGCGAGACTGAATATGAAGCCGTCGCCTCTTGCGAAGCAGACACACTGGAGACGAAAGCGGTGGGGCGCGTGAGGCAGCGTCAAGCTTCACGACCCGGACAGAGACCCAGGCTTAGTTGTCAAGAGTCACAAGATGATGGCCGATGGATGAGGCGTGGGCCTGCGGAAGGCGAGCGGTAGGTAGCTCGCCGCCCGACTAGGACCAGACCCGTGTCGACGGCGTGTCGATGCTTCTAATAGTTACCGCGGCCCCGGAATATATAAGGGTAACCGAAGGGACATTATTGGATTTTATTCAATAAAAGTCTGACCCTCCTTCCCTCTTCAGGGGCGGGAGAAGTCATTTGATGAATTCCTATCCATAAAAAAAAACGCCATTGGATATGTTTTGGATGCTTTTACCATGGTCAATGTAGCTCTTTCACGCTTATACAACCCCAATAATCTTTTTGTGTACGCTTAAGATAGTTCCACAGTTAATTCGTACTAATATTATAAATGCGAAAGTAACTCTGCCAGTTTGTCTGTCTGTCTCTTCTTCACGCCTAAACTACTAAACCAATTTTGAATGAAATTTGGTACAGACATAGTCTGGGACCCGAGAAAGGACATAGGATAGTTTTCATCCCGGAAAGCCCCCGGAAGCGGGAACTATTATTCCACGCGGACGAAGTCGCGGGCAAAAGCTAGTCCTTTAATATATTACTTCATTACGAATTAGTTACATATAAAACTACATACACGTGTGCGAAAGGAACTCTCTGGATGAAGTAGCCTTCGCCTCGCTAATTGTGTTACAGAGGACTACATTATTTAATTACCGATTACATATTAGCACTAATAGAATCAAGGTTGCGCATGATAGCGTTTGGTACTGAATACTGAGAGGCAGTAGCTGTCTGTATTTTAGGTTCAATTCTCGTACGGAGCTAATATTTATTTGGTACTAGCTGGTGCCCGCGACGTTTCATTTTATCTGTTTTTTATTTATTTATCTATACATATTATAGATATTAGAAATAGATTTTATGCTGTCACAGTTTGGTGAATAGACATAAGAGTTTATTGTTCATCCCACAAAGGTGAAACCGTGATAATATTAAGCCTATGTATTGGACCTCTTGGTAATTATCATGCAAAAAAATTAAAAACTATAAGTACTACTTTTAGCTTTAGCATTGGTTGTAGAACGTGAAATATATCAAGTTTTTTTATAAATATGCAATATACAGTTTCAACTTCAATACGATTCCATTATAATTATGATGATATACAGAAGTTTTGCTCAGAGGGTCCATAGTACAGGCTCCCAAACTACGCAGAGCCTGTACTACTGATATATATGTAGATACATACATATTAAATACTATTCAATATTTTTTTAAACACACATTATTAATAACACACAAATTCATCGCTGGAATGGGGGCTCTCCATATGAAACAGCTGAATCCGGTTGGACTGGAAGTTGACCACAACATAATTGAGAACAACCAGGCAGTCGACTGCATATTCCTCCGAAATTCGAGCGAGGTTGCAGGCAAAAGCAGTGTCTATAAAGGCGTGCCCACAAAACACACTCGAGCGTAATTCTGTTCGCTTGTACGATACGATGTGTCTAAAGGGCAAGTTCACACTGTCTTGCGCGGTTGCGACGGCGGACTCGAAGTATCAAACACATTTGTTTTTTTTTTTGGAGAGTGAAGAGAATCCGACACAGGAACCTCCCCAACTGACTTGTCAAGTTAAACACATGAAGGGGTGGATGTGTTGTAGGTGTGTCTGTGCGCACGATTTTAGACGCTAGATAAAATCTTAGTGTTAATGGCAATTCGGCTAAATAAAAGGTAAGGTACCACTTATTACTACTTATCACTTTCTTTTCCGTCCGCCTGACCGTGTGTCGCCACCGATTTCTCCAGGAGGGAGTAGATCTAGCAAGTCGATTAATTGCAGATACGTAAGTCTATGGTCCTCATAAAGTGTATAAAAAGCAAGTACTGAGTCAACACAATAAAAGATATGAGCATATTTAGATTTTCGCGGAAACTTGTAAATACCAAATTTTACTTAAATTTTAAACTTTTTATTTTTTGCTTTTACCCAATTTTTATTTTATGAAGAACTAGCTTTTGCCCGCTACTTCGTCCGCGTGGAATAATAGTTCCCGTTCCCGGGGGATTTCCGGGACGAAAACTATACTATGTCCTTTCTTGGGTCCCAGACTATATCTGTACCAAATTTTATTTAAATCAGTTCAGTGGTTTAGGTGTGAAGATGAGACAGACAGACAGAGTTACTTTCGCATTTATAATATTAGTACGGATTGCTACATGCCTTGCACGCCATTGAGGCTACCACACGCTCCCGCTCGTCACTCCCGCTACCGCTCCAGTTCCCGCTTTCACTGTAGACGCACCCTAACACCCAAAATAGAAATGAAAGGAGTTCTTTGGATGTAATGTTTGCTGAAGCGATAAAGCGGAAAATTCATGCCTAAGCTGCTAAAATATATATGATTAGAGTCGCGGTAATTTGAGTAATGTGAAATGTAAACTGCTGTCTGTGTGTCTGTGAATTTATGTTGGTTTTAGTGGTTTGTTTATAGTTTGAAAATTAAAGCGTTTATTTAAACTGTAATGCAATTAAAGAGGTATAGTTTGGAGCTGTTTATTTTTTGTTTGTAACGGTAACTATTTGAGAACACTTGTTCGCAATTCTAACAAGAAGAGTCCATCACTTTAAGTATAAAAAAATACTTTTCCCGTGGCTGTTCCTATGTTTACTTAGATTATACATACGTATTATGGGAAGGAGTTTGGCCAGGATTTTTAAAGATTTATTCCAAGATTTGTGTGAAGCTGGGACTTGTCGCTAGAAACTACTAAAATCCGTTTATTTTTGTAATTGAACTTTAAGCTAGTTCCCCTTGTAGCACTTTTTAAATTCAAAGGAGTTCGTTATTCGAAAAGTTTGTTGCCCGTCCCAAAATGTTTACACAAAAACAAATAGTAAATCTTGGCTAAATAATGATAATTATCTGCCAGCATCCGTTCCCAAACATGACGTTTGGATCAGTAATGTTAAACCAATTTGAAGTAAATCTAATGATCTAAGAACTGTCTTTACCAGTAATTATGGCTTAATTAATTAACTAATCATTACAACACGTGAAATTGGATTGTCACTCATTGCTCAATATCTCGTTAATTTGCAATGAGACGGTAATTAAATTATATTTCTTGGAGCGTATAATTTATACAACGTTGAAATAGGTAAATATGGATATTTAATTGGTTAATACACTAATCGATTTTTTTTATATATTTTTGGATAAGAATATTCGAAAAACCTTAATCCCACATCGGCAACATTATAAAAAGAAAACCTCGGGCATCTTACACACGGTCATCTGATCCCAAGCTAAGCAGAGCTTGTGTTATGGTAATCAGACAACTGATATACATACTTATATAATTTTTAAATACATAAATATTATAGATAAATAACACCCACCTATAACCGATACATGAGACAGGAATAACTATCTTTTGATAAGTCACACAATTCTTCTGATCCCAAGCAAAGCTTGTTTTATGGTAATCAGACATCTGATACATACTTATATAATTTATAAATACACACAATAGATAATGATACTCATCACACAAATATTTCTTCTGGGTAGGAACCGATCTCACGATCTATCTTAGCAGTGAATATCACTAACCACTATGCCAATCAAAGTTAGTCTATGAGAAATAAAAAAGAAAAATAGAGTATTAAAAACCGGCCAAGAGCGTGTCGGGCCACGCTCAATGTAGGGTTCCGTAGTTTCCCGTCCGTCACAATAAGTGTACCTACTTATAAGTTAAAAAAAAGGCTATTTGTTACGTTGACATACTAAGTACGCAGAAATTATTTTGTACAACCTTTTTGTCTTTTTTGTAAATAAATACATATTATATAAACCCCCCTATTTACATAAAGGGGGGCTACCCTAATAAAACGTTTTTTTCCAATTTTTATTTTACCAGATATTCGGCGTGATTGATATACATCCTGGTGCCAAATTTCAGCTTTCTAGTGCTAACGGTCACAGAGATTAAGCGAGGACGGACGGACAGACAGACAGACATGGCGAAACTATAAGGGTTCCTAGTTGACTACGGAACCCTAAAAAAGTGTAGGTAAGTGTGTCCCTAGCTTTAATCCATCACACGCAACCAGCTGAATGGAATATTGTAAGAAAGTCGTTACACATTTTATAATATAATAACGAATATGTCACAGTACTCGAGTAGAATACTAACAAGGAGTTGGAAGGGGAGGGGGTAGACAGATGTGATAAGTAATTTAATCTTTAAATTCATTTAAATAAGGTGGATAATATAAAGTGTTTGATTTGTCAATGAAATGTCAATGGTATTGATAAATAAGATTAGGTATTGTCTATATTTTAGGTATTAAAGATAATTAATTCCAAACTTCAAATTCACAAGCTCGTCCCTTAACCTTCTCACGTCTAAGCGACGGTTTAATAGATATTAGAATAGAATATATTGTTAAATGCATGGGAATCAAATCAAAGATTTATAAATGACAACCGCAACTTTTCTAGATCTTTCTAGTTCCTCCGAAAATATTTGAACAGCAACAAAATATTGGTATAACTAAGTGAGAATACACGTGGGCCTAAATAAACTTTGACATAACAAGTTACGATTCTTTAGTGTCAAAATAAAGGACAACAGGGGTTCAGACAAGAATATTAATGTAGCTGACCCTTGAAAGTTTCAGGAGCACATGTAACTAGATATTTCCTAAAATAGATGATGATATATTAGGGTTGTTGAAAACAATGTTTCAGAATTACGTTCGGTATTATTAATTTAACGTAATATATTGGCAGTGTTGGGATGGCAGTGGTTAAGGGATTATGCACATTTGTTCAGCTTATGTCCTTAGAAAACAACTGTTTTATACAAAAATAGAACAAACGCGGAAAGCTAAACGGACGTGTTAGAGCGGGGGGGCACACGATGCGTTGCGGCGCCGCACCGCAAAGATTTCACCGTGTCAGTGGGCACACGAGCGGCGCGGCGCCGTAACGTTGTTATGTCGCAGCGGCGCCGTAGCAGAGTTGGACAGTCCTTCCTTGGAGTGTCCTTCCTTGTGACGCAAAACAACTGAGCGCACCGCTCAGTTGTTTGACCGCTCCGACGTCGCAACGCATTCACCCCTCCCCGCCTCGTCTTGATGGTTGCAAGTCCGGTGCGGCGCCGGAGCGCATCGTGTGACTTGCCACAGATTTTTCTATGTAAGACGACGCAGCGACACCGCTCCGGCGCCGCACCGCCGCCGCAACGCATCGTGTGTGTTGAAATAGTAAATTTCTCCCTTCTACATTAATGTCACAACACTACAAGTGAGTTCCTCACTATTTTAGTTTGTAGCTCTACCGTTATAATTTTATTATCTGTGTATCTGAGATCTCTCATTAAACGCGCACGTTGTCGATAAGTTTTCTTTTATTTAAACAATAAATTCAACAGGTTATGGGCCCAGACCCACGTAATTAATTGAAAACAAAAGTCAGTAGTCGAAATCAATAATAGTGTAAAGTTTTTCAGTATCCGCGAAAATAAAAAGATTGTAGTGCAATATAACCTCAAAGTGAAAACGTGGCCGGCGGCGTTAAATTCCGTTTTTAGATATTTTACTTCATCAGCTATGACTTCAAACGGCACAATGGCTGTAATTGAGAAGCTGACAGGGAGAGAAAATTATCCCACATGGAAATTCACAGTAAAAACATACTTAGAACATGAAGAGTTGTGGAACTGCGTGGCACCGGCAAAAGACGAAGAAGTGGATCCGAAAAGGGACACTAAGGCTAAGTCAAAAATAATTTTACTTGTAGACCCTATAAATTACATACATATCCAAGAAGCCACCACGGCAAAAGAAGTATGGGATAACTTGGCCAAGGCCTTTGACGACAACGGTTTGACCCGCCGCGTAGGGCTATTGAGAGATCTAATTACTACCACGCTAGACGGCTGCCAAAACATCGAAGATTACATTAACAAAATAATGACAACGGCTCATAAGCTGAGAAATATAGGATTCTTGGTAAATGATGAATGGCTGGGAACCTTATTACTAGCCGGGCTACCAGACCTATATCAGCCGATGATAATGGCATTAGAAAGTTCAGGTTTGGCGATAACCGCTGACTCAGTAAAAACGAAGCTACTTCAAGATGTCAGACGGTCAGATCCTGCTGCGCTGTATATTAACAAAAGCAAAGTTAACTCGCAGAATACCAAACAAGACAAGAAATCTAGCAAAGGTCCGAGATGTTTTATATGTAACAGATATGGACATATAAGTAAAAATTGTAGAAACAAAAAGAAGGAACATAAGTCAAACGAGAACTCAGGTTATGTGGCTGTATTTTCTGCATCATTAAGTAATGACAATGGTTGGTATGTGGATTCAGGGGCATCAATGCATCTAACAATGCACCGTGACTGGCTTTATGATGAAATACCACCTCCGGTCAACACAATCAAGGTGGTTTAAGTTTAAGTGGCTGATGACAAGAAACTCGCTGTAAAGGCATGTGGTAAAGTCAATCTACTTGTTGTAAATAATGGCAAGTATGAAACGGTAAGAGTTCAAAATGTTCTTTATGTTCCTGAGCTAGCCACCAACCTTCTTTCTGTGAGTCAAATAATTCAAAATGGCTGTCAAGTGAAATTTGACAAAGATGGTTGCAGAATATTTAACAAAAGTAATGTACAAGTGGCAAAAGCAAAATTAACTAATAATATGTACAGGCTCAGTACACAAAGTGTTCCAGCATACAAGTCTACAGCTGAAAGAAATGATGTCTATTTATGGCATCAAAGAATGGCACATTTGAATTTTGAAGATCTAAACAAACTTTCTGAAAGTACAGGAGTAAAAACTGAAACCAAGGATAAAAGTGTATGTATTTCATGCTATGAGGGGAAGCAGTCAAGAAATCCATTCCCTTCAGAAGGATCCAGAGCTAAAGGTTTGCTGGAGCTCATACACTCTGATGTCTGCGGCCCCATGGAAGTCCAATCACTGGGAGGTGCGCACTACTTTGTCACTTTCATCGATGACTTCTCCAGGAAAGTATTTACTTATATAATAAAGAAAAAGTCAGATGTTTATGATAAATTCAAAGAATTTAAAGCCATGGTAGAAAAGCAACTTAGTTTATCAATAAAGATTTTACGTACAGACAATGGCAAGGAGTATTTAAGTAACGAGTTCAAATCTTTCTTAACAAAATGTGGAATTATTCATCAAACATCCACACCATACACACCCCAACAAAATGGGCTAGCTGAGAGGATGAATCGAACATTACTCGAACGAGGTCGTTGTATGCTATTAAATGCTAAATTACAGAAGCAGTATTGGGCAGAGGCAATTTCAACTGCAGCTTATATTACAAACCGCTGTCCAACCAGAGCACTGGCATTTCTATCTCCTGAAGAAATATGGACAGGTGAGAAGCCCAATATTAATCACTTGAGAATCTTTGGATGTGAAGCGATGGTTCTGACACCAAAAGAAAAAGTCAGAAAATGGGATGCAAAAGCAACAAAAATGATATTCATAGGCTACAGCGAACAATCCAAAGGCTATAGACTGCTTGATCCTAAAACAAAGAAAGTTTTAATTAGCAGAGATGTGACTTTCTTTGAAAGTACAGTTATGCGAAATTATATTAAATTACCTTTGTCAGAATCTACCTCAGAAAGTCTTGTATTAAATAATGACTCTATTAATAGTGAATCAACTTTAGAATCATCTGATAAAAATGTTACTTCTGATGAGTCCTTCTTCTCTGATGAAGGATCTTTGTATGAGCCAGAGGAATCGACAGACTTGGAAGATATATATTCAAATATTACAACAAGATCAAAGAGTAGAATAAATAAACAAGGTAATACTTACATATGCACAGATGACTGTTCAGATCAGCAGGAAGTCCCTCAGACATATAGTGAAGCAATATCTCAAGATAATAAGAATGCGGCTAAATGGAAGGAGTCTATCAAGGATGAGTTGTTGGCGCATACAGAAAACAAGACCTGGCAGTTAGTGGATAAACCACCAGGAGTGCGGATAATTGGCTCTAAATGGGTTTTCAAAATGAAAGACCTGCCATCTGGCCCGCTGTATAAATCCAGGCTATGTGCTAAAGGCTGTTCCCAGACCCAAGGAATAGATTATACTGAAACCTTCTCTCCCACTGTAAGGTACGATTCCGTTAGAGTTTTGCTTTCAGAGGCCGCTCAGCATAACTTGGAAATGATTCAGTTTGATATCAAAACTGCTTTCTTATATGGAGACATAAAAGAGGACATATACATGACACCACCAGAAGGTTTGGAAGCATCATCAAATCTGGTATGTAAACTAAATCGTTCACTTTATGGCCTTAAACAGGCACCAAGATGTTGGAACCAAAAATTTGATGGTTTTCTAAAGAAATTTGGTTTTAAAAACAGTCATGCTGATAAATGTGTTTACATTGGCAATGTAAATAATAGTGTAGTGTACCTACTGTTATATGTAGATGATGGACTTCTACTGTCAAGTTTAAGAGAATCTATAGACATGG